>CM074121.1:15297533-16643783 GCA_037177725.1 Cyamopsis tetragonoloba | reverse complement strand
ATGAGTTTTAAATATATATATATATATATATATATATATGAGTTAGAATCAAATGACACCAATTAGTTTGACACCAATTCTTACATCAATCAATAACGATAAGTCGAAGGTTTTTTTTTCACGAAACATACCATTGAACTGAAACTACTTATCGTATAGATCATGTGTATAAAATTTGACATCAATCCGAGATCGTTTAGTACTCCATCAATGTACTAAAAAATTAACATAAAATATAGATTTAAAAATCGTGAAAATAACAAGTGTGTTGATGGAGTATTAAACGATCTTGGATTGATGTGAATTTCTGTACACAGATCTATACAATAAGTAGTTTCAATCCAACGGTAGGTTCCGTGAAAAAAAAACTTTGATTTATCGTTATTGATTGGTGTCATTTCATCCTAACCCTATATATATATATAATTAAATAATTATATTACCTAACAAAAACATTTTAAAAAAAAAGCACATAACACCTAAATTCACATAATACTAAGCTAATATATATGACAATAGTCGGAATATTGTCTAACAACTTTCGAGCAACCAAATATTGGATAATAACTTGTCTAACACATATAAATATTCCTTAATGTGAGGAAAGTAGTTGCACCGAGTCACCCCAGGACATACAATCTCCTTCCAACCTTCACGATTTCAAAGCCAAGATATAAAAACCATATGATTGTAGACAAAGATAGTGACCTTAGAAGCCTTTGAAGCAAGATTTGCCACAGGAGGCATTGCATCAATGTCCTTCAAAAGCATATTTATGCAATGGGCAGTGCAAGGGGACCAAAAACATTCCTCATACTTCTTAGCTATCTTTTGACCATCCTTCACATAATTGTCGGCATTATCGGTTGCCACATGCACTACATTCTTAGGCCCAACCCACTCAATAACCTCACTAAACAAATCACTTAAGGTTTTTGCACTTAAAATCACGCCCCTGAGCACCAAATCAACGTACAGAGATTAATTCCCATTTTTTTATTCGCTCAAGGATTAATCCCCGTATTTCAACTTAAAATGCATTCACCCGGGGACTAATCCTAATATTTCAACTTAAATTATGTTCGCTTGGGGATTAATCCCCGTATTGTAACTTAAAATAAGATCTAAACAAGGATTAACTTCTATTCCACGCACATCACTCCCTCTTCTCTCTCTCCTCTACAATTTATCTCTTCTTCTTCCCTTTCACCACCACGAAAAACCACCATACGCGGCCATTCTTCCACCGGAGAAGGCGAACCGGAGTTACAGTTGTCTTAATCTGTGAATTGCGCACCTATCCAGGTATTTTTTTGTGCAATTTCGTGATGTATGAAACCCTAGTTGGTTCTGTTTGAAAACAGATATTAACATCTATTTAGATACAGAAGTTAATATTCGTTTTCCATTTATCTTGGTTTTTTAAATGACAATGAAATAGATATTAACTTCTGTTTGCAAACAGAAGTCAATATCCATATTTCCATTTAACTTGGAATTTTCATTAAGAAGTGAAACAAATATTAACTTCTGTTTCCATACAGAAGTTAATATCTATATTTCCATTAAACTTGAATTTTCTAGTATGAAGTGAAACAGATATTAACTTCTGTTTCCGTACTGAAGTTAATATCCGTATTTCCATTAAACTTGAAACGGTAGTATGCTCCATTCCCTAGCAGCCCTGTTGAGACGGTAGTGCTACGAGCGGTGGACTACCGTGAGCATGAGGCTCGATGGGTTTGGCATGGACAGGTGAAGATTAAGCAATTAACAACTATATTAATATGTGTAACTTGTATGTGAAATTATTCTGATGTAATAATGTTTGGTATTTTAGGGGAAGATTGCCGATCACATGAGAGTTGTGAGCCATGGGTTGAAGCTACTGAAGATCCTGCCCACTATTACTGTGACCCCCTACATGCAGCAGGTGTTGCAGACTTCTAGCCTCACCAACCTCCTACAGTGTTGCTACAAGGAAGAGAAGAGGGGTTTGAAAGCTACCTTTATAGAGAGGTGGCATTACGAGACCTCTACCTTCCATCTGCCAGTTGGCGAGATGAATGTGACCTTGGATGATGTGGCGGCCATCACCAAGCTTCCTGTGGACGGTATCTTCTACACATTTGTTTGGCTGACAAAGGATGAGGCATAGCAGATGTTGCAGTCTAAGCTGGGTATGACAGACTATGCCGTGGTGCTTGAGGTGAAGGCAGCCTGGGGCCCTCACATTCGATTTGCTACCTTGGTCACTATTATCCAGGAGTGTGCGGTCAGCTAGAAGGTCGAGGAGTAGATGATTGCTGCTAGAGCCTACCTTCTACTGATATTGGGGACGACCATATTTGCTAACAAGACATGGTGGGCGATGAAGGTCAAGTGCTTGCCATTCCTGCACGACCTGACAGATGTTGGTGGATATGCATGGGGGCAATGGCGTTGGCATTCATGTATGACGAGATGAGGGCTTGCAGAACGCGGAGGTGTCAACAGTTCTATTCCTTTGCTTCTTTGCTACAGGTATGCATGGTTAAGTTATATTGTTTTATCTTTGTGTTTATGTAGTTTGTTTTATTTACACACGAATGACGTAACTTATAATTTAGGCCAAATTGATAACTTGGTCCTCTAACTTATTTTTCTTTTTCAATTTGGTCTTGTAACTATTAAATGTTCAAACTTAGTCCGGTAACTTATTTTTCTATTTCCATTTGGTCCGGTAACTATTAAACGTTTTGATTTTGTCATGTAACTTATTTTTTTGTTTCAATTTGATCCTGTAACTTTTTGTTTTTGTTTGAATTTGGTCTTGATAGAAAGGACGAATTTGTTGGATGAAAAATAAGTTACAGGATCAAATCGAAATAGGAAATCATGTTATAGGACCAAGTAGGAACGTTTATTAGTTACAGGACCAAATTGAAACTAAAAAATAAGTTACAGGACCAAGCTGAAACATTTAATAGTTACAGGACAAAATCGAAACAAAAAATAAGTTACAAGACAAAAATATTAATTTGACCTATAATTTATTTTGTTACAGTGTTGGATTTATGAGCATTTTCAAACATCGAGGGCAAAGACATTGAGACCAGGCTATACGGAGGGTATGCCTCGTGGTGCTAGGTGGCCAAGAGGATATGGTGCGACATCTGGGACGGAACCTTTTCGGGAAAAGGTTGATGATCTTATTCCTAAGAAGGTGACGTGGACGTCGTATGATAGAGCACATCATCCACTTCCTAATCGAGCCATGTACTCTAGGTTTATCCGTTACGGGTCAGCTGTTTATCGATACTGGCCAGAGCAAGTTCTTCGACAGTTTGGTTATGTACAGGACATCCCTATCCATCCACCCCTGACAGTGACTCCTGAGCTTGCTAATGAGATGTGGGAGGCATATCATGACCATGTATTGCCAGATGAGGAGTTTCAGGAGGTTGGTGATTCTATAGCGGCTTGTGTCCACGATTATATGAGTTAGTTTGTTTGAGTCTCACACCCGTGGATGATACCAGAGGCTTACGCGAAGTATTCTCCACAGTACTTGGAGGAGCCATAGCCACATCCAGAGGAGCCACAGCCAAAGATGCCATTGCTCGGTCACGACCCAGAGCAACCAGAGATGCCGCAGATGGATCAAAGTCATTACTCTATGTGGACAGAGGTGCTTGAGTTGAGCAGATCGATGATATGTGAGACTAGTGTCCGACACCTACTATATGATCGCCTATGACGGATCCACATACTTGTGGGCAGTGGCAGATGGTTACCAGGCCAGAAGCACTACAGGAGGAGGACGCATGATGTTGCTCGTTGATATTTATTAGTCTTTGTGTTTATTTATTAGCTTCGGCATTATGACTTTGTGTTTATATATTAGTAGTGATATTATGACTATATGTTTTTATATTATTATTGACATTATGACTTTTTGTTTATATATTAGTAGTGACATCTTATATATCAATATGTAATGCATCGTGTCTGGTAAATATGTGAATCGAATTTTAGTACAGTTTGTAGATACTACAAGTACGTTAAACACATTTAAATAATACAACAACGTCAACATATTTAAAAATACAATAATCAAGGAGCGGTGATATCTATATAAGTCGTCTTTATATCATTTTGATTTTTGACACATATTCTTTCATACTCCCCAATCCTCTTAATATAAGGAACCCTCCAAGCATATGCCTTTGGGCCACAATATCTGTTCCGCTGAAGCACAGTCGATGGTAAAGGACATTCTTCTTTCAACTTCAACTGAAATATGAAATGACAGAAGTTAATATCTGTTTTTTTTTAACTTGGCATTTTATAAATGACATTAAAATAGATATTAACTTTTGTTTTCAAACAAAAGTTAATATCTGTTTTTTTTAACTTGGCATTTTATAAAAGACATTAAAACATATATTAACTTCTGTTTGGAAACAGAAGTTAATATCTATTTTTTTAACTTGACATTTTATAAATGACATTGAAACATAATCTAAATACTTACTTGTACAAAATGTAAACCTTGAACATCTCATATTGCAATCATAGGTGGACGTTGTTGGGGTAGCACAGCAACAAGTGGGAAAAATGTTTCGCAGCCCATTGGTGACAAAGATACGAGTACACGCTAATATCTAGTGGTTATCATGTGTCCCATATCAGGCAAGGTCATCCACTTCGACATTGGTTGGGTCCCCGTGATTGTGTTGACAATTGTGGATTCTCTCAAGAGCTACACTCTGTTAACCCCAAACATGTCAGAATATAACTGTTTGCACTCAATCATCTCCTGATATAGCTGCATACAAACCATGTTTCAGTTGTCTTGTCCAAGACCAAGTTCAGCGGCAATAACACGAAATCCACAGTTCCCGTCAGCTAGAAAGTCTATGACATCATCAATATATTCCTTCAACTCAGTATGGAACTCATTGATATAAAGCAACACATTTTTGCGTTTCACCTGACTGTTACGGGGCTTGGCAATAGAAGGATTGATGTCAACCATCTCACCTTCAAGCCTCTCCCAAGAACATAGTATGTCCCTTTTGGTAGATTTCTCACTTTTCAAAGTCTTTCCCTTTAACCCTTTTGTCTTCACCTTTGAAGGAGGTGCACACATTGATGTTGTATCTGGGAATGCCAACTCATTTATTTTATGTACTAGAGCATCCTTACCAACGATGTCAAGCTGTGAATAACGACGCCACAAAGCCTCGACAGCATTGTGCATTGTAGATGCATCCTCTACCGGCACGTCCTCAATGTTGGGATGACAATGTGAGTGCACTTCGTGCAAAGGAATGCTACTAACACTAGTTGTCCACATTGCCTACTGACAAGCACAAGGTAAACCATGTGTTCTCCCAATCACACAACCACATGCGAATTTGTCAATTCTAGTAGTATCAATCCTTTGGTACTCTTCAAATAAATTAGCCAATCCGACTCTAGAAACAAGTCCCTGTAAATTTTGATAATACTTGACATTAAATCTGTGCTCCTTTACAATAATGCTTTGCTGAAATGATGATCGAATCCCATTATGTTGCAACTCAAGCAGATTGTTCATAGCATCCCGGCACTTGCAAAAGTCACCGACACTATCTCGCAACGTGCTCTTTAGTTTTGCATGAGCACCCTCAACCCTATGTCATTAAGTCAAATTATTACCAGATTAAACCTAAACAAAATCAACAAATCCATTTCTAGACATAATCCAAAGCAAAGTAACTCATACCTGTTCGTTGTGGTGTTATCTAGATGCATAACCATGTCTACTCATGCTGCCACAAATTTCTCTTTGTGGGGATTCAACCAGGTGTTCAACACATAGTCAATAAACTTGGGGAAGTCTTTACAAACAACTTGAAAGTTTTCAAGACGGGACTCATAATCTTCCAACGTTGGTGAATCAACAAGGAATTGCCACCCATTCATTATTGTTTCCCAAATGTCTTTCTTATTTACTAACACATTGCATTTGGCTTTGACATTCTTATTTATATGAAATTGACATAACAACTGTGTTGAGGTCGGAAAAATCTCCTTCACCGCATTTAGCAATGCCAAATCTCTATTAGTCACAATCATTTATCAGACTCCATCATTAGTAGCAATCAAACTTCTCAAACACCCTAGAACCCACACAAAGTTATCTGCCCTTTCAGACTCCAAATAGGCAAATGCAATAGAGTACATAAGATCTATAGAAGTTACACCACTAATTTCAAGCAAAGGCATACGGTATTTGTTGGTTTTGTAGGTCGAGTCAATGACAACCACAATTGGAAAGGTGTGGAACAACTTAACAGAAACATGATGTGCCCAGAAGATGTCTCTCACAACTTGGTCATCTCAGGCGTTCTATGGAAGTTATAGTTCTGATCTTCCAACATCTTCATTAGGTGTTGCATTTGTGTCCGTGGATACCTTATAGATTTCCTATACGTATACCGCTCATTGTATATTGTCTTTATGGTACTCACATTTTCCGGATCATGCTCCTTTATTGCAAGCAATATAGGTCCTGACTTGACTTGATTCTTGGTCACGTCTTCAACTACTAACTTCTGATGGGGTTTTGGACGACCCGGATATGGATATCCATTCATTACCTTGGCTCTTCCATGGTTGTGATACCCATTGACAACAGTAAGCCTCTAGCGTCCATCATTTGGAATAGGTCTTCCTCTAAGTCTGAAAAGGAACTCACTTTTTTGTTCCGGTCCAATCTGTTTTCCTCCACTTTTTGTTGGGTTTGTATGTCCCACTCTTTTCACACCCCAATGTGACAAATGTCTTTTGGTTCCCACCGTTGGCACCCATGTCTAACCTATATATGACAACCACAAATCTAGCATTTTTTCCGGTTTCTCAGACCCACTCAATCATATCGTCTCTAGTCGAAAAAATCTACAAAATAGAATAAACATCACGTCAAATACATGACCACCAAACTATAGTAATTAAGAGGAATAATTCAATGACAATTACTTGTGCAATAGTAAATGTTTCACGACAATCAACCATTTGGTCTGAAGTCGGTAGTTCATCCATCACAGGATTATCGTCAATGGCCATTTGATTATCATCATTTTCTACCTGCATTAATTGCTCGGCCAAATAATCAGATGGGATCATGTTAGCCATATCCATGAATAAAACCTACAATAACATTCTCATAACATACATTATAGACCATTCAATTTATAAAATTTGACACATTCAGAAAAACAGATATTAATAACGGTGAAGAAACAGAAACTAATATCTGTAGGAAAACCGATATTAATACTTGTACCAAAACGGATATTAATGTCTGTATAGAAATAGATATTTCTATATATTAATATCTGTTTTAATGCATGCATGGAGAAGGAGAGAAGGAAAAAACCCAACAAGAGTAACATAAGATACCAACAATAGAGAACTTCAACTCTGCTTAAGTAATACCAACTAAAGTATTGAAAGAAAACAATGTTTGTGGCTATGGGTTTAGTAAAATATGGAGTGTTGCGTGTGTGGAAATTTTAAATTTGGGTGTTTGGGTTTGGAAATTTGGTAAAGTTATGTTTATATGTCTAGATTCGATCCAAACGGAGATTAATCTCTGTTTTTTAGAAATTCGCTTGGATATTAATCAATGTATGAAAATACAGTGTTGAAAATAAGTTACGTTACAGGGGTTAGTCCCCAAGCGAACACAATTTAAGTTGAAATACGGAGATTAATCCCCGAGCGAATAGAAAAACAGGGATTAATCCATGTATGTTGATGTGGTGTGCAGGGACGTGATTTTAAGTGAAAAAATAGGGATTAATCCCCGAGCGAAAAGTAAAAATGAAAAAAAAATAGTTACGTGTGGTGAACCCAGAAAACTGAGGGCGGCTACTATTCAACATGTGCTCTTTCCCAAAAACTGTGTTATATGCCTCCTCATCAGTCATATCTAGTTCCTCAGAATGCATTTCCAATTCATCCTATATGAAAAATCCAACATAATATATAATTAAGCATGTAAAGATTTTGTATGAGAAATATTAAATTTGCAACTATAATGAAAATTCAAAGAACATATTGTACTTACACATTTTTGTTTTGCCTCCAGAGTTACAAATGACCCATCCTTTTTCTTATGAGAAATGACATACATTTCAGCTCTACTATAGGAACGTCCTTCATCAATTTCCTACCATATTGTATGAAATTAGTATAACATAATGTCTAAAATACTATGTATGAATATGTGGAACTACATATGTTTAAAATACCAGCTCATGTCTCTTTCTAGCTAATGATTTTGATCCAAGAGTATGGGGAATTGTTTGCTTGGCTCGATTTGCAGCATTTTTTTGGCATATCTCCTACATTGTAAATATACAAAAGTTAATAAAATGTATATTGGAGACTAATTACCTCAAGGGTAATTAAGTTAATAAAAATTGTCAAAACAAATTGAAATGCATGTGTTACCTTTGTTTTTTCTTTCAATCTATAAGCTAAGAAAGAAGCCCACTGCTCTCTAGGAACGCCCTGTGGATGCTCTTCAACATTTCTTTCCCAACTAGCATCGGACATGTAAAACTCATCGTACAACATTCCCCGAAAGTCCTTCCATTTCTTCCCAATACTTTCAAATATATACTTCTTGTGTTCTTCGGTATTCACTTGGAACTTCTCCTATAAAGGCAAACATAATAAACCTTAGAATTAATATATTAATTTGTAACCAAAATACAATAAAAAAACTAACTTAATATATTTTTCTTGTCCTGCCAGCCAACTTAACTCTATTTTTGGGCCCACTTCATATTAAACAGGTCAGTCCAATTTGCCCAGCTTAAACCAGGCTTTAACCCACTGTTCAAACTTGTTGGTTTATCAAGAAAATTAAATTAATGCGCACTTACAAAAGGTGTCAATTTAAAAACAAAAAAGAAAAGAAAAAATTCAAGGCTAGTCTAGATTCTAGATAGAACATCAATTTGAAATTTCAATTGTTTATTAAAAAAATTCAAGGCCAGTCGCTTTCGCAGTTTTCACGCTTAATATTTTCTCAATGGAATTCAAATATGAAAAGAAACACCAAAAGACCAAAACCCTGAATGCGTGTATCAGCTCACAGTGCATTGTTCAACCTTAATTTTTTTCCTATTGCTAAAAAGCCAAAAAAAAAAAGTTGGACAGATGGAATAAAAATGAAGTAATTTAGTTCTTCAATTTATGAAAATAAATGAACCTAAGCTCAGCTCCATAATCTTAAACAAAGGGAGGGAGTACTCTTACTTTTATTTAATTTATATCATTAACTATACACAAATTAAATTAAATTAAACAAATGTTATTACTAGTAGAAGTCTTTTTCCAGTGGCTTAAAATACAAAGACTTAGCTAGTTTGACTGGGTTCTAAAAGGACAAATTCTCTACAGGTCTTTTTATTTATTTGGTAAATAGAATATTGGTCATTTAGATTTCTTGAAGAGTAATGTCTAAATTTTCAAGAATATTGATCCCTTTATGACCCACTACCCTATGCTTTTGATTTAAATTCAATAGTTTCCGTGAATTAACAGTGGATAAATCAAAGAGGAAAAACTAAGTAAATTCAATAGTAAATTCAATATAATATATATTATCTGCCTCCATTTATTAGCGAGTTCACTCATTCCATTTCTTTTTCTCAATTTCATTTCAATCAAACTCTAGCTATTACAACCTCTAGCTAGCTACCTCCCTACCAATTAATATCACATGGTCTACAAGCCAAGATAGAACATAACTTATGTGTTACCTGGTAGTGAAAATTGCTGGAACAGAACAGAACCACCACTCTCTTCAATCAGTTGAGCACAATGGGGAAATAGAGAACAATGATTTTTACTGCAATTCTGCAATATATAGATTTTCAAATAAGATGATCTGAATAATTAATTTGAGTGTTAACTAATTATTCAAAAGAAAATGATTTAAATGTTGTGTGGCATGCAATTTGTGTCCTACTAACAACTACCACTAATCACTACTAATGTCCATACCATTTTATCTTCTTATTCTCTAAAACAGTTTATTTATATATGTCAGTACAAACCACTGTCATTCATCACTACTTATGTCAATTTCATGTTATGTTAAACAAAAACTATGATAAAAAATCAATTAAATTAAATAGAGGGGGGAAAATTAAAAAAGGGAAAAGACGAAGAGATACTAGCTAGTTTTCAACAGAACCCCACTTTCCTCTGCAAATGGCTAGAGAAATTAAGAAACATAAAATTAAAACTCAAAAGTGATTAATTAATTCATAATGGGACCTGAAGCTAAAGGCTCCAACAGAACCACCAGCAGTTAAGCATAAGGAAACAAACACAAAACTCCATGTCGAAGAAAAGCAACACATATGGATTAGAGTACAATTTAGAATACAACATTTTTTTAAACTTGTTACATGAAACCTATAGGATATGGAAACTTGCGATGCTTTTAGGAAAATTTAATTTAGAAAATGATTGTGCTTATTATCACGCACGATTAAGATAAGAAGCCACACCGGTCACTGGTGCAGCCAATATGAATGGAGGATGTAACTTACATTGGATACAAATTGCTTATAGAGTTGGAAGTAAGTAGCAGCAGCACAGAGATGGTAAGAGGGCAAAACAAGATGCTGCACCAAATTGAGCTGCGACTCATTCAAATGAGGCACCAAATTGAAATCATGGTTTCTTTGTCCTGATACTGTAATTCCAACAATGAATCCAAAAATAATGCCACTTAATAACCAAAAGCATTCAAGAATCAAAATGCAAATAAACAAATTGCATCTCTTGATATAAAATAATGCAACACATTCCAGTAGTAGCAGAGACTATACATTTTCAAGGACAATTGTAGTTGCAGCGAGCACTGAAGTAATCAATGCAAAATTACCCAACATTGGGATTATATTGTTTTACTTTTGGTTGATTTTGTTGAAATTAATGATATTAAGGGTGCTTTTTGGTGATGAATCCCATGCTGATTTTAAGCCAAAATATCATCAGGTCTCCTGGCAATTCAAGACTATCTATACAACATTGCACTAGCTATATAATCTGTCACAAAATAACAAGTATTACAAGACGACAAGTAGTGCCAAAGCACTCTCAGAATAATCTATTTTATATATTTTGTCATCATAGCAATATAAATATAGCATAGTCTAGTTAACAAATTCATAGTGCCAAGTTATCAAGTATTACAAAAAACAAGATCTAGTTACATCTTATCAACCTCCCTCCTTCAACTTCTTCAGGTTCCGATCATAGCAGCAAACCAGCTTCCTTAAGAGCATCTTTATAGTCTTCAACACTTTTTTCTCGCACCTGCGTCTAGTGACATAAACAGAAAAATGTTACGTAAGATGCAAATTGTTAGGAAGCCGGATTTCAGAAGAAGCAAGAATTTCAGAAACATTAAGAAAGACTGGTTCAAGAAAGGAGTTTTATCACTGCAAAAACAATACAAGAACTAAGCTAGATAAGGGAAAAAATCCGCCAAGAACACTAGGACCCTAATCCAGAGGGAAAGCTCTTAATAACATAAGCTATTTCTAATTGAAACCTTTGGATTTGGTCAGAATCCTAAAACATGTTCTTTCCAAATGTATACAAACCAAAATCAAAATATAAATTGGTAGAATCGAGAACCATTATCAGGGAAGGGGAAAGGGGAAAACAAAGATAGAGTGACGGAGAAAGAGATGGAGAAGGGGAAAGGGGAAAACAGAGATAGAGAGACAGAGAAACCGAGAGATAGAGGGCAACCTAAGTGACGGCGTGAGCGATGGCAGCAGCGACACGGTGACGGAGATGAAGTTGCAGAAGAGAAAGTGAGAAACGATTGAAGAGAAAGAGAGAAATAGGGTTTTTAGTTTAAGCGCATAACACATATATCTCAAAAATTTATTATTCTAATTAATTAATATACAAAATTAAAAAAAATACACACACCGCCGCAAAACGATACCAAAACCGCCGCTAATTACAAATCAAATTTGCAATCGACGGCGGTTGAATAGTGACCGCCGTGAAATGATTAAACCCGCCGTAAATTACTAGTATAATGCGACAACTCACTCATGACCGCTGTCAAACGACTAGAAACCGCCGTTAAATACCAGTCACCTGCGGCGGTTGTTCTACTCGCTGTTAAAAGCCCAATTAAAGTAAGCGGCGGAGGTTTTCATGTAACCGCCGCCAAATGCCTGCCCCTATTTACCTTTTTTGTTGTGGTGACACCTCTTGAATTTCTTAGGGCGCCACACTATATTTCTTCGGGCGAATGCGCACCACACATATCCAAGAATCCGCACCACACATACACTAACGAGATATAAAAACTACTTCCCTCATTATTTCAAATCTCATTCTCTCTCTACAAAATTTCTCTCTCTCTAATTTTCATTTTCCTTCATTTTCCGACGAAAAACCGCCGAATCTCCGCCGCAACTCTACAATTTTCATCCTCGCCGTGTTGTCCTTCGATTGAGGTAAGGTTCGTTGCCTTTTTTTTCCATTTTTTCCGATGAAATTGTTGGGGAAGCATGAAATAGTGATGAATAGTTTCTAAAAACCATTCGTTTTCGGATTTTTGAACCTGGGCTTCAACGATTTTTAAAACCTGGAAGTTGATTAATTTTATAAATTCAGGAAAATACACTACTAGTGATGAGATCGCGGAAGGGGACCGTCTTGATTTTCTCATGCATGGAATGAGATAGTTGGGTCTCTCATAATTGCGTGGATAATCTTCCCAATAAGACAGAATTATAGACATAGGGCTGTTTTAGGAGATAAAAACAGAAATTGAGACGCGTAAAGGAACGGGTCGTATCTCTGGCTACAGAGCTTCGATTAAGGTGATTCTAAACCGACGGGCAGACTGAAGTTGTTAACAGAACTTTGGGAACTTTGCTGAGAACTGTTTCAAGAAAGAACTTGAAATCTTGGGAGGCGTGCTTACCCCATGTTGAGTTTGCTTATAATCGGGCTGTTCATAGTACCACTAATTGTTCTCTTTTTGAGGTTGTTTATGGTTTTAATCCACTAGCTCCTCTTGACTTGTTGCTCATGCCTAACCTTTATGTGTTTCAGCATAAGGAAGGGCAAGCGAAGGCGGACTATGTACGGAAGCTCCATGAGAAGGTCAAAGCCAAGATTGAAAGTCAAAATGAAAGTTTCGCCAAACAGGCCAACAAAGGGAGAAAGCGAGTTGTGTTCCAACCCGGAGACTGGGTTTGGGTACACATGAGGAAAGAACGGTTTCCAGATCAAAGGAAATCAAAACTTCATTCTAGAGGCGATGGTCCTTTCCAAGTGCTGAAAAAAATAAATGACAACGCTTATAAAATTAAGCTGCCTGGTGAATATAATGTTAGTCCTACTTTCAATGTGTCTGGCCTTTCTCTCTTTGATGCAGACGATGAGTCCGATTTGAGGACAAATCCTTTTCAAGAGGGGGAGAATGATGTGGACATTGCTGCAGACAAGGGCAAAGGAGCACTTGGGGGACTCGGGGGACCTACGACGATGGCCAGAGCAAGAAAAGCCAAGGAAGCTCTTCATCAATTGGTGTCTATGCTTCTAGAATTCAAGCCCAAAGCCCAAGGAGAAAGGACCCAAATAGTGAATTGCATCCAAGCCCAAATGGAGGCCCAAATACAGGACTAAAGACGCCACACTTTGGAGGACTACATGCGACATTTATTTTGAAGACCTTTTTGCATTTTTCTAAGTTTAAATAAAAGTCCAAACTCTTGTAAGTTGGTTGTCCAAATTGTTGTTTTTGGTTGACCAACTAGTGGACCTAATTCCTAGTTTTTTTTGTTAAGTGTAATAAGCCCAAAATGGAGCCAAAAAGGTGATGTCATGAAGATGATGTCATGAGGATGGCATCACCTCCTTTGGTGCGCCACTTTGGTGGCTTTTTGTGTGCCTTAGTGGAATTAATAACTAGGAGAAAGTGGAGAGCTTAGTGGAGACCTTTAGTTGCCACTTAGTGGTCCACATTTAGCCAATCACAAGCCATGGCCTTAGGCTATATATAGCCATGAGATTTGCCTTTGTAAACACACAAGTTTGAAGTTTAATATAAGTGTGAGAGATTCTCTCTTTTGCTCTTGAGTGATTAAGAATTGAGGCTTATCAAAGGTATCCACCCTTTGTGTGTTTAGCCATTCCCTCAAGTGGTGTGATTCCACTTGATCCCATCCTTTTCCTTTGTCTTTCTTTATCCAAAATCCACAAGAAGAAGCAAGAACGAACACTCCCATACCTTGCGCCACTTTCCAGCCCAAAAACCTTCCCATTTCCATCTTAAAATCCATCATTTTTCCTTCCTAAACAACCCAGAATTTTCTCCAACCCTTCCTACCTTCAAACCATCTTTAAACCTTCCATTTAGCCTTCCTAAATCCAATTTTCCCAAGCCTAGAAACAGCCCAGAAAATTCCAAAAAATTAGCCTTTAATTCCCTCAATTTTCCTCTCCAAAACACGTCATTTTCCCTTCACTTTGGCGCAAAGTATTCCTTCATTAATCCAAGGATTTTTCCGGCAAAGTTGCGTCCTAGATGGTCCAAATTCCCTCCCTTGCTTTGAGGGTTCACATCAACCAGTAATTAAAACCCGGATACGGATAGGTTTTTGAAACCAAGGATTCACGGTTTATAAAAACCGTTAGTTATGATGGGGCAAATTTATACATCTTTTAATTTCCAAAATTATAAACCCGTTTCCATACAAGTTTTAGATCCGATTAGGCATGGTTTTTAAAACCTATTCTTTATAGAATATGAAATTTTAAAAATTGTATGTACGCAATTTTTTAAACCTGATCATCCACGGTTTTTTAAAACTTTTTGAATCTTTGAACTTGCAGCTTTTAAAACCCGCTTGCCTACAGTTTTAAAAATCTGAGGACATTCGGTATTTAAAACCCATTTTTTTCAGTTTCTAAAATCCGTATATATTCAGCTTTTAAAAACCACTATTTATAATTATACAAAATTTGAAATTTTTTTACTACCAGTTTTTAAAAACTATTAGTGGAATTTTTAAAAACTTTAACTTATTGATTATGGAATATTTATAAAATAATTATATTGTTATATTTTAAATTTTTATTTTATAAAGATGGTGAATCCCGAGCAGACTAGTGCTTCTGCACGGCGACGTGGTGGTGGTCGTGGTCGTGGTCACGGTGTTGCTGGGGAGCCATCACAGGCACATTCGCCACCTATTGGTGAGCATGATGAGGCACATGATCCACTTGTTGAGGCTGTTGCACCACTTGATCAAGGTCTCATTCCAGGAGATCCGGTGGAGTGCTGGTTGTTGCCATCGTTCCATCTACACAAGGCCTATTATGTTTGGAGTGCCATGGTAAAAGTAATAATTATGAAATAATAATTGTTAATTAACTATATGACTATTGTTATTGTTGTTATTATTATTATTGTTATTATTAATATTTATATTATTAATAATAACTATTATTATTAGACTTTTATTATTAAGATTATTATTACTTTAGGATAAGGATCAGATGCGGATGGTTAGCCATGGGAAGAAGATGTCTGAGTATCTTCCCCTGAGCGACTATATTCGCAACTTGATGGAGCAATCAAGGCTCTCATCGTTGATACATTGCTGTTATAACAACATTGAACAAAGGGCTCATGGGAGAACTTGCGGAGAGGTGGCTTAAGGAGACCTCTAGTTTCCATTTTCTTGTGGGAGAGATGACGGTGACTTTAGACGATGTTGCATCTCTCACCCACCTCAAGATTGACGGGGAGTTTTACACGCCTATTTGTGTTTCGAGTCGCGAAGCTCCAAGGTGGCTAATTGATATGTTGGGGGATGGACATGGGTAAGGCCATTGATGAGGTGGCCGTTTGTCGTTCTCCTAGTGTTACGTTTGACACGCTTAGGAAGATATGTGAAGACCGACTTACTTTAGAGTATGACCATAGTAGGCTCATTGCTGGTAGAGCCTATCTCTTATAGACGATAAGCATGATGATTTGTCTTGATAAGAGTGGGAACTACGTAAATATAGCATACTTAGACAAGCTTAGGGATTTGCAGTAGGTGGGTAAGTATGCTTGGGGTGCGATGATGTTGGCTCACTTATATCAGCAGTTATCAACTGCCAGCCAGCACACATGCCGACAGATGAGCGGGTGCTTAGCACTTGGTATATTACTAACATAGCTAAGAACATTATTTATATTCTTTGAATTAAAACTGACGTATATTATGATTATACAGGCTTGGGTATATGCACACTTACCTCAAGGAGTCATAGCACGTCGTGAGAGTCATGTTTATGAGCTGAGCATGCCCCTTATGGCTAGGTGGAACCCCAAAATGGGGTCAGGTGATGTGGATCCATATAGGTTTATATTTGACATGTTAGGATTCTGCGAGATCGTTTGGACTATATACACTGACCACAGGGAGCACCATCCGTTTGAGCGGCAAGCCTTATTCTCTGGATGTCTACGCGATGGGCATGACATTGTTGGCTACCGACCTGAGGGGGTGGTACGTCCATTTGGCTACCGTCAAGACATACCACCCATTCCTCGTAGACTTGCGACTGTAGAGGAGGTTGATGAGCAGTGGTCCCAATGGGAGCTTCATCTGTTAGATGTTAGTCGTCTCATGCCGGTTGGGGTGACACCTGCTCACTGTGTGCATGGCTATATGTATTGGTTTATCCGAGTGTCACACCCTTGGTTGCTGCTAGAGATAAACAATGATTAATCCCCATTGTACCTGACTCAGTGCCCAGAGGAGAAAGCATGGCGGGAAGTGGCTGACATTGCACAAGATCTGGAGAGCATCCATGTGGATGATCCATCCCACGACAGCCTACTGAGGATAGTCACATAGCCAGAGGCTTTCTTAACTTTACTTACAGGAGGCAACGTAGGAGGATGGATGGTGTCCCTGCTCCATAGGTTGACATAGTATTTTGATATCTATTTTGAGGTCATTTTCCTAGTCGTAGTAGTTTGACTTATGACGAAGCATATGACATACTTTTATTTTATTTTGGTTATAGTATTCTGGCTTATGACGCTTATCTTTAGATCGTTTTATTATTATGTAGCTTATGATGTACTTTTATTTTACTTTGGTTGTAGTAGTTTGGCTTATGACCCTTATATTTAAATCATTTTATCATGACATACTTTTATTTTATTTTATGACATCTACCTTGATACCACTTTATTGTTTTACTCTTTATTAAAATGGTCGAAATATAAATACTATATCATACCATTAAAATTTGTCTCAATTAAACAAGTAACAATAACACATCAAACATCAACAAGTGTTGGTGTACAATGATCATCCACTTGGAAAATACTTTTCCCCGCTTCAATCCCACGACTGAAATAGTCTATCCATGTACGAGCAGGGGCATCACAATACCTCTCTCATTGTGGTCCAATAGGTGGTAACGGACAATCACGCTTGAACTTGACCTAAAAAAAATATCATTCTAATTAACATAACATTATAAAATTATGATTAAAAAATGAAAATAAAAACTATATTGTTGTGATACTTACCTGAACAAAGTGCACACACTGTACCAATGCTATACCCATCAAATATGGTAATAGTGGGGCCCCAACAAGAGGAAAAAATGTGTAGCTGCCTAGCTTCGACACCAAAACAAGTGGTCTCTAGTAGAGCGTCGCTATGACATATCCCATATCTGGAAAGGTCATCCACTTATCCATTGGTTGTGTCCCCGTAAGTGTTTCAACCATCACAGATGCAACCATTTTATCAAAATTAGGACGGCCTCCAAGAAGGACTTCGTACAACGGTCTTCGCTCAATCATCTCTTGGTAGCACTAAATACGAATTAAACACCAATCGTCCTCAGACTAAATAACATGTGCTGCAATGACGCGATATCCACAATTTCCATCCGAGGTCAAGTTAATCACGTGATCAATATAACTGAGAAACTTAGCAAGAATTTCATTTGCGAATATCAATTGCTTCTTACGTTTACCCTTTGAGATGAGGATGTCGTCAACAAATGGGTTGCTTTCAACAAAAGGATCAACGTGCTCAAAATATGATGGATCACCTTTGGTTGACATCTCTTTTTTCAATGCTTTACCCTTTAATGACCCTTTTTTCATCACCTTGTGTATAGGTGGGCACAATGAAGTCGTGTCTGGATAGGCAAGCTCATTGATTTTTAGGACTAGAGCATTCCTTCTAGTAATGTCAAGCTGAAGAAAATGATTCCACAAAGCTTCCATTGAATTTCGCATTGTTGATGAATCATCACAAGGAAAAGTATACTTATTAGTCTTCACGAATGTCCAACCTTTTCCAACGGTCATGTACTTCCTCCAACGGAACATATGAAAAATGCTTGGACCACAAACAATTTCACAAGCACATGGTATTCTGTGTGTTGATCTAACAACACAACCACAAGCAGCCTTGTTAGCCCCGACCTTCTTACTTCGTTCAACTTCACAGTGAATCATATCCAGGAAACTTCTAGAAAAAATCGTTAAGTTAAATTTGTTCTCTTGGATAGTCAAGCTTTGTTCAAACGATCTAATAATCTCTGTATACTGCAAGGTTATGAGGTCATCCATCGCATCCCAACACCTGTTGAAGTCACCCTGGCTACTTTTCAATAGACTTTTTCAGGGTCGGCCCGTCAATAAAGCGGCCCAAACCCTCGCTTTAGGCCCTAATTTTTTTTAACTTACTATACATGCATGTGGTCTCTGGCTTGTTGGTCTTCCTAATCCCTTGCTACCTTTCTGCCTCTAGTTCGAATCCCCTGGACACTATTTTCTCTTTTTTTTCCGTTTTTAATCATTTTTTTTCAGACTTTCCACATTCCTAAATTTTAGCCTCTAGTTTCAACCAATTATCTTATTGGGCTGTTACACCCTTAATTATAGGTGGATAATCACACACAATTAATTACTTTATTTGTTATCATTTATTTATTTTATATATTTCTTTTTTTAACTATTTCTTCCTCCTCTGTAGCTTTCTTCTACGTTTCATATTCTTATTTTCAACTCTTTCTATTCTCTCTAAGTCTCAATCGATCTCTCTCTGAGTCTCAATCTATGGTGGTGATTCAATTCAATTTGGTCTTAATTTATCAGTGCAATCATCTACTTCCACACTATCAACTGCTCTTTCAATTTCATTGTAAACTTCCAAATTGGGAAATTTCAATTCTCAATTTTTTTATCTTTTTTCATTCATTGCCTCATTGGTGTTATTTTATTTCAATTCTCAACATTGTTGTGTAACCTCTAGCTTCATACAGATTCCTCGCAATTCATTGGCTATAGAAATTTATTTTTTTGCTTGCAGGTTTTACGCATTTTGACGACCTCACGACCATAGAGCAAAATTTGAGCAAAAGACTTAACAGTATTTAGTAAAATTTTCTTGGTATGTATTATTGAGCATAACCTGTTTGTTCTATTGTTTAGCTATTAGTTCATTTTCTTATTGATTTTTATTCTATTTATTTAGACTATCATTCTATCAATAGGCAGTAGCAATTCCATTTTGGTTGAAACTTGGAAGTTGGAATTGGCAAACAGGTTTTATTGTTCTAACCCTTTCTTTGCTTTAATTTCATAATTTTATTATATACTGATATCTAATTAAAGTTTATTTTTTGAAATACAAATGTCAACCCGAAAGTGTGAATCTGGTTATTCAAAACTCAAGAAAAAAAGAAGAGTTGAAGCTTTAATTGACTCTCAAAAGGGTGCTTTAGATAAATTTATCAAAACAAACAAGAAAAATGAATCTAAAAATTTAGGTGGGTACTCCTTAAATGAACAAGTTAACAATGCACACATAGATGAAAATGACAATAGAGACGAACCAGTAATTAGCGAACAAGATGATATTATTAATTCTACGAACAAAATTAATATATTAGAAGAATCTACTCCTAAAGATCTGTATGATCCAAGTCAATGGACAAATGTTTATACAAAATTGAGAGATTTATTAGTAGAAAAAGGTCCTGTTAAAATTCATATGGATTTTCCTAAAGATGAATACTCAAGATATTTTTCTTCATCACTTTACATTCAGAACTTGTCCAATAGAGAAAAACGTGAAAGAAAATGGCTAATTTATTCTAAAGCTTTAGATAAAGTATTTTTTTTTGTTGCAAATTGTTTAATGCTCTTCCTAGTACAAGTACATTAGCCAATAAGGGTAGTAAAGATTGGAGAAATATTAGTTCTAAATTGAAGAATCATGAGATAAGTAGAGAACATATTGCTAATATGAGTTCATGGGTTGATTTAGAATTGAGATTGTTGAAAAATAAAACAATTAACAAACATGTTCAAGAACAAATAAACAAAGATAGAGAACATTGGAGAAATGTATTATTTAGAATTATTGCAGTTGTTAAAACTCTAGGAAAAACAATTTGGCTTTTCGTGGAACAAATGAGAAGATATACCAAGAAGGTAGTGGAAATTTTTTAAGTCTAATTGAAATGATTGCAGAATTTGATCCAATCATGCAAGAACACATTCGTCGAATCAAAGATAATGAAATTCATAACCATTACCTTGGATATAGAATACAAAATGAATTGATAACTTTGCTTGCAAGTGAAATAAAAAAAAAATTATTAAAAAAAAATTGAATGGAAAATATTTTTCAATCATACAATATGTGGATATTTCATCAACCTCAATACAAGTTTGTGAATATTTTTTAGAGTTTTTAAAAGTGGATGAAACTACTAGTAAAGGTCTTTTTGATGCTATAATGAATGAAATGGTTAACATTGGACTTGATATTAGTAACTTAAGAGGACAAGGTTATGATAATGGGTCCAATTTGAAAGGAAAACATCAAGGTGCTCAAAAAAGATGGAAAATTTTATAAGATCCTAGAGCATTTTATACTCCATGTGGTTGTCATAGTTTAAATTTGGTACTTTGTGACATGGCTAGTTCTTGTCCTAAAGCTACATCTTTTTTTGGTGTGCTCCAACAATATTTTCTTCTTCTACTAAAAGATGGAAAATTTTACAAGATCGTATCCCTAGCCTAGCGCTTAAATCATTGTCACAAACACGTTGGGAAAGTCGAATTGAGAGTGTAAAACCCTTAAGATTTCAAACATCACAATTAAGAGATGCTTTATTGAAACTAGGCAAAGTTAACGATAATCCTAAAATAAAAAGTGAAGCAAATTGTTTAGCAACTTATGAGCTTGAAAATTATGAGTTTTTATTAGATATGATTATTTGGTATGAGATATTATCTGCTGTTAACTTAGTTAGTAAAAATTTGCAATCGAAAGATATGCATATTGATGTCGCTGTAAAACAATTAAAAGGTCTTGTTACATATTTTGAGAAATACAGGGAAGATGGATTTGAAAATGCTATGATTTCTGCTAAAAATTTAGCTATTGAAATGGATATAGAACCTATATTTCGTGAAAAATGTATTATTCGTCGAAAGAAACAATTTGATGAGAACATTAATGATGAAATTGTAAAATCTCCTCAAGAATCATTTAGAATTGATTACTTTGTATACATAGTTTGATCAAGCAATTATCACACTTCAAAGTAGATTTGAACAATTTAAAATGTATGAAGATATTTTTGGTTTTTTATTTAGTGTTGAGAAACTGAAATCAGTGGATACTGAAGATTTGAAAGAATATTGTATTAATTTTGAACGTTTGTTAAAACACAATGACTACTCAGATGTTGATGGGTTAGATTTATTTACAGAACTAAAATTTTTAAAAGAGATTATATTTGTGGAAAATGATACACCAATAGACATTATTAACTATATAAAAAGACTTTATTCTTTTCCAAATGCATACATTGCTTATAGGATAATGTTAACAATTCTAGTGATCGTTGCTTCAGCAGAAAGAAGTTTTTCGAAATTAAAATTAATAAAGTCTTATCTAAGATCAACAATATCTCAACAAAGATTAAATAGATTAGCTTTATTATCAATTGAAAAAGAAATGTTAAATGAAATCGATTATGATAATTTGATAAGTGATTTTGCATCACAAAAAGCACAAAAAATAAATTTTAAATGAAATTAAAAAAATTTAATAATTATTTTTATTAGATTAAGAAAATGCCCCATCTAAAAAATTTGCTTTAGGCCCTTGAATTTGTCGGGCTGGCCCTGGACTTTTTAACTTTGCATATGCACCTTCAAAGTATTAACAAGTGTAATAAATACAAAACATAATAAAATCAAATTTATCACATAGTCATATGAATGTTGCATACCTGTTCGTTGTAGTGTTTCCCAAGTGCATGACTTTATCAATCCAGGCATGGAGAAAGTTTTCCTTGTGAGGAATCAACCAAGCCTTCATACAATAATCATAAAATGACTTAAATTCTTTGGTCACAATTTCAAAATTACCAACCCACCCGTGCGTGATACTGCTCCTCTAAAGGAGAATCCACAACATACTGCCACACGTTGAACACCATATCCCAACAGTCTTTCTTGTGGACCATCAACTTACACTTTGTTTTCACATTTTTGTTTATGTGAAATTGACATAATAAGTGCTTCGAATTTGGAAAAACTTGATTTAGTGCACTTAAGAGTGCCAAGTCTCTGTCAGTCACAAAAACTTGTGGAATTCCATCTCCATGAACAATCAATTCTTTTAGACAATTTAAAGCCCAAACAAAATTATCATGCGCTCAGCCTCCATATACGCAAATGCAATGGAGTATGTCAAGTTTGTAGATGTGACTCCAACCATTTCAAGTAAAGGCAATTTGTACCTGGTTGTTTTATAGGTGGCATCAAGGATAACAACTGTTGGAAACGTTTGAAACAACTTAATAGAATTGGCATTAGCCCAAAAGATGTCTTGGACAATATTAGTTAAATCATCCTTCCTAATAAAGTAGACATAGTTACGAGACTCCAACATCAATAGCAGTTCTGCATTTCAGTTTGACACCCTCTTATTGACTTATTAAATGCATACCATTCAATGTATATGGTCCTTATGGTTCTTAGATTCTCACTATCATGGTCCTTTAATGCAAGTAATACATTCTCGGGCTTGAGCTGGTTCTTCGTCATGTATGTAACAAGTTTCTTCTCATGTGGTTTTAGCCGTCTAGGAAATGGGTGCCCAACCAGTGTGTTAACTCTTTCGTGATTGTGCTTCCCACAAATCAAACTTAGCTTTCATCCTTGGTTAGAGTGAGGTCTTCCTCTAAGTCTAAAAGGGCAGTCACATTTTTTGGTTCCTGTACGTGACCTCCCGTTTTAGTGGATTCTTGTATGCCTTATGTTTACCACTCCTTTCACATCCCAGAGTAACAAATTCCCTCCTATTCAGACCAGCACCACCCTTATCAGACCTATACATGACAATGACAAATCCAATATTCTTGGCTACTTCTCTTGCCCAATTTATCAAATTCGACCCAGTAGGAAAAACCTATACATCAACAAAAACACAAGGAAAAACACATTCACGCTCTAATTTTAACTATTAAACAAGGTACACATATATCAACTAGCAAAAATGAATTTGATGTTTACCTGATATGTTTGAAAATAATCTCCACAATCAACTAGCAAGTTTGTAGACTGATCCTCTTCCTTTACTTCAGCGCAATCATGCTCATATGACATCTAACAGTTTTATAGTTAAAGTTAAGATCTAATCTTTTACACATACAAAGTTTAAAGTTAGATAAATGCACCATTGATAATTCTTACATTAATGACTTCGGTATCCATCTCGTTCGACCAATCCGTATCCATCGTGAACTCATCCATTCACTAGCATCAACTGCACAAAATAACATAATTTACAAAATAGAATACAAACAATTGGTTTTTAAAAACTGTTTACAAACAATTTCTAATTACTATCCATGAATGGTTTCTAATTACGGTCCACGGACGGATTCTAGAAACTGTCCAAGAACGGTTTCTAATTACTGTCCTCCAACGGTTTCTAATTACTATCAATAAACGGCTTCTAGAAACTATTCATCTAGCAGCTTAACAGTCCACTACGAGAAGGAAAATGAGAGAACAAAAATGCGAAAAGTAAAATGAGAGAACTTACCAAATTAGGATCTCCAAATATCACAATTTACTAAAATCAATGATAATTATAGTAAAAAAAAAGATAATGTACTTTGGTGAGATGTTTTTGTTAGTCTTGATTTAGAGTGTTTGTTATGGTGTATTTTGGGGAATAGGGTATTTGTTGTTGCAAGGAGAAGGCAGGAATTTATAATTCGCATGAAACAGTATTTTAAAATCGTTTATAAACAATTTTTAAATGTTGAATCTGCATGATTTTTAAAAATTGCTAAGCAATCTTGCGGAGTTCTTGTATATATGCTAAAAACCGGTGTCGCTCGGGTTCTAAAACCCGTTAAGTAGTTACGAAGCTCATTAATATGAATTCGCCCGATTTTTAAAACCCGGGCACAAAACCGGGCGAAGGTTATTTTTGGAAAAAAAATAATACAATGTGGTGCCACAAGAAATTCAAGAGGTGTGAATAGTAGCGCTCAAAACTGGATGGTGGGCGAAGTAGCAGCCTCAATCGAGTATGGGTGGCCACTATTGGCACCACACTAGTTTCTTGGTTTACCACAAATTATTTTTTTTTTTCCGAAAAAACCCCTTCTTAGAAACTAGTTTCTGTTTTTCATTAAACCAGAAACTAGTTAAAATGCACCGCACACTCCCAATACACCACACATCTGAGACAGATTTTAGTTTATGTCCCACCTCATAATTCAAAATTCATTCTCTCTCATCTTCACGCTCTCATCGAATAATTTTCCCAGCCACCATTGACGGTGGTTCAGGCACCGTAAGAACACGCCGTCGAGATTCTGGACTGCAGCGGTGACGGCGACAGCCTTGGGCAGCGGCAGCGGCGTGTTCTTCATTTCAGTTTATAGTTCTTCCAAATAAGTACATGTTCAGGTCTTTTATGTTATTTCTTTCATATTTTTATCCTCATTATTGTTTAGGGTTAAGGATTTGATATTTGATTTGTTAAATTTCTTGTTAGTTTCAAATTGTAGTGTGTTTGAAATAAGTTGCTTCTCAAATGGTGACTGATGCAATTCTCTGTAAATTCAGAAACTAGAATTTGTCTCAGACAAATTCTAGTTTTTGTCTCCATACACGAGTTTTGTGTTTTAAGATTACAAATTTTAGTTTTTGTTGCGCTCAAATTCTAATTTCTAGTTTTGTTCAAACTCCAATTTTTGATTCATGTAAAATTTTGAAATTGTAAAATTTGTTTTATTAATTATTGTAATAACATAAATCCTTCTTTATTATATATATTAATGTTAATGTTAATTCATTTATTGTTGGTATGTTAGTTGTTGTGTATTTAAAATTATTTGTTGTTCGAATGGAGACTCTTGTGTTTTACAGGAGTATGTAAATTCAGAAACTAGATTTTATCTTAGACAAACTCTAGTTTCTTTCTTACAAATTATAATTTGATGTTTCGTTCAAATTCTAGTTTTTGTTTCTTATCAAATTCTGAAATTCTAGAATTTGTTTTATTAATTGTAGTAATGATATAATTTATTCTTTATTTTATATATTAATAAATATATTATTTATTATTTGTTGATTTATATATTAATTGTAGTTTAAAATAATGTTCAAATCATAGTTTCGGTTTTCTGTTCAAATTCTAGTTTCAATTTCAGTTCAAAATCTAGTTTCTGTTTCTTGTCAAACTCTAGTTTTTGTTTAATGTCAAATTCTAGTTTTTTTTTTCAAATTCTAGTTTGTGTTTCAGGTTAAATTCTCAAATTATTAGTTATTGTTGTACAGGTATGACTGGCGAAATGCTCCAACAGCATCTAGGCGTAGATTGCGTCAAGCAGAGATCGAGGGACTAGCAGTACATGCAAGCAGAGGTCGTGGCCGAGGGCGAGGCGGGGGATGAGGTCTGTTGCGTACCTACATCTCGGGTTCCATACCCGGCTTTCCAGGTGGCTCGATAGCCAACTGGGCCCATAACGGCGGCCCATTCCAGCGTGATAACGCCAACCCAAAAGGTATAAATACCGGGCAATAGGGTAAAACTAGGTATGACCATCTAACCCTAAAAACTCTACACTCTTAGACCTATCACTAATTTGAGCGTCGGAGTCTTTGCAGGTACCACCTGCTCCCCGGCGGAGCACCTCGGAGTATCCCCAAGTTCATCGGACCATCATTCTCGTATCTTGAATCCAGGTATGCATCAAGGTCCAGGCAGGATAGAGCCTGATGCTGCTATGGTTGTGCAGGCAAATCTAGAGCTAGGAGATGACTCAACATCTGAGTTAGATGATGAGTCACATGAAGAGACAGAGATATCTGAGCTTGAGATAGCAGGGCCTAAGATAACTGAGCCTGAGATGCCTGATCTAGTGATACATGATGCAGCCGTACACGATCCTGTGATATATCTTAGAATTTGTAGCAAACAGAAATTAGAATCTGTAGACAGTGCTTCCAGTCTTAGCAACACGATACTATAGTGAACGACTAAAAAAAATAAAAGAAATTTTTTTTGGTCTTTTTTTAAGAGACTTTGTGAGTTTTTTAGGCATATTAATTGCTCAGAAAGAGAAAAAATATTTTGTTACCCTCAATTTATTATGAGCACTCACAATTTTCCATATCCATACAAGTGGATGCATTAACTACATAGATATTTCAGTAATTTCTCACATCATTAATTGAAAAAAATCACTTATTATATTTTATTAGCATGTCTAACACATATCCAATGTTTCTTATAAAAGGACTAGAGGTAGTATATTTTAGAAGCATGGTAACCGTTTGCTTAGAAACTAGTTTATGAGCGAGATAGAAACTAGTTTTTTGTAACTTTGTAAATCATTATCTCAGAAACTAATTTGTGAGTGAGAAAAAACTAGTTTTTGATTAGTGTTTTGCAGAACATAAATATATATTTCAATCAGAAATTAGTTTCTGTTACGAGTGTGATGTGGTTTTTACTTCAAAATTTCACTCAAAAACTAATTTAGTTTCTAAATGAGAGGTATTTTTGAACAAAAATGAATTTGTATGATAAACCAAGAAACATAGTGTCAATAGTGGCACCTATAGTATGGAGCATTGCAAAATGCAAACTATATATGGTTTTTTTGGCCGGAAGCGAAACCGAGTCCCGGAACACTGCCTAAACGATTCATTTCATTTCTGTCGTCAGAGACTTACAGTCCACTAAAATACTGAAACATGCGTTGCAACCCTGGTTTTCTGGAACCTTAAAACCCTTCTTTTTCCCGCCTTACCTCAACGCCTAAAACCCTAGGTTGACACTGTGAAACCTGTGCTGGCACCATTCCTTAGATTAGATACTTAACCATTCGCATTGACTGCGTAGCGATCATGGCGATGGTCAAGTCCAGAGACATTCAAGAGATTGTGGAAAAACTCTCTTCCGATAAAGCTAAAGCTCGCGAAGTAACCTTCATTTTCCCCCTTAACAACTCACTATTCGAAAATACTGTTCACGAAATCCCCTATGATTTTGAATGAAAAAATCGTTTCATGTTAATGTTATGCATGCAGCGGTAAATTTAGTGCCGAAATTGTATATTAGGTCCCATGGGAAGCTTCTAGGATATGGTTATGTCTGTTTTGATTTCGTCAAAGAAATCTGACCGGCCAAAAATTGTAATAATTTGAACCGGAGTGGCAAAGAGGGAGGGATAATCTATTCGAATAGTGATTGATTATTCTTTTTTTGTACCTTCTCCTTTTCATGCCTTATTACTAAAGAAGTTGCAAAAATTTTCATAAGCTACATACTTATAAAGTTGAATGAAGTTAGGGTTTGATTCTAATTGCTGAAATTAGTGTATTTATGAATAACATTCAGCTTGTTTGCCAAACAAGCACCTTAATGCGTTTGTTTCTTCATTTTACTGGATGTATTATTATTAAACGCATTGCTGAACTGAAGCGATACTGTGTTGTGGTTAATTCTGATGACATTTTTTAATTTTTCGGATCTTCTTGTTTGTGTACATCCCGCAAGTGTGCAGAATGTTTGTTTGCTTCTGATTAATGGTATTGTAACGCACATTTCCAGGAAGGGATTAAGTTGTTAAACACTTGGTTAGAAGGAGAAAGATCATATAGCTTCAGCAAATATATTGGACTGAACACTGCAAAGCTTAGGCCAGATGAAGTTCCTCACTGTAAGATTTCTTTTTAAAATAAATTTTACATGCACTGTTGGATGCAACACCAATATGATTATCCTAGCCAAGGTGTAATTGTACTTATGATATATTTTCTTGTTTTATTTTTGTGGCGGCAGCTGAATCATGGCCCTTTCTTATTTCTTTACTTATTCAATGTGCATCTTCGGAAATATCCTCAAGTAAGCGGAGAAATCCAAAGATGATATATGCAAAAACTCTTAGAGTTGTTGTGCAGCGAGCCGAAGATGATAAATATTCAGGTTAGTTGGAGGTATTTTAGTTCACAGTATGCTTATTCGTTTTACCCTTTTCGATTAGTGGAGTTGTTTCAGGTGAGAGAAGGTGAGGGAAGAGAAACAGAGTGCAAGGCAAGTATTTATAATGAATAGAGTATAACAGAAGCTAATATATAGCGCTTAGTAAAATTAGTTTGCTAGCCAGAAGACATAACTTACTAACCGAAAAACTGTAAGGTAAACCAACCTCTAGCTAGATTAAATACTCCTTTTGATAATATGGAGGGAGCAAAGCCCCTTATACAACTATAGATCGGGTAAAACTAGCACCCACAATATCCTGGTTTACAACAGCATCACAACCCTTAGGAGGGTGGCAAAAATGAGCAATTACTATTCTCTAGCGTTCTCTATGTATTAGTTACTATTCTTTAGCATTCTCTATCTATGCTTCGAGGAAGAAGGAGAGTGAGGAAAACTACTAGGTATTAGCCAAACCTTAAAGAGAGATTTGGAGGGAAAAGGTCTATTTTTAGACCTAGTTTAGGACTAGTGTTGGATAGATAATTTTGGCATTGCGTGATCTAAGTAGCTGGCTCCACCAAGTGGAAAAAGGTTTAGACTTTAGATGATGATGGAGTTGAATGATTAGAGTTCACACGCATTTTCTTCTATGTATGTGTCTATATGAAAATATCAGATTTTTATGTTCAGTAAATGTGTGGTATATTTTTGTGGCTTTACTCTGATATTTCTTTTAATTATTCTGTTAGAATTATGCAATGAAAACTGAGAAACTTGTGAAATATATTTTGCAAACTTTCTTCTTTATGATAGTTGTTTTTCCCTTTGTCTTTTAGGCAAAATGTTACCTTTGTCTTCTGTGGTTAAACCACTTTTTAATCATGTTTGGGATGTCCTGAGCAATGTTCCGAGCTTTCAGTCAGAGTATGGGATTATCCTTCGGCATCTGTTGACAGTTAGGGATTATAGTTTGCAGATGAGGAAGCGCATTTATTGTGGTAAGTTTTGTAAAATATGCCAGGATGCATGATCTCCACATGTCCTCAAGATTGTCTATTTTAATCTACTTTTTTTAAAGATATTATTCTAATCAAATTCTTTTGGTTAGGCCTGGTGTTGCTGTACATTGAGAAAGTTGAAGCCAGCTTGAATGGGAAAAATATTAGTTATTGTACTTCCAAGGAGGAGGTCTTCCGCTATATCCTGACGCTCCATTCACTTTTGGAATATCCTCCTGGTGACTACCCTGATAGTCTAAGAGAAGACATTGTTAAGGGGTTTGTTAGGATCTGTTCATTCATCAGGTATTTTTGAAGGTGATCGATTTTCTTTTGTTGCTATATTATGATCTGCTAGAGTGCGTTATCTCCTATGGTTTTGTTGCTTTTTTCAGGGAAGAAGGAAAGATATCTCGCAAGCTTATTGAGTGTATTAATACATATTTGTTAAATGATGGTCCAAATTTGGGCTTTCAGTTGTTGGAGATTCATAATGCGATGCAGCAGTTTGTGTTCCGCTGTTGGATGACAACACATGATCGAGTTCTTAAGGTCCCTTACCATTGCATTTTAAAGCAATACCAGATTAAACTTATTTTAAAACTATTCAAATTGCTTTATTAGTTTATTAATATTTCTGTTGCAGGATTCACTTATGTTGTATGCTAGGATACAGTTAAATTTAAGAAAAAGTGCTGCTGATAGGTGTTTGTTGGTAGAACAGCTCTTGGATGTGGTTTGTAAGGATCTTGATCAGGGTAGCACATCTAGTAGTTTAATGCCACGGTGAGTGTTTCTAATGTTATCCATTTCATTTTTATAATGATGAGTCTTCAAGTGTTTACTATCATCTTAATGGAACCCAGGGGTGATGGAAATAAAGATGATAAACTCGGAGCTTTGAGTAGTTCACAGTGTGGACTGGTGGAACTTGCAGCAGTTCTATTTTATAGGGTAATTACTGTAAACTAAGCTGCTGAGTCCTGGATGTAATTTTTTTTGAATTTTTTAAGCTCAGTTCTTGATAATTTGTTTACCTTTTTCTAGCAATCATGTTGGTTGATTATGATATAATATGTTAATGGGTCTTGTTAATTAGTGCCCTTAGGGCACTAGGTAAGGTGCAATAACTACACCCTAATAAATGCTTTGAATTACCTAGAAAAGTATGCATTGAATGATTATGAAACTTTTGAAATAATAAATACATTCAATCCCAATAAAAGATTTCTATTTTTGTATTCTTAACAAGGGCACTTGTTAACATTTTCCTATGTTAATTAATAAGAACTATTAGAGAATAGTTTATAGCATTATCTATGTTCCTAATCTGTTAGTTAGCACATATGTTAACTAACAGATGCCTCTAGTCCCACAGTTATGATTTTGTTATCCCTAACAGAACCTTCTAACTAATTGCTATCACTGACAATTTTCAATAAATACGTGCAGTCAGTTGTAATTTTCACTCATTCAATCAATACTAATTCATTTTCTTGCGTCTGATCTTTCAAATGTCTTCTCTCTATGAAACTCTACCATGGATCATAGAGCCTCTTTTTTCCATTATCTTATTCGATCTTAAGCTTCCATGGCTTCCCAGCAAAGTCTGCTGTGGAGTGCTATTTCGTCCTCTGCTCCAAATACTTTTTCTCATATGGTGATCTTCATGATGAAACATTTCTTGAAGTGGCAACAACAAATTGATGCTGTAGTTTGGGGTCAGCGCCTCCAAGATTCCCCTGAAATACCTAGCAGAGGATGACTTTATTGATCTCAGAGGTAACCTTGACTATCTTGAGAGCAATGAGATTCTTTAATCCCGTCATACCTTGTCTTTACATCACCCTACTTTAACTTTTACTAGCCCACTTTTCTCTCCAGAGAAATGCAAGTCAACTAAAGCCTGGTCCAACTAGGTGAAGTTGGATCTATTGATCACAAGATGTCTTTGTACTCGGTCAATGACCATATTTTGGAAATTGAATTAATGGAATTTGAGTTATGAAACCACTAAAATTACAATAACAGCAAAGCTCTGCTGCCAGGTTCCAAGGCCCCAAGCTGTTAGCTGAAAAAAATCTTTATCATTGACACAAACTCCCCTACATTCCTTTTTTTCTGATTGTATTCAGATCTGAAAAAACAACTGAATTTATACAGAGAGAAAGAAGAAAGATAACAGATCTATTAACAGTTCTGTTAGATACTTTGATCTAACTAACAATTATAACTGACTAATAGACTCTTACTAAAACTAATTTCTCCTGACAACTAACTGACAGCCAGATTAACCGAACAGAGTGTCAAGGGTCAGAGAAAAGTAGCTGTGCACTTGTGCGGTGTACTATAACACTAATGAAGTTCATTTTCTCTCTCCATAACAACATTTTGTCTCCCACGAAGGCTAAGCACACACTTCCCCTCCTGACTATGTATATATTTAACAGAGAAGAGAATTAGGGTAGAGAGAGATCGAGAGAGAGAGACAGAGAAAGAGAGAGAACAGAGATGATTATATAAAGTGAGTAAAATGTGTATTCCAATTATTCAGTACAGTACACAGAGATATATATAGTACATCATAATTGAATAACTAACTGAAGTTAATTCCTAACTATACTGATAGGTTAGTCTAACTAACTCTGGTATACTAATATACACTAATAATATTTAAGCACTAGGCTTGCGAGACTTGTGTACGAGCTGAGATCTGTGTTGTGGGTTGAACTATTCTCCAACAACGGATGTCTTCCTCTGCATCTGCAGTGGAGCACTTGATGGACTGGTGGAGAGGGTGTCTGTTGTCCTATTGTAACAACACTTCCAAGCTCAAGTCATTAAAATCTTCGATAACAACAACAACAACAAAAAGCCTTATCCCGCCACTTATTGAGGTCAGCTACATAAACTGCACGATACCATTGTGCCCGGTCCAAGACGATTTGCTTGGAAATATTGTTATTTATCAACAGATCCCTTTTATAATTTCGTCTTAGGTCCTTTTTGGCCACCCTCTACCCCATTTTACAAGGCTGAACCATGCTATCCAATCCTCATTGTGCCTTGAATGGCCTTCTTTGGACTTGTCCAAACCACTTTAACTGGTTGACTGTCATTTTTGCCACACCAATATAGCTCCAATATAATCATTCAATATAAGCTTCATTGTGCCTTTTATAATTTCTTCTTAGGTCCTTTTTGGCCACCCTCTACCCCATTTTACAAGGCTGAACCATGCTATCCAATCCTCATTGTGCCTTGAATGGCCTTCTTTGGATTTGTCCAAACCACTTTAACTGGTTGACTGTCATCTTTGCCGTCATAGGTTCTACACCAATATAGCTCCAATATAATCAATGTAAGCTTCAATAGCATAAAAATTATGGTAGGATAGCTGGGGACAAAGTAGTAGCTCTTTATATGTGGAGTCTAGGTGATTCACGGGTAAGTAGTTGAAGTTGGACTTGGACTCCCAGGGGGCATGCTAATGGTGTGGGAATACTGGGATCTATCCAACCGTGAGATTCTTTGGAACCTTCTTGAAACAAGTTTCTTGGGAAGTCGGTCCAATTTTGGGTTACCCATCTTGACCTTTGTTCAAATCAAGTTGTAAGGTCTTGTTGCTTGGCTCAACCTCAACATTATGAACCATTTATCCATTTCGATCTCAATATTAAATTTTCTTGTTGTGATGATCTATTTGATTCTGCACACCTTTTTATGAATTAAGCTACCATTATCTTTCAGTTAGAATTAAATATATTTGTAGTACTTGAAAATACGACTTTTGTTTTTGAATTAGTACCTGTGAAAATATTCTGAAATTTCCAAGATCATGTGCTTTTAGTCCCTAGAAAAGGACAACAAAAAACTTATTCGTTTTATTAAATGTAGAAATTAAGATCAAAGAAAATGAACTAGAGACTAAAGCCAAAACACGTTATATTTTTAGAGTCTCAAACATATTGAAGCCTCGGAATGTCACTGTTTCTGCCATTATATAGTTATTAACATATGGAATTCCCATGTAATGTTTGTATATTATGTTAAAAATGAAGCTATTTTATTTTTGGTTATTTAGCATTTGCACTATTTTTGTTTTTTGTTCCTCAGGCATGCCTAAATACAACCAGAGCTTCATTAAGTGAAAAACGGGTTAAGAGGGAGCCTGCTGCTGTGGTTCTGAGGGAGGCACTCATGAAAGGCAAATGGCTATGGTAATTTATAGGTTAATGAGGGTAGCACTCTATTATTCTTTTCTCTTATTTGCTATAATTTTTAGCCGTTGAAGATTTATTTTCCTCTTCCCATGTATTTCTATTCTCTCTCTGAATAAACTTTTTTTTTTTTTTTTAAATTTATTTTGAAGACTATAATATTTTGTGCGTCTGTTAAACACTTGTTTTTACATTCCTTATTACTCTTTCGTTCTTTCCTGTAATAATAGTCTTCTACTGAAAAAACAAAGATTATTTTGCAAACACTTCTATTTAGTTCGTATTTATGTCAGAAAAGCAGTTTTTGGTTGAAATACTTGAATGTTTGTTTGTAGTCTTACAAAAAGTTCACTTGTTTACCAAAAACATAATTTAAGATGAAAAATCACTTTGAAGTTTTTGTTTTTTGATAGATTTTGCTCTTTATTCTCCTTTTCTTCTCATATTTCTTTAACTCTTAGTAAAAAATGATTCTGATACAGTTGAATTGTTTACATTATTATCGTATTATGCACTAGATTGTTGTCGATAGTTTTATCCTCATATATTTTTTAATAGAAATTAAAGGATAAAAAGAGAAATGATAGATCTTGTTTACAATTATGGTATACTATGTTAGATACATACATATATACATATATCTATGCTGGAATCTTTAGTGAGGTCCTTAAATACATCTTTTGATATCATAGTGCAGAAATTAATATTGTTATTTTGTATAGATATTCTTTAAAATAAATACTATCATGCCAAAATCTGATGTACGATCTGTCTACAGGAATGCTGCATTTTGTTCTTTCACTCGAAACTACCATACTCGTATTTGCAAAGATCTGTTTCTCTACTGGTTTGAAGGAATATGGATGAGCTTCGATAGGTAATTTAGAATTGGTAGAGTAAACGAAGGAGTAGTTACCCTGTTCTTTTATTTATTTATTTTCTTAAACATTGGTTCCCTTCATATCCTTATTCAAAATTACTAGTTGTGTAGTAAATTTAGATGAATAATTAATAAATTAGCATATTTTTTTATTATTAAATTTTACGTTTTTGAAATGATAAATAAATAATTTAACATTAGCTGAATTCAAATACAAATGAAAGCAAAAATAGTTATAGCAAAAAAATAAATATAAAATGAAAGCATAAATAAGTTCAATCATATAACCTGAAGATTACAAGATGTTTTATTTAGGTAACATGATTACCTTCTACATCAGTTTAGCAAAAAGTTCTCTGTACACAACATTAAATGTGTTATTTGCAGGCAAATGATCTTTCAACAAAATTCTCAATTCATTCTGCACAAAATTCTCAATTCCTTATTGTACCTCATGGACTCACTTTATGCTTTTCCTCGTGTTTTAATGAATTTACTTATTATTTTTCTTTTATTTTTATCATGATCTTCCTCGTGGTTGTTTTCCTTAGATAGCTTTTCCTAATCCCCAAACATAAGAAGTTGATTCTGTTGTCTATGTTATATATACTGTTAAAATCATGTGATGTATTTGGATTCAACTGTAGCAACAAGTAAATAATATATGCAGGAATATTATGCAAGCTTGGAGAGACAATTTCTTGGTTGAATGTGAACTTTCTTTGAACAATTACTATTTTTCATTGTCTGAATCTGTTTATGCATGAGTAAAAAATCTTTGTAAGAAATAATGTTTATGATCAAAGTTGTTAACAAAGTTGGGATGATATTGCAGAATCCTGAATTCTGCGAATGTTGATCGTGCTTATGATGGCTTGTTGTGGACTCTGCGGTATGTTGCTGCAAATTGCGATAAGTGTTCTCTTTATGCAATTTTATAATCTCCTGTTATATGCATGTGAACAAGTGTGTGTTTGGATTAACTTATTTTGAAGAAATGATCACTTAGTTTCATGAGCTCTATGAGAGAGTTTTTGAAAAATAGGCAATTATTTCCTTGAAAAAAAGCTTTCCCAAACAAGTTCTAAGACAGTGCTGTTGTTGTGCGTTTCAGCTTTGTTCTTGAAGTTCATTCCTGATTGTTACATACTTGAAATAATACCATTGCTGTCCTGGTTTTATTCGAGAATAAATAAGACTTCAATTGTAAAAAAATACTTCATACAAAATTTTCAAAATTTTATAAATCAAGAAAACTCATCAGGCAATTGAAATAATTAATGAAGCATTTAAGCTGCATCAAACATCCAACTTGATTACATTATTTTCTTACAACTATATTATATATTATTCATATAGAAAAAATAAATAAGTATATCAATGATAAACAAAATAAACATTTTTTCTAAACAAATCACTCACTAACTCATTTGACGCCATGTTTAAGCCTCTCATAACATTGGCCTTTTAAGGCCTTAAACATGTGTTAGTGATTTCAAAAAAATTAAATACTTTCAATATGCAGTTAAAAACGTCTTCATCTATTCATTATTTGTATAAAATTTGTTATTTCTATTGATAGAAAGACTAAAATCATATTTACATATTTACACGCACTCTAAAAAAGGACGTACAGTTCATAAATGTATATACACATAAAAGAAACTTAAATTTGTTAGGTATTTTTTATATATTTTATGTTTTAATATAATTTTACATCTGTTATTTTTTTTTAATATTATTATATTATTATTGTTACTACTTCTATATTGCTAGCCAAAATTTTATGGGGGACCAAATATTTTAGTCCTCCAAAGATGTTTGTCTTACAACTTATTAGTCCTTATAATATTTTTGCCATAATTTTAGTCCTTGAAAGATTGAAGATTATTCTAATTGATGAATTTTCAATCTTTTGAATACTAAATCGGTGATACTACTATCTTTCGTTGACCAAAATAATATTTTTTGTCATAACTTTAGTCTTTAATAGATTAATTACCAATTTAGGTTTCCATTGACTAACTTAGTTTCACATCTTTAAAAAATAAAAGTGATGTTTATTCAAAAATTTTGGAGGGGCCATTAAATGAAGTATATAACTTTTTTTTGGTGAAATAGATATTTTACATATAAAATAAAACCAAAAATAAGAAGTTGCTTCAAAGTTGATTGTGTCATTATTTTAGTCCTTGAAATATTTTTATTATTATTTTAGTCCTCGAAAGATTGGAAACGTCACCAAATTAGGGCTTGAAAGATTGAAACTTCACCAAATTGGTCCCTGTTTTAAACGAATGACTAATTTGATGACATTTTCAATGTTTTGAGGATTGAATGAGTGACAAAAATCTTTTAAGGACCAAATTGATGACACTTGCATCTTTGGAGCACTTTTTATCGCTAATATATAATGTAATGATTTTACAATCTACATATTTCACTAATATGCAACTGATTGTTTTATTTTAAGTTTTTAAATATATAATATATAATATATAATATATGGAAAATTTATAAAAAAATATGCCTTGTGAGAAATTACACTGTTGAAAGTGTTGATAGATTTTATTTAAGTAACGTAGATTGCATACATTGTTCTGATTTGTTTGAATTGATGCTATGGACCTTGGTTACCCTCTGGATATTTTGAAATGATGTCTGTTCTGTTACATCTAAAGGAGTTTGCAGGAACTGTCTTGTGTTCTCTTACTTCCAAATTCAATGATGGAGATTTCATCAATGCCATCTTCTCCCGTAAAAGGGGTCTCTCTCTCTCTCTGTCTCTCTCTCATATTTTTACCAGTCCTGCTTTCCTGTATGCTACACTCATGCTTGATGTCTTCAAATTCTATAACTGAACTTATAATATTTAAGGTTGATGGTGGAAGATAACATGTGACAATGTCATTGTGGAGCTTGTTTTGAATTGATTTTCCTTTTCCTTTCCTTGTTGCGTTTTCCTTTTTTCATGGTTAAGGAGAATATCTTATTCTCATTCATTGTTATTTTTTTCATCTGCATTGAGTTCTACTAGGGATAAGTTGGAGTAAATGATATGAAATTAGTTAGGTATGTTGTGGTTGAGGTTGGACTTTTGTGAATGGGTTTTAGGAATCAATGAAGCAGGCAATGTCAAGAAATTGTTACTTAATTTTAGTTCTTAATCAAGGGGACCATAATATACTGCTGGCAAGAATAGGCCCTCAATGTCATATTTATGCTAATTGAAATATGGGAAATATCTTTCATTGAATTCCCATTTTCAATAAAAAAAAATATTCCTTAGTAGTTGCTGAATCTAACAGTTTTGTCATTAAATTTGATTCTTTTAAGGGCGGCTCTGGTCAACTGTCACTGTCATTGTTGCTAAAGTATGGTTTGGTTTGATGAAGCTAATTTTTGCAGTTCATCCATGGTTGGGAGCTACTGTGGAGTACTATAGTGCATGGGCTGCCAATTTTCAGCAATATAAATATTCTTGTAAGTTTTCTTGACAGGACCATCCTCCCAATTTTAAGTTACAGTATTAATTTTGGCTCTGCTGATATTACCGCCATTGAGAATAGTAGTAACTAGTAAGAAAGGGTCATTCCCTTTGTGGATTGGGTCTAATTCAAGTAAGGGGTTATTTGAATGACTATCTAAATTAACATGAGCAACTTTCCAGTCTAAGTGGGTGTTTGGAAAAGTTCAATTTCAAAGACATAATTGCTTATTTTTCAAAAGCTCTCTCACAAAGCTTATGAAAATAAATGATTATTTCTTCAAAATAAGCTAATTCAAACTCATACTAAATCGTTTTCTTTTAAAATAATTTTTTTTTTTTAAATTCTTGATGATTTTAATCTTGCGAGCTGAATGCAGAGAAGAAGTTCTGCTCTCTGTACATGTTTGTTTAGGTTACTAGACCCGGAATAAATACTTGTTAGTCCTGTTATGAGATTTGGAAGAAGGTTAAGAGTGTTTATCTGAATGATATCTAGCGCATCTATGAATTTGTCCGAAGTGGAAACCGTTGAAATGCATTATGCATGATCATGACCCAATTCTTATCTAAATATCACCCAGTCTACCATTCAGCCAATTAAAATGATTTTAATCTGTTATGATCTCTAAAGTGTTGAATAAGTTGGATCAAAGGTACATGTCATTGTTCTCCATGGCCTGAATAATGAGTTTGCCAGGTTCTATGAACCCTATTAGAGATGGTATTATATCAGGTGTTGGTTTTGTTTGTTGTTTGTTAGCTGGTTAGCAACTAACTTTAGTCAGTTATTGATTGCCACATGAGTGTTTTGTAAATAAGGTCAGTGTACTGAAATTATTAATTCAATGGATCAATGTAGAGATAAACGTCATTTTGGTTTTCCAAAGATGCTCGTGTCACCAACTTAGTCCTTGAAAGATTTTTATCACCATTTTATTCCTTGAAATTAAAAGATTGACATCTCGCCATATTGGTCCTCTATTGTTTTATTATCGTGATTATTAATATTTATGATAGATTTGAAGTTTTTATAATAAAGGAGAAATTGTTTCTCTTGGTTATTACTGCTTTATTGGCTGCTTTAATTTTGATGAAAACAACATTGATGCAGGTGGATGCTGCATTGTTGCTTCTAAGCTATATAACCTCAACTGTAAGTTTTAGACTTTACACTATACACAGATGAGTAGGCCATTGGCATTAATGATAAATCTTATGATACAAGCTTCTATCTAGGATTTAGTAAATACATGTGGTATACCTCAAGATGTGTGGGATCTTCAAATTTTCAAAAGACCAAATTCAATGTAAGTGTCTTCTTACTTGATTACATCACATGGGAAATATGCTTTTAAGATTGTTACTCTATAATGACAGTATATCATTTAAGTTAAATAAATTCATTCATACATTATTGCACTTGTATCAAAGAACCATTTGGAGCTCAAGTACTCAAAATTCCATGGTTGTATAGAACATATTATTTTCATGATTATTTAGAATGGTGGCATTGAATGAAATTTGAGTGTCACATCATACATATTTCAAACCTGTTAATTTCTGTGAAGTTTTTAATTCACAGTGTGATGATAGACATATTCAATGATGAAATAAAAAAAAACCTCTTCTGCATGCCATTTGATCCATCATTTGATCCTACCTGTTGAGTGAGCTGTCATTTCTACATTATGTAACATAAGGTCAGTGTAATATATAATCTGATAGGCCTCCAATAACCTAAAATATATAGCTGGAGAAATAAGGTAGTGTCAGTTAATGGGTCTTATTAGTGTATAACAGAATAACAGAATTATGAAATATGAATATACTAAGGGTGTGTTTGGTACACCGCTTAATTAAGTACTTATGCAAGAAGCTATTTTTAAATGAGTGTTTTTTTATAGACAAAATTATAAAACTTATTTGAATAAGCTAAAAACAGCTTATTCTCCAGAAAGCTTATAAAAATAAGCTGAAAACAGCTTATAAGAATCTATAAGCTATTTTCATAAGCTACGCATAAGCTCTTCCAAACAGGACCTAAATAGGATGGAATCCCTGGAGCTTGGTTTTTTCTTTGTTTGTTAGAAAGTCGTTAACAAGAGCTTGCTAATCTTGTCTTCTTCCTTTACAAGATCATAATGTGGACATCCATATCAAGGCCCTATCTCCTCTTCGCTTCCCTCCTTTAAGGGACAAGCTAAATGTAGCTGATCTATTCACTGCGCTTCAGCCACCTTGAGTTTGAGGGTGGAATATAACCTTTTTTTACCACTTGGGGATCTGTTAGATAATGCCTAATGGTATTGTTCAACAGATGCACCACCACTTTGACTGTTGTGTTAATCTAATGTCCCCTTGTCTATATAAATACTCTTGTACTCTCTCAATATAATAATACATTTTCACTTTTCTCTCACCAATATTTTGACTCTTTTGAAACCCTAATAAAGTGTAATAATTAGTGCATGTGAAGCTTTTGTTGAAGTTGAGAAGCTAGTATACCAAGTAATGTCATTTACCGATAATTTTGAATTGATTATTCATTGCTTTTTTTTTCCATTTTCATTTTTTTTATCTATTATTATTATTATTTTTAAATATAAAACTGTTACATACTTGATGTTGTTACTAAATTCCTATTTAGCTCATAATTTGTGCTCTATGCAGACCCATTTTGTATTTCATCTCGTGTTACTTTTCAAAGAAGAATTCCCATGTAAGTTGATAAGGAAGCATCTTACTTTCTTTATATTGGCTATTTACTTGATTTCTGATTACTGATGGTCTTTTATTTAGATAAATTTTATGTAGGATTGTATTAGCTGTGTTGTTTTATTTTTTTGCTTGGGATTTTTTTTTGAGGAAATGAATTTGAAGATAGTAATTTTTGTAACGACTTGTTTCTATAAGCATAAATTTTATATAGGTTTGGCAATTTTAACCAAGACAGCGCCTATCTATTCTCCGGGCCAATTCTTAACCTTTCACTCAGCTCATACTTTTCCTAGGTTTTGCTCTTCAAAGTATTCATTTTAACATGGTTTCAACAATTGCTTCGGATCAGACGGTTGATGATTCAGTTATGAAATTAGCCTTTATTCTCCTTTGGTTGAGCCCATGATAAGGAAACTTTGAGTTTCTAGAAAATTGATTTCAAATAAAATAAATACCTTCTCTAGTTGGTCGAGTACCCTTGTTGTATTGTGGTATATTTAATATTTATGTTTCTCAATAGTCTACCTCAATAAATACATACTAAGGTTTTGTGAAACATTTATTTTTCTCTTTGTGCTGGCTCCTTTGATCAGTTGTGAAACATATATTTGTTGCTAATTCTTAGAATAACTGTGCGACAGCAAGTATTACGTTGAAGTAAAACATGTTTTACAACTGATCAGTCACATGATTCTAGAACAAAAGATGGGTGTAAGTCAGATGATTTAGGGTTTACCATATGCCAACCTCTAGCTCTTGACCAACTTCTTGAATTGAATTATTAAGGAATAGATGTTTTATGATAGTAAAGGATGTAGATGAAGAAAGGAAAAACTTTAAGCCTATATACGGTACTCCTCTACATCTATTCTAGTATCACTCTTCTTTTGGTGATACTTTCTGTTTCCTGTTACATAGTAAAGACATAGTTGTAGAGATGAAGAGTGAAAGTTAGCAATATGGTGAAGGGGAGATTATTACCTATGCCATAGGTAATAATCTCCCCTTGAGGTGGGTAGATTTCAGGCTCCTTTTTCAGTGAAAGTTAGCAATATAGTTTTATTGAGCTAATTTTGTATTTACTTTAATTTCTCCATATTGTGCAGACTGACCTTCGGAATATTTTACATTTAAGGAAGAACCTTTTGAGAGCAACTCTGAGTCATCTCAATTGGAAGGTGAATTTGATTTTAATTGTCACGAACTGAGTATTTTATTTCTTGTTATCTTTATATGATGGTAAAAATATGGTGATGCCAATTCTAAATTGCAAAACCAAACGGGTGGGGAAAGCATAATTTGATTTTGCTAGTCAGTTTTCCCCTTTATTATGCAGGATAATTCAACATTGAATGAGTGGACAGCTTTGTTCCTACCAAGTGCTATGTATGCACTTTGTGCAGGTTGTGCTCCTTTTACTCATTACTTTAAAGAACATCGTCTAGTTTACAACTCTTTTGATGTCATTGAGGCTCTAGACAACCGTCATAAGGTACAGCCTAGTCCCTACTTCTCCGTTGTTGTAATAGTTTAGTTAGTTAGACTTAATAAGAAACTGAATTGTGATGTTAACTGTAGTTTGAAGACCCTAAACACCATTGTCCAAATGAATTTTTGGATTGTTCTCTGGAAGTGCTCACAGAAATTAACAAGGTTTCAAGAGTTGAGGTCTGGTCCTTCACTAAACGAAGCTTGTATGTGTTAATATTGTTGAATTTCATTTAGGTGATTATAATATTTCAGGTTTCCACATCACAAATATGTCCACATGTGCGGGTTCCCCGAGAAATAAGCGATCAGCTATTACTTGAAATGGAGACATCTGTTCTTGGAGCCTTGGTGGAAGAGGAGATCAATGAGAGGCGTCTACCTGATATTTTCTTAATATGTTCTCTCTTGTCTAATGTACTATATGGTTCTTTTTTCACAAGGTTTGTCAAATTAGGCTCATCCTTTTTTTACATTGTTATGCCTTTGGAGCTGGTGTTATGGTGTATATGTTTGTGCCACAGTCAATCATTTTTGTACTTGTTCTGATGCCTTTTCATCCATGCCATTATTCTTTATGGGTATGATGCAGAAATGAGAACATGTATACTTGGAGTTCATTGTTGTTTTGAGTATTGAGGTTGGTATGATTACATGAATGTGGGTGAACAGTTTGAGGCTGGTTTTTGCTTTGGACTACTGAAACGGAATTCAATAAGTTTGTTTTTCCCCTTCCTATTGTGATAATTTTTTTATCTAAAGAAATTTCATGCTAGTGGGACTGGATGTCATACTTTATAATTCCCTTGTATCATAATGCCTTGTTTTGGTTTTTCTATTCTGTTTCTTGAAGTGTCATCTTTTGTCGTATATTACTGTTAAAGTCCCAAATTGACTAGAGACATGGCATAGGTAGCCTCTGTAACTGTTAGGCTTTGGGCGTGCTTCCCTCCTTAAGCTGGCTTTTGAGGTTGAGTTTGGTCCAAGTCATTTCTATTGATTTATTAAGTGGTTGATTGTATTTTATGTCATTAAGAATTTCACTAACTAATGATAGGTTTTCATCCTTTTTCTCTTGAAGTTTGTGTTATGCCGCATATCCAAAATTATTGTATGCCTTGGTGACTTCAGGGAGACTAGGTGTAAACTGTAAATCAGTTTAGTTCAGCAGTATTAGCCATTAACAATTTGGTATTTGAAGATTTGTGTTGGTTTTTTTTCTGGTGTTCAGAATATTTCTATATTTTTGAATTTGTGAATATGCTAATAGGGGCTGTAAGCTTTTCTATGTTGATGTTTAAATATCCAATGTTTGACTTTTAAAGGTCCAAAGACTTGAGATTCTATGAATTTGCTTGATCAAATATACAGTTAATACCTTCTATTTTATATACACAAAGGAATATGACAACTTTTTACTTTTATTTACAAGAAGAATGAATAGAATGAGGCTTAATTCCTAGGACCTTAATAATTTCATATGCCGCGCTAATCAAAATAATCACATAACTACTGATATTATGAACACCCGCCTGTTGTTAGCACCCTGCATGCTACATATGTTTGTAATTTTCAGGGTAAAGTGAGGCTTATTATGAAGGTCATCCTGTTGATTGTGGGAGTTTAGTAGCATTGGATTAGGCCTAACTCAGCTCTAAACTCTAGCTGAAGGGGAGATTATTACCTATGCTATATTCCTATTTCTTAGTTGATATGTGATCTCAACACACGCACCTCATGCTAGGACTAGAGATATAGAGTGTGAAGTTTGCAGGATTGACCATTGGGTGGTCCAACTTGATTTGATTGGTTCTAATACCATATTCAAATTGGAATGTTCTTAGCTCCATCGTAAAAGTTAGCTCAAGGCAGACAATTGCCCCTATCTTTTAAAGAATACCTTGACCATGTTTTTATTACCGGTTTGTATTAGATTTTTATAGCTTCCTAGTGCTGTTTGGGGAAATGGATAAAATATCTCGTTTTCCTTTTGGTGCATTGGTTGTGCCAAGATTATAATTATATAGATGTTATCTTTTTGCAATGCCATTTTGCTGTGGCAAGTAAAATTTAGGTGGATCATTTGATAAGAGGAAATAAAAGTTCAAAGGGGAAGATAATTTCATAAAGATGAACTGCATGTAAATTGAGTGTGGATGTCGAACTAATATTTTGAAAAATAATAATTTTATTGCTTCTTCATGAAATGTCTTGGGGTACTCTTCGCGCCACCATCCAGGATTGATATCTATGGTCACAAAAAACCAAAGCTGAGATAGAACTAGCATAAATATGACCCCCAAGATTGATATCTATGGTCACAAAAAACCAAAACTGAGATAGAACTATCATAAATAGGACCCCAAAGTCCAAACATCTAACTGAACGTGGTCAAAAGAAGATTCTGAAAGACTACTGACCTTACTCTGAACATGAATATGTTTCTGAGCTGAATGACTGACGCTAAAAATCTACTAATAGTAGAGATCAAGAACGATCTAGTTTTTTGAGACCTTGAGTGACCTGAAGATATTTTTTCTTTTCATTCTGTTTTTAACCTGTTGGATTATTCATTATTATGCAACTGGGTATAAAATCTTCCCCTTTGTATTATATGCTTATATGTGCGTTTTGTGTACTTTCAGGATAAAAAATATATCATTCCCTGTAAAATTAAGCCAATACTTGCAGATGATGCTTGATAATGCTGTCAAAATCATTGAAGAAGACTGTGACCGCCAGGCTTTTAGTTGCTTAACTTATGATTCTTCTTGTGATGATAGTGGTTCTATTTCTGCATGTGTTTGTCATTTTCTTTCATCTCCTATATTTATGGAATGGAAGAATCAAAATTTGATGGACTTGATCCCTTTTGATGAGGTAATCAAATCTGTGGAGAGGCTCTTGAAAGCATTTGTGCATCTATATGAAAATTATTCTCAGCACATGATAAACCTTCAGTCTGAGACGATCGTGCAAGACATAGATGCTACTGATAGTATGCAAAGTTCTTGTCCTTATGACAGCAGTAAAAACAGAATTGTGGATATGGAGTTGGATGTTAATGACGATTCTAGAGACGTTGATAGTTTGGCAGTTGGGAAAATAAAAGGCACTGGTGCTTCATCTTCTGCAGAAAAGTGGAAACTGGACATGATATCAGTTATTTCCAGTTTTCTCTCTGTTCCACTTGTTCCTACCTGGGATATTCTTTTCAAAATTATGGAGAAAGAATATGATCCTAAGGTGAACTTTGCATGCAATAATAATTGCTTTCTTCATTAATTTATCAGTTAAATGTTACTAATTCTGTTTTTAGCATTTGGAATCTTATTTTGTCTCAAAATATTTGTCAGATTAGCAAATCAGGAGAACGTTAATAACATTTCTCAATAATACCCTTATTTATTACTCCCTCCTGTCCTTTTTATAAAAAACATAAGACTCATTTCATCAAGACCCGTAAACATATTTAATAATTTTTTTTCCAATTAATAATGTGATAGAATTCCCAAAATGCCCATATAGTTAATGCACTCACTTGCATTGGAAATATGTATGCTCACAATAAATGAAAGGGTAAAAATGAGCATTCATATTTTCTTTGCAATTAATATAGTTTAATGTCTTGCCCAACTACTTAATTATCACATAATACATTTAACTCTATTAATGAGGTTATTTTGGTATAGTAAATTCTTTGTTAGTAATCATTGATACACTTAATTATTTTCTTAAGAAGTGTGCATAACTTTAAGATGACAGATGAATTGAAATGGAGGGAGTAATTAATACTTCCTATGTTATTGAATGTTTTAATTTTATATGTGTTCTTTATCCTTCTGAAATTCAGGTGCATGGAAAAATATTGTATCTTCTCTGTCAACATCCTCATTGGTCCTCTTCCAGAAAACTTAAAGATTTGGTATGTAAATTACCGGGTTTAGATTTCAGTAAACTATTTCATATGCAAACTTGCATGTCTGATTTCCTTGTGTTTTGCAGGTCGATAAGATGAATGATATAATTACAGAGCAAGTTGCACTTAAGCTTGCTTGTGATAATTTATTGACTTGTACACATGTTTTACTAGCTAAATTATCTTCCCTGGAAGATGTTGCCGAGGACAAATGTGGCTTGTATTCAAGGGAAGTGGAAATTGAACAGGTACATTTCAACATATTTGGGGAAAAGTCATTGACATTTTTTCCGATAAAAAAAATAAATAAAATAAAAGCTAATTACGATGTTAGTCCCTATAACATAGTGTGTTTATGATTTCACTCATTCACTCTCTCTCCCTCTCTCTATATATTCACACACTGACACATAAATTAGGTGTCTTAGTACCTGCCATACCAGTACCTGTATTAAATGGTTATTTGGTTTGGCCAACAGAAAACATGATGCCATTGTCCTAAGTGGAATACAAATCCTATACGGGATATCTGCTGTGTCAATTTTAATGTACACTGCATCTGACTCACATGTAAGTTAAGATGTTTTTAATCTGTTAATGCAGTGCTTTCTATCACTTGGAAACATCGTGCATAAACTTTCAAAACTTGATCTTTATTGGTTTGGACGGGTGAAGCTGATTGATTGTATCTGCAATCTTGTTGTACTCCATCCTGAAATTGGTCAGGTAATTTTTAGATTTTTCTTGCAAAGACTGAATTGCCAGCAAGTTATTAGGCACAAATATAGGGTGTGTTTGATACGTGGACTAGACTGTACAAGTGATAAAGTACAGCACAACTCTAATGAAGCACTGGACAATTTTTTGTGTTGTGTATTGTTTGATAGTCCATACACATATTAAGAAGAAAAATATGAATTTTTCAACAATATCCTTTATGTTATACTATTGATTTTACGTCCCAGTCATGTAGCTCAGTTGGTGAGCGCATGGGGACATGCGTGTATGGGTACGGGGTTCGAATTCCGATTGTACTACTTTTCTATGAATAAAAAAAACTATTGATTTTACATAAAATTGATAAATAAATAATATTCTGATATTTTATAATTATATTATCAATTATTATTTATTATGAAATTAATTTTTCATACTTTAAGAAATTACTACACAAAATTTACCATAATATTTTTTTATGTGATATAATATTAAATCATATAAAAAAATTACTACTAAATAATATTTTGACTATTTTATTTTTGATATTTATTTAAATTTTTAATTTTTTTAATTTATATATATATATATATATATATGTATGTATGCATGCATCGACTTCTTCAAAAAAAATATTTATATGACGTTAACCATTAAATGTGAAGAAGTAAAAAAAATAATTTGTAATGCAAACTACCTGCACAAGTGAGAAAAGTGGGGAGGTAGTTACATTATTGAGAGAAAATGAAGGTTAATTTGACTTTTCTTAACTTTGTGCATGGGATTAGTGGGGTACAAAAATTAGCCTTTTTGTGTTGTTCAGTAACTCAAATTTTGTGCAGTCTCTTAACTACTTTTGGAATCAAACATTAAACAACATATTTTGTATTATGCTGTACCATGAAATTTAGCAAATCAAATGGATATAGTCTTGACGGTATAATAGGGAGTGGACATAGTATAAAAATAAATAATAAATTAATAGAAAAGGTGATATGGAGTGGACATATTATAAAAATAAATAATAAATTAATAGAAAAGATAGAAGTGATGTGGGGCAAAAGATATTGCCAATCACATGCAAGTAATTTCCGAGTTCAAGAGAAGGTAAGGCTTGTTAATTACATTCTAGGGAGTTTCGGTGTGGTATTTCTCTATGGCCTTTTCAAAGGGGTTTCCCCTAATGCGATGTTGAGGGGTTGGTGGATTTGCTTCACTGATATGTTAAAAGCGATTTCATCCTTGGTTGGTCACCTATACTCCTTCATAACTACTACCTGTACATGAAATACACATAAAGAGAAGGATAAACGAGTATAGTTGGCGGTTCCAGATTCTGTATCTCTCATCCCTCAGTTTCCTTTTCTCTTTCTACACTGTTCAATGCATAAAATTCGGGAGGAAATCCAATCATTGGCTGAGAAAATTAGACAACTCAAACTTTCCTTTTATGCAAAACCAAAGCTTCATTTGAACCATTTCAAAGAGTTCATGCACATTCTACTATTAAAGATACACTTCTCTACTTCTGAATTCCCCAAATGCATCCCATCCATACTGATTCCTACACATCCCTTCCCTTGTGTTTTCCCCGTAAGCCTATATTGCTGCAGGAAGTGTTCTTTTCTGGAAGAAAGTAGGGAATGGACAGGCCAAATCACTTGTAACACATACACCACAATCAATACACAACATTACAAGGGAAAAACAAATGGTTGGTGGATTCCTCCTCTTCGATACGTATCTCACACTGCATATCCCCTGCACTTAAATTGATCCTCCTCTCTTTCAAGTTAGATTTTGTTGCAATGCCATTTACCAAGACTCTCCAACCACATATTTGACCTTCAGAGGGGCTATGCTAGACCAGATTTTGTTGAGTGCAGTGGGGTCGTCTTCTTGTATTCCACTTTGGGATTATAGGAAATTTTATGTGGATTTGACAGAAAACACACCAGACTTGTCCCATATCCAACTCCATTTATCCCCAAAGTCCAGGTGCCTTTCAACATTTCTGCCATATATTCTAATTCTTTTTCCCAAACAAACAGGTTTCTTCTTCATTCAAAGTTCTAGCCTCTATTCCCCTCTCCAATATATTTCTATGTCTGAGATAAAAGCATCTTTGTCTCAGACAAGGAATACAGTGTGTGTGTTTGGATTTTCGTTGACAAAACTTAGTTTATCTTAAAGTAAGTTTGATGAAAGTAAGTTGGGTTAAAAGTCAATTTCTTTAATGGAAATTATGTTTGGATATTTTTATCTAAAAGTACGTTTGGCAAATTGAATATTGTTTGGATAAATTTAGCAAAAGTACTTTTATACACTCAACAAATGCTAAACTCAAGTTAGCTTAATTGAAAACAGACTCCTTCCTTCTGTTGGCTAAACTTAGGTTTGGGGACCAAACTCAGTTTTCTCAACTGAACCAAAATGTAAAACAAACAAAATTGAGAGAGCAAACTAGGTTTTGCAAACTGAACAGTACTTTTGGGAGAGCAAACTGAAAACCAAACACACATAATTCTGGAAGTTCCTTTGCAGCCTCACTTCCCCCTCCCATCTATCCCACTTGAAGTTTGTATTGTTCCCATATTCCACCTTTTTGTTGATACATATGTCAAACCATGCGTTACTCTCTCCATTAACTATATGGTATGCAGAAAGTAAATCTTTCCACCAAGTGGAGAACCTCCTTCTTATTCTATCACTTATTAGAGGTTCCTTTAGACTTTCCTCCCCATACTTTGATATCAAGACGTTACACCATAAGGCATTTGGTTCATTTAGTAGTCTTCACCTTCAATTTCCCTAATAACGTAGTATTAAGCAATTCCAAGGCCCTTATCCCAGTACCCCCCATATTTTTTGGTTTGCATATTTTATTCCAACTTAGCCATTCAGTCTTTCTTCCCTCTTTAGCCTGCTTAATGACAGCCCTGGGAATTTCAAAGAAAGAAAGAAAATAGATTGGAATTGAGGATAAAACCGATTTAATAAGAACAATTATACCACCAATAGAGAGGAGCTTACTTTTCCAAGAGGACAATTTACCCAGCAACTTATAACACTGGGATTCCAAGAGGATGGTACCCTAGGATTAGCTTCAATGCGTATCCCAAGTAAATAGAAGGCAGCAAGCCAATTTTGATATTAAGTAAATAGGCCATTCCCATTTCCCATTAGAGAGAATTTGCACACATTTAATCCTATCTAGCTACTTTTAAAGAAATTAATTTTAAATCCCGAGGCTATTTCAGAACATCTTAAGATAACCTTCATAGCTTTCATGTTGTTCCAATTTGGTTGGCACATTATCAATGTGCATTCACAAATTGTAGGTGAGTAATTTACACTAAGTCACTCCCAATCCTAATCCTAGAAAAGAGGTTTTTCTGGATAGCACTGCTTACCAGCCCTGAAAGGCCTTTCGCTACTATTAAAAACATGGAGCCATTGGGTCTCCTTGTCTTAGACCCTTCCTCATAGGGAATTCCGCTGTTGGTCAGCCATTGACAAGAACAGACATTGCTGCCAACTCTAGGCAGCCTAACCACACCATTTTCCACCAAACTCATTCTACCCATCATATACTCCAAAAAAACCCCAATTTACGTTGTTGTATGTGTTTTCAAAGTCCTCTTTCAAGAACAAGGTATGTTTTTTTTTTTTTTTGACTTTTTAGCTTAATCGACCCCTCCATTATCTATGACTACCCCATCTAGCATATTCTGGTTTCCCACAAACGCGGTTTGATTTTCAGATACTACAGAACCCATAACCCCATATAAGATATTGTTTTCTCTACTATAAATATATGTCCGTAGAGTAGTCTAAAGCACACTGAATTCAGATGTCTCTCGTTTCTTTCTCATTCAACATGGCCTTATGCCAAAAGCTTTGCTAAGATTTTATACAAGCACCCTATTTATGAAATTGGTCCATATTCACCTTAGCCTTGCGGATTGTTAACTTTAGGGATTAATGTCAGGAAGGATGAATTGCACCCCTAGGTAGTTTCCCATTCATCTCAAACTCTCTAACCAAAGTGACAATATATTTTAAGATATGCCAGAACATCTTAATGAAGTTGAAATTAAAGCCGTTTGGGCCTTGGCTTTTATTTCCATCACAATTCCAAATTGCTCTTTTGATCTCTTCTTTCTCAAAAGGTTTATCCAAAATTTGTTCTCTCCTCTTGATTAAGATGATTAAAATTAACCCCATCCAAGCCCATTTTCAGCCCATCAGTTTCACAAAATATTTTCTTAAAGAACATTTTAACTTTCCCCATACCCCATCTACCCAGATTGCTTTTAATTTATTAACCTTTTTTTTTATTATACATATATGGAAAAATATGGAATTATTCTCCGTCGTTAAGCCACCTCATTCTTGATTTTTGCAAAAGGAAGGATTCTTTTTTAGAATTAAGATTACAGTTTCTCCGTTAGAACCCTTTTTAGAAATATTTCGTGGTCTTTTAACTCCCAGTCTCCCCTTTCGCATTTAACTAGTTTATGAGATCATTAGTTTTCTTAATTTTCATGTCGAAGTTCCCAAAACATTTAACTCGTTTACAACAATCTGCCTCTGCTACTTGGTAAACAGCTTGAACATGTTGAACCGAAAGCTGATAGGAATCAATGTAGGTAATAACCCTAGCATGTAAAGATTCAGATGGGGATGATAGCAGCCAATAAAACAACAGCTTATCCTACTGTTCTCAGTTCATATAGGCCTCATTCACGATCCTAAGAGTAGAATGTTCTTGAGATTCAAATCTGGGTGGAATTTGGTGGCTGACCACAAAACGATGGAGTTTGGGCGGTTCATTAACAGATTCAACGTGTTGTTTCCGAGAAAAGTTATCAGAATCCAATTTAATTGTAAAAGAATGGGAGAAAGTAATAGAAAAGGGATTGACTTCTTGGAATTGGAGTTGACTGCATTCCAGGATTGAGACGGGTAGGTTGACCTTCTAGATTCGAAGGTGGAATGGAAGAGAGAGGATCTGCGGCAGCCATTTTTGGATCAGAAAGCTTGTGATACCATATTATAAACTGAGAGAGAATAGAACAGAGAGAAGATAGAAATTGAGATTTGAGAATAGAAGTCTTAAGTTCAAGCTTTGGGCCAAACTCATAGGAGGAGGATTGCCACACCACTTATATACCATGTGATGGCCATATTTATAGTCGATATGAGACTTTCAACGCAACCCTTCACGCCCAAGACTAGACATCTAGAGTGTGGACAAATACGGGTGGCTCAGTAACGTGGGATTTTCAACACACCTCTCATGGGTAGCCTAATGATGGATCTAGGATAGGCTCTGATGATACCATCTTGAATTCAAGATTTAGGCCTAACTTAATCCCAAAAGCTAGCTCATAGGAGGAGGATTGCCACACCGCTTACATACTTTATGATGGTCATATCTATAGTCGATGTGGGGCTTTCAACAAGAAGATACTATTGGTGATGAATATTGGAGATTACATGACATTAAATAGAACACATAGCTCTATGACAGAATACAATTGTAAGACAGATTCAGTAACTGATTTCAGTAACTTAAATGAGTTACTGTAAGCTAACAAATACAGTTACAATAGGATAACTAGCTTAGCCAGTGGTCTCTAGTTCGAGTCTTGGGTATGTAGTTGCATTAAATACCCGGAGGGAGAGCTTTGCTCCCTATAGTGGTCTTACACGGCTTAAACAGGATTGTCTCCTATAAAGGATACATGTGGTCTACACCCAAAAAAAAAGACGTAATACAACTCTTTACACTAACACTGAGACTGATAACTATGCTGTAATTTCATGATTTGAATAGCCTATACAATTAATCTTAACATTATTTATATACTTTCAATCACGTTGTTCCTCTTTGTTTCTCTCATTTATGTTTTGCATGATAACTTTCAAATTTAACTTGTATTGCTCAAAACTTTCACGCATGTCAATTTTATCTTTTGACAGACAATGATAGAATCTTTATTTTTGATGCTAAAAAATGTGGACTATCGGGTTCGGTTATTCTTGGCAAGGAGGATTGGTGTTCTTTTCCGAACATGGGATGGTCATGAAGAGCTTTTTCAAGACATTTGGTTGGTTTCACTTAAAGTTATCTTAACTAGTTTAGTTATGATGTTACTTGTGCAGTACTTTCGCTTTCATGCGTGTTTAGGTTGTCATCACTTTAAGGAGATCCATCTTCATTCTTTGGCTTTGATTTTCTTTACCAGTTTGAATTTTGGGGTTCAAATGGTGGTTTATTGCAAAGGACAAGTTATCAATGCGAAGGAGGTGCTCGCTGCTGGTCCTCAGCCTCAACCTATAATGGAAACAGTTGTGATTACTCTTATGCATCTTGCTTTTCATAGTGATAAGATTGAATTAGAGGTAAATCATTGATTGTGACATTTAGTTTCTGGTTTTTTCACTTCTCATTTGATTCTGCTGGTGCCCTGGTCTAATGTTATTCTACTGGTGCATGATTCAGATTCTCATTTTTAAATGGTTGACTCTTTGTAGAGGCTATGATTAGGATTCATTCTGTCATGATATTTATTGAGATGCATTAGGCATAGCCGTTTGGTTATTTGATGATTTTTGGTGCCACTATGCAGGCTGTTTTCATGATTTGTGTGCTTTCTGCCATTGATCCTTATCACAGGTAAAAGTGTTTTTTCCGTATATTTCTAAAATCTCCACTTTAGGTTCTTATGCTCAGCAGTATCTTTTAGGGAATTGGTCGGTGCTGTACTTGACAATCTATCTAAAGAGCTTCAGTATATTAGTAGAATGAAGGTAATTGATGTTTTATGTTTTTTGCTTTTATCTCCTCTTGTGCGATGACTCTAGGGGGCGTTTGTTTTAAGGTTTTAAAAATATTGTCCCATGCATCTTATTCCCGAGTATGTGTTCCATGGAATGTTTATTCCTAGGAATCTAAAATAAACCTTTGGTTATTAACTTTTACGCTAAAATACACGTTTGGTCCTTTATGTTTTGTCGACGTCCTATTTTGGTCCTTTATGTAACATAACCAAAATAGGACGTCGACAAAACATAAAGGACCAAACGTGTATTTTAGCCTAACTTTTATACCTTGGAACGTTGAAAAATAATTTTGGGAACATCTAAAATCTGAATTGAAATTACTATTACCAAAATACTCTTATTACATATAATATTATTATTCAAAAATCATTTTTAGTTACATCATTTAAAAAATCAATAATAACAAGCAAACTTAAAAATAAATTTGTACAGTATTTATATGAATAAATTATTTGTATATTTAATAAAAATGCTAAACATAATTTAACTAATTATTTTATTTAAAATAAATGTGTTAACGTTCTAAAAGTATATTAATATACTCAAATTTTACATTTTATTAAAAATATATTAACGAACTAAAAATAATACTCTAGTGAATTGTAGGAATGAACCACAATTTTTTGCCAAAAAAAAATCCTTTAAGATCTTGATAAATATTGCTAAAATCTTCGTCTTTCTTTGATGAAGTTCCATAAATTGTGCCATGTTCAAATATAAATCTTTTCCAATGCTGCATATACATCTATCAAACTCATGTCTGATAATAGAAAGAAAAACATTTTGACTAGAATAATAAAAAGCACATAAAAAGAAAGTACTTATTTAATCATGTAATGGTTTACAATTATAAGCCTCCACCATACTAACTTTTTCACTCCCAAATACACAAGTCTAACAAATTTTGTGGAATGGTTAAGCCACAATACACACAAGGTGCAAGAGAAATTGAAGTATATATGCAATTTTCACTCAAAATTTCCGTAGCAGGCCACACAAATTATAAGCAAGCCTCTTGTTTCTTCTCTCCACCACAATTGTAAAATGCTGTCTTTTTGTTATCACCCACTCCCCTTAACTAGTCATGAAGATGAATATGCATCATACATCAACATCATACATCATACGTCATAAGAAAAGAAGGCCTTGATTGGCCAGAAAAGAAGCCTTGCGAGCGTGCAATGCATCTGTACATATTTTATACACATAAAGCTCAAAATGAAACGATCTATTTTATTTATTATATTGAATAATTTAAACAATATAAATAGTTTGTTCTTGTGCAATAAATTTATGTTAGTATTAATGTAAAGATTTAAAATTCAAATGTGCTGAACCAAACTTTCTGCAGACTTAAAACCCAGTTGTGTTTCAAGCCGAATTGTTTCATATTGAGTTGAGCCTAGTTGACTACGGTTCGATTTGATTTGTCTCATTTCCTACTCTACTTAATGTGTTCAAAGAGAAGTTTGCTTTTGGTTAAAAGAGTAACCGATGTTCATCCCACAATATCATAGCATCATACAAATTATTTAGTGAAGGAAGCCAAACTAAATTGAAAATTTTAATAAAAGGACTAAGTGAGGAAAGGGTTGAACTCTAAATGACTTGTTCAGCCATGTTTTGATACCATCTCCAACAATCTGTTGTCTTACATGAAAAAAATTAAATTGCATCCATCTCCAACAATAATTTGTCTTACATACCTATAAACTACATCAGCATCTCCTTAGTTGTTCCAAAATTATTTCTTGATCCATTTTAGATGTAAAAAGCTTATGATTAATGGTTTCTTCTGACTTGAACTTTCTTTTATGCAGTATCTAGAGGAGCTTTTGGGATCAATTCTGTTTTGTTGGATAGCTTGTGGTGTAAGCTTAGTTGCACTAGTTGAGGTAGTATGTTCATTATGTTCTCTATGTTGGATATAAATTTTACTAAATTTTGGATGAGGTTTACTGTATGGTGATAGTTTGATTCTCCCACAAGTAAAACGCCACAAAGCTTTTGACTGAAAAGGCATGTCACGCAACATAGAATATCAACTAGCTCCTAAAGTTCCTAAATTCATTGTTGCTGCTTTGAACTATAACTTGATACCAAACTTGAAGGTTAAAATTACATCACAGTATCTGGTTTTGTCAGTAAACAATCAAGTCGATGTTGTTTCCTGAACAAGAAATTCCTGTCCTGCTGATGGACAGTTAGGGTGTCAGAGTGAGGCTGGTATAGTGGCTGGATTTGCAGTGGAGGGGAACGAGTCTTGACGGGATTCGGGCCCAAAAGAAGCTTTGATACCATTTTAAGGTATCCAAGAGAAGAAAGTAGAAGAGAGAAAAAGGAGAAAGAGAAAATTTGCAGAGAGAATCTGGATATTATTTGGAAATGTAATTCTGATCACACGAGATACATGTGAGAGGGATAAAGATATTTATACTAGATCTTAGTGAAGTGTCTTCTGTGATCTGTTGTTACTCAACTTTGTTGTCAGTACAGACTAAACTGCTAACTGACAACAATTTAACTAACAGACTGACTGTTAACATGCAGACTAAGCATGTAACACATTGAACATATTTAAGATGTGAAGCCTGAGCATGGGCTTGATGTATACCTAATACAATATATGGCTCATTATAATTGGATTGGGCTTGGCTCAACTCCAAAAGCTAACTCGAGAAGAGAAGGTTGGCCAGGCCATATAAAGTTTATTTTTGCCATATTTCTGGTCTAAACAATGTTGATGTGGGATCTCAACAACGTTAAGTCAACATGCCTAAGGATGGGAGCCTATGGAATCCTTAAATAAATGGGATTATACACCTGCAAGTTTATTGCACTACATTTAATATTTTTTTCTTTGCCCAATGGTATTTTCTAATAGATTTCCTGCAGAGCATTGTTTTGTAAGTCCTCTCTATTCATTCTCTGAATAGAGACAAACTTTGTCTTGATAAAACACTGGAAATCTAAAATCCTTTTTATGGTAAAGTTTATTAGTTGGCAGTGGCGTTCTTTTACTGAATTCTGATAAACTTTTTCTGTCCCCTACCATGTATAAATAAATTGCTGCTCTACAGACTAGGAATCTTTTCATGCCAGATGCAGAACCTGGTCACTTCCTTCAGTATTGTTTTCCATGGCTTCTTCCTGCTTTGCTTCTCCATGAAAACAGTTCTGATCTCAATTGGGTTGCCAAGGTACAAGCTATTTCTACAATTGATGGTATATTTTATTATATTAGCCAGGAAGCTTTGAGTTGTATCCTGCAGAAAATAAAAAATCAGGTTTTCAATCAGATATTGTTTTGCTTTTAGAATTGCCATTGGGAAATTATTAAAAATTTGTGTTGTCTCATTCATTAAAAATCAAAATGAAGGACTTTTAATAATTGCTTAATTTTGCATTTATAACTGCAGTGTCTATATTGTTGTCTCTAATGAAGTTCCTTTTGGCAGGTTACTTGTCAACCTTTGACAACTCTTATAAAAAACCACTTTGCCTCGATATTTTCATTTTCTATGGCATTGCATTGCAGTAAGAAACCAGAATTGGAGAGGGGAACGCAGATGCTTCAAAATTCTATTCTGCATTTTGCTCAGATATCTGAGAACGAGAGGGACAAACTCATAAAGAGACACATGGTTTGCTACTCTACACAATAGGGTCTACCTTTTTTGAAAATCAACTTTCTGGAAAGGCTTCTATGTTTGGTTTACTATTTGATGGAAAAAATTTTCTTGATTATTTATTCCAACTAATTAAATGTTGGGGGGGGGGGGATGACATAAAATTTTTAGAATATAATACTTTTTTAAATAACTTTCTGATTATAATACTTTTTTAAGGAAAATTTCCCTACTTGAGAAGCTTTTTAATATTAGTTACAATAAATATTTTCTGCTTAGTGATTTTCTTTGAAAACATTTGGTCCTTGAAATATGACATATATGTTTTGCATTATGTCTTTTGCATCTGTTGGGAGCTTTGTAAACAAGCTAGATACTGGTGTTCAATTGAATTTAACGACGTAATTTACAGAATACCTTGTGGGCTCTTTGAAAATCACGGTTGAAATAAATTATTTTGAAGTCTTGCAACTTGGATGCAGTCTGTATGATAGTAATTTATTTTTAATCATTATTGATTGATTTTTTTTCTGTTGACATTTTCCTGTATATTCAATATTTTATTTTGCTTCTTTTATACTTTCAGGTCTCTATTGTCAGCTATATTTTATCTTTGTGCTCTTGTTCACCCGACCCTGTAGTCCCTTTCTTTTCTAAGGATACGGTGTCACTTACAATTCGAACAATTGTTGATGGGTTTCTAGACTTGTAAGTTTTTTTTGCTGCCTTGGTATATGTTAATATTCCAATTGCAGTTTTTTTCATGATATGTAATATGTTATTCTATTAAAACACAGAGATGAGACTCATACAAGTGCTGCTGTTGTTGACAAGATCAACATATTTCGCCCTGATAGAGTGTTCATGGTAATTGTTTATGACATAAAACCTGACGGAACTATTTAGATTTCTTTTTGTTTGCCTATCATTCTTTCTATTTTTCCCTTGGTTTTTCTAATAAATTCAATTTGTAAATTGGCAGTTTTTGGTAGAAATTCATTACAAAATTACAGCAGCTTCTCATTACAGGCATAAGTGCCACCGGTTGGCTGGAATCGAAGTGCTTATTAGTATTCTTGGTCAGAGAGCTGCTGTTTCAAGCACTTCCCAGTAATGAAGCTATTTTATGTATTACTTATCTAAAATACTTTCTATGCAAGAAATCTAGTGTGCTTCCCTAATTAGCTGATTACCATTTGATTTGTCTTGCATTATTTAAAGCATTGGAGTCAAATGGTGACTTGTGTGTGCTATAAGTTTTCCTGGATCCTGTCGCTAGTGGTATTAGTTACAAAGCACTAATTTTGTTCTCCTGTCAGTATGCTGTGTGAATGTCTATTGATTAGATATGATGCTCCAAACTTGTCCTATTGTCAAGTGAAAAAAAATGTGCTGTAATGTAAAGAATATGCAGTATTGGTCACCACGGCACTGTGGATGTCTGTGTAGTGCTTTTGCGTTTTTGATGAGTACATCTGAACTAGCTGCTTGTGGCAAGTTTGAAATTGCTATATTGAATCTTGTGTTAGGTGTTTGTCGTGTTCGGTATTTGTTAGGATTAGTTGTTGTTAGTAAGGGCATTAGTTAGTTAGTTGGGCTGGGAAAACAAGAATTATGTTAAACAACAGAGAACCGAGAGTGAATTGGTGAAAACTGTGTGTTGAAACTTATACACACCGGGAGTCTATTTATAATAGAATTATTATCTTTACAATAATTACAAGAATAAAACAAAATAAAATAATATCTACGATTCTAACTACCTAATATACATGATTATATAAATTAGTCACGATACTAATTACAATAAAGGAGATATTCTAATATAATGACAACAGATTGTAACACTCCCCCTCAAGCTGGAGCGTACAAGTCATATGCACCAAGCTTGTCACATATGCAGTTCCATTTGATGATGACTATGAGGACAAATCAAGTGACTATGTATCGCTAATTCAGCTAAGTATTTAGAAAATGGACGATATTCCCATCCCCAATTAGTTTGAACAGCTTTAATTTGTGCAGCAAATTGCCTTGTAACTAAGGCTTGAAATTGCTTGAACTTGAGATTCAAATTTATTGGAAACCACGAGTAGAAGTAAATGATGAAGGCCCCAAAGATCACTAAATATCTATTTAAATGGTGTTGTGTATACAGAATTTAAAGGATAACTAGGGAATTGACGTGCCTTTCCCTTGCAACAAGCAGGGCAAAAGTCTAAACTAGATGATGGATTTTTACAAGATGAAAATCATGAAATACATGCTTTACAAGGAAGTAGAAGGTACTACCCTGTTGAAGAGCAAATCCGAAGCACTGCTTGAAGTAGGGGTAGGTGCAGCAGTAGTAGTATGCAGTTTGAAGGAATAGAGACCATCAGCTCCAAGATGTCCACGAAGGAGGATCTCATGTGTAGCCTGTGATTTCACCAAACAGGTTGTTAGATGAAATTCAAAATAAATACCATTACCCTGAGCAAATTTGCACACACTAAGGGCATGTTTACTTTGCATTTTCATTTTATGTTTTCATTTTCTATTTTATGTGTGTGTTTAGTTCAAAGAATGAGAGGGGAGTGACTAAAAAATAGTGTATTTGTGTTTAGCTTGTAAGGGAAGATGGAGATGTTTTACAAAATATTGAAAATATATTATACTTGTTTTGGTTGTTTTTAAAATTTTCTATACAAATTTCCAAAAACAAAAAATAAAATGAGAACAAGGTGATAGTTTTGTATTGCATTTACTCATAAAAACAAAAATAGAAAATGAAAACACAAAGTAAACCGGCCCTAGATTTTTGATTGTTGATGGAACATATGATGAGTTATTTAGTAATAATGAAGTGTGTGGTGTATGTGATTTAAAAACAGAGTGACCTACTGAGTGAATACGCAGCAGACCTTGGCCGTTGCAAAAAACAGCAGCTGATCAGATAGAGAAGGAACTGATGTATGCTGGACATTTTGTGAAAATGGCGTCACATGATGGCCAAGAACAGAGGATGGAAAATAAGGTTGAGATTGCGACTGAGAGAGCTGAGGTTGCGGAAATTGGAAGCCATGATAGGGAAAATAAGTAGTGGGAAGAAGATGGCATCAAATAAGGAAACAACACCGCTGAGGTAAACTGTGGAGGATAAGCAGAGACAACAGTGGTACTGTACTGCGGTTGAACCGAAAAAGTTGTGTATCTCATCGCAAAGCTGCCAGGAATAAGAACATCCAATTACGGGGTGCAACAGCGATTCAGAGATCGAGGAAAGTAGCCATGACAGAAAGAGCTGATTCTATTGCTCCCATTGTAGATAAGCATCGCCAATTGTCCGCAAAATCGGACTTGGAAGAGCAGTAACGGCATTTGGACCCGAAAAAGCAGAAACAGAGAAGGAACCTGGAGATGTAGTCACGGGAACCGAATCTGAAGGACCAGCAACGGAATGAGAGTTTTCAAGGAAGAATCATTTCTGCCAGGGACGATTTCTCTGCGTGGCCTTTTTCCTTCAAAGGGAGCATTTCGCCGTTGCGAAACAGGGGAATGTCTTTAACAGTAAGGTCATCCAAGTTTGTGTTTGCTCCCGGCAGACTTCCATCAAATAATTTTCCGAAGACGGTGATGGAAGGACCGGAAAGGATGATTAGTTTGAAAATACCCTTTGCTGCATTTGCTTGAGTCGTTACTGCTTGACTTAGGGTGAATCCATGGACGATGGCAGTCGGCTCCACGGAAGATGACAGCGCTCTTCGTTTGCGACGTCGGTGGAACGGTTTAAGCCGATGACTGTTGCAGCGGTCGTGCGGTTGTGGCATAGAATCTTCGAGGAATTTACGATATCGAAATGCTTCGGATATTTGCTGTTTGAACCAGGGATATTCCTGGCCACATCAAGGCCAACGGTGGCGAAGGTCTGGCCAGAGTGGATGACTGACGACAGCTATGGAGTATTGATGGTGGCAGCTTGGAGGTTATCGTGGTGTTTGGGCAGCGAAGAGTGGCAACACAGGGTGTTGCGTAATTTGGGCCATGTCCAACATTAGAGTTACTTTTTCTCAGCTGATAGTGTAATGGGCTAGGCCCACTAGTCTGTTTAGTTTTTTTTCTTTGGTTTTGGTTGCCAATTTCATGTTGGGCTGAGATATTTTTAGTTGATTTCTTTTTCCTTCTTTTTCTGTTTACCCTACAACCTTGAGGACAAGGTTGATTTTAAGGGGGCTGAGAATGTTAGGAATTTGTTACTAGTTTGTTAGTTAGTTTTAGGGTTAGTTAGAGTGGTTTTAGTGAAGTGATTAGTATAAATAAAATCACTTAGAGTGAAGCAAGATCAGTGTAATTAAAGCGTGATCGCGGACAATCGCGAAAACCTAAAATCCGCTATGATAAATAGTGAATCGCATTAGCGGACAAATAACGGCCTTTAATATCGCGGACAAAATAGCTTATATAACATATACAATAATATAAATATGCCATATTAAACTATAAAATAATTAAAAAAAACGAAATATAGACAATTAAACACAAAAATAATATTAAAATAGCAACATATCATTAACAAAATAGATTCAAAATAAAATAATGAGTTCAAAACTCTATAAAATGGTGTCAAACCTTCATAAAAAAAGGTTTCAATGATCCTAAAACAATAAAAAAGTGAGAATGATCCTAAAATTTGAAGAAAAAAAATGATAATGATCCTAAAACTTCCAAAAAGTGAGAATTATCTAAAAACATAAATGTAAGATAGATAATCTAATCTTGCTCCTCAACTTCAATCTTCAACATTGTGTGAGACTTTAGCATATCCTTCAAGTTCTTCTCCTTCTGAGTCCTCCTCCTCCTCTGAATCAAACCTGGTTCGTTGGAGTTCGCCGGAGTAAGCCAAAGCCGTTTCAATGCCGCCGGAGCAGTCAAGCTTCGCTGGAGACGATGAACGTGACGGTTCTTTGGTAACGTGATAATGGGGTATGGGGTTACGGGAGAGAAAGGCAGAGCTTTGAAACGTCGAAGGGTGAGAGGGAGAAAAAGGCAGAGCGTTTTGATTTTTGAAACGTGTAACATTACATATGGGCCACGTAGGCCCATTTAATTAAATAAAAAAAAGTCTTTACACTGTTGCTGCTATTACCGCTATCGCGGTAGCGGTTTGCGTCGCTGTCGCGCCGTGTTCGCAGCTTATAGCGAATAGCGGTTAACACTACGTGTTGCGTTGCGGATTCGCAGAAACCGCTACGCTATGTCCGCTGTTGCCCGCGATCGCCGCTATTTAATTACACTAAGCAAGATAGAGAAGAATAATTTTGTAAAGTGTTTGGCTAGAGTTCATTCTCTAGAGGGAGTCTAGTATTCTAGGCTAGGAGCTTTGCTCTGGGCTTCATCTACATCAATAACATCTTTGTTCAGTCTTTTATGGCTTCTTCCTAATCTTTTTCTTGTTCCTTTACCTTTCTCAAATCCGGGTCCTATCACTTTTTGTGCATTCTCTTTCTGTTCATTTTCTTTATTTTCATTTTCTGTGCCCATCCAAACTACAGTCATAGTGGTTTAAGTTTGTGAAAACTTATATTTGTTTTCAGTGAATCTGTTGTCCCAAAGACCCTGAGTCAGCCCATGTTACACATTTCTCACACATGCATTCTATTTAAATCTGTTTAGCATTGAGAAGTTAATTAAGCTTTGATCTGAATATTTACCATTTACTTAGCTTAAATGTTTTTTAAATGCAGTTATCTTTTCAACTTAATTGGACCATTGATCGACACTCATGCTTTACAAGAGCAGTGTTGCCGTATACTCTCTATATTATTGGTATCTTTTAAAAGGAATCCATCTGCCAGTATCATCAGGGTGCTTGGGGAACAGCTCCAGGTATATTTTGTTTCATTTTTTAACATCATCGGATTTACTATTTACTAGTGAATTTACTAGTTTGTGTTCCATCCAGTATCTTGTTTCAAAGTTGGTGGCATGTTGCATTCCTTCTAAAACCAAAGAATCTCGTGAATGCACTACATCACAAGCTTTTTCTCTGCTCCATTTGTTAACTGTGGATTCCGATCCATCTATGCATGATTATGTCAAAGTGAGTTTCTGCCTCTACTTCTATCTGTTTTACTAAGAATATGGTCTTGTTACACAATGTGGATTTATGAAAATAACTTCTGCAGGAACTAGAGCCATTCCCTGAATTCAAAATATTTGATCAGATTAGGAAGTTCCATGAAGAATTATGCTGCTCTTACTCTATGCGTGACCATTTATTGAAGGTAAACTGATCTAATTTCCATTGCATTTTTATGATTGGAAAATGTATGTTTCAAACTTCTTCTCTTTTAACCGGTAATCTGGCACATTGTTTGGTTTCAGTTCGTAAAAGGCTCTTTGTATCTTCCGTCAAGGTTACTTTTACCAAGGTGATTTCGTTTTTTATGATGTTTTGTTGGTTATGCCTATTATCATGATGATATCCTGACATTGCTCCTTTCATTTATAAAATTGATTTCACAGTATTGATTTATTGAAATGTTGGCATATACTTTCTGTACATGAGTTTTTCTTAAGCGAGAGAGTGAACCATTGTTTAAATATTGTTGGAATTTTTTAAATGAGAAAGAAGCTAGAGACATCCAAATTTCGTGTGCCTAAGTTAATATGTTTATAATAGAGAAAAGAATAATTTACAATAATTACGGAGATATACCATATCATTTTCCTGATTGCATAATCATAACTGTGTATCTAGACAATGTATTTGGACATATACGTATCTATCAGAAATAATGATAGTTAAGTGTATGTTTCTCATGATTTCCATTAGAATTATCTCAATAAGTGTTGTTAGAGCCTATACATATGGGTTATATTCTGAACTTATGTATCACAATCTGTTGAATATTATTAGTCTTTTCTTTCATAGTATCTCTCTAGAAATATTCATCCTCTATCCTTCTGATAGGGTCAAGTAGATAGGTCCTAATGTAATCTTAGAAGAGTCATCCTCTATAAGGCCCAATACATGGAAGGTCTATGTTAGAAGAAGGAAACAGCAACAGAATGGAGTTAGTTAGGGAGCTTCTCTCTTTCATAATTGTAACTACTTGTATAAGTCAGAATATAAATACATAGATGTTAGGGTTAGGGGAGTTAGTCAGTCTTTTATCTGTTAATTGTGATATTAGGCAGAGAATTCCTTTCTCTGAGGAGCTATGTTCTGGGACTCAAAGATTGTATTCATGTTCTTCTTCAGTAATCAATAAAATTCCCTTTTTCTTCTATTATGAACCCTAACACCTTTCTCTCCTCTAAATTCAACATGGTATCCCCCTTGAAGAGATCTCCTTCCCCTGTTTATAGAGGTAAACTGCTCATCTTTTTCATTCTCCTTTAGTCTATTTCATTTTGTTTTTCCCTTACTGCCATGAACAGTAACCATGCCTAAAAATTAGCTTCAATCTTTGCCACCGTTACCTATTTCTCCACCATGCTTCTGTGACTAGCACTGGCGTCCTCCAGCAAATCCGAAGATCCATGTCTCGAGAACAAACTCGGTCACATGTGCCGCTTCTTCTCTGCCATGTCTGTTTCATGCACCCCAGGGCTGAGCACGTTTTTGGTGCGTGAGCTCTTCTCAGATGTCCTTTCTGGGTGCCATTTACGCTGGGACTCTCGCCTTGACAGGGCGCATCTGACCCTTTCCTTATTTTGCTCGTTTGGCTATGTCTTGTACTATGGGCGTTGTTTTTAGATTCTGTCACTGCACTTGGGAGTGTTCTGGTTCTGTGACATCCCTCTGGTGTTTGCTATCCACGTGTCTGCTGCTGTTGCTACTACATCACCATCACTGCCTCATCAATCACCTCTCGTCTCTACAACCGCTCGCTTATTCGGCGGTTGCTTTGTTTGGATCCACCCATCTGGCTGTGCTTTTGTTTCTCACCGCTCGTTCCACCAGGTGCGCCACTACTCTTTAACAACGGGCTCTTTCAGTGCGTTATATCTGTCGTGCTACTCGCCTTGTTAAGGAACATCTCAAACTGTTCTGGCGTGCTATATCCGCCGTGTTATCATTTCAACTCTTCCGGTGTGCTATTTCTGCCATAATAAGGAGACTCAACTTCTGCTCTTCCTGTACCGTTTCTAGAACTGCGTTTTCTGCTTTATTTGTTCTCTCTTGTCCTGGCCCCTGTGGTCTTCCCAGCGTCCTGGCCTCGCGTCGTCCGAGCAAGTTGTTAGATTTCTTTTATTTATTTATTTTTCTTTTTTATTTGGTTCATTTGTGACAAGCTTAAAGCTTAGTAAGCTTTAGCTTGAGGGGAGTGTTGGAAATAATGATAGACTGATAGTTTATATTATGTGCATGTATCTCATAGTGAAATGCATCTAGTCTTATGGGTATTAGTCTCTAGGGAGTTGTACCTAATTAAGGGACCATAAGAATTATCTATTGAACTTATGTATCACAATCTATTGAATATTATTAGTCTTTTCATTCATAATTTCTCTCTGGAAATATTCATCTCTCTATCCTTCTTTCCCTCCTCTAAATTCAACAAATAATGAACTAACAACATTATAATTTGCAATCTGATTTTGTGATGTTAAGCTGCTATAAAGTTTTAATGGTTGTTGATTCTTGAATATGGGTTTTCTCTCAGCCTACGGGCATTGCACAAGAAGTTACTGAATGGAGAAACCTTTCGAAGAGGAGGGGGAGCAGAAAATTGTTTTAAAGACAGATATTGGCATGGTGATCATGAAATTGTACATGCAGTTTGGGCACTTGTTCACATGTGTGGCTCAGATGATGCCAGTGGTGTTCGAGAACTTGTTTCAGATTTCATTTCTAGGGTATTATGTTTTTTGAATTAATGGTTTTGATTCAAGTATCATCCTTGCTTCACACAGAAGATATCATCTTCCTATTATAGTTTTTAATTTCCTTACATAATTATTAGGTGATGTTAGATGGTTACTTCAGTTGAGACTTCAATTTTAAAAAAAACCTTTTGTTAGCCACTTAGGCTGAGGATAAGAATTTAAAAGTGGATGTTTTCTTATTGCTAAACTAAGTATTTGTATGACTGTGTTTGAGGTGATCTTTGTTTTCATGTCCAATAATGAAAGGTTGCCCCTTTTAGCTTCTTATCCTCAGTCCTGTCCTATTGCAGTAATGATGGAAGTAGGGGGAGGGGGGGAAGAAGTAGAAAATTAGAGGAAGGAAAAACAATGAAATTAGAGGAAGGAAAAACAATGAAATTTTTTCTTTCTATAAATAAACTTTTCTTTCCATTTTCTCTTTAACTCAACAAAGGAAATTGCATTGTTATTTATGTTTTCCTCTTCTCTTTTTATCTTTCCTCCCATCTAAACACACCATAAGCGCTGAGTTTAACAACCAGTAAAATTAATGGATTGTTTTCTGAAGAAAGTGCAAGAAAGAGAGAGAAAATTGTATAGGAGCTGTAACTTGTATAACAGAATTGGAGAGAGTTGGCTTTTCATTGTGTTTGATTATGATTTGGATGGCCACAGAAGTGAAAAATATGGCATTAAGATGCACTTCCACAGAAAGTAAAATATTTTTACGTGTCTACAATGGGCCATTTGATGGTTTTGCAGTAGCCATTGTCTTTTTGTTATCTTCTCTGAGAAATTAGTAATCAGAGGGAGAGAGTTCTGCAACAGAGTTCTTTCTTGTTGTTTTTCATCTTTCTCCAAGACCCCATTACTCTACATATGGCTCTGAAATTCTGAATTATTTCTATGATGTTACTTACAATGGCCTTAAGAGAAATTAAAATTTATTAAGTGAGAGAGATAATTTTGTCAGATATCACTAAGAGATTTCTAAGTAGCTGTTAACTGACTGAAATTAACAGAATCCTATCTGAAACATAACAGAAGGATGGACTGCACACTTTGCTGTTGTGCAGTATGCTTTAACAACTTATTAACATTTTCCAAAATATCTTTATTTTAACAAATTTTTGTAATTGAACTCTCGTGTTAAACTGTGCTGTTTTTGAAGTCTAGTATTTGTTCTGTCATCTTCTTAAGGGATTTAATCTTCCTTAGCAAGAACTTTAAGGGATTTAATCTTCCTTAGCAAGAACTTTCATTGTGGCTGCTCTGCTGCAGGTAGGTGCTGGGGACCCATACTCTGTTGTTTTTCATCTTCCAGGCGAGTCCAGTCATATTCTTCTTGGTATACCTAAAGATAGAAGCAGTGCAGTGGAAACCAATTCCAACATCAACGCATGTGTATCTGATGAACATCTGGTGGTCATTATGAAGTTTCTGATGAAGTATCTAATGGATGATTCTGTGAAAATTGTTGATATGGCATCACAAACTCTTCGAGTAAGTGTATCCATCTTGCAAATAGCCTTTGATGAAACTCACCAATATTGATTTAATTTTTGTTTTATTCTATTCTTATTCTTAAATGTAATACTAAAATTAGATGTTTATTTGCACTTCTTGACAACCCAGTTGTTAATTACTTTTATTATTTGTGCCTAATTTGAATATCTCAATCTTATTGTAATTTATTGGTCTAAAACGGAAAGTTGGTTACTTGATGTATAATTCTTATAAAAGTTGATCAGTAAGTGTTAGCATTTATGCAATCAGTTGCTGCATTCCCTTTGATAATTGATTGCACTTGCTATTTGTTTTTTCAGGGAATACTTTCAACTGAAAGAGGACAAATTGCTTTAAGGTCATTCGATTCTCATCAGAGGTCTCTGATTGAGGTAGTCTTTTAATCATGCCACTAGGGCTTGTTAGATATGCTCTGCTGTCAATAATAATGTTATAAAAAGTAAGCTGAATATAGTTTAGGTGAAAACTTCAGAGAAATGCTTCCACTGGAAATATAGGTGTCTTGAGGTTTGGTAATTTGTTACGGTAAATATCATCAAACTTCTTTCGATAAGCAGCTAGTCAAGCTGTTTTTTGCAGTTGCTATTCCTTATTTCTGTAGGATTTTTTTTGAGCTGCTGAAAATAAGCCCCAAAACAGCTTACATGAGCTTCAAAATCTGTTTTATTAAGATCGTTCAAATAACCAAAAAAAGGCTTGAGGGTGTGTTTGTTTTGGCGTTTCCAACGTGATTTCAGTCCCAAAATCATGTTCAAACGAGAAAATCACGTTTGAAGGCAATTTTCATCTTCAAACGGGGCCAAACGTGAACACAACTTTTTTTAGCTTATGGATCCAATAGATCCATGTTCACTCAACGCTCATACACTGAAAGTGTTATTGTGGGACCTAAGATGAATTTATTTTTAAATGATTTATCCTAATTTCTCTCCATAGTTAGTTCTTTAATCTGCCTTTGGTATAGTGGATAAATTTGGATACAAAATGCTATGATAAAGATTACAAGGATTCCGAATGATTAGTAGCATTGGATACTAATGCTAAATGATGACCAACGAGTCTTGAAATAAATGTAAAGCATTCAAGTGGTACATATTCCTTGGGTTTTATAGAAGTTGATGAAAATGCAAGTATGCTGTAGTAATAGTCCCCTTTGAGCTATTTCGTTATATAATTTTTATTCTTTACTAATGCAGGTGCACTCCAAAGGTGTGAATACCGAACTAGTAGAAAGTTTCCTTTTAGACCAGGATAGGAAGTCAAAAGGTAAGAGTTGGTTTCTAAGCATCTCTTGCATGAATATTTCTGTGAATGGCAGTTGGATTGATATTATGTTATTTGACACAATAGCACTTAAATGGATGCTATCCTCCATAATAGCCATTTTTTTCTATTTTGACACTAACTTTGAATATCATGGAGTAACATGGAGTGCAGACCAGTTATTTTGACATGGAAACTAACGAGTTATTGCAACATATACCAGAAAAGATGCTGGACTCCAAACATTAGATTGAGCGACAGAAAAAAGTTCATTTTAATTTTTAGAGAAAATTGTCATTTTGGTCCTCCAAAGAAAGTCGTGTCACCAATATAGCTCTTGAAAGATTTTGTCACTATTTTAGTAGTTCTCAAAAGATTGAAAACGTCACCAAGTTGGTCTTGATAGACCAATTGGTGAATTTTAAAACTTTCAAGGACAAAACTGGTGCCAAAAGATCTCATTTTGGTCTTCCAAAGATGCTAGTGTCACCATTGTAGTCCTCGAAAGATTTAAAATTCACTAAATTGGTTTTTCTTCAATCTTTCCTCTTTCGAGGACTAAAATGGTAATAAAAATCTTTGAAGGACTAAATTTGTGAAATAAGCATCTTAGGAGGACCCAGGTGATATCTTTCTCTTTGAAAGTGAAGATTACATGATGACTAGTTATCATACTCAATGCACGGGTTAATAATTCATTTTAAGTAAGTATGGTTTAACCGTAGGGAAGGCTGAATTTTAATGTCCATAATGCTTTGATATCGCTTCTTTGTATCATTTCTAGCCATCCAATACGTTGTCGATTTCTTATTATTATTGCACCCATGTAAGGCTTTAATGGTCTATATTATAAACTGAGAAAGGGTTAGATGAGAGAGAAACTGAGATAAGAGATTGGGAGAAGAAGAAAAAATATTATTGGTATTGATCTTAGTGATTACAACAGATTATATGGAGTAAATAGCTCTATAACAGAATACTAACTAAAGTAACTTAAATCATTTACTAAGAGCTAACTAAGAGGATTAAAACAGGATAACTAATTCAATTAATACAAGTTTAATTCCTTTACATTAACAGTCTAAAACTCAGTGACAACGCAAAAATATTTCAATTGACATGAATCTTTTATTATTTTCTACTCTGAAATCAAAGTGAATGATTCCGTTGGTAACTGAAAATTTCTTGTTTGACGGGTTTCATGCTAAAAGTTATATGTACCTGAACTTGTAATTAGGTTGTTTTCTCTCATTCTAATCTTTGCAGAAAGTATGAAAAGGATACTTTAATCTTTTCCTTTAGCGTTTTGCTGCTTCTATGTGATTAAAATTTCAACTGCTCTGTGATTTTTTATTTTTTCAGTTGAAGCAATTTCATTGGAGAAGTCTACTGTGTGGGTGACAGATGGTAAATCTTTTGATATGTGGATTTGTCCCTTGGTGTATTCACTTGTTGTCTACTGCAATGATGTGATCATAAGGTATCGTGGACCCATCTGGCTACTTAAATAATGACCATTTACAAGTCTTAGTTTTAAGCAACTGGCCAACCTATATCATGTTTTCTCTTCCTTTTTTACTTCTCATTTTCCTCGGACATTGTGCTTACAGATTGTGTCAAGATATTATATTGTTTAAAGGTGAGGTTGCTGAGTTTCTTTTGCCCAGTATTTTTGTCAATATTGCAACAAGGAAGGATCTGGAGATTGATCTTCACAAGATAATCTGCCAGCAGGTCAAACTCTAGATCTTGAAACTCTGCCCTTCCTATGATTTATTTATTTATTTTAAGTTTAAAGTGCTGATTGACTCCGTCATTTACTATTTTATCAAAGATGACAATATTGTAACATTGCTGGTACTAAGTTAATAAACTTGTTATTTAAGGTGCTAATGTATGCACTTTCTGCAAAAAGTTCAAGTACATTTTGTTTTTGCAAATAAATAATTTTGTGCATTCAATGTTGAAATTTGTAGTTGAAGGAGCATATATTTACAGAGTCGAATAAGTTGATCAAATCGATCCAAGTGGTTTTGAATTGCCTAAATGAGCTTCGTATTCGTCATGTCATGGAGAGATCTACAATTGTGCAATCTAAGCGTGAAATGTCCAAGGTAATCATAATTTAAATTTCCTATTTTCACAGTTTTATTATTAATTTTGAAAAGTTTCTGTTATGGATACTTTAAAAGTATTTGATTTTGAATCGTATTGAATTGAATCAATTATTCCAAGAGAGTACGTGATCATACATACAGAAGAAAAATTAACCACTTCTGATAAGTTCGTATCAAACTGTCTGAGCCAACAAGGTGATAGGGAGAATCTTTTCATATCAATTCCTAATAACTTGAATTCAAAATTGTGACTCTGATATCTATAAGATATTCTATCACTCCCCCTCAAGCTGGAAATGGATAGACCGGTGAATGGAGGATATTCATCATGCCCAGCTTGTAACATACTTTATATTCAAGTCATAAAGTATTATCTTTATCCATGATCACAGACAAATCCATCGTAATTATGCTTCCACATTTGTTCGCACCACCACAATTTTCTTCTTATTTCTCTTTGTCACTAAATTTTCTTCCAAGAACATGCAATATCTTGGTGTGGACCTCCTAATAACATTTGAGCTGACATAGTTTGCATGTGTATACTTTGAATTATAGCTTGCCTCCCCTTTTAAATAACAGTTCTTTTCTTGGATTACGTGTTAAATATTGGAGGATCCTACTTGAAGCTTGCACGTGTCTCTCTTGTATTATTATGCATAAACTAACTAATCACACTATCCGCATAGGCTATGCGAGGTAGGGAGGGATTGGCTTGACAAATACCTACAATTTTAGATTGGGAGTCATTTACATGAGTCACAAAAGGAAGTGTTTAATCATAAGATAAATTGGAGAAAATGGATTTGTTATTAGACATATGGTTGGAAGCACCAAAATCAAGAATCCATGCTCCAAGAAAGGATGATTGGGCCGTAATGGTCTTTGTGGCAATAAGGATAAACTGTAGAGTGGAGAAACCTTCTAAGATGGACATGCAGGCAGGATGGTTGCCAGGGGCTTGTAGGAGGCTAGACAGCAGCTAGGGAGGGTCGCCGTATACATTGGGGAGCTGTTGCGAGGGTTGTTGAGCGGATGAAGATGCCAAAAGTTGATTCTTGTGATCATAATGCGCCGACACATGAGATGGACGCACCAGAGAAAATTCAGTGCGTGGAAGATCCTACGGCGACCATGGAAATGGTGTGGTGCACCATGGAAATGGTGTGGTGCGCAAAGTTCCTCCCCGATTTTTGGGGATTAAAATAGTAGTAATCATAATATCTTCTAACCAAAGCTATTTAGCGGTGAGTAAAAACTAAAATAAAGAACTTTAGCAAAAAGGGCGACTTACTACATGAGGCACATGTCTTGTGGAGTGGAGTGTGGGGAGGGTATATGTTTTACTATTTAGTCATACTCTTGCAAATTGAGTGATGGTTTCACAGATTTGATCTTGTGGCTTCCAAGTGAGAAGGCTGCAGCATCCTTCCTGTTGTGTCAAGATTCGTCCTCTATTTGAAGAAAGTTTTCGGAAAAAAGTCAACCATTATTAGTTGGACAAGTAATCAACAAAATATAAAAATTATAAAAATAGTAAAAAATTGCCCTTATGGAAACCCTAAACACGCTTACTTTTGAAAGATTATGGTAATTTTTGTCCCGTGTAGTATGATACCAATATATTTAACATCTAATGGCTTCTTCTATAACATCATATTTGATGGTTTGAAGGGATGTTAATTGGCTTGGCAAAGGGAGGTTAGGAGTGGGATTTTAATAGAGTAGGAAAACACAGTTGTAAAACTGTGGCTGGTATAGCTAGCAGTTAGTTAGGAAGTTGACCAAGCTCTCTCCCTATAAATATTAGTGAATGTACTCAGATTCATTGCTGTTAATAAAATACACATTTCAGTCAAATATATTTCTCTCTACTTTCTCTCTTCTCTCTCGTAACATCATTCCCTATAAAATGTGTTTTCCTACTCTATTAGAATTGCTAAACCCAAGCTTTGCGCGCACCAATGGTGATATACATTTCCAACTTAGGGTTTTCAGGTAGTGTTCAAATTTTGAATCGCAGTAGGTAAAACCGAAAAAGTAAGAAAAGCTGAAATAAATTCATGGATATATACAGAAGTATTAAATCTGGCCGAGGATGTTACCTCAACGAGGGGTTTGCTGTCTCTACATTTTGGCTTTCACTAGCACTGTAATATTGTGATGCGGCTTCGGTGTCCACACAAAGCCTTTGTCTGCATATTGCGCCAATTAAGATATTTACACCTCAATCATCAAATCCCAAGATCTAAGCTTAACATGTACTGAATATTGTATATTTTATTTTATCATGTTCTGCTGTTTCGCTGTTTCACCAACTTTTATAGTTTTTGCAGAATTCAAGACCTTCAGGATATAGCTCAAAATCCCGCTCAACAACTCCTTCAAAGGCAAGAGAATCTGCTGTCATGTCAAGTTCGCTGGCTAAGTCACCATCTTCGTGGGAGAAAGTAACATCTGCCTTGCAATTTTGTCTTTTGTTCTCTTCGTTGTTTTCTGAAGACTTTTAACATATGGATTGCAATGTATTTGTTTCTTGTTGAAGTTCACAATTTTTATTTTTTACCCTTATCCTACAAGGTTTATTGGCTCTGTATTGATTATCTTCTTGTCGCCAAGTCAGCAGTTGTAAGTGGCAGATCCTCTGAACTTCAGTTATCTTTTTCTCGGTTTCTCTCCTTTTTAATTTAGGTTCATATATTATCTTTCTGCTTTTCTCTTATTTAATGTTGTTTTATCAGTGTAGATTACATGTACTTTTTGTCCTTTTACAGAGTTGTGGATCATATTTTACTTCAGTGATGTATGTTGAGCATTGGTGCGAAGAGCAATTTAAAGCTTTGACTGTTGGAGGTCCAGATTTCTCTGATAATGAAATGGTAAGTTGTACTAAATAGTTTTATATTTGATATTTTGCCTTTGTGGACTACATTATATGTTACAGTGTTTCAGATCATTTACTATCTGCGTCAGTACCCCGTACACATAGCATATACTCTCATGTCCTTGGTGACATTCTGAAAGAAATCCATAATTCTTTATGTAGGTCATCAACTAATGCATTAACAGGCTATTTTCACTTCTCTCTTTTCTACAACTTTTAATGATTCAATTAATCATGAGAGATAGTGAACTTCGAAAGAAAGAGAGAGAGAGAGAGAGAGAAAATGATGTTCAAGTAATTAATTGACTTGAAGCATTTATTAAGACATTTATGTTAGGTGTATAATTGGAAAAAAATGTACTTTTTGAAATGTTTAAGAAGTTAACTACCATTTCATGATTTCAGTGATTCAATTGAAAGTGACTAACATTTAGGATCTGTGGGAGTATATAAACTTGTGAACTGTTAATGGAGATTTGCTATGTTAAAATTCATGTCTGTAACTAATTTACATGTTCTCTCTTATTTGCTTCCTTCATATCAGTTACCAGATCATGTTGAAATACTTGTGTCCGCTGTCACTAGAATCAATGAACCTGATAGCTTATATGGAATCCTCCAGTCTCACAAGGTTAGTAAACAAGTTCTTTTCATCTAGTAATTTTATCTCTCCGTTGATGAATGGTTGGTAATATGTTGCCAATAACCAAATCAACCTAAAGGCTTAAGATTGCACTCCATGCATGGCTGCTATCCTTGGGATGAACTTCTCATCCTTAAATGTGGAGCCTCTAAGGATATTATTTGACTAATCGTATGCTACTTCCTGAATTTATTTTCAAGACTTACTGGACTATGGCACTACTTAATTTTAAGTAAGAATGTATCCATCCTTAATTTTAAGTGGATTAGGTTTATGTCTAACTTTAATTCCAATCAAGGATGAATACACTATTATTGTCTCACGTTAAACCTTTATTCACTTTCGAGGACTCAAATCAAGACCAAATTAAACATATTGCATGTCTAATACAAATAAATGGAGCCTGAAACGGGGTTGAAGAGTAGAGAATGATTTGGAACCTCTTAAACATTGTACTCAAGTTGTAACTTAATTGTTAGAATAGAGATTGCAAGGATCAAATTCTGATTGGTTTGTCTAACAGGCTCTAATATCATGTGTAATATGGGGGATGTAAATATAACAAAAAAGTATGATTCATTGAGCAAATCAGTTGGGATTGATGACACTGTCAACTAGGGTAGAGCTTGCAAAGAATGTGACAAAAAATGGGATGTGGTAACAGATTATTAGGTCTCGTCATTCATGACAGCTTAATTGTAATGCTGTGTTAATAATGTGTGTAACTAGGGTAACCTAATCATGTATTTAATAATCAGGGTAACAATAATCTGTGTGTACTTTAATTTATTGTAATCCAGTGTATATGTACAAGTCTAGGACATCTTTCCTGTGTGAAACATGGATTCCCATACCTGTATCTTTTTCAATCATCTGTCAACACTGAATACATAGGTCAAAGTAAAGGCTTCATTGAGGGCAACATTTCTTTGGTATAATGTGTTTTAATACTTTTCAGTTCTTTCTTACTTTCTTTTTATACTGGGTGATGTAAATAATAGTTGAATTCGCAAATAATCACATTCGAGCATGAGGGAAACTGGGGCAAGGCCCTTGAGTACTACGACTTGCAAGTGCAATCTGGTGTCCATCTACTGAATGATTGCAGTTCGAGAATTTCGTCCATGCGACAATCTGGATTAGTAAATCATTCATCTTTTGCCTCGGAGGTAGATAAGATGAGGCAGAGTAAACCTTACAAAGGGTTGATTAGATCGTTGCAGCAGATTGGCTGCACCCATGTGCTTGACATGTATTGCCAAGGGTTAACATCAAGCAAGGACCAGCTTCAGCATGATTTGGAGTTTGCTGAATTGCAATATGAGTCTGCCTGGCGTACGGGGAATTGGGATTTCTGTTTACCATATGTAGGAGCTAGTTTTCCTCCGACTCAGAATAACAGATACGATCATTTCAATGAAAATCTTCACAGGTAATGTCGTTAAATATATTAAATTGAAGTTTATTTGAGATCCATTTTTACTGTTACGTTATTTTGGTTTCTGTTTTTAGTTGCTACAATATGTAATTGCTCATTCACTGATATAATGGTTAGTCAGTATATATAATGCCTATATATTCATGAACTGTAATTGCTCATTCGCTGAAAAGGCCCATGACTCTTAACTCAATGCGTCATAGCCATAACTCCTTAATGGTCTTCCTTTTCTGAATGCAAAACTTTGTCAGTTCTATGGTTTGCACTCTAACCATTGTATGTTCAAGTATTATATGATAATCCACTTGCCTTCATACTGGTATATAGGCATGTTTTATTAACTATATTTGTTAATCTTGCAAAGTGTGAATAATTCCCTCATTAGTATTGGCTAATTCAGAGTCAGACAATTGCAATATGTAATTAGTTAGCTGTTAATTATTCTGCAGTGGAAGCTTCAGAAACCAAATGCTGGTCTTGAGTGGGGTTGAACCCCAGACTGGCTGTTCCCATGCTTATACAATATAGGCATGGTATTTCAGTGTTTATCTTGATATCCATGGTTGATGATGACTTTTGATGAATAATTGTTGATGTTATCAAAAGCAAATCTGTCGAAGTTGAACTTTTAGGAAGAAGACATTTAGAAATTTTATAAATACGAGTGATCTATATATTTTATTTTATCGTGGTAAAGAATTTATTTATATCTGTTGAGAGAGAAAGAAACAAGAGACATATCAGTATTCCGTGTGTCTAAGCTGCACTACAGATAATATATTTATAAGAGAGAAAATAATAATTTACAATAGTTACAGAGATATGCCATATTAATTTACATGATTACCGAACCCTAATTATGCATGTGGACAACTTATCTAGACATATACATATCTAACAATATCTTGTTACTGGCACATGTTTTCTGTGCATTCCACTAATCATTATGAATGAGATTGATTTTAATGACTGAATTTCTACCATTAGAAAAAATCTTTTCATGAGAAGTGATAACTTTTCTTTTATTCAGTTGTTTAGGGGCGCTCAAGGAGGGTGATTTGAGTGATTTCTTGAGAAAACTAAGAGATTCAAAGCAGGTAATTTTTATTTCCACCATCCTGTTCCTCTGCCCGGGGGGGGGGGGGGGTACATGCAATTATAAATGTTGTGTGTTTTCCAGGAGCTTGTGTGGTCGGTTTCTCATGCAAGTGAAGAGAGCACTGAACGCATTTACTTGACTATCATCAAACTCCAGGTACATCTAATCTGTGAATCCTTAACATGATATCTATGCTTCACTCTATCTTTCTTAATGCTATCTTTGAGCCATGCATTATTGGGTTGGGTTGGGCATCAACTTTTTCTGGTCATTCACCTTAAAACTACATTATTAAGTCAAGTGTTGATCTTTGGATTATTCCAGTTGTTTCCCTCGCTGTGTGTGTGTGTGTGTGTGTGTGTGAGCCTTGTAGTTTTAAGAACTTCTGTGAGCTACAAGCTTCGGTGGCTGAAGAGCCCTGTTGTGCTTCATTTTTATACACTCCTTATGGTATTCTCAAAGTCTAACGAAAAGTCTGACTGTCGCTCCCAAACTCTTCTTTTTATTCATTAACCATTGACAAAGAGTATGTCTAGTTGGCTGAATTCTCAAGAAACCTGGTCCAGGAGTTACACTAATCTTCTGTGTAGCCTATGGATTTACAAAAGGAGCATTTTGGGAAACTACTAGTACAACAGCCTTAGCCTCAACAATTTGCCAAATTTTAGAGAAATGCAAGAGATTCTAAATCTGGTGGGGAACAAATTCTTATCATAGTCTCCGAATAGGGAAATCGCAACAAATGAACTTCATATCGCCTTGAATCCAATATTTCACGACCGGACCAAAACATTATGTTGACATTCCATATCGAGTATTGACTAAATACAGCCAAAGTAGTCTTCATAATGCCTGGGCAAACCCTCTCCCCTGAGCTAACTTTTGGGTTTAAGTTTGGTCCAATTCATTTATAATGTTGTATCAGATCTCTAAGGGGAAGGACTATCTAAGTCTTTATGCCATATCTCTAGTTGGTATTGGATTTAAACACAACCCTTATACCTTCTAACATTGGGCATCTAAGCGAATTTTGCAAGGCTTAACATTTGTGGGCTGAGCCCAATTACAGGATTGGATAACCTCTTATACCATATAACAAAAAGATTGTGGTTAACTCATCCTTGAAAGCTAAGTGAAACGGTGAGGATTGCCCATGCTTTATAAAGATTACTTTGACTATATCTCTAGTTGATCTGGGATCTCAACAAAATAGATTTCCATATCATTAGAGAAACTTTTCATTTGTAGACATCAAAATTAGAAATTGATATTGATTGAATGAGAAAGTATGTAATTACAATGACGATTCAACCTCATATACTAGCAACCTACTGACTAATAATAACGAACATAAAGGTTTTTGATAAAGCATATGATAGAAGTTTGAGACCGCAGTAGTATTCACTAATAATAACGAACATAAAGGACATATGATAGAAGCTTTCTTCAGGTGGAAATAATATTTCATATGTAGTTTCTTGTGCCTTTGCTCGCTGAAAACATAAACACTTGGTAGACATGCTTGTCTACACGAAGTTACATACTTTTAGATAGATTTTTTTTAATACTAGGAATTTGTAAATTGATCAAGTGTCTTTTGAATTAAAAATTATAATTTGTCATGCTATACTTTGTCTCATGTGTGCAAAGTTGGCAAAATCGTAAACATAAGTGAAATCAGGAGGGGGTGAAAAATCGTAAATCATAAAATCATAACATGATACATATGATTTTATGGAACAAGACAAAGTTATACTTGAATACATGTATATATATGCATGAAAAATGACATAAATAACTCAAAAACCAATATATCACAATTATGATGTTATCAAACATAAAATACCATTACTAATAGAAATATATAACAAGTTCACAAGCCATAATAACTAATAGTAAGTGCATAACTAGATTAAAACTGAGTCAACGCCATAAAACAAATAACAAACAGCAGCAGTATCAGAACACGAACAGAACAGAGAACACGAATAGAACAGAACTTAGAAGAGGAGTGATGGAGATGCAGAAACTGTGGTGGGTTGTGTGGGAAGTGGGAATGAAGAAGAGGAGGGAAAGAGGGGCAGAAAACGCGTCCCATTCGAGTAAAAAGTTAGTGCTTTAACCCTAAAAGTAAAACATTAACAAAAAGGTTTTAAAACCGGGTCGCAAAAATCCTACCCAACCTGGTATGTTTGTGGTGGGTTTTGTGGGAAGTGGGAACTATGAAGACGAGGGAAAGAGGGACAGAATAAGCGTCCCATTCGAGTAAAAAATTAGGGTTTTTAACCCTAAAACCTATGCAGAAAGGTTTTCAAACCGGCTCTCAAAAATCCTACCCGGCCCAGTATGTTTTAAAGATGTTCGCTTCTGCGATGTTACTCCAGATTCGTTGATTTCTCTGAGAAGCGATTTTCCACCAAATCAAAGACGGTCAGGCTCCTCCAATGCGTAAATATATGATTTTACGAGTTTGGTTACGATTTTGCAAACCATGCATATGCGGTTATTACATAAACTTTCAAAGCATGCGTTTTGCCCCCCATTATCGAATGTGCAGTTTACTACAAAAATTCGCACAAAAAAAATGTCGCTAACTTAGATAAAACGGTTGCTAAATGTGACTTTTATAATAAACTGCACTTTCAAAAGGTTGAGGGAGCGAAACACTTTGAAAGTTTTTGTATTAAACCTCAAATGAGACAAAGTACAAATAGGAATAATTTGTTTTTTTGGATAAACTACAAATAGAAATTATAGTTAACTCAAAACAATGTATACTGTTTATAATATTTATTTCACAAATAAAATTTCTGATGCTGCTTTCCTTTTATCTTCCGTATTATGATAATTTCAACAGATGCTTTATCATCTCGGCATGGCATGGGATTTACGCTGGAGAACATGTCAAGATGATAACAGAAAGTTCCTTGCACAAAAGCACAATATGTCTCTGGAGCCTCTGATTCCTTCCATTGAACAGGTGCTTAGTGTATTTTTTTTACTTTTGAGCCCTTCATAGCGGAAACATGGCGTTTTCACTGTGCAAAATTTATTTCAGAACTTGCACAATGATTAGTTAATCCTCCAAAACTATTTTATAGATTTTGATACCTGCGCTGTTTTTGTTGTCAACTAGTTATCATGGCTGGACATGGATTGGTGCTCAATTTTGCAACAGACACAACTGCATATGAACTTGCTTGAACCATTTATAGCATTTCGAAGAGTTCTACTGCAAATTTTAAGCTGTAGAGATTATATGTTGCAACACCTTCTGCAGTCTGCTACCACACTTCGTAAGGTATAAAATAGATACTAAAAGATTGTATGTTGGGAGTTGTAACTCTTACAATTTTGGGTTTGGGCCTAACTCATTCCAAAAAGCTAGCTTGTAGGATGAGGATTGTCACACTCTTATAAACTTCACAATGGTCATATCACTAGCCGACGTGAGACTTCTAACACGCCCCCTCACGCCCAACACTACACGGCTTGAGCGTGGACAAACACGGGTCGATAAACAAACGGGTGGCCCAACAATATAAGACTAACAAACACCCAACAACAAATATGTGGGCCCAACAAATGGATCTAGGATAGACTCTCATACCTCTTACAATTTTGGGTTTGGGCCTAACTCATTCCCAAAAGCTAGCTTGTAGGATGAGGATTGCCAACCCTTATAAACTCAACAATGGCCATATCACTAGCCAATGTGGGACTTCTAACAGTAAAATCTCCAGGAGACAACTAAAATGAGAAAAACTATTTTATGTGAAGTGAGAGCAATGAGTTTGAACCATTAGATGTTACAGTTAATGGTTGAGATTGAAGGTTTATAAAAAAATTTATAGTCATATGACTCTTTAAAAAACTCTCGTTACTTGAGTGTTTCACCACAGCCTCTAATTGAAGCTGTTAAGAGATTTCGTCCTTGATGCGGTACAAGTACCTAATCCTTGCCACCGCCATTGCTATTAACATTATATTCGAGCTTGTAAAGTAGGCTTGTGTGTTGTTTTTCACTCATAAAGTAGGTTTGTGGCAGTGCGATATCAATTTATTTTTCCTCTGTACCTTTTCCGTTTTACAGGGATCTAGGTTTTCTCAGGCAGCTGCTGCTTTGCACGAGTTTAAGTTCCTTTCTGTTGAAACCAAGGGACAATCTTCATCCTTATATTGGCTGGGAAGGGTAAGGGCTTTGGTATTATTTTGTGTTTGTTTATATTTGTGAATAAGTAGTAGCTGCTGTTTTCCTCATTTTCAATTAGGTGGCACTTTGCGCACCACACTTACTACTGGGCGCACCACACATTTTAATTATTTTTCCCATTTTAGCTGTCGCCCCGATGTTATTGTTCATTTCAAAACTTGAAACTGTCAGAAAATCATCGCTCGGACATTAATGTCAATTTTGGAACTTAAACTTGAGAAAATCATCGCTTGGACATTAATGTCTGTTTCCACTCAAACATTAATATCCGTTTTGGAACATAATCTTCAAATAATGTTTGTATTGTTGATTTTCAAACATTGATGTCCATTTTTCGCTCAAACATTGATGTCCGTTTCGGAGCTTATGCTTCAGATAATGTGTTTCATTCAACTATCGGACCTTAATGTCCATTTCATACAACAATGATTCTACTCAAGATTAAGTTCTGAAACGGACATTAATGTGTATATGAAAACAGATTTTAATGTCCAGTAGTTGTATGAAAATGTTCGAATGATGATTCTCCTGAAGTTCTAGTTTTGAAACAGACATTGATGTCCGAGCGAGAGGGAACATTAATGTTTGTTTTGGTCAGGGTGTGGTGAAAAAAAATGAACCTCACTCGGAAATTAACGTTTGAGCTAAGGCTAAAATTGGAAAAAAGAATATAGCGTGTGGTGTGCCTAGAAGATTGTGCGGTGCGCAAAGTGCCACCTTTCTGTTGCCTGGATAGTGATTTTGTGCTTTTGCTCTGGAGAACAAATTCAATGAAGTACACATCGTTCACAAATGAAGACAAATTTAAAATATATTTGTTTATTGTTCATTCCAAGCATGATGTATGTTTTAGATTTGTTTTTCCTTTTATTTAGTAAAATTTTCCCATGAACTATTAGTTTCTGTGTTGATTGTGCAACTTAAAATATAGGAAAATATTACAAAATGAGAATTTTTTTGGTAAATGTATTTCAAATCCCATAAAATATTACACTTTCTTATCAAAACACATTCATATCTTGTATTCTTCGAAGACTAGATTGCCTTGGTGATGACTGATGATAGCATTGTTTTCTATTATTATAATGTTCTACAAATTGAACTAACCAAAGCTTTGTACTTGTAGTTTGGAAAACGTCATATGGGTTGCCATTAACATATGCTTTCCTTTTGCTGAGACATTGCTTTAGGAACGAGTAATTAATAGTATTCTTGTTATCTTCCTTTTAAAATATAAGTAATGTAGCTTTTGGGTGGCAGCTTGAAGAGGCAAAGCTTTTCCGTGCTCAAGGTCAAAATGAGATGGCTATCAACCTTGCAATGTATATATCACAAAATTATCAGTCCAATGAGGAGGCTTCAGATGTATATCGGTTGATTGGGAAGTGGCTGGCTGAAACCAGATCTAGCAAGTTATAGAACTAAACTGAATTCTGTGTAACCTTTTGATATTATACTCTCTTTTCATGCTTGATTCTTGGAATGCTTATTTTTCTCCTCTGTTGGTGTAAAATTGCAGCTCAAGAACAATTTTAGAGAAGTATTTGAAACCTGCTGTCTCTATTGCGGAGGATGTAAACACTACAGATAAGAAGGCCACGGAAAGGAAGTGTCAAACTCATTTTCATCTTGCACACTATGCTGATGCTCTATTTAGGAGCCTTGAAGAAAGATTAAATTCTAATGAGTGGCAAGCTGCAATGCGCTTACGAAAGCATAAGGTACCTGTTGCTGTTAGATGTACACATTTAGCTATTTATTTCATTAGAAGTTCATTAGGTTTTTATCATCATTATTTCTGTTGACTAAATCTTATTGATTGCCTTTATTTGTCGCTGTATATCATTACCTTTATAATCCCTAATATTCTCATTATGACTGTTTGTAATTAATAAGATAGGTAATGTGTGTGTATATATATATATATATACAAAATCAATTCTAAAGTACATAAATGTTTAATTACTTATGGTCATGATATTGTTGTTTCTGCAGACGATAGAGTTGGAAGCACTCATTAAAAGGTTAAGGAATTCGACGAAGGTAGTTTCAGAGTTTTGTTTAATTTTTTACCCTGCTTCATTCTCAGATGCTTTAACTAATATACTACATAATTTAGGGGGAGAAGATTGACTACTCCATGAAAATCCAAGAACTGCAAAAGCAAGTAGCAATGGACAAGGAAGAAGCTCAGAAATTGCAGGTATTTTTTTGTTTTATCGGACAAAAAGAACTTTTTCATGTCACTCTGTGGCAACTAAATCACAAAATCTGTAGCAACGTAGATGTATCTTATTTTATTAAATCCCACTGTTTACATTGATATATTTAACTGTTTCAAATTGAAAGATAAATTCCATGTTTTCTTTATTGTTATCTTGACACCTTCAGCATATTATGTGGCAATATAAGATTCTTTTTTCCTGCTTTTTGACATCTCAGGATGACCGGGACAATTTTCTTAGTCTGGCATTGGGGGGATATAAACGTTGTTTAGTCATAGGCGACAAGTATGATGTGAGAGTGGTATGAAATTTCTCTTTATTTCCTTAACTACTAACAGATTCAATCTTAAACACAATATGTAGAGCTTTTTAAGTCTTGTAAGCTAATAGATTTCCTTTAACAATTTTATTTGCTTTCAGGTGTTTCGGATTGTTTCTCTGTGGTTTAGTCTTTCTTTGCGAAAAGATGTTGTAAATAGCATGCTTAGCACAATAGATGAGGTGTGTACTACAGCATTTCTCTAATTATGTATGATTTATTCCCCTTTTAGATATTTTTTTTATTTTTTTTTATTGTTTTTTATGTTCATTGCATTTGAATGTTTGTAGGTTCAATCTTTCAAATTCATACCTTTGGTATACCAAATTGCTTCTAGAATGGGTAGCTCAAAGGATGGTCAGGGACCTTCTAATTTCCAGGTTCTGGCATCACTAGTGGCATACGCTTTAAAAAATTTTTATTTTATTTTTTTCATTTTACCTTTCCTTAATTTAATATAAACATGGACCGTACAGTTTGCATTGGTTTCTCTTGTGAAGAAAATGGCAATTGATCATCCATACCACACAATACTTCAAGTACGGACCTTTTTGTCTTCCGTCAAGCAATTATGTTACATGTCATTTCAATTCTCTTTTTTATCTGGAGGAGTATTTGTGATTCTAGGAATAAGATTACGGAAAACATAAGCCAACCTTACTCTATGTGGCCAATTTTTTTTGTTCCAGTGTGAAATTAGATATTTACCTTTTTTTGTTTCTTTTAAATTTTTGGATGTCTTTTATGCATTTTCTTCTAATAATAGTTCTCAGATGAAAAATATTTTCATTATCTGTTTTTTAATAGCTTCTCGCTCTGGCGAATGGTGACCGTATCAAGGATAAACAGCGAAGTAGAAGTTCATTTGTGGTTGATATGGACAAAAAACTTGCAGCAGAGAACCTTTTAAATGAGTTGTCATCTTATCATGGAGCTATTATACAACAAGTAACATCACTTTTTTTTTAATATTTTCTCATTTAGGTCTTGTTATCAATCAATTTCTTCATATTGTTTGTGTTACATATATAGATGAAGCAAATGGTGGAGATTTATATCAAACTTGCTGAGATGGAAACAAAGAGAGAGGTGACACATTTTTATATTTTTTATCTATTCTTTTTAATGACTAAAATTATTTGAAGATAAACTGCTATCAGTGGCTTGCAATATAAACTGAAAATCTTTGTTTTCACAGCCTTCTGAGTTCTGAATCAATTATTTATGCAGGATACCAATAAAAGGGTGACACTACCAAGGGACTTGCGTAATCTCCCAGAGCTAGAACTTGTAAGTGGCTCGTTAAATTTCTATTTATGTGGTGATGAAGCTTTCTGGATGGTGCAACGATTAATAGTGGCTAAGGGACTGAACATAGAGAAAACATTTTTTTTTTTATCGGCCAAACACACACACAACCCCACACTACACTACTACTAAATCTACCCCACCGGAGATCAAACCCCTCTCCTTGAGCTCCTACTTATGCCACTTAAGCTACAAGCTCTCGGCGAACATAGAGAAAACATGATAGTTAGATTTTTCTAATTTCCCTAAATGGTGATATTTCCAGTAAAATCAGGGATGTAATGTTCTTCACCAGGGCTAAAACGGATCAGTTTCTAAAATTGAGGGACCAAAATAACGTATTTTTAAAATGCGAGACTAAAACATTATTTTTGTGATTTTTGGGACTAAAAACATTTAGTCATCGATTTTTCTTTGCTGGATTTTTTCACTGCAATGTATTCATTTCTTGTCAAGTTTTGGTTGCTAATATTTAGGGATAATTACACAAACCTCCCCCCTGAGGTTTATGTTTATTACACTTACCCTCGCCTTGTTTTTAAAAATACATAAACTCCTCCGAGGTTTGAAACTCCATTACACTTACTCCTTTAAGACACTGCACTTAACCGTGTAAGGTTTGAAATTCTATTACACTTACCTCCTAGAGGGTGGTGAGTGTAACTTTAAAAGCATGAAAGAGGTAAGAGTAATACATGTAAACCTCAAGAGGTTGGTGTAATTATCCCTAATATTTATATATGCTTATGTTTTCAAGATTAGGTGTGCTAAATTTGTGTTATCGTTTTCTCAATGCTATTCTTGTGTTGAACTTTCTTCTGCATATACTTTGGACATTCAGGTACCTGTAGTGACGGCTACCATTTCAGTTGATCATAACTGTCAGTATCGTGTAGGCACTTTTCCTTACTTCAAAGGATTAGGAGATTCAGTGATGTATGTTTCAATCATTGATAGCATTCAGAGACATATTTCTCATAGCCTGCAATACTTGATGTTTAAGTCTACTTTATGTGGGTTTGTTATACAGGATAATGAATGGTATAAATGCTCCCAAAGTGGTTGAGTGCTTGGGTTCTGATGGTTGCAGATATCGTCAACTTGCCAAATCTGGAAACGATGACCTTAGACAAGATGCTGTACGAATTCTAACTGCTGTTGCTATCTAATCTTTTTGACATTTGTTGCTGAAGTTGTAATGAATTAACATTTTGCTTTACAATCTTTTGGAAAAAAATAAAAACACATCCGAAGGCCCAAGCAAGCATACCTGACAAATATAGCTTACATAACCTTGCTTTTCTACCTTATTATCTACCTTCTAGTTTATAAAACAGAGACCATCCATTTTGGTGGCTAACTTGATGGTTGGTCCAAGTTAAACCTTTCAGCATATGATAGTTATAGTGAAAGATATTGTCGTCTCCTCTCTTGAGATGTTAAGATTTTTCTTGATACTTGGGGGAAACTGCACTTCTTATGGATTATTTATATGCGCTGTTTACTTTGATGGCTAACCTGAATTTAACAAAAGATATTGTCTTCTCCTCCTTTGAGAAGTTAAGATTTTTCTTGATACTCACGGGAAACTGCACTTCATATATATGGTATCTTTATGTGCCCAACTGTGATACTTTTATTGCTAACCTGAATTCTTGATAGGTAATGGAACAATTCTTTGGTTTAGTTAACACGTTCCTGAGGAACCATCAGGATACATGGAAAAGAAGGCTAGGAGTACGGACCTACAAGGTATATTTATGCTGCATTTTGAAGATGATTGACTAGTAAGTCGTAAACTGTCGAGTACAGAATAAGCAACTAGTGAACAGTTTCAGGGTATTTTTCTGCTATGCAGTGTCATAAATAATGGAAAATGAAGGTGATGCTAAGATGATGGTTTCATTTATTTTTAATTACCCGTTGGCCATGGCTCTTCAAATTATTTATTTGCATTACAGTATGCTTTTCCAGTCGGTTGCTGTTCCCAGTGTGGATTCCTCTTATAATTTCTTTTTAGGTAAACCACCGTGTTGGTCCCTCACTAGTAAGATCAGTTTACTTTAGTCCCTATCTTTTTAAAGTTTCACTTTGGTCCTTAACTTTAGAAGGTTATTTCACTTTTGTCACTTGCTGGACTAATGTAAAGGATTTTTTTTATAAAGTCAAAATTGATGTGAATATTTTTTGTTTAGTCAAGGACTAATTAATATGAATGCTTAAGGATAAAAAAATGATTTTATAAAGTCAAGTATTAATGTGAACAAATTAAAAAAAAAGGGTTTTATAGTGTAGGTGACCAAAGTGGTGGTTTACCCATTGTTTCTCTTGGACTAGAAAATTTGCCTCCTGAAAATCTATTCTATGCTTCACAATTCAGGTGATTTTGCCTAAAAACTTGCTATGATTCTCAATTTCTTTCTGATCGCTAATAAGAACATCATTTTTTGTTCCTTTGCTGGTTGGAAGTGTTTGTTAACTTTAATTCCAAAAGAGGGATATGCTGAAATGTTATATATATATATATATATATATATATATTGTTATTTTATTTTTTAGAATATTCTTGTACATAGTCTCTTCTCTCTTCCTACTTTTGCTTTATGATTTGTTTTTTTATGAGTTGTTTATCATGAAATTTTATGCATGATAGACCATAGTTGTATACTCTTATGATCTTAGTCTTACTCTTAACATCTAAATATGTAACGTTACTAATCTTAAAATACTTTTCCTGTTAGAAAACGATTTTGTTGTTTGTGTCGTGTGTAGTAGTTTTAAAGTTTTGACTGAAAGAAATTGTATTCTTAGAATCGTTGAGAATCATTATTTTTATGAACTAGGTTATTCCTTTTACTCCAAGTGCCGGTGTCCTTGAGTGGGTGAATGGCACTCTTCCTCTTGGTGAATATCTTATCGGAAGGTCAGTTGAAGAAGATATATTGTATTGTAACATTTCTTGGTTTTTTCCTATCAATGTTTGCAATACACACTCTCTGACACATTATTTAATACACAATCTTTGTCATCCGTTGTAATTAAGGTGTGATCCACTAAATAGGGAATAGGACAACACCTAAAAAAGGTGAATAGGATTCATTATATTCGGAGTGGAACCTATATCTATTGGGTCACACACACTTCAATTTTGATCAATAACATGGTGTGTATAAAAGAGTTTGTCAAAGAGTGTGTTGCTAACTTTTCTCTTTAGAAGAGTAGGCGAATCAAGATGAAACTTCAGTCCACATGGTCATAGACTCTAATACTATGTCATGAATCAAATTTCCCAATAGCTTGTTGGGTAAAAGTACATGAATGTTTTTAAATATCTAACAATCTTCCTTGAACTTCAGCATGAGAAATGGAGGTGCTCATGGGCGCTATGGAATAGGGGACTGGTCATTCTTAAAATGCCGAGAGCACATGGCCAATGTAAGCAAACAATATTTCATTACTTTTGTCTGCGTGAATGTCATAAAAGCATTTCTTGAATTCTTCATGTGTTATATTGCTTGTTATCGAACCCAATGGTACTCAGAATATAAGGGGCCTCTTAAAAGTTTCTAAATAGTAAGGACCTATAAAAAGATTGTGAAAATATAAGGAAGGACCTTAAGAGTAATTTAACCTAAAAACTATATGGTAATTGAAAACATCCTCTCTAAGAGATATTCAGGGCAAGAAATGTATACTGAAATTGAATATCCAAACTTTTAACATATTTGTCGGAAAACCTTTAGTTTATTCTTGTTGTGGAATTGTGATGTAAGATCCATTTTTTGTGTTGTCATGTAAGATTCATTTTGAAATACTGTATACTTGTTCAACTTTTACTATGCCTAACAGCCTAAGATTGTCATCATCATATTTAATTCTTTGATACATCAAATAGAAATATGTAATAAAATTATTTACTATAGGTATCATACCTTGAACAACGTGTGATGTTTGCTTGATAGGAAAGGGACAAGCGCAAAGCATTCCAAGAAGTCTGCAACAATTTCAGGTTTTCTTTTTTTCTTGCTATACTTCTCTTAAGAATGACCAACAACACAGTCAACTTCAGAGTTTAATCACAGTATCACGCAGGCCTGTTATGCATCACTTTTTCTTGGAGAGATTTTTACATCCTGCTGAGTGGTTTGAAAAGAGACTGGCTTATACCCGGAGTGTTGCTGCTAGTTCTATGGTAAGCACATTCTACTTTGTCATACATATCTTTTCAATATTTGGATCCTCCCTGTCCTTAAATTTTCTTCAAGGTATCTAAACGAATGGTGTGAATGCTCTTTCTCAAATAAACTAAAAGAGGGGTTCATTCAAATTAAATCCTTTTTCCAGTGCACGTGATTGAAGGTTCTACATTCTATTTTCTTATTTTCCAACGTAAGAAAACAAAACCTCTTACTTTGGACTGTGTAATCATGTTGGAAACTTGGAATGGATACAGCTTTGACTTGTAAACTAACCCTTTATATATTGCCCATCTATGTGATCCAAATCCACCATTATACATTACTTATATTTTCTGTCAAATAGCTTCAAGTTTTCACTATCTAGAAATATGATTCTGTTCGCTGAAATGTCAGCAATATCTCATCCGCGTAATCATATCACAATCCTTGTTATATTTATGAGTATATACAAATTCAGGTTGGATATATCGTTGGGCTTGGAGATCGACATTCTATGAATATATTAATTGATCAGGCCACTGCAGAGGTTGTTCACATAGATCTTGGTGTTGCTTTTGAACAAGGCTTAATGCTGAAGACCCCAGAAAGGGTACGTCTTTGATTGTCCTCAAGTCATGCACTCAATTCCATACTCCATCTGGATTGTTGATATTTTCTTTAACTGCTGGCAGGTTCCATTTAGACTTACAAGAGACATAATTGATGGAATGGGTGTAACTGGAGTAGAGGGGGTTTTCCGAAGATGTTGCGAGGAAACTCTCTCGGTTATGCGGACAAACAAAGAGGCATTGCTGACGATTGTAGAAGTAATCACACTTCTGTTAATTATCTTGTATGAATTAAACTTCATTTCTATATTCTCTTCATAATAGAGAAATGTCCTCGACAGGTTTTTATCCACGATCCACTTTACAAGTGGGCTTTATCCCCATTGAAAGCTTTACAGCGTCAAAAGGTATTTAGTGTCTCTTTCATTTTCTTAATTTAGCCTATCTCCAGCATCTCTTTGCGTCGGGAGTTGTGCAAGGCAGGCAGCCCCGTTTTGGTGACGGGCTGAAATCAATACATATAACTGGACTGCAGGCCTCCACACCGATTCCCCTATATTGACCGTTGATATCTTTTATTGGGTTTTAACTTGTTACTTGATTTATCTGCAGTGACCATTTTTCCTTTTTCTCTGCAGGATATGGATGATGATTTGGATACAAGTTTGGAGGAACCACAAAATGAATACCAAGGAAATAAGGATGCTGCACGTGCACTTCTGCGTGTCAAGCAAAAGCTAGATGGATATGAAGATGGCGAAATGAGAAGCGTTCATGGCCAGGTATTTTGTTGATATATCTCATTCTCTGCCATTATTGTGTACGAATAATGAACTTTTCTTTTCCCTTTTCATGGGTGGATAATTAGTCATGCTGATGCAACTGGTAAAATTTTAAGTTGGAACATAAACTTGGTACAAATATCACAAGAAATATATAATTGTGGTATTTTATTTGCAGGTACAACAACTGATTCAAGATGCAATCGATCCTGAGCGATTGTGCCAAATGTTTCCTGGTTGGGGAGCTTGGTTATAATGACCCCTCTTGTTCGTTATACATTTTGACGCTAAATTATTTTGTATAGGCAGCTTTTATTTTCTTCTTTTCTGACTTCGCTGAATTGTACAATACAAGTGATCAATTTTATTTTTTTTCTCTCACCTCTTGTCGGTATTTAGGGCGAGTTGTTATATGGGTTTTCCGGGGAATTGAGCCTTTGATGTATATAGCAGGAACGTGGATGTCTGATGGCTCCATTTTTTCGTATAAAACAATTTAAGGTCTTTGAATAACAAAGTTGTTGTCGGCTTGTTTTATTTCTGTTTTTTTTTAAATAGTTTTTTCGTATAAAACAATTTTATTTCTGTTTGGTTTGCGAAGATGTTTTCAATTTTCATTTAGTTTTCATTTTTAGAAGGTCGTCACTATAGGCATCACACAGGTTTTTTGGTTTACCACAATTTTTTATTACCAAAATACCTCTCGCTCATAAACTAGTTTAAAGATTTTGAAGTAAAAATCACACCACACCCGAAACAGAAAATAATTTCTAAGCGAAATATGTATTTATGTTCCACAAAACAATAACCAGTTTTTGAGTTAATGGTTTACAAAGTTACCAAAAATTAGTTTTTATCTCACTTAGACACTAGTTTCTGAGCGAACTGTTACCAAGCTCTTAAAATATATCACAGAAACTAGTTTATGAGCAAAAAAACAAAAACTAGATTTTGAAGTAAAATTGAAACTAGAATTTGACCGGAAAACAGAAACTATGATTTGAACATTATTTTAAATTATAACTTTATAAATCAACAAATAATAAATAATATATTAATTATTATATAAAATAAAAAAGGAATTATATCATTACTACAATTAATAAATCAAATTCTACAATTTTAGAATTTGATTGGAAGCAAAAACTAGAATTTGAACTAAACAACAAATTAGAATTTGTAAGAAAAAGAAATTAGAGTTTGTCTTACACAATCTAGTATATGAATTTACATACTCTTGTAAAACACAAGAATCTCCATTCAAATAACAAATAATTTTAAGAAAACAATAATTAACATACCAACATCAAATGAATTAACATTAATATAATAATATATACAATAACGAAGGATTCATGTTATTACTACAATTAATAAAACAAATTTTACAATTTCAGAATTTTACATAAACAAAGTGGAGTTTGAACAAAACCAGAAAAAAGAATTTCAGCGCAACAGAAACTAAAATTTGAAATCTTAAAACGCAAAACTCATGTATGGAGACAGAAACTAGATTCTAGCTTCTGAATTTACAGAGAATTGCATCGGTCACCATTTGAGAAGCAACTTATTTCAAACACACTATAATTTGAAACCAACAAGAAATTTAACAAATCAAATGAGAATAAAAATTTAAAAGAAAGAACAAAAAAGACCTGGACATGTACTCATTTGGAAGAACCCTAAACTGAGATGAAGAACACGTCGTCGCTGCCGCTGTTGAAGGCCGTCGTCATCACTGCTGTTGTCCAGAATCTCGCCAACGTGTTCTTACGGCGCGATTGGCTGGAAAATTTCTTCGATGATGAAGATCATAGAGAATGAATTTTGAATTATGAGGTCGGACATAAACTAAAAGAGTGTGTGGTGCATTTTAACTAGTTTCTGGTTTAATGAAAAACAGAAACCAATTTCTGAGTAGGGGTTTTTTCGAAAAATAAATTAATTTGTGTGGTGAACCAAGAAACTAATGTGGTGCTAATAGTGGTCACCTTTTTAGAAAATAGTTTTCCTTTTCAAATTTTGAAAATTTAGAAAACATGTTTGTTATAATCTGCCAGTTTCTTATTTTAAAAAATGAAAATACTAAAAATGTGTTTGGTTCGTGTATTTTCAATAAATCAATTTTTTAAATACTTTTTTTGGAGGTTTCAAATATATTTTAAAATTATTATGTTTAGGAATTATAGAAAAGTGTATATTTATATATTTAAATAAGTAATGAGGATTTATTTTTTAATTTTAAATAATTCAAGAATAAAATGCCATCATGTTTAAGTTATTAAATATAATGCAATTGGTATGGCAAAAACAAATTACCATTAAACTTATTAATTTTATGAAGACGAAAGGAATAAAAATACAAGGGTAAAAAGCATTTACCCCCCTGAGGTATGATGAAATAGCACCTAGCCCCAAACTAATGTTGAAATTGCAACCCGCCCCTTTGAGTGTAACGGTGGTTAACTCAAATTGTTGTCTCCAACCATGGTTAATATTGGTTTCACAGAGAATGAAAAACCTAACCAAGCCCTAGTTAACATCGTTTACTTTCGCGCAAAGGAACGTAGGGAGACATAGAAGCTTGTTCTGAAAAGTGAGACACACAGAGCAAACCTTCTACACGACAACGACGAAGATTAGAAGTTGCAACCAAGCCCTTTGGTGAGTGATTTCCCTAAATCGAAACCTATTATGCCTTTTTTCCTTTGATTTCCTATGTTTTCCTATGCGACCAAGCTACGATTCCTTTTTGAGATGCTCTGTTTTTTGTGGTTTAGGGTATGGAGGAGGGTAAGACGAAGTTTCAGCATTGTTGTTTACTGGGAAGGTGGATTCTTCCTCACTGACGAGCAAGATGTAGACACGTATTGTTTCATGATCTTAAAAGTGAGGTATTTGCTGGGTTGAGGGTGGATTGCGAAGTCAGAATACGCATGGAAGGGTTACTCCCAAACGTGACAAGGATGTTGATTGAAGTTGATGCTGATGTGATTCAATGGTTAAAAGAAAACCTTGAAGCAGGTATTACAATGCCTCATTTATATGTTGAAACATTGATCCTTGTTCTTGCACCATTAGTAGAAGACTCTGTTGATAATATGAATATTGAAGATGTTGAGGAAACACTCAATAGTGATGAGTCTTTTAACTTCTCTGATGATGAAAGTGTTAGTGTAGGGCAAAATGAGTTAGATAGCTTTATTGTAACAGAGAAAGATAGTGATGTACAAGATTGGCCCGACGTTGACACTGATGCCATTGAGGGAGTAAATTATGGTTCTGACTTTGAGGGACAGACACATTACTTAGACAGAGCATATGTAGGAAAGATATATAATGATGAAAGCAATATAGGGAAGATAACTTTAGAAAGGGGGTTGCTGTTTGCTAATGTGGATGCATTTAGGGAGGTGCTTAGAGATTATGTTATCCAAGAGGGGTTTGAGATTGTTAGGACTAGGAACGAGAGGAATAGAAAAATGACTACAAGAATTAGTCTTGTCCCAGCTAGGCACATGGAGTTCTTAGTCAATGATAATGGGATAAAATTCATAGTGGACCTCAAGGAGAAAACTTGCATTTGCAGATATTAGGAAATCTCAGGTTGGATGCATATGTTTTAATATAACTATGTTTTATTTAGTCTTTAGTATTTATCTTTAGTAATTTAATTTCAATTTATAATCATACAGGATTACCATGTAAGCATGCACTTTCCTGCATTGGTAATCTAAGGCACAATGTGGAAGAATATTGTGATTCAGCATTTCACAAGAGTTGTTTTCAGCTCACATACAGTGAGATAGTGCACCCTGTGGCCGATCTTAGCATGTTGGAAATAAATGAAAGACATGAAGATGTTGTGCTCCCTCCCTTTCTTAAAAGACTTCCTGGTAGACCAAAGAAAAATAGAAGAAAGGAGCCATGGGAATGTCCTGAAACTGGTATGGCTGCCAAGAGATCCTCAACTGTTCGTTGTGACAATTGTAAGCAACTTGGTCATAACAAGAGGACTTGCCAACGTGCTCCTGTTGGTAGTAACAGAAAAGCATCAGGATCATCAAGACAGGTAGCTTATTCGACTATTATGCTATTCGACTTTGAGTGTTTATATATCGAATTGTGTGATAACAGTATGCTGAAATGGTAGTACTTACATGAATGCAGAATTGGGGAAGTAGACCAACAAGGGGAATCACTATTAGGGAGCCTAATCCAAGTACTAGACCATCTCAACCTTTGAATGCTGCAGCAGGGGATAGATCAAGGGGAAAAGGAGTTGCTTCTTGCAATATTACTAAGAAAAGTAAGACATCAAAGACTAGAACCCAACTACAGCATGGAGAATGTAGTACAAGACAAGGAGCAACTGTTGTTCAGCCACCTGCAGTCCAACAAAATGGAAATGAAGCTAGAAACCAACCTGCACTTCATGGTGGAAGCACCTGAACAACATTTTGGTTTGGAATTGTAAATGATGACATTTGATTGTATTTTGGTTTGGAATTGTAACTAAATGTAAACTGTTAGAATTAGATGTGAAAATCATTTTTTGTTTATGTTCTAGTCCCAACTACTAAATTCTGCTTGTTAGGAGCATTCTGATTTTGTTTGCTCTTTCAAATGTAACTATGGCAGTTGGGAATTAGGGAACATAAATTATATAACTATGTAACTAGCTTCTTGTATGATGAAGCTATTCAAACATTAAGCTACCTTTGTTGTTAAGCTACCTCTGTTGTTAATTATATAACTATATTCTCTGTTGTTAATATAACTATGCTCTATGTTGTTAATTAAGCTACCTATGTTCAATTAAGCTACCTCTGTTCAATTATATATATGTTTATAGTATGATTGTTCTTCTTTGTTTTCGATTCAAGGTTCTCCATCACCAAACTCAAAACACTGTGATATTGTTCTTCTCTGTTTTCGGTTCAATTATGTATAAGCCACTAAACACAATACTACTTCTCCTTATGTACTCCCTGTAATGTCTCTATGTTGTTTCTGTTCAATTCTTCTTTTCTCAATTCAACAATTGCATGTCCCAAATTTTCATAGTATAAACTTCCTTCAATTTCATTGGTAATACAAAGCACACAAACAAGTCTGCATATTCGTGCCATAAACTTATACTTTCATTTAATATTTGAGTACCAAATCTAAACTTTTACATTCATTCAACATTACTTAACAAACCCAAACTCTTACATTAATTTAAGATTACATAACAACATTACAATTTTGCAACTAGAACTAAAACAAGTACAAAGTACAACATCAAGCTTGCAAATCCAACTAAACTAAACCATTTAGTCAAGGTATCAACTCTCTGTTTCAGCACCAAAACTTCAGCTCTGACATAAACATCTTCAAAATTTTGCACACTCACAGAACTTGTCTCACATGTTTGGTTACATTTCCATGCCACTGCCACGCCACCTTCTTCTTGTTCTTTAATTGGGAATGCCCATTCAAAGAAGTTACAGACCTTCTGTTGACAGTTATAGTAGAGTCAATGTTTGTGTTCATCACTCTCACTACAACTTATAGCTGCCCCCCTTCCACATTTGCATTTCTTATTTACATACCTTAACCGGGTAGATGATGATGCACCCGATCCCATGGAAGACATCTTCTTCGATCTTGACTCTGCTCTGCTATATACTGCCCAAGGAATGGATCACAAGGAGGCGAGAAGAAGAAAGACAAGTGGGGGGGTTGCTGAAATGGCATCAAATGCTTAGCTCTGTAGGATTCATGGAGGAAGAGGTTTACCATTGTATAAAAGAGGAACCAAATCCCTAATTCTCTCAACGGTCGAATGAGAAGAATTCTTTTTTTTTTTAACCATGAGTTAAAGTAAGGAATATTCTCACAGAATATGCCTTCCCAATTAACCACCGTTACACTCAAAGGGGCGGGTTGCAATTTCAACATTAGTTTGGGGCTAGGTGCTATTTCATCATACCTTAGGGGGAGTAAAAGCTTTTTACCCAAAATACAATCATATGTGTGGGTCAACTTTGTAAATCAATTTTGAAGTAAATTTTAAAATCAATTTCAGAGTAATATTTTAAACTGAATTTTTAAATCAGCTCCAGAATCACTTGTGACAAGAAAGTGTGTATTTATATATTTCAATAAGTAATAAAGATTTTCTTTTTAATTTTAAATAAATAATTTAGATACTCATCTATTTAACCCTTTTTTGATGACCTCATTAGCATATCGGAATATACACTCATATTTAATAAATGTGTAATGAGAATATACATTTTGCTTATAAATTATTAAAAAAATCATATTTTGATTATAAAATTCAAGAACAAAAAGCAACAAAAATAAAATATTAACTATTGTTAATATTTCATTTTTGTATGTAAAAGAATACGCCTAATATCATTCATTAAATGATTGTCATAACAAGCCGTCAGAAATATAAATAGGCCTTATTTTGCAAGATAAAGAGTTTAAAAAATAGAACTATAAATTTCATAAACATTCTTAATTCTTGTGATAGTTGTCCACATTTGGTTTGCAATAGCTTCCCGAACTTGTGTCATTTCACTGTTTCGGTAGTACTCATATTGATACCTTGTTGATCTATCAATAGGCCCCGGTTCATCCACAATCAAGTCTTCTCAAAAAAATTGATAAAAAAAAAAATCAATCCATGCTATGTTGTAGCCTAATAAAATTGTGTATAGTGCAACAAGCATTGAGAATTAACCTTTGTCTCCTAACATGATAATGTGGCATGAATTTTAGAATCGAAAACCTTGCTTTCAGTACTCCAAAACATATCTCAATAACATTTCTTAATGAAGAGTGTCTATGGTTGAATAATTCTTGTTTTCCTCGTGGTTGTCTTCTATTACGAAAATCATGTAAATGATATCTTTGCCTTCGAAATGGGGCAAGATGGCCAGGGAATATAGGAAATCCAGAGTCAACAAGATAAAATTGATCTGTCAAATAATAAAATGTTAAATTTATTTTAAACGGATAAGTATTAATAAAAAAAATGTAATCAGAACCATGCATACCTCCATGAGGTTTTGGAAAGCCATTTTTAGGATCTAGATCATCACTTGCACCAATACAATTCTATATTTACAATATGAATAGCAATATACATATCATCTTAGTCTATTTATAAAATATTAGTAAAGTACAAGAATAATGTGTAAAACCTTACCTAAAAATAAGGAAAATACTTTTGGTTGCTCATTATATGAGGATGAATAGCTGTCTATTTTCTCGATCTAATGATTTGTCTACTCAACTTTCAAATTGCTCTTAAAACTATTTTAAACCATTTGCTTACAATATGCAATGAATGTTGAAACCGTTCTGCAATGACTCAATGTCATAAATTATGACATAATATGATTAAAAACATTGCAACTTCTTCTACGCTTACTTTCTTTCAAACTCTCGAATTCCCAACATCCTTTAAAGTATGACAAAAGTTCATGACCAACCAAAAATTCTAGAGTATACATTTTTCCTATCAGTATAGAAGTTCTGCATGGAATCTTATTAATTAAACTTCTCTCTAGTTCAATTATGTATGAAACAATAATTAAATCCCCTAACTCATCATAATCCAAATCATCACTTCGAGCTACTATCAGTTGATGAACTTTCCTTAAACATATTTCTTGTTGAAATAAATAGTAAAATCAACAATTGTAATATAAAGTACTTGAATAATATACTTAAACCAAACCACAAACTAATGTTCGAAATATGAACATATTATTTAAGAAACACATACTAACATAAAGTCAAAATCCAAACAAATTATTCACTCAGTACTATTAAATATTATTCAAGTGATTCCAACCATGCTTTCCTATGACAATAAGGCATCTTAACAAATAAACGCCTTCACTCTTCATCTTTAAAGAGCTCCACTACATTGTTGTAATTTTTTGTTGGAATGTCTTCCATGGAGTTAAGCAAATCCATGCAAACATCTATAGAATTAGGATCGGTTGTTGAACTGGTAGCTTGACTAGCTCGTGCTTTATATATCTTAGGCTTTCCTTTAGATGCTTCTGTTTTTGCTTTGAATTCTTCTTACCTTGCATTCATGGCTGCACTCCATTGACTCGAAGCACTAACTTCTCTAGTCTAGAATTTTTTGCCTCTTTCCGTCGAACTTCACTCAAAAATCCAATACTATTCCTTCTTTTTCCATGTTCTTGGGCATCATCTCCGTCAATATTAACGTCATCACAATCAATATGTACACCTTTTGAGAGAAAGCCTTTCGCTATTTCTCTCTCCTCGTCTGAAGTTGGTGGCTCTTGCGTAGAAGCTTGGCTTAATTTAGGAGTTATTGTGCTTGAATTGAATATTTCACCGAGGATTTCATAATCAAACTCAAATTCATGCTTCTTAAATTGTTTATAGTACTTTCCTTTTTGCAAAATAAAATGATAAATTCAATATATATACACATACATCAATAACAGTTTAACAAAATAATTAAAAAAAGTTATACTTATGGTGTACATATCTTCCAATCACTTTTTTTTATTCAGAGTCTCATGTAACTCTTGAAAGAGATAACAAAATAGAAAATTCCAGATGTTAAGAGTCTCATGTAACTCTTGAAAGAGATAACAAAATAGAAAATTCCAGATGTTAAGTGCGCAGATGATTAAACTTCCCCTTTAACTTATTTACACCATAGTTTTCTCCAATTATTGCGTTAACTATTTGTTTATGTCCTCCCAAACTGATGTCTTAAACGTTGATTCTTGTAATTGTTTCTTCTTCACTCGATCATAAACTAAATCTATAAACGTCCTTGTATTATGAATTGACCAATCCATGTTGTCTACTTTTCACATTTTACTCCCATCTTTTTGGTAATAAATTCACATAACAAGGTGACAAGTAAACAAACCATTGATCTACAATAAGTTAGCTAAAACTCATAATATGGTTATTTTAGTTAATCACATTGTACCCAAAGTATTAAAAGGTGTTATAAGATCAATTGTACATTGTTTTCAGCTGCAAAAAGAGCTTTGAAATATTCCTAATATTCTTTAGTTTTTTTATGTATTGAGCTGTAGATCATATGAAAACCAATAAAAAAATACACACGAGTTGCACATTTCCATAGATATACACATGGACAATTAAGACTATGTCAAAAGAAACCGGACAGCCAGTAAAAGAAAAAATAGCTTAGTAGTGAAAATGAACAAAAGTCTAATTAGACAATAGAAAAAATTGAACGTGTTATGATGATATAAAAGCATGAAATATGAAGCTACAATGCAACTAATGGAAATGAAAGCATGAATAAAAGTAAGATACGAATGATAAACTTACAAGTAATTAATGGTCAATGAATCATCTCAAATGCTAGAACTAGAGATATGAGAAGATAAAGAAGCTTAAATAATGATTGTTGAGTTGAAAGAAACAAAATTGAAATAGAAAAAGGGATAAGATAGAAACAGAAAAACAGAAAGTAAGCTGAGGAGATAAGTGCCAAAAGAATATAAGAAAAAAAACAGAAACAAAAAATAGAAAGTAAAGCAGAGAACATATATATGTTTTATTATGTCTTTATTTGAAAATGAAAATGCATTTGTTTTTTTTATTTATTTTCAATAAAATAAATTTGTTTAAATATTTTTCAAGAGATGTAAACATATTTTAAATATTATACTAAAATATATAATTTAAATTATATGATAGTTATCAATGAAAGATAAAAGCGCATATTTATATTTTTCTTAAGTAATCAGAAATTATCTTTTTAGTATAATTCAAAATTAAAAAATCATCATATAAATGAGTAGAGAAGATAAGAAAGAAAAAGAGAAAAACATAAAGTAAATAAGAGAGATGAAATATAGGAAACCATGAATCGCAACAAAATTGCATTAAGATATGCATGTAGGCAAATATAAAGCAATATATGTGTAAACAAATAAATAAATAAGCTCTAGGTGAATATGTCATTTGTATTGTTATGCATATAATAAATTAGTAATAGTTTTTTTATCCTGTGTAATTTTGCACAGGTTAAGAATACCTAAAATAGTAAAATAGTGGAGAATTTATTATAATGAAGCATAAATATAATTAAGTGTTTGTCTTTCTCAAAAAAAAGTTACTATTATGAAATATTTAACCTGCATAAAATTGCACAGGATAGATAAATCTAATTAATAATTAATGAGCTCATATATCAATGAGTATGTATGTTTGAAACTATCATGATGGCATGATGGGACTGTTGTGTGCTTGAGATAAGAAAAGAAACAAAAAAAATGAGCACAAAGGGAATTGAAGATGTAACATGATGAAGTTGCTATTATTTTTTATATATTAATAATTATGCCACGAAAGTTTCTAAAAAGGGAAAAAGACTTTTTTTGTTTCCAATTTTCTCAATAATTCTGAAAATATTTTCTTAAATTTGTTTTCTAAAATTCAATCAAACACATTATAAAATTTTCTATTAAGAGCATTGTTTGTCCTTCCTTAAAGTTGGCATACTGAATATGTTTGCTGACTTTCATTTGAAAGATTTTCTTCCTAATGTGGTTCTTTCCACAAGGTTATCACGTTTGATGGATACTCTTATTTCACGTTGTCAGACTGCATTTATGTGAGGGAGATTCATTGTAGTTGGCGTTGTGCCACTTAATGAAATTATTCATTACGCTAAGAAACGGGGTAAATCGTGCCTTATATTTAAGGTAGATTTTGCTAAAGCATATGATTCCGTTGATTGGGGATTTCTTAACTACATGATGATGAGGTTTGGTTTCTCGGTGAAATAGCATAAGTGGATTCTGGTTTGTGTATGTTATGGGTCTCTTTCGGTGCTTGTTAAAGGCCGCCCTTCTAGAGAAGTAGAGATTCAAAAGGGTCTAAAACAAGGTGATCCTCTAGCCCCATTTTTGTAATTATTGGTGGCAGAAGGCTTATCAGGATTGGTTAGACAGGCGGTTGAGTTGGGAGTTTTGAAGGGAGTGAGTCTTGGGGATTTGTCTCTATCTTGTTTAAAATATGAGGATAACACGGTATTTATTACAAAGGCCTCTTAGACATCTCTACGTGCTTAGAAATCTATTTTATGGTCTTTTGAGCTGGTCTCGGGATTAGAGTGAATCTCTCAGAGAATAGTTTGATTGGAGTAAATGTAGATCCAGATTTTATGTCTATTGCTTCAACCTACTTGAATTGTAGGATAGATAACCTCCCTTTTGTGTTCCTTGGCCTACTGATGGGGGCTAAACCGAGGAATTTGAGCACATGGCAGCCGGTGATTGATAAGGTGCTAAATCATTTGAACTCGTGGAAGAATAAATATATATCTATGGGTGGTAGGGTGGTTTTTTTAAATTGGGTGCTAAATAGTATTCCCATCTACATGCTTTCTTTCATGAAATTGCCAAAGAAGGTATGCAACATTCTAATTCAACTACATCGTTATTTTTTGTGGCAAGGTGTGGGGGATGTGAAAAAGATCCCTTAGGTTAAATGGAGTCAAGTGTGTTTGCCAAAGGATCAAGGGGGTTTGGGAGTGGGTAAAATAGAGTGAGTTAATAGGAGCCTTTTGGCTAAGTGGAGGTGGCGATTTTTTAAAGGGGGAGAGGATGATCTTTGGCTAAAAATAATTATGGCAAGATGTGGTCAGGGAGGGCAGCATAGTGGATCGAGATGGTGGAAGGATGTACTCTCAGTTTGCGAGGTGGGAAACGGCTTGGACAGTTGGTTTAAATCTAATGTTGGTTGGAGATTAGGTGATTGTAAGCGAATTGCTTTTTGGGAGGAGAGGTGGATTGATACCATGCCTTTGAAAATAGTTTTTCTTAGCTTATTTGCTTTTTCAATGCAGCAACAAGGAACTATTTCTCATATTGGGGCATGGCATGCTAGTGAATGGCGGTGGAGTTTTAATTGGAATCGAGAGTTGACACATTTAGAGGAGGAGATGGTTGTGGACTTAATATAGATTTTGCAGCCGATATTTTTGCAGATTTCGATGGAAGATCAGCGTAGGTGGATTAGTGATACTACTAGAGATTGTTCTGCTGCATTGGGGGTAGAACCTTTGGAGGTTGTAGTGTTGTCTTGAAAGTTCTCCGTTGAAAGTGGTGATATTTTCATGGATAGTCTTGCTGGACCGCATTCTAACTCATGTTAATTTGATCTGTCATGGTGTTTCTTCTATGGTGTATGAAATTTGCTCATGATGCGCTTCTTCTCCTGTGTCTCATCTATTGCTACATTGTAATTTTGCAAACAATATTTGGAAAAAAAAAGTTTTGGATTGGTTTCAAAGTACAGTTCCTATTGCGGACTCCTTATCGAAGTGGTTTAATTTGTTCCGATCGACATTCTCTCCAAAGAAGAAAAAGAAGGCGCTAATTGGCGTATGAGTTGCAGTGTGTTGGTTGTTATTGTTAATGAAGAATAATGTAACTTTTAATAACGGTGTATGGGACTGGGAGCAAGTCCTTGATCTCATTAAGATTTGACCTTGAACTTGGAATAAGTGTTCCCATCTTCTCTCTTGTTCATCTTTTTCAGATTGGTGCGTTTGCCCACTAGGTTGTTTATTGGCATGATATTTTGATGTAATTTTCTCGAGTACAACTTGTACTCTTTTAATATAAATTCAATTGTTTGTAAAAAACAATTATTGTTTTTTCATGCTAGTAGATGCATCAATGTAGTTTCGTCAACTTATCACTTATGATTGAGTCTTTTAATATGAGGAGCATTCCGAATATGGTGAAGCATGGCAAGTTGTTTTCTGGATTTTTCCCTTTTTTAATATTTCATATCTGTTTTTCTTTTCATGCTTATGTATTAATCTTTTCTTGTTTTTCTCTAGTGCTGCTTAAAGAAAAAAAAAAGTTGCCAATAAAAAAGAAGTAGATGCATCAGTTATATCAATGTTTTTTAAAAATAAAATTCAAAGTTATCATTTAGTTAATTAAAAATATTATTAAATTTGTTTTATTGATTCGTGTGATGTTAGTGTTATAGTATTTCTTATAAATAGGATTGGAGGCCATATATTTAAAAGTGGTTGATACATTATTTTTGTTGGAGCTGGATGTACAGTTTGTGCCACATTACAAAATAAACAAAATTAACTTAATTTAAAACATTATTTCTAATTCTTATGTTTTAAACTTGAGTAATTTTAATTTTATGGTAATAACTTTAATACAATTTACACAAAATAAATATTTGTCAATCAAAGCCATACATTGATTTTGATTATGATTGTTTTAACAAAATTTAATCTTTATATACCCAAAAAATTTTTAATAAAGTGTTATGTGTGGTTCAGCTCGCGAGCTAACCTTTTATAACTGTGGTTTTATTCGGGCCACAGCCCACATCTATATAAAAAATTAATTTAAAACTCTATTTTTTATTTTTATGTTTTAAATATTTGTGTGTAATTTTAATTTTATAATAATAATTTTAATACAATCTAAACAAAATTAATATTGTTTTAATTAAAGACATACTTTAATTATGAATTTTTAATAACATTTATTTTATCCCGTTAACATTTTTTAATAAAATATTTTATGTGGTCGGCTCGCAAGGTGAGTCTTTTAAGTTTTAACCTCGAGTTTATATGGGTAGCTAAAATACTAAACCATTTACAAAGCAGACTTCATAAGCCAACTAGCTTAACTCGCACGCCAATATGTCACTACCTAAGTCAGGCCAGCCCGTATGCCCAAGTCTAATTATTGCTATTTAAGTTTTGCTAGCTATTGCCTTAAAGTCATTAATGCAAAAAGAATACCATTTACATCGGCTTAAAAAGGACTTTTATATGTGCTCAAAAGGCGATATCTATCCCGCCAATGAAAAAATTGTTATCTTTTTTGCATAAGAAATAAACGGGACACTTTTTGCATTAGATAGAACTGTAGTCAATATAAACAAAAGCAAGGTGATCCTCTAGCCCCATTTTTGTATTTATTGGTGGCAGAAGGCTTATCAGGATTTGTTAGACAGGCTGTTGAGTTGGGAGTTATGAAGAGAGTGAGTCTTGGGGATTTGTCTCTATCTTGTTTAAAATATGAGGATAACACGGTATTTATTACAAAGGCCTCTTAGACATCTCTGCGTGCTTAGAAATCTATTTTATGGTCTTTTGAGCTGGTCTCGGAATTAGAGTGAATCTCTCAAAGAATAGTTTGATTGGAGTAAATGTAGATCCAGATTTTATGTCTATTGCTTCAACCTACTTGAATTGTAGGATAGATAACCTCCCTTTTGTGTTCCTTGGCCTACCGATGGGGGCTAAACCGAGGAATTTGAGCATGTGGCAGCCGGTGATTGATAAGGTGCTAAATCATTTGAACTCTGTGGAAGAATAAATATATATCTATGGGTGGTAGGGTGGTTTTTATAAATTGGGTGCTAAATAGTATTCCCATCTACATGCTTTCTTTCATGAAATTGCCAAAGAAAGTATGTAACATTCTAATTCAACTACATCGTTATTTTTTGTGACAAGGTGTGGGGATGTGAAAAAGATCCCTTAGGTTAAATGGAGTCAAGTGTGTTTGCCAAAGGATCAAGGGGGTTTGGGAGTGGGTAAAATAGAGTGAGTTAATAGGAGCCTTTTGGCTAAGTGGAGGTGGCGATTTTTTAAAGGGGGAGAGGATGATCTTTGGCTAAAAATAATTATGGCAAGATGTGGTCAGGGAGGGCAGCATAGTGGATCGAGATGGTGGAAGGATGTACTCTCAGTTTGCGAGGTGGGAAACGGCTTGGACAGTTGGTTTGAATCTAATCTTGGTTGGAGATTAGGTGATTGTAAGCGAATTGCTTTTTGGGAGGAGAGGTGGATTGATACCATGCCTTTGAAAATAGTTTTTCTTAGCTTATTTGCTTTTTCAATGCAACAACAAAGAACTATTTCTGATATTGGGGCATGGCATGCTAGTGAATGGCGATAGAGTTTTAATTGGAATCGCGAGTTGACACATTTAGAGGAGGAGATGGTTGTGGACTTAATACAGATTTTGCAGTCGATATTTTTGCAGATTTCGATGGAGGATCAGCGTAGGTGGATTAGTGATACTACTGGAGAATGTTCTGCTTCATTGGGGTTATGCTTATTTGTTGAAAAAATTCGTGGAAGTAGAACCTTTGGAGGTTGTGGTGTTGTGTTCGAAGTTCTCCATTGAAAGTGGTGATATTTTCATGGTTAGTCTTGCTGGACCGCATTCTAACTCATGTTAATTTGATCTATCATGGTGTTTCTTCTATGGTGTATGAAATTTGCTCATGATGCGCTTCTTCTCCACAAACAAGTGTCTCATCTATTGCTACATTGTAATTTTGCAAACAATATTTGGAAAAAAAAGTTTTGGATTGGTTTCAAAGTACAGTTCCTATTGCGGACTCCTTACCGAAGTGGTTTAATTTGTTCAGTTCGACATTCTCTCTAAAGAAGAAAAAGAAGGCGCTAATTGGCGTATGAGTTGCAGTATGTTGGTTGTTATGGTTAATGAAGAATAATGTAACTTTTAATAACGGTGTATGGGACTAGGAGCAAGTCCTTGATCTCATTAACATTCGACCTTGAACTTGGAATAAGTGTTCCCATCTTCTCTCTTGTTCATCTTTTTCAGATTGGTGCGTCTGCCCATTAGGTTGTTTATAGGCACGATATTTTGATGTAATTTTCTCGAGTACAACTTGTACTCTTTTAATATAAATTCAATTGTTTGTAAAAAACAATAACTGTTTTTTCATGCTAGTAGATGCATCAATGTAGTTTCGTCAACTTATCACTTATGATTGAGTCTTTTAATATGAGGAGCATTCCGAAGATGATGAAGCATGGCAAGTTGTTTTCTGGATTTTTCCCTTTTTTTATATTTCATATCTGTTTTTTTTATGCTTATGTATTAATCTTTTCTTGTTTTTCTCTAGTGCTGCTTAAATAACAAAAAAGTTGCCAAGAAAAGAGAAGTAGATGCATCAGTTATATCAATGTTTTTTAAAAATAAAATTCAAAGTTATCTTTTAGTTAATTAAAAAATATTATTAAATTTATTTTATTGATTCATGTGATGTTAGTGTTATAGTATTTCTTATAAATAGGATTGGAGGCCATATATTTAAAAGTGGTTGATACATTATTTTTGTTGGAGCTGGATGTATAGTTTGTGCCACATTACAAAATAAACAAAATTAACTTAATTTAAAACACTATTTCTAATTCTTATGTTTTAAACTTGAGTAATTTTAATTTTATGGTAATAACTTTAATACAATTTACACAAAATAAATATTTGTTAATCAAAGCCATACTTTGATTATGATTGTTTTAACAAAAAATTTATCTTTATATACCCAAAAAAATTTTAATAAAGTGTTTTGTGTGGTTCAGCTCGCGAGCTGACCTTTATAATTGTGGCTTTATTCGGGCCACAGCCCACGTCTATATAAAAAATTCATTTAAAACTCTATTTTTTATTTTTATGTTTTAAATTTTTGTGTGTAATTTTAATTTTATAATAATAATTTTAATACAATCTAAACAAAATTAATATTGTTTTAATTAAAGACATACTTTAATTATGAATTTTTAACAACATTTATTTTATCCCGATAACATTTTTTAATAAAATATTTTATGTGGTCGGCTCGCAAGGTGAGTCTTTTAAGTTTTGACCTCGAGTTTATATGGGTAGCTGAAATACTAAACCATTTACAAAGCGGACTTCATAAGCCAACTAGCTTAACTCGCGCGCCAATACGTCACTACCTATGTCGGGCCAGTCCGTATGCTCAAGTCTAATTATTACTATTTAAGTTTTGCTAGCTATTGCCTTAAAGTCATTAATGCAAAAAGAATACCATTTACATCGGCTAAAAAAGGACTTTTATATGTGCTCAAAAGGCGATATCTATCCTGTCAATGAAAAAATTATCTTTTTGCATAAGATATAAACGGGACACTTTTTGTATTAGATAGAACTATACTCAATATAAACAAAAACACTTTTTACATGAGATCGAAGCTGCAGCCAAATGTAAATAGGGCCTTTTTGCACCAGCTATTGTAGGTAGCCACAAAGAATTAAAAAAAAAAATTATGCTCCTAGGAAGCATTGCCTATGTTGTATTATTCCGTTATATAATTCAAAATGAGTACATTACATGAACAAGCAAATATCCAAAAGTTACCTAAGAAAAACAATAAAATAATTCAATGATTAAGCAATTTATTTATAAACAAAAATCACTTATAAAAAATAATAAAAATATATCTAAAATATTAAATACTATATATTTTAATTAAAAATTCTATCTTAAAATTAATTATCTATAATCTTTGATAGTTAGAAAACTAAACCTTATTATAGAGCGTTTTAGTCCTAAACTTTATAAAATGTCTCGATTAATATCTGGCTTTGTACTCCATATGTTACTTTAGCCCCTAACGTTAAATGATATTGACAAACTGTCTATGTGGCACGTGAATTGCCTATGTGGCACGTTATTTGATACATAGGAGCCTACGTAAGCGACCAAACGGCGTCATTTTCCTTAATCTCCAAAGTTACACCACGTTTTTGAGCCACCCACGTAAGCCACCAAATGACATTGTTTTCCTTAATATCCAAACTTACGCAGCATCACTACAAGAATGCTCTCCATTAGAGACCAAAATATTGGTGGCAAAACAACAAAATCCATGGAAAAGTTGCATTTGCTACAGATTAGCGACGAATACGAATCCGTCGCAAATAGTGGCGTCGTTAATATTAGAGATCACCAAATCCGTCTCTAATTTGCCACCCACTTAACCGTCTCTAATTTGTCACCCCTTATTGCGTCCCAAAAAAAAAACTCCTTTGTTTTCCAGTGGGTTACTGCGAAATGCAGAGTAACTCCCCATATATATATATATATATATATATATATATATATATATATATATATATATATATATATTCATGATGCAGTATACTATTATATATCTTTATCTACATTATGTACATATATGCCTTACAAATCTATGTATTGTTAACATAATTTGTATTGTAACAGAACATATGGATCCATATGAGCTATCAACAAAATTAACAGATTATTAAAAAAATAAATAAAAAACAACAACAAATTTTTATTAGAATCAAAACATAGAAGGATGATAAAAACTAAAAGAATAAGAACATTCCTTTGATTTTGAAGGAAGGAGAACAACAACTAGTCAAGGAGAAAATCTTTTGGGGTGGTTTCATAAAGGTAATTCCTTGAGTCCATCAAAGTTTGAACTGGACTCAACGAATGAAGGGTTCGGATCACAAGAGAAACCCGGAATTGAAAAGAATCAACACAGGAGCATTAAGAAAAATTCCATTTTTAGAAATAAGAAAATGTTGAAAAGAAGAAAGCGGAAATGAAGAGGCTTCGTATATACCAAAGATATCAGTTTCGCAAAGACCCTTTGCTTTCAGCAGCAACACCTCCGTATTGTGAAGGCCAACGCCGTCGCCGAAGAAGAATACGCCGGAGGAGATGTGAAGGGCCACCGCCGTCGTCGGAGAAGATGACGCCAGAAGAGTATCGATCTGGTTTGGAGAAGGAGACACTGAAAACATAGAGGGTTATTACATTCGTTTGTGTTGTTGGGCGTGTGAAAATGGGAAATTTTGTTCATTGTCATTGGGCCATAGCGACGGGTAATAGAGTGGCAAAATTAAAAAAAAATAATAAACATGCTTTAGAGACTCATATCCGTGGCAAATTGAAAAAGATAAAATAAGTCATATATTTAGAGACCCGTGTGTCTGTCTCAAATTTAGAGACCCAATAAGTCGTCGCAAAATAGAGACCCACTATTCCGTCTCAAAATGCTGCAATTTAGAGACCCACTTTTACGTCGCAAATTAGAGACCCCTCTTTCCGTCGCAAACAACTGATGTTTAGAGACCCAAATATTCGTCTCTAATTTTGAGACCCATATATCCGTCGCAAATGATTAATAATCAATAATTTTTCTGGAAAAAACTTACCCCCAAGCGTTAGGGACGCATGTATCCGTCGCTAATTTAGAGAGCCATATATCCGTCTCTAAATTCAAATTATTATTAAATTAATTTTTATCCGGTAAATATTTGGCCATTAGGAACGGTTATTTCCGTCTCTAATTTAGAGACGGCTGTGGTGGTGGCAAACTGTAATTATCCATGGCTAATTTGCCACAAGTTTAGGTGTGGTACTGCTTGGTAGCTAATACCCCGCATTCTAGTAGTGCGTTTTTGGGCTACGTAGACACTTAACGTGCCGCATAGACATTTCGTCAGTGTCACTTAACTCAGGGACTAAAGTGGCAAAGTCGGAGACTAATTCAGGCATTTTACAAGGTCCGGGAATAAAATGTCATGTGACTACAAAATTGGGTACCATTTTCGTATAATACTCTTATTTTAATATGAAGTTTGATTTTTTTTTTTATGAAAAAAGAGTAATTTAACAAAATGATCCTTAACTTTATAGTAACAGGACATTTTAGTTTTTAACTTTGCAGAATGCCTGTATTAGTGCCTGACTTTTGCAGTACGTAGATCACTTTTGTCCCTAACGTTAAGTGATAATGATAAAGTGACTATGTGATACATTAAGTGCATATGTGGCATATTATTTAACACACAAGAGTTCACGTATATGACCAAACGACATCGTTTTGCTTAATTCTAAAACACACTACTAATTAGTCCCTCAAATCACTTACAACATAACCTAGTTTGCCCCCAAAATGTTGTGTAACTTTAGAAATTAAACAAATAACGTTTTTGATCACTTACATGGACTCTTATGTGTTAAATAAGGGTGAAAATAGGCTAGGTTATCCGCCTAGGGCCTAAACCTAGCCTATATCAGGTTCAGCCCAAATCGAATGTATTTATTGAATAAGACTTTTTTTAAAAGCCTAAATAATAAAATAAATCAGGCTTTAAGTTATTCAAAAATTATTTTAGGCAAAATTTTGATGATGATCATACATTTTGTTATGTATATTATTTTCTCAAAATTTTGACGATATATATGTTTTATGATTATATATTTATGCTATTTAATTTTTAACTCTCTAATTGTTGTATACATTATAGTGTACCAATAAAAATTATCGTATATATTATACACATTAATTTGTTTAGAGGTAGGCTGTTTCGAAATAATTTTAAGAATTTCATTTAGAATAAGCTTTTAAATGGGCTTTTAAAAAGGTCTGGCTCAAGTAATTAAAAAAACCGAAGACAGGTAATAGGTTAGACTTAGGTTGTCAGATTAAGAAATGTTAGGTTTAACATACCACATAGGCACCCATCACTTAATGCTATGAACTAAAATAATCTAGAAAGTGCAAAATTAGAAACTAATTGTGTTACAGATTAAAAATTGTTATAATTTGTTAGAGTTTGTTAGAATTAGTTACTTGATTGATCCTCTATCATTTACTAGGCTTATCCCATATTATAAACATCTTTTATCAATCAATTCAATATGAGTTTGCTTTTCTATGGCACCCCTCTCTTGTTCTATGAGATTTATGGGTATTGCCCACAATACAATGGCTACACTTGCATTTATCCAAGTTCTGCTCATTTCTCTAATAAATTCAGATATTTTATAAAATCAAAACTAAAACACTACTCTCTCGATTCTAAAATATTAGTTATTCTAGAGAAAAAATTCAATTCCAAATTGTTTGTTATTTTTACAATATCAATAGTACATTTATTATTTTTTTCTCTTTTGTAATTTTTCTCTAGCATTAGTAACTTTTTAACTTAAAGGCTAATTTAATCTATTCATTTTTATTTGCTAGATTCAAAATAAATTAATTATTTTTCTTAATTTTTGTATTTTTCTCTAAAATAACTAATATTTTAAAACAGAAAAAATATATAACTGCATAATTAAAAATCATTTTAATAAATTACTCTAAAAATAAAACACAGACTTTCCTTTTTTAGATCCAAAGCAAAACCATGCGTAACACGAAAAAGAAAAAGAAAAATCCAAAACAACATGCATTTGGAAACCAAGGTCGTTTAAAGCAACTAAATCTCCTCGCATTTCGCACTGACCCTCCATTTGAAGTAACCTTGTGATTAAAATAGACAATTAATGGATCATTATGAATCAGGACACGTGGCAAGAGAGGACACAAATGGAATATGAGAAAAACTCAAAGTTAAAAAAGTAAAAACAAACAGTCCCTTGCCACTGGTTGCCGCTATCCCAATTCCCAAATCGACAGACTACTTCTCCAAAACAAGCAGCGCCACTAACTTCGCCAGTTTTTCTCTACACACCGCCCATCGCAAACTCCCATTACCATTTCTTATTCTATGTTCAGATGTACAGATTTCTCATCATCATTAGCGGTTCCTTCAGTTCCGTTCCCTGTTTTCTCCTTCAACACCTCTTTTTTTAACATTTCTACTACTCATCATTCCACACTATCAATATCCTCTTAATTCTTTCCTTTCACGTCAAGTTTCTTGTCTCTATAACCCACACACATCCTCCCTATTCTTAACAGTTCATTAACACTATGGAAATTCAAATTCGAAACAAATTTGAAGTCTCGTCGTCGGTGTGGGACCACGCCGGCGAAGAGGATTCCTCGGTAGTTTCCGATTGCGAGAGCGGCGTCTCCGGCACGCCGCAACGACGTAGTCCCGGTCCTGGCGAGTGTTTCACGAGGCACGGAGAAGGTGACATGGTTCACGACCTTATCAAGAGAAGGTTCCTTTGCGGCTTAGGTTCGCTCGGGACCGGAACTGAGGTTGTTGCGATTCGGCGAAACGCTTGTTCCGACGTCGTTTCGCAAGCGCGCCTTCAGTCGTTTCATGTTTATGCAAGAGCCGTCGCGAAACTCCGTGGCGGGAATGCTAACGTGAAGTATGCCTGGTATGGCACTTCCGGTGAGGAAGAGATTTACGACGTCGTTTCACACGGTTTTGGTCACGCTCATGGTCATAGACTCTGTTTATCTCCAGATGATTCTCCCCTCGAAAGGTTCGCATCCATTTCTTTAATCTAAGGTTTCAAATTGCAATCCCAGTTATAATCGCATCGCAATTACTCTTTTAATTTTAATTTAGGTTTGGACCTAACTCAATCTCATTAGCTCATAGGATGAGAAGGATTGTCACACCCTTATAAAGTCAACAATGCTCATATAGCTAGTCAACGTGAGACTTCTAACACGCCCCCTCACACCCAGAACTACACAGTTGGAGCGTGGGATTTTTAACACGAGTGACTCAATACGGAACTAACAAACAGATATAGGTAACAAAGGGTTTGAGCCTAACTCACTCTCAAAAACTAGCTTATAAAATAAGAATTGTCACACTCTTATAAACTTAACAATGGTTATATCACTAACCGATGTAAGATTTCTAACTGTTACGATCTGATACAGTTTGGTGACTAACAAAATTTTAACATTCCAATTCATGATGTCACATAACAGAACTTAATTTGAAAGCTTGAACTTAGTAAATTCCAATACTAATATGTGGATTATGAATTTCTAATTTTTTTTTTTTTTGGTTGTGCAGTGTGAAAAGCTGTGTAGTTGGTAAAGATGGTGTAAGGCATATGTTACTCTGCCGCGTTATTCTAGGAAGAACAGAACTTGTGGATCCTGAAACACAGCAATGTTGTCCGAGTTCTGAGGACTATGATTCTGGGGTGGATAGTTTTTCTGCTCCTAAGAAATACTTAATTTGGAGTAGTCGCATGAACACTCATGTTTTCCCTGCTTATGTTATCAGCTTCAGAGTTCCTTCCTTCAAAGGTTTGGATTTTGGAAAAAAGAAAAAAAAAATAGAGTCTTTTGAAATGTTAGAACTTAGAAGTGTTGTTCTGTAAATTTAATTATGAATGTTTTGTGTTTTGTAGGGGTTGAGAAGAGTGAAGAAGAACCTCTGAGACCAACTTCGCCTTGGATGCCATTCCCAACTCTTATTTCTGTGCTTTCTAAGGTTTTGCCTTCATCTGAAATTGCACTCATCTCCAAGTTCTACAAAGCTAAAAAAGTAAGTGCTCCTTATCATAGTTACATAATTTATTCATATTTAATACACTAGTGTATTACCTGCAAAATGTCATTTTTGGTCTGTTAACTCTTTGAGTAAATTTAGTTTGGTTCTTTAATTTTTTTTAATCGTTTTAGTCTCTTAACTTTTATTTTAGATTCAATTTGGTCCATTCAAAATTGTTTTTTCATCCGTTGACGTCTTTGACGCATTTAACAGTAAGGAACAAATTGAATCTAAAATAAAAGTTAAGGTACTAAAATGAATCGAAAAAAGTTAAAAGATAAAAGTGAATTGACACAAAATTAAGAGATAAAAATTATCATTTTGCCAATATTAATACTCAATTTGTCCTCCTCCGAGAGAATTTGTACATGATTTGATACACTAGATTATTGAAGAATTATGTAATTAGATGTAAGATTATTTGTAGCTTGCTTTTCTCGTTGTTGATATATTTCTCTTTTTAATTTTTTCAGGATAAGAAGATTTCGAGACATGAATTGATACAAAAAGTGAGACAAATAGCAGGAGACAAGTTGCTGGTTGCTGCCATCAAATCTTACAGAGCCAAGGTACAACTAATCTCTTCCTCTTTCTCAAAACTTATCTCTATTTTTTTAAAAAAAAAAAATAAAAATAAAAATAAATTATCTCTATTCATTTTTTGTGGCACATAAAAGCAAAATGTCAAGTTGGTTCAAATTAATCCGACACTGTAGTGTGTACAGGGATAAGGTTTTTGATGTATGCGTTTTATTTAAAAAAAAAAATTGTCTTGAAAATAGGATCTTTTAATTTTTTTTTACTTGCTATTATATTGAGAAAAATAAAATTGGAGTAGAATAAAATATGAAATTTAATTTGATCCAGATCTAAGATGGATGTGAACGTACTGGCATGTTGTTCTTGTTTTTGGAACTTTGAATTCATTAACATGTTAAAGGGAGAAAATATTTTGTTTAATCTGCGTCCCAATCCTTTTTTAGGAGTAGTGACCACTGAATTTATTTAAGAACAAAAAAAATATTCTAAAGAGTCACCATCAATTTTAAACTGTCACAACCGTATTGAAAAGGTCGCAAAAAACTTTTGAGTTTTTTTTTTTAATTTTTTTTTTAATAACGTGACAGTATTCTATTCGTGAGACATAATTAAGAATATAATTTGAAGACACTTGAATTCATCGATGGGTATCCACTTCTTTCTCTTTTTTAATTCGTTGACTTAATCTTCTCCTTGAAAAAGAAATGTGAAGCTGATTAAAAAATGAATTTCAAGTTGGGGACTAGTGTCCGTTTTATTTAAAGGTTTTTATATTTAGAATTAATTTTACCAATTTAAGATTACTTTTGATGTGTGCGTCTCGCGTCAAATCAATAAAAGGTGGATTCATTTAATGCTAAAATTTCTAGCTTCTTTTTTATTTGTTTTGGATTGTGTCTAATTAATCTTAACCATTAATTTATCCATCTTAATGTAATTTAACGTGATTTAACGCTAATCAAATATGCATTAAACAATCAATTATCCATAATCTCAGGCAGGTTCAGCGTTTGGCTATTTATTGATATTTTTTTCTATTCTAAATTGGTAAATTCTTATTATCTTTCAGAAAAAATCTGCAAGCATTATGCAAACAAAGTCAAGTAATGGCAGCAGGACAGTTAGCAACACAGACAGAGTCCTTCATAATTTCTTAAGTTCCTATTAATTACTGCAGTTGATAACAATAGGTTTATACAAGATTCTAACCAAACATGATTAACCAAATTAACTTACAGAAACTGCTTTAGAAGCAGTTTTATTGTGACATTGATGTAAACGTGGCAGAAGGAATAGCTTTTTCTTTTTGGTAGCTAGTGGGAATGATGTCCTCCATAAGGACTGGGTCCAATGTACTGTCCCTTCACATTGTAAATATAAATTTTGTTGTGCTTCTTTTTGTTGAGTTTATTTGTGAATTGTGGTCCTGGTATACTGTGGCACAATTGTCGCTATATTCTTTTTAAATTATATCACTCCTTTTTTTTTTTTTAAATCTGTTCTCGATTCGAAAAATAATTTTTGAGCGCAATCGAAAAATAATTTTCGTGCAAATCCGGATAAAAATTTTCAGCAGAATTTGGTATATAAATTTTGGTTCTAATCGGATAATAAAATTTAGTTCTAACAGGATAATGAAAGTTAGTTTCAACCGAATTCTCAAATCTGATTAGAACAAAATCAGTATAATCAGCGTTTTTCTAAAAGTTTAGCTCTCTTATGGATAATAAAATCTGGAATCACCCGAATAATATTTTTCGTTGGAACCAAAAATTATTTTTCGATAGCGTCCGAAAATTGTTTTCCAAGGGCAAATTTAAAAAAGAGACATGCAGTGCCACCCCTGATATCATTAGAGACCATCGGATCGCGAGGAGAAATAACAGGAAAAAAATGAGATCACACTATAACAACTACTCTCCTTCTCTACCCTATGTGTGGTAAAGGAGAGAAAAATAAAGAGAAATAAAAATAAAGAGAAAGATAAAAAAAAAAAAGTATATTTAATTTAAGAGAAAGAGAAAATAAACAAACATGAAAGAAAAGATGTTTTTCATTTCAAATTATTTTTTGATTAAAAAAAGGAGAATAAAGAAAGCAACAAAAAGAAAAATAGCTATATTACCCTAACTAAATAAATAATATAATTCTTCTACTCTTTGATGTTTTTTTTTTTTGCATAACATCCATTTCTGAGATGATGAGATCATTTCATTTTCCTCTTCCTTTTAAACGTTCAAACCTTCCTCTTTCAAAGGCCTATTAGCTCATTGAAGAGTATTGAAAGGACAAAAAAAAAAGTAATGAAAAGCAAACAAACAGAAGAGAGATGAATGAACAAAAAGCAAAAGAAGTATTGAAAAGAAAAAAAGAAGAAGAGAGTATTGGAAAGGAAAAAAAAATGGATAACGCGGAGAAGAGAAATGAATGAACAAAGAGAGAGAAAACAAACCAAAGAGCAAGGGTAGAATGGAGAAAGTGAAAATGATGAATCAAATTGGATTCCTTTTTCGCTTTGATTCGGAGAAAGTTTTTTTTTCGTGGATCCCTCGTAAAATTTCACTTCCCACTCACTTTTCTTCCCTTAAGCAAACACAAGAAAGCTTCATTTTAAACCTCTTTTTTCCTCCTCCTTTTTCTTTCCCTCCATAATCACCCTAACCAAACAAAAGCTATAAGACCTTCTATAAATAAGTCATAAAAATTATGAATGTTGGATAATTTAGGTAAAGTCATTTAATTTATCTAATTATTTGAATTAATTTTTAAAGTTATCATTCAATTATTCTTCAATTATCTTACTTTTCTTCTACTTAATTAATCTTCTCCAATTATCATAAGAGAGAGAATTTTTCTTGCATCCTTTTATTATATTTATTAATTTTAGACCACACAAAAGTAGTTGAATAAACAAAGATAGTTTAATAAGAATAAATTAAATTTACACAAAATTTTGAAGAGAATCTTATAAAAAATGACAAGCAATTTATTTTGGAGGGTCTTACATGGATGAAGTATTTTTTTTTTGTGTTAGAAACATATTATTTGTTTCATTTATATACACACTATTTTTAGAAAGTAAGTGTATATAATAAGATAAAGATTAAAATAAAAAAAAATAGGGTTAAATGCAGTTTTAGTTTCCTCTATATTATGGGCAATTTTGGTCCTCTAAATTTTAATGAGCAGTTTTGGTTTCTCTTGTTTTCAAAACGGGCAATTTTAGTCCCTCCGATAGTTTTTATTTCAAATTAGCCATAGTTTTTAGCCAATATAGTAACAATTTTCTTCAAATTAATGATAAGTTGATCAAAATCATTTATAGATAGAAAATTTTCTAAAACATATTAATTTAGTGATAACTTTCCTCCAAATTAGCGACAAGTTTCAAATCATTTACTAGAAATAACTAGGAGGAAAATTGTAGCTACTTAATAAGTTTTTGGAATACATTCTATTAGTAAACAATTTTAGTCCATCCTGACACTAAATTGACTAAAAATCATAGCTAATTTAAAAGAAAGACTAATAAAGGGACCAAAATTACTCGGTTTTTAAACAAAGGGGATCAAAATCACCCATATAAAATTTTTGAGGACCACAATCACTCAAAATGAAAACAAGATGAACCAAAACTGCAACTAAGTGTTCAAATGACGATTTAGCTTTGAATTCCCACGATTGTAAGTCCTTTATCTGAGGGTACTATCCTTATCGAGGCACTTTTCCTTCTCAAGGAACTCTAGAAGCGGCTAAAGCTCATTCTAAAAGTCCTTCACATCACCACAACCATAAAACCTAATTAAATCTTTGAAAATTGTTGAAGCTCGTTATGTGTTCTGTACTCACTTGCACCAAAAGCATTGGGAAAAGAAAACTTGGTGTCTCCATATGTGTGTTCTGGTTAGAATATAAATTACTACCCTAATTATCAAATTGATTAAATTTGTAGCAAGTGTCATAGCATAGAAATCTAGAAAATTTTCATGATTTCTATAAGCATTCAAATGAGTTCTAGGAGAAGAAGTGCAAGTGAAAATTCACACTATTATCATAATAATTAAATGTCTATTAATTTTTAATGAACTAGTTTTTTTTTTTTTTCAATTTCCTTGATGTTATAAGCTGATTCCAAGATGTACCTTGATGTTATGAAGAGGAAACTAATTGTTCTAACCATAAGAGACCATAACTTTGTGCAGTAAGATGATCACATTCACTTTGAAACTTAGCCTTTGCTTGGAACTGTGAAAAATAGGTGGTAAGAAAATGAGAGGAAAGAAAATATGTATTACGAGATAATTTTTTTTTTTTGTTGAATGGAAAATTAGGAGAAAACACGTATAACGAGACAAAAATACAGACGAAACATTTTTTATCATCTCATTTTCTTTCTTTTCATTTTCTACTCTCTCCCAAACAAAACTTTACTGTAGTTTGAGTTGAGCTATCATCAATTTCACTAATTCTTTCAGAAGGTTTAAAGAAATCAAAGCAGACTTCAAAAGAAACATATTGCAGATGCAAAGACCTGTTGTGCAATATCATTAATACTAATCTCATAAATAATAAATAAATACATGGATTGAGTAAAATGTAGTTAATTAAAGTGCCTTACTATAAAATATTCTTTGACAGCTAAACTTCTTACACAGTGGTATAAAGCAAGAAAATCATCACCAATATTTGTTGACAATACAGCCAACTGCAAGATGAACAAGTAACTTATTGACAGGGAAAGAAGCAGGGGGCAAAAAAATTTCTTAAGCAACAATTCTAGAGCTAATCTGTAATCAATAGAACCAAGGTTTTAAATTACGATTTATTATAAGATATCGTGTTGAAATGGAGATTTATTTTGAATATTCTGGCTACAACAATACTAGTTTCTTGGGTTTAATGGAGATTTTGGTAATTGTGAGTTAGAGAGAGTTTGTAATTTTTCCGTGAAAAAATTGTATGGGAGTTTGCAATTTTTTTTTTTTTGCAAAAATTGTTGAGGATTTAAATTTTATGCTTGCAAAATTTGCTAGGATAAGAGAGGATTCGTAATTTTCTCCATTAAAAAATTGTAATTTTAATATTAAAATATTTCGTGGAGTGCTTTTGAACGTAGACTTTTAGGTGTCAAATTAAGTTAAATTTTGTGTATTTTTTTATTTACTTCTTTTTTAGTTGTGATTTTGCTGGTAGAGATCGTGGAGAAATTTCTTCTCTTGATTGGTTCCCACCAGTGTAGGCCAACTCCATTAAAGAATTAATGGAGTAAATGATAAAAGATCAATTTGATCCAAAAAATAAAATAAAGGACTAAAATAAATAATAAAAAAGTAGTGGGATCAAAGTGAAATCCAAGACAAAGTTAAGAGAAAAAAATAATATTTTTCTAAAATATTAATAAAATAGTACAACTATAATTTACTTAACACCGTTATTTTTTTTATCTCTTTTGATTTCGTTAAAGGAATTAGAAAATTAAATATTATTGTCCTCAACAATAGTTATTTTGTTTATAAACCAACCCCTTTTTCATTCATATTCTGCGGCATTGGCAATCAACATAGAAAATTGTGGTCGCTATGATAAATCCAGACTAGAGAGAAATTGTGATAATGGTTATTAATGGAAGACAAAAATGGAAAATATAAAATAGGTAGTTAGATTAAATATTTGAACACTTTTGAAGTAGCATTCGAAGAAAAAATAATTTACCTCAATGAATTTTTACAAGTGTTTCAACCACTGAAAAAGCATTTACATAGTTAAAATAACGTGAAAAAACATACTCTAACTGGTCCTTCCTATTTTAGCCCCTCCACATGAAGGATCTTTCACCCATTTAATAATAATGTAAAATTGCTAAGCGAAAAAAATGCTCAACAAACAAACAGTGTTGGATAGTGAAATGACTAAGAGAGAGAAAGTTTAGAACTAAAGTTGAATCCTTTATTTTCTTTTGATTTCACCATCCTTTCAGTCGTATTTGATGTATCTCACTCAATTTTTTCGTATACTCGATCCAGACCTTTAGCTCAAATGATCATATATCAAGTCATAATATAAGGTTTGACAGTATGAGGTCCAAGGTTCGAACCTTGAAAGTGGAGTTTTAGAGGAGAATAGGAGAATAATTTAGTTTAAGATGTGTGAGTAGTGAGTGTGTGAGTATTTGCCTATTAAAAAATAAATCATATACTCCTTAAAATTGGCTTTAAAATAGAGCATGAAAACATGTGGCAATGGTAGCTTTAATTGCTTCATCTTTCTCAATTCCTTAATATAAGGAATGTAAACTACAAGATAGCATTATCACTTCCTATTACTTCTTTCCTTGGTTAACTTTCATCATACTTTGACTTCATCTAAGCATTTCTACAAATCTCTTTCTCATAAGAAAACATTTTTTCATCCATTTTTCAGCTCTGCATCATAATTCCTTACTTTGTTGTTATAACTTATAAGTACATGATGATTAATTTATGTATTTATGTTTGCAAAAGAGATAAAATTATTACCACTAATCTTTTCAAATTAGTAATGATACTTTACAAATTTATACTCACGCTTCAAACATTATATTTTCTCTTGTAGTTATAGTAGAACTCCATGACACAAAACTTTTGGAAACTTTCACCAGCAACTGCCCTGAAATACAATAATCCAAATCATATGTCAACATTTTGAAGAAAACCAATTTGACATTTGTCTAAAATGAAGAACGTGGATTTGCTTTAGTTAAAATCTTTTAATTGTTTTTTTTTTAAATATCTTATCAAAACATTGAAGAATGAATTCCTTCTCCAGTACAATACACAATAATTAAAACTTATCTAAAAAGTTTGAAAATAAAACAAAATACACATTCTAGTTTAAAATACACATGGAATGAAAATCATACCCATTGGAGACAACATGCAATTATATAATGAACATGATGAGCAACAATATTCATTTATCTAGTTCTATAGTTTAAAAACTGAAAACAATTAATTAAAACTGAAAACAAGATAGTTTCTCTCAATTGACTCACCAATCTAGGATAATTGCATTTACTTGTTTGTTTAATTAGTCCACCATATATGTATCAAAATCACCCATTGACAAAGGCTTTAGAATTGGAATCAACTTGAGTAGTTCTATTTATTTATTTGAATCACAACTAAAACATATACTAATTTATATATTCTTCTTATTATAAAGAATAATGCTATATATAGTCTCTTAAAAACTTTTTTACAATCTTCTTATATTATTATATAAGGTATGAAATTAAATGTATTTTTAATTTTAAAATCACAAAAAGTATTGAAATAAAACATTTTTTAATAAATATATAGAAAAATTTATAAAAACATAAAGTATGAGGATTTAAAATTACTAATTTATATATTAAGTTAAAACAATATAAGAAAGAACCTGCTTTGGTAGCTGCACAGAAATATACTTGGTATGGAAACTCTTCTAGAAAATTTGAGAAAGGTCAATGCTAGAGCTAGCTTCATTCTGAAAAATGTACTAATTAAATTAATTAATTTCTACTAGTACGTTTGTCAGTATAGTAAAAGTCGTAAGAATATTATAACTCAATCAAGCATATGGAATGGTGAATATTATTAAAACAACATGATATTTTGTAAAGGTTTAAATAAGTTTTTAATTTTAAAAATTGATATTTTTTTTGTTTTAGTTTCAATAATTTTTTTTAATTTTAATCTAACTTAATTTAAATTTTTTATTTTAGTCCCTACAACTTTATATGCAATAATAAGTACAAGTTTTTAGTTCTTAGAAGTACTAAATTTTGTTTTCAGTTCTTGTGACTTAAGTTTTTTTCTTATTTTGTTCTCTGACATTTCTTTTTTTTTTTTTATTTTAGTCCCTTGAAAAAAATGTGATAAAAAATAAAAAACATAACATTGGTGACTAAAAACAAAAATTTAAGTTAAGTTAGACCTAAATGAAAAAAAAAAATGTTGGGAATTAAACAAAAAGTTGACAAATTTTGTAGGAACTAAAAACAAAAGTTCTAAATTAAGTTGAACTAAAATGAAACAAAAATTATACGGACTAAAATATAAAAAAAAAATGTCAATTTTTTAGGAACTAAAAACTTATCGAGATTTGTGTCAATAGATGAAAAATCATAAAATACTATACCGATCCCTCTATGGCTACACATACTCGAACGGTCGAAGAACCCTCTCAAGTTGGTATCTACCGACAATACTCCCTATGCGGATGCAGCCTTAAAATAGTGACTCTTGATGGATGGGATGATGTTGCATGTTATTTGCATATGGCGTCTAGAGAATATCGTCAACTGTGATATCCTCAAACGCAGCCCGTGGATCTTTAAGCTTGTTGCGCATCGGAACAAATCGGTCCCCTTGTGGATGGCCGACCACCCAACTAGCCCTCTCTTTCCGACTTTTCAAGGTTGGAAAATACTCAAAAGTCCACATCTACAAAGACAATATGCTCAAGTCAGCAATAATGTTAAGTAAAAGAAATCAAAGATATAAAGTATCATACAATTATGTAATACCTATAATAATGCCATATAACCTCTAATTTGTCGATAGGAATAAAAACTAGAATGTGTCAGCTGATCATATAGGTTTTCCAAGGCCATTATACCCTAGGCATACCTAGGAGACTCCTTTAAATCAGTCAATGCCCCCAACCTGACACATTGATTGTTGTCCAAGTCTTGTCCGGAAACAGTGTGTTGCCAAGTAGAAACAACAAATATGCCCTAGCCGCCTTAGTGTGCCGCTAGAATCTTACAAGACTGGGCACCAACTTTTGAAGAAATGATAATCGAAGCCTAGGTCCTCGAGGAGCCTCCACCTCCCTAATCGCCTCCCCCATGGCAATGCTCAACATCTCATGAGCTACACGCATGGCCTCCGTGCTAGATAGAGCCAAAGGTGAGAATAAATCCCCGAATATATACAGATGGATGAGTGATGCCACATCATCTAGAGTGACTGTCATCTCACGTATTGAAAAATGGAAGGTAGAAGTCTCCCAGTGCCATATCTCTGCCAAAGCATTTGACAGTGCCCAATGTATTAGCTGATGAACAACTGGAACAACTGCGCGAGACCAAATCGGCTTATCACATCCCTAATCGCTTGTGTATGAGGGTGGTGAGTATCCAGGCCCATCATGTGGGACACAACTCTCATCTCATCCCTACCTTGAAACATGATTATAATATTTGAGCGATTAATAATAATTAATATAATTAGTTTATATATTAAAAAACTTAATTAACATAATGACTTAGTTATTTATACCTCGTCCCTCCAAATATAAGATGCAACGTGGTACTCATAACGAGTCAGTAGAGATGTATCAACTAGACCTCCACCAAATGGTCCTTGTGGTATAGGCTCTCTTGCTGGATCAGGTATAAGCTCTTTTGCCTGCTCAGGCATTGGCTCTCCTGCCTGCTCCGGCACCACCTCTCTTGCTTGCTCTGGCACCGTCTCCTCTATATGCTCCGGCACTAGCTCCCCACCACGTCGTCTGCATTTCAACATAGTCGAGCACCTACGACCGTCTCCACGTACTGAGGGACGCCCATCAACAACTGTAATGTGAGTCTTCACCATGTCTACAAATATAATAAACACAATACATTCAATAAAAAAAAAATTACAAAAAGTAATACTAAAAAGAAAAGAAAAAAAGGTAATAGTATTTATTATTAATATTATTTATTATTTATTATTACAGATTTTTAAAATACAGGTTAATACATATTATTAAAATCCGAGTTGATACGCATTCTTAAACTCCAAGTGCATATTGAATAATTACAATAGCAGTGTTACGAATTTTGAAATTATGAACTACTACGGATTTTCAAAATCCAAGGTTACGATAGATTTTCAAAATCTGAAGTACTTCGGGTTCCTAAACTCCGTATGTACTGTGACTTCTAAAACCAACTTCAAATTCTTAAAAACTGAAGCTTCTCGGATTTTTAAAATCTTATAAACTGAACATATATCGTCCCTAACCTCTTGCCATTTTTCCCTTCCCTAAATTTTATCCCAACAAATCCAAAAAAAAAACACACAAAACACCGAAAACAAATCCATAAAACACACATATAACCGAAAACAAAGACCCTAAGCTCTAATCAAACATAAAAACCAAATAAATCACAATAATCAAATTGAAAATGTCAAAATCAAAATCCACAACAGAACATACCTAACGTAGTACTTTAATTGAATCAAATTAACTTGAAATCTTACCTTAAATTGAAGCAAAGTGATATGTGGAGATAATAGGAGTGAATCTGTTGTGGATCAGAATTAAAAGATATCCCAGTCTTGAATACCATGTCGGGCACAATATCATAGATATTATTTGAGTTGGGCTAGACCCAAAGACAAGGCCCAAAATATAGCCTGCAAACCCTAAATAACTCTTTATAAATACAATACATCATAATTACTCTGGTAGGCGATTAATCTAATATTATTTTCTCTGACCCATACGGTCACTGACTTGAGCATCGGAGTCCTTGCAGGTCCCCCACCCGCCGTCGTGGAGCGCCGCCGGAGCACCTAGAGAACGGAGTTTTTCCCGTGATCCCGTCATCATCACCTCCTAGCTAGGTACCTTTATTTATGTTGTTCCTATATTTTTAGAACGCAACATTGGCGCCGTCTGTGGGGATCGGTAAATTTTCGATTCCCATCTCCATCACGATTGGCTTGAATACAAACGGAACGAAGGCAGAACTCCATCTTGCAACGAAAAGTGTCGATGGCAGAGCGTGGCTGAAAACCACAGTAACGGAAGCGGACAGCCACCATCGTAACCACGTTCTGGATCCGTCAAGAAGCATCCTCCGATCATCGCATCTACGAGATGCACCGCCGTCGTTACTAGCTTCAACCCGACCTCCACCTGATCTCTACCGCAAGTCCCTCGACGAAACCACTCCTTCGCACAAAGCTCCTTACGCACATGATTATCCGTGCTACACCAACGTCCACCACCGTACACCGCCATCACTTCTGGCGATGATATGTGCACCACCGTGCAACGGCCAACACCCGTCAAAGCTTGGTAGCAACCTAGGATTGAAATCATGGCGGAGGTCTTATGTGCGCGCACCAAGGGAGAAAGCTGCTTGCGGCGCTGCGTGTGTGTCCTCATTGACTTTAGGTTGAAGAAGATGGGGTTGGTGCGGATAGCAAGTGGGATAGGCCCACTTACAAAAAAAAAAGATCTGATTAGCAGCCAAAAAAGGTGGTGGTGAAGCCAGCCAAAATACATCAAGCTAGACCAATAAAAATGGTTACCTGTCACAAAAAAAAAGAAGGAATGGTGCAATCAACAAAAACCAAGTCAGCAAAATAAAATAAAAGAAGGAATGAGGCTCATACAGCATACATCAAACAAAAAAGTGGCGCAGTTAGTAAAAATGAAGTAGTCCGAAAAGAAGATGGGTGGTGCGCCAAGAAAAAAAAGGGCCCACTACAAAAAAATAGAAAGAAAGAAAAGAAGACAAAAAATGATTCTGATGATTCTTTGCTGATTCTAGGTCTGTTACTCAGAGATGATTCTGGCCAATAAATGGCCACCCATTAAAAGACGGGGTCGTGCCTTTAGCAAAATTGTAAAAGCACCATATTCTACAAAAATGGTGCAGACAACGAAAAGGGGTGGTGTGCATAGGAAAACAAACATCCCATTTTTTGAAATGAAAGAAGAAAAAGGTAGAGGTAGTAGACCTGGTCAGCAAACGACATACAAAAACGATGTTATATCTAGCAAAACATATCATTTCAGTTTTAAAAACAAGGGGTGGTGCAGTCAGACAAAAAGTGAAGAGCTTAGTGTCAACAACCAAAGGTGGAAAAAGCACTACCTTGGTTCAACAAGACCTTGTCGAGCGACAAACCATCCCGATTACATAAATATCCATTTCAGTTCAGAAAACATATTGATTCCAAAGTTCGTGTCAGGCTAACACGAGGCAGAAGCATGGACGTGTGGAGCTTTCTAAGGCACGACCTACTATGCAATATGAATGGAATCATGGTGTACGGTATAATCTATTTCAGTTTACATGCTCCATGATCAATATTTATATATCATAGTCATGTTTGACATTACAATTATTGTAATACGGTAAGCTAGCACCCACTACATTATTTGTGCGATATATCCAGTTAAATAGATGCTTTATAATTTGCATGCTAGCATTCACAATATTATTTATTCAACAGCAAACCGTTTAAATATATGCACATACGATATTGTTTATATTTGCTCCATATATGCTAGCATCAAACGAACATTGCCAGTACAATACTCCATGATTAATATTTGTACAACAATATTAAAATCAATATTCATTGTTACATGCATAATTAATATTATGCTTATAATATTACATGCTCAATGACTAACACGTATGGAGGATAACGAGCAAGACCAGCATGAATATCATGTCGGTCAACTATATACTAGTAGTGGAGCCTTTTTTTATTTGTAAACAGGAGAAGTCAGATCATGACGAAAACCCCAAAGGAGAAGCTCAACGACTTGGGGGGCAACATTATTGTGGACCGGAATCATGATATGCCGGTAACGTCCATCCATGCCGAAACAAGGACCTCAAAGGAATCCCGGGCTTATCCCGGGGTACACTAGGCAAAGGCATTATCCAAATCATGCATATTTTGTTTATAAGATTTTGAGATACAGGAAGTTAATAAAGGCGACAGAGATATCCTGGAGAATCTGTTAACAAATAGAACGAGATTTCACGAAAAAACTAGAATCGAGACACATCTCAACAAAGACAGGCCGGGATACAAGTGTCGTCAAAAAATGATGGCTCAGACCGGTTAAACCTCAGCGACAAAAATCGAAAGAAAAGATGCCTTTGAGGCTACAAGGCTACGACATAGAGATACAATCTCTATAGAAAGCATAAAGGCAAGCCTAGATTGAGACCGAGATGCCTTTCAAGGTTAACCCACAACAACGACAAACGAGGATGATAAGATGATTAAGGCCTCTTAAGGCCATCTACAAACAATGCTGATCAAGGCCTCTTAAGGCCACCTATAAAACAATGATGATCAAGGCCTCTTAAGGCCATCTACAAAGCGATGAAGTATGCCTCTTAAGGCTATCCACAAATGACGATCAACAGATATGCCTTTTAAGGCCATTTAAGAACAACAAGTCAAAAGCTAAGAAAATAGCTACGACTGCAAGTAAACTCTACAAAACGAGATCAACACTGCTTACGAAACGACATATCAAAGTCGGCCAAAAAATGCAGTGTAGAAATATAAGTTCTACAAAAAGCACCAAGATGTAAATCTACAACTATCAAGCAACAAATTAAAGACAAAAGCCCGAGATGACAAATGTGGCGAGATTAAAGCAACAAGTATTCCACAGTGCATACAAAATACTGTTTCAAGGTTAAAAACTCGAAACAAGAAGTTATCAACACGGGATGCCTTTAAGGCTAACCCTCAACAACAAGATCAACAAAGGGATGCCGCCACGGGTAACCTATGTAAACGACACCAGAACGGGATGCCGCCAAGGTTAACACACATCAACAAAATCAAAGGGCATTAACTAGGGCCAACCCGGTTCTACATTACGAAAAATCACGAGGACAACGATCCCGGCTAAATGCGCCAAATAAACACAAGCAAGAAGATGGTTGTCACTATCATAGCCAAATCAATCCTAAAGGAGAAAACAACAGAGAAGCCCAGATTCATTAAAGGGTAAAGTGCAAAACGCATAAATTGCCAAGTTCAACATAAATTAGAACATTATTTTTCAGATAGAAGTGGACAAAATAGCCTACGGGCCAATCCAAGAAAAATACTTGAGTCAAAGTCAAAAAGGCTACGACCTTTTCAAGAAGACAATCATACGGGATACTAAAAAGGCCTACGGGTCATTCCAAGACAAAGTACTTTGACTTAATTCGACGAGGCTATAGCCATCTCGGAATGACAATCTCCCGGGATATCCCATAATAAGGTCGATGGCCATCCTGGGATAAAATTACCCCAAAAACAATATCAATGAGGCTAAAAGCCGCTTCGGGATAAAAATTTCCCGATATAGTATAGAGGAGATTATATGTCATATTGGGAAGAGAGTTTCCCGGAAAATAAGCAAAAGAATTGGTTAGTAACCAAAGCGTGTAAGAAGCACAAAGGTTCATCACGGAAGAAATGTTAAGTAATTAGAAAAGTAAGTCAAGAGGCTTCAGCTTCGCCGACATCAGCGTCATGATCTTTTGGAAGACGTAAAAATCAAAAGAAGCAAACACCTGCCAAACTGAGGTGAATACCGAGATTCAAAAATTGAAATATCTTAACACAATCTCTGAAGGCATCAGGACCTCTTCCTTCGAGGAGACCTGAAGAGACCTTGAAGATCATTCACAAGACAAGTCCCAAATTTGGGTTCAAGACATTATACGAAAATACAAATCCGTAAACACATAAAGACCGGGATGCAATATATCTGGTATGAATAATCTAAAGATGACAGCTTGCTCAAAGAAACTTGTCGATTTGGGAAACTATAATCTTACAGATCCAACTTCGAACATGGACCAGACCATTTCGGTAAAAATATTTTGATTAGTACATCTCAGCCAAGTATATCTCGACAATTGACCCAACTCGGCTAAGGCCACATTGATTCCAATAAGGACCAAGTCCCTAATTTGAAGAAGATAACCTCGACAAGACCAACAGGACTTTCATTGGACTCTGTGTCAATGAAGTTCATGTCGACCCAAAACAAAGGGTTAAAAGTTAACGACCATCATGAATTGAAAGCCTTAACAAAAAGGTTATTCAACTCCTATGTTGAAGGATTAGAAGAAATTGATGATCGGCTAGAATCCTGAACCATTAAAAAATATGAAGAGATTTAAAGAACCAGACTCGACATGCGAGCAAATAAATAAAGAGCAAGATACGTCAGCTCAGCCTCAATCTAAGGGTTATAAATTCAGCAGTCATAATCCGAACCAAAAGCAAATGTCTATGGTTCCCTAATTGAAAGGAGATAACTAGGCCGAAGAGCCCATTTTCATAGCGGAGATACACATCTTCGAAAAGAATTTTGCTAGAGAAATCTATAAAGAAACCGATATAGGCATGAAAATAAAAATGCAAAATGCCAACAAAGCTTACTCATTATTAGTAGAGAGTAAAAAATATATACATCAGGCGAAAATTCCAGGATGATGCTGATTTTTGGAAATTTTCGAGATGAACTGATATTCAAGGCAACATCGAACGAGATACGATTGCAAGAGCATGAGATGCCACCGGTATCCGGGATAGCTTCAGCAATAAGATTCGTCATAAATTTAGATCACCAAGGTGGTAAAACACCTCCTAGTTTATCATATCGCACCTAACAACACCGGTGTCGGTAGAGTTAGTGAATCACATCATCTAAATGATTCCACTAAAAAGTGGATGGCAGCAATCTTAACCCCATATCCATATCAGTGATGTGGAGGGTCATAGGCCCCATGTCAAGGAGAAAATGACTGAAACTTTCAGTTGAAAATTATGTGCTCATAAAAGGCGAACAACAACCTCAAGAGAACATTACGTGAAGTCCCGGCATAACGATCAGAGACAAAATATTTTATCCGACATGACATTCATGTCGGCCAACTATAATAAAGTCGAAATTTTACCTTCAATGGAACATAGACTCAAGGACAGTTATAATATGGTGGAGAGCTTCACTTTCAATAGAATATCGACTTGGAGCTTACCACTACAGTTGATATGTAGCAAGTCGGCTACAAAGGACATAACTTTCTAAGTGGTGTGAATTTTACCAGACTCTGAGATCTACGATGATAGAATGCATGAAAGACCGTAAAAGGATCACCAAACTCTGAGGAACTACAAGAACTAAAAGAATAAAAAATTCATCTTACAAAGATGAAAATAGAACAACATGTGATGCACTTGAGTCAGAATTCTACTCCAGGTAGAACACCATCATGGGGGGCTTCAACAAAGAAATCATCAGAGTGATTAGCCATGAAAATAATTCTCCTACTCACAAATGGAGGGCAATTCATCGAGTCTGAGCACGAGAAGTTCGACATTCAACATCCAACCCGGCATATGAACCGAGAATACGAAGCTTCGAATATTGAAGCCAAGAAACTAAATTAAGCCAACAAGGCAAAGGAGAATGCTTGAAATTCTATAAATGAACTTTTAATGAATAAAGAGCGATAGAGCTGAATAACTTGAAATTCCCCAGATTGCGGGATCAACAGTAATCCGACATGGATATTTAAAGTCGCCGACTTGCTTGCAGCAACTCGCCGGCTTGGGGGGCTTCTGTTGTGGACCAGAATTACAAGATATCCCGGTCTTGAATACCATATCGGGCACAATATCATAGATATTATTGGAGTTGGGCTAGACCCAACGACAAGGCCCACAAGGCCCAAAATATAGCCTGCAAACCCTAAATAACTCTTTATAAATACAACACATCATAATTACTCTGGTAGGCGATTAATCTAATATTATTTACTCTGACCATACAGTCACTGACTTGAGCGTCGGAGTCCTTGCAGGTCCCCCACCCGCCATCGTGGAGCGCCGCCGGAGCACCTAGAAACCGAAGTTCTTCCCGTGATCCCGTCATCATCACCTCCTAGCCAGATACCTTTATTTATGCCGTTCCTATATTTTTAGAACGCAACAGAATCAATGGAAGGAAAATGGCCTTGGTTGCTTGAATCTCCAGGCGAAAATCACAAACCAAAATGGAGACAAATTGCAAAATCTGCGTGTGGTGGATTCATGTTTTACACGGATTCAGAAAATCTGGATATATGTGCTATTAAGTGTTGTGATTCGCTCGAATTTTTAAAATTTATAGCTCTGAAAATTGTTCCATTTGGATTTTGAAAATCCTAACAATGAGCTTTTTGAAAAAAAATAATAAATTAAAGTATATGATGCCTTAAAAAAAATGTGTGGTAAAAAAAATGTTGGCCTGAATCAAAATCTTCTAATAATTTACACCACTCTCCCTATATCGGTAAGCGTTCCAACATCAGCATCGTTAATTAAATAAATATATATCCTTTGGTGATGATTAAGTGGTATTAAAACACCATGGCTGACCCCTAAAAGCAACTAATGAGAAGATGAGAGAAGTGAAAGAAAGAGAGAGAATGAGAATGTGGGGAAGAAAAATAAAGAGAGAAAGGACGTGGGAAGAAGAGAAAGAAAGAGAGATGGAGAAAAAAAATCCACATCTTATTACACATTAGTTAATAGAAAAATGTTTTGAAATGAGTGTACAAATCATTTATTCTTTTAATTTATTAATATTTTAATATTAAAAAATTAAAAAGTGAAATAAAAAATTTAATTTAATTGATATTAAATGTGTTGTAAATAAGTTCTATACTCTAGTGACTATATACCTATTATTATTATAGTTATTATCCAATACACAAAAACTAATGGAGGTAAAAAAAAAAATGGATGGAAAACAAAATTAAAAAGATGGTGCCATGTGTCATTGCAAGAAAATTATTGGCTAAACAAAGCCTTATTTTCTTATGATGTATGTGTATGATGTATGATGTATGACAAGTAGGAAAATCTCCGGGAGTATTTTTTTTTTTTTTTGTTCTAAGTAGCCACTTTCTTAGTATTTTCACTATTTTGTCTTCAATTATTTATCATCGTTAATTTTTCAATTTAGACTCAGATCAGAGAACTACGAATTTCTAGAAATGATTCTTCTGAGACTATATGTATATATGTGAACGAGATGATTAATTGTGTATTTGTCAACTTCGTTCTCCATCCCCACTGTCCACATGCCAAAATCCAAATATTTTCTTTACTAATTTTCTAATGATAGTACAATATAATTAATAATCAAATAATATTACTTTTCAAAATTTTCCAGAAACATGCCAACTTGTAATTTTTTTATTCTTTGTCGTGTGTTTGGAAATCTCACTAAAGTCTCTATTAATGAATCTTACATATTAATTATTGACCTATTTTTTTTTTATCAGCTACATATTAGTTGACCTTGTGAAATAAGCTAATTTCATATGCATATCCTACTTAATATTTCTTTAAAAATAGAAATATCTAGACGTGGTAATCAAGAGAAAATTACCTTATATTTGGTACGTTGAAAAGAAGTAGCTAGGAAGGATTGAAGTTGAAGGAGGGAAAATTTGAAAAGAAGGAAAAGTTTAGTGCCTGTTTATTATTTATTATTTTTATTTTCTATTTTTATGTGATACTTTTACGAATAATTATAATACAAAATTATTATCATATTTTTATTTTATTTTTTATCTTTGGAGATTTATATAAAAATTTTGAAAATAATCAAAACAAATACTCCCTTCGATCTGTTTCTATTTATAAGTCATCTTCTAAAAATATTTAGTGTTTCTATTTAGGTCCTGTTCTAGAAGGTTTATGCGCAACTTATGGAAATAACTTATGGGTTCCTATAAGCAATTTTTAGCTTATTTTCATAAGCTTCTTGAAGTAGCTTATTAGAATAAGTTGTTTTTAGCTTATTCAAGTAAGTTTTACAATTTTTTCTAAAAAAACCTATAATTTGAAAATAGTTTATTGCATAAGAACTTAATTAAGTTGTGTACCCAAACACACCCTTATAAGTTACTTTTTAAAGTATGTGAAGCATTAAATAATTTTTTTCTCATATGCCCTTGCTGTATTTAATGAATTTATAATTTTCAATAATAGTGTCCACTAATAGCATAACTCCATTTAAGGTGGATAGATAATGTGATGAGAGAGATTTGTAAAATTAAAAAAATTAAAAAAGATAGTGTTGAAAAGTCAACATAAATTTGGTTAAATTCAATACCACAAACTAATTTTAACTACTTTCTTAAGATGTGTGAATTAGTTAGCAATGACTTACACTACAAGAAATTCGGTGAATAGCGGCGGCCAATGGCCGCCGCTAACGGGGATTAGCGGCGGATTAGCGTTGGATTAGCGGCGGCCACGTGTCCGCCGCTATAACTCGCGCAACTAGCTATTAGCGGTGGCCTGGCCGCCTCAAATAATTAGTGGCGGCCAAGCCGCCGCAAAATTTTTAACTTAGCGGGGGCTAAGCCGCCACAAATTTTTTTTTTTAAAAAAAAAATCGATTTTCATTGGCGTGTGGTGGTGGTCCGACTGTGGTGGCGTGGTCCGGTTGGAGAAAAAGAAGAAATAACAAAACGGGGACATGAAATAAAATGAAGAAGATGAAGAGAATGGAGAAGAGGGAGAAGATGATGAAGAGAATGAAGAAGAGAATGAAGAAGAGGGAGAAGATGGAAGAGTATGAATGAAGAAGAATTGGGGATGGAGAAAATAGAGGAGAAAGAGAAGAAGAAAGTGAGTGAAGAATTGAGGATGAAGAGAAAATAGAGAAGAAGAAGAAGAAGAAAAAGAATGAAGAATTGAGGATGAAGAGAGGAGAAATAAGAAGAAGAAGGCAAAAAAGAATGAAGAGGAGAAGAAGAAAAATAATAAGAGAAAAAAGAGAATAGAGGATTTTTATAAAGAGGAACTTTTCTGGTAAAAAAAAAAAATTTGCGGCGGCCAAGCCACCGGGGAGGGAAAATTAGGCGAATTAAATTTGCGGCGGCCATGCCGCCACTAAATTGGGTGGGAAAATTTTGCGGAAATATATGAAAATTAGTGGCGGCCTGGCCGCGGCTAATGAAAAAAAATTTTTGCGGCAGCCTGGCCGCAGCTAATGAACAAAAATAAAAACGCTAATTAAAAAAAAAATTACAGCGGCCTGTCACGACTAAGGAAAAAAAAAATTTATTTGCGGCGACCTGGCTGCGGCTAATTAAAAAAAATAAAACTCTAATTAAATAAAAAATATTTGCGGCGGCCTAGCCGCCGCTAATGAATTTTTTTTCTTGCGGCGGCTAGGCCGCGGCTAATTTAAAAATATAGCAACGGATCGAGGCCGCCGCTAATTGGCCGCTGCTAATGACTAAATTTCTTGTAGTGTGATAAATAGGAACGGATGGAGTATAATACTCCCTCTATTTCATAAGTTATATTGTTTAAGGTTTTTACACACAGATTAAAAAAATAATAATTAAGTCATATTTTTTTACATTTTAGACTAAAATATCCTTATTAGTTCCTTGAAAATACAATAGATTAATAAATGAGAATACAATTAACACATTTCTCGATAATCATTAAGTGAGGGTATGATTGAAAAAAATTAATTATACTTTGAAAATGTAAAACAATAATACTTTTGAAATAAATAAAAAATTCTTAAACAACATAACTTATGAAATGGAGGGAGTATATTTTTAATGTTTTGTAAAACCACTTCATCTTCTCTTGCAAATTAAACACAAATACACTACTTTTTAATTTATCACCTCTCATTCTTTGAACTAAACACACACATAAAATAGAAAACGAAAACACAAAAAAAAAATGCAAATTTAACCTTCCGTAAAATTCTTTGGTTTTTAGAGTTATTTTTTCCTCTCATTTTTCTTTCATTTTCCTTTAAACTAAACAAAAGGAATGATCTCGTTTTCTATAATTTTCTTTCTTTTAAACTAAGGATGGAAATGAGTCGAGCCATGCCGAGTATCAAAAATTTAAGTTTGGCTTGCAAAAAAAATATATTGCTCAAGCTTGACTTATTTATTTAGACGAGCTTAACTTAAAGTTTGAGCTTTGCTTGCTAAAAAATTATGAAGCTTGGACTTGGCTTGTAATTTGGCTTCTATATTTAATTTTTTTATGAAAATTTATCTTTGTTTAAGTTTGTTAATTCTATACTTTAAAAGTAATTTAATATTATAATTTTATGAACTTTTAAATTGTTATAATTTCACAATCTAATACATTGAAAGAAAACTTCAAAATTAGTTTTAACTTTCACCATAAAGTGATACATATTTTCTTGTGAACATATAAATAAGAAGCATTGAGAAAGTCTTCAACTCCACTTTATTGATAAAATAATTTCCTTCAAAATTTTGTACACCTAAAATAAATTGTTATTGATAGTATGTAATAAAGCTTAAGCTTGGCTCATTAATATATTCATACTCAACTTAAATCTTGAGTTTGTTTGTTTAGTTAAATAAAGAAGCTTTATCGAACATTTAACGAATTTGATGCGTACCTATTGATCAAGGAGAGACCGGAGCATTGAAGATGGAGGATTCCTATCTCCAAGTATTGTTGGCCCACGGTGGTGGGGGATGTACCTACAAACACTTCAACGATCAAGTTAGTCACATGCCTAGGTTTTATGTGATTAATGAGTAACATATACTTGTGAATGGCACATTAAGATTGTATTTATAGTGTCGTTTCTAGGATTTCCAGCATGTAGTTGGGCCTTGTGGAGTTATTGGGCTTGATCATTGGCCCAGTAGGCCTATCACGATTACAAATACCCTAGTCAGAGATGCACACGTTGATCCTGGTTCCGACATACCCCGTCTTCTCCCACATGAGTGTGGGACCAGGATACCGGTCCACGACGGAACTGAGCCGGAATAGTTCACAAACAACTTAGGTCATTTCCACCCTTACTTTAAACCAAGCAAAAAAAAAAATCTTGTTTCTTCAAATAAGAGGGGTGAATTTTCGGAGCACATACACATGTTTCCATCTGTGAAAAATGTAGATGAGATCAATCTGCTGGTTTAATAACTTTGTCAGCCCTTTATCAAATACTACTATAAGCTGAAGTATTTTAGCAAAAAATACTTTTAGTTAACTACTTATTAAGTTACAGTAACCACATTACTTAGTGTTATTATTTTGGGCTTTACTCTTAGTCTTTATTTTTATAAGGGCCTGTTTGTACAAGTATTATTTTTTGTCTCTATATTGGGCTTTTTCCCTCTTAAAGCCCATTAGTTGATCCACTAGTTTTAGGGTTAGGATAACTTGTATAAAACTCTAATGAGTCTAATTGTTCAATACACAAAATCATTTTCACTACTCGATTATGGTATCATCAAGCCATACGGTCCTCTCTCAAAATGGTGCTAGGGTTTCTCTTTGCCCCTTCGCCTAACAATCTCAACATCGGCGTTAGGGTTATTCCCTTGCCCATCTCCGACAGTGTTGTCCCTTCTAGCCTTCTTCTCTTTCATTTCTGTTGATTGCCGCTTCTATTTTGTCCTTCTTCTCCTCCAATGGTAGCTGATGGGATCAATGGTAACACGATCAAGGCTGACGAAGCCCTTAATTCTTCTTCGTCATATTATCTTCATTCTAGCAACAATCTAAGTTCCTTCATGCCCAATTCGATTCTCCAAGGGACCAACAACTATCTAATCGGGTCAAGAAACATAATGAAATCCCTAATCTGCAAAGTATCGTGTGATACTATCGAGCTTCCTCAAGTGTGATACTATGGTAACTTCCTCAACTTGCTCCTAGAGACCATATGTACAATGCATGGATCAAGTGTGATACTATGGTAACTTCATGGATTTCTTTGATGTTATCAAAGATCTTTGTCAAGATCTAAAGGACGAATACTCCAAGGGTGATTTCTTTCTTTTGTATGATTTACTACAAGCTACCATTCCATGCATCAAGGGGATAGAGATATTTCCCAATATTTTGTACATTTGAAGGTCTTATGAAAAGAACTCGAGGCTTTACGTCCTATTCTATATTGCACTTGTACAATAAAGTGTGCTTATGCCCTAGCCACCACCACTCGTGCTTACCATGACATAAAATATGTTATTTACTTTCTCAAAGGCTTAAATGACATCTATGACACTGTGAGGTGTCAAATCCTGTGCTTAAATCCTCTACCACCTATTTCACGAGTCTATGCACAAGTATTACAGCAAGAATGACAGAATAATATTAATCCCTTTTTAGATAATAATTCTTCTCTAGTGGCTGCATCTTGGAAGATGCAAACCAACAAAGTAATGGTTATAATAAGGGTAAGCAAAATGTAAACTCTAAACCCTCATCTTCTAATACTAGGAAGATCTATAAATTCTATGGAAAATTGAACCATACCATACAAACTGGTTATTTCAAGAATAACTTTCCTGCTAATTCCAAGTTCAAAAATAAAAATAATCACCAAAACCAGCCCATTGTGAATGTTGTGTCCACTGGGGAATCCTCTGGTACCTCTTCTGGTCCCTATGCACCTATTTCCAAAGGTGAATATGACATGTTTATTGATATGATTCGCAAAACATGCACACAAAGTGTTGACTCCACTGTTAAATGTGACAAGAAATCTTTTTCACTCTAACTTGCCTTCATGTTATTGATGATTTTCTGTTTCTCATGTTGTTTACTTAATAAATCGTCTCCCTCCACCTGTTTTGTCCAATAAAAGCCCTTTTGAGATGTTTTTTTAATAAGACACTAACTTTTCTTGATTTAAAAGTTTTTTGAAACATCTATTTTGCTAGCACCCTTCTTCAAAACCGTATCAAACTTGATAAACATGCTCGAAAATGTGTTTTTCTTGGTTTTCAAACAAGCACTAGGTCTGACATTCAATTTGTTGTCTAGCAACTCAACCAAAAACTAAAACGATCGCGGGAAAAACACTTCCAAGGCGCTATCATAAATTTTAGATACTTAAAGAATAGTCCAGGACAAGGTTTATTGTATTCAAGAACTTCTCCCCTTCATCTAAAAGCATACACTGATTCAAATTGGGCTATCTGCCCTATCACAAGGCGCTCCATCACTGGTTTCTGTACTTTTCTTGGAAACTCTCTAATTTGCTGGAAAATTTAAAAACAAAGCACCGTCTCACGCTCTTCATTAAAGGCGGAATATAGAGCCATGGCCTCCACAGCATGCGAAATCCAATGGCTCCCATGTTTACATAGAGATCTGTAAATTAATGTTTACAACCCTACTCTCCTTTTCTACGACAATGAGTTTGCTATTCACATAGCACAGAACTTGGTTTTCCACGAGCATACAAAGCACGTTGAAATTGACTGTCATGTCATTCGTGAGAAGCTGCAGAAAGGCATGCTTAAATTGCTCCGTATCCACACATCACAACAGCTTGCAAACATATTCACCAAACCTCTTTATTTTGTGAACTACTCTCCAAGCTTGGCATCATTGAAATTTACTCCCCAACATCTGGGGAGTATTAAGTTCCAACAACCATATTACTTAGTGTTATTATTTTGGGCTTTACTCAGGTCTTTATTTCCTTGCGGGCCTGTTTGTACATGTATTATTTTTTGTCTCTGTATTTGTCTTTTTCCCTCTTAAAGCCCATTAGTTGATCCACTGGATTAGGATAACTTGTATAAAACTCTGATGTGTCTAATTGTTCAATACAGAAAATCATTTTTACTATTCCATTACTACTTAATTGGGGAAAACAAAGAATTACACTTATCTCAATTTTATATTTGCAGCCGGTGAATTTATAAACTACACATTATTCCACAAATAACATAATTGCTCATTAAAAGAACAACAATTTATTTATTTATTTATTTTGCAAATCACACCAAGATTTGAACTTAAAAATTTAAGATAGGATCACAATCATAAAATATTAGAGTGACCAGAAAGAAGGCATGGATGGAGGAATCCTAGTGACGACCTTGAGATCTTGATGGCCCCCCAAAGCAATGGTGGGGTTGTACCTGCAAAAACTCCAACGAACAAATCAGTTGCTACCTTAGGATTTGTGTATGTGATAATAATGTTACGATCTCAAATATGATGCAAGAAATGTATTTATATTGGAGCCTTTAGGGTTATAGTCATGCACATCCAAATTGTGTATTTAACCGATTAGGGCTTAAGGTTGAAATTCGGGGAGGCCCAACCTCTATGGTATGATCCCAGACAATGTTGATCATACCTTCTCCATTTAGTAAGTGTCGAGATAGGGTGGTGGGGTTGGCCGAGATAACAGTCATTGCTACGACATGATTCATGGACCAATGTATATGTTAGTTCACAACATTAACCATCAAATCTTTTAGTGTTAGCGGTGGCCACCTAAAACCAAGAGCCAAGGCATGTAACTTAAATAAAATGCAAAAACTAAAAAATAAAAAATACAAGGGTAAATTACAATAACTCTCCCTAAAGTTTCTAATAATAGCACTGCCCCCCCCCCCAAACTATCTCCAAAATTGCACTCCCCTCCTTTATTTAAGACAGAAGTTAAAAGTCAGAATATTTCAACAGAATATATTAAATTTTAAGTATGGCTAAGTTTTTTGTTTTTTTTTTTTCAAATTAGCTAATGAAATTTTTCACGGTTGGGGAATTGGTGTGTTAGGGATTGAGACTCCATCTCTTAGAAGGCAAACTTTTGTAGTATCCACACCCGCAAGTGTTTTTCATTTTTCTTCCTCAACCCACCCCACATAATTAACAACACCAAACTCTCCTCCCACAACCACAATATAACGGAATCATCATTGTCCACCAAACCACCAAACTCAACCTTCTCCGTGAGAATTTGGAATTAGCCACACTCGAGGTTGGAGATGACAACCACCTATCATGTTGCATTTAGAAGCAAGGGAGGAAATCACAGGACAAAAACCCACTCGAACAGCGCATGTAGCCTCCGCATCCGAAACCATCGTTATCTATTGTTATTGATCGATTGCCCCTATTTTTTTGCCCCTCTTATACTTCTATTTTGTCACAAAGAAACTGAGTTTTTTTAGATTGATATTGACTTAAGCTTTCAATTGTGCTTCAATCTCTTTTTTTATTCTTTTACGGTTTTGGATACAATAATCAACCATGGTTAATGGTTGGTGGAAGAAGGTTTATCTCTGTAAATAAAAGGAGCGGAGTGCAAATTTAGAGATATATAGTTGGGGAGAGGGAGGAGGAAATGCTATTATTAAAAATTTTAGAGAGAGTTATTGCAATTTACTCAAAATAAAAATTAAAGGAATTTATTTATTTTTTCTAAAATAGGTGTTTAAGATGACTTTTAATCTAATTTAATGGTTTAATAAATTTAAATTATAAAATTAAGAAATTTAAATCTAAAAAATAACGATAAGAAGTACAAAATGTAAAATTTTATCATATTATTCATAAATTTCTCTATTAATAAGAAGTACTACAATATAAGTAGTCCTTCTATGACAATTAACCCAATCTTAATAACCTAAAACGAATCAACAATTTTGTTGAACCAGAAAGAAAAAAAAAAAAAAAAACTTGTCAAGGTGGGCATATTTCTTGTTTGTCTTTTTTCCACAAATAGCAGAAATTAATTGTGACTCTGTACTCTTATCATGGTTTATGTCACAATTAATTTCTCACTTGAGGCTTGTTGCCGTGATGCTTTACCTTCCACATACGTTCATCGTCATTATCAATTGCAGTAAGTGGCAGCATCAAAACAGTGACTGAAAACAAAGTGAACAATTTAGTTGATCATACGCTTAAGTGTCCTCCCTTTTTGCTCGAAATCCGTGAACGTCATTTCCTTTTGCTTCGCTGTTTTAAGAAGGAAATATAATGGTGGACGATTAATTGAATCATACGTATGTGTATATACGGATTTAAATTTAGCGTTGTCATGTTGATAATCATATCTCAGGAATAGAATATCGTCACGTCATAAAAAAAATATTTCTTTTAATTTTAATGTTTAATTTCCTAATAGAATATTTAATTACGTGATGATATTCTATTCGTGAAATATAATTGAGAACATAATTTAAGAACACTAAATTTAAATCCATGTATATACATATGCACACCGCCCTTGTACTTTTAGCCATTAGACTCTAACGGCTCTACATTACCTATGCATCTTGTCACTTCATCCTCAACCGCATGTGCTTCTTGTTACAATTAATTTATTAATTATTTAATCATTTGGATAGCAATGAAGCGAATTATATGTGGGTCCTTCTACATTGTTGGTCCTTACTCAACGCAAATGAAAATGATTATAAAAGTGATTATCAGTTTTAATTTTCCTTTTTTAATAAATTCATTTTTATATAGATAGTTAAGATTTAAGCCAATGTTATCAAGTGATCCGAAGAACATTTTTTTTAAGGAGATAAATATAATATTTTATTTTTGAGAGATAAAAAAATATATATTTGTGATTTTTTATTTTTAATTTCAGTACCGCTAACAAATGCACTTATGATATTGAAACATACATAAACTCTTAGTTTTATATTTTATTAAGATAAAGTTTCATATCGACTAGAAAGAGGGTCACCATAAAGTATATATAAGTGTGCGACAATCATCCTCCTATAAGCTAGTTTTTGGAGTGAGTTAGATGCAAATTCAAATTCTAATATGATATCAGAGTCTGATTAGTCGTGGGCCACCCGTAAATGTCCAGTCCTACAAACTTCACGCACCAGATGTCCAGCTACCATAAAGTATATAAGTGGTGTGATAATCCTCCTCTTATAAGCTAACTATTTATATTTGACTTAGTGTAAGTTGAATTTAGTTCTTAATCTTTTATTAACGTTAGTTATTTATTAAAAACTAACAGCAATAACTAACATCGTTAAAAAATATCCACCTGTCATGATACCATTGATTCATAAATAAATTAATAACAATAATAATATATGTTATTTTAAATAAAAATAATAATGTTTCTTTCTAAAAAATGGAAAAATCTTCTTCTTTTTCCAACTCCACTACTCGCAACCCCTCCACCCACTGCCAATTGTGCCTCCACCCATCCATCCACCACCGGTAGTTCCCAACCTAGCCTCTTGCCATCACTCCTACACTCATGGCTGTGAGAAACTAGTTCAATAAGATAAGCCTCAAATCCTCAAGCTTCTGCTACCTACACAAACTTGGAGTGTAAGCCATTTTCAAATGAAAGGTAAAGAGTAGGGATGGAAGTGGGTCAAGTAGTCTTTAGGGATTTGTGGCTTAACTTGTTTATTTAAAAGGTTAGGTTTGGACTTTTTTAAAAGTCTTTTTAAATAAGTAGAACAGGTTCGAGCCTTTAAAAAAAAGGATGTTAGACCTAACAGGCCGGCTTATTTATGTACAGTAAATGAAAAATATTAAAACGACATTCTAAAACACTTAAGTAAGACAACACTTAATTTTTTAGATATAGTCCACAAGTAAAAAAAAATTAAAATGGTCTATTTTCTTTCAAATACAATATTATATGTTTAATTATTTCTTTAAAATATTTATTTTCAAAATTTGACCTATTAAAATTTAGTATTAAATAAGCTATTAAATAGGCTTTCAGATCAGATCAGGTTCAGGCTTAAGTCAAGCTTAGGCCTTAAATTTTTTTTTTATCAAACTAATAAATTAGACCTAAGCTTTTAATTTTGAAACCAGGCCAGGCCCACTTCCATCCATAGTAAAGAGGGAAAAAAAGTACTTCCTCAAAGGCAAAATAAGGTTTGAGTTTTAGCAAGAAACTCCTCATTTTGCTCCATAAAGAATACGAAAAGGTTTCAACTTAGTGTGTTTGAATTGACGTCGGATCACGTCAAATCACGTTAAGATAGATAAATCAAGATAAATTTGGCATATAAGCCGAAGCAAATCCAATGAACGCAACAAAAAAATAGCGTTAAAGTGGATCCACATTAACGTAAATCCACTGCTATCCCAACAGACAATTAATCAACGTTCTCAAATTAAGTTACCACTGGTTGATTTGCAAATTTATGTTTTTTGTTTTTTCAGTGCAAAGTTTGGGTTTTTCTTTTCCAATTAGTTTGCGATTAAGATTTTAATAATGCATTACAATGATTTATTTCTGAAGGTTTTTTACTTCAGTTGCTTTTATTGATTGTCAGTGATGGAACCGGTTCAGTTGAAGAGAAGCGGAGGCAAGAGAGGACATTCCCGTCGCCTCCGCCATAGTGTAGAGCGCCGACGGAGAAGTTTTCACTCGAACCTAGAATTTGGTAGATGTGGAGGAGAGGGCCGACGACGTGGTGGCTGGTGATGAACAAGGTTTTATAGCAGACGATGTTTAAGGAGGTAGGAGGAGCACATGAGGAAAGAGAAGAGAGATTTTATTTTATTTTTTTTTAAAAAATAAAATGCTATTTTCATTTAAAATAATATATTATTATTAGTATTATTATTATTATTTTATTCATAAACCATTGGTATTGTGACACATAATAATTTTTTAACGCCGTTAGTTTATAATAAATAACTAACAGTAAAAACTAACGTTAACTGAATATAAAAAATTCACGATTAAATTAGATAGAAAAAAAATTAGAGCATTGGTCGAATTTGAGTCAACAAATATAGGATGAAAAGTGAAATTTTATCTTCAAAGTACAAGCAATAATTATTAAAACCAAACTAATTAAAAAATTGATTAAAGTCATTTAGTTTTCTTACTTTAATTTACGAAATAGGTTAATTTTTTAAATCATCCTTTATCATGTTTATGAAAATTAAAACACTTTTTTTCTATCTATTATAATAAATAATTCATTAAAAATAATAAGCATTAAAATTAAAAAAGAACAATTTAAAAATAATTCTTTAACTAAATAAAAATAATTGACTTTTACTTAGATTTTAAGAAACTTATGAATGATAATTACTCATATTTAAAATAGAGAGATTTGATTTTGTTGGTGATAATCAACCAGCTAGGACCCCATTATTTTATATCATTCATTTCTCCGGTCCTAAAATGATTAGATAAAATAAAATAATGATGAATAGTCTGAACACTTCACCTTCCATCATACAAGGTCCGTCCATTTTCACTTTATTAAATTTAAATTTAAAATAAAAAAATAAAAAATTGATCGACCGTTCTATTTCTAGAAACAAATACAAGTAATGACGGCAGAGCTACCTACTTGTGTACACGCGTCATACGCAGCGCGTGACTACTGAGCATGCCACGTGTCAAAATCAGAACACGTGATACGTGTCAATGAAGCAAGCAAAAACTCTATGCGATCATTTTTTTTTTCCTCTAAAAAATAAAAAAGACCTTTTCGTTTTTAGGTTTGAGTTTAAGCGATGGAAGTAGCCGATTTATTGAGCTCACACATACCAAACTTTAGTTACCACAACCTTACCCAATTGGTCAATTTCATATTTTCCTCTCTCTTTCATGTGAATTTTTATGTATAAAGAGAGAAAAGAGAAAGGTCCAATATTCAAAAACCAAAAATAAATAAAATAAAATATAATAAAATATTCATATAAAGAAAAATCCTTGTGTATGCCACCACCACAGCTGTTCACATCTATATATCACGCCAGAATCTCTCAACACACTTTTCTTCATTTCCACCAAATTATTTTTCTCTCTCTCTCTCTCACACTTTCTTTTTCTCAATTTTTGAGAAAGGAAAGGGAACCGAATCGCATTTCGAAAGTGTAATTACATGATTGAGGTCCAAACGACGATGCAGAATCAAAACGACGTCGGAGAAGCTTCTTCTCATAGTCAGGTATCGCCTTCACCGAGTTTCAGCAGCTACTCTTCGGAGACGCTAGCGGAAATCGCCGCAAGAGTCATAGAGGAGTTTCGTCTTGACCCTCATTCTGTCTCAGACGACGTCGCGCTTTTCCATCCATGGGAAAACGACAACAACTTAACCGAAACGCAAACAGAAGACGGCGTTACTGAAGACGACGATTTCGAGTTCGCGTTTGTATCCAGAGACCTAAACGACTCTCCCGTTTCCGCCGATGACATTTTCTTCAACGGCCAGATCAGACCGATGTACCCAATCTTCGACCGCAATCTGTTAAACGACGCCGTTTCTTCCGTTTCGGAGGTTCCGAATACGAACCACGAGGATACGAGACGGCGTCGTTTGCCTCTAAGGAAGCTAATGTTCGAGGAAGGCGAAACGACGTCGTGTTCGTCTTCCACTGACGAGAGCGTTGACTTGGAAGGCGTGCCGGAAGGGACCTACTGCGTGTGGACCCCAAATTCTGTTGGGAGGGAGCGGAAGAAAAGCAGCTCTACAGGTTCTGCGTCGAAGCGGTGGAAGCTTCGGGATCTTCTTCTCAGGAGCCATAGTGATGGGAAGGATAAGCAACCCGCCGTGATGTTTCAGATTCCGGCCAATAAGGTGGCGGCGAAGCCTCGCCCCGGCGGCGTTCCGGTGGAGCATGACGTTGCGAAGAACAGAATGGCGGGAACGGTGGTTAAAGATCAAGGAGAGCAGAACAAGAGGAAGTCCTTCTTGCCTTACCGGCCAGAATTGGTTGGACTTTTCTCAAATGTCAATGGGGTTGGTCGGAATTTGCGTCCCTTTTGATTTCTCAACCGCAATTGAACAGTTCTACTATCATTTATTATTTTATTATTAATTATTAATTAGAAATTTATAATTTTCTCGCTCGTGCATTGTTAGTTTAAATAATCTATTGTTTTTCTTTGGGTTGTTTTTCGTTTCAATATTTCTGGGCCGGGTATATTGTAAATAAAGTCGATGAGATTACTTCAGTTTATTCTTTATCTGTAGATATTCTGTGAAAATTTTAAGGCTTTTCAATTTTTTTCTACTCAAATATTAAACTTATTTCTATTAGCTGAGACTAATGAGAGTTTCATGATGATGAGGTTAACTCTCTTAATAGATTGTCTTGCATTTGAATTGTTATGCTATTGAATTTGTATAAATTAAGATTAAGATGGAAAAATAAACGGAGGGGTGTCGAAAGGAGTGTATTGATTTAGGAGTGGTGTCGAAAGGTGTGTATTGATTTAGGAATGTATGAGATTTTAAAAGATTTTTTTTGGGTAAAAAAGTTCGTTGGCATTGAATTAGGATTTTTTTGGGAAGAATAGATTGTCTTGCATTTGAATTGTTTCAGCCTCGGAGTGGTGTCGAAAGGGGTGTATTGATTTAGGATTGTACGAGATTTTAAAAGATTTTTTTGGGTAAAAAAGTTCGTTGGTATTGAATCAGAATTTTTTATCACTTAAAAATAATTCACTAGTATTCAATCAAGATTTTCAAGACTTTAAAAAGAGTCTATTAAAATCTATTAGTATTTGTTTAGAATTTCTTAGTACTTAAAAACAATCCATAGGTATTAAAAAATATAAGGATTTTAATGGATTCTTTTATTAGATGGATTTTGAGTGACTTTTTAGTAGTATCTATAAATACTAAATCCATCAAACAATCACACCAAATTGAAAGGATTTCTAAACGTGACTTTTCAAGTGCTTCATTCTCCAACAAACACTCAATCACAAAACCTTTCTTTCTCTCTCACCTCTTTCCCCAACAAGCTCAGAGTCACATACTTTTTCAAACTAATCATGTTCATATTAGTATGATCTTAAAATTTCATAAACTAGAATCTAGTGGTCCTTTAACGCATTGTTGACAATTAAATCTCACCACTGAAGAAAAACTATGCATTAATATCACTAAAGGATTATTAGCACTTCTGCTTTCAACACAAAACCATATATGGTATAAAATCATATTGACAAAATATGATCCAATTAGTAACCCAAAAAATACACTAGTAGCTTGAGAACCAGAACTCATAGTAAGCCAAAAAATTAAATCTTTAGCGTTTTCACCGGTGTCAGAGATTGAATAGGCTCTAATCTGATAATATTATATAATTGATAGGTATAACCACATATATGGCTTGAAATTCACAAATTTGCAACCTAGGTAGATATTGAAATAATAAAGGAATTACTTCATCAAAACCATATTATTGTAACTATACTATCAATGTGATCATGTTTATGAAGTAATCAACATTATACTTGGGATATTTTTATATAAAAATTACAACCTTATTTTCATCATCAAAACACACAAGCCTTAACACTTTGGTCCTCAAAAGATTTAGTGATCAAGACACAAGCAGAATTTGTATTAGCGTGTACAGCACTACATAACTTTCTTCCGAAAGAATGTCGTTCTGATGATTTTCCAATTGAATCGGTGGAGGAGTCTTCATCTTCAAAATTATCGGTTAATGAAGACCATAGTATTGAGCCTGTTATTCAAACCTAAGAGCAAGAATGAGAAGACGGTAATGCTTGGAGGACTAATATAACTATGAATATGTGGATGAATACTATTTAGGAGCACATAATATTATGGTGAATTAACTAAGTATTATTTTTACTTTTATTTATCCTGACTTTTTTAAAATTATTTTTGTGTGTTTTATTCTTTTTTAAATTTGAATGTATGCAAAAGAATCTTGAATTCTTATCATATATAAGAACTTTACGAAGTCTTGCATAGTCTATAAAGTCTAATAGAGTCCACAAAATCCCGCAAAGTCTATGATACAAATACATTAAAATCCTGACTTCAAAATTCTTGAAATTCTTACAGAATCCTTAAAAGTCATGAAAATCCTATAAAGTCTTTTAAAATCTGTAGAATTTTTTCAATTAAAAAAGTCTTTTAAAATCCTAAACCAATACACCCCAAGTCTATTTTTCATTTTGGCATTTAAAAGAGAAAAATATTTATTAATGTAGTAGTTATCTTTTACTAATATTTTATTGAGAGATATAAAATAGAAGAAATTGACAGAAAAAAAAGAGTTGGATTCATAAAGCATTTTATTCAATAAATTAACAAGGTTTGAAGGTCAACGTTTGTCAGCTTGAGATTTCTACCTTTGTGGCGAGGAAATAGGGATACGTTAGCGCCTCCGTTTGCGATACTGCATATGCATTGTGTGCTAATTATGCAGTTAGCGCATAAGTTGACGAAGTAATTTTTGCGGTTTAGTGTGGATCATCTTTTTCTTTTTTTTCTTTTTTGTTGAAAGTGAGGATCATCTTACGCGGTATAAATTTGGTTTAAAGATTATGTATGTTAGTATTAAAGTAATACTAGTAAAATATTAGTAGTAGGGAAAGCTTAGTCAAAAGAAAAAAAGAATAGTAGGAAGAGGGGATATGATGATTGATGAAGTTGTCCGGGGTGGATAAACGTCTTTGGAATTGTAAATTTGATAGGGACACTTTAATTTAGATTTTAGTAGGATGAAAGATAAAAATCACATAAATTGAAAAAAAAAATTAATGATTAAAATTATTGATACACAAAAATCGAAATGATTCAATAAATATAATTATTTTTAATTTTAATCAACAATAATTTTGACTAAATCAAAATCATAAACAAATAGACCTAAAATATACGGTGACTTTTAGCGTATACCATTTTGCGACTTATAATAACAAGTCAACTTACTTATGTTAATTATGTTTGAGTCCCTTTTATAATGTATTAGGGAGATCTTTGTTCCTTTAAAATTAATTCTTAATTATCAATTATTAAAACAAAAAAACAAAAAACAAGGCCCTGATGGCCACTATTATGCGCGCCTCCTTTTTTTCATGGCGCACCACACTTTATTTATTTATTTTTATTCCAATTTTGACATTCGCTCGCTCAATAGTGTCTATGCGAAGGTTTTTTTTTTGGGAGTTATGAACAAAACAGATGATAGTGTTCGAAGTGGAACAAACCATAACATCCAAACAAACACATAAAAATAGTCAAACGGACCATAACATCCGAGCAAAGAATAGAAACAAATAATAATGTCCGTTTTGTCCGTTAGGGTATCTAAATACCCATATCGAAACTTATCCCAAATTTTATCCCCTCACTCTTATTCATTTTCTCCAAAACCCATTTTCTCTAAACATAAATAAATTTCGTCAAGTTCTCTAAAATTTGTGTTGTTGTATTGGCATTTGTACAATATAAAGTGTTGTAAACATTGTGAATTTGAAGGTATGTCTTATCAGTTTTATTCTTCTTTTTTCCTTTTGTTGATATACAGTAATTTAGAAATCTATGAAGTGCAGAAATACGGACAATAATGTTCGTTTTGAGACAGACGTTAATGTTTGTATTGCTACGAAAAGTAATGTTTGTTTTTAAACAAACACTAAGTTTTGTATTGTCGCTGATAGTGAATTTTATATGTAAAATGATTTTTAGCTCCATTAATGTGCTGTGTAGGATTGTTAATGGAAAAAATCATCTTGTCTGAGTATTGGCCTGAACAATCAATTGACCCTGAATATGAGGAAAAAGATATGAAAATTGATGGAGAACATCTTAAGGAGGAGTTGCTTTCAAGTGAGATGCCCGATTGTCGGGATGAATTTACCACTAAAGAGGTAATTGGCATTTATTATATGATTTAATTATTTCATGTGTTGCATGATTGATAATTTTAAGTGTTCGTTGTTATTATATAGATCTTTCTCACCAGAGAAGATATGATTAAATGGGCCAAAGAGGTTGGAAAGGCTACTGGTTTTGTGGTTGTCATATATAGATCAAATATGGGGTTCTACCGGAGGGAACAAGAAGACATTTGTCACCCTGGGATGTGAAAGGAGTGGAAAATACAAGTCTAACAAACGAGGTCGAAAAACTAAAATTATAGGCACTAAAAAGTGTGAGTGCCCTTTCAGACTTAGAGATAGAGGTGAAGGATGGAAGCTCACAATTGTGAATGGGTATCATAACCATCCTAGAGCTAATGTATTGGTTGGTCATCTATATCTCGGTCGTTTGAAACCAAATTAGAAGACAATAGTTGCAGACTTAACGAAGAATGATGCGAAGCTAGGGCATATATTATTTGCACTGAAGGAGCATGATCCAGAAAATTTGAGTAGCATCAAGACAATATACGAGCGATATGCATTTAGGAAATCTATAAGGTACCCATGTAAATAAATGCAACAACTCATGGAGATGTTGGAAAATAACGACTACACGTACTTTCACAGGTTAAATGAAACTTCTAACACGGTGAGATACATCTTCTGGGCCCATCCTGTTTCAGTGAAGTTGTTCCATATTTTCCTATTGTCGTTACAATCTACTCGACCTACAAAACCAATAGGTACCGTTTTGCATTGCTTGAAATGGTTCGGGTAACGTTTACGGATCTAACATACTCTATTGCATTTACTTATCTGGAGTCTGAGCATGCAAATAACTTTGTGTGGGCTTTATGGTGTTTAAGAAGTTTGATTGCTACTGGAAATGGAGTCCCACAGGTGGCTAGAAGTTCCTTGTTGATTCCCCAACTTTGGAAGACTATGAGTCTAGGTTAGAAAATTTTCAGATTGTGTGTAAACGCTTTCAAGGATTTGTTGAGTATGTGACCAACACTTGGTTGAATCCCCACAAAGAAAAGTTTATCCACGTGTGGATTGATAGTCATGTATTTGGCCAACACAACAACTAACCGGGTTGAGGGTGCGTATGCAAAATTTAAGAAGAGGTTACGGGATAGCGTAGGTGACTTTTGCAAGACTTGGGATGCTATGGGCAACCTCGTTATTGTTTGGAACTTTCATAATGGCGAAAATAATCCTACTAGAAGAGGGTATTCCAAGAGATTACCCGGATGACACCTTTTCGGGAAAGCAAGGAATAAACATTCAAAGTATACAAGAAGATAGGCTTCCAGAAGTTATCCGGATAAGCCTTTTCTGGGAAAGTGAGACGTAAAAATCCAAAAGGACAGCTTCCGAAAAATTTACGAAAATGTGGTAAAAATGGGTTTTAAAATCCCATCCTTTTATCCTATTCATCATATATTATCTTCAGATTATTCTAAAACCTCTCATTCTCTATCAACCCTCTCATTTTCTTTCAACTCTCTCATTTTACATAATATATTTTTGTTTTAAAAATATATCATTTAGCTGTTATTTTGCTTCAATAGAGTTGTTTTGTTGGAAGATTGGAGGATTTGGGCATTTATGAGGTAAGTTTCCTATCCCTGCTACAAGAGTTTGTGTTTTTCTCGGATGATGGTTTTTGGGGGCATCTGGAAGGCCCCCGCCCATAATACTTCTGGATGGTATATATCCGTCAAACCAACCGGATACAGCTCTTCTAGACTTGATTCCAAATGCAAGTTTTTTGGAATTAGCAAATTTGAGTCAATTTTTGATATATGTTGACTAAATAAATTTTTTATCTAATTTTTCAGAAATGTCTTCATATTGGGTGCTAATGAAGTTGAATTAAGTGCTTTAACGCAATATAATGACATGGACCAACAAATAACAGATATTTATGATGACCAATTGGAGGTCGTTGCACTGCTAAAACCCGACTATTGTTATGCCTTTGAGACAGACTAGGTAAATAATAGTAAATATTTTTGTTGATTATGCAACTATTTTAGGTGTGCCATTGATGTTAAATTTTTTTAATGCAATTTTTTTTCACTAGATAAGACATGATTAATTGGACCCAGAAAGTAGGGAAATTAACTGGATTTGTGATTGTTATCACTTTGTCAGATACTGGTGCAATACGGAGGAAATCGGTTATGACATTGGGTTGTGAAAGGAGTTGAAAGCACAAGGAGTATAAAAACCCATATAAACGTGAAACAATTGAAACAAAGAAGTATGAATAACCATTCAAACTTAAGGGAACACCTATGAGAAAGAATGAAGGATGCAAACTTAGTGTCATATGTGGAAAACACAATCATGAGGCAGCAGAATCTTTGTTGGTCACCCATACGTTGTTCGACTTAATGAAGATCAGAAGTTGATTGTTCAAGATATGACAAAGAATAATGTGAAGCCGAGTCACATCTTGCTCACCATTAAAGACCGCAATGAAGGTAATTTGAGCACAGTAAGAACAATCTACAATGAGCGTGCACGATATAAATGTTCTATATAAGAGACTAGAACAGAAATTCAACAGTTGATGAATTTGTTGCACAACAACAATTACCCACACTGGTATGGAAGCCACGAAATGGATGAGACCATAGAGGAGGTTGTGCTCCGTGACTTGTTTTCGGCACATCCTGATGATGTCAAACTATTGAATACATTTAATCTCGTGCTTATAATTGACTCAACCTACAAAACAAACGGGTATCATATGCCTTTACTTGACATTGGGGGTGTGACTTCGACCAATCTTACATTTTGTGTTAGTTTTGCTTATTTGGAATCTGAGAGTGTAGACAATTTCATATGGACTTTATAAAGATTACAAAATTTGTTTATAGAAGATGAAACATTCCAGAATGTGATTGTCGTAGATAGGGACATTTCACTTATTAAAGCAGTAAATGTTGTTTTTCCATGTTGCACTCAACTTTTGTGCACTTTTCACATAAATAAGAATGTGAGGGCAAGTTGCAAACTTAATATCAAAGACAAAGAGACTTTTGAGGATGTTATGAACTTGTGGCATAGTATTATGGAATCACCAACTAAAGCTGAATTCGTCAAACGTGTCAATTGACTAGAACAATTTGGCAACAATATATCAACCTTTGTTGGGTATGTGAATAACACATGGTTGATCCCTTTTAAGGAAAGTTTGTCCATGCATGGACAGATAAAGTCATGCATCTAGGCAATACGACAACTAATCTGTATGTCATTTATAGTATGTAATGAATTTTAAAATTGATGTCATTGATTGAATTTTATGTTACACTAACTTAATGTGATATTTATCAAGGTGGAAGGTGTACATGCAAAATTGAATAGACTCTTGAAAAATAGCATTGGTGACTTATGCATGTGGTTGTACTTCGGGACATACCCATGGTTTTCCATGTGTATACGAATTGGCTAGATGTAAAAAGAATCATGGGTTTATCCCTTTGGATGATGTGCATTGTCATTGGCAGAAGTTGCACTTAAATAAGCCAAGTGATGGGCAGTTTACGGAGAAGCCTTGGATATTTCAAGAAATCGATGACATATGTCGTCATTCTGAGAAACTTGATTATACTGAGAAGTTGTTATATAAGGCAAGTCTACGTTACTTTGCAAGTCCAGAAACCATATCAATATATCCACCCCCCAAAAAAATCATCACAAAAGGGTCAATAAGTAAAGCTGCTATGAAGAAGGAGAAATCGACCAAAAGAGATCCATCATTTTGGGAACATGTGGGCAACGCTATTCTTGATACACAAAGTCCACATGGTTCGAGTAAATGTGTACCTAAACCTCATCGTGTTACTATATACCAAAGAAGTCATTGTCGTACATTGATCAATTTCCTCCATGAATACATTGAAAACATTGTCAACGTAAAGTCTTATGGTAACTGTGGATATCGAGTCATTGCATCATGTATTGATCTCAAAGAGGACGGTTGGCCACTAGTTCGTAACCAACTAGTAAAAGAGATGGTTTCAAACCGGCAGTTGTACGCTGCTATCTTCTGATCTGAACAACAATTGGATGAACTAATAGATTCTTGTAGACAATCAGATTATTCACTTTCATTTGCCGGCATTAATAAGTGGATGACGCTACCTGGCATGGGTCATATGATAGCAGCTGCATATCGGATGGTACTTATTTCATTGTCCAAGCATAGCATCTGATACTGCCTGTCCTCCTTCAGCACCAATAGTGGCCAAAGACCAAACATTGAATATAGTCATGTATAAGTCACTTCCCCGAGGTACGTCATCAAGTTGGAGTATGTCATCCAACACTTGAGCAACTCTCGCGCATCGATTTTTTGTAAGCTTAGCACGTATCTGGAATGGCTCTACAGATGGATGCTGCTGAGCAGGTGGATATGGCTGGGCAGGTGGCTGTGGTTGTGGCTCTACCAAATGACCTCTGTGGCCTAGCCTCTAGATCATTAATGAAAGGGTGTGATACCCTCATAAACCAATCAAAATAACTATCAGAAGTCTGTCCTGGTGGATCAGCAGCATGTCCACACTAATGATGAGGTATAATGTGTGCCTCCCACACTTCAAAGCATCGATCGATCTCCTTTGTGGTTTCTAAGAACGGTAGACTATGTGGTGATCGAGGTATGGTCTGTACATGACAATACTGTCATAGAACCTGCTCCTATAAATGTAAACTAGGTTGTCTCATGCTCCTAATGTACCCAGAGAACCATGCAATCTCCTGGAATGGGGTCTGTTATTTATGCTCCACATATGGTGTCCACACAACGTCCTCGACCAGTAGCCTATCCAAGCTAATCCGGTACGTCGTCAGCTTCCTCTTAGACGATGTAGGTATAGTAATCCATCGCTCTGCTCGCGGCCTGTCATGAGTATAGTTGGGATTGGGTGGAAGCGGGTGACCAATGATGGGAAGCCGCTCACAGTCCAAGACTACATAAATAATAAACGACGTCAGAATAACCAATCAAAATAAGTAATTGTATTGACCAATTAATTAGTAACACATACCTGAAGAAGCGTAAGGAATCCAGACAGGTTTCATGTCGAGTGCTTGCTGGCAATGGAAAGCTCCTAAAATAAGCTGGTTGGCGTCATCGAACCCCAAGCCCAACTCCCAACTCGATTTAGGTGCTTTAAACAGTCCTAGATATACTACCCTGCAAGCGGTTGAACTCTTGTTTGCAAGTAGAGTACAAGGATCCTCACCATTGTGATGATCGCTAGTTCCTTCAACATCACAGGCAAGTTGTAGAACTTTTCGACTAGTGGCAATCGCAGAATAGCGGCAACATCCTCAAGTGTGATAGTCATTTCCCTGACGGGGAGATAGAAAGAACACGTCTGAAGATGCTAACGCTCAACAAAGGCCAACATCAATGAAGCGTCTATCTACTGGTGGCAACAAGTCAACCCTGATGTGTGTCATAACCTCTTCACTCCAAACAGTCATACCATTCCATCCGTTCACCTTTGGCCAATGCGACACCATTTTTAATGGCTCATGTATCTGGAATTAGAACCACATGTCTTTTAGCACGTCGGATTACAAATTTAAAAAATTAAAGTAACTTTAATAGACTTAACAATTACCTTCCTCTCCTCCGAGTCTCAAAACACCTTTGCCACATGATCCTTATAATGGATTAGCAAAGATGTATCAACTGGTATACCCAAATATGAAGATGGATCAGCATCAGCATCATCTGGTCCTAGGACATTCTCAGGCTGCTTTTGCACAGCCTCATTAAGGACCACACGACCTCCTAGTCCCTCATCAAACTGCATAGGAGGTACATGAACCTCCTCTTGGACTGCCTGACCTCCAAATCGCTATGCCACAAGCCCTCTTCGTACAGAAGCTGTGGGCCTTAACTTGGTCTATCTTGTTGGTGTTGGTCCCTCTCTGACCGAGCACCTCTACCTCTACCACGTGTCATCCTAAAATATTATATCAAATTATTATAACAATTTTATATAAATAAACTAAATATCCAAATTAATCTAAAAAATTAACAAAATCATGCTAAATCACTCAAAAAATCATTATGCGAACTTACCGGAAGAGCTTCATCTGGAAGCTTACCGGAAGAGCTTCATCCAGATGCTTAGCGGAAGAGCTTCATTCGGATGCTTACCGAAAGAGCTTCATCCTAAAACAATCTAAACTAATGAAAAATATATACACTATCCAATCATTAAGCTTAATAACGACTACAACTTATATACAACATATCCTAATTATTCTTAATTTAAAAATACAATTAATAAAAACTTAATATAAATAACTAATGATTACTAAAAAAAATCACATTCTTATCAACTCCGAAAAAAGTTCATCCAAAACATTCCCAGAAATAACTCGTCTGGATACTTAATTGCTTCTTCCGGAAGGTTATGTCCGGAAGTTACCAGATATGTGTCATCCGGAATACTTCCCAGATAATCTTCCTCCGGAAAACACACGGTTTGCGTTTTCATCTTCTACCCTACGGTTCAATTTAATTTTTCGAATCAAACACGAAATCAACCCAAAACACCAAAATTAATGAAGAAAAAAAGGGAAAAACAAACCTTAATGTCGAGGATAATTACGAAATTCTGCCAATATAATGGTGGATGGTGGGGGAGTTTACTTCGGTTCCAGTGACGATGGTTGCAATGGTGGTTTTCATGGATGGTGGGGTTAGAATAAGGTCGTGGTTCTGGTGACGGTGGTTGCAGTGGTGGTCATCGTGGTGGTTCCGGTGGCGGTTGCCCAGTGATTTGGCTACGGTGATGGAAATTCAAAGAGCAAATAAAGTGAGACGGGGTGGTAATGGGAGTGAGGTTTAATAATTCGCAATTTTCCTAGATGTGGTCCTTACAGGAATTTGAAATTTTTTAACTGTACCGAATGTAAGTCTTCCCGAATGAGAATAGTGACGAGAGGATCATTCACGTAATTTTATGTCAAAAAAAGGGATGATGGCATGTGTAATTGTGTTGATGCCAATATAAATGGCCTCTCTCCTTAGAGTTAGCCCATACCTTAGAACCGCACACAAGAGATTACTCTTGGTTAAACAAAACTAAGTGTCGTAATTACAATAATTAATATTTTTTTCATAAAGAGCAGTTTAGGAATATAAATTACTTCTTAATTCATGGAAATCGTTAACTATATATGTGAACAACTACTTATTTTCTTTTGGTAATATTAAAAAAAAATATTGTACTATTTCGTTACAATAGTTGGATTGACGTGACGGTGAGGGTAATTTAAAATTTGGTTTTAAATATGTTTTCGATTTTTTTTCATAGAATAGTAGTACAATTAGGGATTGAACCTTGTTTTCACAACGCATGTCCCTATACGCTCACCAATTGAGCTACATGTCTGGGAGAAATTTGATCTTTGAAAATAGGGACAAATTTGATTTTGGTCGCTATGAAAAAAAATAAAAAATTTAGAGCTTATTTAAAACAGTTTTGATTTTTAATTTTTAAAAATTATATTATAAAACAATTTTCAGAAACAATTTTTAAAAAAGTGAGAGGAGTTTTCAATACAAATTTGTGTGTAAATTTAGAAAACTGAAAACCGAAAACAAAAACAAGTTTGAGATGTTTTTGAATTTGGTATTTAAATACTGAAAAACAAAAAATGTTTCCGAAAACTATTTTTGAAAACTCGTCTCCCAAACAGAGCCGGCCCCGGGCACCCGCCCATGGCCCAATGTTCAAAGGGGTATATAATATATATATATATATATATATATATATATATATATATATATATATATATATATATATATATATATATATATGGGGAAGGATATTTTGACACCAGTGTAAGTCCATAACTCTTACACCCAATCTAGACCATTGATCTTATTATAATCTAATGACTGTAATTTATCACTCCATTTGACTCACTTTTCATTTCTCTCACCTATTAATTGTTGTTTTTTCCAATTCTCTCCCACTACTTCATGATTCCTTCGTATCTCTCTCCCTCTAATTCCTTTTTCATCTCTTTTTTTTTTATTTCATTACTCTCACAGATTCCACACTATAGTTATGTGGGCAAATTTCTGCATTGACGGAGGCATCCCTGTAGCTCTGATCTGGTGAATAGCAACAATGGTAGAAGATGAAGATTTGGTAGTTGCTATGTTTTTGATCCAACAAAGGGTTGCAGGATTGGGGTTTATTGATCAAAGTGTTCTGTAAAATTAAAAATGGCAGAGAATAGCTGTTGTGAGCTAGAGAGCAAGTATGTAGAGAATGGGTAACATTCAACTGGATTGGGGTTTATTGGTTATGGTGTTCTATGAAATTGAAAATGATGGATACTAACTATTCGATGAAATGCAGCAATGTAATTCATGGTTATTTTTGTGGATGGATATAAACCAAAGTATTCATGTGAATGAGGAGGAGAACAACTTCTAAGTATTTAACTCGTGTTTCGTTTGGTATGAGCCTCTTGAACAAGATCGAAGGATGTCAAGTGACGACTATATAATGAAACTAAAAAAGCCATGGATTACTTAATGCATAAGTGCATATCTTATCCCTATTGATCAAAGTTGAACTCTTGGTGTGCTATAGACTATTTGTTATAAATATTTTTTTTTATTGTATAGTGTATACTCATAATTTTTTACTGTAAAAATATGTATAAAAGGAAATTTTTCTTGTATTGCAGGAAAATTAGTTGTTAATATAGTGCTATTATCTCTTTTTTAAATTTTGACTTGGACTTGTTTATTTTTCACTTGGGATCATGGCTAAATATATAAAACAGAGAGGATTGACAATCTCTGTTAGATAACATGCCTTATGGGTTGTAGTATCCCTCATATTTGTCATTCGAAGATAAGATTACTGATTATAGGTACAACAATTATTCCATTTCACTTTACCAACTACTCTTTCAACATTGTCTCACTTGCTCTTACAAATATAAGGGATATTACAATCCGAAAAGGTTAGGCACTTGAATTATATTATGTCTATCATGAGCAATCTCTTTCAAAATTAGACACTCTCAACATGAAAATTAAAATAAATTGAAGAAACAACACAAGCTTAGAAGGTAATAAGTATAATAATTATGAAACAGGTACGAATAGGCCAACACAGTCTTACAAATAAAAACTAAAATGCCTAACAAAAATAAAGTTCAGATAAATATCATGCATCTTCACTGGTAACATCAACCTCTGCACCACTGCATCAGGCTCCATTAGTGGCAAAATGGGATAGGCAACCCTCTGCATAAAATAGGAATTCTAAACAAATGAGTTTTAAAAATTTAACACTTAAAATAAACTAACATGGATAAACATTTCAACAGGTAATGTCTAATTTATAATATCATCTTCACATACCTAGTAGTTATTATCAAAACCTTGATATGAAGAGATAACTTTCCACATTTGGCGAACGAATCTGCCAAAAAAAATAGAAAAATGAATGATAAGAAATACAAATTAACAAAATAGTTGAATAAATAATTTTAAATCAGTATCACTTACACTATGTTGCATATTTCTTGCAAGTTGATTGATAGTGACCATATTCTCCACAAGATTTGCACTGCCTCCTTTTAACCAAGGTCTTGTTTGTTGCTAATTCAAGAGCACTTTTGTATCTTCCTGCTACGGTCACTTTTCTTCTACCTTTTGTTTGAGATACTTGAGGGTCTTTGATATTCCAATTAGAAACATCATCCAATGATTCAAGCATCAAAGTTTGCTGGTCAGACTCAAGACAATTCTCAGCCACTTCTTTCTCCATTATAGAAGCAGTATTAAAAACACGATCAAGTTCAACCAGAATATAATTGTATGCTTCTTCGGACCTCTCTGCCAATTTTGAAAATTTGCCAAATAGTTGCTGCACATGTAAACTTCTCAAATCACCTGATTCATGATTCTGATTATCTATGTCACCAACCTCAAGAAATCGATTGGCTTCTTTGGTCCAACGTTGCAAAATATAGTGACTAGGAATTTGAACAATGTTTTTTGTTTGAAAAATCATCAAAATATGCCTACACAATATTCCCAAGAATTCATAGAGTTGACATCCACAAGTAGCATTCTTTGTCTCCAAGCTTATATCAACAACAAATGTATCTCGAGTATTAAAACAATTAGATACTCAATACCTATACTGCGAACCATTTTTCTCAAGCTTCTCCTTTGTAAAATGACTCACACTAGCAAGCTCCTCATGAAACTTCCTAAACACATTTCTAGTATAGATTGATCCAGCGTGCTCCTCAATTTTTGAGCCAATACTCAAAATGTGTGATTTGTGTCTAGACTCAAAGTCCTCTCTTTTCTCAGCCTTGTACCGGTGATTTACCGCCTTTTCAAATTTCACCACAAAATCAGTAAGTGTTGCGGTAGAATTAACAAAGGAGTCAAAAAATGAATTGATGCTCTCGCTTCTCTGCATAGTATTCATACCAGCAAAAAAAGTGCCTCTATTATAAATTGGTACCCATGACTCTTTAATTTGAAATAATCTTTTCAGCCACTCATTTTCTTGTAATTCATACGTTGTCATTATACGATGCCAATCATCTTCAAAATCCTTGACAGTTGGTGATTCTCTAATGCACCTTTTAAGCTCGCGCTTGAATGATGAATTCTTATGATAGATATGTGCAAGCTTTTCAAGAAACTTCTTGCCACAAACATAAACAATGATGACTTTCTGGAAATACCTTGGCAATAGCAGCTCCAATTGCTAAATCTTGATCCGTTATTATAGATATAGGCTTCTTCCCATTCATCGCTTCGAGCCAAGTCTCAAACAACCATACAAAAGATGTCTCAGATTCATCTTGCAATAATGCACAGCCAAACAAAATTGATTGAAGATGATGGTTTAATCCAGTAAATGGGGCAAACGGCATGCTATATTTGTTGGTTTTGTATGTTGTATCAAAAGTAATGACATCTCCAAATCTCTGATAAGCTAATCTTGATCTAGCATCCACCCAAAATAAATTCATCATTCTAGCTTCACCATCACATTGTATTGCATAAAAAAAATCAGAATTTTGAGCTTGCTTTTGTTTGCAATAATTTAAAACACCTTGAGCATCTCCAACATCCAAATTCTTGCTACGAACATTCTTCATATGATTCCAACAATCTCTATTGGAAAAAGATGAATCACTGCCGCTAAACATGGAGACCACCTTTCCTATAGGTAATCCTTCTTCACTACTAAACCTTTCAACAAGTTTTTTTGCAACATCATTCATTTTTCTATGGCATCTAAAAAGAGACACACTTTTAGGACTAGCCATGAGATGATTGTGGTTATTGTCAAAAGATCTGATAACCCATACATTTTGATTCTTCTTCTTTTTCACAATAAGTGATGCTTGACATCCCATACGGATAGTTGAACACTTCTTCTTAACTATTCCCATATTACTTTTCACCTTGTTTTCACCTTGCCTAGCACATACAAATTTGCAGTAATTACTTTTGCTAGACCGAATACGATACCCAAACCCTTTTATCTTGGCAAATGATTTATAAAAATCCTTCACTTTTTTAAGTGAATTGAATTCCATACCAACATGAGGGTCATTGAGTACTTCAACCAAGGAAGATTGTGGTATATCAAAAATTTCAGAATTTATTACCGATTCATCCCTGAGAATATTAGTCTCTGTATCCCTTTGTGATAACTCGATAGGGTCCACATCCATTTTTTATTGACCTGAAAGCATAATAATAAATAAATAATATGAAATATGATTAGATATTTATCCATCTCATTATCATAATTAGTAGCATTTTTTTGTGAAAATCGTTACATAATAATATAAAGTAACTACTCTTTTTTTTTAATCAGCAACAATGACAATATATACAATTAATAGATGTACGAGAAGTACCAGAAATTATACAAAGTTAACAGGCATTGCAATACTGCACAAAAGGGACTATATAATTACACCAACAAGAAATAAACCTATATAAAAACTAAAGCAGACTTCCAGGAAATTAGTTCACACCCCCTAGAAGATGACAAACACTACTAAAACTAAACATTATATCTGAAATCACCGATTAAAGAAAAAATTGATGAATAAAACAGTCATAAAAGGGTTTTCTTACTATAAAAGAACCAATAAATTAAATGTGTATATAGAAGAGAAATTTTAAATGAATATGGATTATATTTTGGTTCGGATTAAGTAAGGAAGTAGAATTATAATTCATGCATAATGTGATGAGCAAACACTGTCACATTGCAGTACGAGAGCTGAAAGGAACAAAACTAAAACATGAACTTTTACCAAAAATATTAAAAAGAAATAGAGACAAAAATGAAGAGCAAATGCATACCAACAAAAGGTGTTGTGTCAGTCACTTGTCTTTTTCTAATACTTCAACAAAAGATTGTATGTGAATACATGTTAGCTTGTTATGAGAAACAGAGCAGAAAAGGTATCACTGTTTGAAAGACATGAGTGTGAGGGGGTAATATGAAAAGACAATGAGTAAGAGGAGAGAGAGAAAGAAAGTAGAAAAAGGAAATAAAAAGAAGAGAAGAAAAAGGAATTAGAGGAAGAGAGATACGAAGGAATCAGAAAGTAGTGGGAGAGAGAGAGTGTGAGTATGTGCAATTGGAAAAAACAACAATTAATAGGTGAGAGAAATGAAAAGTGAGTCAAATGGAGTAATAAATTACAGTCATTAGATTATAATAAGATTAATAGTCTAGATTGGGTGTAAGAGTTATGGACTTACACTGGTGTCAAAATATCCTTCCCCTATATATATATATACACATACATACACATATATATATATATATATATGGTTGTTATTTGAATCATTTCTAAAAAATAGAAGAATAGACTGAGTCCAATACATGCTAAATATGATTCTTGGATGGTTGGACACACACAAAAAAAAAAATACGGCCATGGATCAACAAAAGAAAAACATAGCATGTTCACAAAATAGATATGCCTTACTGAGAGAACCCTCAACACTAACACATTTTGCTCTAGAGCCTATAAAAAGTCAGGACTGGCCCTGCTCCCAAACGGGTTTTTTTAGTTTTTTATTTTTGAAAACAGAAAATTGTTTTAAGAAATAAAAATCAAAGAAACCCTTAATTTTGGTTCATAATTTTCAATAAATAGATTGTTTTAATTTTTGAAGTGAAATAATAGATTATTTTCTAAATATATCTTTAATTAAATTCATTAATTATTAATTGATTAATAAATTAAATAATAAAACAATAAGGTTATAAGAAGAATTCATTATTTAACTCTAAGAACTAAAATAATCTAGTTATTGAAGACTGGGGACTGAATTCAAAGAATTTTTTTACATGAATCAAAATCAAATATCGTCTACTTTTGAAGGATCACACATATTTAAGCCTTAAAATAATTTTGAATATAATGTATGTGTCATAATTGTAAGTCTTGTGTAGTGTGTAATATATATTACATTCTGATTTCGGAAGTGGAAACAACAAAGAAGCCAAAACTTGGAAACAACACTTTGTGCATGTTTAAAAAAATGTTAGGTTGGATTAGAATTGATTTTGAAGAGCCAAAATTAATTTTGATTGTTAGATTAGCTGTTTGTTTTTGCGTTGAAAAAAAAGTTAAAATTAATTTTGGGTTACCAAAATTAATTTTGGCTAAAGCAAGGTGAGACTTGCTTTCACGTTGGATTAAAAGATTTATACTATATTTTTACTCTAAACTTGCTTTTGAGAAAAAAAATCCTTAAACATAAATCGCGTTACTTTAAAATCAATTTTACACCAAATCAATTTTATAAAATCATACAAAATCAATTCTACCAACGTTAAACCAAATACACGAAAAATTGTTTAAAAACAAGGTGGCAAATTGTCGAGGTACTTTTTTTTTTTTTATTATTGATAATATAATATTGTCAAGGTACTTTTGTCTTCATTTTAACGTTGAAAGACCTAAACTGAGACAGGATAATGGAAAATGGAGGAAAAAGTTGAAGGATTAATGGAAAATGGAGGAAAAAGTTGAAGGATTAATGGAAAATGGAGGAAAAAGTTGAAGGATTGATGGAAAATGCAAGGCACCATAGGAAGTGGTTTAAGGAGAATTAGTCAATTTCTCACTCAAGTCTTTCATGAATATATAATTTAGTGGAACTACTGTTAGAGGGATTATTTTTATATAAGATTGAGAGAAGTAAATTTAGTCTATATAATCATATAATTAGCACTTTTTTCACCACATAATTTTCTCAAACATTGCATGTTTTTTTTTCTCACAAAAATACCACTCACCCTGAGAGTTTGAATAAACAAAAGATTTTAATCACAAATTTTGAGAATCTCTTCGGATTTTAAAAATTCATACTTCGCAGATTATCGGTTGTTCAAAACTCCTTATTTTAAAAAAAATAAAAAAAATTCAATGTTGGTGAACTGACGGATTCTGAAATCTCTACGAGCTGATAGATTCCAAGAATAGAAGCTACCGTTGTTGGTGAATATGCACTTAAATTCGTAAAATTTGTAATTTATAGATTCTCAAAATCTGAGCTAGAGACAATTTTAAATAAAATAAAAACATCTGATTGTATCGAGAGAAACATATGTGGTGAAAAAAGTATTAGCCTAATCATAATTATAACTTCTCGTAATATATTTTCAAAGTTATGTAACTTTTTAAAAAAATTGCATAACTTATTTATTTTAATCTCAATCATTTAAATAAAATTAAATGATCAATATTTTTTTCTTTCAATCTCATATAAAATTAACTTTTTCACAACCTCACTTGACACATAGCCCTGGTAGTGGGGGTGGAACCTAGGTATCTTCTCTGGCTGGCAAGTGCCAGGTCGTTTTCATATCCTCATATTGAGAGGATTAGAATTATAATTGTCAAAAAACACTGTGAAACCCTATTAAGACTCACATGTACCTGTATTTGATTTATAAATTTTTTTAACCCGCGTAAATATTGCGTATGACTAAAAAAAACACAGCATTTATTATATATTATACTTCTTCTATTTTTTTTATCTGTCCCATTATAAAAAAAAAATTGTTCCTTTTTATTTATCTTTTATAAAAAAAAAATTGTTCCTTTTTATTTGTCTTTTTAAAGTTTCAAGAGTATATTTATTATTTTTTTCTATTATACCCTTGTATTTGAAATGCATAATTAATTTCCACAAATTTTAAAAAATCAACTAACAATTACTCTCATCCTTTAATTTTTGGTTTCCATGTATACTCTCAATGTTAATCGAAACAGTAAAGAGTAAATTAGGAAAGGAGTGTTAAAATATTGTGACCCAAGAATATTAATAGATTGTTTTAATCCGTGTGATTTTATCTCAGAGGACAGATAAAAATGAAAAGAGATACAGTTTCATTAAAGTTTTGATTTTCTCTATAAAAACTTTCTTTCTTTTAATTTTTTATCCAGTACAATATTACACAAGTTAAAAAAATTTTTAATTTATTTATATTCTTTTCTAATCCGAGTAGGGACTCCGTCGCTGTTTCTTTTTCACATGAAAATTGAAATTACGGAACCTCTTTCTATGATTCTATCTTTTTAACTATTCTAAAATCTACTAAGCCTAGTTCCCATCCTTACTTGGAACCTTCCTGGGTCGACAGGATACAGAGATAGTGTTTGGCTTAGTTTTTTTTAGCTTCTCTTTCTCTTTTAAGTAAAAATTGGGCAAAATAAGATTTGTTGTAAATCTCTTAAATTTAAGTTGACTTCTTTATTTGTGCACAAAATGCAAAAAGCTAGCTTTTAAGCCAGAAGCTAGAAATATGAGCTTTAAAAAAAATATATGCTTATTTTGTGAGTCCATCGTAATTAATACCTAAATATTCTAATTAACATTTAAATCTTGAATATCTTTTCTTCTCTCTTTATAAAAATAGCAATTCGCTAAAACTTTCAAAAAGTCTTTTTTTCGTTTATGAATTATTCATTTTACTTTAAGATTTATAAATTCATTATTATTTAAAATTTTACATATTTTAAAATTTTTAATGTTAAATTATTATTTTGATAAATTTATATTGTGTTTACTTTTTTAATAAAAAATAAAAATATTGAGTTTTATAAAAGAATTATTTTTTAATGCAACTTTCTTTTTAAAAAATTTATATTGTTAATTTATTTTTTTATATCAAAAAAATGTGACAATTAATTATGACTAATTTTAAAAAGTTGACACAAAATACTTTTATCAAACAAATAGCTTTTTATTTATAAGTAGCTTATAAAGTACAAAATAATAAAACTATCAAATAGCTTTCAACTTCTTTTTAAAACTTTTATTTTTAATTTTTACTTAAAAGTCGCTTATAACCCAAAAATAAGTCACACGAAGCCACTTATATATTTAAAGCTTAGTTCGATTCGGTTTGTTTATTAAAAATGTTAAATTTAAGTTTTTTAAAAAGGCTTATTTAAATATAGCAGACTTAAGCTTTTAAAAGAATGTGCCTAATTTAAATAATTAAAGAGGTCAACCTAATTAAATAATTAAACTATTTTACAATTTATATTTATTTATTTGTAACATTATAATATAAATATAATAGTCTAAAAAATATAATATTTTTTATTTTATTAATAGTAATTTTTTGGCCTCTTAGGTTGTGTTTGGTAAAACTAACTTATAGTTTATAGCTTGTAGCTTATAGTTTATGACTTGTGACTTATAATTGAGTAGAAGTGTTTGGTAAAATTAGTTTATCAGGTAGCTTATATTTGTTAAATGACTTAAAAGACAAGTAATAATTACATGTAGTAAATTATTTGATAAACTAAACATAATAAATGACTAAAGGGTAAAATAGGAAAGAATTATTGAAAACTACTTTTCATAAGCTATAAGCTACTTAAAGTAGTTTTTCATAAGCTAGCTTATAGCTTATATAAGCTATAAGCTAGTTGTTACCAAACACCTCTACTTGACAATAAGCAACGGGCTATATGCTATAAGCTCCTAAATAAGCTATAAGCTAGTGTTACCAAACATACACTTAGTCCGTTTTCTACTAGCTTATTTGTCTATTAGTCCATTAAATTCGAATTCTAAAATAGTTTAAAAGTCTTAATGTTAAATAGGCTACTAAATATACTATTGAGTTATGCTAGACTTCTAAAAAGGCCAAACTCAACTTAAAAAATTGACTTATATCAAGTCACAAGCCTATATTTAAACTTTAATTTTGTGAAGTAAATCAACTCTATTTAACTTTTGGTATGATCTCCCATTTCCATCCAAAGTTCAAAGCGATACATACTCTATCTTTATAGAAATGTAGATTATTATTTATATTGGTAGTAGGCGTAGATATTTTTAACCCCTACTGTTTTACTTTTATCATTAGACTTGGCCATGTAAGGAGTGTTATTCTTATTAAGTGGTATAAATTTGCTAAAAACTTAGTTAATAATATAATATAAATATTTAAGTCTCAATAAATGTGTTTTTTTCTATAAAATACTATATTCAAATATCTCCAATTTAAAGATTTAGAATTATAAAATCTTTTGGTTTGACACATGAAAAAAAATATAGATGAAAAAATTACAATTAATAGAAACAAAAAAAATCAAAGCAATGAAAATATTCTATGATTTTATTTAATTTTCTTATTTCTAGTGTTGTGACTTGTGCAATGCAGATGTATAAATTAGTTTAGCATTGTTATATAATTATTTTAAAAATTATTTGAAAAATAAATTTTCTATATTTAATGTTCAAATAATATAAAATATATTAGTTTATCAATTTAAATAACAAATATTAAAAATATAAATAAAGGATGACTTTTATCAGCCATATTTTATTAAATATGTAATAAATTTTAATTATATCAGATTTTATTTTATTTTTTAAAAAAACTAATAAACTAATGTTGAAAACTTCTATATGTGTTTAAATTATTATACAATATTATTGACCTCAATAAAAGTTATCATTTTGAAAATGTAATGATTTGAATATAAAACTTATAAACATCAAATATAAATAAAATTATAAAATTTATTGCAAAATTGGAGGTAAAAGCAGTCGAAAATGAAGCAATGTTATTCTAATAAACCTATGTTATTCTAATAAACTTTCCCTATGAAAGTAAGACGACAATAGTTGAGGGATTTGAGAACATTGAAATTATTTATACTTAATAGTATTATTTTGTCCAACTAAAAGCATATAATTATATGTTATGTTTAATACCATTTGGTAAGTTCTAAAAGCTAATAGTTTTTCAAATAAAGAAAAAAATAATCATATACTAGCGTGTGATATATGAGAATAAATTGATTTTCACCTGTTATTAAATTTTGGTTTCTTTTGTTTGAATAAGTAAATTTGCTATAAATTTTAGACACATATTTATTTATGAAATACTTATAAGAACATCTATAAAACAATTAATAAAGCATCTACTAAATTGTTGTCATATTTGGAAGGAAGAATGTTCAACAACTAAGCAATGAAAATTTTCATGGTTATGATTCGAATTCAACATATGTGAGTAACTCCATACTCTCGTTATAATGTTCATGACTATTTTTTGGCAGCATATAAAAAATATTCATAAAATACACAATGTTTTTTTTTGATAAAAAATAACAAATGCATTAAACAAGCATTAGAGGTGCACGAAAAGTATACAGATATGAGGCGTTATTGACAGAACATGCAGTAATTATGGCACCCAATATAATGCTCCACGGAGAAAACAATTACACCATCATAAGACATTTACATGACCACCAATACAAACAATTGGGGACATCTCTCAGTTATGAAAACTATAGCAGAAGCCATTAATCTTTGCTTTAACTCAGAATCAAGACATAATTTTGATATCTCGTAGAATTGAATTAATACAAAATGCTCTTTGATCGAATATAAACTTGTTTCTGTGAATCCAAATTTGCCATAGAGATGCAAACCAGAAAATCTACCATAGCCGCTTTGAAGATGCGTTGCCATATGCCAGACCACTTAAATTGCGAGAAATGTTCCTTGCTAGTATATTGTAAAACTGTGGACGTTCCTAGCCAAAATAAAATTCCATCCTAGATGCAGTGAGATTTTGAACAGCGAAAAAACAAACGTGTTGTAGTCTCATCCTCCTCATCACAAAGGATGCACACAGGATTCTCATGTCCAATAATTCTGCGTCTACGCAAATTGACCCGAGTCGGTATGCGATCCAGAATGACCTTCCAAGCAAATGTGTTGATCTTCGAAGGGACCAACTTGTTCTAGAAATGAAGAAAGAAAGGATCCACCGAAGGTTCCAACGCCGCATGATATGCAGAGCTTACTGAGAAAAGCCCGTTCTTGTCAAGTTTCTACTTCCAAAAATCATCTACATTTTGTTGTACTTGTACAAAAACAAATAAGAGAAAAGACCTTAAATAAGACTTGTGCTACAACACTTATAAATACACATTAGTAGAAATGCAAAAATATATTAAATACTATTGCAATTACCAATACACATTAGTGGAAAAGCAAAAATATGTTAAAAAGGGGGAATGAATTTTAGTCGAATCAGCCTAATTTCAGTGAAAATGGAGAATAAATTTTTTTATGAAAATTTGGTTTCCCTCTAAAAAATCTTTGAGGGGTCAAAAAGATATCAAATATATCTTTACATAGTGAAAAATATGTTTTACTCAAAAAAAAAAAAAATCTCTTGCAGATAATCTTTATATTATATTTTACTTAATAATAGATTAATAGCATTTAATATTTATTTTGATTTATTTTCAAAAAAATATGATGAGTTAATTATTTAAGTTATCAAAACTGATTGCAAACCAATTCATCTCAAAAAAAATTTAAATAATAATCTTTAAACTAATAATTGAATTACCCTATAGATTATTCTAAATTAAAATAACATACCCCCTGAGTGATATATATTTTAAGTATATGATATGATAACTCATACACATATATTAATTTTTGAAATATACCACATTTATCTCTTAAAAAAAATCATGTTATTGATGTATATTAATTCAAGTTGAAATATATCATTTCCTTAAATGAATCGATCCATATTATGTTGAAATTTTATATGATGATCCCATTAAATGTTATCAGCGATTTTATTACACCAATTGAATTTAATTCGAAAAACTAGGGCCATTGGAGAGATATCATATTGATTTCTCTATGATATTTATAGAAATTCAAAATTTGATATGATAGTCTTAGTAAATGCTTAGTATCAATGGATTTTTTTTTTTTGCTTTGCTTAAAGTTTAGTTAAGGGGTAGGCCTACCTCGTCCAAGGCCAGGACATACCACCAATCTCAACGAGAATTTATAGTGGAATTTATAGATCGCCTACTAATTTAATCGTCCTAAAGAGATTCTTGCACCAATTTGTTCAATAGAATTAATTTCGAAATATATTGATGCATAATATTAGTGCCTATATAGTATCAATTTCCATGTTTAAGAAAATTCGTTTACCTATGTTTGAATAGCAAAAGCTTCACATAGTAGAAAATCATTCAATAAAATCTATACTAATTCATATTATTTTCTGTCTTTTACCAATTTTCTTTTAAAATTAGTGTTAATATTAAAATAAAGACATCAATCATTTAAACTTGAGTTTAGTGGTTATTTATGACAATTTTCACCGTCGTCACTTTAAGATGGAAACAAAATTAAGCTGGTTTTCATTTAGATTTTTGTAAATAATTATAATCAAATTTGTTTGAGTAAATTGTAATTACCACCCTTAAAGTTTAGCTAAATTGCACTTCACTCCATTTTATTAACTATGATTAGTTTCATTTTTATTTTTTTTAACAATGGGTAATTGATTATTTTCTACATTAAAATTGTTAGTTTTTAGGTTTGATAAAGTTTTTAATACCAACAAATTTTGTTTTTCATTTTAATCTAACTTAATTCAAAAATTTTATTTTGAGTTCTTAATAATGTTAAATTTTTTCATAACATTTTTTAGGGGACCAAAACAAAATTAAATAATAGGATTAAATTTAAAAAAATTAAAATTTTATTGAAAACTATAATTAAAAAAATTCGAGGGACTAAAAATAAAATTTTTGAATTAATTTTGTCAAAAATTAAAAAAGAAAATTATAGGGCGAACTACCCTTTAGTTGATTCTAAACATTTGTTTTAATCCATATAAAATTTTGTTTCGTGATAAATATATAATTTTTTAGTCCTTGTAATTACTAATTTTTATATTTGGTTCCCTTTTTTTTCTTAGTTTAATCATGTTATTTGATTTATTTATTTCTTGGTCCCTAAAAAAATGTGAAGCAAAAACTTTAACATTATTAGAGACTAAAAATAAATTTTTTGAATTAAGACGTATTAAAAGGAAAAATAAAAATTATTGGGACTAAAAGTTTATTTAAACTTAAAAAATAATCATTTTAATGTAAAAAAAAAACAATTAAGAACTAATTAATTCAAAAATTTTATTTTTAGTCCCTTGAATTTTTTTAATTTTAGTTTTTAATAAAAATTTTAAATTTTTTAACTTTAATCCTATTATTTAATTTTCTTTTGGTCCCCTAGAAAATATCATGAAAACATTTAATTTTTTTTGAATTAAGTAGGATTAAAATGAAAAACAAAAATTGTTGGACTAAATATTGATTCAAACGTAAAAACTAACCATTTTAATGTAGAAAATAATCAATTAACCATTGTAAAAAAAAAAGACATAAATATTGAGATGGAGTGCAATATAACCGAATTTCAAGGGTGGTGAATACAATTTACTACCCAATTTGTTTTAATTGATTTTTTGTATAGGTTAGAGTGCATTCACAAAAATTCGAATCGAGAAACTTCTACCCAAAGTAACACTCCCTAACTATTTGACCCACCAGTGATGCTGTTTTAATTGATTTGAAACGAGTTTCTTTTCAAAAAATTCATTGCATATTTATCATTTAGCACAACCTGTTTTACTGTACTTTTTTTTTAATTTTGTTTTTACTTTTAAAATAAAGACGAAACTATTTAAATTGGAGGTTTCGAATGTTTAGATTTTTTAAAAATTACATAGATGATAGGAATTTAATTAATAGTTTTTTATTTGATTTGAATCGAAGGATTAATATATGGGATTCCTATACCAGTTATTGAGTTTTGGAGTTTGAAATATTATCAATTATTATTATTAACCACAATTAGGGGAAAACTTAACTTAAAAGTAGAAGGCATCTAATCATCATCGTTATCAAATTCTTAAAATTTTCGAATTCAGTGATAAAATTAAGAGAAAGAAACTTTAAGTTAAAATAAATTTTAAATCTCAAATTAATTCAAATGCAGAGAACAAAATTATTCTAGATCAATTTTCTTTCAATTTTCGAATTCATTAACAGACTAAAAAAAGAAATTTATATTAAAATAAATTGTAAATCTCAAATCAATTCAAATGAAAACAACAAAATTATTTTAGATCAAGACAATACAATTTTTCAAATTGTCATCTAAGATCAAGACTAAATGAAAATGATGTTTTTTTACTGAATAATAAACTAATAGCATACATTATTTATTTTGATTAGATAAATATATATATATATATATAAATAAATAAACTTACAATTTAATTTTAAACTCTTATTTGACAATGAAATGATTAACTTATCACATTTATTGAATGCTTTTTTATATAGAATTACTCATTAATAATTTACTTATTATATTATGTGAATCATTCTTTTTTAATTACTTTAAGGTTGTTTTATATAAAAGATATCTCATATGCATTCTTTATATAAAATTTCACAAAAATCTCACATAAGTCAAGTGGTACTAATTAAAAATGATATCTTTATTATGTTATATGGATGATTATTTTTTTAATTACCTAAAGGTTGTTTTATATAGTTATCCATATTTATGTGAATAATATATACTTTTGAAAATTCTGAATTATATAATTATCCTTATTGTCATCTAAGATCAAGACTAAATCAAAATAATATTTTTTTTACTCAATAATAAATTAATAGCAATAATTATTTATTTTAATTAGATCAAATCATTCCTATAAATATAGAAACTTATGATTTAATTTTCTTTCTTTGTTTATTGTTTTTGGTCAATTTCAACACAAATTTTCTTGACATTGTAATTTATTTTTATCGTACTTCCCAAAAGCTTCTAATAATATTGCATATTCAACACAAATATTTATTTTTAATTATTTTGTCTGAAAATAAATAATACATTATTTATGTAATGTGTTTCTTTTATATTATCACTATGATGATACAAACAACTGATTTGTTCTTCTTAATTTAATAATGATATAATTTATCAATTCTAAAGTAGGGTGCTTATTAGTCATCTATTAACACAAGTAAATAAAAATGACAGTCATTTTTATTAGTTTTTCGTAGAATTTATATTTATATTCATAGTAGTAATTGTTTTAAGCTCTGAATTGTTGCATCATTATGTATTTCCATATTAACTATTTTCCTAGTGCATCATTATTAGTTTCTTATTAATTATTACAATTGTTTTATTATATGATTCTGGAACGTAACCCTAAAAATAACATATAACCTTAATAAGATTTTTATGTCCCAAAGACAAACAAAAAAGTAAACTATAATAATATATTAGTTTTTAACTTTTCATAAAAGATTTTATAATTTCTAAAAATTATGAAGATTTGGAACCAGCTATATTCGTTCTATTCTTTCTTTGCACATATGTCATAAAACAAACAATGTCGTTTAAAAATATTAGGCTTAATTACACTTTTGGTCCCTCAACTTTTTCAATTGTGCGATTTTAGTCCCTTTACTTTCAATTGAGCGATTTTAGCCCCCTAACTTTGTAAATCATGAAATTTTAGTCCCTTTACTATCTCTCATGGTCAACGGGGTTAAACCCATATAATGAGTTTTCATTTGTATAACTTTTGTTTGAAACATTTCTAATTGCACGATTTTGGTGTTCTTACATACTTTATTTTAATTGTTCGATTGCTTTAATCGTGAGCTTCTTAACGCAATATAGATTGATTGAAAAAAATCGTACAATTTGATAAAGATGAGGGGACTAAAATCACACAATAGACAAAGTTGGAGGACTAAAATCACACAATTAAAAGTTGGAGGACCAAAATCGCACAATTGAAAAAGTTGAGGGACTAAAATCGCCCAATTGAAAGTTGGAGGATCAAAATCACATAATTAATAAAATTAAGGGACCAAAACTGCAATTAAGCCAAAATATTATGATTCCAAGTAGTACAATCGATCGAAACAAATAGTTAATATGCTTATTGCTATGATTGAAGAATATATCATTATATTAAGTAAAATTCATAAATAGGCCTATAGCATCCACATCCACAAAGTCTACGGAAATGGGCTACAGATAATGAAAAATCAAAAAGTAAAAAATAAATTAACAAAAAATTGGTTAATTGCTCACCTAAGACTTTTTCCGGATCCAATTATTGGAATGTAATTTTATGAATCCAACCCTTAGTCATTCGCAAAATAAAATTGAGAAAACAAAAGGAGTACATAGAGAATAGAATGAAATCAAATGAAAAATGATTTGAATATATTTTGAGAAGATTGAAGTCTTATAGGGTTTTTTATAGTCGTCACTTATGTTTATCTTTAAAATCTTATAATAATTACTTTTTAAATTATATACCAAAATAGTATTTGATTTTGTATTTTATAAGTCATTTTAGTCCCTGACTTTCACTATCATCGGGCATTTTAGTCGCTGACTTTCACTATTATCGATCATTTTAGTACCTAACTTTCAGGGACTAAAATGAATGTTCATACAATTCAGGGACTAAAGTGACCTGCAAAATGCAAATTCAGAGACTAAAGTGACTTATCCGCACAAAGTCAATGATCGAAATAATACATCATTCATTGTTTCTTATTAAAATATTTGAAACGTGATTAAAACTTTTCTCATTTTCCTAATATATTTGAAATCTTTGGAACCTATTTTTCTCTCTAAAACTTTATAACTTTTATATGCATCAAGATAAGATTTTTTTCTCTCCTCTTTGGCATTATTAGTATTCTCATGCGAGAGCTTTTGTCTTTTCTTTTAGGTGCTAGGCTTTCAAGTATGTATGAGCCAAGACTATCATGTCCCATAAATGCCATCTATAGCTATTAGATACAATTTGTTACAAGATCCCATTAGTAAACTTGGAGACTCCACAAATCAAAATCGTATACCCTTTCTCTCAAAACCATGTCCTACACCCATGTTTCACCAATCTGATGCGTTTATGGAAGTGGATCGTCTTGACACTTCGATATAAAGAAGAATATTATTTTCACCCTAAAAGAAATAGGATGTTTTAGTTCCTCACTTATTAGAACTGACACGTTTGTGTCTCATTTTCATCTCTGTCAGTCATTTTCGTCTTTGGAATAAAGTTGTGTTTGGAAACACAACTTAATTAAACACTTATACAATAATCTATTTTTGAAAACGAGTTTATTTATATATAAAATTATGAAACTTATTTGAATAAGCTGAAAACAACTTACTCTGATAAGCTGTTCAAGGAAGCTTATGAAAATAAGCTAAAAATAACTTATCGAGACCTATAAGCTATTTTCATAAGCTGCGCATAAGCTCTTCCGAAGACAGCCGTAACAGTTGTTAGTTAATTAAGTGCTTATGTGGTACGTTAAGTGACACAGTAAATATCATGTAAGAAAAATCAAAATTACGTCATTTTAGTTAGTGACCAAATTAAAATAAATTTGTTCTTTGCTCAAAAATTAAAAGAAAGCTCTCGCAAAAGAGAAAATTCAGATTTCATTCAAATTCAACTTGTGATTTCCATTATAAATAATCCCTATTTACATGTTCACCGGAATGCCCATGCAATAAATTCTCACTGAACTTTTCTCTAAGTGTCAAGTTCAAGGTAGTAAGTTCCCACTAGTATTAAAACTACAAGCAAATTCCCTGCTAACTATCATAATGATTGAAAAACTCTTATACACATTTAAGAAAACACTTAACAAAGACTAAACAACATCTGAAAAATTTGCCAAAAAATTCTATACGAAAATTACATGAAAATTAAGAAATTAAGCTCATTTATCAATTAATTAGACCCAAACTAATTAAATAAAAGTTAAAAATCAACTAAAGATTTACAATTTTGGTTGAACCTCCTTAGGCTCAAATCTATACATTTTAGATCCTTAGGCGAAATTCAATATAAAGATCTATTTATATATAACATATCACTTTTTATTTTGTCTTTAATTTAATCTTTTTATGATGCAAAATTATTTATGGTTTTATAATCAATCAAATTTCAATAGATGATATAACTAATTCATTTATATAACTTGTAAAACATATAGTTAACCGTTAATCTCAAATATGATTTAATCAATTTAAATTATGTATGTTTTTTTAGGGTTATCAATCAATGTTTTAATTTGCAAATTATGCATTTAAAAAAGAATATACTATTTTTATATAATTTAATATTCTAATAAAATATTAATTTTATTTGTTCAATACTTCTTTCAATGACGTATTTTTGTGTTGATAAAAAATATTTAAACATGTTATAATATATTACTTAATAAATTATTTTTTAATAATTTAACCTTCATAATAATATTAAATAATTATGTTTTTTTGGTCTTATCAAATAGAGACTCTAAACAGTTGACTTTTTTGCTCAAGGCAAGATCCGACCCTGAAACCTCCTAATTCCTCATCATCACACATTCTCTTAGTTCAGTTGTACTATAACATTTGACACTGATACAGTGTCCAAGTTGTGTCTCTTCGGGTTTTAGATATCTTGTCAAATTTATTTTTGAATTTCCTCTTACACCTGTATTTTTCCAATAAAAGAACTAAACATATTGAAACTGGTTGTAATTTTGTTCGAGATTAAGGGATTTAGATTTGTTGCTGTTACAGATAGCACCAAATCCATTTCGTCTCTAGAGGAACGAAGAATTCAATATATATTTGTTTGATGCTTGGAGCATTGACTTATATGCTGTAACTAGATCAAGAATGAACAATTAGTAGCAATTAAATCTCACCTACTCCCTCAATTTTTGAATATATATAAGTAAAAAATAATTACTTTATGTCCTTTAAAAAAATTAGTTAGACATATTTAATTTTTTTGAAATTCGTGAGTCTCATTACTGACCATGAAAAAAATTAGAAAAAATCAAAATATTAATGATAATAATAAATAATTAATGAAATATTGTGTGATGGGAAAAAAAATGCAGAAGATTGAACCAAGAGGCATGAATGTCTTCTTCTGTTACAATCTAAAAAACAATTCATTTTCCTAAAGTATTCTTAATCAAGCTAACATCTCTTCACTTTAAAATCACTAATAAATGAGTGAATTGAGTGAAGAATTTTTTAGATAAATTTTTATTAAATGTAAATAAAAATAATTAGCTTTATTTATATTTAAAAACATAATATTATTAAAAAATTTGCTTATTATATTCAAAAAAGGAGCGAGTACATGTATTAGCAATTCATGTAGCTATGATGTATCGGTGAGTAGCGTTCATTATTATTCTGACTAAATTTGCGTCCCAGTCATATAGCTAAGTTGGTGAGCGTATAAACACATGCGTGTGTAGATACATGATTCAATCACCGATTACATTATTTAAGCAATTATGCTTTCTTATTATGCAACTCTACCAAATCTACCATGTCGATGCCACATGCTACCTAAAATTTATTGTAATTTTAGACATTCAACACACAAATTAGGGTTGAACAGTGTTACTTAAATAAGCCATCCATGTAAGCGCTCTGCAATCTTGAAACAGGTTAATAAACACCCTATAGAAATGCTCAAGAAAATGAAATTATTATATTAAACTTTGTAAAAATTAAGAGAAGTTTCTATTTCTATTGTTCCCTTTTCCCCTATATTAATCTTTTATCTCTACAAAAAAAGAAAAAAATAATAATGGACTCTTTATAAATGCACCACGAATATATAAAGAGATAATAGTTGATGGGAAAAGTAAAGCACATTATTTCATAAATCACATGTTAATTATCATTAAGGGTAGAACTGTAAAGAAAAAAAATGCTAAAGTATACAAATTGGAACAGAAGGCATATTATTTATCCTCTTATTTTATCTGTTCAAAAAGTTACAAAATATAAATATGGTTCACACCAAAGCTAGTAATAACTACGTAAGAAGAAACACTAACAAAGAAAAATGAAGAGCAGGAGCATTGTGCCCACTCCCCTTAATGTGAAACCACCACTACCAAAATTCACAGCCAGATCACAGATTAGAACCGCTGTAAAATTCCTCAATGACATAGGTATTAACCATCTAAGTGACCATTATTCTTAGAAATTTAGAATTAAATGCGACAAATTAGAGTTGAGCACGGCGGTAACTGGCAAATTAGATAAATGAACCACAAAACTTCGAAGTTCGAACCTTAGAGAACACGGATAGTGACACTATCCAAGGGGTTATTATCATAACAATACTAATAACGATTGTTTGGTCAAAAAACAAAAGAAGAGAAAAAGGAAAAATCAGCATGATCAAGTGGTGTTTCTAAGAGCAGCAACACAATTGCTTCAGCGAACCAGAGTTTCACTATTTATGTTGATGATGTCACAATTATCATTGTCATGTGTTAGTTATCTATTGCCTATCCAATAAATTGGAAGAGAAAAAAATAGAAAAGACAGTTTAATTTGAACAAACTCTCAAGTTTGTGTAGAGAAATTTGACAGCTAACACATTAGTTTCATCAAATGCAAAACTGTCACCATGTTCTCTGTTAGTTAGCTTATATGTTATCTAATAGAATGAAACCATTTATGTAAGTTTTAATAGTCCATATTTATAGATCTTAGCCCTGAAAAAACACTAAATGACATCTATTTGTAGTTCTTATAAATTGATTCATTTGTTTAATTATCTTTTGCGTATTTTTTTCTTACTTTTTGTTTGCAGAGTATGATTTGCCTGAACCCTCATCTATAAAATAGTGAAATTATACATCTATAAAATGAAACGACAGTTTAGGTAGGAAACTCAGCAATTACACTCTATTATCATTTGGACATTTCATGCTTTAGATTTATGCAGGACTCAACCCTCATCTAACAAAATACATGATCATGAAATAAGAAAAAAATAAAAAACAAATCTTATCCTGAACTTGAGGCTACTTCATGATCTATTTCCAACTTCATGTATTGCTATGATGAATAAAGATAAAAGTACAAAGATCTACCTTCATTTCTCTTCATAATTGGTTTCATGATCTTCGATCTCACCCGAGCTGAGAAATGTGTTGACACTGCCGCTTTCTATTGCACCTTCAGATTTCGATCGTTTTGAGATCCTCTCCGTTCCATTAGAAATGTCTGAAGAATGAGCTACTGACTGATCATCTGGTATCTTTTCCTTTTGGACCATTGGCTTTGGGTGTCTGATAGCTTCTGCAGCCTCTGGCATTGCTACAGGTGGAGATTGAGGGGGCACCCACGCTCGTTGGGCTGGTTGTCGATCGTATTGAGTAGATGCTTGGTTATACTCAATTCCATCATCAATCTCTTTGATTCTGCCATTTTTCATTTGCCACCAGGGCACTGGGTGGTGATCATTATCTTGTACCTTGAAATTCAAGTCCTTGCTACTTACTTGAGGCCGAAAGACTTGGTTCGAGGTGCTTTGCACCTGACTTCCTTCCCAAGGCTAGCCATGAGATGTTGAAGAAAATAATCAGATTCATATGGAATAATATTACCGGGAAACAAATGTTAACATTATACATAAAATACCTTTCCCACAAACACACACACACACACACATTACTCGATAGTAAAATTATTAGAAGACACGTCAATATAACTCAGTCCATGTTATACCTTTCAGATTTCAAACATGCTAACCTCCATTATAGCCTGGGTGTTAGCATACAAATTATTCATTTTTTGACGTTTAAAAACACCAGAAAATAATTGTTATATTGATAAAGATTTCAGTTACTTGATTCTGTAAGTCCACATGTGTATGATATTAGCAAAATATTCAAACTTTGAATGAGAAATTTATCCAAAGATAAACTGTCTTTTCCATAAGAAAGATCTTTGACCTATACCTTTGATCTAGGAGCTAAGCGAGGAATTGATGGTTGCTGATAAGGGTTGGGGGGTGCATCATCAATATCCTGCAATAAAATCCTGGGTTAATAAAAGTAACATTGGCCACAAAAAAATTGGTAAACCAAACAGAGAAGAGTAATCTTTTTTGTACGACACAATCTTTTACTTCACACTAGCACCACCCCACACAATCACACCACAATTTTATCATCAATATTTCCTAATTTAAATCAATGTTACTGCAATGAAGCGAGTGATATATGTGCGACTACAATTATCTAGGTGAAAAATGCATCAAAGTTTACCCTGATGTTAGAAGGCTTCTCCCCTCTTTGGATCATGGCCATTATCTGAGAAAAAAACAAATAATGAAAGAAATTAATTGACACAAAGATCCAATGATCTCAATCAAAATACACAAAATAGAGGATTCCAAATTGAACTTTGAACTTAATATAAATATAGGGAATATATCTAGTGAGATGGGCTATTCTTAATTTCTAGAGTAAGAGAAGTAAATCGGGACCAGACATATTTACAAAATGCTTTTTCTGAAGTCATGTAACTTTTGAAAATACTCACATGACTTCTCTGCTTTAATCTCAATCATTCAAGTAACATCTAATGGTCAATATCTACTCTTCTCACTCTCATACAAAAATAGCCTCTTACTTGATACCTAGCCTATAGCACTTGCCACCAATAAAGCTTACCGTAATCAGTACCAGCAAATAAACAGACAGCATAATAGATTAAAACCAAAAATATATGATTGGTCCCTTATGTTCTATAAAAATTCTAGTATGGTCCTTTATGTTTATTCAACGTCTCAATTAGTCCTTTATCTTTTTTTCTGTCACTTTAATCCATCATGCTTATTTATAGTTTCAATTTCAACCTTTATTGCTTGTCAAAAGTCTCAATTTCATCCTTCATAACTTGATTAAAAAGGATTAAACTAGAACTTACAAATAAACATAAGGGACTAAATTGTACATTGAAAAGATAACAGACTGAATTGAGATATTAAATAAACAACAACGACGGAATTGAAAAAGAAGATAAAGGGCCAAACTAGGATTTTCACAAAATATAAAAGACTAAATGGTAGGAACATAAAAACAGCAAAGCCAAAGATTCACCTCCATATATGATTTTGGATGAGGAGCACTAGATGGTTCAATAGATGCAGTAGGGGATGGAGATCTCACTGCAAATAACAGTCTAATCATAGGTAATAATACAGAAATTACATTAGTTTAATCAAGACTAAATTAATGTATAACAACCTGAACGCAACTCATAGTCTGCCTTTGCATTACCAATCAGTTGCTGTACCTATTTCAAAAATCACAGTTGTCAAAGTCAAATCCGATGTAAAACAACTCAAATGGGGATCTGAAAAAGTGAGAAATACTCCTTATTTAATATATTTAGAATATTTTATATATAAATATATAGAGACACACAGACTGCACACGCAAAGAGATCTAACCTTTGAACTTTTTCTAGAGTCTTGCCATTGCTCTTGCTGCGAGACAGAGAGCCCACTAGAAGCTATTTGTCCAAAATTTGCAGAAACAGATGATTTCAATAAGAACTTCAAAAATAATAATACTAAATATTCTGCCTAAATGTTCCAGAAATTTTTACAGAAAACCTCAAGATTTTAGGAGAGTATAAAATGCAAGGGTATAGGTGAGCTTCCTGAGATGGTCATAAAGCATGAAATGAAAATACAATTTGTCAAAGCTCTTCACCAAGCATATGCCAAAACATCAGTAGAAATACAGGGCCTTGCTGCACTCTAGAAGGGCTATAAATATGCAAGTTCACTATTGCCCAAGAACTCCTAACAAATATACAAGAGCCATTGCCAAAAAATCAAACTCTTCTAGAAAATATCCATAGCAATATAACTGTTCATATTACCCAACAAATTTAACGGAAACTCGAAAATTACCTTCGAATCTTCTTATTGCAAAAGTCAAGAACAGCTTCATTTCTTGCACTTGCTCATCCAACTGTTTAACAACTTCCGCAAAGTATCTCTTCTCTGCAAAGTATAAGACCAGATGCAGCAAAAAATCAAGTCAATATTCAGAAACAAACAAGGTAAGGGGAAATTCAGGGACATCAATAAATATATAAGATATCCGATAACTTGCAAGTTAAATTTCTATCGAACCACCTTCACTTTTTGAAGTCAACATTTCTTGGCTTGCTTTTGCCAAATCTGCAGCTGCAGCTGCAGCTGCTTTCGCAGCATATGCAGCTTCTTCTGCCAATGTTGGCTTTGACTCTGTTCTCTTTCGTTGGTAATATTCTTCTTCTATGACAACATTGCGTATCCAATATTTTAACCAAGGAAGAACAGAATTCTAAAACATGGAGCATGCATCCAGAGTTCAGTGAGGCTAAAACCACAATGTGATAAAACTTACGCATATATAGACCAAGAAATTTGGTTAGGTACAAGAGAAGAAAGATATGTCAAATAGGACAATCCAATTTAGTTTCATCCAGAAAAGTTAGTGGTCAATACCTTAATTAGCCAAGCTGTTCCAGCACCTGAAGCAGCCAATACTCCAATTGCAATAAGGGCATGTGACCAACAAAAAGTACGGCGTGATAAAGTTCCCAATGAAGCAATAATGCCAGTAGAAGCAGATGTAACCGGAAGCAAAGCCTGTGATTGGCCTTGCTGTTGTGATGATGGCTTCAATTGTCCATCTGTCAACATTAAAGTAAGTTATGTAAATCCTAGTTTGTTTTGAGTAGACTAAGTGTGTGTTTGGGGCTGCAGAAACAACCGTTTGAAGATTACAACTATGATTTTGCAATTTTTCTTATCATTTGGATTTGTATTGAGCTTCTCTCAAAAGGGATTTTAAACTTCCAGACATGATTCTGGTTAAAGCAAGGTCAATGTTGCTTTTGCGGGAGGGTTACAATTTTACATTATATTTTCACTCCAAACTTGCTTTTGAGAAAAAATTTTCCAAACATTAATTACTTCACTGCAAACTCAATTTTAACTTAAATCAACTTTGCACTCGACAGGGTGTTATGGTGGCTAGCAAAGCAAAACTTTGAGTTGCATCTCCTCAGCTTGAAGTGGGTAATTACGTTTGGCTTACAACAAGTAAAAACTAAAATCAATATTACAAAATCAGTATTACCTAAAATCAAGTTTGCAAACGCTCTGCCAAACACACTAAATAAATAGAGAATTAACCAGCAACTTCATTCAGTCCAAAGGTAAACAGGAATAACAGAAGACCAAACTGCAACTTCAACATTAAACGCATTACCTTGATTTACAACGGCTGTCTGCTCACTAGAAGGTGAATCCTGTGATTTCAAGTAACGTTAAGCATTACATTACAATAGATGAACATAGAAGAATTAATAATCAATTGCCTGGTTGTATTTGACTTGTAAATGAACAAGTGACAGAGCTATCTTGAAAATTGAGTAACTTATCAAACAAGAAGCTTACAGGCACACGGCGAAAGGCTTCATCTATCTCTTCCTTAGTAAGGCCTTTCCTCTCCAGAAAGGATCGCCTTTGGATGACGGGAGAACCTCTAACTTTAGGATGCGAAAGAAACTTGACGGCATTCTGAACTTGTTCCTCCCGCATTGGTTCTGTGTTCACAAAGACTGAAGTCATTGAACCCTGTTTAACAAGCTCTTTTCGAGTATCATGCTGATCCACATTTGCCGGTTGCGCAATTTCAGCACCTAGTACTCCACAAAATACAGAACCAACAAATCCATTTTATCAAACTCAAAATAAAATAAATTGTAACTAATCTGAATTCTGAAACATTCTGCTGGCAAATCCAATCAAGTATGGAAATATTCAACGGGAAAAAGGTAAAGTTAACATGATGAAGGCAACTAACTTTTTGGTAAAAGAAAATAGTTTTCACAAGACAATTCAAATTTTTCTCAAGAATAAACCAGAGCAAAGCTTAATCATGAAGGACAAACATGTCTTAAAAAACTAACTGGTTCTGAAAAGTACGATAAAACAAGGTCAAATCACTTCATTTTCTTTTCATTTATTTCTCCTTTGCCTTCATTTAGTTTAATTCGTCGATCAGTGATCATCAAAAATGACGAGTATGATTAAAACTAGTCTAACATTTCTTAGAGAAGGTAGCAGCGACATGGATTAATTTACAAATTGTCCACAGTGGAGAGAACGTGTGATCGATAAATAACTTTTCCTTCGATCAACAACAATCTTTCATTACCATAAGAAAAGAAAATTAACACTGATTACTGAAAGAAAAGAGAGAGTAAAACCTGTGGAAGGGGAAGGAGAAGGCGATTGAGCAGCCATCCCGCCGTCCTCCTCTTCCTCGTTCTAGTTCTGAATTCTTAATAGTGTTTTTTTCTTTTCGGTTTTTTTTTTTCTCTCTCTTTGTTCTAGACTAGTTTATGAAAAATAATTATGGGAGAAAGAAATTTTTAAATATTTCCTTGCAATTTATATTGGCCCATTACTTTTACACTTGTCACCATTCCCCTCTCGTTTTAGACATGAAGTTACGGTAATGACCTTGTATGGCATCATTCCATTCTGAAAGACCAACTTATGGTGACATATTAGAAATTTGAATTCATGAAGGGCCTCGTTCGGTAAATTTGTGAATTAAACACCACCATCACTACACTCTCTCTTTGACTTTCTCTTAGCAACCGCTACCGAAACCAATACCACGACCACTGTAGCAACCATCATCACCAGAACCACAACGTGATTCCACCCACCATCCACCATATGATTTTGTTACCAAAGAAGAGGAAGTCAAGGATCACTAGCAAAGGAACTAAACTCCTCCACCCTCACTAACAGAAGATTATACCGTACACGTCATCACCACCGTTGACATTAAGCTTGTTTTCTCCATCCTTCCTCATTTTTGTTAATTTATGTTGGAAGATCACGAGAAATTAGGTTGATCCGTAGGGTAGAAAATAGAAGCTGAAAATTGAGTTGTATCTAGAGGAAAATAATTTGGTAATCTATTCAGATGAGACATATCCAGAAACTTACGAATAAGGCCTCTCTGAAAAAATTTCATAAGCTGGTCAAGGGTTTTATGGATTTAGAGAATCCGAAACATTTCTGCATATGACATTTCTATAAACAAATATAAGCTTTCCGGATGTGAAATATCCGGATGAAGCAAATCCGAAAGGTTATCGAATGAGATTTTTCTAGAATTATACAATATATCTTATTAATTTTTAGTAATTGTTTTTTTTAATTATTTTGAATTAGAATAATTAGGATATTTAGTTTATTATTTGTCGTTGTTATCATAAACCTTTACTATTATTTATTATATATTTTAATTTTAATTGATTATTTTAGTGTATTATTTAAATTCGTTGTTATATTGAGTTGACCTAATAGTGGTAATATTTCAGGATGACACGTGATAGAGGTAGAGGTCACAGAGGGACCAATAGCAGCAGGATAGACTGAGTCCCACAACTTTTGTATGTAGAGGACTCTTGGCATAGAGACAAGGAGGTCAGACGGTCCAAGAGGATTCGGTTCCTCCTATCTAGTTTTATGAGGGACTAGTTGATACAAACCCTATACGTTAAGGGTATCCCTTAATTTTAAGGGCAACTTGTAGGACCTTTTTTTTTGGGGTTATTCTTGTTGATCTAAAATAAAAAAAATAATGAAGAAAAGAAAAATGAAGAGTTAGGCAAGTTTGGTAGGCTGATTGGGTTTAGGGTTGAGGCTTAATGGCTTTGGGCAGAATTTAGATATAAGGACTAATTCAATAGGGAATTAATTTTGGAGACAAAAGTTTTAATGAATAGGAGGAAGAAATGGGCTGAATAATGGTGTTTAAAGGCTTGGTTGGGTGCTGACTAAGAATGGATGAATGTGGCTTGGATTTGGTCTTGGTGCAAATTAGAGTTTAAAGGCTAGGAGACAAGAAGTTAATGAAAAGGAGAAGGATATGGGAAGGTGTTTTGGACTGTTTGGGGCGTGGTGGCTGAGGTGTTTAGGGTCTGAATTATTCAAATTTAGGTAAGAGAAATGGTTAGGTAAGAGTTGATGAGCAATTATGTAAAAGGCGGAAAAAGGGGGATTGTGTTTAAGGGAATTAATGGCGAGTTGTGGCTGAATTTTGGAGCTTGGGGCTGACCAAAAATGGTGGTTTAGTGGCTAGAAACTTAGTTGAAGGTAGGCAAGGAAGAAGATGAAGATTATGAAGCTTAAGGAAGAACGGTGAAGAACACAAGAAATCTAGTCTTGAATCACTCAAGAGCTAACAAGAGAATCACTCTCTTGGATGAGAATCACACTCAAATAGATTATAAAATCTGAATTTTTACTCAAGATAACTTGGTTTATTCATGGAGAAAGCAAGCTCTTATATAGGAGAAACTTGCTTCTAAGGTTACAACTTGAAGAAAGAAGAAACGGTTACCATTGATGGACATTCAAGGTGACTTTGAAGACTCATTAAAAACAAATAAAACATGTGTAAAATGAGGCTAAGAGGCACGAAATTTTGAGGCTACAAGGCAGCCACAACTCTTCCTCTTCTAGCTTATTTGACCTAGATTAAACCTAATTACTAAAGAGCCCATGGGTGGTGCAAATCCAAGATGAATTGGCAGCCACTTAACACAAGTTTAGGCCTTTATTACAAACATAGAAATGCTAAATAAACCCCTAAATGGAAGCAGCTTGTGCGCCTCCTTCTTCACCTTGGGCCTTGATGCAATTGACCATTTTAGGCTTCTTCACTTGTAACTTGGGCTGAAATTCATGAAGCATGGTTAACACTTGTTGAAGAGCTTCTTGTGCCTTTTTAGTCCTTGCCCTAGTCATAGGTTCTCCAAGCCCTTCCAAAGGATCCTTGCCTTTAGTTTTTCCCTTAGTCTTGTTGGTGTCCTCATCACTAGTCCATGAAGAGATTTTACCTGAACAGGTTGAGCATGTCTCGGCACCAGATCAGGCCGGACATGACGTTCAGCCAACTTCATATATGGGCTGACCAATTGATACATCTTTGCTAATTTATTATAAGAGGAGGGTAAGACATATGTTATTTGTTTGTTAATTGTATTAAAGTTATTTAAATTGGTTAAATTAATAATTTGATGTGCTAAAAGATTTACGGTCCAAATTTTAGATATATGAGCCACTAAAGATGGTGCGTGTTGGGAGCGATGAGGTGATGGCGCACATCAAGGCAGTTGGACTTGCTCCCCTATTGACCTGCCACCACTAGTACATAGACGCATAGTTGATGTTGGCGTTTATCAAGCGGTGGCACCGTGACATATGCTCTTTCCATCTCATCGTCCAGGCGATGACGATAATGCTTCAGGATATTGTCGATGTGTCATTCTGACGAGGCAGCCCGCCCACTCAAAGGCTTGGCTGCCTCACTTATCATTACATTGCAGGACCAAAATCCCCAAGACCTTGTTAGCCAGTCTCTGGACCTGGGCATCAAGAGATCTGTCAAACACGCTTCAAGACCTACACCCCAAAGGACAAGCCTGCCCTCCCCTAAGGTCGTTAGACGCAAGTCTCGGTAGTCCCAAAAGGAATTGATCATGTTCAACCCCCATTACTCATAACTTCCCACCACTTGTAACTGCTACCACAATTGCCTGCCTACAAGTGGTGCGTCGTGGGGCTCCCTGTATGCACACATATATACCCAAACCGTAGAGCAAGATAGGCATGTCACAAAATTTAAGCTAAGGTCACTACTGGTGCTCTAGCTAGAACCACTCTATCTAGAACCTACTAATTGGCCTTGCGTGAACATCTGGCGCTGTCTGTGGGGATCGCTAGATTTTCAATTCCCACCATCGTAAAAAGTCGTTTAGTTATGGCGAGACAAGGGCTTCACACCCTCAACCACCGCAAAATGACAAGCAAATTGTCACGCTAAAATAGTTATAAGAACAATTAGCTGCTTTACAAAGATAGCAACGTGAAACTAATCATCAGAATGAAGAATTATTGGCAACAAATCAGAATTTACAATGGCATATTGAAGACATGCGTCGCCATGAGGAGAATGGTGATCATTTAGAACCTTCTGAGGACTACTCCCCCGTTCGGTGACGCATTCCACTTAAAGAAGGAATTTTCCAGGGAGAACTCACCATAATAATCCCCTTGATCATCCTGTTGAAACTTCATTTTTAGACGACATCATAAGCATTGAGTTTCCAAATAGAATGAAGCCTATAATAGAGTTGTTTGATGGGGATAGAGATCCTCAAGAGCACTTGGATGCCTATAAGTATGCTATGATAAGCTTCATGGCTAATGAGGCTGCCATGTGTCATTGTTTTCCAGAACTCTGAAAAAAGATGCGAATAAATTGTTCCTTAGGTTGCCACCCAGATCCGTGAGCAGTTATACGCAGTTAACAAAGTTGTTCCTTGTATAATTCGCTTACAAAGTATCCAGGAAGAAGTCCCAGGAAGATCTGGGAAACATCAGACAAGGCAAAAATGAATCCTTAAAGGATTACTTAAATCGCTTTGACAAAGAAGTCTTAATGGTGAACGATGTTAACACGAAGGTGTTGAAAACTTTGCTAATCAACGGCTTGCAGGTCAATGATTTTTATCAGTATATTAAGAGAAAGAAGCCTGTGGATCTAGCTCAATTCCGAAGAAAAGCAGAGGAGTGGATTAAAATGGAGGAGTTGATTGAAATGGAGGATGCTTGTGAATCAAAGTAGGATAGTATGGCTCAGGCTAAAAAGGTGTCAATATCCGTAAAAGAACAAAATAATCCCAAGCAGGCCACTCTTCAGCAACCTCCTACATACCCCAAGAAGAATTTTGGAGACAAAAAGCAGTTCCCCTGTTATCAGAATAGGTTTAAATCATACACCGATCTTAATTTTCCACAAGATACTATGCTTAAGAAAGTTGATTCAACGGGTTTAATACCTTTCCTAGAGAACCCATTTCACAACCAAATGACGTAGATTGCTCCAAGTTTTGTGAATATCATCGTATGTATGGTTACTACACTAGACATTGCAAGCATTTACGAGATCACATCGAGCAACTGATCCTGGACGGATATTTAGGAGAATTTGTCAAGCGAAGTTTTGCATATCAGCCTAGGTCACGTTCGCGGTCTTCGAGACCTCAAATGTCAAGATCTCAAAGTTCCAAGAATCTCGACCAACTCGAGGGCCTCAACAAATCATCAACTCCATTACAGGAGGTTTTACAGGAGGAGGCCATACTAGTTCAGCACGCAAGTGTCACTTGCAAGTTATTTTGAACATCAATTCAATAGACTCAAACATCAGTGCAAGCAAGACAACACCACTTATTACCTTTTCTCCTGATGAATTCATGGGATTAGTTGCTAATCAATATGATCCTATGGTGATAAAAATAAGGTAAAATGACACTTTTGGTCCCTTAACTCTTTGTCCTAATTCACTTTGGTCCCTTAACTTTTTGTTGGTTCATTTTGGTCCCCTAACTTTTATTTTGCATTCATTTTGATCCCTTCCGTTACTTCCGTCAGCAAATTTAACGGAATAGAAGGGACAACGTTATATTCCATTACTTTTTTAATCTAACGGCTCAGAATATTTCAAATCATCGGTCAAGATTAAATCTGGATATAAGTTTTTTATTAAAAAAAAAAGAAGAAAACTTCATCACCATGTTCATCTTCTTCTTGTTGTTCTTCATATTCTTCAACTCCTCCACTATCTTCATCTTCTTTTTTCTACCTCATCTTCATTGCATCCTTAAATTCACCACTACTATCTCCTCCTTTTCGTCTGCTTCATCTTATTTCCAGTTAATTTTTTTCATCTTCACTTTCTACCATAATTTCATTTGTTCATTATTCAAAAATAATTTTATTTGTTCATTATTCAACCAGTTTCTTCATCTTCTTTTCCAGTTTTTATCGTTGAAAAGTTGCTTCTTCACCACCACTATCTCTTCAATTTTTTTTCTAAATCAATTTTTTTTCTAGTTCTTCTTTGTTCATTTTGCTGCTTATTCTTATTTCTTCTTTCATTTTATTCCTTCTTTTTGCTTCATTTTCTTCATTCTTTTTCTTTCCAAACCAGTAATTTCAGATTGAAAGAAATCAGATAGAATGAAAAACCAAAAATTAAAATTAAATAATATCTAACTTTTAAAACCCTAATCCCAAATTAGAATCGAATAATTCCAAATTTATTATTTAGTTTTAATTTCAGAATCTAATCCCCAAATTGTTGAGGGTCTAATTGATGTGAGTGGAAGAGGGCATCCTCGTCCAAATTGAAATCGAAATCGAAGAAAAAGAAACGTTGAAGAAGAAGGAGGAGAAGAAGAGGAAGGAGAAGATTGAAGAAGAAGAGGAAGGAGAAGATTAGAGGAAGAAGAAGATTGAAGAAAAAGAGGAAGACCAAAGAGGAAGTAGTTTCGATGAGTAGAAAGAAGCAGAAGAAAGAAAGAAGAAAATGAAGAACAGGAAGAATGTTCTTCTTCCTCTTTTTTTTTTTAAAAAAAACTCCAGATTCATTATAAGCCGTTGATATTCTCCAATTTGAGCCGTTAGATTTAAAAGATAATAGAAGTGTAACGGTGTTAGTCAAATCTGTTAAGTTTACTCACAGAACTAACGGCAGGGACCAAATTGAGCCAAAGATATAAGTTGTGGGACAAAATTGAATCAAAAAAAAGTTAAAGGACCAAACTGAATCGACGCAAATAGTTAAGGGACCAAAAAGTGTCATTTTGCCTAAAAATAAATATGGTCAATTTCACGGTAAAAATGGTATTGATTGATCAAGAAAGTTCGGCGGATATAATGTTTTGAACTACTTTTGTGTTGTTGGGTTTATCGATGTCCATGATTGGGGTGTACCACAACAGTCTAGTTGGCTTCTCAGGCAAGTTGGTAAGCTTCAAGGGATGCGTGGAGGTAGAAACCATGTTTAGAGAAGGAGCTTTCACTAAGGTTGTGAGCGTGCTGTACTTGCTAGTAAATGCTGTTAGTTCCTATAATGTGATTATAGGAAGACCAACCCTTAATAAGTTGGGAGCATTGGTATCAATTCCTCATTTGGTTATGAAGTACCCAGCATCGCAATCAAGGGTAAGAGTAATTCGGGCTAACAAAAAAATGGTAAGAAAATGTTATCACGATAGCCTTAAACCGGTCAAAGTTATGATTAGTATCAATCAAAAGGTCACGCAGATAACTGAAGATCAGAATTCGATTAATTTAGACCCAAGAGAAGACTTCCACGAACGGAGACCCCAACCAGCAGGAGGTTTCAAACCGATATTGCTTGATGACATAAAGGATCATACAACATAGATAAGTAGCGAATTGCCTTATGAACTTGAATGCATGTTAATTGCTTTCTTAAGGCGTAGCGTCGATATTTTTGCGTGGACCTCTGTAGACATGTCGGGAATCGATCCCGAGTTTCTGTGCCACTAGCTCATGGTCGACTCGAAGGCGAAGTCTGTTTCACAAAAGAAAAGGAAATTACAAGAAGGATGTAGAAGAGCTGTAAGCAAGAGTATGAGGGCCTACTAAAAGTGGGCTTTATATGTGAAATACAATACACGATCTAGTTATCAAATGTTGTCACTGTGAAAAAAGCAAATGAAAAGTAGCGTATGTGCACATATTACACCGACTTGAACAAGGCTTGCCCAAAGGAATCGTATCCACTTCCTAGTATTGATAGGTTGGTTGATAATGCTTTTGGTTTTCAATACCTCTCTTTTATGGATGCGTATTCCGGTTACAATCAGATCAGAATGAATGAACCAGATAAGGACAAGACCGCTTATATAGCAGACACAACAAACTATTGTTACTGAGTCATATCTTTTGGGTTAAAAAATGCTAGGCCGACTTATCAGTATCTTATGGACAAAGTCTTCTCAGATCTGATCAGGAAAAACATTTAGGTTTACATTGACGACATGGTAGTCAAAACGCTTCCAGAAGCAGATCACGTGGTAGACTTAGATCAAATTTTTAAGCAGTTGAGAAAATATAACTTGCAACTTAATCCCCAAAAATGCACCTTTGGGGTCAAGTCGAGAAATTTCTTAGGTTTCATGTTGTCTGATAGGGAAATAGAAGAAAATCTTGATAAATGTCAAGCCATCCTAGATATGAAATGTCTAACCAACGTAAAAGAAGTAAAGAAGTTGGCAGGGCGCCTCGCGGGTTTGTCACGTTTCATGACCAAACTGGGGGAGAAGGCTCACCCTTTTTTCTAGTGGCTCAAGAAGGTGAAGACTTTTGCCTGGACATAAGAATGCGAGGCCACTTTCTCAAAAATTAAAGAGTTCCTAGCTTTTCCACCTGTAATAGCGCAGTCGAAGGAGGGGAGGAATTAATTCTCTATATTTCAACTTCTGATATAGCCATCAGCGCCGCTCTGGTAAGGGAATAAGGTAGCACCTTGCAACTCATGTATTTTGTCAATCGAGTCCTATAAGGACCAGAAGTCTATTATCAACTCATTAAGTGAGTTGCGTTAGCACTCGTTGTAGCGGCTAGGAGACTGATCCCATATTACTAGTGTCACCCAATAGTGGTAGGCACATATGTGCCCATACGAGGAATTTTTCAGAAACCAGACCTGACAGGTTGTATGATGAGCTAGTCTATAAAATTATTAGTGTTTGACATCAGATACAAAGGAAGAAAGGCGATCAAGAGCCAAGCTTTAACAGATTTTTTAGTCGAAATGACACCAGCGACTTCACCAGACTTGGGAGTCTCCCTAGTCATTATGGGTAGATGGGGCAAACAATCTTAGTGGTGGAGGCGCGAGAGTAATTCTAGTAGGACCAAATGGGGTAGTTCTGGAACAATCTTTGCATTTCTTCTTCAAAGCATCCAACAACCAAGTAGAGTATAAAGCTATGATCGCTAGGTTGAAGCTAGCTTTAGACCTGGGGGTACAACGAGTAATGGCCAAGAGCGATTCCCAGCTGTTAAGAAACCAATTTTTAAGAGATTATCATATTAAGGATCCCCAGCTTTCTAAATACATGAATCTAGTGCTGTAATTGAAAAATAAGTTGTAAGATTTTGCAATAGAGCATGTTCTGAAGGAGCAGAGCGCAAAAGCAGACCTACCGGCGAGTTAGCAAGTTCAAAAAAGTTAGCCAACAACAAAAGTATTATAGTTAAGATTATTTGAGCACCCAGCACCGAATCAACACAAATTCATATAGTGGAAGATCTTGCAGACAGTTGGCAGCTCTCATCTTGGCATATATGCATGGAATTACTCCTAGTGATCTAGCAAAAGACAAACGTCTAGCACGAAAAGCCACAAACTTCACCATTATCAATGGTGAGTTGTACATGCGAGGTTTTTCTGCTCCTTTGTTAAAGTGTATTAACCTTGATCAAGCTAACTTTGTATGAAGGAGATTTGTGCAAGTCATATTAGAGTCAGGTCGCTAGCAACAAAAATTCTGAAGGCGGGCTATTTCTGGCCCACATTACGTTATGATTGCACAAATTATGTGAAGCTATATAGTAAACACCAAGGCTTTGCAAATGTGTGCCATGCACCAGCAAAGGCCTTGGCAGGAATCACCTCATTGTGGCCCTTCTACAAATGGGGAATTGATATCTTGGGAGCTTTCCCAAAGGTGATAAGACAAAGGAAGTTTTTACTCCTGGCTATTGATTACTTTACCAAGCGGGTGGAGGCAGAAAACCATTTGTAACTATTGTAGCAAAAAAAAAAACATAGTCCAGTTCTTGTGGATGAATATTATATGCAGGCATGGTGTTCAAAGTAGGCTCACCTCTGATAATGGCACACAATTCGCAAATTGCAAGGTACATGAATTTTGTTCAGGTCTTGAAATAATCCAAATTTTCTCATCCGTGGAGCATCCTCAGACAAACGAGTTAATGCAATGTAGATAGAATCATAAAATACTCCATTGGATTAGCACCCACCCATCAAATTGGCAAGATTCTCAAGATTTTTCTCTTTCTGAATCAGGTCCCGGACTTTGATTGGTTTGAGCTTAAAGATATGCTCCTCCTCCCATAGCTCTAAAGTAGTTAACTTGTAGTGCTTAGCAAGTACTATGGTTGAAATCCTAAAGGGTTTCTTTACGTGGTTGTGAAAATCCAAGAGAATAGTATCTTGGTGGGTTAGATTTCTAGGAGGGAAATCTTCGTAATATCTTGTAAACAATTGTGAAGTTTGTGAGATAGTGGAACCTTTTAGTGAAAGCTAGAAGAGCTAGAAGTAGGTTTTTTAGAACACCGAAGCAGGATATATCTTGTGTTTTGTCTCTCTCTTTTGCTTTGTTTACATGTCTTGATACTTGTTCATATCCTTTCATATACTTGATTTGTAATTGAACATTAAAGACAACTTAAAATTGAATAAAATAACCCTAGAAACATTCACTTTTATCTTGATCATATAAATTGTGAATTGGTTTGTAAATTTTACCTAAATCTTGTATAAATCCAATTTAAGGGAAAAGTGCTTTGTTTATAAGTGATTTTTTTATCTATCTTTGGTGCTTAAAATTATGCTTCATAGTTCATTTGATTCAAAGTCCAAAGAGTTCATATTGTCTGTTGCGTAACAAGTGTTTGATTCTAAATCTTGCAAAAAAGTTCCCATCTTTGAATCAACCTAATTCACCCTCCTCCCCCCTCTTAGGTTTCCTTCCTATCCATCATTTTCTACAATTGGCCTTAGAGCGGGTTAGGTAAGACAACCCAAAAAGATCCGTGTTAATAAGATGGATAGTTTTAAGATAAGCTTTACTGAGGTTAAAAGGTCTAGGATGAACTCTTTAATGCATGAGTATAAATTTTTTGCTATGAATCCAAATGAATCTATTGAAAAGCTATAATTATGCTTTACTCACATTGTTAACCATCTTTTATCTCTTAGCAAGACTTTCTCTAATGAAGATATAGTTAACAAGGTTTTAAGATGCTTGACTAGGGAATGGCAACCCAAGGTAACCACCATTACGGAGTCAAGAGACTTGGAGAAGCTAGATCTCGCTACACTCTTTGGAAAGCTCAAGGAACACGAGCTTGAGTTGCAACGTCTTCAATCAAATGAGGACTCAGATGAAAAGAAGATAGGATTAGCATTAAAATCGTCAACAAGATATAAAGTGACTCGGAGAGAGGACAATGAAGCGTAAGAAATGAGCCTTCTTGTGAAAAGGTTCAATAGGTTCTTGAAAAACAACAAAAATATACATTTCAAGAAAAAGTTCATCAAGAAAGGTGAGGGATCTCCTTCAAATACTATAGTTTACTTTGAGTGTGGTAAACCGGGACATATCAAATCAGATTGTCCAAATAAGAAGGATAAAGGAGATAAGAAAAGCAAGAAAACATGCAAGAAGAAAAGAGCATACATTGCTTGGGATGACAATTATTTGAGTCCTACATCAAATTCCTCCAATGAATACGAGGCAAACATTTGTCTCATGGCTAAAGAAGAGAATGAGGATACTCAAAGTGAGGTAAGCATCTTTAGTGATGATGATGATATGTCTATTAATAGTTTGAAACAAGCCTTCTTTGCGATGCATGATAAAGCAAATGAGTTTCCTATAAAGTGTAGAATTCAAACTAAGCAATTTGCTAGATTAGAGTCTAAAGTTTCTTCCTTGTTGAAAGAGTTAAATGATGCTAAAGTATAACTTGATTCTAAAAATTTACTTGATTCCATCCCTTATATGAATTGCATATGTGGGAAGTGTGTCCTTTGAAAGATAAAGAAATACTAGAATTGAAAGCTATTGTGAATAAGTTTAACAATGCCTCTAGTAATCTTAATGCTTGCTTAAGTGCTCAAAAGCATGCTCCTGATAAAACGGGGCTAAGATAACATGCTAGTAGCTCATATGATATACATGCAAAAGATAATTTCCATGCTTTGAATGGTGCTTATTCTAATAAAGTATGTTAGAAGATATATGTGTAATTATTGTGGTTTGTATGGTTATCTAAATTCTTTTTGTTATGCAAAGTTGTATGATGTGCCAAATGGGAGATTGGTATGGGTACCTAAGAGAACCGAAACTAACCGTTGAAAGACCCAAGGGAAAAGGGTACCAAAGTTAATGTGCTTTTTATTTTTGCGGAAGATTAAGAGAAAAAGTAAACCATCCTATTGGTATCTTGACAATTGGTGTTCTAGGCATATGACCGGAGACCAATGAAGTTCTTACATATCTCACTAATCGATGGTGATAATGTGACCTTTGGAGACAATAACAAAGGGAAAATAGTTGGCATAGGTATGATAGGTAATTACTTATATCTTACTGTCAATAATGTTTACTTGGTTGAAAATCTCAGACATAATTTCCTTAGCATTAGTCAACTTTGTGATGCCAACATGAATGTTTCATTTAACACAAAGTGTTCACTATTAGTCTTGAAAATGATCCTAACTCTTGCTTAATAGATGAAAGCATTAATAATGTTTATACTATTGATAAAAACCTTGATCCCGAAAGTGACAATTTCGCTGTTGTTAAAAAGGAGTTTTGGAGCGACAATCTAACCATGAACCCGTTTTAATAAAAATCTTTTGTTTTTTTTTTTTCAGAAAATAATATAATCTTTTCTAAGAAAACCTTGATCTATAGAGTGGCATTTTCACCACAATAAAAAGGGGTTTCAAAGCGACTCTCTCGCAACTAACCCATTTGAATCCATCTTATTAAATAATCTCTTAAGAAAACCTTGATCCTCAGCATGACAGATTCACCGTGGTCAAGAAGGAATTCTAGAACAGGTTTCTTGTTACGAACCGTTTTAAAATAAAAAAAATCCAAAAGAATAAAAAAAATCAAAATTAAAAAAAATACTCAATCAAAACCCTTTTCAAAAATCTCTTTTCAAGTTAATTAATCAAACAACCATTTTTAAATCTAGAACTACGTAGCTCTGAGTTTTTCACTCCACCTGAAAATACGTAGGAGTGGAATCAAATCCTATTGGGCAGTTATTTTTTTATTTTATCCCCCTTTTCCCTTTTTCTTTTAATTTTCTTTGTTTTCTTTATTTTAGGGTCATTTTTTATTCTTAAAGTTATCATAAAATTTGCTCAATTCATCTTAGGATACTTTTTTTTATGAACAGGTGAATTAAGAGAATTCTAGCAATTTTCCTATTCATAACCAATTCCCAAATTTCAGTCCTCTCAAAAAGTTTTTTCATGTTTTCCATTCTAAAATAAAAAAATCTAATGGCGATTCCACATCTCTTTTCAAACCTTATGTCTTTTTTTGGATCGTTATTTCAGTTGCGGACCATATCACGACATAGAATAACATAATATTTCAATTTGATGAATATTGAACAATAACACTTGACTTTTCATCTTTAAGCAAGTACATCAATATAAATACATATATAACTTTTTAAATATATATTATTGTTGTGGACCGGAATTAAGAGATATTCCGGCCGTGAATACCATGTTGGGCTCAATATCTTAGCCATTATAAAGATTAGGCTAGACCCAGAGACAAGACCTTTGAGGCCCAAAATATAGCCTACAAACCCTAATACTTCTTTATAAATATAATACATTATAATTACTCAGGTATGCTATTAATCTAATAATAATTACTCTAACCCTAAATGGGCACTGACTTGAGCGTCAGAGTATTTGCAGGTCCCCCACCCACTGTCATGGAGTGCCTCCGGAGCACCTAGAGACCGAAGTTCTTCCCGTGATCCCGTCATCATCACCTCATAGCCAGGTACCTCTATTTTATGTCGTTCCCATATTTTTAGAACACAACATTGGCGCCGTCTGTGAGAAACGGTAAATCGTATCCCCATTCTCTCCATGGCTAACTCCACGGGAAGAGCTAGGATTCAAACGGGTCCGTTGAAATCGATCATCATATAAATTCTGAAAATCGATCAGTTTCTATATGAACTCCAAAGCCAGCCAGCTCAACGGAAAGAACTTCAACGCAATTAAAAAAAGCACAAATCACCACCTGCGGAACTTTTCAGTGGTTTCAACGTATGAAGAATCAAAATGAATTTTCCTTCATTCAAATCGATTTATATACAAAGTACGATGGAAAAGGAATGGTGGACGGTCGAAATCTCAAACAGAAACCTCCAAAGGAGGCGATTCCGAGATTTGCTCACAGAGCAACAGGATCATCCAACAACAGTTCCTAGAATGGTGGCTAAGTCACTGTCGTATGAAGGTGAGGTTGAGATCGCTCTTCGCGCAGCCAGGTGGTGAAGAGAGTGGAATCGACCGTCAGTGGTCCAATATCGACGGCGGTAAGGTGGCGTATAAGGAGCATCGCCGGCTAGCACACGTGGTTTATCTCCCTACCATCGCAAAACAGAATCGTCACCCTTCCCATGGCTGTTGCGGCGCAATCCTAGGTTGAAGAAAGAGACTTGGCAGCGTGACTCTGCTGTGCACATCGTGAAAGATGAAGATGGGGGTGGTGCAGTTAGCAAAAATGGCAAGACCCAGCTGAAAAAAATGATGCTGAAATTAAAAGCTAAAAAAAATAGCAAAAAGTTATGGCTGCATAAACTTTCAATCCCAACAAAATATAAAAGGCCCAAAAAAAAAGAAAATAAATCTTCTCAGCCTAGTAAAAAAAAGGGGAGAGAGCTCAGTAAAAAAAAGGGGGAGAGAGCTAAGTCAAAAAAAAAAGGGGGCGAGAGCTAAGTCAAAAGAAAAAAAAGGATGGTGTGCCTAGAAAACAGAAAAAGATCCAAAATGTAGATCTGAAAAAAAACAAGAGGATCCAAGCTTTCATTTGTAACAAAAAAAGAGGAAGGCCCATATTAGCAAAAACAAAAAAAAATGGTACAGTCAGTAGCAATAAAAAAGAGAGAAAGGCCCTTTACACAAAAACGGGTATTGTGTCTAGCAAAAAGTTGTCTCATTCAGAAAAATGGTGCGCCTAGCAGAAAAAAATAAATGGTGTCCCAACAGAAGATGTGGTGGGCTTAGTAAAAAGATCTACTTAGTAAAAAAGTGAGGTGGTGTATATAGTAAAAACGTGATCCCGTTCAGAAAAAAGGGAGAAATGGTGTAGTCAGCAAAATTCCAATAAAAAATGGTGCGCCTAGCAGAAAAGGATTATTCTGATTCAGAAAACAATGTTGATCCAGAAACCCACCCAGTTGATCCAGAAACCATCCCGACTCTGCAGATAAATATTTAAGTTCAAAAACTACATGGGAGATTTCTAAGGCATGACCTACTATGCAGTATCACTGAAAAATCTCGATGCACGGTATAATCTATTTTAGTGTATATGATCCATGATCTATATTTATATATCATAGTCATGTTTGACATTACAAAGTATAATTATTTTAATACGATATGCTAGCACCCATTACATCGTTTGTGCAATATATCTTGCTCAATATATGCTTCACAATTTGCATGCTAACATTCACAATATTATCTATTCAACATCAAACAACTTAAAATATGTGCACCTACGATATTGTTTATATTTGCTCCATATATGCTAGCATCAAACGAATATTGTCGGTACAATAAACCATGATTAATGTTTGCATTATGATATTATATAATATTACTCAATAATCAACATGCATGGATGATAAGTGGCAAGATCAACATGAATATCATGTTGGTCAACTATATACTACTGGATCATGACGGTTAACTAAATACTACTAATGGAACCTTGTTTTTATTGGTGCACAGGTGAAAGTCAAATCATGATTTCAAAGGGAAAATCCCTCCAAAAACGAGGAAAGCAACATTAAATCTTTACTAGTTCTTTTCTTTATTAGCACATTTTTTCAGTTACTCTTGGCTACTTACCATTGTACATATTTTGTCTATCAATTTCTTGAGATACAGGAAATTAATAATGGTGGCAAAGATATCCCGGAACAAACACTAAAGAAACTGCATCAAACAGATCGGGATACATATGTCATCCTCAAACAAGGCCCCTTCAACACGACTATTTACAAGAAAGTGACAAAGATCACTACGATGACCAAGGTCTCTTCTAAAAAAAAGACGACAAAGGTCACATCTACAAATGGCGGAAACCAAGGTCTCTCCAAGACAAAGGAGATGACAAAGGTCAACAAAGCCACCCGAGATGACCACCGACATTAAATGGTGAACGATGCCGAAGGCCAAGTCTCTTCGTAAAGAAGACGACAAAGGTCACACCGACATTAAACGGCGAACAATGCCGAAGGCCAAAGTCTCTTCGTAAAGAATACGACAAAGGTCACACCGACATTAAACGGCGAACAATGCCGAATGCCAAAGTCTCTTCATAAAGAAGATGACAAAGGTCATAGCGACATTAAACGGCGACCAATGCCGAAGGCCAAGGTCTCTTCATAAAGAAGACGACAAAGGTCACATCTATGGACGAAGGTGATCAAGGCCTCTTAAGGCAAGGCAATCTACAAACGAAGACCAAAGATAGCAAACAAATATACCTTTTAAAGCTATTCAAGAACAACAAGTCAAAAGCTAAGCAAACAGCCGCGACTGCAAGTAAACGCTACAAAATGATATCAGCATAAGAACGACATATTAAAGTCGGCCAAAAAATGCAATGTAGAAATATAAGCTCTACAAAAAGCACAAAGATGTAAATCTACAGCTATCAAGCAACAAGTACTCCAAAAGTACATACAAAATATTGTTTCAAAGTTAAAAGCTCGAAACAAAGAGCTATAAACAAGGGATACCTTTAAGGCTAACCCTCAACAACGATGACCGCCAAAGGACGCCTTTATGGTTAACCCTCAACAAGATCAACAAAGGGAAGCCGTCAAGGCTAACCTATATCTGCAACATTAGAACGGGATGCCGCCAAGGCTAACACATCAATGAAATCAAAAAGAGACGCCGTCAGGGGTAACCCATAGCAAGATTACAAGGCTAGAATGGCTATGGCTATGGCCAAACTAATTCTATAAATCCGAGATGAGGAAAAATCAAAGGGCAATGGTTATGGCCAACCCGGTTTTACACAAGCTTGAAGATGATGGTAACCATCCCAGTTAATACGACCCCAAAGGAGCAAACAACAAAGAAAGGCCTACAACCATCTCGGGATGATAAATCCTCGAGAGACTAAAGAAAGGCCTATGAGTCAGTCCAAGACAAAGTACTTGGACCTAATTTGACGAGGCTACAGCCATCTCAGGATGATAATCTCCCGGGATATCCCATAATAAGGCCGATGGCCATCTCAGGATAAAAGTACCCCAGAACAATATCAATATGGCTAATAGCCGCTTCGGGATAAAAAATCCCCGAGATAGTACAGAGGAGGCCATAGGCCATACCGGAAAAAGAGTTTCCCAAAAAATAAGCAAAAGAATTGGTCAGCAACCAAAGTGTGAAAGAAGCACAAAGGTTCATCACAGAAGAAATGCTAAGTAATTAGAAAAGTAACCCAAGAGGCTTCGGCTTCACCGACATCAGCGCCATGATCTTCTGGTGGGCGTAAAGATCAAAAGAAGCAAACACTTGCCAAATTGAGTTGAATATCGAGATTCTATCTTAACACAATACCTGAAGGCACCAGGACCTCTTCCTTCGAGGAGACCTTGAAGCTCATTTACAAGGCAAGCTCCAAATTTTGGGTTCAAGACGTTATACAAAAATACAAAGTAGTAAGCACATAAAGACCGGGATTCAATAGATCCGGCATGAATAACCCAAAGATGATTGCTTGCTCTAAGCAACTTGTCGACTTGGGAGACTACAATGTTACAGATCCAATTTTGAACATGGACCAGTCTATTTCGGCAAAAATATGTTGATTAGTACAATCTCAGCCAAGTATATCTCGACAATTAGCCCAACTCGGCTCCAAGGCCATATTGATTCCAATAGGGACCAAGTCCCTAATTTGAAGAAGATAACCTCGGCAAAACCGTTGATCCCAATAGGACTTTCATTGGATTCTTCGACAATGAAGTTCATGTCGATCCAAAACAAAGAGTTCAAGTTAACGACCATCATAAATTGAATGCCCTAACAAATAGGTTATTCAACTCCTATGTTGAAGGATTAGAAGAAATTGATAACCGGTGGGAATCATAAACCATTAGCAAATGGTCACAAAGTCCTAATATAAAAATATTTAAAGAACTAGACTCAACAAATGTCTAAGGCTCCCTAAAAGAAAGGAGATAACTAGGCCAAGGAGCCCATCTTCGTAGCAGTGATACATATCTTCGAGGAGAATATTGCTAGAGAAGTCCAAAAAGAAACCGGGATAGGTTTGAAAAAAGCCAACAAAGCTTACTCATTATTAGTAGAGAGTAAAGAATATGTACATCACATCCTGGCAGAAAAAATTCCGGGATGATGCCGATATGTGGAGATTTCTGAGATGAACTGATATTCAAGACGACATTGAATGAAATGTGATCACAGAGCATGAGATGCATCGATATCCAAGATAGATTCAGCAATTGGAATCGTCATAAATTTAGATCACCAAGGTGGTAAAATACCTCTTGGAATTATCAGATCACACCGAACAATACCGGTGTCGATAGAGTCAGTGAACCAAATTATCTAAAGGATTCCACTAAAAGTGGATGGAAGCAGCCTTAACTTGGGAATCATAATCCCATATCCATATTAGTGACGCCGAGGTCCATAGGCCCCATGCCAAGGTGAAAGGACTGAAAATTTCAGCTAAAAATCATGTGCTCATAAAGGGCGAACAACAAACTTAAGAAGAAAATTATGTAAAGTCCCGGCATAACGGTGAAAGACAAAATGTTTTGATCCAACATGACATTCATGTCGGCCAAGTATAATAAAGTCAAAGTTTTACCTTCAATGGAACACCAACTCAAGGGCAATTACAATATGGTGAAGAGTTTCACTTTCAATAGAGTATCGACTTGGAGCTTACCACTACAGCTGATATAGAGCAAGTCAGCTATAAAGGACATATTTGTCTCGTGGCGTGAATTTCATAAGACTCCGAGATCTACGATGATAGAACGTATAAGAGATCATACAAGATCACCTAACTCTAAGGAACTAGAAGAACTAAGAGAAAAAACGATTCATCTTACGAGATGAAATTAGAACAACATGTGATGCACTTGAGTCAGAACTCTACTACCAGTAGAACACCATCATGGGGGCTTCAATAAAGAAATCATTAGAGTGATCAGCCATGAAAATAATTCTCCTACTCACAAATGAAGGGCAATTCATCGAGTCTGAACACATGGAGTTTGAAATTCGACATCCAACCCGACATACAAACCGAGAATATGAAGGTTCAAATTGAAGTCAAGAAACTAAGTTAAGCCAACAAGACAAAGGAGAATGCTTGAAATGCTAGAAATGGTAGAAATGAACTCCTAATAAATAAAAGAGCGACAGAGCTGAATAACTTAAAATATCCCGGATTGCGGGATCAACAGTAACCCGACATTGATACTTATTAAAGACGCCGACTTGCTTGCAGCAACTCGCCGTCTTGGGAGGTTTCTGTTGTGGACCGGAATTAAGAGATATCCCGGCCGTGAATACCATGTTGGGCTCAATATCTCAGTCATGATAAAGATTATGCTAGACCTAGAGACAAGACCCTTGAGGCCCAAAATATAGCCTGCAAACCCTAATACTTCTTTATAAATATAATACATTATAATTACTAAGGTATGCTATTAATCTAATAATAATTACTCTGACCCTAAACGAGCACTGACTTGAGCGTCAGAGTGTTTACAAGTCCCCACCCGCCGTCGTGGAACGCCGCCGGAGCACCTAGAGACCGGAGTTCTTCCCGTGATCCCGTTATCATCACCTTCTAGTCAGATACCTCTATTATATGTTATTTTGATATTTTTAGAACACAACAATTATTACGATCTAATTCTCTCCTAAAACATAGTATAAATAAATAATTTATCCGAGGAGACATATATAAGGACGTGTACTCATACCTAGGTGTGAATATGGCAATAGGTAAGGGATAGTGACATATTTATCGTATACATAATAATAACCTATAAACCTATGATTTGTTTGGATTAGGTGTTTGAGCAATGCATCTGACTGACCGAGTCTTGTTGCTATCTATTACATCCTAGCAAGCGCGGCATATTTTTCTTTTTTATATTTAAAAAAAAAACCGTTGGAGTTTAAATTTAAATTATTTACTAATTAATTTCTAAATTTAATCTCATCGAATAAAATTTCCAGTATTTACATAATTGATAAATAGAGTCAAATAATTAAAAATAATGAGAGTATATAAAAATGGAATAATTTTTTATGTGAAATTTTCCTTAAGAAAACTAATAAAAAAAAAGAAGGTCAGACGCATTTATTTAGCATATACTAGCTTTTTTTTAATAAAATATTCTAGCGTTTTTTTGGTCCAAATAAAACTCATGCAGAATTTGAATTCAAGTATTGCAGTTCATAAAATAATTAAAATATAGTTCACCAAAAAAAAATTTAAGTCTACTAAATAAATATATATGATTTTTTTTAACATGTACAATATTACACAGGTTAATAAATTAAATATAAAAAAAAACATAACATTAATTATAGGTCAAACACAGTCATATTAAATTTTCGTTTTTTTCAATAATAATTTTTTACCTTTAGTTTTTTAACCCGTACAATAATATTGCATAGGTTAGAAAAACCTAAATATAATACTATAAGCACTTTGTCTAGTGTAACTGTGTAAGAGAGAAAAACACAATTAATAAGAGTAAACCCTCGAATCGGTCATTAAGATTGTAGGTGTCATGTAGATTAGTCCCTGAGATTTTAAAAACTTCAAAATAGTTACTGACTTTGCAAAACGACATGTATTTTAATCATTTTACCTATTAAACGACATTAAAATACTAAATAAAAAAGGACTAAAATGAATAGTTTTTTGCGAAGTCCGGAACTAATTTGAGATTTTCACTAACCTACATGATACCTCCAATTTCAGAGACCAATTTAAGAGTTTACTCCAATTAATAATGCATCTAAGAAATTCTTCCATGGCCACTATTTTGGCGAGTATATAATTTCAACGTATCTCAGCTAATAATCAGCGAAGCTCACCGAATACTCACGGGGCAACATGCTTTCCACCTAAAAGAGATGATAAACGTTGGCGAGTATATAATTTCAAAGTATCTCCGCTAATCAATGCCACCCTAGGAAGGAATGTGTACAAGAGTTATTCTATTTTTTTCTACGAGTTAGCTAGATAGTCTAATGATAGTTCCATGTATGAATTTTTCTTCTTCATCACTGATCCAGTTTTGAATGGTAGCAAGAAAATAGGAGACGTACTCCACATATTTCCCTTTTTGTTTTATTTATTCCTTTTGACTCTTTCTAGCCACAAAGGTATGGCTTTACTTTATTTCACTATCTCTGAGTTAAAGTCACTTTTTTGGAGTTTACAAATCTTTCTCTTTTTGAAGGTTCCCTATTGCTTACATCTTTAATAGGCCATACCAGTATCTACACCATATAAATTTGTCAGTGTTGATGATAGGCTTTGTTATTGCATCTGACAGATTCTCTTTCTTATGGATCTTATGCATGTCCACACTTCATTGTTTTACTACTTCTCGAATAAAATGATATTGAACGCGTATAGTATGTGATTTGTCCTGGAGTGAAATGCTAGATTCCTTGCAATGTGCATGACACTTTGACTGTCACAATACACAATAATCTTATGTTGCTTGTGACCGAGCTTTTCAATTAACCATTGAATCCAAATTTCCTCCTTGCATGCTTGCGTGGCTACCTTGTATTCAGCTTCTGTAGTAGACAAAGCTGTAACACTCTGTAATTTAGATAACCAGCTAATTGCTCCTCCTACAATTGTAAACACATAGCCTGAAAAAGACTTGCTTTTATCATGATCTCTTGCAAAATTTGAATCAACATATCCTTTAACAATGAAATCTAATCCTCTAAAACATAATGTTGTCTCTGAGGTTCCTTTAATGTATCTTAGGATCCTCTTAACAGCAAAGCCGACTGACATTCCCGAATGCTTGTGCTACATCTGGTCTAGTACAGATCGTTCATACATTAGGTTTTCCACTGCTGATGCATACGGTACTCGAGACATTTCCATCCTCTCTGCTTCATTGATAGGACACATAATTGAGGATAATTTGTAATTGATAAGAATTTGGGTAGATATTTCTCATTGTCTTGCATGTTGAAGCACAAAAAGACTTCCCTTAGATAGTTCGTTTGAGAAAGTCAAATCTTCCTATCTTTCATGTCTCGTTGAATTTGCACCCCTAAAATCTTGTTTGTTGGTCCTAAGTCCTTCATATCAATCTCCCTAGCCAATTGTGACTTCAATTCTTGGATCCAATCTTTGTTGGGGCTTACCACCAAAATGTCATCCACGTAGAACAACAGAATGATGAAGTCATTATCACTAAACCCCTTGTAGTACGTATAGTGGTCTGAACATAGTCTATTGTATCTGAGGCTAATAATGAAGGAATCAAATCTCTTGTACCAACAACTTAGTGCCTGCTTTAGACATTACAAAGATTTGGTCAACTTGCAAACCAAGTTTTCTTTTCCTAGTTCTTTAAAGTCTTGTGGTTGGAGCATATATATTTCTTCTTCAAATTCTCTATGAAGAAAAGTAGTCTTTACATCTAATTGTTCAAGATGTAAATCAAATGCAGTGCATATAGGGATGCAAGACAGTGTTTCTCGCAAGGCTGAATGATGTCCTAGCTAGGTTTTTAGACTGTGAAGGCGATATCACAACACGTGACGTATGAATAGAAAGCACTAGAGTCATTGGTAATAGGAGCAATGGGGGTCCATAGGGGTAGAAGCGGGCTTGGAAGCAAACAAAATAGTATTACTCAAGAGATTTAAACAATACTTGTGTTGTGATAAATAAATGCCTTTACAGGAGTGAGACACCTTCTAACCGAGCAATCTTCTCAATTTGTTGATGCTTCTTCCATTCCAACGGTTAGAAGAGTTTCTCATCGTATCCGCAGTACTCCTAAATACTTAGATGATTATTTTTGTGGTTCCATTGTCTTTGCTAAGGTTAGTACTACATCATCTACTTCTTCTACTCCCTATCCTTTACGTGATTTTCTTTCCTATTCTCACTATTCTGATTCTCATAAAAAAATTTGTTTCTTTGTCAATGCTTCCATGGTACCTTCTTTTTTATTGTGAGGCTGTCAAAGAGGATTGTTGGAGGCAAGCCATAGATGCTGAATTAGTTGCTCTTTACAAAAATAATACATGGATACTTGTTAAAATTCCACTAGGGAAATAGAATAGAAAATTCTAAATAAATAGGAAAAAAGGTAAGAAAACATTTTTATAATATAAAAAAATAAATGATGTTAAAAATTAGCTTTGAAATAAGAATAAGTAATGTTAAAAATAAAAAAGTTAATTTAATTTAAAGTTATTAAAATTTTTAAAATAAATAACAAAGTAAAAAGTTGACCAATGGGTCAACCAGCCTGCCCCGCCTTGGTCCCACTATAAGTCGCAAGTTGAACTTGTCATGTTAAGTGGATTTGTAGTTTGAAAAGTGTCATCCAACACAGAAAATGTCGGGTTGAGATGGTGAGTTTAACCCAATTTGCCAATGTTGATATTTATATCACCATTTTAGTCTTCAAAAGATTTAAATTTTAATTAGTTGATTCTCCGAAAAATCATCCACTACAAGAATGTGTTGTATTAGCTACAAGAAGTTAGCGTCAGCCACGACACCGACGCTAATTGCGTCGAAAGGTCTGAAACAAAGTCATCGCAAAACGGGCTACGCTAGACGCCAAATATTAGCGTCAAAGTTTTTTTTAGCGTCAGCCTAGTTGACACTAATTTTACATTAGTGATAACCGACAAAAAACTGAGTTAAAATAAAATAAAAATTAAAAAAATTGCGTTGGCTTTTGCAATTTAGCGTCGGCCTAGACCAACGCAAAATTAGTATCAGCCAAAACCGACGCAAACAAAAAAAATCTCCAAAAAAAAGAAAAATAAAAAATGCACTATTTTTGCAATTTAGCATTGGCCTAGATCGACGCAAAATTAGCTTTTGCCAGGACCAACGTAAACAAAAAAATTTCCAAAAAAAAAGAAAAAATGCGCTATTTTTTGCAATTTAGCGTTGGTCTAGACTGATGCAAATAAGAAAAATGAAAAAAAAATGCGCTATTTTTGCAATTAAGCATCAGCTAGGACATACGCAAACAAAAAAATTTCAAAAAAAAAAGAAAAAAGGCACTATTTTTGCAATTTAGCATTGGCCAGGACCAACGCAAACAAAAAAATTAAAAAAAGGCACTACTTTTGCAATTTAGCGTTGGTCCAAATCAACACAAAATAAGCGTCAGTCAGGACTGACACAAATAAAAAATTTCAAAAAAAAAGAAGAAAAAAAGCTACATTTTTTATGCAAAACTGACATTTTTGACACGTTTGTGTGATTGTGTCTAGCAGTTAGCATGGGCCGGCCAATGCAAATTACTAGGATATTCATACGCGCATTACTCACTCTCATCTACATTTTTTCAGTTTCTTTTCAAAAAATAAATTCTCACTCTCTTAGTGGTTGTTTGCTATGCCCGTTTTCTATTTTCATTTTCATTGAAAATAGAAAATAAGAGTGAAAACATGTTTGGTGAGTTTTTAGAAAATGTTTTCAATGAAAACATTTTTGAAAATGAGCTAAAAAATAGAAACGAAAAATTTATGTTTACATATTTTCTAGTGAAAATGTGAAACACAATGGCATGTGTGATAATATTAAACACAAGTCCATCACTTTACTCTTTCTTCTTGCTTATGAGTTCAATCTCTCTCCTTTCTTTGATCCTATCCTTCTCTTGCCCTCCCTCTCATTCCCTCATCGTATCTCGCCATCTCCAATTGTCCTTTGTGGTATCCGTTTGTCCTTCACCGTCCTTCTCATTCTCTGGTTTTTGTCACACGTCTCTACTTCTTCTTCGTTGTTTTTTATCGCATGTGTATCTCTCTCGTCAGACTGTCAAAAGCCAAAGGAGGTAGATGATGGAGATTTCTTGTGTATGAGATCTATGACATAAATTGGAAAAATGGAATTTTTTTTAGTTTAGATCTTAGGAAAAGAATGGACTTTTTTTAATTTAGGTTAGGAGTGAGTGCTCTTTTGCTTTGTGCCACTATTGCTGCCCCCAAAATCAATGCTTTCTTCTCTTCTTCTCAGTCTAGGATTTGTCTCTCTCCCCTAGCCTTTCTTCTTTTTTTCTTTCTTGTTCCTTTTGTTTTATATGGTTTTTCACCTTAATATATCTCTGATTTTTTTTCAGTCCTTTTCAAGTTCGCTCATTTGCTATTCTGTTTTCAAATATCTATTTTTTTTCCTCAATTGTTTGTTCATTATCGTATACATATTGGCGTTTTGCAAAACTGATGGTGAAGCTCACAAGATTTTTACAAAATAAAAATGGTCAAAACAAAACGTATTTCAAGTATTTTTATTTTTTGAAAATGAAAATTAGGAAATTAAGCCAAACATGTTTTTGTAATTCTAAATTTTAAGAAATTAAAATAATTTTTATAAAATGACAAAAGAAAATGAAAATGCAAACCAAACAGTCCCTTATCCTCTCTCATTTTCTTATCCTCACATAAACTCCTTCCTCTTTCCCACATAAACTCCTTCCTCTCTCCCTCTCTTCCAAGACTGCCATGGCAACCACCCACCGCCACTCTTGCGCCGTCGCCGCCGCCGCCGCTGCCACCCACCACCCACCATTATGTTGCCGCCGCCGCGACCAACCATTGCGCCACCACTACTGCCACCACCACCACCGACCATTGCGCTGCCTCTGCTGCTGCTACCATCACTCTTCCTCTCTCCATTTTTTTCATTCGTTCACCTAAACTCCTTTCTCTCTCACCCAAAGATCATCTATTTTTATTTAACCCTTCTTCTCCATTTTGTTCATTTCTTCTCCATCCAAGTAGTTAAGGTTTATTTTTAATCCTATTTCAATTTTAGGTTGATGAGCAAGAATTTGAGTAGATTTTATGATTAATTTGATGAACAAGAATTTGAGAAGTTTAAATTTAGAGTAGATTGCAAATTTTGTAATTAATTAAGTTTTTTACCTAATGTGTATGTAGTATAATTAGAAATGTAATCATGATTTATGTTAATTTAGTTCATAAAGAAGGTTATGATTATGGTAATTTATAATTAGCTGGGGTCTTTTACGTAAAACAAGAGTTTAGTGTTATTTGTAATTAGGATTTACTCTAGTTAAATCATATTTTAAAATTAAAATCCAACTTTTTCTAAAAAAAGTGTCTTATTAATTAGCGAGGGCTTTTGGCCCTAGCAAAGCTGCGTTCAGATTAGCGTGGACTTTTGGCCCTTGCAAATTAGCGTGGGCTTTTGGCCCTTACAAATTAGCATGGGCCTCTGACCCTCGCTAATTTGCGGCTTTGCGCCCATTTTTGCGTGCGCGTCAACTGCACATTTTGCGTGCGCCTCTGACCCTCGCTAAATTTCCCTTACAAGTTTGTTGATGATGGAGAAGTAAAGAATTTCGAATTAATGTGAAATTTTGTAATTGTGATCTATACGATAAGTAGTTTCAATCCAATGATGAATTTCGTGAAAAATTCTTTGTAAAAAAAGATATTAACATAATATAATAAGTGATGTAAGTTAAAGTGGAATCAACAATCCCTCCTCTTACTTAAAAAGATTTTTAGTCCACATAATTAGTCCTGGTAGTAATCATATAGGTTTTGTTATCAACTGAAATTTTAGGTAAAATTATACTTTTTGTTCTCTATCTTGTGGGTTTGGTTCATTTAGGTCTTTTATCTTTTTTTTTATTCATTTTGGTCGTCAAACTCTATAATTTGGTCCAAGTTTACCTTTTCTATCACTCAACCGTTAAAAACTAACGAAACTTGACTTAATAGCATTAACTTTGCCACGTGTCACATTTTAAGTGGTTTGTAAATAAAATAATTATAATAATATATATTTAAATAAAAAATTGTTTTTTAATTTAAAGAAGAATGAAAAATTCTCAATAAAAAACCCTCTTCTTCCACAACCTCTCCATCCCCTCCCACTGTCACCGCTGCCGGCCAAACACTCTTCAATCTCTCCTTTACCTTCTCCTTCTTCTTCTTCCTCTTTCTTCATCTTCAACCCTCATTTTCCCAACAACAATAACTCACATCCTTCATCATCTCCCACTCCTCATGGCTCCCATCCCAAATTAGAACCTTAATCTCTCCATGGCTTCCAATTCCCTAAATCTTTTCACTTTCTCTGTTTGGTACTAAAATCCTTCAAACTTCAAACCCTCTTATTTGGGATTCTTCAATCCAAGTCAATCTCTTTGCCACTCTTGTCATTACCTTCAACAACAACTTTCTTCTCAATGCCTCTTCTCAACAATGACATTCACTAATTCCTCTTCCAATTCCACCGAACTTGTTTTTCTCAACAATGGAAACCTAGTGCTCCGAAATAAAAGGGGATGGGTGGCTGGGCCGCCGCCGGCAGTGGAATAGGGTAGGATTGGAGGTGGAGATGTGGGAAAGAAGATGATTAGGGATTTTTTATTTTTTAAAATAGAAAACTCTTTTTTTTAATTTAAATTTATATTATTATAATTATTTTATTAAAAGAACCATTCACAATTTGACATATGTCTTATTTTTAACACTGTTAGCATTTTTCGTTAATTTTTAACAGGTAACTGACACAAAAAGTAAACGTGAACCAAGTTTGATAGATAGTGAACTAAAATGAATAAAAAAAAAAAGATAAAGTACTGAAATGAATCAACCTCTAAAAATAGAGGGTTAAATGTGTAATTTTACCAAAATTTTATAACTTTTAGTTTTTCAACAAAGTAAATTAAATATTTAAAAATTGTCCTCAAACAAAAACGGTTATTTATATGGGAGAATACTTGAGATTATTTAGTCTACAAATTGAAAGAATTTAACATTTTTTTAACCTATGCCCATGAGCTACATCATAAAAAACTAAAACAAATTTTTTTTATTAAAAACAACATTAATAAATATTTTTTTATAGTAACATTAATAAATATTTTGAAATACCATAAAAAGCAATTTTTTAATTTAAAGTAATAAGTAATGTTACTTTTAATGAAAATCTTTTCATTTTAATAAAAAAAAAATTTGGTACATATTTTAATAAAAATTTGAAAAGCTCTCACGTGCATTATTCATATTAAAATATCCTTCTTAGCTTTATTTTGCTTTGTACACCTTGTACTTTTTTTCTCTGTTTTGGGCCTCTTAAGTCACTGTTAGTTTAGGCCTTCCTCGGCCCATTCTTTCCTTGTTCAAGGTCCCTCTTTTTTGTATATATCTATATTTTGATACTCAATAATATTCATTCAATTACCAAAATACAAATGAAGCACACAAAGACACTCCTTATCATGATGTTGTTGGCTACCGCCAGATCATCGAAAAATTGCTCTACCTCACTACAACAAGACCTGATATACAATACTCCGTCCAACAACTAAGTCAATTTCTGGTAAAGCCCATGAACAAACACTATCAGGGTGCTATCAGAATCCTCAAATACCTGAAGAACCACCCTGGTCAAGGATTACTGTATCCCCGCAACTCTGCCATACACCTCCGCACATACAGTGACTCTGACTGGGCCACTTGCAAGACCACTAGGAAATCTGTCACTGGTTTTTGTGTATTTTTAGGTCAATCTCTAGTTTCTTGGAAATGCAAAAAACAAGGGACAGTATCCTAGTCCTCCTTTGAAGCAGAGTATCGGGCATTAGCTTCAATCACATGTGAGCTACAATGGCTCACATACTTATTAAAAGAATTGGGCCTCAAATTTACTTCACCAGCTCACCTATTCGGTGATAACGCTTCCGCAATTCACATTGCACGCAATGCAGTCTATCACGAAAGAACCAAACACATCGAGATAGACTGCCACGTGGTGCGAGAAAAACTGGAAAATGGATTACTTCAATTATTTTCTGTCAACACCAAGGAACAGCTGGCTGACATTTTCGCCAAGGCACTTAAGCCCCTACCTTTCCAGAAAAACCTCTCCAATCTGGGTACTATTGATATATACTCCGCAGCTTGCGGGGGGTATTAAAATATTCTTCCTAGCTTTATTTTGCTTTGTACACCTTGTACTTTTTTTCTCTGTTTTGGGCCTCTTAAGTCTCTATTAGTTTAGGCCTTCCTCGGCCCATTCTTTCCTTGTTCAGGGTCCCTCTTTTTTGTATATATCTGTATTTTGATACTCAATAATATTCATTCAATTACCAAAATATAAATCCCTTTAATTCATGATCTAAATAAAGTTTATAAAAATACACAGACTCTTTTAGAGTAACCGAAAATAAACATATTAATTGCTTTGTTTGTTTTGGTTTTTTTTTATTTGCAAGATTTTTATTTTATTATTTTTGTACTTTTAAATTAAATTAATATTTATATTTTTTTATTCATTCATTTATTTACATTTTTTATGTTTAGTATGTTCCCCACGCTCCTTTTTTTCCATGTATTTTTTTTGGTCTCTTTCTGTGATATAATCAATTCACCTGTGGCCAAAAAAGTCACATTAAGAATTTGGAATTCAAAATCTTAAAATTTGAGACTTGACACCTAACCACCCCAAAAATATTCCTTTGTAAATAGTAAACTAAATAGTAAATAGTAAATAATAAATAGGGTTAAATATGTTTTTGGTTCCTGAATTTTAGCGAGAATTTATTTTTAGTCTTTGAACTTTAAAACGTCGATTTTTAGTCTCTAAAGTTTTAAAAATTTCACTTTTAGTGTACAATTTGTAGTGACATGGCAAACCGATGGCTCTTTATCAAGTCCACGTGTCGGCAAATTAGATTGCCACATCACCCAACAATGTATGAAGGGACTAAAAACGAACTTTTTCAAAGTTTAGGGACTAAAAATCGACGTTTTAAAATTCAGAAATTAAAAGTAATTTTTTGTAAAAGTTCAGTAAAAAAACGCATTTAATCCTAATAAATAATAAAGAGTGATGTACGGTTTCAATCCTTAACTTTGAGATAATAATTCACTTTAGTCCCTGACTTTGTGCAGATAAGTCACTTTAGTCCCTAACTTTGTATTTTACAGGTCACTTTAATCCCTGAATTATATAATCATTCATTTTAATCTCTGAAAGTCAGAGACTAAAATAAATAATGTAGTGAAAGTCAAGGACTATAATGACCAATTATTATGAAAGTCAAGGATTAAAATGACTAATTTCGTGAGAAACTAAACTGACTTATAAAATACAAAGTCAGAGACTATTTTAGTTCAATAATAAACAATAAACAATAGTCCAAAGATATTCAATTTCAGAATGATTTCGAGCTCTTTCTTTGATCTGTTTCCATGGTCTCTTCCGTTTAGATGAGTTCAGTGAAGCTATAATAATTTCTCAAATATAATTATAATAATAATAAAATATAATAATTTTATAACTTATATTCATAAATCGTTTCCTCGAAAATATACCGATAAGAGCACATGTCTACTACAGTATGAACTGACTCGGTTCAGCTAATAAAACGTTCCAAACGTGGATTGATTAGATGATTTTGGCAGATTATGCATATTACAGCAGCTTCCTTTCTCGGTTATAACAATAAAAATATGTTTTTTATTTTATTATTTTTTCTTAAAATAACAAAATAAAAAGTTAAAATTGGGACATATCATTACAATATGGTGCTGTTACATCACCAAATCTAAATCCAGCAAATTATACATATTATTATCATGAGTGTCCTAGTTGCATCTTTTCTTCTATTTTCTTTTTATAATTAAAAATGATTTAAATAAGTTTTTAATCTCTATAAAATTGATAATTTTTTTATTTTAATTTCTATAAAAAAATTATTTTAGTCCAGCTTAATTCATAACTTTTAATTTTAGTCCCTACAAAATTTATGAATATTTTATTTTAGTCCTCACAAAATATTTTTTCTCATTTTGGTTCAACTTAATTTTTGTTTATACTCTCTAATGTTAAGTTTTTTTTATCTTATTTTTTAAGGGACCAAAATAGAAAAATTATTGAAATTTCAAAGAACAAAATAAGAAAAAATTAAGTTACAAAAACTAAAAATAAAATTTAGTAACTCCATTTAGGAACTAAAAATTTGTACTTATTATGAAATAAAGTTATAGGACTAAAAACAAAAATTTTGAATTAAATTAGACTAAAATAAAAAAAAAATATTTTATACGAACTAAAAGGAAAAAAAATATTAATTATGTAGTAAGGACTAAAAGTGAGATTTCAAAACCCTATTTATTGACAAAAATATTTTGTACTAATTAACTCACTTTTGCCCCTAAAAGAGATAAAGAATCACTAAAAGTCTATTCGAAAGAACTTATGCATAACTTACTAAAATAGTTTAAAGGTTCCTATAAGTTGTCTTTAGCTTATTTTCATAAGCTTCCTAGAGTAACTTATTAGAATAAGTTGTTTTTAGTTTATTCAGATAAATTTTACAATTTTATTTATGAAAAAATCTCATTTAAAAATAATTTAGTTGCTTCTTCCAAAAAAAATAGTTTATTACATAAATATTTAATTAAACTATATATTCAAACACATGCAAAATAGGTTTTGAAATCTCTATTATAAAAAAAATTCATAAAAAGTCAGATAGGTCATTAAATAAATACTTATAAATTTTTATCATCAAATAAATTCTTAAAAAAATTAAATGTGCAGTGTATAATTAAATAAGTCCATAAAATATCATGAAATAAGTCCAGAATAATGGGCCAGCAAACTAGTCGGAACATAGAAAGCATCTTTCCTTTTATTGAACTGTCACAACAGTGTGAACGGCGTGCTTCTTCTTTAGGGTTATAAAAGCAATAATATTAAAATCAAACGAGATGCATGCACTTGTGATTTTTTGAAGGTCATGAAAGCAATAATATTACACAAAACTACATAAAGTAGTATAAAAAAATATCTATATATAGCAACCAAAATAAAAAGTTAAATCTGAATATTCACACATGTAAATTTTTATGTGTTAATACATGTTTAGGACGAAGGTTATTACTCTGATTAGTATGGACTTTTTTCAACTATAACTAATTTATTATTTTGAATTTTTTAAGAATTTTATTTGTTGATAATTTTATATATAAATATATATACCCGTTTTAATATAAAAATACTAAAATTAAATTAATTATTTAATCTTTATATGTGTCTCTCATTTTCGTTTTAGTCTCTATACATAAATAACGTTTTTTTTTGTCTCTATACTTGTATTCATTACTGCTTTTGATCCTCATGTTATTTTACCATTAGTCCCTACTAAAACAAAAAAAATAAATACAGAAACGAAAACGAAAAATAAATACGTGTACACAGAGTAAAACAAAAAACAAGTATATATATATATATGAGACTAAAACAGGAAACAAGTATTTGTTTACGGAGTAAAATTTTTTTAAAAAAAAGACAAGTATTTGTATAGTGACTAAAATGTAAAATAAATATATATCTAAAGATTAAAATGAAAAATAAGTACATGTATAAGGATTAATTCATTTTCATGTCAGTAGTTTATATGTCCACCATTAATTGATTCACCGAAATTTTTTTAGTCACCTAAAATGAAGTTAACACCGTTAGTATTGAAATTGATTATATGGACCAATTTAAAAATAACAGACACATAAAATCTAAAGAAACGTTTTTTATATCTAAAAACTAAAATAAAAATAAAAGACATATGTAAAGAATAAATTATTAATTTAAACAAAAACTAATCTACTGCATGCATTATTGGTCATCGTACTTTTGGTATAGATATTCAAAGTTTGGACCTCAGAACAAAACAAAGGAGGATAGTATAGACCTAAAGCATTATTAATACAAATAGACTAATTTTGACTAAAAAAAAAACAGACTAATTCTATGAAGGGTTAAAAATAAATAAGGTATCTGAACTTTTGGACGTGTATTTAAGTATAATTAATTTTAAAGTATGTATTTAGATATTTATATTTTTTGAAGTGTGTATTTAGATAAAAAAAATAATTGTTAGTGACGGTTATTATCAAATTAGCGATGATTTTTATCATCATTAAATGTGATTTTATAATGCACACTTTAAGAAGTATAGGAGACCAAAAGATATAATTTTAAAATAATTTTAATCAAATACATATAAATTAAAGTTCAGAAAACTTATTTATTTTTAATGCAAATATTAATAACAACGGGAGCACCACTAAAATTAATATGGAACGAAACGTTTTAGTTATATATTATAATTTATGGAAATATACTTATGTCTTTTTGTAGGCTATTTTTATCTTTTCTTTTTCAAGATTCATAGAGTAATTTATGAAATAATTTCTTAAAAATTCTTACAAATATTATTTGTCGTACTTTATATAAACTTTTATTTTATAATTGTTTTCTGAACCGACGCTCTTTGAATGAGATGCATGTAAACACGCCTTTTTTATATATGATTCAACTGTAAATATATTTTTTCCTTCTTCTTCTTCTTAAAAAAAATAACTGTAAATATTTTTTAGGGTTAGATTGTCTTTAAGAAATAACTTTTTTTATTAAAAATAAATATCTCTTATCTCAATCAAGGATTAATCTTTTTTACTGTGAGCTTTAACTCATTTGATAGAGATTTAGGAAGTTTAGGGGTTGTTTGGTTTGCATTTTCATTTCCTGTTTTTATTTTCTATTTTCTGTTTTTTGAAATTTTACAAAGAAAAAACTGAAAATGTTGAAAATAGAAATTTTCTGTTTTCAGCATTTTCCTTTGTAAAATTTTAGAAAACAAAAAACAGACTGAAAATAGAAAATGAAAATACAAACCAAACAGCCCCTTAGTGTAGGATATGTGTGACTATATATTTGTCTATAAAAAAAATAAGGAATCCTTTTATTTAAATTTTAAATATTTTCTTTAATTTTCCGTTGTGGAAATTTCATTGTTTCCAGCTACAAGATGCAGACGTATTCTATGTGTTGGTATTGATTTTACTAATTTTATAAACTTAATTGTTACGTTATAAAGTATAAACGTTAAATAATTTAAATGTATATATAAATACTATCTTGTCTAATCTATATCAAGATAAATAAATATCTAATCTAAAAAATAAATATATCACTTATATTTTCTATTAATATGATATTACATATTAAAATAAAATATTCTAACAAAATATTAATTATTTATTGAATTATAAGTTTGCAAATTTAATTTAGTTCTTAAATCTTACTAGTTCAAAAAGTTGAGTCACGGCAAATTAAATTGAGGGGAAAATGAAAAAAAAAATGGTAATTAGGGTCTAGATGTCCTAATATAGGAATTTAAAAATAAGATATTAAAAATAGTAAACTCTTAAATCAATCCTCAAAATTATAAGGGTAAAATAGTTCTGATGTGTACTTATCTTGTGGATAGGTCACGATGAAAAAGGAACAGATCTCCCGGTAGAAGGTGTCTTCGAATCCTCTTGATACGATTATGTTAAGATGTTGATGGAATTGTACTTGTAGAGATTCCAATGCCCAAATAAATGATTATTAAGGTGTGTGTGTAATAAATGTTACATACCTTTAATTTGCATAGAGAACCGGCAAAAAAAATTAGTCAGCCTGAATATACCGATAAAATGGATGAGTTTAAATATCATAAATATAAGATCAAATAAAGCTAGATTTTTTTTGCCCTACCCATAAAAACTCATAAAAATAAACTCAGACTCAAAAAGTCAACCAGACTCGAGCTACCCATCTATTTTGTCAATAACTTTAAATTATTGTACTATAGTCTATAGGTCTAATTATACTTAAAAAAAATAGTTATTCCCTAAAACAATAGTAATGTGATAGCCCAATTACTCTAGTCTAGTTGGCTTTTTGCATTGTTGAAGACTTATTTATGCTATTTTAGTAGTTTCATTAGCATGTGGAACTAGTTTATTTAAAATAATTGTGTGCAGGTTTTTTAAATTCTAGTGGAAACTAGTATAAATTTAGTATTATTAGTTACTAGATAATAAATTAGTACTTGGGTAGGTCTTCTAAATTTAAGAAAACAGTATTACATATTTTTTTTAAAAAAAAATACTATTTTTTGTAATGACAAAAATATGGACGACCTGAAAAACTAGATGTGTGCATAGGGTCGGGCTACGTCAGACTTCAAATTTGGGAATCCGAATAAAGCTGAGCTTTTTTAGTTCAGTTTGTGAAAGATTATTACCCAAATAAGCTGGCCGGTTTAGAGACGGGTAGCCCATTATGACAGCTCTACCTTTGCATGATATACATGTAATGTATTTATAATAGAGTTTATGAGATTTGGTGAACACTTTAATGAGTTTCGTGGTTATTGGACCTGATCCTTAAGTTCCATAAGACTATAGCGCTCATAAAGGCTAGTAGGCTCTATCTCGATTCAGAAGTCCAAGATAGTAGTGCTACTCATGGTTAACGACATGATCGATGAATTGGTACTCCCTCCGAACTCAAATATAAGCAACAAAAACTCTATGTGTAATGGTTTAAAATATAAGCAAATTTTAACTACTTTTATGTTAATGGTACAATCACTAAAATATCCTTCATTTAATGAAATAGTTGAGAGAGAATGCAACTATATATTAAATAACATAAAGGATATTTTAGTAAATAAATTTTATTTTTTTCACAAAACCAAAAAAATTTAATGGAATTAACTAACTTTCTTAATATGTGTAAGTTAATTTATTTTTGCTTATATTTAAGTCTGGAATAGTATGTTGGTCCATAAGTTCTAAAATTTTAAAATTTCTATAATTTCTCTTGGAAATATATACTGAAATAGTCCATGACTTTGAATTTTATAGCTCATTTTAGTCCCTCACGAAATCAGTCATTTTAGTCCCTGACTTTTACTATCATCAATCATTTTAGTCCCTAACTTTCATTATTATCAGTCATTTTAGTCCCTAAAAGTTAGGGACTAAAATGAATGATCATATGATTCAGAGACTAAAGTGACCTGTAAAATGCAAAGTCAGGGACTAAAGTGACTTATTTGCACAAAGTGAGAGACTAAAGTGATTTGTCTTCACAAAGTTAAAGACCAAAATGATACATCACTCATTTTTCTTGTAAAAAAATTTATTATGATAAATCCAAAGGGATACTAATCAAACCCGAATACAATGGATGAAATTGAGAAACATCTTATTATGGCTTCTAAATAACATTAGTTCTCATCAAAATTAGCATAAATGGAGATGCTTAATAGTATGAAAAACACCCTCATGAAAAATTGTGAAAACAGTTCACACTCGTTGACTCAACTATTCTTCATGAATTTTGGTCTCTCTCTTAATCATGTGTGTTTTAGTTAATGTGATATACTCAATCACTACAACCCACGTTGCATTTGTGAAAAGGTTTTGTACAAAAAAACAATACTACATTTTGTCCTTTTTTATAAGAAACATTGAACATGTTTTACATATATCAATAAATATAATAAGTGATATTTTTTTAAAATTAATGATGTGAAAAAATTATTGAAATATCCATGTAATTAATGCAAAAAATATGAAAAATTGTAAGTGTTCATAATAAATTAAGGATGATAATGTATTTTTACTCTTTCTTAGCAATTAATACGCCTAGAAAACTCATAAAATCTTTTATAAAAAGAACAAAAAAATTCTCTTTTTATTTCTTATAAAAAGCACCGAAAGTAATAATTAAAATATGTTTTTTTTATTTATTTATTTATTAATTTTTTAAATTTTACAAATAAGAGAAAGGCTAAAATCAGTGATTTTCTGTTTTCAACATTTTTACATTTTCTCTTTGTAAAAATTTAGAAAACAAAAAACATAAAAGAAAAAACAAATCAAACAGGCCCTTAAAATATCTATCGGCTTAACGCAATTAATTTGAAATTTTGTAAATAAAAGAATCAATTTTGAAAGTCATTAGAAGATTTTTGTTTGTGCATCCAACAAGTTGGTCGGATGGCTAATGAGACTTGCTTTGAGTAGTAGGTCCTCGGTTCGAATCTCTGTGGACGCACTTTAGTCTATAAAAAAAATTTGTTTGTGCTTTTAAAAATAATCAAAAGCAAAATATAATCATATTATTTTTGTAGAAGTTACCTCAAGCTACTTCTCAAAATAATCAACTATAATAATAGAAAAAAAAGATTAAAAAAATGATTATTGTCATTGCTACTCAATTATAGAAATATATACCACATATTTTCATGGTAATCAATTAAAAAAATCAATTATTTTTAAGTAATAATAGAAATACCCTTATAGTCAATTAAAAAATAATCAAATTTTACATGCACCTTAACATTATGAAAAAAATAATAATTTTATTCCATATTTAAATATATTTTTATCCTTATTATTTTATGAGACTGCATACCAATTTACCAAATCCTATTGGCACACCCTATAATCCATGTTCTTGTATATGGTGTTCTGTTTTAGCTTATAAATAGGGTTTGGGTATTCTCTCTTCACCACAAAATTAAATTCTCTTAAACAAAAGTCCTTACTACTATCATATTTCCCTAATCAAAGGTCCTTTTGTTTACCTTCTTTCATTCTTTCTCAAACAAATCAGTTTCCAGCAATTTCATGCTTAGATATTAGTATACTAAGTTTCCTAAATTCAATAAAAAAATTAATTAAGAAACACTTTTACATGCATTTTACTATATTAAAATTATTTTTGCCTTTTTAATTGGTTACAGCTTTTTGGATTCTGCAGAAAGGGATAGCTATGGCAAACCATTCATCTGAAGTCGCCATTGAACAACTCAAGAAGCTTCTCAGGTTAATCATTTATATATTCAGAAGATTCTAAATACACGTTGGTCAGTTTAAGAAGTGATACACAAGATTCTAAATTGCGGTTGCAATCGCGTTGCATTAAATGTGGTTGGATGTGGTCATTAGCATTGCAGACCGTAATTACGGTTGAATGCAGTTTTAATGACCTCTAAAATATTTATGTTTTGACGCAGTGTCATATTTCAGCACCAGATTGAAAACCTTGGTGATGAATACTCAATTTCTGTTAAGCAATAGGCTTCAGATTCGAGGCTTTTGAACGGAAAAACCATGTTGGTATGGTTTTGAATCTAGGTGAGACACGAAATTGTGCCAAAACTTAAAGGTTTTGGAGATTACTGAACCCTGCATCCGACCATAATTACAGTTCTTTTTTTTGGGTTTACAAGTAAATTGAATGACACCAGGATTCGAACCCTGTACCTTATACACATGTCCTTATCAGCTATACTGACCTTACAGAACGATCGTAATTATAGTTTACAATGAACATATTTAGTCGCATATAATGCAACGCGATCGTAACCGCATCACAATTACAAATTACAAACCAAAATTTAAAACCTTTCAGTTAAAAAAATTAACCCCACCAAATTGTGAATATTAAAAAATTGAATAAGATTACTTGCAATAAAAATTACATGTGGCTAAGAAAAACACAGAATGATGATTAGTAAAATTTTATATATAATAATGATGATTTTAACTTTCTGGTTTCAGAGAAGAGGATGTTAATGAGGTTACGGCTGCAAAAATTGAAGATCTTATAACAGAATTGAAGGGATGTCATTTGCCTCCACGTGACTCTGCTGTGGAGAGAATCATAGAAGGATTTACTTACTTCAAGCACAACAATTTCGAGTAAATTTAAAATTAATTAATTAAACTCTTAATTATTAATTCAATCACAACAATTAATTAATTTTATATTAATTCATACTCTTTTTGTGTGTTTCAGCAAGAACCCGGATTTGTATGGCAAACTTGCAAATGGCCAATGGCCCAAGGTAATTCTCACTGAGATTTAAATCAAACTTATCCGTGCGTGTTTGAATTAACTTATTTTAAAGACGTCAATTTTTACTGAAATAATCGTTTCTAAACATGCTCAAATCTGATAAATTGATTAATTGAAGCCGTTTTTCTTGATTACGTAGAATAGACGTCAATCAGTTTATTAGTTTAACGAAAATTTAAATATATTTAAATTAAGTTCGATTATGTCCTTGTATTGTGTGCTTTTTATTGGTCATAATTTTTAGGGTAAAATTTATTTTTAGTCTCAATAAAATATACTATTTTATAATTTAGTCCTTGTAAAATTATATTTCTCGTTTTAGTCTTTATTTTTTCAAAAATTTTTTTAAGTCCATACAGAGTTAAACTCATAGTTAATTAAATTCTTAGATTATGTGGATTGTTGTAGAGATTTAGAAGGAATTAAAATCTTCTCTTATTAACAAACAATTTTACGATGAACCCGTAGTTAAACTTATAGTAAAACTAGACTTAAAAATGCAATTTAAAAAAAAATAAGGACTAAAATACAAAAAAAAATTTCAAAAGTAATATATTTCATAAAGAACAAAAATATATTTTACTCTATTTTTTATCTTTTTGAATGATCTTTTAATTTTGGTTTCTTTTCAATTTTTTTAACTTTTTTTTTTAATAAATAAATGGTGAAGTTTCTGGTATTTGCTTGCTCTGACTCTCGAGTGAGTCCCTCTGTTATTCTGAACTTCCAACCTGGAGAAGCTTTTGAAGTTCGTAATATTGCTAACATGGTCCCTCCATTCAATCAGGTTCCCTTCACACTTTTTACCAGCAACATAATGAATTTCATTTGTGACTGATATTAAATTTTAAATTTTATTATTATTTACATTTATTCTTCTTGTCTTCATCAATAATTGATTTCAATTTAGTAATTTAAATTATTACTGTGCTGCCTATTTCTATAGCTAAGGTACAGTGGAGTTGGTGCAGCAATTGAGTATGCCATCACTGCTCTTAAGGTAATAATTAGTTTTATATTCTTTAGGTTAAATTAAATATTTATTTTTTGTTTTAGATCTTACAGTAAAAATTATTATATTTTAATTCTTACAAATGTTAATATTTATATTTTAGTGTATCTAATTAGATGGTCTAATGGTTAGAAAGTACTACTTTAAATAATAGCCCATTGATTTAAATCTCCGTCAATACATTTTTAACATACAAAAATATTTATATTTGAGTTCCTATCATTTGAGTTTAATTCTAACTTTCACAATATTTTCCATTTTGATTTCGAAATGTGACATGATTTTTTTTTTTTCTATTTGTAAGTTTCCAAAGTTTTTCCAAGGACCAATTCTTTTTCTTTAATTTTGGTTGATAATAAATATAATGGAATGAGACTTAAAAGATATTTTCTATAGTAATACTTCCTCCGTCTCAAAATATAAAATCCTCTAGAGAGTTTTTGCTTGTCCCATTTTATAGGATCATTTGAAAATTTTTGTGCACATTTAACTTTTTTTTACCATTATACCCTTACTATTAAACTAATTTTGATGAACATTAATTAAGAGAGAGTATGCTGATAGAAAGAGATTGAAAGGGGATAAATTTGAAAAATAATACTTTTTGTTAGACAAATTTAATGTATTTTACTAAATTAACCACTTTTCTTAATTCTCGCAATATTAATCTAGAAAGTCTTACATTTTAGGACGGAAGGAGTATATATTAATTATTTTTTATAGGTCATTAATTAATTCATTGATGCATGGTTTTTACTTTCGTCTTTTATAATTTTTAAAAATTCAGTTAATAAAATAAAAGAGATAATAACATAAGAGAGAAAGAGATATTAAACCACATAAAATATTTATTAATGTATTTATACTAGAGTATAGTTAGATTTTTTTTATTTTTTAATTTTTAGACTAATTTAACGAGTAACCACCAATTATTAGTTCCTAGTAATTCGGTTGAAAGTGTCGAACTGACTTATATATAAAATAAAAAATGAGTATTCCCAACAAAGTTGTCATATAGTTGAGTCTTTTAAGTATCTGACAGACATTTGAATCTTGACGGTGTGTATAGAGAAGACTTTGTTGGGAGAGGTAAAACTCATTTTAGTGATCTCTAGGCCTCGAGGGAATTACCGGATTAATCTTCGGCTATCGGCAGGGGATACTCTTATTTTATTTTTATTTTTTTTTAAAAAAACGAGTATATTATTAGACTAATAATAATAGCGATTAAATTATTTGAACAGGTGCCAAACATATTGGTCATTGGACATAGTCGCTGTGGCGGTATCAAAAGGCTTATGAGTCATCCAGAGGATGGCTCTGTTCCCTTGTAAGACTTCATTTTTAAAAAACAAAAAAATAAATTTATATTTTTCACTATTCAAGTTTCTTGTTTGGAAAATTAAAAAAATGAGTTAAAATTAAAACAATCATGATGCTAATTAACCCTTTAATATGGTTTAATTGAATTATGCAGTGACTTCATAGATGATTGGGTGAAAATTGGTTTACCTGCCAAAATCAAGGTCCTCAAAGAATATCATGACTATGATTTCGATGAACAATGCAAATTCGCTGAAAAGGTTTGCTTTATTGGTTACTGCAGTTTTATATTTTAATTTCCATTCAGCTTTCCATGTTTTATATAAATATAAATATAAATTAATGTTCATTTTATTCCTGAGTAGTAGTTTAGCTAGAGTGTTACTGAAATTTTAAGTGAAGGTGCAGGATTCAAATCCTACTAGCGAATAACTTCAGTTATCAGTCCATATTTTAGATTCTAAGTCTTTTTGCAACCAAATCTATTATTGATTGTAAAATGTTTCGAATGTAAACTTGTTGCAATTCGTTAATTCATTTGAAAAATTAACTATGAAACCTTTGCGATGGAGCCATTTTGGTCACAAAAGTAGTTAGTTGACGACAATCAACAATGATGTGGCCTTTCAATAAAAATTGGACTAATTCGGTGATCGTGTGAGTTCTGTCGTAAAAGCTGAAGATAACTTCATTGTCTTCAACTTTACGATAGAATCCTATTTTGAAGCCGTTGTAGATTGTTTATTAATTAATTAGTGATTATTTCAAGCACTTAATTATACATTGTTTAGTAGTAATTAATTATGATGATGAAGTTAATAAACATGATGATTTGTTGGTGCAGGAGTCAGTGAATAACTCCTTAGTGAACCTGCATACATATCCATATGTTGAAAGTGGAATAAGAAATAAGAGCATAACACTGTTTGGTGGTTACTATGATTTTGTGAATGGTGAATTCAAGATTTGGAAGCAAAAGTCTCACTTCACTCAACCCATTACCATCCCTCTACACACTCATGAGAGTAGTGACTAAATTCTCAATGGATATTCTTGAGAAATCAAACTTGGCTTTATTTACTACTAATAATGATTATGAAGATGATACTTAGTAGTATAGATTTAAGCTCTGCTGTATTTTGTGGGTTATATCCTAAATAAATAGCATGTACTTTTGAGATTCCAAAAATAATGTATTTAAGAATTATTATTTCTAGAATTTAAGGCAATAAACTCTAATGATATACCGTTACTTTAAAGAAAAGGATGTGAATAATTTGAATGTTTTTAGTAAGGTTTTAAATCTGGGTTTAAAAAATGATATTGCCTAAAAATGTAAAGGTTTTGGGTAAGACACTGAAATAGCATACAATTGTGATTGTGAATGACCTCGTTTGATCACATTTAAAATCTTTGTTAGTAGATAATTCCCAATTTTCAATAAAAGGTTTTTTTTTTATTACAACTTTAAATTTAAGTTCTCTTAGTTTAACAAATGTGTAAAATAAGAAAGTAAAAAATGCATAAACACTTGTCTTAAATTAAAATATCTCAGGAACGAAATATGCATCTTTACTTTATCATTTTATACGTAAACTCACTTCAGAGGTTATATATAAATTCTAAGCTAAAATTAAGGACTTCAAATCAAAGTTTGCATGGGGTTCGGATTATGGGCACTCTGGTGCTGGATCTCTGCTAGACCATGAAACGACACCGTTTTTCTTGTTTTCAATTTTGAATCTCAACCATCCAAGCATCTTTTAATCCTAGCCTTCCGTTGTCAATTTTTTTTTTTTTCTAGAGACCTTAAGGTCTGTTTACGTTAAGTTTTTGTTTTTTATTTTACGTATGTGTTTGTGTTTGGTTCAATGAATAGGAGGTGAGGGACTAAACACTAATTTTTTGTATTTGATTTCTAAGGCGAGATAGAGAGGTTTTATAAAATATTGAAAATAAATTATAGTTGTTTTGGTGTTTCTATATGAATCTTCAAAAACAGAAAATAAAATGATAATTTTATGTTGTAATTACACATAGAAATAGTAAATGAAAATTATGCAAAGTGAACCGGCCCTTAGCCTTCGACCTTCCACGATCATACAATTGTAGCCATGCTGCCTGTCGCGCCACTTGTGGACATTGTTGAGCGAGTAATGCTCAGCTTTAACTTGTGACTCTAATTTCTATTTTATTTCTAATTTGTAATTATGTGGTTATTGATTTAGTTTTATAAATAACCACAATTCATCTAGTGGTTTACATTCCTTCACTATAGCTATATAATAAGCATGACATGTAGTGTTCCATAATCAATTCATTCATCTCTTATAAATATAATTCTCATTGCCTCGTCTACTTTTATAACTTTCTTCCTCTCTTTATTAGAGACAATTTACTTTGCTTCTCTTAATTCTTTAATTTAATTCGATCTCGTGCTTCCGCATAGCGCTTATACCGAAACAAGTGGTATCTAGAACACTTATTGAATTAAGAATTTATTATGTCAACGGTTACCAAGTTTAACATTGAGAAGTTTGATGACAAAATTAGTTTTGCTATCTGGCGTGTCCAAATGAGAGTCGTTCTTACTCAGAACGGATTAAAGAAAGCTTTGGACGGGAAGTCAAAGAAACCAACTTCCATGAATGGTGAGCAATGGGACGAGTTGGATGAGAAGACATTTTCGACAATTCAACTTTGCTTGTCCAAGGAGGTTCTTCGTGAAGTAGTAAGTGAAACTACTACTGCAGCGTTATGGACCAAATTGGAATCTTTATATATGAAGAAAAGTCTTGCAAACAAGCTTAGTCTTAAAGAGCGCTTGTATACTATCTGTATGCATGTAGGTACTCCTATTCAATCTCATATTGATGAGTTTAATACTATAGTTATGGATCTGAAAAATATTGATATTTGAATTAATGACGAAGATAAAGTCGTTTTGTTGATTGTCTCCTTACCGTCGACCTATAAATATTTCAAAGAAATAATGTTGCATGGTAACAATGACACATTATCCTTTGAAGATGTTAAATCAAATTTATTGTCAAAAGAAAAATTTGATCTTGAAGTTCATTCTGAAGAAAAAGGTGAAGGTTTAAGTGTTAGATGCAGAACTCTAAAAAAATGGAGTACCAGTTTCAAAAAGTCTAGGTCCAAATCTAGAGGATTCAAAAATGACAATACTTGTCGTTATTGCAAGAAATTTGGGCATGATATTTCAGATTGTTTTATATTGAAGAAAAAAGAAGAATAAAATAAATAGGCCAAATGCACCTTTTGGTCCTCTATCTATTATGCGCATTTCATTTCGGTCCTATATCTTTTTGAGTTACATTTTGGTCCTGTATCTCTTATAAAGGTTTTATTTTGGTCCCATCCGTCAATTCCGTCACCCATTTACAAGGTAATTTGACTCCATTCTTATTAGGGTTCACGTGTATGTTATGGTTTTTCTGGGTTTGAAGATAAATAGCGTAATTTGACTATGTTCTTTTTAGGTCAACTCTGTTAACGGGTGTGACGGGATTCACAGATTGGATCAAAATGAAACGTTTATAAAAGATAAGGACCAAAATGTAACCCAAAAAAGATATGGGACCGAAATGAAATGTACATAAAAGATATAGGACCAAAAGGTGCATTTGGCCAAAGAAATATCACTAACCTGCTGAGGCTGCTAATATTGAAACTGATTCTGATGGTAATTTATTATCAGTTGTTAGTTTTGTGAAAAAAGAGTAAAACTGAATGGATTCTTGATTCTAGATGTACTTTTCACATGTGTCCTAATAAGGATCTATTTACCACTATTAAAATTGTTGATAGTGGTGTTGCCTTGATGGGCAATGGTGCCAAATGCAAGGTTGCTGGAATTGGTACAACTCAAATCAAAACTCATGATGGTATTATACGGACTTTGACTAAAGTTCGTTATGTTCATGACCTAAAACGTAACTTGATTTCTCTAGGCACTCTTGAGTCTCTTGGGTGCAAGTACTCATTTGAAGGTAGAGTTCTCAAGATATCAAAAGGTGCCCTTATTTTGATGAAAGCTAACCGTATTTGTAGTTTATATGTCTTGCAAGGTTCTGTTGTGATAGGTTCAACTGCTGTATCTTCTTCCTTGTCTAATTTCGACGTCACAAAATTATGGCACATGCGCCTTGGTCATATGAGTGAAAAAGGCATGCACTTACTGAGCAACCGGGGTTTCCTCGGTAAACATGGCATCAGTAAGTTGGAGTTTTGTGAACATTGCATTTTTGGGAAGCAAAAAAGAACTAGTTTCTCTACTACAACTCATCGCACTAAAGGAATTCTTGATTATATTCACTGTGATCTTTAGGGTCCTTCTAAAGTTCCCTCTCATGGTGGAAGTCGCTATATGATGACAGTTATTGACGATTTTTCCCCTAAGGTTTCGGTTTACTTTTTAAGGCATAAAAATGAGGCCTTCCCCACTTTTAAGAAGTGGAAAACTCTTGTTGAAGTCCACACATGGAAAAAGGTTAAGAAACTCAAAACAGACAATGGGTTAGAGTTTTGTGGATGTGACTTTAATGAGTTTTGTGTAGAGCATGGTATTGCTAGGCATAAAATAATTCCAGGTAAGCCCCAGCAGAATGGCGTTGCTGAACATATGAAGAGGACTCTACTTGAAAGAGCTTGTTGTATGCTCTCAAATGGTTGGTTATGGCATCGACGTGATTTTTGGGCTGAAGCAGTATCAACTGCATGTTATTTAGTCAATCGTTCTCGACACACGTCACTTAATTTCAAAGATCCAGAAGAAATTTGGTTAGGTAATCCAGTTGACTATTCCAATTTGAAATTTTTTGAATGTCCTGCATATGCACATGTCAGTGATGGTAAATTAGTTTCGAGAGTTATTAAGTGCATATTTCTTGGTTATGCATCTGAGTCTAAAAGATATCGTTTATGGTGTTCTGATCCTAAGTCACGCAAATTAATCCTCAGTAGAGATGTGATTTTTAATGAGGATGCATTATTATTTTCTGTGACTTCCTCTACTTGTACTAATAATTTGCAAAGTACTAGCTAGAAGGGGGAGTTGGAATTGAAGGCCAGAGTTTCTAATCTCGATGTGTCATCTTCTACCAATGAGTCTAACATTGATGTTCGTATTGATGATTATGATGAAATTTTCACTTATCCTATCCAGCCGCAAGAAGAAGAGTATACTATTGCCCGAGATATATCGAGAAGACAAATTAAAATACCAGCTAGATACGCTAATGATAATTTAATTGATTATGAATTGTCTGTCACACAAGAGATAAATGATAGTGTTGAACCTGCTTGCTATACTGAAGCTATTTCTTGTGTTGATTTTTCAAATTGGCTAGTAGCTATGAATGAAGACATTGAGAATATTCATAAGAATGGTACTTGGGCTTTGACAGAGCTTCCTAAAGGCAAGCGACCATTGAGATGTAAATGGGTCTTTAAAAGGAAAGAAGGCATTCCCGGGGTTGAAGATCTTAGATGCAAAGCACGGTTAGTTGTGAAAGGCTTTAGCCAAAAGGAAGGTATTGACTTTAATGAGATTTTCTCACCTTTTGTTTGTCATACCTTTATCCGCATTTTGCTTGCTTTTGTTGCTTTATATGACTAGGAATTGGAGTATCTTGATGTTAAGACAACTTTTCTACGTGGAGAACTAGAAGAAGAAATTTACATGGAGCAGCCCGAGGGATTTGTTGTTCCTGATAAGGAGCATTTAGTTTCTCGATTAAAGAAATCGTTGTATGGCCTTAAGCAAGCTCCAAAGTAGTGGTACAAAAGATTTGATTCCTTTATGATTGGGCACAGTTATTCTAGAAGCCAATTTGATGACTGTATTTATTTTAGACAATTTCCAAATGGGTGTTGTTAAGTATTTTAGGAGTCTAAAATACTAATACGCTACAGTATAGTGGGAAACAAGTTATTGTCCTCAGGGAGCAACTGCAGAGTAATTTAGTGCCAATATAAGACCTTGGGTGAAGTTTTCAAATGGTTTTGAATTGAATTTAATTGTAAAATAAGTGCTCGTAATTGTAAACCAGGTGCTCGTAATGTAAAAAGAGGTGAAAAAAATTTCAGTGAGTACTTGGATTTGAACTTGCTTAAGCACCATAACAATCTCTTTCTTTGTGTTATTTACTATGTTAATTGAAAATTCGTAAGGTAAAAACTCGCTTACAGAAGATCCCTCATTCAGTAAGGTTCTGTGATAATGAAACTACACGTTCCAATCTCTTAAAAATGCGTGAATTCAATCACGCATTAAGCACAACCTTTAAATAAACGGTTCATAAATTAATATCTATCTCTAGATTATTGATTAAGAAAATCCCTTTGTCAGAACCTCTTTTCAAATTAAATTCCCATTTAATCAGAGAAGTTAGAAGGAGAAGAAGAAAGGTGATCATGTTTTAAACTCAAACGAATAGCACAGAAAAAGAGAAACAATTCAATTAACATAGAAAAGAACAAGAGTTTTGAGAATTACAGTGCTAGCTACCTCCAAATCCAAGAACCTAAGTTGCCATCTCCAATTGAGAAATCACAAGATCGATCGATGAAAGTTACAGAGAATCTCTCTTTGCACACTTTCTCTCTCTAAAATCCTTAATTTCGCTCTCAGACAGCTTAACCTAATCGCAGTAGCTCAATAGAATATAAATAATAAAATTTGAAACATGTAGACATGCGCTGCTTTTGCAAGAAATTCTGGCTTCAAGGGTTTGGCGCTTAAGCACCATCCCACTTGAGCGCCAGCTCTAGCTTGAGCGTCACATGTCTTGTTGTCTTTAAATACAATGCTTCTCTACTCCTCTTCTTAGACTCCATCTCAGCACCTACCATCACTTCAACTCCACAAAACTTTATTAAATGGAAACTTTGCTCAAAAACTCCATATATTAGATTAGGGAAGCTTTTTGCTTAAGAAAACTCTTTTTAAGAAGATATAAGTGCACAATTTAGCTTGTAAAATAAGCATAAAAATGAATTTATCAAACTCCCCCCAACCTAGCTCTTTGCTAGTCCTCGAGCAAAGGAACACAAGACTTAAACAAAAAAAAACAAAACAATGGATGCCGAGTATGATTCAAAAGTGTGCAACTCAACCAATCAATTCCTAATGTGCACTAGAACTTGAGGAACAATTAAAGCACACTAAACACTTAGAGTAAAAATAACAATCATTTATCAAACTTTGACAAGAGAATTACTCAATTAAAACCAAGAGGGAAACTCTCTTAAGCAAACTCACCAAGGTAAGTGTTTTTCTCATCTTCCTCAATGGCCAATCAATTTAGCCTTGCTTTTCATTTAGCATCAAATTACATCTACACGTTCAAGCACAATCAAGAGGGTCTCAATTAAAGGTTATCATGGGGATAGGCTACAAAAGAATTTTTGCTTTTTAGATAGAAAAACGAGTTGGAAAAAGATGAGAAATTCTTAACATACCAATTGAATTGCATTTTCTAATTAATTTTACAACCCATGGCTTCAAATTTAGGGAGCACTTTAGTCAAAATCTTATGTATTTCTTTTCACCCTTGAGCTTATCCTTTCCTCGACACTCTTTCGCGCAAAATGTTCAAGTTGCTAACATCAACATCCTGGCTACTCGAAATACCGAGGATACTTCAAATGTTCTTTTGCGCAAAGGGCTCAAGCTGCTAACATCAACCCCTGGCTACTGGACACATTAGAACTACTTCAACTTGATTCTTTATTTTTCTTCTTTACAAGAGTGTGACTAAAGGCATTAAATTTTATTAACAAGAAGCCAGTACACAACTTAACAAGCAATCCAGTAAATTTAAAGCCAAACATGCACACATCAAATCCAACTCAAAGAAAGGTGGGAATATCAAATTTAGTTCAAGATGTATGGTTCCAACGAAAGTTATATCAATTACGCTCAACTTAGCTATCAAAAATTGGAATTAACTGCTCATATACCGGATAGCTATTTCGCTCTAGTCGTACAATTCATAAAACTGTGCCTCTATCATACTTGCACTATCATGTGTGGAGTAAAAATTGCAAAATCAAGCAAGACTCATTAATTAAACTAAGAGGACTCTAAAAAAGTGTTTAAGGTTCACACAACTCACTTGGCTAAAGGCTAATCATCCTCTTTGATTAAAACCTTTTTCAACTCAAGTCAAAGCTCAATAAAGTTGTGCAATACTACACCAAGTTTAAGTTCAAAATTTTCACAAAAATAATCCTCAATCCAGAGATACTTTAAACATCACAGATAAGAATCACACACGATCAAGTCATACTGGCAATTATTAACAATGGAAACTAAAACTACTAAACTCTGAAATAAATGAAATGCGAAAAATAATAAGAAAAAGGATCAAGAAAACTCTTATTAACCCATTAGTGCATAGGCTGCCTCATCTTGTTCTTCACCGGCTTGAGAATCATCTCCAACTCCATCCCGGCGAGCTACTTCCCCCAGATAATTTGACTTGTCCCTAGGCCATCAAATATGTACAACTACAAGCCAGACTTTCTTCTTTTCAAGCTTAGAATAAAGATAAGGTTAGAGGGAAGAAATCTCAATTAAAAACAACTAAACTAAGGAATAAAAAGGAAAAGAAAATTGGGTTGCCTCCAAAAAAGCGCTTCTATAACGTCATTAGCTTAACGCCTGTATATTTTTTTTTGAATCATGGGGGTCTGAAGCAAGAAGACGAAGATGTCTCCATTCCTTCAATCTTATGTCCGCTCCTCATATTTTTCTTCAGTGCCTCTTCTTCACTTAACAGTTCTTGTTTAGGGTGTTCATCATACGTGTTTTCCATTTCACCCTTTTTCTTCTTTTCATTGCCAAGTGTCATAGATGCATCACTTCTTACTTCACCATGAGAATATCAAGATGAAGTTCTCTTCACCCATACTTTGAGCGTTTCCTTTCTTCCATTAATTGATATTGTCAATTCTCTATTCGGAACGTCAATCACCGCACCAGAAGTGACTAGAAACGACCTTCCTAGAATTAGAGGCACTTTAGGATCTTCTTCCACATTAAGAATCACAAAGTCAACATGGATTATGAAATTACCCACGCTCACAAATATATCTTCAGCCAAACCATAAGGATGTATGACGGACTTATTCGCCAATTCCAAAACGACTTTTGTAGGTATGACTTTCAAACCACCAATTCTTTCTAACCTTGAGTGGGACATAACATTGACACTAGATCCCAAATTGAGTAAAGCATTGCCCTTAATACCTATTTCTACTTCAACTTGAATAATGAAACTTCCCAGATATTTAAACTTTGTTGGAAGTTCTTTTTTTTTTTTTATTAAAGCACTACTTTCTTTTGGAAGTTCCACTTTGTTTTCGAAATATTCCTTCATTTTAGTGAAAAATTCTCCCAAATATTTAGTATATGAAGGCATGCTCTTAATAACTTCAAGCATTTGCATGCTAGAAGGACCGTTTAGGTGTAAATCCCATCCATCTAGTTGGATTTCCTAGGTTACCTCTCCTTCATTATCTCAACTTCACTCTCTTCATTAGTCTCTTCACTTTCCTCTTCTTCACCATTTTGATTTAAGAAATCATTAATGATCTCTTCCTCCTCCGCGGAGAATTCACCAAAGTCTTCTTCATCCACCATCCCATTTATGGTATTAATAACATTGCATTGTTCTGTGGGGTTAGTGGTGGTGTTAGTCGAGAACGGGGCTTTATTCATGTTGGCCAATTGTTGTGCAATTTTCCCCAATTGAGTCTCAAGGTTCTTGATAGAAGCCTCAGTATTCTTACGGAAGACTTGATTCTCCTCATGATGGGTCATTAAAGCTTGCATGAATTTATCCAATGTGTCCTCCAACCTTGATGTCCTATCCGTCAAGGAGACAAAAGGAGGTCTATTAGAAAAACCCTCCTCTTGCTTCCAACCACCTTGACTTTGACCTTGGGGGATTTTCCAACCTTGCATAAAATTATTAGAAGCATTAGCCTTAAAAGGTTGGGAAAAGAAATTACCCCTTTGTTGGTTATTAACAAAGTTGAGCTCCTCCTCCTTTTGATGACCCGCATGTGGGCATGGATTGTACGGATGGTTGTCACCACATAGATCGCACATACCAGCTTTCTCAAAAGTTCGATTTGTTGTGTCATAAGTTTATTTTGAGCAAGGATGGCATTTGATGTGCTTAACTCTAACACTCCCTTCGGTTTAAGAATTTGGCTCCTTGGTTGATGCTTGGCTCTATTACTTGCTGCCATGGAGTTAATGATCTCCATTGCGGTTTTCACATCTACAACATCCATTAACTTTCCCGCGGTAGCCGTCGAATGAATAGTCGACTCATGATTTAGCCCAGCACAAGATATTTAGCATAGCCAAATTAATAAGTCTATGATTCGGGAATTTCATAAGCAGGCTTTGGAACCTCTCACAAGCCCCATAAAATATTTCATCTTGACCTTGCTTGAAGGCTGTAATTTCAGACTGAACTTGTATCATTTTAGCAAGAGGAAAGAAACGCTTTACGAAAGCCGCTTCAACTTCAGCCCACGTTCGTAGACTTTGACTAAGAAGTGTTTTTAGCCACTCCATAACATCTCCTATAAGTGCCAAGTGGAATAACTTCCTACAGCCATCCTCGATTCTATTCTCTTCAAGTCCCATTGTAGCCACATAATCGTAGAATGTCTCAAAGAAAGAGTATGGATCTTCATGTTCTTTTCCTGTGATTTGGTTTGAGAGAATGAGATTATAGTAATGGGGCTTGATCTCCATTTGTTGAGCCTTATGTGAAAGCACAATGGCCGAACGATTTCTCAGGCCTTGGGGAACAACATAGTCACCTAGGACTACTCGTGGTGGTGGGTTATTGGGGTTTGCACCTCCATTGTTCCCACAATTATTCCTATTATGTTCCGCCTTCTCAAATTCCTCAATGTTAATGAATAAAGTTGAAAAAGACAAATTAGAGTCCTCTCCAGGTGTGTTAGACCGCCGCGAACTTGAGCACAACTTCGGAGCAAAGGCTTCAATCTCCGAGATGAACCACAATTGATCTTTATTCCTGTTGCTCCTTGTTTGCATACACCGACTAAACGCTCGCAAAAGGTTAGTGAGATAAATAATAAAACAAAATAAAATGATAATATAAAAATTAGGGTGAATAAAAATAAATAAATTTACCTACAAAAATTTAAAGGGCAAGAAAAATTTATTCACAGAATCAAAAAATTTTATATTGATACTAAATTGATCACTGTGCTCCCTGGCAACGGCGACAGAAAATTATTAAGTATTTTAGTAGTCTAAAATACTAACGCATTACAGTATAGTAGGAAAACCAGTTATCGTCCTCAAGGAGCAACTACAGAGCAATTCAGTGCCAATATAAGACCTTGGGAGAAGTTTTCAAAAGGTTTTGAATTGAATTTAATTGTAAAATAATTGCTCGTAATTGTAAAATAGGTGCTCGTAATGTAAAAATAGGTGAAAACAATTTCAATGAGTACTTGGATTTGAACTTGCTTATGCACTATAACAATATCTTTCTCTATGTTATTTTCTATGTTAATTGAAAAGTCGTAAGGTAAAAACTCGCTTACAGAAGATCCTTAATTCTGTAAGGTTCTGTGATAATGAAAACGCACGTTCGAGTCTCTTAAAAATATGTGAATTCAATCACATACTAAGCACAACCTTTAAATAAACGGTTCATAAATCAATATCTATCTATAGATTATTGATTAAGAAAATCCCTTTGTTAGAATCTCTTTTGAAATTAAATTCCCATTTAATCAGAAAAGTTAGAAGAAGCAGAAGAAAGGTGATCAGGCTTTAAACTCAAACGAATAGCACAGAAAAATAGAAACAATTCAATTAACATAGAAAAGAACAGGAGTTTTGAGAATTACAGTGCTAGCTATGTCCAAATCCAAGAAAAAGAACCTAAGCTGCCATCTCTAATTGAGAAATCACAAGATTGATCGATGAAAGTTACAAAGAATCTCTCTTTGCACACTTTCTCTCTCTAGAATCCTTAATTTCCCTCTCAGAAGACTCAACCTAACCTCAGCAACTCAATAGAATATAAATAATAAAGTTTTAAACCTGTAGACATGCGCTGCTTTTGTGAGAAATTCTGGCTTCAAGGGTCAGACACTTAATCGCCACACCTAGCTTAAGCGCCATCCCGCTTGAGCGCCACAAGTATTGTTGTCTTTAAATACAATGCTTCTATGCTCCTCTTCTTGGACACCATTTCAACACCTACAATCACTTCAACTCCACAAAATTTTATTAAATGGAAACTTTGCTCAAAAACTCCAAAGATTAGATTAGGGAAGGTTTTTGCTTAAGAAAACTCTTTTTAAGAAGAGATAAGTGCACAATTTATCTTGTAAAATAAGAATAAAAATGCATTTATCAGTGTTTTATATACTTGTTACTTTATGTTGATGATATGTTGATGATATGTTGATTGCATCACGTGACAAGTCCTTGATTAGGAAGTTGGAAACTCAACTCAGTAATGAATTTGATATGAAGAAATTGGGTGCAACAAAGAAAATTCTTGGCATGGAGATTCACAGAGATCGTCAAGCCGAAAAATTGTTCTTATATCAAAAGAAATATATTAAAAAAGTACTTGGAAGTTTTAATATGAACAATTGTAAACCTGCTTCTACTCTGCTTGCTGCACATTTCAAGCTATCTACAGACCTTTGCCCATAGACAGATTTGGAGAAGAGGCATATGTCACACATTCCTTATAATAGTGCAATTGGTAGCCTTATGTATGCAATAGTGTGCACTAGACCCAATTTAGCATATGTTGTTAGCATGGTTAGTCGGTATATGCATAATCCTGGAAAGGATCATTGGAATGCTCTGAAATGGAATTTGTGGTATCTAAAACGTACTTTTGATATTGGCTTGGTGTTTGATAGAATCAAGACTACAACCAATGATGTTGTAGGTTTTGTTGATTGGGACTATGGTGGTGATTTTGACCGAAGAAGATCTCTTTCTGGTTATATCTGTACTCTCTGTAATGATGCTATCAGTTGGAAAGCGACTCTTCAGTCTATTCCTGCATTATCTACAACTGAAGTAGAATATGTTTCGGTTATAGAGGGTGTGAATGAGGCTCTTTGGCTTTTGGATTGTTTAATGAAATTGGTCTAGCACAAGATACTCTTGTTGTGTTTTGTGATAGCCAGAGTGTTATTCCCTTAACCAAGAATAATTATTATCACAACAAGACCAAACACGATGTTAGATATCATTTCATACGATAAATTGTTGTTATTGGTAAAGTTGTGGTAGAAAAGATTCATACGTCTGAGAATCCTGCAGACATGCTCACCAATCCTCTTTGAAATGCCAAGTTTCAACATTGCTTGGATTTAGTTGGTCTCTACCGCGTTTGAAAACATCATTAGTCAAATTTGAGCCAAAGTGGAGATTGTTGAGCAAGTAATGCTCAGCTTTAACTTGCGGCTCTAATTTGTATTTTATTTCTAATATGTAATTATGTGGTTATTGTTTTAGTTTTATTAATAGCCACAATTTAGCTAGTGGTTTACGTTCCTTCACTGCAGCTATATAAGCATGACATGTAGTGTTTCATAATCAATTCATTCCACTCTTATAAATATAATTCTCATTGCCTCATCTAGTTTTATAACTTTATTCCTCTCTTTATTATAAAAAATTTACTTTGCTTCTCTTAATTCTTTAATTGAATTCGATCTTGTGCTTCCGCATAGCGCTTATACTGAAACAGACATCACCTAAATTCTTGTAGGAAACTGAAAGTCCAAGCGTTGTTGTGCAATTTTCTTGTAGGATAGGTCCCAACGTCCCGACGTCTCGTCATCTCTTTTGCAAAATCCTTCCTCGAGCAACAAAACTAAGAAATTATTCTAGCAAATCATAGGTCCCAACTTTGGATCTGTTGATGTCTGCTACCCCTGTAGCATAAATCTAGAGTTGCAACTCCTAACTCCTTTTAGTATAGAATTAAGGTTGTTGAACCACAAGGAGCACTTGTGCCTTTGTAGTTTTCAAAGATTAACTATTGAGTTGTGGTATAGGTTTTGTTGAATGAAAATAGTGAACGGGTAAATAAAAACAATAATAAAAAAGGTAGATTTCAAGTGAGAAAGCTTGGAATTCAATTTAATCAATCGCCCTCTTCTATACTCTTTTTTGTTCAGTGATATTGAATATTGCTAAACTATTATCTTATGCAATACTCTAATTTCACAAATATCGATCTCTCAAATAAATGATTCTAAGAATAATGTGTTATATATTGATCTTTCACCTATATAACAGGTTGTTCCAACCTTAAGAACAAGTATTAAAAAGCAATCAAGTCATTGATAACTATATCTAGCTTACCAACGTGTTAAGGTTTTCATCCAAGTCGGAGTCTAAGTAGTATCTCTCAATCAAAACAAATAATCTAAGATCATGAATAAATTGTTAATCTAAAACAACAAACTTGACAAGTGAACACAGTCCAGCAGCTACATTTAGACAAGAACTATTAAAACCAGAAACAGAGAAGTATAAAACTAAACGTACCAAAATACCATAAACCTCAGAGTGAGGGCTGCACACCAGAGTTGATTGTTTTCTTACCATCGCTCCAAGACTTGGTGTGAAACCGGTAAATGTTAACTAAGCATATGTTCCACGATGTTGCCTTAGAATTGGGGCCCCATGCTAATGATTGTATGACTGGGTCGATCACCCCATTTCTCACATCCTGGACCTATAGAAAAGATATCCCAAAGTTAGAGATTTGTTGATACATATTTATGTTTAGGGGTTTAAGATTTTTTTGGCATATGAAACTAACAGGAAATTCAGCATGTATATGAGGAGAACCTTCTTGTCCATTGTCAGAGTAGTGTTGTAAGAATAAGCTGAAGAGTGAATATGATTGATTAGGGTTTAGAAATCATTAAATATGATGTACAACACAAGGGAAGAATATCCACTTAATTGAGATATGGTTTAACCTCTGTGCAATTGAGTAGGACATGTACATGAACAGAAGTCCACTCGGCATCAGTTAACCAATGGGGTGAATTCTGATAAGTGTCAACTTATCTATATTTTAGAGGTCTATTTTAAGGTGTTTTGTAAGTGTTTTCTAGTGTTTGGTTCCATTTTAGTAGCAATTTAGGAATAAATTCACATCTTTGTGTAAGATGAGTCATTTGTTAGAAATTTGTAGTTTTTGTGTTAGTTTTGATGTTTTTCGTCTTGGTTTTGGTGTTTTTGTTATGTTCTAGGATTAAGAGTTATGAGAGATTGAAAAATGAACATTGAAAACAGTCAAGGAGCATGAAAAGGAGAAAGAATGGATGTAAATAATCAAGATTCAGCCAAGAAAATCATCCAAAGTAGCCAAAACATGAAGATTTAGACATGTTGTCAAGTGCTGTTAAAAGTTGTCAACCGTTGTTAAAAGCTGTCAAAGTGCTGTGAAATACTGTCAGGTGCAGGGCAGCGTGAGCACGCCCAATCCAGTGTGAGCACGCGCCCAAGAGCAGCAAACACCATTAGGGAGTGCGTGAGCACACCCAATACAGCGTGAGCACGCGCCCCACATGCTATATATAGTCCAAATTAGTTATTTTTATGAATCTTTGGTTCATAACTCGATTTTTGCGCGATTTTCTCTCCTTCTTCTCATCTTTTCTTGGGAAGATCCTTGAAGATTCAAGACTTATGGGAGCAAGAGCTTGAGGATTCATGGTGATTCCTTCTAGGTTTCTTTTTCTTCTCTTTATGTTAGCTTAGATTTTCTTGGTTAGGGAATTGGGGATTTTTATCCCAACCTATGTAATTGAATCTGAGTGTAATTCAATGTTCTTTCTTGTTAATTGAGTGATTACTTTTCTCTTAATGCTTCTTCTTGGTTGATTATATTCAATTTTGGTGGGATTGCCTCCGACGTGAGTGCTACACTTGAATTAATTAATTGGGATTTTGATCTAGATGCAATTAGGCAATTGGAAAATTGGTAATTGTATTGGAATTGTTGTAATTCACCATAATCTTGCATGATTCTAGGAATAAAACTTGTAGGTTGTGAGGTTTTGTGAAAATCCACTTCTTTCTTGTTTTCTCTAAAATTGGCCTAAGGAATTAGGGGGTTTTAGTTAGAACAAAGGGGATAACAATCTAGGAATAGACTTAGTCTATTATTGTGGATTAATACCTTCAATTGATGAGATTGGACTTGAATGAAACTTAGGGGATAATTACATATGGGAAGGATCAAATGAACCATGACCCTAACCTCGTATTTCTTTGATTCTTTACCTTGTTTTCATTACTTGTTGTATAATTCATGCATAATCACTCTCAAAACATGTTTTCAATTGTCCAATTAGTGAGAGTCTTGGGGACTAGATACTCTTTTGCATAGTCCCTGTGGAGATGATACCCTATTCACCCCTATCCTCTTCTAAATGAACTAGTGCACTTGCTAGCAAGGCAAATGCCTATCAAATTCTCTGCTCCAACAGATCATCCAACATTGTTCAACACTAACAACCTCTCTTGGATGACCTCATTTCCTATTCAAGGATCGTTCCTTAACACGTTGGTTGACAACAAACTTTCATTCTTGAAATAATGGGAGTAGAAATAGGTTATTTCACGTGGTAATTAGAATGTACATATTGATCCTTCTGGCCGTGAGTAAGGACTAACAACGTGCTTTGCTTCTCCATCATTCTATTCAAACAAGAAATGTTACTAATGATTATTTGTGATGAAAATAATAAAGAGTATGCTATGGTACTATTACCTTTTGAATGAATACATCCAAAGATATTGAACTGGGCCACCAAGCATTGCTTCCTTTGGTAAGTGTATTGGGAGGTGTTCCATTGAATCAGAAAAGCCTCAACGTGCTTTGCTTCTCCATCATTCTATTCAAACAAGAAATGTTACTAATGATTATTTGTGACGAAAATAATAAAGAGTATGCTATGGTACTATTACCTTTTGAATGAATACATCCAAAGATATTGAACTGGGCCACCAAGCATTGCTTCCTTTGGTAAGTGTATTGGGAGGTGTTCCATTGAATTAGAAAAGCCTGGTGGAAATATTCTTTCTAACTTGCACATGATTACTGTGATATTCTTCTCCAATTGAACTAAGTCATTAATCCTAAGTGTATTAGAGCACAAATCTTTCAAAAATCTACTTAATTCAGCAATTGGTTTCCAAATACAGTCAGGCAGTGATCGAAAGGAAATCGGGAGTAAACACTCCATGAATATATGACAATCGTGGCTTTTTATCCCATGCATTCAACCCTTGCTAACATCAGCACATCTAGCCAAATTTGAAGCATAACCATCTGGAATTTTGAGTTCAGAAATCCATTTACAAACTAATTTTGCCTCTTCAAAAAACAGAGTGTAGTTTGCTTTTGGTTTCACTTGCTTTCCATTAGCGATAGTCACCAACTCCAAGTCCCCTTAACATAGTATTCAAACAAGTCATTTCTTGCGTTTTCATTGTCCTTTGACTTTTCAGGAACATTCATCACTATATTAAATACATTATCAAAGAAGTTCTTCTCTATGTGTATTACATTGAGATTGTGTCGCAACAAGTTGTCTTTCCAATAAGGAAGATCCTAAAATATATTTCGATTTGTCCAATTATGATCTACTCTATAGCCCGACAATGTGTTAAATGGCCCATCAGTTACTTTTGGATAGTCACGCACACTTTTCCATACATCATTCCTTGACAACATCTCTAGATCAGTCACATCATTCTGGACTATGTTCTTTCTAAATCTCCTCCTATTTCTTCTTAAAGGATGACTTGGGGGAAAAAATTGACAGTGACAATCAAACCATGAAACTTTCCCACCAAATGTCAAAGGGAAAGGTTTTGTGTGTTTCATGCAATATGGACATGCCAATCTCCCCTTAGTTCTCCACCTAGATAACATACCATAAGCCGAAAATTTGTTAATTGTCCACATCAATGCAGCCCACATTAAAAACTTCTACTTTGTAGAAATATCGTAGGTCAAAACCCCAACACTCCACAATTGTTGTAAGTCATCAATCAATGGTAGCAAATACACATCTATATTGGATTTTGGGTTATTTGGACCAGGTATAAGACAGGTGAGAAACATGTATGGTCTAGTCATGCACATTTTTGGGGGAAGATTATATGGTACCAAAACCATTGACCAACATGAATAAGGGGATGTGTTTGCTTGGGTGAACGGTGTAAAGCCATCGGAGCATAAACCCAACCTTACATTTGTTGTCTCCATAGAAAAATCTAGATACACATTATCAAAGTATTTCCAAGCTAACCCATCATATGGGTGACGAAGAACACTCGAATTGTCTTTGTTCTCGTTATGCCATCGCATTTGTGTCGTACTTTCAATTGATGCATATAGTCTCTGTAATCTTGGAATGATTGAAGAGTAGAACATTCTCACCTTCGGGACATCCTTATACTTTCCCTTCCCAGTCTTGCGAGGTTTATATCTCGGAGCTTGACAAAATTTGCATTTTTGTAACATATTGTTTTCCTTATAGAATAACATGCATCCATTGGAACAACAGTCTATCTTCACAACGGCCAACCCCAACTTATACACCGGCTTTTTTATTTGATAGTAGTTTGTGGGTATGTTATGGTTTTGAGGAGTCACATCAATAAGCATTTGTGTGATTATTCCATTTCTCCAACAAAGAGGTCCACATCAATTCATTTTACATGGGCAAAATTACCATAGGATGGGAAGTTTAATCCATTAGAGGGTAAATCTCCAAGGTTTGCTCAGCTTTATATCAATGATTCAAATGATGAAGTCCAAAATAGGCTAAATTATTTTAGGTATGTTGTTAAACTTTGTTATTTTATTTCCATCCAATTTTCAAAATGAATATGTATCCATTGAATTCTAATTTATTGAATTGATTTATTTTAGGAACAGTGGATCCAAATATGATTTACATGCATCTTTAGTTGAGGATTTAAAGTAAAATGGTTGAGTTTTCAAATGAGTTAGTCAAAGTATATCAGAAAATTAGAGATGAATTGTTTATCAATCTTAGTTCAGGATTTTGTTTAAGGTTATTAACAAATAGATCTAGAGATGCAATGATGTATAACCTCCCTACTTTGATGAGGTAGTTGCATTAATAGTAGGGTATTTTTATTCTATAGATGAGTATCGAGAATTTATTGTTAAAAAGCAATCAAGAGAGTTAATGTCAATTCATGAAACTCATTTAGCTTATATTCCTCTATAGTATCCTTTGTTATTTTCATATGGTGAAAATGGATACCAAGAAGATATCTCATATAATGAAATTCAAGCTCATAGAAGGAAAAAAGGAAATGTAAGAGTAAGTCTTAAATAATTAAGTTTGGCAATGTTGTCAATGCTAGAAAGTTGTTTCAGCAATTCTTATTGGATACATCTACGATGATTGAATTACAAATTCGATATTATATAAGAAATAATCAATCCACTATTATGTCTAACATTCCCAATGAATTACAAGATGTCGTTAGTAATGTGAAACAAAACAAGCTCTGTAAGGAAGGAAGTTATACTACCAACATTATTTACTAGAAGTATGAGTTATATGTTATTAATTCCCAAGATGGTAATTTATAAAAAATTTGGATACGCTGATTTATTCATTACTTTCACAGTGTTATAAAAACAAGATCGGACCGGTCGGTACGACCAATAAACTAATGATGTAACCGGTCTGAGTTGATTGTTGGAATGAACATGTCAACAAACTGATGTGACCCAAATGACTCTGTCGATTTTCATGCAAAGCTGGCAACTCAGGATTTCAAAAAAATAATCGAGCCACCCTGTACTTAAAGAAAAAAACACAACACAACTCATCAGTCAGTCGTTCACAATGTTGACATTTTTTGTAAGTTCAAATATGTCTACTATTGTGAAACTGAATTGTAACACCCGTCCACGTACACCTCTATGTTTTTTCCAATTTACTCACTGAATACCTTATCCATCAGACACTGGTAAGTCGTTATGACATTTTTCAGGCCAAACGATATCACATTGTAACAAAACACCCCCATGTCATTGATGAAAGGTTTTTTTTATGATCTTATGGAAGCATTGGAACATGATTATACCCCAAATACACATCTAGAAGCAACAAATACTTATAGCCTATCGAGATGTCAACTAATTTATCAATGCAAGGTAGTGGAAAGGGATCCTTCGAACAGATTTTGTTCAAATCCGTATAATTTGTGCACATGCACCATTTACCATTTTCCATTTTCACCATCACAACATCTGAAAACCTTTTAGCATACTATACCTCCCATATAAACTCGACTTCCAACAACTCTTTGACCTACACCTCGATTGCCTCAACTCTCTCGGGCCTCATTTTTCTTTTCTTCTACGCAACGGGTTTGCATCCCGCCTTTACCGATAACAAATGACAACAAAAACCCAGTCATGTTCGTTGTAACCCAGGAAAGATGTCTATATTTTCTCACAGTAGCTTTTTCATTCTTTCCTTCAAATTTTGAGGCAGACTACCCCTACCTTCACGACTTGAGACTCATTGGTCCCAACTTGTATGGATACTAGGTCTCCTTGAGATTCTGGCCTCTAATGTTGGAAATCATCTCGAGGATCGAGGTTGGTCATCATCACTGCTGACTATCTCCTTACAATTTTTTTTTCTCTTAGACCCTACTTTTGCTTCGTGGTCTGCTCTACCGATGCCTTGGGTATCTTGAGACTTTCCAAATAGCACAATTTAGCATCTTTTCCCTTTCCTCGCACAATCATAATCTCGCCATCATCACTGGGCAACTTCATAGCTAGCTGAACGGTAGAAACCATTTCTCCAAGCGCGTTTAAGGTCGGTCTTCCAATGATAGCCTTATATGCTGAAAGGCAATAAACCACCAAGAAATTCACTGACACCGAACGCGCGTTCGACCTACTCCCTAACATTATGGTCTGCTTTATATATCACTTTGGGGTAATTGTGTCCCTAGTGAACTAGATAAGGTTCCCCTTATGAGAAATTAAATAATGCTCCTTCAAGCCCAGCTTCAGGAAGAGCTCCCAAAACATAATATCTGTTGAGCTCCCCTTATCAACAAAAATTCGTTTCATTTTGTATCCCTCCATCCTTGTTATAACTACCAAGGGACTACTACTGCTCAACTCCGAAGGGAGATCTACTTCTGTAAAGGCCAAGGTCATCCTCGGCATTGGTGTTAAAGAGAACAATTGTCTCGTGTCTCGGGATCTCTTCCTTGTACTACTTAAGCTTTCTTCGTCGGAAATCCACTCCTACTATTCCTCAACCACTCTTCAATCAATCTGAATCTACTTCTCAACTCTCCTCTTAAGTTCCTCCATTGACTTTGGCTTTTCTCCGGCAACCTCCTTCACAAACACAGCAGGGCGTAGTCCCTACCTCAAGAACTAAAGCATCATGTTTGGTTTGACATCTTTAACCTCCAATGCTTCTATATTGAAACGAGTTATATTATCTCGCAAAGATTCATCTTTCTTTTGCTTCATTCTTTCTAGATGATATTTAGTTTTAAATTGTTGTTTACTGCTAGTAAAGTTTAAGATGAACTTACCTTTCAAGGTCTTCCAATTGATGACGGATCTTGGTGACAGGGAGAAAAACCACCTTCTCGCGATTTTCCTCAGAGTCAACGGGAAAGCTCTACATATCTCAGCCTCTTTCACGCCTTAGAAAACCATAGTTTGCTAGAAGAACATGATCTTGTGGATCCTTTGAACCATCGTAAAGATCTATTGGCATTGCGAATTTGAAGTTAGGAGGCATCTTGTAATCCATAATCCATTTAGCGATTAGATTGTTGCAACCTTCGATAGGTACCTCGTTCTCCCCTACTTTCTCAACTTCTGCGTTAACCCATGGGATTGCTTGCCTACTTTACGTAAAGATCTACTCCAACTCTCGATCCTTCTTTCTACTTCTTCTGCAAGATTCTCTTTCCCTGTGCATCTCTTCAATCTCATGTGCATACCTCCTGATCATGTTGCGCAACTCATGAACTCCAGCTTCAACGGTTTCAATCCTCTGCTCAAAAAGTGCAGGATTGATCCTTTGCGCCTCTGGCTGCAGCGGATCTTGTAGACAATTTGTGACACATCCTTAGCTTCAAATTTGCCTTAGGATTCGAAGTGTTCGCCCGTGTTTCCACTTGATTGATGGCGTCATAGTTCCTCTTCCTTGTACTTGGCATCTTGTTAAGATTGCTTATCACCATATCTCTTTCTCCAATTTTCCAAAAATGGATTTTGATGACCAACAATCCAAGATCATACAAAAATCAAGATTCAAAAATTCTGAAGGTAAACGAAATTTCTCAAACAGGAAATCAAGCAAAGAAGAAGATTTCAAACAATGTGTTTATTAACCGGTTATTTCTCACTTAAATCACAAATTCTACGCACTAATCCTTTACAGCATCATCTGCATCATGATCTTCACTCCAAGTCTCAAACTCTAAGCTCTTTCTTCCTCTAGAGGATGTAGGTTCTCCTACAAGATCTCCAACACTGAAGTGAAAGAGAGAATTGTTGTGTATGTTTGTTACCTGTTAGTTATGAAGCCTGCTTATTTATAGCCAATCTTCCAAGTGACAGCTCAGAACTAGAGATTTGGGCTAGGACCTCATCCCTAAGTGCTATGTAACTAATTCACGTGGGCCACTTATAACCGTATCTATCTTAGGTAAACTATCTCGTATTGCAATGGATAACCTCCTCTATCTAGCGGGATTGGTCCATAATAAGAAACAAGTAGACATTTAAATTGTCAACCATTGTAACACATCGGCAATGTCTAAAAAACACTTGATATATGAAACCAGAGGAAAAAATGTTGTATGGATAAACTAGAGGTGTATGTATCTGTATACCGTCATTACTTACATCATCATATCATACAAATAATACAGCTTTTTAGATCATAAATTACAACACTCTTCAATCATTGTATTAACCCCTTTCACTATATAATATATCTTCAATCATTCAAATTCACCCCGAGGGGTCTATCGCCAATACTTATTGCGTTTCTCTGTAAAGCACCAACATTCTTCAATGAGTCATAGATAGATATATCCTTGATTCCTTATCAGACCTTGATGACAAGGTTGTTTACAGTGTGAGCATTGGCATCAAGAAGGTTCTCAAGTGATTTGGCTTTTCTGCTCCGAACTCTACCTGCTTCCTTCAACAACTCACTCAATCTTCGCTTCTCATCATCCACGTCAGGATTTGCTGTTCCAAGCTTTTCCTCCCTCATGCTTACAACGTACTCCAGAATTTGAATTGCATCGTCCAGCCTGACAAAGAAGATCAAACCCCATGAGAAGAAATGAACTTCTACGCCTAACCACACCCTAAATAATCTAGAACCATTTTAAGTCATGCATAATCAGAAGTTTCCAAATCATGTCATCAAACACGCATCTCAGTCAGTAATTTGTAATTGATTTTCTCCAGATCCATAGTTACAAAGGTTTCAGTAGGAAATATATTGTGTTTAGTTTCACATTTAGACGGGGTTAACATGAATATGTTTTAACACAATTAAGAATAATTTTCACATTTTAGATCTATGATCTATCTAGTCTAGTTTGACTTATTTCCAAAAACAAACCTGTAAATATCCTTTTCTTACTTTGTTTTTGTTCAGGTTGCTAATTTACTCCAGAATAAGTGCTTAAAGGGAAAGGTGCTGCATATGCTGTAACAGTGAAATAAGACAAAGAGAAATAGAAAATGTGGATACCTGCCAATTGCATCATACGTGCCAGCAAGATTACTATACACCCCAAGCGTTTCTGGGTGATATGGGCCATACTCATGTTCCAAAATGCTTTTTGCTTCTTCAAATAACTCTATAGCTTCACTTATGGCGTACCGCTGCACGCAGGCAAGTCCCATTTGATTAAGAGCAATACCAAAGAAGGACGATTTCTTCTCTCCAGTCGCACGAAGCTTAGAAATAGCATTCTTCAAAGTGTTGTAAGATTCAGAATAGTTCCCCAACATGTAGAGCATGACTCCCATCTGAGCTTCAATTCCTGCTATTGTGCTTTGCTGACCAGGAGCATCATCATATATCACCAGCGCTTTTTGCAGTAACTTGAGTGCCTGTTCAAGTTCATTCATTGACTCATAGATAGTTGAAATGTTCGTAAGACCACTAGCAATCTCCTCTGGAGGAACTCCGGACATTGGATTCTCATATATTCTAAGTGCACTCTCGCAATATGATTTTGATTCCTTTAACTTCCCTATCCTGTTATACAAGTCAGCCAAACGTACAAACACTGATCCAACTGCTGGATGGTTCTCTCCTTTGCTGGTCTTGAAAACTGTCAGCGCTTTCTGATACGCAAAGTCAGCCTCGTCGTATCGAGCCAAGCATAAGTATGTGTCTCCAATGCTGAGGTCAACAGAAGCTACTTCCACTTCCTGGCCATTTGCTACCATCGCCGTGCTGGCTAAAACAAAATGCTCAAGAGCTGCTTCATGGTTTCCCTTTGTTTCACAAATAAGGCCCATGAGCCTCCTATCAGCAGCCTCTTCAAGAGATGGAGCTGAACTATTTGCTTTATGAATGTCAAGAGCCATTTGACAGAGTCTCTCTGCTTCATCAAACTGCAAAGCTTGAACATTAGCTTCGGCCACGTACCGACAAGTCTCGCCAACCCTTGGGTCTGTCTCTCCCAAAACCTGCCTCTGGATTTCAAACCCAGCAGTGTAACATATAATTGAATTCTCAAGCTGGCCTAGCATAGCAAAGGTGTCTCCTAATTGCATGTGGCCAGCGAATTTCGCAAGGGCATGTTGTTGACTATCGTCAACAACAGGAATCTGAAATGAACGCTCAAGAATCGGAATTGCCTCGTTGTATTGACCCAAGCTGCAATATATCGCTGCTGTGACATGTAAACACATAACCAGCTCTAAACTTGGTTTCCCATTATCAAACTTCTCAAACAGTTTCATTGCTTGAAGAGCCAAGTCAAGAGCTTTCTGCGGATTATCTCCTGATGAAATCAGATCCCTTGCTTGCTTCAGTAATATTGGTGCCCGCTCTGCTGATTCAGCCGAATTCTCAACTCGATTTCGTGACACTGACTTTCCAGAAGGAGAATTCTTCATATTCTTCATGCCAGTACCTCCTCCGATTTGTTTTCTCAAAGGCTTGACATTCTTTCTCTCAATAGGAGGTTTTGCAAGAGGACTTTTTCCATTTGGTCTTGATTTTGGTGAGGTATTATTGCCCAATTTTGAGTTCGATGCTTTAAGAGATTTTTCTGTAGAAACAGAATTTGTAGTTTCAGGTTGTTGAACCTCATCCACCTTATTATCCAACTTCTTATCATTGGATAAGGTACCTATTTCAGAAGATGATTCACTGCTAGAACTACCTCCATCAGCTCTTTTTTCCTCCTCCACTTCCTCTTCCATTATCTCCACCTCCCTCATCCGTCCTCCAACCAGATGGTGCAACTCCGAATCGATTCTTGACTCGTCGCCATCAGATCCAAAACTTTGCCTTGAAAGTGACTGGTCAGAACTCTGCATGTCACACACATTTTCATAAAGCTCCTCAATGGAAGGCTCAACCACCCCATCAACGGCAAAATTTGGACCAGCACTTTCGCATCTTTGCGGACTTAAGGAAGTCCTACTAGGGGACTTGATTGGATTTGAGGTTTCCTTAGAGAGGGAATGATCCCCATTAATCTCATTAGCTTCCCCTTCTTCACGAACTCCATTTGTAATAATGCCCGGCATCATCAATTCTTTCTGGAACCAATATCAAACACGGATCTGCAAAATGAACACTACTCACAATAGATCCAAGAAAGAGGAAGCAACTAAACAAAATCACGCACACACACAGAAGAAGAGATTAACAAGTTTTGTGGAATAATTTGAAGTCATTTAAGCTATAAGAATAACAAAGTGAGAAAGGAAATGGAACCGACAACATTTATGAGTTTTATTCTTCATGGTAATGATAATTTCATGAGTTTTAATCTTCAAATAATGAGCATATAATAGTTTTGAAGCCAATATCAGTTCAAATCACATTCAACTCAAACTACAAGCCACAATTTGCTAGAGTCAAAATTCTTCCAACCTATTTCCCTTTGGATCTCCAAAAACTAGGTTAGAAGCAATTTCATTCAAAACCAGAAACGCACAACGAACAATGTCAAAAAGAAAACTTAACGATTTTCAGCATAGAAAATCAAAAGTCCAAACACAACTACGAACGCGATTGAACATAAAGAGAATAATTGACAATATAAAGACAGAAATAACGAAGTTTGTTGTTTTTTATTTTTTTTTCCCTCTTCATTTTGTCGTTTCCCCTTCGCCGGATTCGGAGGAAGAAAAATTAATCGATTCAAACAATTCTAAGAAAAAAAAGGAAAAAGAATGGAAGATATAATACCTTAAGAACGAGGCATGGGCAATGAGACGCAGAAGTAATTTTTTGTTGAAGAAAGATACGTGAAAAAGTATATATAGGGGAAGGAAGGAAGAAGAAAAACCCAAACCCCTTTTGGGTGAGATGTATGTATTAACCAGAGAGATTTGACGAATGGAACAGAAACCTGAGTGGTGAAGAAAGGGGCAAAATGGGGAATCCAAGAATTATTTTATGGTAAATTAATTAATTAATTAATTAATTCAACGAGGAAAAGGATTGAAAAGAAACGAATAAGAAAAAAAGAGGATATTTGCAGAACTGTAATGTCAGAAAATGGAGGGAAGCAGAAACAGATGAACACGACTTCTCCCCTAACCGGCCGACCTCTATTCCCTTTTCTCTCTTTTTTTTTGCCGATTGTCAAACCCACCCGCGTCAGGCCACGTGCCTTTCCATTACTTTTTTTCTTATGGACCATTTTGCCCTTACACTATGTAAGGGCTTGAAGACAAATCAGCTCTTTTTTTTTCTATAAAACACTAATGTAACAAGCCTGTAACAGAAATCAATATTTTAATATTTATTACCATTTAATTTGAAATAAATTACTGGCTTAAGTGTTTAAGATTATGTTCACGTTTTGTTAAAAAATTATCATTAAGACACTCGTTAAGTTATTAAAATTTAAAAAAATAATCATAAATGTATATTATTCGCTTTCTCGAAAAAATATTTTTCAACAATTTTTTGTATTTGTTTTCTTAAAGGGTCTATTTGGTTCAACGAAGAGGAAGGTAGCAAAAATAAAAAAATTTGCAGTATGTTTGATTCAAATAAAAAGGAAGGAAAAGTAGTATTTATGTCTTTGACTAGAGGAGGAAAAATTTTAAGTATTAATTTTCCTTCTCTTAACCTCCAAAACCTCCCATATTTAGAGAGATTATAAAACCTCTTCCTTCCCTTCTTCTAAAAATTAATCTAAACACACTCTCAAAATTAAAATGTCTCCCATCTCTTCCAACCAAACATACTCTAAAGATTGCTTCTTTTTTTTCTTGGTTTCTTAGAAAAGTAGTACATTCAAAAATCGAACCATGTACTCATATACGCATATTTTCATGCGCTCACCAATTGAGTTACACGAAACACTTATTAATATTTGAAAAAAAAAAACACAAGTGCCTCGAATTATACGCGTTAGTTAATTTTAATTTTTAATATTATAAAAACACTATCATTTTACTGTGATAAAATTTTCTATTATTTTTAAGTTAAGAGTTGCAATTCAAGGAACTATTTAGATTATTAATTTCTTTTATTGTTAAATTTGTAAACTCTTTCAAAATATTTTTTTTTTAAAGAATAATTCATAGAAATCCTTTATTTTGCACAAAAATCATTCATATTAATATAGAAAGAAGTCATTTAAGTAATATTTTATAAAGTGAAAGACTCAAATAAAATTTAAAAAATTTAAGCAATTAAAATGACCTATATAACTCGTTTAATTTGTTGCTTAGATTTAGTTATGGTGATTCTTTCCAAAATCTTTATTTCATCGTTTTGTTTTATCCATGAAGTTAACTGATCTCTCACTCTTTTGCTGTGGTTGGAAAAGAGGTCAGTCAAGATAAACTGCAGGTCGCACTCACGAAATCACTTGCCTCCTTTATAACCTCACTCTTAAGCTCTTTCAATAATTTCTTTGATAAGTGTTTAATTTAGGGTCTTGCTATAGTATCCTTTAATCTTTGATTTATTATAAAAATTATATCTTAAATGATTTTTTAACTTTTAAAATAATTAAGATTATAATTTCTAATAATTTTTTTTATATAAGTGTCTTAAAGACACTTTTTGACATTTCTCACCTTTGTATATAATATATATTAAAAAATAATCATTATTTTTATTTTTGTTAAAATAATTTTTAAGATCTCTTTGTATCTTTTATTTCTTATTATTTTATTAGTTTGGTTGTGTACTTAGTTAGCAGGAGAGGCCTGAACATTGTAGGCAGCAAATTTTTACTCCAAGATTTAGTTGACCCATGGCGATGGAGTTATACATGCAAGGACTTTGACAATCAAGTTAATTAAAGACTAATTTTTATGTGATTGATAAGTAACATTATAGTGTCATTCTTAGGATTTCGTGTATGTAATTGGGCCACGTGAACTTGTTGAGCCTAATTGGCGATCGAGTGAGCCTATGCTAGTTACAAGATCCTTAGACTAGGATGCACGAAATGCCCCCAAATCCAGCACACCTAATGTTATTCGACATGAGTGTGAAACCGGGATACTCATCCATAACAAGTTTAATAGTAAATTTTAAAAATAAATATAAAGAAAAGGTTTGCCTCACATATACCATATTTCACATGTTAAACCTTCAATAATACAAACTTTTTATTAAAAACAAAGCATTAAGTATCTAATAAACATAAAAATAATTAATTTTTTTATTATTTTTATAAAAAATTAACTTTAGCATTTTTAATCAATATAATATTAGACAGATTTAAAACTCATAAAAATAAGAGTTTTGTTAACAAGTGCTCTAAAGACACTTATTAAAGTTATTACTATTAAAAAATTAATTACATGTGCACATTTGTTTGTCTCTCAAAAAAATTACAGTACACTTTTTAATAATATTTTGTTTTATTTTATTTTATTTCTTAAAAAGTATCCTTAAAATAATTATTAACATTTTTCAAAAAAAAATACTACAAGTAAAAAATAAATTAAATATCCACTACTACTTAAAGCTGAAACATTGAATTGAAGTAAGAGTAAATAAAACTTTACGCAACACTTTAAGGTGTAATGATTTCTCAAGAAAGAGATAGGTACTGATTGACTGTCTTGGAATTTTGATATCAATAAAGTTGTGTGGTCAATTTTTGTTGGTTAACATTTGGCCAATTATAATATTTTATTATTATTTGATTATCTGAATAAAAATAATTAAAAAAAATTCAGTGAGGAAATAGAAAGAAAAAAAAAGGTGTATAATAATAAAATATTAAAATTGGCTAAAAGTTGACCAACAAAAATTGGTTGAAAATCGGAATTAAATTTTGATTGACCAATTCTCTTAGTTGTCACTGGATTTATGGTTTTTTTTATTAAAAAAATACTAAATAATACTTTTAGGTAATTTTTAACGAATTAAATATAGTTAAAAAATGTTAAAAATCATAGTTTTTTTTTATTTTTGAAATACGAAGTGATGTGTCTTTATAATTAATTTTCTTAATCTAATAATCTTAATAAATATTCTTAAAACATTGTTTAACGAAACCTTTTTTTTTAATTTTTTTTGGTAATATTTTTTTTAATCATTTTAATTCAGAACAAAAGGTTAATTACTGGATATAATTAATTATTAATGGTTTCTTGATTTGTTTTTTATTTTTATTTTTTAAATATGTATCATAAAATAATTTTTAAGTACTATTTCTAAAACAAGATTTAAATGTTTTTGAATTTAAATTTTTAAAAACTGAAAACACTTAGGGCATGTTTCTTAATTTAAAAACAGAAAACAAAATAATACGTTTAATAGATTAGTTTTCAAAAATAATTTTTGAAAACAATGTGTTTTTAAAACTCAAATTTAAAAAATCTAAAACTTGTTTAGTGTTTAGTTAGTTTTCTATTGCATACTTATCTTCATTGAAAACTTGTTTATCTTTTTCTAAAAAATGTTTTTAAAAAAAAATAATTTCATAATACAGTTCTGATAACTAAAAAGAAAAACTGAATAATCATATAGGGGCATGTTTGAAACCGTTTTAGGGCTTTTTTGATTTCTCTTTTTGAAAACAGTTTTTTGTTTTTAAAAATAGAAAACGTAGCTCGTTTGATTTCTCTTTTTAAAAACAGTTTTCAGTTTTTAAAAACAGAAAATTAAAAAATTCGTTTGACAGTTGAGTTTTCAAAAATAGTTTTCGGAACAGTTTTTGTTTTTCAATATTTAAAAATCAAAATATGAAAACATCTAAAAATGTTTTGTTTTTCAATTTTTTGAATTTACAAACAAATTTGTAGTGAAAACTCGTCTCACTTTTTTTAAAAACTGTTTTATAATACAATTTTTAAAAACTAAAAATCAAAGTTGTTTCAAACAAGCCCTAAACGAGTTTTCAAAAATAGTTTTCGGGAACCGTTTTTGTTTTTCAGTATTTAAAAACCAAAATATGAAAACATCTAAAACATGTTTTGGTTTTAAATTTTCAGTTTTCTAAATTTACACACAAATTTGTATTGAAAACTCCTCTCACTTTTTTTGAAAAGTGTTTTTAAAACTGTATTGTAAAACAGTTTTCAAAAAAGTTAGAGGCATTTTCAATATAAATTTGTATATAAATTTAGAAAACTAAAAACTGAAATCAGAAACAAGTTTTAGATGTTTTCAAATTTTAATTTTTGAATACAAGAAAACAAAAACGGTTCTCGAAAATTTGTCTACCAAACGAGTTTTTTAGGACTGTTTCCTGTTTTTAAAAAATTTGTTTGGGAGACAAGTTTTCAAAAACGGTTTCCGGGAACAATTTTTATTTTTCACTATTTAAAAACCAAAATTTGAAAACATCTAAAACTAAGTTTTGGTTTTCAGGTTTCTAAATTTACACACAAATTTGTGTTGAAAACTCCTCTCACTTTTTTTAAAAATTGTTTTATAATACAATTTTTAAAATCTAAAAACCAAAACTGTTTCAAACAAGCCCTTAGTTTTCTGTTTTTAAAAATAGAAAACCGTTTTTAAAAACAGGAATGAGCTTGTTTGAAATAGTTTTGTTTTTTATTTTTTAAAAAATGTATTATAAAACAGTTTTTAGAAACAGATTTGAGGAGTTTTCAATACAAATTTATGTGTAAATTCAGAAAACTGAAAACCAAAAGATGTTTTAGATGTTTTCATATTTTGGTTTTTAAATACTGAAAAACAAAAACGGTTTCCAAAAACTGTTTTTGAAAACTCGAGTGCCAAAAACAGAAAATTGGTTTCAAAATGAGAAATCAAACAAACCAAAATTAAAAATTAGTTTGCTAAAGGATTTTTTTAATTTTTAATTTTTAAAAGCAAAAAACTATTTAAAAAAATATGTATCAAAAAAACCATAAATTTATCCTTCTTCAAAATTAAATAGGTTGGTTCTTTCAGTACCATTTTAATATACATTTGCAAGTGATTAGTGGTGGAATATACATTTTAATATACAATATTGAAAGTGAATTATTGGTAGTTAATTTTTGAAAGCTAAGAGCTATGTCAGATAGCTTAAGTTAGAATCTTATAGTCAAAAGCTTTAGGGTATGTTTTGAGAAACAAACTGAAAATTTTTAGATTTTAACTTTTAGCTGAATGAAAGCTGTGAGATTATGATGGTAAGATAATATATGTGGAATTAGTTTATTAATTAGATCTGTTTGGAAAAACGAGCTATGTGATTGGCTGAATTATATTAAATGACTAAAAAGAATAAATAATATTATATTAATAATTGAGGGTAGTGGGGTGAAAAGAATTATGATTTATTAAAATAAATGAGGATAATTTCGGAAACACATTATTGAAAACCAACTTTTAGAAACTAAAAGTTATCTTGAATAGCTTTGTAAAAGTTAGTTATAAAAACTATAATCTAAAAGTCAAAAGTTTTAATTTTGTAATTACCAAACAAATTTACAAACTTTTAGAAAGCTATAATCTCCTAAAAAAGCTAAAAAAAAACCTCTCTTACAAAACATAACCTTAATTTTGCCGTCGCTAGACAACTCTACCAACTTTGTAAAAGGCTAAAAGCTATAATCTTCTAAGAAAGCTATAATCTCTTGTCGTCAAACTTAGGGTATGTTTGACGTAACAAACTGAAAGCTTTTCGTTTTTACCTGTGAAGTTGGCTGAAGACCGTGAAATTATAGCTATTTAGGTAGATTATATAATAGAGTCATTTGGCAAAACAGATTATGTAACTATGTTAAATGACAAAAATATTATATTAATATAATATTAGAATTAAAAATTTTTATTTTACTTATTTATGTATTTACTAACAATTGACAAATAAATTTGGTAAATATTTATTCTTTATAAAATTATTATTTATTTATCAATTATTTACTAATTAATTAATTCATATAATATTTATTTTTAATATCAATAAAATAATTAAAACTTGAAATTTAATTAATATTCTTTTATATTTTTTCTACAAATTATGAATGAGTTATTGAAAAAAAAACTAAAAAATTCCTTCATAAATTGATCATCGAATAATATTCTTAAATGAAACAGAACACACATGGGGTAATAAGTAGTTTTGGATAACTTGTTAAACTAACAAGAGAAATTTTGGAAACTAATTATTGGTAGTCAATTCTTGAAAGCTAATAGCTTTCTGAAAGTTAGTTACAAAAGCTCAAATTTCTCAGCCAAAAGCTTTAATCTCGTGATTACCAAACAACTGTACAAGCTTTTTGAAAGCTATAATTATTAGAGATAAAGATAATAACTAATCAGTTATATCATGATAAAATTATTCTAATCATATCAATTATTCTAAGCATATCAGTGAGTTATGTTATTCTTATCTCCATAGTTTTAGTTTCTCTATAAATAGATAGTAAATCATTGGAGTATTAATAATATTTTTTATGTTTGTTCTATTCTTTCTTAAGACATGGAACATCTCATAATCTTTCTTTTTTAATTTTTAGATCTTATCCTTCAACTACATTTTGAGTTTTTCAATCAATAAATTTGTGCGACTCAGCTATGAACACAACCGTTTCTATTTATCAACCTTTTTAAAATCCAGACAGCCGGAGTCGGGGTCTTCTGACGGTAGACTCAACTTCAAGGCCATTGGACACCGTAACGTTGTGACGGCATAATTAGGTCAAGCATCTCTGTTGGAGTTATAAGCTAGTGCTTATAAAGAGTCACCGTCAAGGACCACGCCCGTTATAACCTAATGGGCTATGACTACTAACCGGCTAGAGCTGTCAATATGGGTTCCAACCCGACCGCGGGTTAGAGCCGGGTTGGGTTGAGAAAAATTCGGCTCAACTCACTTAATCCAACTCGTTTAACCCACAACTCACACGGGTTTGAGGCGGGTTGAGGTGGGTTGGCTCGTGGGTTGGCCCACGGGTTAGAATAGTTTTTTTTCTATTTTTTTATATTATAATAAGCTAAAAATTAGTAAATAAAAAAATAGTAAAATTTAATTTAAGTTTTTAGAATTTTGTTCTTTTTATTTTTTAAAATTGTTCTATTTTACGTGTTTTGTATTATATTTTTTAATTTAGAGTTTTTTTTAGAGATTTTATAAAACAAATTATATTTTTTTTGCTTTAAAATTTTTTTATGATTTTCTTTTAATAAAAACTATTTTTGGTGAGCCAACCCGTTTAACCCGCAACCCGCGGTGGGTTGGGTTGAAGAAATTCTGGCTCGCAGCTCATGTGAGCCAACCCGTGCGAGCTAGAAATTTTCTCTACTCGTGTGATCCGGAAGGCGAGTAGTGATGCCTCCTAGGCTCTGCGCTTATAAAGCGGCCCACTATACTTAGTCACCATTAGTAACTTACTAACGATATAAGACTCATTAATTAGATCACCATTGGCTTATTCCTTATTTTGGTATGACGACAAGACACTGTAGCACTACACATGCGTCCATGTGTCCTTAACTGGACGTGTCTAATCACTTGTCTAATAGGCCATATCCCAACACCCGACCGTTTTCATGATAGTGTTTTTGTGTCTATCCCTCTCCTCATTAATGTTTAAAGTGACTCACAAATTTAATTATTTTTGAACATGAAGAGATCCATTTCCAAGCATTGTAGTACTTACTTCATCAGTCACTACCTCTGTTCCTATTTATGTGTCCATTTTGGACTAAAATACACGTGTTAAAAAATGTAATCATTATTTTTGTTTTCACCAAAATAATGTTTAAATTCCTTATAATACCTCTTATCTCTCCTTATTTGATTGGTTCAAAAGTAAAATATTAATTGGTGCTCCAATCAAATAAATGATCTCCTATGTACGTTTTATTTCGGTCCTATATATTTTTTGGGTTACATTTTGGTTATATATCTTTTATAAATGTTTTCATTTAGGTCCAGTTCGTCAACTCCATCACCTTGTTTGACTCTGTTCTTATTAGGGTTCATATGTATGTTATGGTTTTTCTAGGTTTGAAGATAAATGACGTAATTTGACTTGTTCTTATTAGGTTTATTCCGTTAACTAAGGTGACGGAGTTGACAGATTGGATCAAAATGAAACGTTTATAATGCACATAAGAGATACATAACCAAAAAGTGCATTTGACCCTTTTAAATATAAGCAAATCTAACCATCTCCACTTGCATTTAATAAAAAATTATATAAAATATTCTCCACTGAATTTATTCCATCATTTATTATAATAATTTTGTAGTAAAAAAATTATAATTAAGGATATTTAAAAAACTAAATATATTTAATATAATTCTAAAAAATTAAATAAGACTAATTATTTTTTTTTAAGGGACATTGGGTAATTCTTTTTTCTCTTATATTCAATATTCAATAACGAATGGGAAGGAATAGTTGTTTGCACTTTGCACTATGAAATCCGTGAGAGGGAAATGGGCAAAGCATTGAGTGTGCATGTGAAGGGAATAACTAGGCATCCCCGCGTGCCGTGCCGTTGCGGAACAATAATGTTGTTATTGGTATTTGGCAGTAAATGACTTCATACGGATGGGAAGAATTATATTTTAAGAATTTTCAGATTCCTAAATCATTACTACCATATGTACCTAAAGCAACTTTTACACTTGAAAACGAAATCCTACTTTTAAAATTATTCCCTTTTAATTTGCTTTAATAAAACATTATGATATAATTATAGGAGCAACCGAGTTAAACTTTACACAATTGGACTATTACTTGATTTGTTTTAGTATCCCCTATAATATGGCTATAATAATACATAGACAGAATGAATAGAATAAAGTTAGGTCATAAAGTTAATCTACTGTACTTCAAGAATATTAAATAAAAATAGCCAATTTAAATCCTTCAATTGATACACAACTTTTGCAAGTTTTTTAATGTTACTGTTTAAACTTTGTTATTAACGATATATATTAATGGTGATCATTCCACAAAAGAAGACAAATGATATTTAGTGCCTTAAGAATACTATTTAAGAATCTAAATATAGTAAAAAGATATTAGAATGTGTAATTTTTTGAGAGACGGAATAATGTGCTCTTATGGTTATTTTTCTACTTCTAATAATCTTAACTAATACCCTAAAAGCACTGTATATTAAGACCCATAAAAAAAAATTCTCTTTCACTCTCATATGCCTCACTCATATATTTTACTAATCTTTCTCTCATTTGCTCTCTTCCTTAATCTTTCTCTCATTTGCTCTCTTCCTTCCTTGAGTTATATAAATCAATTACTCCAGCTAGTTCTGATCCTGGTTCAGGCTTGTTTAATTATGGGAGAAATTCATATCACACATGAATAATTCTTTTTTTTTTAATCGGCAAAACACACATCTTCACACTACACTACTCTTAAATCTACTCCTAATTCTATCCCACTGTAAATCGAACCCCTCTCCTTGAGCTCAAGGAGCTCCTCCTTCTGAATAATTCCTTGTGAACAGTGTTCATTTCAAACATTCTTACAACAGCTCCATTTATCAAGAAATTGGTTTTATCAAAACCGATTACTCAAACATGCATTTGTACTTTTTTTATGATGGAAAATCGGTTTCATGCAATCAGATTTCTCATCTTCTCTTTCTTTTTTTTTGGGAATTGCTGGGAAATGAGAAATTAGTTTCTTAAAAACTGATTTCTCACCTATGTTTTTAAGATGGGGTAGAAAAAATTCATAATCATATGGTAGCTTTACCAAAATAGAAAGTATAAGGATTTTTTAGGAGGGGTAAATTTTCATAGAAATATCTCATACTTTCTAAAAATACCCCATATTTTCAATTTTTGGTTAAGTGATCAATTGATTCTTAATTTATTTCCCCCACCTTAAAACTATTCAATTTTTAAGGGTGCTTTTAAGGTGAGACAGAAAAATTCGAGATCATCTGGTAGCTTTAGAAAAATAGAAAGTATGAGGTACTTTTAGAAAAGGTGAATTTTCTTAGAAATGTCTCATACTTTTAAAAATATCCCATTTTTTTTTTATTTTTGGTAAAGTGATCACATGATTCTAAATTTTTCCCCCACCTTAAAACCACTCAATTTTTAAGGGTGATTTTAAGGTGGGGCAGAAAAAATTTGAGATCATGTAGTCATTTTACAAAAATGGAAAGTATGAGGTATTTTTAGAAAAGGGTAAATTTTCTTATATATATCTCATACTTTCTTAAAATACCGTATATTTTCCAATTTTGATAAAGTGATCAAGTGATTCTCAATTTTTTTCCTACCGTAAAACCATTCAATTTTTAAGGTTGGTTTTAAGGTGAGGCAGAAACAATTCGAGATGATATGGTAGGTTTACCAAAATCGACTATATGAGGTATTTTTAGATTGGGTAAATATTCTTAGAAATATCTGATACTTTCTAAAAATAAAGCATCTTTTCTATTTTTGTTAAAGTGATCACATGATTCTCAACTTTTTTCCCCACCTTAAAATCACTCAATTTTTAAGAGTGATTTTAAGGTGGGACACAAAAAATTTGAGATCATATGCTAGCTTTACCGAAGTAGAAAGTTTGAGCTATATTTAGAAATGGTAAATTTTCTTAGAAATGTCTCATAATTTCTAAAAATAACCCAAATTTTTCATTTTTGATAAAGTGATCATATGATTCCTAATTTTTCTCCCACCTTAAAACCACTCAATTTTTAAGGGTGGTTTTAAGGTTGGGCAGAAAAAATTCAAAATCATATGGTAGCTTTACCAAAATAAAAAGTATAAGGTATTTTTAGGAGGGGTAATATTGCATAGAAATATCTCATACTTTCCAAAAATACACCATATTTTCCTTTTTTTGTAAAGTGATCAATTGATTCTAAATTTTTTCCCACCTTAAAACCACTCAATTTTAAGGGTGGCTTTAAGGTGGGACACAAAAAATTCGAGATCGTCTGGTAGCTTTACAAAAGCAGAAAGTATGAGGTATTTTTAGAACGGATAAATTTTCTTAAAAAAGTCTAATACTTTTTAAAAATATCCCATATTTTTCATTTTTAGTAAAGTGATCAAATTTTTCCCCCACCTTAAAGCCACTCAATTTTTAATGGGTGGTTTTAAGGTGGGGCAGAAAAATTTGAGATCATGTGGTCACTTTACTTAAATGCAAAGTATGAGTTATTTTTAGAAAGCATAAATTTTCTTAGAAATACCTCATTCTTTCTAAATATACCTCATATTTTCCATTTTTGGTAAAGTGATCACGTGATTCTCAATTTTCTCCCACCTTAAAACCACTAAATTTTTAAAGTTTGTTTTAAGGAGGGGCAGGAAAAGTTTGAGATCATCTGGTAGCTTTACGAAAAAAGAAAGTATGAGGTATTTTTAGATAGGGTAAATTTTCTTCGAAATATCTCATACTTTCTAAAAATACTACATCTTTTTCATTTTTGGTAAAGTGATCACATGATTCTCAACCTTTTTCCCCCACCTTAAAATCACTCAATTTTTAAGGGTGGTTTTAAGGTGGGGCAGAAAAAATTCGAAATCATCTGCTAGCTTTACGAAAATAGAAAGTTTGAGGTATTTTAAGAAAGGATAAATTTTCTTAGAAATGTCTCATAATTTCTAAAACTAACAAAAAAACTTCATTTTTGATAAAGTGATAAGATGATTCCTATATTTTCCCCACCTTAAAATCACTCAATTTTTAAGGGTGGTTTTAAGGTGGGGCAGAGGGTAGAAAAAAAATCGAGATCGTCTGCTAGCTTTATAAAAATAGAAAGTTTAAAGTATTTTTAGAAAGGGTAAGTTTTCTTAGAAATGTCTCATAATTTCTAAAAATAACCCAAAATTTTCATTTTTAATAAAGTGATCAGATGATTCCTATTTTTTCCCCACCTTAAAATCACTTAATTTTTAAGGGTGGTATTAACGTGGGGCAGAAAAAATACAAAATCATATGGTAGCTTTACTAAAATAGAAAGTATAAGGTATTTTTAGGAAAGGTAATATTTCATTGAAATATCTCATACCTTCGAAAAATACCCCATATTTTCCTTTTTTTTTTTTGTAAAGTGATCAATTGATTCTTAATTTTTTCCCCACCTTAAAAGCACTCAATTTTTAAGGGTGGTTTTAAGGTGGGGGAGAAAAAATTCGAGATCGTCTGGTACCTTTACAAAAACAGAAAGTATGAGGTATTTTTAGAAACGGTAAATTTTCTAATGGAGGGTCCAAAACTTGCATATGTGACAAATTGACATGACAAAAACGTTAGCAGTATAGCAGTTAACTAATGTTTTTGCCTCGCCAGTTTGCTACATCAGCCTTAAAAATAGTTTTAAAGTTAACAAATAGACATCTTTGTAGATGTGACAGATGGTGGGAACGACAGAAACGTTAGCTACGTCAGTAATCAACAGTCAACGGTTAAAGAAATTGGGTTAGTGCTAATTTTGGTGAAGTTTGGGGTGGACTGCAATTTCCCCAAACCTCAGGGGGTGTTATTGCAATTTACCCAATATTAAATCTCCACTTGAATTGTTTCATTTTCCTTAGCGTGAACCCCTTTTGATTCGAGAGACCAATCAGCTACTGGAATCTTTCTATGTAGATCATTACAGGAGACGACTACTAGTGAAACTCCAACTCTCGAAACCACGTTGTGGGACTTTCTAGCATATTCGGTAGACGATTATGTTCCAAAGCCTAGCTCCTAGTTACTTGTATTTAACTTCTCTGGTTAGTCCAAAAACACAAAATTCCGAACTCCTTCAATTCTAATCATCCGAAAATCTCCAATAGATCATTGAGAATCTGGTTGCCCTAGGATAGACAAGAATCATATAAGATTCGGGTCTAAGTAAATTGGAGTTGCGCAACAGGAGTATAAACATATTCAATCTCATATCTCCATCCAATTCCAAGGAGCCCAAATTTCTCCAAGGTTAAGCCACGCTTGCAACCTACCTAAGCATGCTACACCTATTTTTTCTTTAAGAACATACGTTACCACGCCGACTTTAAGACAAAGTTAAACTTGTTTCATTTTATCTATCTCGAATTCCACGATTTGGAACTTTACTCTTCATGACTTCAAATTTCATTTAATTCTGAAGTTCTAGTCGGTTTAAGAAAATTTTCTAAACCTTAGTGCGATATCACAGTTAAAGATTTCTTGGTGATCTAAACTCATGAAATCATTTTGAAGGTTATCATAATACCTTTATTTATTTTCAAGTTTCGAATCTTGGATCCGAGTTTCCTTGGAAGGCAAATCACCCAGAGTGGCATAGCGAAAGCGTTAAAGAAATTTTCTTTATAATATTCCATTCAGATTCTTAAGATTTGGAGTTTCCCAAAGTTTGAACCCATATAAGCTTCTGTCTATGCAGTTTATCGCTAACGGATTACTATTGACCATTTAGAGAATTCCTTTAACTCTCCCTGTCAATTTGAACTTAGATTTCCAAAATTTAATCCTATAAGTCTAGACAAGTCTAACTACTTCTAGTAACTATTTGATTTCTAGCTTTTAGATAATCTCCCTTAGAGATTCCTACATACCTAAGCAATTCCGGTTTTCATATCATTTTATATTCCGGCTAAGCACCCTGACTTCCTTGTAAATTCAGTTACTTGTTCAAAGTATAAGCTAAAGATAAGGTTAGGTTTACATTAAATCTCTAATTAAATCCTTGTAGGGTTACATGAATTTTTCTTGGCATGATACATCGTCATTATAGTCATCAACTATAATTCTCCCGCTAAAATAAATATGTTGACACTCGAATCAGTTCTCGATTTTTCTCCAACCCGAGTTCTGACTTAAGTAAAGAAACAATAAACCCTTTCATGTATCTATCATTTCCGCCATTCTCTTTATATCATGGCAATAAGTTCATGAACTACAAATGTTGAGAGCTATATGTGAAACACCTTCTAATCCACTCTAACTCATATTGACAACTTAGAATTATTTAATCATCATAGAATAAAGTGTTACTCCTAAAAAGGAGAATGAAGACGCTTTGATCCAAGTAGTATTTAACGGCACTTTCAAGATCAGGGACCAAACTACACAATTTTTAGATTTAACAAGGAATAAAGTGGAGGTTTTCAAAGTTCAGGGACTAAAGTGCCTGGTCCCTGAAAGTTCATGGACCAAAGTGAAGGTTTTCTCTATCTTTTCCAATATTTTTTTTTAAATTAACACTTAACTGATATTTGGTATTTTATCTTTTCTAATCCTTATACTTTTTTTTTAAAAAAAAAACCAGTCTAGAGTAATTTTGGGCAAGTCCACCAATTTTTTCACAATTCATGAAGTATCTTTTAAATTATTGTTTTTTGGTATTTTATCTTTTTCAATATTTCTTTAAAATCAATGCTTAAGTGATATTTGGTATTATATCTTTTCTAATTTAATAATTTAAAAGAAAATAAATCTATTTTTTTATCAGTAAATACTCACACAGACTCTCAATGCATACAATAAAGGTATAAACTATTCTCCCGTAAATATTTACTTCCAAGGTTTGAACTTGGACCTCCAACTTTCAAGATCAAGAGGAGTACAACCCACGCTTCAAAAAAAGTCTATCTTTGAAAACAAACGAGTTTCTTATCAATAATATAAGGGGGCTTTTGGTATCCGGCATATTTTTTAGTTACTTTCTTGGGAATGTCTTTTTTGGATAAGTGATTCCTGAGAATGTTCAAGATTCTCATCTATTTAAGTGGGAATGTTAAAAATGAATTTGCTTTGCATTTTAAGATTTTTGATAATCCTACTTACCCCGAATATTTTTTTTATGTCTTATATCAAACATGGATATATTTTATTTTAAATGACATTCCCAAAAATCTCAAAAACATTCCTTATACCAAACACCTCCTAACAAATCAATCCATGCATCACGTGGATGCAATACTATTGAGAGAGATAAACTTTATGATAATTAGATATAAAATTATCTTTTCCAAATTTTTTAAATGTTTTGATTTAAAATAAAATAAGAAATTCAAACACCTTTGAAAAGAGGAGATGAAAATTATCGTTTTCAATTTTTTTTTAAATGTTTTCATTTAATATAAAATAAAATAAAAATTCAAACATGGAAGGTATGAAGATTTCAAAGAAATTTTATTTTACTATATTTCTTATTTCCTACATCTAATTTCTAAGTATTATCACTAATCAGTTTTTTTTTTTGTTGATAATATAACTAATCGGTTTTAGTTTGATGGTGTTATAACTTTATGACTCCTTTGTTTTTTTACACAAAAAGGTATTTTGATAATATCGGTATATATGTTCACGTTAATTACTTTTTTCGTATAAGATAGCAAAACCCCAATAAAAATATTCCATGCAATGTATGTGTGTAACTAGTAGTTATCATAAATCATAAATAATAAAATAATTGGCCAATTTTTTTTGGTTCTTTGATAATTATATTAATTGAAATCGAACTCAGTACTTACACACTCATATCCCATACACTTATCAACTAAGTTACATGATTAAGACGAGCAATTTGAATTTAAATTATGATGAGAAATATCATATCCTATTATGATAGGACAATTTAAATTGTGACAAGTATTATCCAAAACAAAAAAATAAAATAAATTTTAAATTAAATTGATATTTAAATTTTTAAATCCTAAAATTAAAATTAAAATTCAAAACTTTTCAATGAAAAAACTTCTCCACGAAGCAACTTATGGATGAATATATAGGGGATAGCTATTTCTTCTTCTGCTCTTGCTTGCTGCTTACTCAACTGCTTTCTCTCTCTAAACGGCGTCGTTCTTTGTCCAGCAGCGATGTCGTATGACTATCTCATCAAGTACATCATCATCGGTGACACAGATTTCTCTTCTACCCTCTCCTTTTCTCCCAATTGGGACTCTGAATTTCACTCCAAGTTTGGGTTTTTTTCCGGTACGGTGCAGGTGTAGGGAAATCGTGCCTGCTCCTTCAATTCACCGATAAGAGGTTCCAACCCGTTCATGATCTCACCATTGGTGTTGAATTCGGCGCTCGCATGATCACCATCGATTCCCGACCCATTAAGCTTCAGATATGGGATACTGTTAGTTCTTTCCCCTCTCTATTTATTTATTTATTTGTTTAATTTTAGTTTCTGTTAATTTCTGTTAATTATGCGTTTATAGTTTAGTGTGTATTTCAAATTAGGTGAGAATTGATTATGGGGGTGTGTAGGTTGTAAACCATGGTTTGGTCTTAACCATATTGGGAGACCTAAAATCATGTTGAAAAGTAATCCAACTTGATTTTTATCTAACATGTTGTATTGGTATAAAACTCAGTTTACACACTCCAAGTTATAGTATGAAGATTCCAATTGCAAATCCAAACACGCACTTGATCCACAAAACGAGCAATTTGTAATTAGTTGGTTTGAATGTTTTAGTAAGCTTGTCTTAATGTTTTATAAGTATTGTTTTCTATTGTATTGATTGTATCATGGAAAATTGGAGTGAAGGGACATGATTAAGATCAAAACAAGAAGGTAATTGATTTGCTATTGTATGGAAGAAAATGTATTATTGAATCACAATGTATGCTTTAGGTTAGAAGTGGAAAGAAATGAAGGAGCTAGCTTCATTTTGTTGCTTTGCTCCTCTTGATCCTCAAGATAAAGGCCTATATGTAGAATAGAATAAGATCAAAAGTCAAAACATCCTTAGTAGTGCTACTGCTGTATATAAAATTCTTTTGTATAATTTTTTCTCCAAGTTTCAGAATTTGTAGTTTTCAATAATATTTAAATATTGATGCAGAATTTATTGTTTAACTGTAGGCTGTGCAAGAGTCTTTTAGATCCATCACTAGATCTTACTATAGAGGAGCAGCAGGAGCACTTCTAGTTTATGACATTACAAGATGAGTGGTGTGCTAATGCTTCTTTGGTATAGAGATTGTGAGCTGTGTCTTGAGAATAGTACCGGCCTTTATATTATATCACCTTGCTATGAGCACCAATAATGTGAATGTTAAATGTTCCAAGATGTTCATAAAGCATGCAATAAAAGTACAATACTGCTGTATAATTATGCAGCCATGACAAACGTATCTACAAGCCTTTGGTAGCTGACCGAAGCTTTATTATTGCTCTATTTTTTAAAATTGTTGATTGCCCAATTTGATAGTTTTAATTGCTTTGTAGAATATCTGTATCATAATTTATTTCAAACTTTTTAAATTTTAACTAGCTGATATGGCTTTTGGTTTTTCAATACCTACATATATGAGGAGCTATAGTATTGCTGGATTGAGCAACATGTTGTCATGATTTTCTATGTTGTTTTAAGCATTTCTTAAGAGTATGACTATGAATGCATGTGGCATGTACCCTTTCTTCCTTCTGCTACGAGCCCCTGAGCAGGGTAAACTTTTATTCCATCCCTTTTTCTTATGTTTTTTCTCGTGCCTTCGGGGCGGTGTGGGAGGTTAAGTATGAGGTATATTCATTTTTCTGATAGTGCCTTCAACTCAAAATGGGAATTCTTTTGTTTTACAGGAGAGAAACATTTAACCATTTAGCAAGTTGGCTGGAAGATGCCCGGCAGCATGCCAATCCGAACATGACAATCATGCTTGTTGGAAACAAGTGCGATCTGTCTCACCGAAGGGCAGTGAGCAAAGAGGAGGGAGAGCAATTCGCAAAAGAAAATTGACTTCTGTTCTTGGAGGCTTCTGCCAGAACAGCTCAAAATGTTGAAGAGGTGAAATAGCTAGCAAGATATAGCTTGGTAGTCTCAAGGTTAATGTGATTTCTGTTGCCATCTAAAGTGTCTTAATTCATATTCTGCAGGCTTTTATAAGGACTGCTGCAAATATTCTTCAGAATATTCAGGAAGGTGTCTTTCATGTGTCTAATGAGGTATTTACCTACTACTAGTTTCATGTAAAATGTTACAGGAAGTTAGTTGAGACAATATTTTAGACTTAGGTTGGAATTGGTTCCACTCAAATATGGCATTAGGTTACAAAACAAATAATGAAAATGAAAATTCATGGGATGAAAATAATTGTCTCATTTGGGTCTTGAAATGGATGTTTTCATCTTGACTTCATGTCCGTAAGAAATTCGGTGTTTTCGTTTGTCTTGGTAATTTTCATATGAGATTTGCATTATCTTACTCATTATTGGTTTCACCAAAATAAGTTAAATTAAGTACAAGCATGGATACTTCTCTTCATCTTTTACTAGCAAGACACTCATTGACAAACTCTTTCCGACAAACTAATTATTGGTTGAAATCATGCGAGTCTCATAAATAAGGCGAGTCTCGAAAAACTTATAAAAATATGTGATTATTTCTCTAAAATAAGCTGAAGCATGTGTGTTGCTAACATTGCTTGTAAATTATAGTCAAATCTTCTTTCTGCGTTGTGTGCCCTTTTGGCTAAAATTATAAACCAACAACAACACTCCAACACCTCATTTCGCATACACTACTACTATTTTTTATTTCTTTTAAATATCACATTATTCACATCACTCACTTTATCTTCTCTTCTTATTGCTTTCTATCTCTCTCATCCTACACGTTCTACGCCAGCATCGAAATATTGTTACTCACTAAAAATTAATCTGTTATTGCAGTCACCTGGTATACAAATTGGTCCTGTTCCATCAATTGCTAGAGATGATGCCATTTTTGCAAGAGGTGGGTGTTGCAGCTAATTGAGAGGGAAACAAATATGAATTCGATCCTTTTGAATATTCTCTGTCTCAATTGGGTGTATACTACAACTTCATGTATAGATCTAATCTCAAAGGTGTTTATAAGATCTACTAGAGGTTCATAATGGTTGGCTTTTGTGTTAAATATCACTTTGAAATAATGGTACCATTATTACTTTCAATAGTATAACACAGTGGCTATTGAGTAGGTAATACCTGTAAAACACACGCCATTTAAAATAAAATTAAAGAGAAAATACCTAAATTAGTTCCTCACTTTATAGTCACTGTACATTTTAGTCTTTGACTTACATGAATTACTAAGTTAGTCCCTCACTTTTATCTCCATCGGACATTTTAGTCTCTGCCCTTAAAAATTTGTTAACAAGTGCCTATGTGGAATGTTAAGTGACACATTGGTAGGCAACCAAATAATATTGTTTACAAAATAATTCATTTTCGCCATGTATTGTAGGACACTTTGGTCTCTAAAAGGGAAGATATATCATACTTCATTAGTGTAGATAACTAGTTAAGGAACCGAATGAACTATTTTGTACACAATGTCATTTAGTTGCATGTGTGGATTCAAATATGTCACTTAACGTTCCATGTAGACATTCCGCTAACGGATTCTTAACGGTAGGGACTAAAATGTCTGACGGAGATAAAAGTGAGAGACTAACCGAGTAATTTGTAACTACAAAGTGACGCACTAGTTTGTCGCTTCGCTCTAAAATTAAATGTGTAAAGTTTTGAGTCAATTTATCAATCCTTAAAATGTTTTATACAATGTCAACAGTTGAATGAAGCAGCCAAGAGATAATGTGATAGATGATGCTTTCATAGGATCAAGATCCCCTTGTGTTTAAAAATAATTGTAGGGGTTGTAGAGTTTCCTCCTGCATCATTAAAGTATTTAAACACTCATATTTATGCTATTTGTTGCATATAATAATTAATACTGGACGGTGGAGATTTGTGCAGTTCTACTTTCAACTCTAAAGATCTCAACCCTTGTTTTCTTGGAGAATCAATTTTATGTTACTTCTAAAAATTGAAGTGTATTCCTTTTTTTTTTATGGACCCAACACATCCACACAGTCATACTATACTACTCTTAAATCTACTTCACTAGGGATTGAACCCCACATTTTGAGCTCCTAGAGTTCTTCCTTTTGCCACTTGAACTGCAAGCTCTCGACATTGAAGTGTATACCTTGATGAGCCAGATAGTTAGATGCCGTATTCTCTCACGTAGGTCATATCACTATTTTTTTTTCAAAAATAAATAACACTTACTACCCTTGAGGTCTGACAATATTGCACTCCACCCCAATCTTCTTATCAAAAAGCACTCCACCCAATTTTAATGAATCCATGGCCATGAAAATATTCACTGGGTACCCGTGAACGTTCTATTTCATCTAATTTTTTTGAGTTGCTTAATCCGCGACCATAAAAAAATTTACTGGATGCCTATGAAATTATTAATACCACTTAATATATTTTCGCTGCGCGATTCATAGCCATGAAATGCGCAACTCAAATATATTAAGATAGTTTCACAGGCATCCATTGAAAATTTACGTGGCTGTGGATCGTGCAAATCGAACATATTAAGTGAAAGTATTAACACGGGAACCCAGTGAATATTTTCATTGCCATAGATCATGCGACTCAAGCAAACTTGACGAAACATCACGTTCACAGGCAACCAATGAATGAATTCACGAAAAAACGGGGTGGAGTGTTTTTTGATGAGAAGAATGGGGTGTAATATTTTTTTAGAAGAATGGGGTGGAGTGTAATATGGACAAACTTTAGGGGTAGTTAGTGTTATTCACTCTTTTTTCAAATAAGTTTTCTTTTAACTATATTTTATAAAGGATGATACTACTAGTTTATTTAGGGGATTTTTTTAACGAGTGTATACAGTAAAAAAAAATCGAATTTTAGCAGTGGAGATTTATGGTAGAATATTGAAGATTTAGTTTAGGATGTGTGTCAGTACTTGCTGATAAAGAAAAGTTAAAAAAAATAAGAGTGCATTTATTTTTTATTTAAAGTGTGCCAAAGTCACGAAATACTTAAATAATGTTGGTGTCTTTACTTTCTCAAGCTCACTTTCTCTCTGGCAGTTGGGCTATTGATAAGTGCAAATTAGTGTGTTTATATAATAAAGAATTTGCACAGAAGAAATAACATGTTTTAGGTAAAATTTCACCTCTGATCCATACTTTGTAAGTTCAAGAGTAAAAAGGGAGAAATAATAGTTTTTCTAACTCTAGAAATGTATTTTCAGGTGTTTTGGAAGCTAAATGAGAAAATCAACATGTTGGAACATATGAGAGGCCAGCGCTCGAGCACTATACCAAGGCTCGAGCACTGGGATCTGAGCTAGCATAGGATCCTTACTGCCAGTATAAATGCTCTGGTGCTTGAGCGCCACGCCAAGGCTCGAGCGCCAGTATCAGTTCAGCATTGGATCCTCACTGCTAGATTTATGAGTTTGGCGCTCGAGTATCACACCAAGGCTCGAGCGCCAGACACATTAACCAGACATTAAAGCTCATTTACCAGCGCATTAAAAGCCAGCGCTCAGAACACCTATAAATGCAACTCTGCAGAGTTAGGAAGAGATATGAGATTGTAGAGAAATAAACCACTAAGTACATTACTTTAGTCAGAGTTCTAGTGCTCTTAGGTTTTGTTCTTGAAGTTCATGGCCTTGTTGGGCTAAGCTTTCCACCGGGATTGAATGTAATTATTTCATCTTTTGTTTATTTCAATTACAGTTATTATATTATATATGAATTGGAGTTCTTCTTCTGTACTTCTTTTCTTGGTTTAGCTTGATCACCTTTTCTATGTCTTAGTTTATTTGCATAGTTGAGAAACTTGTTTATAAATGGATTTGGATAAAAACTCTCTTAAAATCTTCTAGTCTATAGATAGATGGAAGTGCTTATGAATGCAAAATACTCTGCTTAATACAAAACTTAGTTCCTAAAGCTTCAAGAGATTGAGCTATAGAAACTAATATTTTAGAATCAAGTGACAAAGATATTTGCACTTGTGACATTGAGTATGCATCTTTTCATATAATATTTAACTAGGGTTTAGATGAACAAAAGTAAGTAATGAAGATCAATCCCAGGTGAACCTTTATTTTATTTGTTTAACATTTTATAAGCTATTATCTTATCACTAGCTTATTCTCACTATGTTTTTATCACTCGTATTGACTCAATTCTTACTCAAATAAATTCAGTGTTCCCTGAGGACGATACATGTTTTATCACTATACTTGAAACGAGTTAACCATTTGAAGTTGTATAAAAGAGGTTAACAAATTTCTAGCGTCGTTGCAGGGGAGCACGATAGTTTATTTTTAAGTTTTGAGTTGATTTGTAAAAATTGTGAATAATAATTCTTTTTGTAATTAATTGTATAGTTGTACCTAACTCTCACCATTGTTCCAGTATTGTTGTATGCTTATTCGTAGCAAAAGCCAAAGAGATAAGTTACTGTATATTGACGAAATCGAGGCATTTGCTAGGCGAAAGTCTACAATAAAACACCAAGAACAAAAGGAGGGAGAGAGTTCCTCAATCTTCTCTAATAACTCTACACATTCTGCTACTTTTGTCATGGCTGAGGAAGTTCATAATCCTTCGAGGGTTGTCCTTGGTGACTACGTGATTTCTCAAGGTCCAAGGAATCGGTCCGCTATTGTCTTGTCCCCCATAGTTTATCAAATGGAGATTAAGCCATATTGGTATAATCTCATCCTGACTAATCAGTTTACAGGGAAACATCATGAGGATTCGCATAATTTCTTGGAAACATTTTATGATCTTGTAGCGACTATGGGCTTGGATGAAGCAAGGGCTGAGGATGCCTACATGAAATTAATTCATTTAGCACTAATTGGAGATGTGAAAGAATGATTCAAGACTCTTCTGGGTCAAAGTTTGAACACATGGAGTTAGGTTGAAGAAGCCTTTTTAACAAGGTTCTTTCCTCATTCTAGAATGATCCAAGTGCAATCTGAAATATCTGCTTTTAAGTAGGGGCAAGATGAAGCATTTAACGAGGCTACCAAAGGTTATTAAGAAAATGCCTTAATCATGAGTTGACCGATGTTGCAAAGCTAAATATCTTCTGTACAGGATTGAATCATCAATGGACAATCCATCTTACCTCAAGTGCTGGACGGTCATTGAAAACTATTGAAGAGATTATTGATCAATTAGCTTCTAAAGTAGTAGATTCCAAGGCTGCTTTTCCTATTGCTTCTAAAGTTAAAGTTGAAAAAAAAAAGTAGAGCATTCCAAAATCCACCGTGAAAGAAAACATAATTTTTATTTACTATTTTCTTTATTTTTTGGGTAAATTGTACTCACCACTCTTGAGAGTTGGCAAAATTGCACTACACCCCATTCTTGAGCCAAAATTGCACTCCACCTCATTTCATTAACTATGGTTAATTTTTTTTTAATAATGCTTAGTCGATTTTTTTGGTATATTAAAATTGTTAGTTTTTAGGTTTAAATAAGTTTTTAATCCCAACAATTTTTGTTCTTCATTTTAATCCAACTTAATTCAAAAATTTTATTTTCTAGTCCCTAATAATGTTAAATTTTTATGACATTTTTCAAGGGTCAACAAGAAAAGGAAATTAAATAACAGGATTAAATTTTAAAAAAATTAAAAATATTTATTCAAAGTAAAATTTAAGGGACTAAAAATTAAAATTTTGAATTAAGTTGGAGTGTAATTTTGCCAAACCTCAAAGGCGATGAATGCAATTTACCCTTATTTTTTTAAATCATTTTTTTTACTTAAATATGTTTTTGGTCCCGGTAAAATAAGAAGTTCTTGCTTTTGGTGCCTGAACTATTTATTTATTTATTTTTTGCAAATAGTATGATATTTAAGATAAATGGTTGCATTTGGTCCCTCTTGTCAATTAAAGAGATTTGAGCCAAACATGCCTTACGACTAAAAATATAATCATGCCTAAATTTTTTTTAATGTTGATGTAGCAGACTGACTGGGCAAAAATGTTAGTTAACTGCTATGCAGCTGGCATTTCTACTGCGTCAGTCTATCATATCAACAATTTCTTGACCCTTTATTGACATTAAAAAATATTTATAATGCTTGTATGATAGATTGACGTGTTAAAAATGCTAGTTGCGTCAATAATTAACTGACCAAATTAACAACATGGACTAAAAATGCAAAATTTTTAAAAAGTTTGAATTTTAAATATCTTTTTGGTCCCTGTAAAATAGAGAATTTTTTTTTTGTCCCTGAACTAAGGGCGTGTTTGGGTCAAATCTCTTTAATTGACAAGAGGGACCAAATGCAACAATTTATCCTAACTTTTATACTATTTTCAAAAAAAAATAATAATAAATAAATAACTAAATAAATAAAATAAAATCAGGTACGAAAAGCAAGAACCCCCTGTCTTACAACGATTAAAAACATATTTAAGCCTTTTTTTATTAAAAAAAAAGAGCATAAATAGTAACAAAAAAAAAAGTTAACACACGGGGCTTGAGCCCATATGCACACATACCCAAAAAAAAATCTAAACCTTCCCTAAGAGGAAGACATACGACCCAAAAAAACAGAGGAAGAATGATGGTGGAAACAGAGAATGAAGGATTGAGAGAGAGGAGAGACCGAAGGGTTGTAATGGAGACAAAAGGGAGAAATGATGGTGGTGATGAACGCGACCACGGCGATGCAGAAACGAAGACAGAGACATATGGTGACAGCACGGCGTCAAAACCAGAATGAGTGGCGGAAAGTGATGATTGTTCCTTTTTCTAAAGCAAACCGAACTCGCATGATAAATACCTAGTGAAATCAGTATGGATATGGGCAATATAAAAACAAATTGAGCACTACAATAGAAAATAAGAAATAAGCTGAGCGTGTTATGTATGTCAAAATATTAACAAAAAAAAATTAAAAGTTTTACTCCTGCAAGTATTAAAGGTGTTATATAAATGAAATAAAAATACTGTGATAAAAAGAAATAAAATAATAATGATGTATACCTCTAATTAGTAATTACAAATGCACTTTTAATAATGTCTCTATTAATTCTCGCATAACCTCCGTTTCCCAATGTTCTCCGAAAGAATTCATGATGAGCCAATAATCTTCGGAGCCATCTCCTCTTCTAATCTCACCATAGCCAATAATCAGAACATCATGATACAAATTATCGGAAATTTCATATACGGTGGACCCTCTATATATATCATGCTGTCACATGTTAATTAAATATTAATTCAAAATAAATTATAAAAACAAAAATTGAAGATAAATTAATTAAAAGATTTATTCCTCAGCTAGAGATAAAACTGTAATATGCATAGAAATAAAATAATAGATAGTACTCCTATAACATTTAGTTTCACACCAATTACTATTTACTTTTTATATTTAAAAACAATACTTTATTCTTGGCATAAGACTTTTAGACTTACCGTAATCACCTTGATCACGAGACAGGTTAAATAAACTTCTTTTCTCAAGTCGTAGAAGAAGATATCCTATTTTGAGAGAAAAATATTTAAATTAAATTAAAAATAAATAAAGAAAAAAATGTTTCAGTGTATAATATAAATTTATCACCTAAAAATCTCCCATAGCATTTCATGCAATATAATGATCATAAAAAATATATAAATACATAATATGATAATAATATCATTATTAATAAAGAAATTTACGATTTTTCTCTTTTTCTTAGTTTAGAGGTTCCAAACTGTTTAAATACTCAATTTAAAGTTATCATACACCAACTTTCGAGCATCTCAGGCGAGTTTCTTCGATAACTATTGCTATGTGTTTGTTCGTTAATTTATGGATGTGGGTGTCCGTAATAATGAGTACGGTCACCACTATCCAGAAAACTCAATACAGACACAATTGTCCGAAAATAGCTATATGGACAACTTTATCCGTAATATCTCCAAACAAACTTATGTATCCGTAGTTTAAAAATTTTGACATTTAGTTTACCTTGTTAATCCCTTTATTATATTTTTATTGCATAACTTTTAGCAACATGTCTCAAGAGGACCCAGTGGAATTCATTTACAATATCTGAGGTATTAAATTAACAATAGTTTTTGATTTGTTAATTAATGTTAGGTGAATTAGTTATTTAATTATTTTCAACTCATTACATATTAAATGAAAAATGGATGTCCGTTACCACCAACTGCATTACAGTGGCATAAGTATTGTCATCCCGCATGCCTGAGAGAGTTGGTGCAACATACACAACGTTCACACCCATCTAATTTTCAAAACCTAGACTCTGATTAGATTGATGTAGCATTGCATTGTATCAAGACTATATTTTGTAGAGTTATATGTGTGATTTTCATTTATAAACATTGAATTGTACTGTGGTAAAAAGTTTATGTAGGTTTGCATTTCATTTGAAGCTCATTTTTGTTGAACAGGTATAAACGAAGGCCATTCCGGACCCCTTTGTCCCTATTTTAATTCCGGAAACCCATAACCATAATATATATATATATATATATTATCAATAATCACAATCAACATATTAATATTTATATGGGAACACTTTGGGTGCTTATATACAAAGAATTTTCGATGAGGAGAATAAGAATTAAATTGAATGCAATTAAGTAAATACACGAATACACAAATCTATAAAAATAAAAGCTATTGGTAATATCATATATAGATATATATTCAAGATCAACAATGAGCATATAGACATTAGTGAAAAACTCAATCATTATACATGTTATGTTTTAATAACTACCACCAAATTAAAGTAAGAAAAGGAGAGAGGGAGCTAGCTAAAGACAAGGGTATATGTGTAAATCAAATAAACGTTTTATTCAGCTTATATTGTGTGAAAAAGTAAAAAGCACCTGCTGCATGAGGGATTAGTTAAGCTCGCAAGATCCAAAAGGATTATAGCGCCTACGAGAATCACAATTTTAACAGAAAGATCCTCTTGTATTTACAAAGTAACTGTGAAATTGTTAAGAAAGGGAAAGACCTCAATACCTCATCACAACTATCATCAGCAGCAGTGATGCTATCGTGCGGATCACTTTCGTGAGTTACCTCCACAATTTGTACCAACCACTGCTAACATTATTCACAGTAGCTATATTTCATCATTTAATAAAAAAAAATTGTATACAAGCAAACCATTAGAGCAAACATAGAAAGGTGCCATTTGCACTAATTGAATCAACAATGGGGAATTAAAGTATCAACTAGTATATCAAGCTCTTTATATATATAGTAGTAAAGAATTAAATAATTCAGAGACAAAGTATAGGTTTAAATTAATGGTACACTATCACTAAGGATTTCACAAATTTTTGTCTTGTACTATAGTGTCGATTTGTATGACTTTGAGATCAAACTTTTTTATTCTTTTGTATTTGTTGTGGGTCCAGCCACCGAAAGTGAAGGAAATTTTTAAGATGGGCACAGTAACTTCACATGTAATAATGAAATGGTGGGAAATTTTCAAAAAGATGAACAGTGATGAACAAGGAACTTAGTTGAAATTTTACACTAGTTACGGTAGCCAAATGTGACTTTACTGTAACGAATTCGGTGAACACGTTTTTCTTCGCTTATAAAAGGAAGATGAAGGGACAAAGGGAATATACATCTAGAAGCAAATAGCAAGATATACACTATCTTTCGAATTTAAACTTGTCAAAAATTTTAAAAACTATACGGACGTTAGTGTTCATATTACAAAACAAACACTATCTTCCGAACCTAAACTTGTCAAAAATTTTAAAAACGATAAGGACTTAGTGTCCGTATTACAACTAGCAAGACATACACATTTTACCCTAATTACAGATGTTAATTTCTGTATTCTATTGAAAACAAACACTAACATCCGTAAAACATTTGTTTTTAATCAAAGTTTAAAAACGAGACATATATACACTAAACAACCGATTGAAGCTATAATTTAATACATACCTTACTTTGAATCCAACTTCCAATAACACATGTTCTAATTTTTCCTACAAAAGATATATTTCCTCCATAATGGCTCCATGATATAGGATATTTCCTCCATAATAACCCCACAATATAGGATATCGAAAGCATTCGTCCGTTTAATGTTGTTCCATAAATGTTAAATGGAAACTTTGACGTGAGACTTTCTTTTTTGTACTTGTGAAGTAAAAATTCAATTGCTTCCCGATCAACAAAGACCCAGTAATTACATATAATATCGTAATAGATTTATGTATTTAAGCAATGTGATCTGACTCATGAATGTGTTATTTTATCTTTAAATATTATTAAAAAGACTACTGACATACATGTAAATTCATCACTATTAAATTTAGAGTTCCACTTTTCAATTATAATCTTAATTAGTTAATTTAGTGACCAAGGAATATAGGAATCTAATATAATTAAAATGCAACCATTTTAGTATATGCATGGTAATTAATATTGGATCCATAAGATTGAAAAACCTTTGATAAAAGAAGTTTATAAAGGGTATGCTATGTAATAATCAGTATAAGACTACAAAAAAAATTAAAAAGTCATGAATATACCATGAATTCACGCTATGAACACGGAATTAACCTAGTAGCCAAAAAGCTTGACAAATAGGCCTTTTTTTGTTATTCGAAAACTATATATTATGTTTATTCATTTAGTTTTTCTTTTTTAAAATATGCTATACATTTTTTAAAAAAAAAATTAATACATAACCTAGATCAATTGCATGGACCAATTAGGAATATAAAATTCACATTCGTGAATATATTTTTTTGGGTTAAATATGTTTTTGGTTCCTGAACTTTAGCGAAAATATGTTTTTAGTCCCTAAATTTTAAAAAATCTGTTTTTAGTCCCTAAACTTTAGCGAAAGTTCATTTATCGGCCTTCTATTAATTCCGTTAAGTTCCACGTCATCCGTTTTCCATTTTTTTATTTTTTAATTAGTAAAAATTTCTAATATAAAAAAAAAGAAAATGAAGAACCCAGAATGTTTACTGTTCATCATCTTCCTTCTTTCTACTCTTCAACCTTATTTAACTAAATCAAACCCAGAAAATCTCCCAAACCCAGAAAATCTCCCATATCCAGAAAAGAAAAACCTGAACTCCAGAAAACCAATTGAATCAAATACACAGACCCACCACCATCAGCACTAACTTTGAAGCTTTGAGGAAGAAGATGAAATAGAGAATAGAAGGAAAAAAATCCCTAAAATGCAACTAAAAAACTTCAAAACGAAACTGAAATTCCTTAATCGAAGCTGAAAAAATCCACAAATCGGTACTGAAATCCCCAAAACGAAATAAAAAACCCCAAAATAGTGGTTCACCAATATCAATTAAAGCTGAAATCAAAAATAAAATTCCTAATTTCGCACAATACCCAACAGTGATTCAATGAGTTTGAAAGAGAAAGAGGTATAGGGTTTGGAGAGAGAGATTAAAGAATGAGTTTGAAGGTTTAAAGAGAGGTTAAAGGATGGGTTTGAAGGTTTAAAGAGAGATTAAAGGATGGGTTTGAAGGAGAAAGAAGTTGGGAAAAGAAGAAAAAGAACTTGAAGAAGAAGAGAAGTATTTGAAAAAGAGGAGTAAGAACTTGAAGAATAAGAAGAAGAGCAGAAGGGGAGCAAGAACTTGAAGGAGAACAAAAAGTTGAAGAAAAGAAAAGGAAACAGAACAATGGAACATGAAGAAGAAACAATCTTCGAAGGAGAGAGAAATGAGTGTTTAAATTTTTTTTTTAGGTTTTTTATTTATTTTTAATTTCGTATTTTAATTAATTAAATTATTAAAAAATTTGACACGTGACGCACTAAAAATTTGATATGTGGACATCGTTTGTCTAGATTTGACGGAATTTAACGAAAGGACCAAAATTAAACATTTTGAAAATTTTAAAAACTAAAAACGTACTTTTTAAAATTTAAGAACTAACAGCAAATTTTTGCTGTTCAGAGACTAAAAACATATTTAACCCTATTTTTTTTATCAGCTATATGTATTAGATATAATAAAGTTACCTATTGTACACCGTCACCTATTATAAATAGGTTAACACCAATAGTTCTTTCAAACCAATACAAATGTGTGACAGGGCAAAAACTAACTAAAATGTGAAATTAGAAGTAACTTATTAATCATAATGTTAATATTAAGGTCAATATTTAAATCATAATATTGATTCAACAGAAAAAAATATAAAAAATTAATTAAACCAAAATAAGGTAACTTATAATAGTGTAAATAGAAAGAATCTATTATCGAGGGCAGCACATGATGTAATAAATTAAAACTATTTCATATGATAAATAGGGGTGGCAACCGGCTGGGGGCGGGTTTTTCTCCCACTCCCCATACCCGCATTATTATTATTTTTAAATAATTTTCTAATATAAATTTACATAAAGTACACACTAAATATTGTGTGAAATAAATTAAACAACTTAACTTCACATGATTTATGAAAATTATTAGAAGTAAAAAAAAAGTTATAGCTTTATTATTATTAGCAGTTCGAGATTTGTTGCCATGCCTAATGATAAAACTTTAATATGCAAAAAAAAATTAATAATAAAAAATAAAATAAAATAAAATAATTGGTTACTATTTACTTTTCTTATTTAAAAACAACACTTTGTCTTTTGCCTAAACTTTTAACCTACCATAATCACCTTTATCACGAGGCAGGTTAAAATAAATTTCTTTTCTCGAGTCACAGAGGACGACATCCTAAATTGATTTTGTGAGAAAAATATTAATATTAAATTAAAAATAAATAAAGTAAAAAAAATTTTATTGTGTAATATAAATTTATCTTTTGAAAATCTCCCATGGCATTTCCTATGCTATAATGTTGATAAAAAAAATATAAATACATAATACGATAATAATATCATTATTAATAAAAAAAATTTACAATTTTTCTCTTTTTCTTAGACGGTCTAAACTGTTTAAATACTCCATTTTAATTTATAACGCCTTAGGATGAAAACTCCAACTGAAATGTTTTTTTTTATTTTTAATTTTTTTGGGCACAAACTCCAAAGCATTGGTACAAATAGTATATAGTGTGCCACTGGGATTGACGCACATACTTTAGAAAACGTACTATCTTTTTTTTCCCTAAAATACCCTTTCCGGACACAACCGTTTGGAATGGAATTTTGCTTTGATTATGTTGCAAATGTCACACCATCTCTTGGGGTACATTGCGGACATAGATGTCCGAAATTGAAAAATAAAATCATCAGCATTTTAATCATCTTGTTGCCTTATCCACAAACACCGTCATTTTCCTTCATCTTCATCAGTTGTCTCACATCCTCCACAATAACAAAAACACTGGAATCCTATTATCATCCATTTCCACCAACTTCATTACGGACACAATTGTCTGAAAAATGACTTGTTTGAAAATAGCGATACGGACAACTTTATTCGTAATATCTCCAAACAAACTTATGTATCTGTAGTTTAGAAATTTTGACATTTAGTTTATCTTATTAATTCCTTTATTATATTTTTATTAGATAGCTTTTAGCCACATGTCTCAAGAGGACCCAGTGAAAATCATTTACGACATCTGAGGTACTAAATTAACAATAGTTTTTGATTTGTTAATTAATGTTAGGTGAATTAGTTATTTAATTGTTTTCAACTCATTACATACTAAATGAAAATTGAATATCCATTACCACCAACTACATTACAATGACACAGTCATCCACAAGCACAGACATAGGAGTTACCTTATCTTTGCCCCATGCCTGCATTTAGGGAGTTGTTGCGACATACACAACGTCACACTCATCTTATATTCAAAACTTTGACTCTAATTAATGCACCATTGCATTGTATTAAGACTATAATTTTGCGAAGACATATTTGTGATTTTCATTTATGAAACATTGAATTATAGTGTTGTAAAAAGCTTTGATTATGTTTATGTATGTTTGCATTTCATTTGAAGTTCATTTTTGTTGAACTGCTATAAACGAAGGCTGTTTCAGACCCTTTATCCGTATTTCAATTCCGGACACTCATGTCCCTATTGCAAGTCCGAATACGCATGCCCCGTATTTTAATTCCGGAAATGCATATGTTATTTAGTTACGTATGTGATCCCGAGTATATTTGAAAAATTCTATTAAATATAATTAACTGAATATATGAAAAATTATATTAAGTATATTTAACTGAATATTTGAAAAATTATATTAAGTATAGTTAAGTGAAATATGTTGGAAAATTATACTAAGTATATTTTGAGTGGGTATAGAATAATAGAATAATAATCCAAATATAATAAGGAAACATAATAATCCATATATAGTCGAAAAAGTAAACGTAATATAATCCAAAACTTATACAAAACATATATAGTCGAAACATAATAAATAAACGTAATAATAATCCAGGAATAATATTGGTAATACCATATATATATATATATATATATATATATATATATATATATATATTCAAGACCAAGAATGAGCATATAGACCTAAGTTAAAAACTCAAGCATACCATTATACATGTTATATTTTAATAACTAAATATTTGCACCAAATTAAGGTAAGAAAAAGGGAGAGAGAGCAAGAGACAAGGTATATGTGTAAATCACATAAATATTTTATTGAGCTTATATGGTGTGAAAAAGTAAAAAGCACGAGTTACTGCTACGCGTGCCTGCAGCATGAGGGTTTAGTTAAGCTCGCAGGATCACACCGCCTAAGACAATCACAATTTTAACCGAAAGAAGCGCGTGTGTTTACAATTTGTGCAGCTGTGAAATTAATGCAACACTGTTAGTGAGGATTTCACATATTTTTGTCCAGATAATACTATAGTGTCGATTTGTCTGGCTTTGAGATGAAACTTTTTTATCCTTTTGTATTTCTCTGGTCAAAAATGTAAAAAATAAGCTGCAGCAGTGATAACAAAAACAAGAACTGAATCTCAATGATACACTGGTCCAGTAGCCAAACAATGCCAGATCTCATGAGAAATGCAGAGCAGTGTAATATCAACGGAATGGTTTTCTTTTTTAAAAAATGAAAGAGAAAAAGAAAAATCAATTGATGAATCTTTTTTGCTTGTGAATCAAGTTTTTTTTATCAGCCAACACAAGAAAAACCTATATTGAATAAACAAAAAGCAGCACCAGAGGTGCTTACAACCATCAGAGTTAAGTGACAACAGCAGAAACAAAGATAAAGGGACAAAAGAGAAGAAAAGAAGAAACAACCAGCTACGTATACAAAATGATTGTATGAACTGAAACTAAAACATTTGCTCAACTGATGAGGTTTCCGATCCAAGCAGAAATCAACGGCATAACTACAATCAAAGATGATCGGCAAGCGAAGAAGAAGAAGAAAAAGATAGGAGAATGTTACCGAATCAGAAGACATTTTTGGTTCTTTGCTGTGTGAAGAGTGTTTGTTTTGCAGAGAAGAAAAATTAGTTATGACTTATGAGTAGGGGAAGGTTTTTGCAATGCACACACGTAAGGAGAGGGGTAATTATTATTATGATTCTCTCCTCACAGTTGTTATGAGCAGTGTCCCCAAATTACCAATTAGCCCTTGTTGTGACTTGTGAAACAAGGCTAACTTGGTCTCTGTGTCTTAATTGGACTCTTCGTTTTTCTTCCTTTTTCTTTTTTTCATGTTGTTCAGAAAGAGTCCTGATTTTTGTACTCAAGATTTTTTGTACTTAAAGTACTCATTGGTTACGTACGTTGAAAAAATTGGTTGCATTAGTTTTTTCTTTTATTTATAGTGTTTTTTCAGATTTTGTACCTACATGTATAGAAAAATGTGGTTACAACGTAAAAATAAAAATTCAACAAAACTTCTACGTTTGTAACCAAATATTTTAACATATGTAACCATGAATATAAAGTGAATATAAAAAACGTGAGTACAAAAATCTTTTTTCGTTTAGAAATTTATTGAGATGATGACGAAAAACTTGCACCCTGATTCTGTGACTTATGATACATTCATATGGAGTTTATGTAAGCAAGGGAAGATATCATCAGCCCTTCATGTCTTGAAGGATAAGGAGAAAAATGAGTAAACTTTTAAATTGGTCCTTAAGATTGTATGCATCATGCAAATTAGTTCCTGAGTTTATGAAAACCTCACATTAGTCCGCAAAGCGACATACATTTTATTCCTTTTACCTATTAAACGACTTTAAAAAAACTAAGTTGAAAATGACTAAAAAGAATGATTTTTTATAAAATAAAAGAGGACTAATTTGCATGATCCCTACAATCTCGGGACTAATTTGGAGGTTTTCTCGGAGAAAAATGGTTGCAGCAAGACTCTTCAAACTTACAATTCATTGATCATAGGATTTGGAAGTAAAAGGCAAATATTTGAAATATACATATTGATGGATGAGATGAGAGAAATATGTCCAGATATTTGCACTTATAATAATATAATTAGGATTGTATGGGCGATGAAGATGATCTATTATTCCACTTTTGTGTTATGTTCATTGGTAAAACTAGGATTTTAATCAAAGTTTGGGTTGTCTTTTCTTGGGTTAAATTATTTATTCAGTCTTCTTTTCTCATCTGTAGTTTTTCATTTCATAATCTGCATCCTTAATTTCAAATGTTGACTACTAGTTCTCAATATGATCTATGTATGATCTGGAATTTTTTGACATGACAACTCAAATTGATGAATTTTATGACAGAAAATTATGTCTGGATAACTAACACTGTCATGTAATAGCACACGTGGACTCATCATTTTCTTACTTTAATACTCCTTCCATCTCAAAATATAAGATTCTTTAGGGAGTTTTTGTTTGTCCCATTTTATAGGATCCTTTAAGAATTTTTGTGGACATTTAATTTTACCATTATATCCTTGCTACTCAACTAATTTTGATAAACATTAATTAAGAGAGAGAGGTGATAAAAAGATACTGAAAGGATAAATTTAAAAACTAATACTTTTTCTTAGACAAATTCAATACATTTAATTAAATTAACTATTTTTCTTAATTCCTGCAATATTAATCTTAGAGAACTTATATTTTGCGAAAGAGGGAGTATGATAATCTGAAGTTTCTGACTAAACCTGGTTGACAAACTCGCAGAAACATAAATATAAGTAATATTGTTTGTATTTTCTTCATCTATGATCATTTTCTATTTCATTTTTAATGAAAATGAATATAAATTAAGAACATGTGTTTGTTTTATTTTTTGAAAAATTTTCACTAATTTTTTTTAAGTAAACCATAAAACTAAAAAAAAAAGGTGTTTTCTCCGTTTTGAGAGAAAAAATGAAAATTAAAACGTAGCATGAAATACACGATTAATTGAAAACGTGGTGGCATATTCGTAAATTTTAAAACAATTGTCTAACAATAATCACTGTTCAAAAGCCCCTTTCTCATTTTGCTTTCCACGATGGAACCCTAGCGTTGTTTTCTCCTTCATGCTCCTTTATCATAGAACCCTAGCGTGCGCTTCTTTCTCAACTCATTTGCCCAAAGGTAGTTTTAAAATTAAAAGATATGTTAAAAAATTTGTAAGGATAAGTCACTTTAGTCCGTGACTTTGTGCAAATAAGTCACTTTAGTCCCTGACTTTGCATTTTGTAGGTCACTTTAATCCCTGAATTATAAGAACATTAATTTTAGTCCCTAACTTTTAGGGACTAAAATGACCGATAATAGTGAAAGTCAGGCACTAAAATGACCGATGATAATGAAAGTCAAGAACTAAAATGACTGATTCTGTGAGGGACTAAAATGACTTATAAAATGCAAAATGAGAGACTATTTCCATATATATTTCTAGAAAGAATTCATGAACGGGTTGGTTGGGGGTTCTTATTTTTGGCTTTCTTTGTTGAGTATTATGTTATTAGAGGAATTTTTCCACAAATCAATTGTAAGGGTTGTTTAACGTTGATCAAACATTTCTCGGTTGATAGCATTCAATGTTACTTGTTCTAGCGTATCTAATAACCCTATCCAAGCCAACCAGAATTCTCAAAAACACAAACACCATTAAAAAACAAATAATTTCAAATTTTATATTAAAATTTAAATATGTATAAACCACCCAAGGAACTCCAACTTTGAGGGCCTTATTAAGTCAATATTAGAACTATAATAAAATTTATTAGTGAAAATTAAAACTTTGAAAGCTTTATTAGGTCAATCTTATGTTGTTTTGAACAAATGGTCCTTACATTTGTATAATTAGAGTATAGAACAATAAAGGTTTTCATATTCCCCTACCTTTGTGGGTGATGTGTGATTGTGGCCACAAATTTCACATATTTTATATGACCTTATTGTATTAAGGGTTTTTTTAATTTGTGTAATATTACAAAGAATCTCAAAGTAAAAAGAATAGTAAATAATAAATGCAGGTTTAAATATAACTCAATTAATTTTTGTGTTTTTTCATAAAAAACTTCTCATTTAAAAAACTTAACATATATAATATTGCACAGGTTAAAAAAAATTTTGTTATAATGCATGACTAGATGATTTTTGTCATTTTCTGAAACCAAGTTTATGTCTCCAACAACTGCTTCCTTTTTCATTCTTCTTTCCTTCTCTTCTTCCTTCTTCTCTGTTCACTCCTCTTCTTCCTTCTTCCTTGTTCACTCCATCTTTCCTCCTTTTTCCTTCTTCTTCTTCTTTTTTCGATCTTCTTTTTTCTTTTGGAAAATTGAACACACATTGCTGGAAAAATCAAACCCACGTCGCTGGAAAAATCAAACCCAAAAATCATTGAAAAATCAAACGTATAATAGCACCATGCTGTAGTAATGTATTTCAATTTTAGCCTTTTTATTTTTTTACTCTGTGAAAAAATGATAAAATAAAAATATGTTATTAGTATTACAACTGTTAAATTGAAAATAAATGCTACTGTAACAACAGCAAATCCGGATCTATAAAGTTAGCCACATATCAGGATTGTATGTTAAAGATGAAAATTTAAAAGTTAATACTAAAGAGTGAAGTGGTTAAGTAATACAAATTGTCACTCGATGATTGTGGCACAGTGAAATGTACTTATACATCTTATTTGCAAACTGTACTGAAGAAATCATCTTATTTTTTCAATTTCTTTTGTGTTATTATTCAACTAGACATAGTCAGCGTGTTGCGAAGATGAACAATAACGTAAATTTTAATATTATTTGAATAAATTATTGAATTTATAAATATTTAATAAAACATAAAATAATTAAGTAAATATATTTTGAATTAAATAAAGTAAATTTATATGTAAAATGAAATGGCGTTTATTTTTAATCGATGTGAGCTGGTATAATAAGAGTAATTACAAAAAAAAATTACGTTCTTTTAAGAACAAATACAATCCATATACATGCTTTTGAGTGTATCTTTGTTGGTTGGTTTAAATTTTTGTCACTGTAGATTAATGCCCAAGTTGTATTGCTTTTGATTTTTATTTTTTTTTTCATTTTTCAACCCTCTTTCTTGCTCATTCTTATTTATTTTTTAAAAGTTTAAGTTTACCAATTTTATTTTTTGTTTTTAAATTTTAGTTTATCAATTTTGATTTTTTTGTTAAATTTAAGTTTATCTAAGAAAGTGAATATAATTGAGTTTTTAATTTAATGTAAAAAACTCCTCAAATAAAGAAAAATTAATTTTGAATTTATTGAGTAATTTTAGTTTTCTATTTTATTTTTTGTTCTTTTTTAAATAAAAACTTAATGCATAAACCTCATTTTGAGAGGGAATTGCATAACTGAATGATTTTGTGTGGATTTTTTAAAATCAATTTGATTTAGAATCAAGAGAATAACTGAATCTTTTGTTTTTCAATTTTTTTTTTAAAAAAAATTGGAATCGAGAGAATAATTGGGTAACGAAACAATTTTATTTAAATTTTAAATTTAATCTGATTTAAATTCGAGAGTATAACGGAAAAATTTGATCCCACAATATTTCATAATTGATTTAAAATTGACAGAATAATTGTATAATATCTACCAAAAAATTATCTAACTAAACGACACTACTAAATATTTTTTTTGTGCATCGCACAAGTACAAATTCAATATTTATATATAGTGGAGAGAATATACATTAACAAATAAAATTGTTAAATATTATGCTTGATTATTTTTTGAAATTAGAATAAGCATAATACTATACATTTGATATATATGCATATTGCAATGTAAGGTTATGTTAATATATATAGTGGATAGTGGTTATATATGCTAACATATACAAATTTACATTTTTTAAAAAATTGAATAAAAGCACCAAATTAATAGTTTATGTTTCATCATATGCTTTTAGAAAAGAGTACTAATGTTAATACAAATTTTATAATTGAATTTTGATCCATACATTAATTTGTATTCATGTGTGGATTACGTCAATATAATTGACCGTTCATAAGTAACAATATAAAAACAAACAAAATAATATGGAAATAAATAGAACAAATAATATGTGTGGAATTACAACTTTAGTTATATATCCAAAAACAAAAATACAACTTCAATTTTTTTATGTACGCTTGAATAGAATGAAAATAATAATTTTGTATTTAAATTTTTGATATAATATGATTATTATTATTTGATAAGATAATATTTAGTAAATTAGGCAATCTAAACAAATAATAAATGTGCATTTATATTTATATTTACAGTTACACCTCTCTTATGCTAATACATTTATTATTATATTTTAATTGCTACAATAAATTGTTAAATTTCGGTTAAGATATTATAATAATTGATATTAATTGAAAATTAAATAGAGTAGAGTAATGTATAATAAAAAAGACCAAAGATATCGTCCACTTGTCATTAGTCATTAAAATTTTTGGGTAATGATTCCAGCCACAACCACGAAAGACTCAACTTTCTTGCTATTACAATTGGAAAGCATAAGAAACAATCTATATAATAATTATATAATGACAAAAATAATACACTTGTTTCTCTTTCAAATAAGAAAATTTTAAATCAAATGAGTTGGTCAAGTGTAGCAAAATAGGGTCACGAAAGAATCGTTGAGACTCAATTTTCTTGCTACTACAATTGGAAAGCATAAGAAGCAATCTGTATAACAATTATATAATGAAAAAATAATACACTTTTTTCTCTATCAAATAAGAAAATTTTAAATCAAATGAGTTGGTCAAGTGTAGCATAGGGCCTCACATCTAATCATTTGGGTGAAGTAAAAGTATATACCTCACTCTCTTTGAGCCGAAGACTTTTCCTATCTTTAATTGTAAAGGGCAAAGGAACTTGTCGCCATATTCGCTGTCCTTGAGATATAGATCTACAATAACGTCAATATAGTGGTTCACTATAACGTTGAAATATGATTTAAAATTTAAAATCATAAAATCCAAATAGAAGAAAAGAGTTGTGTGGGTTATATTGAAATGTGAATGATACCCATGGCCAAATATCCAAGAATTGGAGTCCATTGAGAATGAGAGAAGGATGAAATCTTAAGATGGAGATGGAGAAGGGTCACTTGAGAGAAAGAAAGTGATGGTGTGGTGAAATGTTTGGGGTTTATATCTTCTATTGGATAAGAATAATTCTAAATCCTCCTAATCTAAGTTCTTAAAAATCCTTACTTACCTATTAAAAAATATTTTCAATACTTTTTTATATTTTCAAGGTTGAAAGTGCATTTAATTTCATATTTTATATGATATTAGGAGAATAAATAAAAGGATTATCAAGAGGATATAACATTGTTCATTGAATAAAGAATAAAAAATTTAGTGCTCAATATTGATACAAATAAGAGTTGCCACATAAATTTATAATCTGAAGTGATAAATTGTTGTACAAGCATAGAGCTGACAAATTAAAAAAAAAAATTAATTTTAGCTTCGGGTTTAATTTGATATATAGATATGTAGATATATAGATTTCTCAACAAGATACAAGTACTCCCTCCGTTTTTTTAATCTGTATTTTAAGATTAAAACACACAAATTAAGAAATTTATTTATCTACTACTTAGTATTGATGGAACTCTACAATTATCAAAATTATCTCTATAATTCTTTATTGTACCATTGATGGAACTCTACAATTATTAATTATCTACTACTTAGTATACGTATAAAGTAATAAATGAAAAATGATATAATAAAAAAACAAGCTATAAATATTTTCTTGAATTTTTAAAGAGACCAATAAAAGGAAACAATTTTTTTTTAAAACGAAGACAGATAAAAAGGAGCAGAAAGAGTAATATTTAAACAAGAAGAATTAACATGTAAAAATCATATAAATTAAGAGGAGCATGTGAAGCTATGGTACAAATATAATGGAAGATGCATTATTCCATAGTCATTCACAATTTACATTTACAGGATGCCGATCAATAAAGGAATTAATAACAAAAGACACAATTGCATTAATTAATAATCAATTAATTGAACATATTTTTCGTTCACGGGATTGATTATAGTACAATTCTTCATCTCACATAATCGAAAAACAACTACTAGTATTTTTTTGGTTAACATACTCTTTTGATCCATTAACTCTTATATAGTTTTTGTTTAGTTTAGTATCTTAATTTCTTTTTTTGATCTAAATTAATCTCTATCATGACTAAAATAAGTTATTGAGATCCAATAACATCACTCACTGTATCCACCAATTTGAACCAAAACAAAGAGTTGAGGGATCAAAATAAACCTACAAAAGTTGAGGGACTAAAACAAAATTTGTATAAGAATTAAGGGACCAAAAAAATATTTTATCCTTTTTGCTTTGACTAGTAGTAAGAGCACACAATACTAAGCTTTGCAAGTTGCAGATCTATGGCCAGCATTGCATTTTGGGAGGCATCCCAGAATTACTGTTTTTGTTGGACGCGGTTTGTAATTTGAGAAAAAATCTGGATCTTGTTGCAAAGATTCTGCATAGTGTTCCAAAATTGACACTATCTCATCAAAATGTGGCCTTTTATCTGGATTGCTTGACCAGCACTTATTGATGAGATTACTAAATGCCCAAGGACATTCAGATGGTAATGGTGGTCTTGCATTCTACAAAATCAAAAAAAAAAAAAAAAAAAAGAGATTTAGAGGTAAATAACTATAAAATATACAAAAACCCACATAGCATATGAAATATGAACAAAGGAGATATAAAGCACTCATAATTGTAAAGCTTAAATATACGAAGGAAAATTGCTTAATCCTTCTACTAATCCTCTTACCCACTTAATTTTGACAAGTGTCATTTATCTTCCAATTAGTATTTACTTTTTAAAAGATAGATGAAACTTGTTAAAATTAAGTGGGTAGGACGATTAGTAGAAAATTTACTAGGAGAATTAAGCATTACTCATATACGAAGGGTATGTTTGTTTAAGATTTTGTAATATCTCTTTCTTTAAAAATGCATCGATTGGTGTGTTTCTTCACTTCTCATTCTACTAAATTATAAAATAAACACACAAAGCAATCTCAAAATGCTCTAAGTCATTTTTAAGTTCCACGAAAGGTAAGAGTCTATACCATGAGAAAGATAAACAAGTGAAACCTATGCATCCAGACAATATTTCTTTTGTGGCTAGCCACTCAGTGCTACCTGAACTCATGTTGGAACATTGGCGCCCGAAGGAGGATCTAGGCCACTAGGTCAGCTCTAAGACCTTAGACATCTCATTAGGTCTCATACGTTAGCCGACCTATTCAAACCATAATTAAGTCTCACATTATATAAGAGTCAAAGCCACCAATACCTTATCTTCAGCTTCTACTAAGCCCATTAAAAAGGTACCTTGTCATAGACTCATAGTGGAGAATAAAATTCTAACACAAGAATAGACAATCCGGAAATGAGATATTAACTATGTTTGCTAAAATTAGCTTATAGCTTATATCTTATAGCCTGTAACTTGTAGTTTATAGCTTATGACTTGTGACTTATAATTGAGTAGAGGTGTTTGGTAAAATTAACTTATTAGTAGCTTATATTTGTTAAATGACTTAAAAGAACAAGTAATAATTATATGTAATATAGAGTAAACATATAATAAATGACTAGAGGGTAAAATAAGAAAAATTATTGAAAGTTAATTTTCATAAGTTATAAGCTACTTGAAGTAGCTTTTCATAAGCTACTTGAAGTAGCTTTTCATAAGCTGGCTTATAGCTTATAAAAGCTATAAGCTTGTTCTCACCGAATACCTCCACTTGACAATAAACTACAAACTACAAGCTATAAGCTCCTAAATAAGCTATAAGTTAGTCTTACTAAACATATTTATTGTCTGTTTTGGCAAGAGTCTCTAGGTTTTAACCTCAAAAGACATGATTTAAATTACCTTGACTCTTATCCTATGTGAGGCTTTAAGTGATATGAAAAATAGAACACATATGGCTGTGTTTACAAGTCCAATGATCAGAACTTGCAAATATCAAAATAGAAACAATCCTTATGAAGATAATGCAATAATGTATTTTTTTTATAAATATTTTATGCAGCTTAAGATCCATAGCATATCTCTCGGATATTGCATCATGTGAAAAGACAGTGAACGATAAAAGTTAGATTGGACTAGATATATATATGTTCATGAATCTCTGAATGATTAGAAGCAATTACCAAAATGGAAAAAAAGAAAAAAAAAAAAAAAAGCTTCTATTTCAATTAGTGTTCTGTGCATGTGACGCAGAAACAGGGGTGGCAGCAATCATTGATTTTCGTATATATGTATAGCACATACCATATCTTCAATGTTGGAAAATTAACAATCATCTAATGTGTCAGGCAAAATAGAGAAACCTTTAATTTAATTATAATATTTATTATAATTGTAATTATAATTAAATATAACATGTTCTGTAAAGTTCATAGAAAACGAATGGTTGTTGCCCATTCCAACCACACGTTTGAGAAAGATATGAGGCAGATTAAATATGAAAATTCCAAAGAACCTCCTCAAATTCATGCATAAAAAGATATAGTAGTAATAAAAAAGCAAAATAACATTTTTGGTTCCTTAACACTTTGAGTTAATCTACTTTGATCTGTTAACTTTTTTTTTTGACTCATTTTGATCTCTTAACTTTTATTTTTGATTCAATTTGTTCCCTACCGTTACTTCCGTCAAGTCATAATACAAGTATTCAAATTGAACGGTAGAGACTAAATTGAATCCAAAATAAAAATTAAGGGACTAAAATAAATAAAAAAATAATTAATGGATCAAAGTGAATTGAGACAAAGAATTAAGGGACAAAAAATGTCATTTTGACAGATAAAAATGAACAATTGAAAATAAAATAAAAACAAACGATATTGGTACTATTTAATTTAATAATATTAGCCATAATAGGCTAAAAATATATAAAATGGAAGGGCATGTGGAACCATAACAATACATAGAGAATCTTGCAAATCAAGATTCCCTTTTACTTTTAAACATTTAAATAAAATAGCATACTACTGATATACTTATATTGACTGAACCGACTTCAATAAAATTGCATTCATCCATTTTTTATTTTTGGAATTCTTTCAAAAAAAAAAAAGAAAAAAAAATCTCATTCGAGCTTATTTAAGGGAATTGAGATATCCAAGAGCATCAACGAAATTTACAGATATTCAACATTTCCAGAGTTAATAATTCTGATAATCAGAACAAAAATACTGTAATTTTCGAGGACACAAATCCTGCCTCAGATTTCTGTCTTATTTTCTGTTTTCTTCAGAAAATAAATTGACACTTTAAAAAAAAATTAACTACAATGAAATTAGCACAGATGATGTCAATCCAATTTTGACATGAAATAGAAATAAAAACCTGCAACCTGTTTTTTTTTTTTTTAAAAAAAAAGACAGAATAGTAAATTTTCAGTTAGCCAAATTTATAAAAAAAACCTTTGGTGCACAAAGGATATTCTTCCCTCTACCATCAAACACTAATTCTTTTAAAAGATAAAGATCACTAAAATGAGTTTTAACTCTATTAACAAAACATTTACTATGCGCACAAATGATGATGTCAATCCAATTTTGACATGAAATAGAAATAAAATCTGCAACATCTTTTTTTTTTTAATTTATGCAATTTTGACCGGAAGTAAATTTTCAATAAACCAGAGTCATAAATCTATTTTTTCTTTGCACAAAGGATATTTTTCGACCAACAATCAAAGACTAATTTTTTCAAAAATTATATATCATTAAATGAATTTAGAGTCACAACAAAACATTTTCTATACACACAGCCACGTTCATAAACTTACTGATATCAATATGCTTATAGTCACTAGTTTTAATAAAGCAACTATTATATTTCTAAACTATCAGACAAATTTTGTGCAGACTAAGCTTATCAGTTATCATACCAAAAATCAGGCAAATTTTTTAGGTAAATGTGAAGATTAATCAATCAGATATATTCATAAAACTGAGAACTTCAACATCTTTATGAATTGCAACAAGTATAAATCTCAAACAAATAATTAAATTATGAAGCAAACCTTGTGGGTAACTGCAAATGCTGCTTGCTCTGGTGTCATATTATCAAATGGTGTCAATCCTGTTAAAAGCTCCCACAGAACTATGGCAAAACTGTACACATCTACTTTCTTGGTATGATGCTTTTCTTTGATCATTTCCGGCGCCATCCACCGGTAAGTTCCGGTGAATCCTTTCGTGCTACCACACTGAGATTCCAAGCAAGAGATTCCAAAATCTGCCACTTTCACACACATATCTTCCCCTAACAGCAGATTCTCTGATTTCAGATCCCTATGCAGTATCCCCTGAGAATGGAGATACTGCATCCCTCTTGCAATGTCTATAGCTAGTTTCAGAACAAGTTCTAGTGGAAGCGAATGCGGTTTTTGATGGTGCAGGTATTTTTTCAACGATCCGCCGGCTAGATACTCTGTGATTATGCAGAAGACTGGAGGTTTCTTGCAAGCTGCAATAAACTGCAGAAGAATCAATTGAAGTCAATAGCTGCAGAGAAGTGTTGAAATACTAATCGTTTATTATTCTGCGACACAGAAATGAGTAAAACATCAATTTAGTTCTTGCAGTTACACTGTAAGTTAATTTAGTCCCATTGAATGAAATGTCAAGTACTCAAGTTGATCCTCTATTATTCAGCAACAGGAATATTACACTCAAAACTATCTTCTTCCAAAAAGTGCATTGGGCCGCAATGTTATATTCTCGTGTTTTAAACAAGGTTTTTAAATTGAAGTTACAGTCATATTGCGCTTGTTGATGCAGGTATTTTTCCAACGAGCCTCCGGCCAAATACTCGGTAATTATAAATAATGCAGGAGGTTTCTTGCAAGCAGCAATTAAAACTGTGAATCAATAGAAGTCAATATCTGCAGAGAAATGTTAAATTGTTCCTTTATTATTCAGCAGAAGGAATTTTACTCTCAAAACAAACTCTTCTAATTTAAAAAGTGCATTAGGCCACAATTTGATATTCTGAACTTTCAAACAATGTTTTGAATTGTGGTTGCTGTCCTTTAGCGGTTACAGTCACGTTACATCAAACAATCGTTGTTTGCAATCGCACTCCAAAGCTAATTGCTTGAATCGTGATATTGTGGCGTGATATTAAGAAACAGATCGAAATTTAAAATCAATGGAGTAACCAGAAAGATTGGGATGAGAAGACGCAAATGAAATCAGTGCTTGATCGACAAAAACGAATCTTAGTCAAACTCTTTTGTTCAGTTTCACACCAATGGAACGAACCATGCACAATAGGCATAAGAAGTACTTTTGGCAATTTTAACTTCATAAGCACAAGCTTTTTGCACCACTTTTCCAACTAATTTATTTCAGAACAACGGCAAAAATGTAGTAAATTCATATTTAACCCATAATTTGATTTCGCAATAATCGTTTGGGTTTCGCTTTTTGGTTCTTCCTAATTCCTTCGCAAAATTTCTCAACCCCAAAGTCAGAACGCCAGAGAATAACGGCAACAACTGAGGGTCTGTTTGGTTTAGATTTTAGTAAAATAAGGAGAGAAAAACACACACCGAGGTAAAAGTCAATGATGAAGATTATTGATGCCCAAAAATCGAAGCAATCCAATAAAAATAAATATTTTTAGCTTTGATTAAAAGTGATTTTAACTGAATCCAAAATTAAAACAAACATGCCCTGCATAGGAAACGAGAAAAAGAACCGTGGTCTTAAATCAAATTCAATTTAACATTTGAGTTTTGTTCATAAATTAAAAAGTTTAAAGGAAAATTGTATTCAGACACATAGACTAGACTAACAAAGATTGACTTGGCAACAGAATTAACTAACTAATTATCTCCCACATTCTCTTAAATTTTTCTCTAAATCCAAAAAGTTAACTCGTCAAAGGTGGACTGATACTCTCCATATACTTTTATTATGATTATATTCCTAGTTGTTGAGTCCGAAACATAGCGATATGCGGAAACGTAAAAGTTTCAGAAATCACTGAAACCACATCCGATTGCGATTGTGATTTGCAATAACTGTATTTAATGTAACGCAACTGAAACCGCAATCTAAAGCAAATGAGAATTTGAATTTAAGCAGATGCAAGAACAGAGCAAACAAAAGAAACGGTAGAAGAAACAAGAACTTACAGTAATGATATTAGGATGGCGCAAACGGAGCAACAAAGCAACTTCAGAAGTAAACTGTTTTTCAAGAAAAGCAGCCAAATCTTCATCCTCTTCAGGTTGACTGACGAGTTTAATTGCCACATCTCTCTGCTTATAAACTCCTCTGTAGATTCTGCTATGCCTTCCAGACGCGAATTTGGATCCGATGAACAACTGAGACATATCGGCACTCCATTCTTCTTCTCCTTCTCCTTTTATGGCGGCGCCGGAAGAAACCAGGTACTTCGACCACGACACCGCTCGCTTGTACTCCCCGAGCGATAACCTCCTCCCTCTTCCTCCTCCGCCGCCGGATTTTCCGCCACTGTTCGAAATTTGCTTATACCAGTTCAAATTCTTCATCTCCGTCCCAAAATCATCAACCTTCACAGGTCCTTCAATGCAGATCCAGGAAAACCACAATGTTTCAAGCAAATGTACCGAACGGTAATTTAACTCGTCAAGTTACCGTTATAATCGCGTTGCATTAAATATAACTACTGCATAAATAATCATGAAACCACTGCAGAAATAATCATGAAACCTTTACGTTTGGGCGCAATGTTGCCGGACATATATTTAAAAGCTTGGTACTGATCTGCAGAAGTGAGAAGCTCAAAAGCCACGTGTACTGCAGCTTCTTGGTTCTAGTCACAGCAATTTCGAATCTCAATGTACTATACTCAAAAGGAATTCTTAATTTCTCTTGATTAGCTTTTTTTTTCTGGTAAAAGTTAATTGGTGTGTTGACTACATTATCGTTAGTGAAAATCCTGAAGAAGAAGAAGAAAAAAAAAAGAAGGAAGAGAACAAGAAAAGAAAAGAAAAGCACGCAGGACCAAAGAGAAGTTCAGAAGAAGGGATTTTTAAACAAGAGGTACCACATCGAGAGAGAAGTTTTGTTGATTTCTAACTTCCAATCAAGTGGCTTTAGCAAGAAAGAGAAAGAGAGAGAGAGAGAAAAATAGAGAGTAGGTAGTATAGTAGTTATACTGTTGTTTAATTTTGTTTGGTGATGTTGGAGATATATGAAAATAGACATCATAGCATTATATCGTAGTGATGTATTTTAATTTTAATTTTTTATTTACGTATTTTGAAAAAAATGATAAAATAAAAGAAAATATTAAATAATGTTTTAAGGATATTCGTTATAAAAAGAGTAATATTTTATTAAATGTGATATAATTTAATTTTTCGAAACTTGAAAATTATTTAATGAATAATTTTTATAATAACTCCAATCATTTAAAAAGATGTATTTATTGTATTTTAACAAGTGTCCTTAGGACACTGTTTAGCATAACCCAAAATAAAAAGCATATAATTATTGTTACAACCGTTAGATTGAGAACAACGTACTACTGTAACAGCTGCAAATCCAAATCTGAGATGTATGAGAGTTTTTTTCAGTCTTGCTAAATGGAGCTCTTAGTGTACTTGTTAAGGTGTAATAACTACACCTTCTTTAATGTTTTGACTTATTATAAAAAATATTTATTGAATAATTTTTAAATTTCGAGACAATAAATTTTATTAATATTAATAAAATATTACTATTTTTGTATCATTAAGGATACTGATTAACATTTTTCATTTTTTTTTATATGGTGGTGGTGAGGTGAAGAGTGAAAGGCAGCATAAGCAAGAGGGATGATGAAAGGAGCTGGCTGTTGGCCTGGCTCTACATGAGTCTCTTTACGTTGGTATTCGTAACGTGCGAAGATCCACTTCTGAGGAGACAAACAGGGTCTATGTGATTATGACCGCTACCTATTTCTTTTTCCCCTTTTAACCTTTTCTTTTTCTTATATTTTCAACCATTGCCATTCTCTTTTGTTTTTTTTTTCTTTCACTCGCTTTTAATCTTTTGCTTTCATTTCCCTACCGTTACTTTTTTTTTCCATCCAACCAAACCCCATGTGGTGTTTTCTGCCGGTAACAACAGTCACTTATAAATATTCTAAGGATCTTTTAATCACGTATATATGTTAAGAGTTTTAAAATAAAAAAATTATATTAAAAAAGACAAAAATTAAATTTTAATAAATAATTTTTAATTTAAGTATTTTTAATCTGTACAAAGTTATATAGAATAAAAAAATTCATATTTAAAAGATATTTTATGAGTTGTAAATAGACTGATTATGATGTATATGTATTATTATTGTAAATATTTATGGGAGATTTTTTTAGTTAATACAAGAAAAAAGAAAAAGAAAAAAGAAAAAGAAAAAAGAGATATTAGAAATCTCTTGGAAGACTAGTCCTAATTGGTTTGTTAATAAAATTATAAAAGAATAATAATGGACTGAGGATAGTCTAGAACTTCAACAAAAATTTCAATTTACTGCAAGATTTCCTTAGTCAATTTATTAACATACTTCCTCAATTTTGAAATATTAATTATTTCAAAAAGAAATTATTTTAAAATATTTATTATTTTATAATATTAATATAATATTTATTATTCTATCTTTAAATATACTCTTTTTTTATTGGTTAATGGTGATAAATAAATCTTCAATAAGTTATTTAATCCTTTGTTTAAGATAAATTTTGCTTTTTAATAATAAGTGATGATTTTAAGAGATAGATAATATTATTTTATAATTATTTATTTTCTTAAATTTTAAAATAATTATTATTTTTATTAATATGTGCATTAGTTTAAGATAACTAATATTTTAAAATAAACGAAGTATTTTTTAGCGTATAAAAGTGTGCATCATTTATAAAAAAACTATCATAAAGGTTTTTTTTTGTAAATAGATTCTTTAAAATCGTTGAAAAAAGTTAAGAATTTAATAATAGCAACATTTTATAGGGAAGCAAAAAATTAAGGGCAAGAATTATATATAGTGATTTTTTTTAGGTTATTGTTAAATACATTTAGAGTTTTGATTTTATTATGATTCGAGAAATTCTAAATTTTTGAACTTTATATTTCTATAAATTTTTTTACTTGCTTTTTAAAAATGTTTCAATAATATATTTTATGTTTTCAAGATATCAAATGCATTTAATTTATCCCAATTGAATAGAGTATAGAGACATGCGTGTGTGAATATCCGGATTCAATCATCAATTAATATATTTTTCTATAAATCAAAAACAAAGTGTATTTAATTTCTTAATTAATATTTATCTTGTAAGGTAATAAAATAATAAATAAAATGATTATTAGGAGGATATAATAATACTTTTATGATTAAGTTTATCTTCAAGAAATATTATTAATTTCTAACTCTTGATTATGTTTTGGCACATAAAGTCTTGATTATGACTAAGCTTTTTTTTCAAAGAGATCTTAACTATGGATCATGACTTTGTGTTTTTTTCATGAGAATTAAAATGACTTTTATTAGTTACACTCAAATCATAATTTATTAGAACACATCAAATTAAATGAAAATTTTGTCAAATATGTAACCAGAGCTCAAAGAATTAATGAAGAAATTAATAGAATTTAATAAAACTCAAGATAAAGAATCCTAAACACGAAATGACTCTCCTAATAAGTTATGCACCGGTAATTTATTGAGTTTGATTTGGTTTTAAAGATGATACATATTCAAGGGTACTTAAATTAACCAGATAAAATTTAAAATGAAAGTGTAAAATAAAGATAAAAAAATTTCATAACATAATTTTTTTGTTTTTTTAAGACTACATAAATTCTCTCTACGAAACTCTAAGGGTTGGTTTAGCGATGTAAGACTTTTCTAAGTTCATAAGAGAGATGATCCATAGCGAAAGATCCCGTGTTCGAATCCCACATATACCAAATTCCCGGGGGCAAACGTCAGTCACGCAACGCGAACGGGATTAGTCTGAATGAAGAAACTCGTGAATATAAAAAAAATCCTCTGTACAATACAAGTACAGTGACTAATTCTTTCAATAATTGTTTGGTCCTTTGGGGGTGACCATTCCAACTAAGATTTTTTACATTTCACAAGAGTTATTATTTAGAAATAAGACATTTTAAAATAATATACTAATTTTTCTATAATTATAAAGCATATTTTTTGCCTTTTAAATATAGAGTTTCTTATTAAGGTATTGCAATCATTTTTATTTAATCTTTTTTCGGTTGATAATTAATTGATATTGAGATACTGCGTATCACAAGCAAAATTTTATTATTTTTCCTAATGAAATAATAATTATTAAAATTGCTAATATTATTGTAAAAACAATATATGTATTAATTAAGTATTATTGAAATTAATTAACTATTCCCATAATTAAATACATAAATAGTTTTTCTATGTATATTTTATTTTAAATATTTACTTTTGACAAAATTCTTCCTTAAAGTAACTACGGTAGTTGCATAGCTAAAAATGTTTAACACCATTTTCTGTCTATACTAAAAGCTAACTCAACTCAAATGCTTATAAAAATTACACTTAAATATAAATAAGTCTCTTGAATTTGATCGTAGATGCACTTCGGTATAATTATTTCTAAAATGTGTATTTTGATCTCTTATATTTTTAAAGTGTGCACTTAAGTATAAAAGTCATATTTAGTAATAGTTTTTATTAGAATTAATAACAATTAAAACAGTCGCTAAATATAACTTTATACTTAAGTATACGCTTTAAAATGTACAAGAAACTAAAATACATAATTAAAAATAATTATCTAAGTGCACATACATTAAAGTTCATGAACCTTATTTATTTTTAACCCTAAAAATTAACTCTTAATTGTAAATCTTAAGAATTTTACATGTTTAAGTTTTGAATAAAATAAAGCTCCTTAGATAGATCATAGATTATTAGTAATATTTCTTTCTTCTGTATCCAAAAAAATAGATTCATAGTAATATAAAATAAAAATTTAAAAACAAATTAAACCCACAAATTAAGCATGAAATTGTGGTGGAGTTCACATCCCTTCGTGATGACTGATGAGACGGTAATTAACTGGATGGCCCTTTGTAAGGGTAGGGGCAGTTTGGTCAATTTAACGGGGAAATGTTCGGTTAGAAAGAAGAGTAATATACTCTCACAAGAACTAGAAACACAGAAACAAAAACATATTCGGACAGACGAGGGAGGGGCATGTGGGTCCCACGGATTAAGGGGCTGGGAGTGGGGACCACAAGTTGGTGGTATCCGTGGGTGTGTCGGACAAGCCGTATGGTCCTCTTCCGTATACGGTCTCTGACAACTCTTTACGCATTTCGAGGACGTTCCTCCGTTGTTTTTAAATAAACATGTTACTCTATCTGTCCCATTTTATCTAATCTTTTCACATTAATTATATTGTCTTTTTAAAATAGTTTCACGGTTAGACCATCTCCAATCTTACCATTTAATTATGGTGATTTTTTTTTGAATCATGTAGTTTAATTGGTGAGTGTTTAAGGATATATATGTGTGGATACAAGATCGATCTCTGATTATACAATTTTTCTATGAAACCTAAAAAATTATGGTGATTCTTTTAAGTTAGAAATTATGATGGTTTCTTAATTTTTCATTATTAAATTTATTTTTTTATTATTCTTTTTTTAAATCGGACGTCTCACAATTGAGAGATTATTAATAATCTCAAAACAAAGAATTACCTTATAAAAATACTTTAAGCACTCTAGCCAAACACTTCATCTCCCTTCTAGCATGTTGACCTGAAATTGATGGTTAGCAAAGTTACTTAAACTGACACCTGACGCTTATAAAAAGAGTGAGCCTAATATTATTACATTTTTGGGAGGATGAAAGGTGAAGAGGAAATTATCAACAATTAACAACACAACAACATATTAAGAACCAAAAATCAACAAAAGAATTACAACAAATTTTAGAAAATTACTAAAAATTATAGAAATTTTAGAAATTACAACATATAGAAAGTTACAAAAATCACATAAATTTGAAATATCAACTGTTAGGAATATCTTGTTCAATTCTAATGGTGGATAGTTTTTAAATTATTTTTCCACTACCTTGAGGAGGTCATCTATAGTCTTTGGAGCCTCTTTTTGTTGTAGCAACGGAAAGGTATTAAAAAAGCCAAGATCTAACACATTTAAATTTAGCGAGTTTGGAGTTTGAAAAACCAATAACTCACCTTCAATAGCAGCTTCACGGAAGTCCTCATCATCTTTATCAATGTGACATGGAGCATTGTCTTATTGTATGAAAATAGGTTCCCTATGCCTTATTTAGCCATTTTGCTTTGATTGCGGGCAAGACATGATGAACAAAAAAATGTTTGCTCACTTCTTTATTTATTAAAGATATCAGTTTTGTTTCCATAGTTCCTACATCCATGTTTACACTCATTCTATTTGATGGATCCTTTGTAACAAATGGAAAAATACCAATCTTGTCATCAAATGTCTTATTGCCCTCATAATTAAATCTAGGCCTAGAAACTATAGATAAAAACATAACCTTGCAAATGAACTTTTTGCTTATACATGTTTGATGTGGCTCCTTCTCCCCGACAACTACGTAATAATTCACAAAGTTCTTGGTCATATAAAACCATTTGTCGTTGATGAAAACAATGTTGTGCATAGATTTAAACATTAGATCATGTGGAATGGATTTATAATCCAGGATGGACAAGCAAAATTGCAGTCGAGAGTTCATGTTTTCATCTTTCAAAAAGGGCTTAATTGAGTTTGAGTGTCATTGTATATTTGCATCCTTATGAATCTCACAAGTAGTGTTTTTTTAATCTCTAAATCATGTGACAGAGACCTTAAAGTAGTGCGTTGTGAAGAGGAATTTCATGAATTCTTTCAATATCTAGTCCAATTCTCTTCCTTCCACAATTTTATGTCTTCTTATGAGATGTTTCTCTAGTTTCCCTAAGTCGACACCATATGCGCTGAATTACCCTTCTTAAAACAGTACATTGTGGCAATTTACTTTGTTAAACCACTCTTTAGCTTTCCATTACAGATTGAATTTAACAAAATACGATAAACCGACCTACGCACTTCATTTGACAAACATCTCCATTGCTTGTTTATGGATTCACTTGAAGTTTCAAGCATCATGCCTCCCATAATTGATGATGTAGTAGCTCCATCTTATAACAAGTTTTGTTTCTACATTCTGTTACACTTGGCTATGTTCAGGTTCTACAATTTGTTCCACTTTGCTAAATTATGTTTTTGCATTTTGTTTCTCCTGGCTGCCACTCATTTCCCTGTGTAAGTTTTCATCTTTGGTCTCTTCATTCATAGCCTCTTATTCCTCCTCGACAGTCATATCTAAATCCATTTCAATGCTTGGTAGTTCGTTCAAGTCTGGCAGTTGAAAATGATTTGCATCACCACTAATCGATACATTATTTAAATCAATTGAAATTGTGAGTCTTGAGCATACAAAATTTTCATCGCCATTCAATGAACCTTTAGCTTCCTTCTCTATTTTTGGTTGTGCATTTATGATGAAACCTTCATACTCTCCTCGTTCATGGTTGTAATGAAGAGTTTGAGTATGGTGTCTTTGATGGTGTAGCTGTGAAATCAATTCCAAATTTCGCCTTAGATTTTTAAAGATATTAAAAAACCCCAGATTTCAAGTTCAACATTAGGAGACCCATGCATACCGGGAGAGGCATAGAGCCGAGACAATGGGCCTAACAAGGCCATATCCCGGAAGGTCCAACAAAAAGGGTCCAACCCAAATAGAGCCATATAAAACGTTGGGAGACATGCCTAGCCACAGTATGGGAGGATGGGATTAGCATCATCTCAATTGGAAGTGGCACCATCTTTTTTATATGTAAGAATCATAAATTTATATACTAAAAAAGATGGTGTCACTCCCAATAAGGATGGTGCTAATCCATCCACCCACAGTATGTATCATTCAACAATCACTCTACAAACCCTAGCCTATACTGACTTGATCATCAAAGTCCTTGCAAGTACCAGTACCCCCATAGAAGTACGAGGCCAGCTAGTAGTCGTTAGTGGCAAACCAACTTCCCTGACATCCAGGTATGCAACAAATTTTTTAAATGATTGGCGCCACTACAAGTTCAATAGATTGAAGGAGAATGGTGATCCTTTTGCTTGTGTATTTTTGGTTCTCATTGGTGAAAATCAATATTAAGAGAGATTGAATGAGTAATAATTATTGGTCATCCAAGAGCAATGGAGAGAGTGCCATGAAGATCTACAAGTTTGATAGATTGAAGGAGAATGGTGATACTTTTGCTTTTTTATTTTTGCTTCTCACTGGTTAGATTCAATATTACGAGATATTGAGAGAGTAATTAATGGTGATCCAAGCAATGGAGAGAGTGCAGCGAAGGGCATAATAGAAGACAAAGAACATAAGATGATTATACTTTGGCATTTATTAAGCTATTAGTGGAATTAGTTGGATGTACTATTATGTTAAGGGTATAATTAGAAATTCTTTTTAAGCCAAATTTTATGATTTAACATTCATTTCTTAATTTTGATTATTCAGTTAGAATTGGCTTATATATAGGTCTGGAGGAAGTATCATTAGGACATTAATTAACATGATCCTATTTTAAAATTAAAATGGTGCATGCATCCGTCTTTTTCTCATTTAGTTTATTTTCTCATTTACTTCATCCTTTTGTTTCTATTACTAGGGGTGTTCCTTCAAAACTAAGGGTGTTATATTCATATCTTAATTTAAAGTCGTAATTATATAATATAGAAATAAAATATTAATTTCTTTCGTTTTCAAAAGTTTAACTCAACTAGTATAAAAAAGATCATATTAAGTTCCTCTAAAGTGAGTGTGTAAAATAATAAAATGAGTGTATTTATTTTATTCTTAAATTAGCGCTATAAAAGACTAAAGCCACTAAAAAAATGGTTGTTGCTAATATATATTGAAATAGTCGTCACACTATTTCAGCGACCGAACTAATTGGTTGCTAATTGTAAAATATGAAATGAAAATTCATTAGTGACCGAATATTTAATCAGGAATTCATTTGCAAAATAAAAAATGAAAATTCAGTCATAAATTCATCACAAACATCATTGCAAAGACGTCATATTTTTTTATAATTCAGTCATAAGTAATCGTCTAATTTGGTTGCAAGTATTTATATTGATTGCAAAATGGTCACGATTTTGGTCGCAAAATACTGACAAAGGACGATTTTTTTTTGTTTTATTCACTCTTAAATGCCTTAAATATACCTATAGTGCAACAAATTGTGCTTGTAGCAATTATTCAATGTATTCAATATAAAATGAACAATTAATCATTAAAAAATGCGCATATTTGAATAAATATTCACATAAAACATAAATAATAAATAACTATAAAAAATACAAATTAGTGTCAGAAGTGTCCAGAAATGGATGAAAAGAAATAAATCCTAACTGACATGATTCTCATCGCGCGATAGATTCCTATGACACCCCTGCTCTGGATCTGGATCTCCCTCTACAAAAGATAGCTCTAGCGCCTGTGTTGGTGGAGGTTGTGTAGGAGGGAGGGGGATGTCGAATGGTTGAGTGGTGGCAAATGCCCGAGTAACAGGAGTAGCAGTGACATCGGTAGCAGCTATACACTACAACATAATAATTGATCTTTAGCAACATGACTTTTATATTACATTTGCAAAAATGTTGCAAATGCAAAATGCAACATTTTTTAATGATTTAAAAACAATTTTCAAATATTGCTAAATGCCACTTATGTTGTATAGTGATATCCTCGTCGCGCTCTGCTACAGCCTCTTGAAATCTCAAGTTATTCATATCCATGTATAACAGCATGACTACCCAGCTACTTGGTAATGGCAGCAACGCGCCTCTATTACTCAATGAGGTCTACACTCTCTGGTAGTGGTGGGGTTTTGGTAGTGGAAGAGGATGCCTTGATAATCAATAGGGGGCCAAGGTCCCCTTATGATGTGGACATTACTATGGGCAAGGAAAAAGAGGCACTTCAAGGACTTGGAGGACCAATGACAAAGACAAGGAAGAAGTGTTGTCAACAATTCTTGAAGATAGGCCCAAGTTAAAAGAAGGGAAGCCCAAATCATTGAATTTCTTCATGGCAAAATAGGAATAGAGGGCACTGAGCTTAGGCCACTTAGGGGGTGTTTTTAGCAATTTTTCTAAGTGCAAATAAAGGACTAAATCTTTGTTATTGTGCGCCATCCTTGGTTGCCTTGGGTTATTTTTTTTGTTAAGTGTTAAAGTTGTAATAAGGACTAAATTGGATGGTTTTTGCTCAGCTCTTTGGCTGAGCATTGGCTACGCCATTTCTATGCCATTTAGGGTTAGTTACGTCTATTTTAAGTAAGGTCAATTGATACCACTAATATGATTTAGGATGGTCATCATTTCTCCTTTTGTTCTTGTGTGATTCAAGAGCTAGGTTTATCAAAGGATAATTCCATCTCCTTTGTGTGACGCCTATCACAGAAATAGTGATTCTTCCTCCATTGTTTCTTCCACTTATGGGCGATCTTCATACCATATTCTCAACCTTCTTCTTGCTCTTATGTTACTCCAACTCAAAATTTCTAAGTTACCACAATTCTGCCCGAAATTCCTTCTAGCACAAATTCCATGTTTGTTCACCAAATTTCACATTCAATTAAACCTTGTTCCTTATTTCTTTCCTAAAAATAAAGCTAAATTAGAATTTAGTTCAGACCCACTCCTTTTTGTGCATGAACCTGACCACAAAACATCTTTCCTTATTTTGCTCCCTTCCATTAAATCCTTGTTTCCTTCCAACTCATGTACACATCATCATAGTTAAACCATTTTCTATCCAGATTCACCCAAATGAATCCACACCTGCGCAGCTAAACCCTCCCATTCATTCCACTTTAATTTCTCTTAACTCAGCCTTAATTCCTCCATTAAGTGTCTTTTACCCAAAATTAAAAAAAAACAAAAATTAAATTAAAAATTCCTTCTAGCTTTGGCAATATTGTTGTGCCATATTCCAGCCCTTTTCTTCCTTCCAAGTTCTAAAAATATTCTAAGTTCAAGCCCTAAGAGATCCTCACCTACTACATTCATGAGATTGATGAACCATGTTTTGAGAAATTTTATTGGCAAATTTTTGGTTGTATACTTTGATGATATTCTTGTCTATAGCACTACACTTGAGTTACACCTTGAAAACATAAAATCTGTTTTGTGTGTGCTAAGAAAAGAACAATTGTAAGCCAATTTGGAATGTATTTTTTGTATGGACCACATTGTATTCTCGAGCTTTGTTGTTAGCTCTAAAGGAGTAGGTGGATGAGGAAAAGGAATGGCCCACACCTAAAACCGTGACAGATGTGAGGATTTTTCATGGGTTAGCAAGTTTTTATAGGAGGTTTGTCAAGGATTTTAGCGCCTTAGTCGCACCACTAAATGATGTGGTTAAAAAAATGTGGTTTTAAATGGGGAGAGATACAAGAAGAAGCCTTTGTTTCTCTTAAGCAAAGGCTTACAAATGCACCCATACTTGCTTTGCCTAACTTTGCTAAATCCTTTGAAATTGAATGTGATGTATCTAATGTGGGGATTGGGACCGTTTTGTTACAAGAAGGTCATCCAATTTCTTATTTTAGTGGAAAGTTAAGTGGGCCTGCCTTTAAATATTCTAGTTATGATAAGGAATTTTATGCCTTAGTAAGGGCTTAAACTTGGCAACACTATCTCTTGCCAAAGGAATTTGTAATCCATAGTGACCATGAATCCCTAAAATACTTGAAGGGTCAAGGAAAGCTTAACAAAAGGCATGTCAAGTGGGTTGAATTTTTGGAACAATTTCCCTATGTCATAAAACATAAAAAAGGAAAAGGGAACATTGTGGCCGATGCTTTATCAAGGAGACATGCATTACTTTCAATTCTTGGAACTAAATTGCTTGGACTTGAATCTCTGAAAGAAATGTATGTGAATGATGAGTCTTTTAGTGAATTGTATATTGCATGTGAAAAATCATCTCTAAATGGATATTTTAGGCATAATGGATTTTTATTCAAGGAAAACAAATTGTGTGTGCCTAAATGCTCTATTTGAGAATTGCTTGTTGGTGAATCACATGAAGGGGGTTTGAGGGGTCATTTTAGGGTTAAAAAGACTTTGGAAACTTTGCAAGAACATTTCTTTTGGTCTCATATGAAGCGAGATGCACAAAAATTTTGTGAGCATTCCATTGTATGTAAAAAGGCTAAATCTAAAGTGATGCCACATGGTTTGTATATTTCATTGCCTATACCCGAATATCCTTGGAATGACTTGTCCATGGAATTTGTTTTGGGGCTGCTTAAAACAAAAGGTGGAAAAGACTCTATTTTTGTTGTGTTTGATAGGTTCTCAAAGATGACACACTTCATTCCTTACAAAAAGGTCGATGATGCAAGACATGTGGCCGATTTGTTCTTCAAGGAAATTGTGAGGCTCCATGGATTGCCTAGGAGAATTCTAAGTGCTAGAGACATCAAGTTCTTATGTTATTTCTGGAAGACTTATGGGGTAAGTTGGGTACTAAATCGTTATTTTCAACTACTTGTCACCCACAAACCGATGGACAAACCGATGTAATTAATAGGATATTAGGCAAATTGCTTAGGACTATTTTGAAAAAGAATCTTAAATCTTGGGAAGCATGTTTGCCTCAAGTAGAATTTTCTTACAATAGGGATGTCCATAGCACTACAAATTATTCTCCGTTTGAAATTGTATATGGTTTTAATCCATTGACTCCTCTTGATTTTCTGCCTATGCCTAACATCTCAATTTTTAAGCATAAAGAAGGGCAAGCTAAAGCGGAGTATGTTAATAAATTGCTTGAACGTGTGAAAGCACAAATTGAAAAGAAAAATGAAAGCTATGCTAAGCAAGCCAACAAGGGGAGAAAGAAGGTTGTGTTCCAACCCGGATATTGGGTTTGGGTACACATTAGAAAGGAAAGGTTTCTGGAACAAAGGAAATCAAAAGTCCATCCAAGAGGAGATGGTCCATTTCAAGTGCTAAAAAGTATCAAAGATAATGCCTACAAAATAGAATTTCCCGGTGAGTATAGTGTTAGTTCTATTTTCAATGTGTCTGATTTATCTCTCCTTAATGTAGATGAAGATGACTTTGATTTGAGGACAAATTCTCTTCAAGAGGGAGGGAGTAATGAGGACATGACTATGGGCAAGGACAAAGAGGCACTTCAAGGACTTGGAGGACCAACAGCAAGGGCAAGGACTAGAAAAGCAAAGGAGGCTCTTCAACAAGTGTTAACAACAATTCTTGAAGATGGGCCCAAGTTAAAAGAAAGGAAACCCAAATTGTTGAACTGCATCATGGAAAAACAGGAATAGAGGGCACTGAACTTAGGCCACTTAGGGGGTATTTTTAGTAATTTTTCTAGGTGCAAATAAAGGCTCAAATTTTTGTTATTGTGCGCCATCCTTGGTTGCCTTGGGTTATGTTTTTTGTTAACGGTTAAAGTTGTAATAAGGATTAAATTGGAGGATTTTTGCTCAACTCTTTGGTTGAGCATTGGCTGCTTCATCTCGGTGTTAATTAGGGTTAGTTAAGTCTATTTTAAGTAGGGTTATTGATACCATCAATAGGATTTAGGACGGTCATCATTTCTCTTTAATTTTTTTTAACTTAAGATGGCCCAAACTTCACTATAAAGTGGCGGCATTCTTCATGAGTAATTAGACCAGAATTTTCATTAAAAACATTTTTTTATGTGTGAGAGTGAATGTCCTTTTGTCCTTGTGTGATTTAAGAGCTAGGTTTATCAAATGATAATTCCATCTCCTTTGTGTGACACCTATCATCGGGAGAGTGATTCTTCCTCCATTATTTCTTCCATTTATGCATGATCTTCATATCATATTCTGAACCTTCTTCTTGTTCTTATGTTATTCTCCAACTCAAAAATTCCTAAGTTACCACAATTCTGCCCAATATTTCTTCTAGTGCACATTCCATGTTTGTTCACCAAACTTCACATTCAGTTAAATCTTGTTCCTTATTTCTTTCCTAAAAAAAAGCTAAGTTAGAATTTAGTTCAGACCCACTCCTTTTTGTGTATGAACCTAACCACAAAACATCTTTCCTTATTTTTCTCCCTTCCATTAAATCCATGTCTCCTTCCAAATCATGTACACATCATCCTAGTTAAACCATTTTCTGTCAAGATTCACCCAAATTAATCCACACCTGCGCAACTAAACCCTCCTATTCATTCCACTTTAATTTCTTTTAACTCAGCCTTAATTCTCCCATTAAGTGTCTTTTACCCAAAATTAAAAACAAAGAAAAATTAAATTAAAAATTCCAGCCAGCTTTGGCAATCTTGTTGCGCCATATTCTAACCATTTTCTTCCTTCTAAATTCTAAAAACATTTTAAGTTCAATCCCTAAAAGATCCTACCCCAGTCCTATTCTAATAGGGTTCTCATCACCTTAAGACTATAAATTCCCCTTATTATCCTTTCTCCTAACAAGCTCTAGGAAGTGGGCCTTCTTTGCCTAGATGATGCTCTCCCCCACTCTCGGGCCTACGACAATCAATCTTGTCTTGTGCAATCAATAAAATAGCTAATTAGCTATTAATCATAGTGTGAGTTAAAGTTATAGGTTTAATAAGAGGTGTCAAAATGGGTTCTAGCTTGCGAGCCAACCCAACTCAATCCATCTCATTGGTGGGTTAGGTTGCAAAAAATTAGCTCAATAAGAATGCGGGTAAATTTGGACCGGCTCATTTAACCCACTATCATTAGTGATTTGAGTCGGGTTGGGCTAGGTTCAACCCAATTAAGCAACTATTTTTTTTAAGAATTTTTTGGGTGATATTTGGTGCAATACGGAGAGGAAAAAAATTCAAACATAAGAAAAAAACTAAAAAGGACAATTCCAAACCCTATTCTCTTAATCTCTCTTATGAGGCTTCACTTTCTCTATTCTCTTCCTTTCTCCTTCGATCCTGGCTTCGCTGCTCACACTGCAGAGTTTTCATTTGCACTTCATTGTTGCTTGACTTCGTCCTTATGCAAAACATCGCACTGCTTATCGTTGTTCATTGCTACCACCCCTCTGCGTTTGGCGTTGAACAAATTTTGTGCGCCTTGGCTTGTCGACGTTATCGCCCCTTTTATAGCATTGCCTCTCCCTTGCACTCCATATTCTTTGTCGTTGCCTTCCAAATCTGTGCATACATTTAAGTTTGCGTTGATTGTTGAAATCCACATATGTAGGTGTTGCTTTATCAAGTTAATTAGGTGAACAATTAGTCATGTTAATTTGATGAAAATTAAGCCATGATGAAGTGAAAGTTCGTTTATGAGCTGAAGTTCCTTTTTTTACTTTTTTTTAATGATGTGCTCATTAAGTCTCCATATTGATATGGAGGGCGTAATTTTGTTTTAATTTTTTGTAAAGGAACGTAGCGCTGTGGAAGTGTGTGAAAGGAAAGAATAATATGTGTTGTATTTCTGAAAGAAGGGAACCCTAGATATAGGGTTTATAATGCACAAGTGGGCCGAGAACAACAGAAAGACCAATAACAAAAAGCAGAGATACAAGCCCAATAACAAAAAAATAAAATATAACTAAGTATCTTATAATACCCCCAGCAAGCTGGAGAATGAATGTCTATGATTCCCAGCTTGGGAAGAAGGTCGTTGAAAGGAAGAGGCTCAAGTGGTTTAGTTAAGATATTTGCAATCTGATGTTCACTCTCGATTGGAAGCAGCTTAATAAGGCCCGCTACAATTTTTTCATGAATCACGTGGCAATCAATTTCGATATGCTTCGTGTGTTCATGAAAAACATTGTTTTGGGCTATATATCTCGCTGAATGATTATCACATAATAGTAATGCAGGAGTCAAACGTGAAGCACATAAGTCGTTAAGAAGGTAGCACAACCATTGAACTTCGCAAGTTGTGGATGCCATTGCGCCATACTCCACTTCAGAAGAGGAGCATGACATTGTTCATTGATTTTTGCATTTCTAGGAGATGAGCGCATTCCCCAGAAATACGCAATATCCTATTATAGATTTATGAGTTTTAGAGCAGGTACCCCAATCGAAATCCACACCTAGCACTTAATTGTAACGGATTGCTGGAAGAATATAAAAGGCCTTGACCAGGATGTCCTTTGAGGTAACGAAGAATTTTGATGGCAGCAGCATGATGAAGACACTTAGGATGTGCCATGAACTGGCTTAACTGTTGCACCGCAAACGTGACATTTGGTCACGTTGTTGTAAGGTATAGCAATTGTCCTATTAGACGTTGATAAGCAGCTTTGTCCTCATAATCTGGTTCATTATCTGTACACTTTATAGAACCCTTGACCATTGGTGTTTTAGCGGGCTTTGCTGTAAGCAAACCAGCAGAAGAAATAAGTTCAAGGGTGTATTTGCGCTGGCAAATAGAAATACCAGATTTATTGCGTGCAATTTTGAGAACAAGAAAGTATTTTAAATCCCCAAGGTCTTTTATTTTAAAAGCATCGTGTAAGAACTTTTTAACAGAATCGATTTCAGTTTGGTCATTGCCACACAAAATTAAATCGTCCACATAAACTAAAATGACAGTAAAAGAACTATCCCATTTTCGAACAAAAAGAGAATGATCATGACCAGATTGTGTGTAACCAAGATTGATAAGAAAAGTTGAAAGCTTAGAAAACCACATACGACTAGCTTGCTTAAGTCCATATAAAGATTTTTTTTAGTTTGCAGATAGTATTATCATTTGGAATATTTAACCCTTTTGGTGGTAGCATACAAACATCTTCATTCAATTCACTATGCAAAAAAGCATTGTTAACATCACACTGTTGTAAAATCCAGTTATTAACAGAAGAAGAGACAATAAAATCACACTGTTGTAATTTTAGCTACGGTGCAAAAGTGTCAAAATAATCGACCCCTTCGACTTGAGTGTAGCCCTTAGCAACTAAACGAGCCTTATAACGTTCTATGGAACCATCAACTTTGTACTTAATTTTATAGACCCATTTCGACCCTATTGGTTTCATCACTTTAGGTAATTCAACTAAATCCCAAGTATGATTAGCATTTAAAGCTTCTAATTCATCATGCATAGCAGTTACCCAGCGCGAATCTTTAATAGCAGAATTATATGTCTTAGGTTCAGAACTAGCAGATATGTTCATGTAGTAAGAAGCATATGTAGAAGACAGTTTATTGTAATTAATGAAAGAATGCAACGGATATTTAACAATTGATGTAACATCAGATGCACCGTCAACAAGTTATACCTGATAATCTGAGAGACGTTGAGGAGGAATTGAAATTCTAGAAGATTTATGAGTACCAAAAATAGTATCAAAGTTAGCAGATAAATTAGTAGGTAAAGCAACAGAAACATCATGCAAAGGAGGGAGAGGGGGAACAATAACAGGTGTATCAGACACTAGAATTCCAGGCTGATTTGATTTAGGAACGGTCTATTCCATGAAGGTAGGGTTATTACAAAAAGTTTCAGAAAAATCGTGGCCAAAAGCAGTAGAATCAGCTGCAACATGACTTGGTTGCAATGATATAAAAGGAAAACTATTTTCATAAAAAATCACATTTCTGGAAACACTTATAATATTTGTTTTAATATCCAAAATAACATAACCTTTTTTTCCATTTTGAAAATGCAAGAAAACGTATTTATTGGCACGAGGATAAAGTTTAAAACGTTGTTGGGTGATTGTGGTGGCGTAGCACAAGCACCCAAACACCTTTAAATCAAGAAGGGTGGGGGCATACCATACAATACCTGATGAGGAGAAGCTTGCTTCAGAATGCGAATAGGTAAACAATTAATTAAAAATACAACATGAAACACAGCATAAGACCAATAACAAGTTGGAACGGAAGAATGAAATAAGAGACTCCTAGCAACATTTACCGATGCTTACGTCCAACCATAGAATTTTGCTCAGGGGTTTCAACACAGGAGGTTTGATGAACTACACCCTTAGAAGCATAGTAAGAGTTCATAGAAAAATCCACACCATTGTCACTTCTTATAGTTTTTATAGACATACCAAACTGTTTTTCAACAAAGATAAAAAATTTTGAAGGATATTTCGTGTTTCAGATTTAGACCTCATAAGAAAAATCCAAGTAAATTGAGAGTGATCTTCAACAATAGTCAGAAAATATTTGTAATCATGCACATAATTTGTTTTAATCAGGCCCCAAATATCAACATGAATCAAGGAAAACAAATTAGCAGATCTATGATTGTGATTAGGGAAAAGGTAGCCTAGTTTTTTTGGCAAAGTGGCAATGATCAGATGCAATGAATTTGACATACGGAAAAAATTTATGTACAACATCAAGAACACTATCAGAAGCGTGCCCTAAACGATAATGCCACAGTTCAAAAGAGTGCAAGGTATGTTTAGTAGAAACAGAAGCAGTAATAGGATCAAGAGCAATAGAAAAGGCAGGGTCAGGAACGACATAGAGTCTACAATGAACCCTATCCAATCCAATCGTCTTCTTGGATTCCAAATCATGGATAAAACAAGAAAATCTGTCAAAACTAGTTAAATTCAAAGAAGAGAATATTATATGAACATATAGAATATTCAATTTGAATCCGGGAATATAGAGAACATCCTCAAGAAAATGGTGTCCAAAAAACGTATTCTGCCAACAAACTTTGCAACTGAAATTTCTCCATTAGGTAAGTTCACAAATAAAGGATTAATAGATCTAAAAGAAACAAAAAAACTCATATCATTGCAAACATGATCTGTCGCACCACTGTCAACAATCCAGAAATTATTTCGTAGAGAATTACAAGAAGGATTCTTAGTGTGAGTAGTGTGTGAAACAACTTGATTCACAGAAGAATTAGTTGAAGTAACCCTAAAACGTTGCATCGGGTTCAAAAAGGTGTTGTAATCCTTTTGGTAGAGATTCAGAGAAGCCTCAGTGCTAGCGTGATTGTGAGTTGTAGGGGCAAAAGAAGAATTACTTGCAGCAATGTTGACAGCAGATGAATTCTGTTTGTTCTTGAATTTAAAATTGGAAGAAAAACCGCTTTTAAAGTAAAAAGTGTCTATAGTATGATTTTCCTTCCCACAGAAGGTGCAAACCGTGGTGGTACCAAAAAAAGAGCTACAATTATAGGTGGCCTTGCCTTTACCTTTGTTTTGAGTGTGAAGATTTTGAGAATTTTGTTCCCCAGAGGCAGCCACAACAGGATAGGAAGTCTGTGAAGAGAAAACCTTACTAGAATGACTGATCTTACATTCTTGCTGTTGAGTTAGGGCAAATACTTTGGCAATCAGAGGTAGGGGCTCCATACAGAGTATTTGGCGGCAAACAGTGTCATAAGCATCGTTTAGGCCCTTTAGGTAACAGGCAACATACTTGTTATCTCGATATTTCTTGAAACTCGAAGATAGGGGTCAAGAACACTGGACGAAGCATGTACAGAAAAGAACAAGATGGAGAGCGTCTAATTCTTGCCACTTAATTTGCAGATTCTTAAAGTAGGATGCTAAATCCAGATCTCCTTGTTCCACAGAGTGGACGTAGTGTTGTGGAAGCGTGTGAAATTAAAGAATAATATGTGTTGTATTTTTGAAAGAAGGGAACCCTTGATATAGAGTTTATAAGGCACAAGTGGGCTGAGAATAGCAAAAGGCTCAATAACAAAAAACAGAGATACAAGCCCAATAACAGAAAAATAAAATATAGCTACGTATCCTCTAATATTTTTAATATTAGCTGAGCCAACCCGTTTAATCTACCAACTCGTATAGGTTGAGCCTATTTGTGTATTTTTTGACTCCAAAAAGGTGAGTTGGGTTAGGTTGGCTCAATTTTTCGTCAACCCGCAACAAGCCAGCTCGAGTAGGTTGGCTCGTTTTGATAGCTCTAGGATTAATGTTTATTAAATGAGAAATAATACATACCATGACTTCCTTTGCCTTGGGGGCAAACCCAAGAACCATCCTTAAGCATCTATTTGAGCTCCATGAACTCCATATAGGTGGGCTCCCAATGGTGCTCACAAATCTGGAATAAACACTTCAGAAAACAATTACCATCAAAGGATCATATAAATGAATAAGAATTGAAATTTTTATTGTAGTTGACACTTACAAATCTCTTTTGGTGCTCAATAATCAAAATATAGTCTTCGGTATTAGACGAGCTGCTACTATACGCTACCCTATTTTGTCTCGCAACCTGGCTTTTGGCTTGCCACTCTAGTCCCTCCCAGATCTTATAAAGCTGCTCAAGGATGGTAGGGTTGATCCATTTCATCTTATCGATCTAATTCCTCAACTTGGAAAAAATATTCTTAAAGGTTTAAGAACCCTTGTGGCCAAAGATCCTCTATATTTTGTAGTTGTGGCAAGGCTCCCACTAGTAAATCTCTTGTAATCTTTTAAAAGTGGACAAATAATGCTAGCCCAAGTTACTTGACAACTTATAACAGTAAAGTTTAAGAATGAAAATACATACTTGAAAGGACTCCCACCACTTCCGTCTTTGCTCATCATAGGCCATCTTTTAGCTTGTCTAGGGGCCAATTAAGTTACTTCGGATGATGTCAGCAGTATGACCCATGGGCCCTTAGTAACATCAAAACTAATCATTATGTCCATCTTGGTATGATGTGTAATAAAATTTTCCAGCTTGTTTGTGAAAATATAAAAGGGTCATACGCTCTTTTGTACCTTCTTGATTGTTTTACTTCGACAAGCTCGTCGTTGTTATCCACTTTCATACCGTTAGGGGAATTATCTCATCATTTGCATTTAAAATCACAAGTTTTTGGGTGGGTCATCCTATGAAGCTCAACTCATATACTTTTTAATATTCTATAGAAATCATCTTCTAATTGTCATTTAGTACACTACAAGAAAAGATTGAAGTGGTGACAAAAAATAACCACTGAAATGGATATTGGCCACCAACAGAAACTAAACAAAAATATGTAAAAGAACTTGCGACCAAATCAGTGACAGTTTTGCGTCAATCGCTAAAAAATGGTGGCAAAACCGGTTATAAAGTGGTAACAATTTTTTTTTTGAAAAGGCAATTTAATTTTTTTGGACCTGTTATGGACCGGTATCTTGGTCATTGATCCAGGCATGTCGGAATCCGGGGCATAATGCGTATTCCTGGATAGAAGACTTATGCCCAACTTAGGCTAATTGGGTCAGGCCCAGAAGCTCTAAGAGGCCCAATTATATACACAGAATCCTAATATCAGCACTATAATTATGTCTTAAATGTGCCATGCACAAGTACGTATTACTCATTAATTACATAGAAACCCTAACATGCGATTGACTTTATCGTCGGAGCCTTTGCAGGTACGCCCCCACCATTATAGGTCAACCTTTGAATCTGCTTTCCACGGTGCTTGTCGATTTCTTGTTCATCAAGCACGCAACAGGAACAAAGACTGAATTATTTCATTCGCAAATCACTAAAGTGACTGAAGACCGAAATTGCAACCAAAATAATTCAATTTCAAATGGTTATAAAATTTATCTAGTTGTCTTCTTTCTCATGAAGAAGCACTCATTCCACGACCTCAAAACTAAACGCTAACAGCCATGACTCCCCATCTCCAGTGGTGACCTTCACACTGCCGCAGAGGTCGATTCTAAAAACTCTAGCCACTAGAGAAACCATCACACCCAAACGCCCCTTCACGAGAAGCGGGTTGATAAACTCATATTTCGCACACTTTAGACATGGTTTTTAGGATTTTGGTTGCGTGTTGTGCGTAATTGATATGTATTACCTCAAATTTCCCCTTTTTTTGTCACAAGTTGGTAGCAAGAAGAAAATTGCTCGAATTCTTCAAGTTTAGAGTGATTTATATAAGTTTTAGATGTATTTTCAAGCACGAAAGAAGTCTGTATCACCTCAAATCAATCAAGCATGGTCGGGTGGAGCGAAACAGGCAGAACTTGGGACTCAAGGAAGGGATACGACTATGTGCCCTAGGGCACGACTGTGTGACCTCCATTATGTTGATTCTGTGAGTTTCTTATGCGACACGTCCGTGTCATGGTTCTGGCTTGCTTCTTACTCTGATTTGCTTCCCCTCAACCTAACAGACGACCATGTGACCTCCAGACACGTCAGTGTCGTGCTCCTAACTCACTTTTTGATGCTATTTCTTGTTTTTCATTCCTTTCGTGCCAACAGTTGTGACATTGGATCTCGACCATGAAGGTGTATCAAATGAGAGCACTTATTATAGGACATATCAAATGAGAGCACTTATTATAGTGAGAGGTGAGAGGAGTGAATCTCAACCATTGAATCTTTTCATGAATGGTTGAGATTGAATATTAAAAAGTCATGCGACACGTGATTTTTTTTTTTTTATAATCCTCTTATTTTAATCTCAGTCATTCATAAAATGACCTAATGGTCGAGATTCACTCCACTTTTCTCTCATAATAATAAGTACTCTCATTTGATATGTTCCGTGTGTGTATATATATATATTTCACTTTTTTTTAATGACGAGATAATTATAATTTGTTGAGTGATGGAGAACCGCTAAATTAAGTTTGTAAAATCGATAACTTTCTAATATTTTTTAACTATCATTTTCTTGAAAAATTATAATTCCTTTTGAAGGCACTATTTACACTTGGGGGATTTAACCACAAACATATCAAATATTTTTATAATTGACAAATATTCATTTTAGATAAAAAAAAAAGTAATATCATTGAAAATATTGATACCTATATATGACATTGAAACTTATCAACTTTATTTAGCTATCGTCTTTTTGATGAAATATAATCATCTTTGAAAGGAGCATTCACACAATAGAGGAATATTTAACTAGAAATATATAAAATATAAAATATTAGTATATAAAGACAAGCCGATATTAGGTAAAAATAATTAGTGATTTTTTATGCATATATGATACTGAAATTTTCTCAACTCTATTAAACTATAATTATTTTTTTAAAAAAAAAAAATTCGTTTTTGGAAAGACCATTAACACTTGAGAGAAATAATATATATATATATATATATATATATATATATATATATATATATATATATATATATATATATATATAAGCTTTTACGTTCGATAAAAAAATTAATAATAAAATTTTTATACCTATTTTATTTTGATACATTTTTTTAATAATACTCTATTCTAAATTATTCAAAATAATTCTAGTTTTTTTTATTAAATAATAATTTTTATTTGTTATGACTAGCACAACACGGGTATAAACACCTCTCTCTCTATATATATATATAACTCGTATAAAATATTTTAAACTTTTAATAATTTAGACTCCCTTATTTCTTATCATTTATTTAGCAAAATAAGTAGTTTTTTTAGTTAAAAAACAAACTTTTAAAATTTTTAAATATTTATCTGTACTTCTAAAAATAATAAAAAACTAAAAACAATTAATTTTTTAATTTTTAAAAAATTATTTTGAGCTGTTTAATCAATTCTAGCGGAACTGATAGAAGATTTAAAAAGTGTTTATTATTATTATAATAAAATGTAAATAGCTTTTAAGTTAACTTTTCATTGTAATCACTTTAGAATTTAATCTTTTCTTTGTCCACCTTCAAAAACACTTAATTTTTAGTAATAATAAAATGAGCCCTTAATTTTACTATATATGACTTTGTTTAAAAAAACATAAAAACAAAAATATTGAATGGTGTTACAGTAGTTAGCATTTGAATTAGTATTGAGCGAACTAGTTATTACTTTCGGCAGTAATTACTCTAGCAAGAGACCCAAAACAAAATAAAAAAATAGTAAATTATATTAACCACCCTTGATATTTGGCTAAATTTCACTTCACCATATTCTTGAGGCAAAATTACACTCCGCTCCATTTTTTAACAAATGTTAATAGAATATTCCATAGATTAACTATGGTTAATTTCCTTTTCTTTTTTCTTTAATAGTTATTTTTTTTAGTACACTTAAAATGTTAGTATTTTTGGCTTAAATAACTTTCTAGTTCCTATAGTTTTTTTTGTCAAACTTAATTTAATTTTTTTAGTCTCTAATGTTAAAAAAGTCTTCATGACATTTTTTTAAGGGACAAAACAAATTTAGTAACAAAGAACTAAAGAATTATATATTTATTGAAAAACAAAAGCAAGGGACTAAAGAGAAAAGTTTTGAATTAATTAAGTTAGATTAAAATTAAAAAATAAAAATTTGTAAGAGCTAAAAGAATAATTTTGTAGGGACTGATGAACATATTCAAGTCTTTTTTTTTTTATAAACAAGTCTAATTTTTTTTAATTAAAATGAATTTCTCCTAAATTTTTCTCAAATCATGATCAATCCCATTCTCCTGAAAGTTTTTAATCCTTATAAAATTAATTTATTTTTATTTTAGTCTCTATAAAATTTTTTCGTCCAACTTAATTCAAAATTTTTATTTTTAGTCCCTATAAAATTTTGTTTCATGATAAATATATAATTTTTTAGTCCCTGTAGTTACTAATTTTTGTATTTGATCTCTTTTTTTTTTTGTTTTCTAAACTTTCATCCTGTAATTTAATTTATTTTTTCTTTTGATCCCTTAGAAAAGGTCATGTATAAAAAAAATTTAACATTATTAGGAATTAAAAATAAAAGTTTTGAATTAAGTTGAAATAAAGTGAAAAATAAAAATTGATGGGACTTAAAACTTATTTAAATCTAAAAACTAATAATTTTAATATACCAAAAAAACTAATTAACCATTGTAAGAGAAAAGAAACTAACCATAGTTAATAAAATGAAGTGGAGTGTAGTTTTGTCTCAAGAATAGAATGGAGTGCAATTTAATCAAATCTCAAAGATGATGAGCATAATTTACCCAATAAAAAGTTACTCATTTAATTTTGTAATAATTCGTTAATAAAAAATACTAAATCCTCATGTTATTACTAAATCATCCTACCCACTTAATTTTAACAAATAGTATCTTTTATCTTTTATTAAATATTTACTATTTAAAAAATAAATGATACTTATTAAAATTAAATGAACAAAAAAATGTATCATTACTATTCGTTAATATTATCCTATATACTACTTCCGGTCCTGGTTATAAGCAAAAAAAATTTGAAATTTCTTGGTCTACAATATAAGCAAATTTTAACATCTCTTTCCTTTTTTAATAATGGTAATTTCAAGTACTTTTCCCATATTTAATGTCATTTAACCTATTCAAATGGGGGAGAAAAAAATACTTTTTTATAATTAAAACTTACTTTTTTTAATGAAATAAAAAAAATTAAACACAAATAATTAACTTTTTTAATTTGCATAAATTATATATTTTTTTCTTATAACCCGGAACAGAGGTAGTATAACCATTGGCAGCCAAAACTGGTGCGGATCATTATTGTTTGAAGTTAAAGTTTGACAGCTATATTAATGATATCAATATGGAAGTATAAAGATACTCCAATTTGATTCGGTCAGAAATATAATATCGCATTACTGCGTATAAATAAATAAATAAATAAAAAGAAGGATTTAATGTAATTTAGGTGATATCTCCTATTAAGATGATTAAGGTCTATTATTTTCTTCGTAACAATCATATACGTGTTGACAACTGGCAGTAACTGATATACTCTTGATTTTTTTTTTTTTCTTTTTAAACAACATTTTGCTGCACAAACCTGTACTTCGTTTTTTAGTTCCTATATAAAAAAGTCAGTTCCTTTAAATTTTTATATATATTTTTTATTTTCGTTTTGGTCCTATCATTAAATTCTATAACTTTACATCACTGCAATCTAAGGCTACTGTCATTGCACAAAGTCAAACAGAGGACAACAAAATGAGATTGCAGTTGTGACACTTGGTTAATACTGTGAAGAAGAAGCAACATGTAGCGATGCGTCTATAGTTTGATGACAACCAAATTACGGGGATAGATCTGTTTGGGTAAGACGCAACCAATATAAATAGGGATGGTGAGAGAAACCACATATGACAGTGGCCACGGCGATAGTCATGATGATTTCGGTGGTGGACCTGGACGATTTAATGATATAGAGTAACAAAAAATAATAGGAGAAACTAAAAAAAGTCTATATAAAAATTAAAAATAATATTTTTTTTTGTGTATAGACTAAAATGAAGGTGAGGTATAAGTAGGGGAAAAAAATCATTTAACCTTTTCTTTTACTCCATAAATTTTGTTCTCTTTCTGTTTTAGAGAAAATTGAATTATGATGGCAGCACATGCAATAATAGGACGTAATATAGGATAAAATAGTTGCCACGTGTACGAATAGGATTGGCAGAAATTCAATAATTGAGCGTGGTTTGGTGGTACAAACTGTTTTCCATTGCCGTACTTAATATAAAGTTTGGCACCTAGTTAAAACATGGTTGAGATAAGCTAAATCCAATTATTGAGAATCACTTTACCAATAAAAAAAAAAAATTATTGAGAATCAATCAACAGAAATGATATGGAGTAACTAGTTTGTTAAGTGGCTAGCGTGATAGGATTTCATATCTCATAAATTTAAACTTTAAACTCTCACCTATTTTCTTAAAAAGAGTAAATTTAGGTTTTCTTTGACCTGATTTATTTTTATTTTATAAGTCACTTTTAAGTAAAAAATAAAAATTTTAAAAAAAGTTGAAAGCTGTTTGATAGTTTTATTATTTTGTATTTTATAAGTTACTTATAAGTAAAAGACTATTTATTTGATAAAAGTATTTTGTGTCAACTTTTTTAAGTTATTATCATTGATTATCACATTTATTTGATATAAAAAAATAAATTAGCAATATAAATTTTTTTAAAATGAAAGTTGCAATAAAAAAATAATTCATTGATAAAACTCAATATTTTTATTTTAAAAAAACTAAATACAATATAAATTTACCAAAATAATAATTTAACATTAAAAATATTTAAATATGTAAAATTTTTAAATAGTAGTACAATTCATAAATGCTAAAGTGAAATGAATAATTCATAAATGAAAAGAAGACTTTTTAAAGGTTTTAGCGAATTGCTATTTTTATATAGAGAAAAGGAAAAGTTATTCAAGATTTGAAGTGCTAATTAAGACATTCAGTTATTAATTATGATGGGCCCACAAAATAAGCCAATTTTTGTTTAAAAGCTCATATTTCTAGCTTTTGGCTTAAAAGCCAGCTTTTTGCATTTTGTACACAAAAAAAACCAGCTTAAATTTAAGATGTTTATCATAAATCTTGTTTGACCAAGCTTTTACTTATAACAGGAAGAGAAGCCAAAAGAAAGCTGAGCAAATACAACCTTAAATATTTTCATAATTACTTTTTGAATCCAAAAACTTCTATATCTAACTTAAATATTTTTCGCTAATCCTAAATTTTTTGTTAAAAGAAAATCAATAGAAAGATAGGCTTTTGGTTAATCAACAATGTCTTAATAGACAAAGAGAAAGTGCATTGTTCATAGCTACCCTTTTCCTAGTAATTGTAGCTTGTAAATTCATTTAAGGCGTTTTGTTCCATTTCGTGTCAGAGAGAATATTTGAATTTTTACTTCATGTGGCCGAATTCTTGGGAGTTATTAGTGGAAATATATTCACCAGGTCTGAACATGTACAGGATCCATAAAAAGAAGTTTCCATATTGTGGGTGTTATAAATTGTGTGTGTGTTTTTGTGGGTTTAGCAGGAACCCATTGGAGATTAGGTGGAGTTCACAAATTTGGTTGTATTCATATGTTGTGTGCAATTTGCTTTTCGCAATGGTGCTTGGGCTTAAGGGTATAGACTCTATGCATAGAGGACGGGACAACTGGCAGATCAAAGCTCATGTTGTCTGAATGGTCATGACGAGTTCACCTCCATAGAGTTGGTCCTCATAGATGAAAGTGTAAGCATACTGTTGTTGAAAAAGTTGAATTTTTAACAATTGTATGAGTCCATGTGTGAAGTAAATTTTAATTTTATTTGTTTTTTGCCCATAGGGCGGCCAGATTCAAGCAACCACTTGTAAGGGTGTTGTAAAAATTTTTAAAAATACGTTCGAGGAGGGTGTTGTTTATCCAATATGCAATCTCAATCTCTACAAGAACAATGGCTATTACAAAGTAACATTTCACAATTGTTGTGCATACTTTCTATATAAAACAATGGTCTCAAAGGATGAGTGCAAAAAAATTCCTAGGTTTAGACTGAAGTCAATGCCTTTTTCTGTCGTGCTCTCAAAAGTAAAGGAAGAAATGAACCTTATAGGTTAGTCTATGATTTGATTTTTTTTTACTATGGTTCCATTCAATATTGTAAATCGTGTTCATGTTATGCAACTGGTTTTGTCGTAGACATTGTGGGCCTTCTCGTTAATGTGTCTTGTGAGTGTTCCTGGGAAAACATGGCAGGAGTAGAACGATGATGGTGATGGATGTGTTTGACGAACAACAAGTTTGCATTTGTCAGCTTGGAAGTTTTTTGCTTAATACTTGATCCTTACTAGGCTATTAATGGATTATGTTTATAACAGTGGTAAAGTTGAGTTCGCTTTGTTTGGAGATTATGTGGATCAACTCAAAGAACTTTTAGCAATTAGTTCACTCAAAGAAATTGTGATTGTGGTACAGTTTTCCAAGCTTAAGATTTTTATGGATAAGCCTCTTTTAAAAAATGTGCTACAAGCTACGAGGGTAATGTTCAACCCGGATATCATTGAAGTTGTTGAGTTTCAGAAGAGGTTATTGCTTATTTAATATAAATTTTATCTGTTTAGCCGTGATCTTGTCAAAATAATTGATAGAATTTAGAGCTCAGTATGATTGGTGTATATGTTGTTTAAGATGTTGTTTGTTGATTTGTTGGATCTGTACCCTTGTGTGACTATGGATAGTTGATATAATCAAGTTGATGATGGTGACTTTGTTGAAGACTTTGCTATAAGTTATGTTGGTAAGCTATTGGTTTCATCTGAGGTGTGTTATCTTTGTTTTTATGTGAGCATTGTCATTTGGTAGTTGTGTTTTAATGATGTGCTTACAATATAGTGATTGGTAGATGTTTTGTGATACTAATTTTATGATAAAACAGGCTGATGTTATGGCATAGTGGCTGATATAATTGGTATAACGTCTGGTGATGTCTAGTATTATTTGGCTTGCAAATACAATTGCTCTATGTCTTTGAAAGGTGGATACTATTATAGCTCTGTGGGTGATGTTCAAGTTATACCAAGGCAAGTGGTCACACCTCTATGTGACTATGATATGTGTTCCTGTTTGGACTGATGGTTTCTTCATGTCTCCATTGTAGGTACAAGCTAGAAGTTAAGGTTGCGAATGACCGATTATCATGTGGATTTTTGCTTTTTGATCAAGATGTGGAGTACCTCACTGGACGAAGTTGTAAAGATATATTGAGTTCTCCATCTAGATGGGTACTGAACTTGATTGACTTGATAGAATACCATATGTTTTCTCTATGTATGCTTGTGTTTTGTATGTACTATTATTTTTGGTATTTTCTATGATTTCGTTTACACGTTTGTGTTGTTAAATGGGTTGCCACGTTGTATTCTTGTCCTATTGAATCGAGAGCTTGGTTAGTAGTCGATTATTATTTTGGGTGAAAGTGAAGTCTGACCATGTTGATGATCCTAACAGATTACTGAGAGTGAAGAGAATTTGTTTAGACGAGATTGCGATAGCAAGGTTTCTAGAATGCAACTTGATGCAAATTGGGTGCTAGGTATAACAAAAGCCATTACTTTTGTGTTGTTATATCTATGTTTTCTTGTGTTAGTCATTGTACTTGGTTGGGGATAGATAGATGTTGTTACATTTTTGTGTTGTTATAGCAAAGTGGTAATCCATCAAAAAAAGCAGATGCTGTAATTATTGGTTTTTTTGGCCAAGACTCACAAACTGGTTTTGATGGTGTATGTTATATTTTTACCCATGAGTAAAGTACATTTGATTGGCTCTGATTTTCCCTTATTGTTATGTGTCACGCTTTAAAGTAATTGTTCACTTTATGTAGGTGCATAATATATTGGTGAGTTCGTTTGTGGCTATTGAAGGAGCTGCTGATTTGGAGATGAATCAATTGGAACATAAAGGACTCTGTTTGATGATGTTTACAATGCTGAGGACCACAAATTATCAGCCAACAAGAGAGCAAAAGGCTCAAACTAAGGGATAATAGTTTGCTTCATATTAGCAAAATTAGGGTTGATGATGTATATCTCTAAATAATGTTAGAAAATAACTTGGCTACTAGAGTTGTCCGTTTGCTATTTTTTGGTGTGCTTTTGTTTGCTGTTCAATCGTATTTAACAGTGTAAGCATAAGTCATAACTGATACAGTATGTATTATGTAGAATTTGGCACTGATAAACGCCATCAGTCTAAAAGTTCTATTAAATGGTCATGTTATGCAATTATGTAATATTTATGTTGGTGTGAACATTGAGATATGTTATTGAGAAAGTAGCAAGTTGTTTGGGAGAATTATTAATTCTAGAGAGGACTAGGTTATTGACCTTATTTTTTGGGTTGGTATTTGTCCTTTTTTTTATTGCATGGATTATGTTTTGTGTTTAATACCAACAACTGTGTATGTGAATTGGTTCTCAACACTATCTTTTATTTATCTATTTTGCCAACAATGAGATATCTCATTGAGATATTGCAAATCCACACTACAGCAAGCATGTTGGCGGGCCAGTGCCATATGATGAGGGTGTATTAATTGAAATTGGTTTTTAAATATGTTTAGAGTGAATTTGGAATTAAAGATCGGTTCAGTCTATTTTGAGATAAAAAAAATAGTTCAAAATCAGTACTAAACCGATTATTGAACTTATTATAAATTTTTCGTTCAGTTCATGAATAGTTCATATAAAACATTTTTTTACTGTTAATTTAGTTCAATTCTTGATTTAATTCAGTTTTTTATGTAAATTAGACAAATCTAAATGAGAGATGCAAAAGGGATATAATAAATAAAAAAGGTTAAATATGTTTTTGACCCCTGAACTTTATCTAGAATTTCTTTTTAATCCCTTAACTTTGAAAAGTACGTTTTTAGTCCTTAAAGTTTAGTGAATATTTATTTTAGTCCTTTCGGTTAATTCCGTTAACTGAAAGCTTACGTGGCAAATGACATCCAATCATTAGTGTCCATGTGTATTTTTTTAATTTCCTAAATAAAAAAAATTCAAATTAAAAAATAAAAGGAACTGAAAAAAAAAGAAACCCAAGAGCTTCAGCCTTCTTCCTCGCTTCTTCTTTTTGCTTTCTGTTCAGTTCATTCTTGTTTTCTTCTTTCTTCCTTCCGTTTTCTTGTTCTTTCTTTCTTCTTTTCCTTTCTTCTTCTTTGTGTTCTGTGTTGACCAAAAGGTCAAGGTGTATGTTTTGATGTGACAAATCTTCAAGTGTTCCTAGGGAGCAAGTGACAACCTTCAAAGGAAGCAACAAAGTTTCATGAGATAATTGATAAAGTTTCTAGTGATCACAAAGGTCTTAAAGAGCAACAAAGAAGACAAAGAAAATTCAAGTGTTAAGTGCAATCATGGAAGATGAAGACTTTTTGTGTGCTTATGTACTTTAGATTATCTCTAAGTTCTATGATTGGTTTGTTTGTTTGGCAATGAGTGTTCTTATGCAATTGATCTATATGTTAGCTTGGTCATGAAGTAGGTAGACCAACTTGGATTATATTTAATGACCCCCAAATGAACCCCATCTTACATGCATACATCATATCAAAAGTTTTTGATAAATCTTACATGCATACATATTGTAGTGTTCATTAAAGATGCTTAATATAGATGCTCTGTATCAATACAATGTAGGGTAGGATAGTGTGTAGTTTACCTAAGAGGGGGTGAATTAGGTAGAGTTAGGATTTTAAAAACAACGTGTGGAAGCTATTTAAAATTTGTTATTCCGATTAATGATGTGATGTGAGGATATGTTTAGAGATAAAAAAAAAATGATGGTGATAGTTTGGTATTGAGATCACTTAAATGTAGTATGCTACTTTTAAGATGTTTCCTTTGACTTTATTAGGTTTAATTCACAATATATCAAATGGCTAATATATGTGTGATAGACGTGTGTAATGCAAGAAAGCTAGAAAGGCATAAAAAAGACAAAACACAAGCGGTTTATACTGGTTCGATGTTCTAACACACCTACACCTCCCTAGCCTAGCCAACCACTAGTTTGGAGTTTTCACTATCACACAATGTCAATTACAATAGTTTTTAGATACAAGATTCACCCAAACCCTAGACAACCTCTACCCAAACAACTATTATACCAAGAGAACACCTTCTCAATGGATTTGACAAATTACCTAAAGCACTATAGGATTTTTCAAGCCACTTAAGCTCCCCTTAGGATTTATGCCACCACCAAAGACTCACCTCTTTGGATTTTTCAAGCCACCTAAGCTCCCCTTAGGATATATGCTACCACCAAAGACTCATTTCTTTGGATTTTCCACCAAGAGACTCACTCTCTTGGATTTTCACCTAAAGATCTTACTTTAGTCATTTTCACAATCCACTAGAAGATTTACTCCTAGTACAAGCAAACAATGCCTAAGCCACCACCTAGGACTTTCACACAAGCCACTTAAGGTCTCCCCTTAAGGTTTACACCTAAATGCACCTAAGACACCTCTTAGAATTTCAATTAAACACCTTATGTGCAACACACAAGGAAACCCTATGGATAAGCCTATTGCCCCCACAAAATCCTAAGACTCCCTAAGGAAAGCAAGGCTTAAGGGTTAGAGGCACCAATGTGCATTACCCACTTGCACACTCACCAAATACAAAGAAATCCACATAAATTACAAGGTTTACAATTCACCAATTGAAACAAAAGTAAAGAAAGGAAGGAGTTCACCTAGTTCATCATCAATTGATCGTTACGAAGCAATCTTTCTCAATCAATCATTGTAGGAATTCAGAACTTGATCACTTGAATGCAAACCCCAATGAAATTCTTCAATTTTGATGCAAAGTGAATAGAATCTTGATAAAAATCACAATCAATCTCTCATTTGATGAACCTACAAGAAAACTTTGAAATGCAAATCCTAGGAGAGCCTTTGAGAGGTTTTTGATTACTTAATTTCGTGCAAAATGAAAAATGATTTGTTCTCTTAAGTTTCAAAAACTCAAAACCTCTTTAAATAGGGTTTTTGGGAGCTATACATCAATGTACATCATGCCTGCATCGATGTTTATAGTGCATTTTCTCCCCCTAAGTGTAGAACTGCCAAAACATAGAATTTTGGCCTGTATACATCAATGTACACATGTATTGTATCAATGTACATAGTGTATTTTTGCCTTCCTACACACAGTTTTTCAAGACAAAGAAATTTAGACTATGTACATGCATGTAGCTTTCTTGTGCATGGATGTAAGGCTTAGAAAACCTTCCAAAACTTCAAGAAACATTTTGAATAGCATACCTAACATGTTCTAAGATAAAACCAATGATCAAGACCATTTCAAAGCACTTTTAGAACATATTTAAAACTTTCGTTCAAAGAAAGGAAAGGCTCTTGCTAAGATGCAAAGGATAAAGCATTTCATATGTATATGTATAGAGATTAATTAATTTACATGTTAGCATTTCATATGTTTGCCGATGCTTGGGCGTAAGCCACAAATGATGAAGTTAACACTGTTAGTAATTAAATTAACTATAGGGACCAATAGGAAAATGAAACATGTATAGAGAGTAAAAGGAACGTTTTATACATATAGGGACGAAAACGAATGAATGTGAGAGACACGTATAAGTAATAATTAATAGATTAATTTAACCATTAATATATCATTAAATTATTTATCAAATTGTACATGATCAATATAGGAGTGAGCAAATCACGCACATAAAATATGCACATGCACAAACATAGATACATAGATATATATAATGTCAAATGTGAATTTAATTTGTTCGAAGTGCAATCTTTGAAAAATTTGCCAAAGTCCTGGTGAGATTTAAAAGAAAAACTATACAAAATTTTACTCTAAACTATTTATATTTTCAATTAATTTATTTTTTTCTTTTAAATTTTTTAATAAAAAATGAATCATTATGTGTTTACTAAGTTAATACTTAGTGTTATATGTGTAATGTAAATGTTTATCAATAGAGATGTTAAAAACCTAAAAATAGTCCCTAACTTTATCAAATGACATGCACTTTAGTCCTTTTACCTATTAAATGACATTAAAAAACTAAGTGGAAAAGGACTAAAATGAATGACTTTTTGCAAAGTGAATGACTAATTTAAGGTTTTCATAATCCATGAGGACTACAATTTCAGAGACAAATTTCAAGATTTACTCTACAATTTATAGTTATTTATTTGGATTTATCAACTTAGAACTATACTTTTTATAATAACTTTTTAAATTAAAACAAAGTTTTACGATATATATATATATATATATATATATATATATATATATATATATATATATATATATATATATATATGCGAGTGTGCGTGCATGTGTTCAAGCAATAAATGCACTTGTTTTTTTGAATGTGCATGTGAGTGCATTTATTGCTAGAATATTCACATTTCAAATAAGATTTAATGGTCAATATTAATGTGCTATAGTGGTTTTCCGTTCTTGGTTTCACCATGAGGTCTTTGGTTCCATCTCCCTAGTGTCCACTTTACCCTTTTTTTTAAAGTAACATTAAAGTAAATACATGTAAATTGGGTGACTCAATCCTCAACTTGACTGGCTCAAACTCATCCAATTCACAAGAGGATTCTCAAGAATAAGATACCAGAGCCCCTTTAGAAGAATCCTTTACACACATAATGACCTCTAAAGCATCTATAGCTAGAAATAAACATTGGCTAACATTACTCTCACCCCATAGGGATTCAAAAAGATTCTAATTCGCTTGATCAAATTTCACCTCTAGAGAGCCAAGTAAGCAATTAATCTCCTATTTAAACATAAAGCAAATTTTATGTTTCTTGATTCCAACCCTATCCCTCCAACATTAAAATATAGGGATAATTACACCAACCTCCCCTGAGGTTTGCACTTATTACACTTACCCCCCTAAGGTTTGAAATTTTATTACACTTACCCTCTTGAGACATTACACTTACCCCCTGAGGTTTAAAATTCATTACACTTACCCCCTTTGTAGGGAGGTAAGTGTAATTTTAAAAACTAGAAGGGGGTAAGTTTAATAAGCACAAACCTCAGGGGAGGTTGGTGTAATTATCCCTAAAATATAAAACCTTCATTGGTCACCCAAATTTCTCTTTGCGATGGGCACCACCTTGCCATCCTTCTTATCCATTTCCATCCCTAACTCTATATTTGAGTAAAGAGATTTAAGGGAAATTATTTTTGTGAATGAATTTAAAATATTTGGAAGTGAATTGAGCAATTTGGATACAGAATTGTATTCAACTATAAGAAAACAATTCACAATTATACCCAAATAGAAGGTATTCTCAAAATTCTTTAAAATATAAGGTTCTTTGAAATTTTGCAATTGTTCCATCTAAACATAGTGTAAGTTCTTAAGTTAAAATAAGTGTGAAATGATGACTTAGAGAGTATTTTTTTTTATAGATTTTTGCGTTGAAAATAGAAATCTTGGACTTGTTATGGTTGATACATGTTTTGGCCACTTGGTTATTATGATGGTGATATACATTTTGGTCATGCTTATTTGATGATAAAAGTTGTGGAAAATATTGTATTTAGTGTACATATGTATGTCATGAGTATAAGAAATAAACATGAAGATAAATTCTGACTCGCGTTTGTTTAAAAGATCATAATTAAGTTTTATTGTATTTAAATATATATTTTTGTCAGCAGAAAAAATATAATTTTCTTTCTCAAACAATAAGTTAAAAATTAATGAAATAGATTAGATTTGGCGAGCTCAAATCATGTCTCATAAACTATAACTCTAATTAATTTGTTATTATCAAGGGCACATTTTCTTTTAATTTCTTGTTGAAATGTAACTACACTACTATGTATTTACGAGAATGGTAGATAATAATTAGAATTTGTTTATTAATAGTAAGTGGAGAATCAATGATACTATGGTAGAAAAACCTTGTCTGGCCAACCAATAATCCCTACAACCGTGTTCCCTACATCAAGCACAGGCATGTGTTCTATGTACTATGTTTTACATATTCAAAATTTAAATAAATTTATTTCTTGTAAAAAAATTTATTACAGATTTTGTAAAGAGAATAGTGAGAATTTCTTTATTAGAATTTAATATTAAGACACAATGTTGAAATCCAAAGGATAAGTGTTATAAACTAATATTCTAGTATCAGTGCCATGTCGCGATTCAGCCATACGAAGTCATCTCGATTTCAAAACCAGGATAAAGTTGAACCGTTGTGCTTGCGTTGTGACTTAGCTGGATGAATGGCCCAAGCCCATTAGCCTTCATAAGAAAGCATGTATACCAGACCCAAGAGACTTCACTATAAATGTACATCATGCACTCCATGCAAGGTACGTTACTTTTCATAACTCACACAAACCCTAATAAGTCAATGACTTGGGAAATTATAATTTAGTTTCTTACATCCCTAGCCTTGATCCTTTTATGATCATGGCTTAATCTTACTAGGTTAGTATGCATCATTCGCACCGTTTGTGGGAAATTATAATTTAGTTTCTTAACTCTACCATCCTATTGAGCACTAGGCGGAAGAATTATGATGGAGATAACAACCAAAGCATTCATGACCTGGGTGATTCTGTAGTTTTAAGGCAGAACAATTTTGAACAACCCCTTGTTCATATTGAGAACGTGGTATAGAACCCTCCCATCAATTTGGAGGCGGAGTTTCATCACCTATGGACCCTAGTTTAAGATCAAGTAAGGGAACTCGCCGAACTTAGGTGCGAAATAGAAAGGAGGCATAGTGAAGTTGATCCTAACCTTAATCTTAATATTGGGTTCCTCGTAATAATGAGGCTGGAGGATCAATTCGTGTAGATGCAAACATGAAAGTCAATCTTAATGCTAATGCAGAACCAGTTGTAAATAACAATGAAGGCAAGGGAGCCTCTTGGATTGGCGGCGTGGTTCAACCAAGTGGTGATCTGTAATCCTAAGTAGTTTAGCTTAAGCAAGAAAGAGTTGAAGAAAACTAGTTGAATATTGGTTACATAAGCAATCTTTTCACACTGTGGATCATGTAACATGATCTATCCCCACATTTCCAATTTGCAAAGAAATTGGATTACTATGGCGAAAGTAAGCATCTTACCCTGTATGTCAACAACTTCGAGCACAACATGTATTTTCAATGAGTCAAGGAACTGATTGTCTATCAAGCTTTCCCGTTTAATCTCTCTAAAGAAGCAAACTTGTGATTTACCGACCTGACCCCAAACTTTATTCACAACTGGAAAACCCTAAGATAAGCTCCTCCTTCATTTTACTAGTAAAAAAAGACAATTTAAGTCTTAATACTATCTAGAAACGGTTAAGCAGCAAAAAGATGAGTCTTTGAGGGAATAAGTTAAACATTACAATAATGAGGTTTTGGAGGTGAAGAATGTTAAATCTAATCTGGTTTTATATTTCATTGTTAAGGGCTTACGCCCAGCCTTTTTGCTTAACATTTGGAAGGAGAGAAAATAGAGTCAATGGAATGGAAGATTTAAAGTTTTTCAAAAAACAGGGGTTACAAATTGACTTGGATTCGCTATAGCAAAATCTGTCTCGCTACAACGAAGATATGCTGAAAAACAAGGTTTCAAATCTGTTCTGAATTCGCTATAGCGAATATAACTCGCTGCAGCGAAAATATGTTGAAAATAAGGGGTTCAAAACTGTATTCAATTCGCTACATCGAATTACACGCGCTACACCTAAGCAATGGCCAAAAATTCAAATTTCAAATTTATGTCATTTCGCTTCATCGAATGAAATTTTGCTACTGCGGAAATCACTAACCAAAATTCGCTGCTGCGAAAGCATGCTCGCTACAGCGAAAATTTCGTCAATCAATTTTTCAAAAACACAGAATTGGGGATTTGTCTCAAATCCCTAACTCTTTCTCACAAAGAACTCCCACCCCAACCTCCAAAAACTGCAAATTTCTTCTCTATCTTCAGAATTACTCAAGTTTTTTACTTTATTTGTGGTTTACTTGGTTGTATGAGCCAAATGTATGTATTCATATCTCTTCTCTTCCATTACTTCTTTTTCTCTTTCATAAGCATGATGAACTCTTGAACCCTAGGCTAAATGATCTGATTTCTGATGGATTCTCTGTTTATTAGGTAGATTTAAACTGTTATTTGCATGTTTTATGAAAGTTAGTTCAAAAGAAACCCTAAATAGGAAGTTTAACATGAAGAAATTTGATTTAGGGTTCCATTTGCCCCAAATTTTGAGAATGCAAATGCACATTGGAACCAAAGTGAAATAACTAGTGTATTTGAACTTTTGAGAGACAAATTGTTGGATTTGAACCTAAGTAGAGGCTAAATTGATAAATAAGAAACTTAGGGTTCAAATGGCATCTATTTGGAAACTTGGTCAATTGGTCCAAAAATTGGGAATTTCAAAGTGGAAAAGTAGAAATCTTAACATTTAGGTTTTATTTATCCAAATTTGACAAAATTTTCAAGAAATTTTGTATACACAGGTATATATTGACAAGTTATGAGAACTTATTTTTGTGAGTTACAAAGAACTCTCAAATCTCTTTTCATGAATATCTTATCTAGAAGTTTGGTGAAATGAAAATGATGAGCTTTTAAATTCTTGAATGTATACATGTGAAATACTTGAAATGTATATATGTGGCTTAGATTAAAATTATACCAAACTTGTTCATGTTTGCAAATGTGATTCCAATTTCAAGATCAAACATATGGAAACAAAGAATACAAAAGCTCAACCAAAGAAGAAGCAAAGGAAAGGAGAAAGGTCTTCATCCGCTCCTCCACCACCATTAGACAGCACCAAGTTTTTGACAAAGGAAAAGGAGGGTCGTTATAAGATTATAAGCAAATGGAGGATCATCAAGGAGAGGTCTGTGAAACTTAAACAAGGAGAGTACCAAGAGTTTACTGAAGAATTGACAAAGCAAGGATGGGGTATGCTAGCCTCCCCAATTGACATCTATGATCTGAAGGTAGTATTAAATTCTATTCAAATGCCTTTCCATCGGCGAACCAATGGGTTGTGGACAAGAGTACTGTGCTAAGAGGAGTTAGGATAGAGTATACCAGGGATGCCATTAACAACTCAATTGGTAGTGGTTCTTAGAAATCCATGACTATAACCCTTTGGTCATAGGTTCGAACCACGGAAGGTCCCCAAATCCTGGAATAAAGGTAGATTTATTCGCAGGGGAGATAGGCCACTTAAAGGGGGTGGCTAATCTCTTTAGAACACCGTCGGGGATTGTGGTTAGCGTCCCGTCTGGGGTGTTACAAAAGTCCCTACTCCGAGATGAGAGTCCTTGACTAAAGTTAAAAAAGCTATAAGCCATTTCGAGATAAAAGTCCCCAATTGTTGGTGAAAATTTGTAGTTTGGGATGAAAATTCCTTTTTAAAGTTGACAAGACCAAGTAAAAAACCTCATAAAAGGTTACATGCCTATCAAGGACAAAGTCCTGGATTAGCATTAAAAAAATGGATTTGTCATGATACATAAACCCGCAAAGGATCAAGACTACAAAGAGAATACTATTCATGTGTCACACTATGAGAAGACGATTCAGGAAAAAGAAAACTATTCATTAAAGATAAAGAAAAAAAAGTACATAATATTATTACAAGTTCTATAAAAAGGCCCCAAAAAGTACTTTAAAGGTACATATAATTGATGTTAAAAAATAAGAGGCATCAACTTCGTCTCCACTGGCATCAACATTAGGATTTTCAGAAGGAGGGGGAGTTGAAGGATCGAAGGCTTGGAGTTGAGGGTCGTTGAGATCATCTAAGACGGGATTTGCGTAATTCGAGAAGTTGCGCACCTTTCCATCCTTGACCCCACGAAGGGGATGAAGTCCCTTCAAGTTCATTTGAACTCAAGAATTCAGAAATTGGATTACACAAACACAATCTTAGTAAGTGCCAGGGCCAGCTCCTTCGATGAGCCCCTATAGGTGTTCCACTTCATCTTTCAAAGCTTTTATCTGCTCCTGACAATTTTGACAGGCTTCAGTCATCAACTCTAAGTCCTATTTTAGATACCATATTTTAGGATCCAATTATTTTTTCTCCATGTTGAGTTTACAAAGATCCTCTTCAAGCTTTTTAAGTTAGGACTCCAGTTTTGTGTTCTTGTCCTCCTTTTATGTCCTTTTGGAGGTTGTAACTTTGAGTTTAAGCTCCACGTCAGTCAACCTTTTCTTGAGCTTTTTAGCCTCTTCTTGGGCCTTGTTGTCGGAAGCCTTCAGGCCATTGATCATGGAGTTTTTAGGCTCCAATATTTCTCAGAGCCAAGAAAACTCTTTCTCCAAAAATATGACTAAATGGGAAAAACCACCCTTGTCATGCCTGGTGTTTAAATAGGTCAAGTTCATAGCCATCCAGCCCATGAGCTCCTTGGTTTGGGCCTGAAAAGTAATAAAACAGAAGTCAACATTAAGAATTAACTAGAGAAGAGTGAAAGTCATCAAGTACCAAGAAAGTAAGATGTCAGATACCTAAAACATAATCCGATCTCCATAATGGAAGAAGTCCCCATGATTTTTATTGAATGGTGGGAGTGGAGAACCCCTCCCAAATAGCAATAGGTTGAGTTTAAAACTCAACCAACTCCCGAGATGACCCATCACGCGAGACCGAGTGGGCTCCCAAAAGAAGATTGAAGAGACAAAATTAGATGAATTGTTCCAACTAAATAATATATGATAGAAGCAGAGATTAATTTTTCACCTTCTTCCCTTCTTGGTGTTGTTATGTCCGTGTTTCCTAGTTATTTGGGGAACTTTCTAGGCATCCTGCACTTCAACATTCACATTTGGAGGGGGAAGAGCTTTGGATGTTGCCTCCTTCTTCGGGATAGGCACATATACAATAGGGTTTGAGATTGACAACTCCTTGGCCAGATCATTTTCAGACTTGGAAGAGGAGGCCTTTCCCTTATCTTTAAGATTGGCCTTAGCTAAACGGGCAACATATGATGCCATGATAGCTTTTGTGAACAGAAAAGAGATCTATTATGTTCAATCTTTAAAAAGAAAAATTAGGGAATATATGTATATATAAGGGTATATTACTAAGGTAGGTATCTCGGTCATTATGAGGAGCATCCACTACATCTTTGGAGTATATTAGAATCCCAGATTGATTAACCCAACCTTGGAGGGAAGTGAGGGTAACCCAATCCATTTTCATGAGAAAACTGGAATCTGCATCAGAAAGAACTACCATCATTTCATAATGGACCCAGTTCCAATAGAAAGGGAATAAGTCTTCTTCGAAAGTGTCAACCCAAAAAGGGTTCTTCATTTTATCCCGCTGGAGGATCTTGAAGTAGAAATCCCAGTAGAATTTGAAAGACTCATCATATTAGGTGAAGAGGAAAGGAGAAAACCATTGCCACAATAATAAACAAGATCTCTTGGTAACAGCTTGATACGACCCAAACATATAGTGGAAGTGTTCAGAAGAGTAATGTCAGTCGTTAGCCCAACTAAAATTATCAAATGCTTGCAAAACCCAAGCATTAAGATGAAGTTGAGAAGAAGAAACTTGGAGGAAATTTAACACTTCTATTTCAAAGTTAGAAAAGGGGAATCTATCTTCTATCATGTCAACGAATTACTCGTACAACATAATGAAAGAGGTATCATAGGTGAAATTGAAGATGCAAAGCCTTTCATTAAGCCTAGCGAATCTAATTCGGTGGGTGGCAGAAGAGTTAAATTTAATTTCCTCTTATGAGCAATCTGAACTATAGTTGAAACAACCTTACCATGCTTTATCATCCTTGGCATGATGTGGTTGGGAGTGAATCTTGGTAGGAACATTTAGGACTGAGGAGTGGACCTAGAAAATGTCATTGATATTATTCAATTCCAACCACTAAGATGGAACTTCAACTTGAGAAAAAGTTGATTATTCCCTTACGGGTTTAAGATTGGGCTCAGCCTAGGATAGGGGTGGCAAAGCGGGCCAGTTTGGCCCATTTAGCCCACCAAAAAGGGGCTAGCCGGCCAAGGTTTTGCAACTCACTTCGCTTGCTTGGCCCACTGCTTTATAAAATAGGGAGTCTGCGGGCCGCCCTACCGTACTAATTAAAAACAATAAAAAAATTTGGACTTGTTTTTTTTTTTACTTTTGCCTTTTTGTACCATGCAAAAGATATTATTTTTTTTAAGAAAACCTGGAGAGCATCTTGGGCATTGGAGTCTAATATGTCATTGATTGGGCATTGGAGTCTCTGCATGTACAATCCCTACCACGCCAGAGCACCATCATACAACAAAGGAGAGCATCTTCCATCCCTACGCTTGATCCTTTTAGGATTGTGGCCTAACCTTATCAGGTTAGTACAGATCAATATGCCATTAATTTTGGAAATTATGAAATCACATTACAAGGTACATAAAATTTGAAATTCGGTGCTTTCTTTGTATAGCAATGTATTACATTGGACATCACGCATGATGTACTCTCTCTAGTTATGTTCATATTATTGAAAGGCATGAAGTCCCACATTGGTGGGTCAAGTGAAAACTAAAGAGTATATATAAGTGGTTGCGTGCATAATTCTAAATGTCAGCATTTTGGCCTGAGTGATGCGCACTTATAACTCACCACACTCTCTAACAACATATACACTTGGACAAGGGCCTTCACTATAATTTTCAACACGGTATTAGAGCCCACATGGCTTAATTGCTAGATCTAACCCAAGTAAGAACCAAATCCCTAACAACAACAAAAAATGGAAAAAGGAAAAAAAGAAAAATAAAAGAAGAGCCTTTAAGGGGCCTTATGAAGAAAATCTCAGTCTTACACCCTCTTAGACTTAAGCTCAAACAAAAAAGAGCACAAGCTAAGAGCGAGAAATAAGAAGAAGAAACGGACCTCCAACACCGTGACTAAGAAGACAACTCTCAACTAAAATAAAGCAAATCAGTTATGTCAGATAGGATAGTGAATGATCTACCTAAAAGGGGGGTCAATTAGGTAGAGTTCGAATTTTAGAGTTCACGCGCGGAAGCTATTTTAATGATGTAAATCCTCCTAAATGAAATGGTGAATGGATATGTTTAAGATAATAAATAAGTATGCAAGTAAAGGGTTATTAAGACTCACATGTGGTATGCTTGTTTTATGAAGTTTGTCTGGCCGTTGTTAAGTTCAATTAACAAGATGAAAATTGGCAAGAATAAGTGTGATACGCGTGTGTTAAGAAATAAGACTAGAAAGCGACAAAAGAGACAAAACACAAGTAATTTATACTGGTTCGACGTTCTAACAACACCTACATCCAGTCCGAAGCATAGCCAACCACTAGTTTGAATTTTTCACTATCACACAATTTCACTTACAATAATTTTTGACATACAAGATTCACCAACAACCTAGGTAACCTCTACCCAAACAACTATTTCACCAAGAGAATACCTTCTCAATGGATTTGACAAATCATACAAAGCCCTTTAGGATTTTCAAAGCCACAAAAGCTCCCCTTAGGATTTACGCCACCACCAAAGACTCACTTCTTTGGATTTTCCAAGCCACCTAAGTTCCCCTTAGGATTTATGCTACCACCAAAGACTCACCTCTTTGGATTTTTCACCAAGAGACTCTCTCTCTTGGATTTTCACCTAAAGATCATGCTTTTGTGATTTTTACAATCCACTAGAAGATATACTCCTAGCACATGCACACAATGCCTAAGTCATAACCTAGGACTTTCACAAAAGCAACTTAACGGAACCCCTTAAGATTTATGCCACAATTGCACCTAAGAATTCTCTTAGGATTTCAATCAAACACCTTGTATGCACCACACAAGGAAAACCCATTTGGGCAAGCCTATTGCCCCCCCCCCCCTCCCCAATCTCCTTAGATACATTAAGGAAGCAAGATTTATGAGTTAGAGGTGCCAAGCACTTGACCCACTTGCAAACTCACCAAACCCAATCAAAGATAATCAAAGAATCAAAATTACAATGAATCAAAATATAAACAAAACACAAATTACAAGCAAGGAAGGAAAACACCTAATTGATCTTCAACTGCTCTCCAATGATGCCTACTTGATCATTTAAACTTGTTAGAATTGATAGCCTTAAGCAATTGAATCAACCCCACAAAGGAACTTGATGAATCATCCAATGATGATGATGAATCTTGAAGAAACCCTAAGCTTTCATGAATTAATCAAGAAATTTAGATGAAATCCTCAAGAATTTGAAGAACTTAGAACCCTAGAACAGCATTTTGGAAGTGTTTGATCTCACAAAATCGTGCAAATTGAAAATGATTCGTTCTCTTGAGTTTCCAAAACCCAAAACCACTTTAAATAGGGTTTTCAGAAGCAGTGCATCGATGTATACAACCCTTGCATCGATGTACATAGCTATTTTTCTTCCCCTAGGTGCAAAACTTTATTTTCAGCTAATTTAGGCATGTCTGCATCGATGCACACTCCCCTTGCATCGATGTGCACACTCAAATTTTGCCTTCTGCACATAGTTTTTCAAAACAAAGAATTTTGAACTATGTACATGCATGTCCTGCACTTATACATCGATGTAGGCTTCTTAAAAACCCTCCAAAACATCAAAAACACTTTGAACTTTAAATCAAACATGTTCTAAGTCAAAACCAAAGTTCATAGTCATTTGAAAACACTTTTAGAACACTATGAAAAACATTTGTTCAACCAAAAGAAAAAGCTCTTCCTTGTATGCAATGCAAAGAATGATTTCAAAACCTTTTAGCATGATGCAATGCATATAAGATAGGGTTATTGGGATTCATTCAACACTCGTAAAGCTATTCTAACATACTTATCAAGCAAGCAATCAAAGCATAGCAAATGAAAACCAAATTCATCAAAAGATAAACTAAAAACACACAACCTAAGAAAATCTAAAGCATTCAAGCACACAACGAAACAAAGTCTTCATCTTCCATGAGCGCACTTGATACTTGAATCTTCTTTGTCTTATTTGTTGCTCTTTAAGACCTTTGTGATTACTAGAAGCTTTATCAATTATCTCATGAAACTTTGTTGCTTTCTTGCTTCCTTTGAAAGTTATCACTTGCCTTGAAAGTTTGTCTTAACAAAAACACTTCTTCACCTTTGACAAACAATATCTCTAGAAGCACTTGAAGGTTTGTCACATCAAAACATACACCTTAACCTTTTGGTCAACAAGTTGGAGCTAAGAGAGACTATTGGAAAGTATGAAGTCCCACGTTAACTACCTAAGTAGAAACTAAAGAGTATATAAGTGGTTGCGTGTAAAGTCAATGCCACAAGGCATTTTGGAAAATTGACACGCACTCTTCAACAACATACACACTTGGACAAGAACCCGCATTATAATTTCCAACACATATTATAATGTCACATAATTGGACATATTAAAAAATATATATAATAAAGTCAGTTGATACTTTTTGAATTTGTTTCTTTTTATTTATCTACTTAAAGAAAACATTGTTATTTTTATTTATGGGTGTATTTATATTTTCAAAATAACATACATTATTAATTATATTTTTTTCAATTATTTCACTTTTATCTTTGATTAGAGTAATAATTAATACTCTATTGTTAATTAAACAAATGAAATGAAAAAGATAGATAACATAATAAAAGGTATTATAAGATATTTAAAAATAAAATTGATTAAGTTAAGAATGATTATCACATTTTTTAATATGTGTTTTTATTTCAATTGCACATATAAATAGGGATGGATATATTGGTTTTCAAAATGTTTAATTAATAATTTCCAACTTTTTCTCTTTCATTATTATCGTATTCACTATATTCTGCAATAACTTTAAAAAGTTGCATTAATTATTATAAATGATAGAGATGGAAAAACAGAGAAAAATAATATAATAAATATTTCTAGAGAGTTTTAGGGATTGTTTGGTTTACATTTTTTTTTCTGTTTTTATTTTTTTCAGTATATTTCCTGTTTTGTGAAATTTTATCAAGAAAAACTAAAATGCTAAAAACAAAAAATAAAAATAAAAACCAAACAGCTTACGTTATACTACCAAGAAACACTAGAGAAGTCTCAAAATATCTATTAATTAAAACATGCATTTATTGTGTATTTTCCTTAGGTTTTTCATTTGTCTCTAATTTGTAGGAAAGATAAGCCCTCACCTTAGTACTTATAGATAGAAGATAGATGTTTGTAGCATATGTATTGGTCTTTCTTAGCGAAGACAAAACCCCCACAAGCTAAAGTTTCCAGCGAGACATATACTGGCAGAGAAAGACAACGTGCTCTTGTATTGAGTCATTGAGACATGAACACTCTACATCAACGTAAGGTTCGCTAAACATGTTCTCTGAATATGTCTGGGTTGATTATATATACTGCTTCTGAATTCAGATAATAACAGCTTTTATAAAAAAATAAAAACAAATAAGACTTTTCTTTTTTTTATGGAAAGCAAATAAGACTTTTCTTATGAGTAACATTTAATTGGGCTTAATTGGGCTTCTATGACTATTTGGGCTTGAATTGAATTAACCGGTCATATTGGATAAAATGATACTATTAAAATAAGACTTTTTTATAAGGTAAAGTGATGAATTTTAATTTATTTGGATTCCAAAAAAAAAACAAATTTAAATTTTATTTATTTTATTAAATTTTGATTGAACTTTATTATTTTATAGTAGTGCCTAACTTTTTTTTTTAAATAAAAACCTAACTACTTTGTTTATTTGAATATTTTTAATTTAGTTGAGCTAAATTGGACTTCTATAATTATTTGGGTTCAAATTGAATTTTCAGGCCATATTGAGTTTAAAACTGGGAGTGAATCAGGTCGGTTTGAAACTTTACTATTGAAAACATATTAAGTTAAAGGCAAATGATATTTAGTGTCCTAAGGGCACTATTTAAGAACTCAAATATTAGAATATGTAATTTTTTATATTTTCGAGAGACAGAACAATGTGCTCTTATGATTATTTTTCTACTTCTAGTAACTTTAACTAGTGCCCTTAGGGCACTGTATATCAATACCCTTAAGTTAATCGTTTCAAATCAATTATTTTCATGTATTTTTTAATGAGTTCTGATTTTTATACTCACAATTTTTTATACTCAATGTACTCATTGGTTACGTACGTTGAAAAAAGTGGTTACATTAGTTATTTTTTGGTTACAGTGTTTTTACGGATTTGGTGGTTACATGTGTAGAAATATATGGTTACAATGTAAAAATAAAAAATCAACAAAACTTCTACGTGTGTAACCAGATATTTTAACGTATGTAAATCATGAGTATAAAGTGGGTACAAAAAATGTGAGTACAAAAAAAAATTTCTTTTTTAATTGAGCCGAATTGTCACTTGACTCATTTATCTTAGGGTTAGTTTATGAGTAGTAGTCTCTTTATATTGGATGATATTTGGGGATTTGTGCAACAACTATCACTTATATTTCAGTCCTATTTTATTTTCATTTTTGTTTATGCTCTCTTTTTTTTCCAGTTGTTCTTCTTTTCTTCTTCCATTGATTTTGTTTTTGCTTCTAGTTATGGAGTGCTAGACTTGTGATTAACTTTCTAGTGTTATTTAATAATCGCTCTTGAGATTCTATTTTAATCTTGTTTCTTATTCCACTCGTATTCTTTATGTTTGTTGTTTTGTTTCGTTCAAGAACATGAATATGAGTTTGTATGCTAAGTTGAATTTTGTTTTTGATTAATTTCTTAGTTTTCTTAATTATTTGGATTATGAATTAGAGATGCAAAAAAGTCTTAATCTTGTGTGAGTTAAGTTGATATCAACTTTGTATAGTTGATTTAGGCTTTAAAGATTTAATTTTGGATGTGGACGGCTTAATGTAAGTAAGGAATTTGTGAAACTATGCGACACTCGTTTAGTTAGTTTTAAACTAAATTGGAATTATGTAGAATCTGAATCATCTTTTGCTATTAAGGATATGAATGTGTTTATGAATGAAACAAAATGTTTATCTGTTCTCATTATTATTCTTTTTTTTATCGGTCAAAACAAACACAATATATATATATATAAAGAGAGGTTCAAGTACAAAGAGACAAAAAAAGCACCATCAGTGCTTATTGAACACAAGGAACATACTCTAAGAAAAGAAATAAAATAAGTGTGGCCTAACAAGATAGCCAAGAATGAGCAGTTGAACAAATATGCTAACAAAAATAATTCCATTCCCTCCTTCCAACAGCATTGGTAGCATGGATTTATATCAAAATGCAGAATATGTGAACAAACAAGTCACTAGAGAAGCACATGGTAATTAAAAGGATTCATTTCCCACTCTAAAAGTCCATGAGTGAAATCTGAGACATAGCCTTTAGCCATTCTCAACTTCTAAGCCATATCAGGTCCAACATGTTGGCATGTGAAGTGATTTCTTCTTTGAAGATCAAATCATTCCGACATAACCATATGTTCCACATTTCACTAAATCAAATGATGTACATTGCTTTGATAGTTTTTTGGTTGGACCACAAGGGTGAATGCTGATTAAAATGATCCTTACAAAAATAATGTAAAACAACACACAAAGAGAAGCATGAATTTTCATATGACCAAATGTTATATGAAACTTTTCACGTGAAAAACAAGTGATGAGTGGCTTCCTCCTTTTCTTTGCATAAAGAACAAAGAATCTCTTCCTCGCTCAAAGAAGCACCTCTTCTCAAAAAGTTGACCCTCGTTGGAATTCCATTAAGTGCCACCTTCCACACAGAAAAGGATACATTGGAAGGAACCAAAGAGGACCAAATTGATGGAATAATGCTATTTAAAATAATGTCTTGCTCACCTTGGATCAGCTTATAGGCTGAACTAATAGAGAAAATACCTTTTTTCCCGTTTTTCAATACCCATCTATCTTCTACTTCTGGGTTGAAATTGACTTGTCCTAGGAGAGCCATCATGGCAGCCAATTGGTTTTCTTTCCATTGGAAAAGTTGTCTCCTTCAACAAATTTTTCAAGTCTGCATGCCTTCTTCTAAGATCCCAACTTCACTATTGCATGCTTATTTTCTAAGATAGAAAATAACCTACCAAAACCTTATAGTGACTTCCCTTTCATTCATTCATCTATCTAAAAAAATGTTTTGACTCCATTTTCCATTGATACTTCCACCACGAAGAACTACTTCACCTAAGATCAAGGTATTGTTGCTTCATTGAAGGATTTTCATATCTAGATATAAGGATGTTACTCGATAATCCAATAGGGGAATTTAGAAGTTTCCATCTCCATTTAGCTAATAAAGCTCTATTGAACAAATCAAGGTTCCTAATCCCTAACCCCCTTTATTTTTTGGAAGACAAATTTTAGTCCACCCCACCCATGCAATTTTCCTTCTCTCATTATCTCCTCCCCATAGGAATCTTCGCTAAATTTTTTCAATGCTTTGACACACACAAGTAGGCAATTTAAAAAAAGATAAGAAATTAAAAAGAAAATAAAGTACCAATTTTAGAAAAGTGATCCATCTACCAAGCGAGAGGAATCTGCTTTTACATCTAGAGTTTTCCAAGAAATTTATCAATCACATGTTTCCATGTAGAAGAGAGCCTCAGATTTGAATCAACCGGAATGCCAAGGAAGGAGAAAGAAGTTTTTCAAACCTTACACTTAAAAAATGTAGCCATCTCCCCCATTAAGTTGCCATTCACATTATATCCTATTAATTTGCTTTTATAGAAATTAACCTTTAACCCAGACACTACTTCAAAACATCTTAATACACATTAAATAGTTTTGATATTCTTCCATGATACTTCCCCAATTAGCAGTGTATCATCCACAAATTAGAGGTGTGTAATATTGACCTCTTCCACCCTAACATTAATACTCGAAAACAGACCCTTATTTGATGCATTTTGCATTAGACCTCCAAGACCTTCCGCTATAAGAAGGAATAGAAATGGTGCAAGTGGGTCACCTTGTCGTAACCCTTTACTCATATGGAACTCTTGGGAAGGACTGTCATTGGCAAGAACGGATATCGATCAGGATTGAAGGCATCCTCTTATCCATCTTCTCCATTTTTTACAAAACCCAAACCTACCCAACATATAGTCTAGAAATCCCCAATTTATCGAGTCATGCTTTTTTAAAATCCATGTTAAAGATTATGGAAGGTTTTTTAACTTTTTGACAAAGTCAATTGTCTCATTTGCTACTACTACCCCATCTAGCAAATTTCTCCCACCCAAAAAGGATGTTTGGTTCTCTGAAACCAACTTTCTGATGACTCTTTAATTTAATTCTAGCAGACAAACACTTTGTAATGCACTTTTACATGCAACCAATGAAGGAGATAGGTCTATATTCACCTCGGTGTTGGAGATTCTCATTCTTAGGTATTAGGGTAATGAAGGAGGAGTTACAACCCATAGGGAGTGTACCATTTTGGTGAAACTCACTAATGCATCTATAGATTTTAGGTTTAAGGGTCTCCCAAATTTTCTTGATGAAAATAAAATTATATCCATTAGGCTTCGGACTTTTGTTTCATTCACAATTCCCAATAGCTTCCTTGATTTCCTCCATAGAGAATGATTGTATTAGTGCTGCCCTTTCTAAGGGAGTGAGTGAAGGGAAAGATATCCCATCAAGAAGAGGCATACTGTAATTATTTTCAGTAAATTTGTCCTCAAAGAACCTCCTAATTAATACCAGCTTTGACCTGCCTGGATCCTTGCACCAATCCCCATTAATGCTAACGCTACTAATATTGTTTACACAACTTCTTGCCTGTAAGGAGACTTGGAAAAAAGCATGAATTTGCATCCCCTTCATGCAGCCATTTCACTCTAGCCTTTTGAGAGAGAACTGAATCTCTCATCCTCTCCAATTCTCAAAATCTAGCTGAAAGTTCTCTTCTCTCTACGATCTATAATGTGGATAATCTTGTTGTTTCCCCTAAGCTATCTAACCTATTGGGATTATCGGTGACAGAAATTATAATGGAATCTAATATCCAAAATAATTTTTATTTCACTCCTTGATGTGGGTCTTAAGAGTCTTTAGTTTCTCTTTGAGAACATACGCACCCACCCTGATATGCTGATATTATTCCGCCTTTCTAAGCCCATCCAATAAAAGTAGGTTCATTCAACCAACAATTTAGGGTGCAAATGGATTTGGACCCAATCAACTTCTGCATCTTTTATTAGAATAACCCTATGATTGGACACATCTTTAGTAAGAGAATATTATTTTAGATATGTCCATACCTGTAGCTATTCTTCCGATAGTAAAAACTTGTCTAACCTGCTCATAGATACCCCATTTGATCCAAACCATGTAAATCTTCCTCCAAATAGGAGAAGATCAAATACTTCTAATTCCTCTCTCAATTGGTTAATAAAATATCTCAACTTGTCCACAAGACCTTGAAATCCCTTTTCTTTCACTCCTAAACCTTACTCCATTAAAATCTCCAACAAAACACCAATTTTCCCCACTTAAATTATTCTTAATGATGACTAGGAATTCTCACAGTTTTATATTCCCAACCCTAGCTCTATATTTTGTTTATGAACAACCCATATTTTGGGTAAGCTATATTATGCTATAATTAGTGACATTATTTCTACTAAATGTTTGAATCTATTTTGGTTTCTCTTGTTTGATGGTCTATTTAAGGCAGATTTTTATAGTTTCATATTGATGTTACCCTATTGTTTTAAAATATTGCAATGATTTTTGCACAAAAGTTTTAAGTCTATCGCATATGTTTTGATTTGGTTTTAAAATAATCCCTTATGTTTTATATAGGTTTTTAATTTGGTCCTTAATCAATATCAATTCCATTATAAATAAAAGTTGTCTTATAATATTTAGACAATATATTTATCAACCAATATAAAGCAACACCTTTTCATTTTCAACAGGGACAAGAAGGATACACCTAAAACATTGGCTTCATGAAATTTGTTGAAGTACACATCTAAAAGAAGAATAAGTTGAATACATCATTTCATTACATCCAAACTACCTAATATAGAATTAATATTAAGGAAAAATTATAACAACCTCCCACAAAGTTTGTACACATTAAAGCAAGACCTAGCAAATTTTCAAAATTACACGGATCTTCCCTGGACCTGATCATGTGTACCAATCTCATGAAAGGTCGGTGTAACAAAAAAAAAACTTAGGTGGGGTCGGTCTAACAAAAAACAAATTTCATGAAAGGACAGTATAATGTGCAGAAATATACTAGGTCTTGTCATAACGTGCATGATCTACAAGGGAGGTTGTTGAAATTTTCTCTAATATCAATAGTCCAAACAATTTCCTATTCCATTTTCTTTTCAATTTCAAGCTTGTTTGCAATGTCACTATCATTCTTTTCTATCTAACAAGTGCAACTTTCCACTCATCATTAACATCCACTTTAACCTATCTAAAGAAATCACACCCTTCTCCAACCTGAAAAAATCAAATAAAAGACGAGCATACAATTAGTCACAACAGAGGAATGAACTCTATTACATTCAACATAGGAAATGACCCCATATTCAATTTTTGCAGCTCCAAAATTGGCTTCCCCGATTTTCAATAGTGGTGGCGGTGCACATTGTGGCCCTTTCCCTACGGTAACAAAATGTGGCTTTGGGTTGCATTGCTCGATTGGTGCTTCTATTTGACGATTTAAAAGCCATTCCCACATAAGATATGCAGAAATCGTTGAATTAATAGTAGAAGAAGAACGGTAAAAGAAAAGAAAAGATTGGGATTTATAAGCCCTACTCCACCAACAGTAATTGTTTACCCCAACCCCATCATCAGTTATCTTTTTTTTACTAAAAAAAAATTAAAATAAAAAAAGAAATTCAAGTAACTTACAATTAACACCATCAAGTTACATTGGAGCCAAGTTAGACAAAACTATTAATTGTTGAGACGGAATTCATCTAAAGTCCAACATTGGTCCAAAAATATAAGATGAGAAATTAAATTGAAAAAAAAAAAGACTAAAGTAAAAATGGATAAAAGATAAAAGATCAAAATTATATTTTCGTCTCCAAAAAACAAACCCTCATTGTGCATTGGGAGTGGTAGATGAAACAAGCCTTCATTCGTTTTTAACATTTATTACAGAATCAAATCATTGCTTCCTAGGATCCCAAAAAGAATTCTTTGACTTGCAAACGATTTTTATTTCAGAACGTTAGAGTTAAAAAGTGATTTGCATGGAAATCAAACAAGGAAATTTTGCTTTTCCACCCTTCCATTCACAAGACAAAAATTAAATAGTCCGAAACTCTATATATACATGATATAAGTCCGTCAGCACAGTGGAAAATTCACAGGCATAGACAAATTCTCATTGTTTCCGTGAAGCAGAAGAGAAACAATAGAGAGCCCATATAGACAGAGAACTCAGTATGAACTATGAAATACGAAGTTCACATGGAGTTACGGGTAAAGAGGATGCGGCCAGAGATGAGTGAGCTCATAGCAAATGCAACAAAAGAGAGGAATGACATTCCGATCGAAACGGTGGCCATTTCCGTGAACTCGTCTTTCCCCCAATTCGATTGCCAATCGTCAACCCTTGTCGCTGCCGACGATGATGCTGATATCAGAAGATATGCCAGAACCTGCTCATCGATTTGTCTCAAGAATGTTATTATCATTATCATGTTAATAAAACAAAGACTGGTGCAAAGTTTTCATTTAAACACCCAAAACAGAGTAAAGCATTTTAATGCAATCATTGTAAAGTTTTTGAATAAGTTAGGGAAAATGTAACTTTGGTTTCTCTACCAAATTTCTTCCGCTGTGCATTTCCTGAACTTGGTGTAAACGGTTAAAATTGTTTAATATGAGAATGAATTGGTTTGAGACAAATGACTGAGACCCGAAGGGTAACCAGTGGTCAAATCAAAAATTGGTCTCTAAACTATCAGCTTAGTAGAGAAACTGAATTAAAAAATGGACCTTGTGGGACAATCAGTGAAATGAATACTTAAGATTTAATTATTTTTTCAGTCAAATTAATTCTAATTCTTACATTATGAACTTTGCAAATTAGTTAATTAACTTATATAACACAATTTCAGAAATTAATTTGACCATTAAATGCAGATTTAAAAGCATCCAGACTCCAGAGATTATACTTAGCATACTTCTGAATGCCCAAACGTCACTACATATTGTAAAGATCTATTCCAAAAATAAGGTAAAAATCTCTGCATTAAGATATACAGTTAAGTTTAACGTCGGCTAAGATTACGATTATCAGGAGATGTATAAAGGTGCGACAATCTCATCCTACAAGCTAGTTCTGAGTTACATGACGTCCAAACCCAAATTCTGGACTCTGAATGCTCACGAGTCTAACTAGACAAAACATACCCAACTTCCGAAAGAAAAGAACTAGAACATAAGAATAGAAACAGAGATCAGTGAGTCAGTGACATGCCTGATCCATGAAGAAATCAAAGTGGTAACGAAGGTGGTGACTGATCATGTGTTTCTCTGTGACTAGCTGATAGGTGAGGTCACATGCTTGTAGTGCTGAGTATGCAAATGCAATAATATTGACAGTTAAACAGTACCTGCCATATCAATCACCTTCATTATCACCATTTATAATAGAACGAACCATCATATTATGAATTAATTGTAATTAAGTAGCACTTCGTACTAATAATAAAATTAAGGCTAAATGTAGCTTTTGGTTCTGAATCTCTCCTTTGCATTTTAATTCGGTCTTTTATCATTTTTGGTTACATTTTGGTCTATATATGGTTTCATTTTGGTCCAGTCCGTCAACTTCGTCACCCCGTTACAAGATAATTTGACTCTGATCTTATTAGGATTAGGATGTGTATGTTATGGTTTTTTTGAACTTGAAGATAAATAACGTAATTTGACTGTTCTCAAATCTGTTAACGGGGTGACGGGGTTGACGGATTAGACGAAAATGAAACGTTTATGAGAGATACAGAATCAAAATGTAACCGAAAAAACATATAGGACCAAAATAAAATGTACATAAGAGATACAAGAAAAAAAAAATGCATTTGGCCTAAAATTAAATAAATAGTTATTTTCAAAAAAATAAATAAGTAAATGAGTTAGTTTCAACGAAACTTTGGTAACTGAATAGCAGTATAGCAGTAATAATAATAATAATACCTGTATTCTTTATAGCGATCAAAGGAATCACCACTCCAACCTTGTGTCTTATCTGCAGCCATAACCGAAAACGAAATCAAACACACAACCACCTCAGTTAGCCGGAACCCTAGCGCCACCTTCCTCACCACCTCCTCCGTCTTCCACTCCGCCGTAGACGACCTCGATCTCCGTCCACCGCCACCGATTGCAGGACTCACTTTCGCCGCCGGACGCGGTGGTTCTGGCCGGTTAAACAGCGTCACCGCTGACGGTGGATTCTCCGGCGGCTTCTGCTCTTCTGCTTGTTTTTGGGGAGGGAGCTGCCGGGGCTTGTCGATGGAAACGATGGCCAAGGTGTTGTCCGCCGGCTTTTCCGGCGAGAGTTCGGGCGAGCGATATTCTGGCGAATCGGGCGGTTCATTTCCGTCCCATCGCTTGGGACTGATGGGAGAGTGAAAACGGAGCGGCGATTCTAACTGAGTCGACGACTCGGAGCTCCGTGACAACGATTTCTTCATGGTGGCAGAGCCAGAATGAGTTGTGAAAATTTTCCGTGTAGATTTCTTTGTGTTTGGCGGATTTTAAAAGGAAGAAAAACAAAATAAGGAGGGAAAAAAAGGGGTGGGTAGAAAAGAAAAAGTGTGTTTGGGTGGGTGGAAAAAGGAAAGAAAGCGAAAAGGAAATATATCAACAATTGTCTTTTTTTTTTTCACTTTATCAGTTTTTTTTTTTGGACAAAAATCGTTTTGAGGATCAGCTTTCTTTTTCTATATTGTTTGTAGAATTCAGAGAAAATGAAGAAAAAAAAATATAAATAATGATGTATTGTAATATATTTTGTTTGATTAACGTAAAAATGAAAAAAACAAATCAACCAAACATACGGTTCAAGTTTTAATTACTGCTGTTATAGTTGAGCCTCATCACCGTGCACTTAATTGGATCTGCGATTTCACCAAATGAGGCATCAAATAGTTCATTAAAACGAATTCTTTTTTCTGATTATTGTTGGCGAAAATTTTCTACAATGAATCTTGCGTATATCTAATATTCGAAGAGGAAATTACTGTTTGAAATGATTAATTTCGCGCCAATTAATTTACAAGCTGAGAAGTCCAAAGTCCAAACTCCAGAATGATGGGTTTGGTGATATAACAACATCATGCTATAATGATGGGTTTCAATCTTAGTCTTTTATTTTTTTATTTTGAGGGAAAAATGATAAAATAAAAAGTATGTTTTTGTTGTTACATCAGCAAATCCAGATCGCTCATTAACCACTTATCAATGAAATAACTGAATCCATAATCAAAATTTTAACTAATTTTTCTGGGATAAGACCACATCTATCCTCCAGCATAGACGTTGAACTACTTTAAAAAAACAATATACTTTCAACATTTTTTTTATATATAATTAAAAAATGATTTGAAATTCAAAAAGTGAAAAGATAAAAAAAAAAAAAAAACAAAATCAAATGACAAATAATAAATTTTAGATTTCTTAATTTACTTCCTATTGGAACAAATTTCTTAATGATAAATTTTAACAGTTGCCCAACGCACAATTTCATGTTGGACTCCAGCGAAGGAATGAGGAAACCAATTATAACCTAAACAAACTTTTTAAATGTAGAAAGTTATCTGATATATTTCAAGAGTGGCTATCTTTAGTCTAATAAAAGAAAAGATGATGTAAAAGATAAAAAGATACAAATTCACTCAGACTTTAACACAGCATCCACTGGAAAGGTTCCACCTGCGAGTTTCAATTTATTTATTTATTTATTCATATAAAAACATCTAAGGAAAGCAACCTGCTAAATAATTGAGCACTTGCTTTCTCACAAAACACCTTTTATGTTTTTCCACGCCATCAAAAGCAGTATTGGTTTATACAGGAATCTACCTTGAGCTACCTTTTGACCAATATTCATTCTTCTTTATAGGGCATAAAACTATCAATTATTATTTCCTTTATTTTCAGAGGATATAATATAATGAAATCTATGCAGTAATGGACAAATCATCACAGTTTACACCTCTTTATTATCAAATTTAATTATTATTGTTGATTAATAGCTTCCTTTCATGCACACAGAAAGGAGGCACAGCCAGCCATAACCCATAATGCACATAAAAGATCCCTTAAGGTTCTTCTAAAGTTCCTATCACACTATTTTGTCAGTAAGAAAAGTTTATATACAGAAGAGAGCAAAGTGATTGTGAAAAGGAACAACCAAAACTGAACTCATGAAAGGATTGAGAGGCTACAAAAATTACAAGTGCCTTTGTGTAGGGTAAAACTATAGCTCAATAAGAAAAAAGGTTTAGTAGTCTCACGTCGCTAGTGTCGGAAATCCATTGGTTTCCACCCGGTGTCTGAGAAGGAAGAAACTAAATGGGATTGAGCTATTTTACCTCACTCAGGTAGTTTCAACCGGTTGAATAGCACGAGAAAACTTTTCTCAGGCACAACGTAAAGGAAACCAAGATCTGCACCTTTCATGTATGGCCCCATGCCCTAAATATGACAACAGCATAACAAAAAAAAAGTCTGTTAATTGAGACCATTAATCATGCTTGAAGTGAAAAAAATAATGCAATGCTGACTACTAATTTACCTTGCCATTAAGTTGGAGCAATTCACCATCAACCCATTTTGGATTCCGGAAACCGAAGTCTGCTATTCTCCCCTGGCCTTTATAACTTGCAACCTGTTGGTTAATGAGTGCAGCATTGAAGGTTAGTTGCATGTTTCCAGAACAAGTTAAAGTGGCCAAAATCACACAACTCAAGAAAACTCGAGCAGCGAAGTGCAAACCGATTAGAATATATGGGACTAGAAAACATCATGTACATTTAAGTTATCAGCAATCAACTACTAAGGAAATTAAACCAAAAGATTAATTGATTGGCAATATCTTAATATCCCTTCCTTTTCTACTGCCAGTGAAAAAACTTCAAAAACTACCATATAGAGAAAGAACTTAATTCATTCATGTTTATTTGAAAAATAAAGGAGTAAGCAAAGTATTAAAATATAGTTAAGCAGGATAGCAGGTAAGGTTACTTAAAAAAGATTGTTTGGGAACAGGTGCAGCATGATGGTTTGGAGTGAAATTTACAGATAAGCATGCACTGTTGTGGTGAAATTCAATCGCGCATAGAGACATCCAATTATACAGGGAATTTTACCACGCCTAATTCATCAGGATACATCCCACGGTTGGAGTTGCGGTTGCCTCTTCCAATTTTAGCACGGAATGTCACCTACACACCAGAAAATAAATTTTGCATTCTTATCATGTTTACACATAAACTTGATAAAAGTTATATGATTTGATGCAAGAGGATCAAGAGATTACAAATGTGCATACCTGGCCAGCAGGAACATTAAGATCTCCAGTCAACTTCACTGCCTCTACATATTCAAAGAAGTCCATGTCGGAAGTGTTGTTTTCTTTGTCCGCATCATTCCAATGTCCAAATTTTCGTCTCAATTGCACTATATCAATGCCATAAGGACCAAATGCACCAACGTAGAGTCCTGCATTTGAACCAGTATAATCCATTCTCTAAGCTATTCTTTGCCTAAATTCAAAAGACATATCATTAACTAAAAAAGGATAGGCAACCTCACCATCGAAAGGATCAAAATCCCCTCTCGAACTGGTAATCCGGCTGAAATATGTATCTTCAGATAATCGAATTCTTTTCTGTGCTTGACTAACAGCAAGTTTCACTATTTCACGCATGCTTTGGGAAACCTAAGTCAAATGAAGCATTAATCAGTTTATTGACAAGAAAATTGTTAGAGTCCCACGTCGATAAGGAATATGGCTAAAGTTTGATATATAAACCTTGGGCAATCCTTCCCCAAAAGCTAGCTTTTCGAGTTGAGCTATGCCCAAACCAGTTCTTAATAAAAAACACAGTATTTCTTATGAAAGTTAGAAACTACGCAAGGTGTTCGTTAGAAACCACTATATCATATTTTCTGAACAATTTAAGAAAAGTTTGAATCGGAACAGAATTCAATATTATGATCTGTTATAATGTGAATCAATCAAAAAAAAAAAAAAAATTGTGCAACCAAACACAGTTTCTCTCAATAACTCCATTTTAAGAGCTATTAGCACCATCAATGCAGAAACGAAAATCATTTTGCATACATGCATTTGCCAATGATAAACAAGAGAGTAAAACTTAAAACAATTCTAGAACCAAAATTACAGAAAAAGTAAAGTAATACATATTCAATTATTATATTTAATTTGAAAACTATGTGCATGTTTGCTTTAGCTTAGTTTAGAGAAATAACTTTTTTAACCAATTTCCTAAAAGATCTTTCAGAGGAAGAAAAACAATTATTTCTTCAAAAATAAATTTTCCCAAACACGCAGTATTCCCAGAGTGAATGGAGCATTTTTTTTCTTCGGTAATCAGTACTACACTTCTATCTGTAGATAGTAGATCAACAATAAATGAGAAAAACAGAGAATCACACCATTTAACAAAACCAGTATTTAAAATTACAAAACTTACACAACTCTCTGCTAATTTCATATTGTACAAACACTTACTGCATAATTGACTTTTCAGGGGATATGACACTGGCAAAAAAAAATAAAAAACTGAACATGAAAAAACTACTAGTGTAAAGGATAGGTGAGTGAAATTCATATTTTTTTAAAAAAAAATATGAAAGAAAAAAGAGTCAACATGATTTTATCACAAACAAAAACCTTAGTATTATAAATTTATAATCATGATCATAACAGGTATTTCTTGATTCTTACTAAGTATATGACTTAACAGAACAGAAAATATAAATGCATAACTATTCTATTCATAAGGATTAAAATTTCTTATCTCACCTTAGAAGAGACTTTATCAGAACCCCAAAATGCCTTAGCAATGTCAGGAGGCATAAGCTCTGAGACCCCTTGTGCTGCGAGAGCTGCCACTTTGATATTGGGAACTTTATCTTCTTTCATATCATAATCTAGATTTTTCCTAGGAATATGAAAGACAAAAGAATCCCTTTCCATATCCTTTATTTCAGCTGGAAGACGTACAAATTCATCCTTGACAGGAGTATCTTCATTATTGTGTACAACCCCACCAATAAAAAGCTTCATATCCAAATCCTTTTCATCGTCTGAGGCATCACTGTCTCCTTCTAGAGTGACCGCATCAGGTGCATCCAGATCATTAACTTCGTCTTCAGAATTCTCACTAGAGCTTACTTTATTACCATCTTCTTCCAGCAGTTGCTTAGCAGAATCATTATCCTCTGCTGCTTCCTCTTCAACGTGAATGTTCATAACTTTGATTTTCAATCCTGGAATTTTTTCTTTGAGAAAATTTATAACACTTTTAATGCCCTCCTCAGTTGCTCCCTCGATGTTACTGGTTTTCTCGTCGTTTTTCTCAACCTTCTCTTCAGGTTCCTGCACCTCCTCAACTGAAGATGCATTGTCAACCTCAGGTTTAGATGGGCTTTTAGCAGGTATAGATGGAGGGTTACTCGTTGAATTTCCTTTGGCTCGTCTCAAATATACTACCTGTTAAGTGGTGACAAATATGATATCATAATCATAAGCATGCACATATAAAACTATGTGTGTGTTCGGATTAGCTTATTTTGAAGAAGTAATAGCATATTTTCATAAGCTCTATGAGAGAGCTTTTGAAAAATAAGCAATTATTTCCCTAAAATTAAGTGTTCCCAAACATGTTGTAAAGCAACTTATTCAGAACCATGCAGAAATCAAAGACAAGAAACTAACATTATAGACATGACAACGAAAAATCACAAACTTCAAATAAAAGTTCAAATTCTTAGTCAAAAATGATGATCCAATTTCATGATTCCCTTTAAGTTCAGTTTACTTACTAAATATAAGCATTAGTTGCCCAAATTTAAGTTTTGTCTGATAAATATGTGGAAACAATTCAAAATCATCCATGAAAAATGAATCAATATTTGAACTATGGTTTTGTTTTTCCCAAGTGTACTTGTTGGACTATAAGACACAAGCAAATAAAAGCTACATTTACTTGGGATAACTTGAATGTTACCTGCATATGATATGTGTCGTCAGCATTTTTTACCACATATATTTCAAATATGGGTGTCCCAGAAGATGATGTGATCAACTGTCTGTAGAAAACAAAAATTAGCAGTTCTCCCTAACCACTAGAAATGAAAAAAAAAAAAAAAATAGATACTAGAAAAATCATACCTGGGACTGTAACTCTTGCCAATGAATCTACCCATACCAGGACTTATATGTATTATTCTACCAAAGGGGTCATCTGAACCTTTTGAGTACCCTACCCACCATCCCACCTGCACAGAAAAGTAAAATTGGTCATGGTTCGAGTACAATTCACAAAAACATGCAGAGGCCATTTTGTTTTTTTATTTTTTTTGATAGGTAAATACTCACACACACATCCTAAACTAAATCTCCAATATAGGTTTGAACCTTGGACCTCCAATCCCCCAAGCCTTAAAGACTTGGTACATGATCAAGTGGGCTAATGGTCAAGCCCCAAGGTCACATGCAGAGGCCAATACTACCGTAATCAATATTCACAAATCACAAGCACCACTTTGTTTATATATCATTTAAAGCCTGTTTTCCAAATGGGGCCATCTGTATTTTCCCTGACAGCTATAAAAGCTTATTTACACAAGCTTGTTTTCCAGTTTAGTACACTGTCTGTTTTAATGTTTCTTAATATGGAGTTACTATCCTATTATAAGAAAATGCTACTTGATATGGAAACTACTGTTACGACTTTCTGTGAATAATTAAAAAAGAGAAGTTACATTTTACTAATACCAACTCATGGAAAATGATAATAAGACCCATCCATATACTACCACGAAAAATCCGCAATGCCATAAAAGAATAGCAGAAGCTATTATATTATATATACATGTAAACAACATGTATACTAAGCTAATAGAAAAATGCAATGTATAAGGCATACAAGAATAAAAATAGGCAACATTCAATCAAAAATAAGCTGGAAAAAATAGTAACGTGCCATTAATTCACAAGTTTACGACAAAATAGTGAATTCAACACCCTATAATAACGGTCATGGTGGGTTCTTGCAGCCGTCACATAGCAGCTCCTTCAAATCCCACAATGCATACCGCTATGGCAGTGCCATAACCGCTTCAGCTATTTAACAACAATGATTTTCACACATGATTTTTATGAGGATTTTCATCCCAACCAGCAGTGGTGCAATTATACATGTCCCTTTGGATATGATTGGTCCTAACAGACTCACCCATTCCCCATTTCACCCTAGTCATATCTTCTTCCCTTCCTAGCATAAGCGCATGTCTAACAGTTTCCCCCTCCAAATTTCTCCCATTTTTCCCCTGAAACACACTTGTGCTCTATTTTCTCTCATCAATCTAGACTGAGAGTTATTGCTTGTAACATGCATGTGGACTTCAAATTTTTTTTTTTACGAAAACAGTGAGAAATAAATAATGTAAACTGTTATTTTCTGTGGTGGATATTTCAATTCACAAGCACGTATGGTGAGCCATGTTGAGCTGCTCCTTAATTTTTATGGGATTTTCCTAATCAGTTATGTTAGAAGAACAAGAAAATAAGCCACATCTTTTGTTAGCCGGGGGGATAACATATAATGAGGTTTAAATGTGAAAATAAAAAACTGCAAGAGTAATGCTTTTTTGAATAATGGCTATTCCAAAGTAGCAACCAAGAAAAGTACCAGTCCACTTCCAGTGTATCTACATAATTTCGAAGCATCATGGTAACGCTCATCATCTATTGCATTCTGCAACAAAAAGAAACCATGATATTATTATCGACCAAAGCATAAGTAGGAAAACTGAGAGACAAACCAATTCAGACAAAATTCAACTCCAACCTTCAACTGAGACATAATTTCAGCAACTGTGTCCTTGGATGTTGCTTCTGCTATAGCCCTCTTCAACTTGACCGCTTCTTGAAAGTCTTCCTTCTCAATAGCATCTTCAAGTTGAAACTAATGGGCACAGAAGAAACCATATTAAGCAATACAAGTACAAACAATTTACACATAAACCCTCACAACCTGTTTAAAAATTAATGAATTAAACAAAACAACACCCCTTAACAAAATTCCCATTGCATTTCACTTTTCAATTCTCACAAACACCATACCACGTTCGTTTCAACAGTAACTGAACCTAACATAAAATTCCTTTACAATTCAATCACAAAAGTGTAAATTACTTAAAATCCCTCATCTTCCTTATAGTTCCTTTGCAATTCAAACACAAAAGACTATTTTTCTATGCCTTTCTTTTTCTGAACCAAACAGAATAAGAAAATTTTATGTTCCCTTTCCTCCTATTCTGTCTCCTCCATTAAAATTCCTCACCTCCCTTCCCCTCCTATCAATTAAACACAGCGTGAGGAGCACTTTAATTTCCAAATCCAAAAAGAAAATACCTTTGTTTAGAAAAAAAAAACCCTAGATATAAGAAGAAAGCGTGTTAAGAGGAAAAGGGAGAAGAAATTTACCTTGAGAACAGAGGCGAAGCTCTCGGCCTGTTCAATTTCAGAGAAATGGCGGGACCATCGAGTCCAATCCCAATTGATAGAAGAAGCATCGTTGGAATTGGGGGTGCAGCGGCAACAAGGGTGAAGGTGGGTACGATTTCTTCTGGAAGAGATTGAATTTGATGAATTTGGTTGAAGAGATTGGGGCCAACCAAGAAGAAGAGAGTTGGGTGGTTTCTTGGGGTGGAAATGGAAGGAAGAAGAAGGGGTTGTTATGAGTTGGGAGCTGGTGCTGGAGATGGCTTGGGGTTGAGATACACCCACCACCACCATGGTGTTGTTGAAGAAGAAGATGCAACGAAACTGGACTTCGAAGATGCTGCGCCTTGTCTCTGAGCTGTGGGGATAAGTTTTTAGTTGCGCAGATGCAGAAATGAAAAATCTGCGTACACCCTGTGGATATGGATTATGGATTATTTGTTAGTACTTTATTTTTTATTCATACAAAAATAGTACAATCGGGATTCGAATCGCGTATTCACACACGTATGTCCAAAATAGTACAATCGGAATTCGAATCGCGTATCCACACACGTATGTCATTATACACTCACCAACTGAGCAACATAACTGGGACACGATTATTTGTTACTTGAATAAAAATATAAAAAATAAAAACATTATATATACATAAAAAAAAATTCGTACTCACGTTTTTTTTACTTTGTACTCATGGTTACCTACATTAAAATATTTGGTTACACACGTAGAAGTTTTGTTGAATTTTTATTTTTACATTGTAACTACATATTTCTACACGTGTAACTACCAAATCAAAAAAATACTGTAAGCAAGATATTACTAATGTAATCACTTTTTTCAACGTACGTGACCAATTAAGTAAAAAAAAAATTGAGTAAAAAAATCAGAACTCTGTATACATTGCATTCTGAATTTTTAAACCTTGCCTTATTTTTATTGTCAGGGTATAACTTCCACAACTTCATTTTTTCAAACAAAAGGAAAAAACGATTGAAAGAAAAATTAATTTTAAAGAGCTAAAATTTATTTAGTTGATAAAATAGTTGTTTGATTATTAGTTGGAAAAAAATTAAAATTGATATTAGGTGTCCAAAATCAACTTTGGCGGAAGTAGGGTAAGACTTATTTTTACGTTAGGTTGAAAAATTACAATGTGTTTTCACTCCAAACTTACTTTTAAGGAAAAAAATTCTCAAACATAAAGCTCGTTACTTTAAAATTATATTTACACAAAATCAATTCTATAAAATCACGTTGATCCAAAATCAATTCTATCGTCGCTAAGCCAAACACACACTTAATTACTTTCTTGGGAGTCGGGAATGTGTTTCGTGGATAAGTGATTCTTAAGAAAGTTCAAGATACCTACCTATCTAGGTGAAAATGTTAAAAATAAACTTTCTTTGCATTTAAAGATTCCTGAAAATCTTATTTATCCAAAAAAAATTTTGTTGTGTCTTCTATCAAACATAAACATATTTTATTTTAAAAGATATGCATATAACAAACGCCACTCAAATAAAAAAGTTTTAAGTTATAAAACACGTATAAACTCAAAATTGTACATTGTTGGTTTTATTTTTAAGAAGAAATACCTTGCCTTATTGGACCTTAAAATATATAGCACTTTTACTCTTGGACCTTTTTCTTTATTTAAATCTATAGTTCTTAAATGTCACATGTTTTTTAATGAGTAAAATATTTATTTATTCCTTTTTAAAAGATTCGTTTCTCATTAATTTAGTCTCTCAAAAATTTTTGTTATTAAATTAGTCACTTAAATATTTTAATATGTAATTTGAGGGATTAACTTAGTAATAATTTAATCTTGAGAGATTAATTTGATAGTATTTAAATATTTAAAGAACTAATTTGATGATAAAAAATTTTAAAACATTAAATTAATGACAAATAAATCTTTAAAAGACTAAATTGATATTTTACTCTTTTTTAAATTTAGTCTATATAAAAAAATAAATCAATTTGATCCTTATATAAAAAATTGTTGTAAATCAGTTTTTATTTGCACTCCATTACTACTAACAATCCTACGTGGCACACAAACATCTATTTTGCCCTCACTCAAAATTGAAAGGCATAAAAAAGAAGCCTAATTCCCCATTAACTCTCTTTCTCTTGTCTTCCTTTGCGTGATTGCTCTTAGGGAAAGGGAACGGGACTTTTCTTTCTTTTTTTTAAGTATTTTTTTTAGTTTTAGAAACCAATTTACTTTCTCCTTTATGGGAGATTTTTATGTTCTCGTCATCCATTTTCTTCACTTAAACCATCTTCCATATTTACGTTCTTTATTTGTTTTGTTATGCTTTCTTCCCTTCTTATGTCAACTTTGCTTAGCCTTTGACTTCAGCTTGATATGAAAAAAAGTTACTTTCTTTGATTTCAAATGATCTTCTTTCCTCATTGCAATGTGCACTATCGGTAGAGTTAGACAAAAGAGGTTTGAAGTTAAAAGACATAGTAAAAAAGCTTTTAAAGTCAATAGTTGAAGTTATTGGTTGTCTGATTTATAGTTTCATCTCATCTTTATTTTGTGATAGTGTTCCATCATACTTTAAGTATGGCGGATATGACCTCCCATCTAGTCTTGTGTTTGGGTTGGGTTTATTTGCTTTACTAATAATGTAGTTCTTTGTAATCTCAACCCTTAAAGGGTTTTATGTGTACTTAATTTGGGAGTTTATATAACAAAACATCTTTAACCAAAAAAATAATTAAATTGAAAAGAATCAAATACTTTGCCACGTCACCGTCATTTATTGCAAAAATACAACTAGTTGGAAAACTTTTTACTGCAAGTGATTCCCTTGCTCAAAACACTTCAAATTGCAAGCAGTTGTGATGTCGTTGGCAGCCCATGCACAAGCAACGTGCACCACTATACAAAATCTAAGTACACACAAACTTCAAGAAAAAAATAGTATATTTTCTCTTTTATTTAATAATTAATTAATTAATTTAATGTGGTTTTTATGATGGTTTTTTTTCTTGGACCACTATGATCATAAAAGGATAGGGGTATTTTTTTTTAAAAAAAAGAAATTAATTAGAATTGCAAATCAAACCATTTTGAAAATAACTCTCTACTATATTAAAATTTCGTCAACCATTTTGAAACGTGAAACCACACCAAAAATCCCTAGAGATGAACCAAAAATTACAACAGAATTCCCTAAGAGATTATCGCATAAGAACCCATGTCAAAGGAATTCAAAGAGCGAAGTTATATAACATTCGTGTAGAGAAATCCATAAAAAAATTCCTAAAAAACCCAATGAAAGAAAATTATATTGCAAAATACATTATATATACAAGATACGACTAAATTGAAGTTTTGGGAATCTTTATAATATAAAAGCAACCATGTCTTCACAACTTTTGGAGGAAAATTTACCTCTATTTTTTTGTAGTAAACCAAGTAATCCATGCATTTTATACGTATGACTCATACAATTGTAGTCACATGCCATGCACAATTAATTAATTAAAAGGTCTTGATATATAGTGTCCTTAGGGCACTAGTTGTTCCACCATGCGTCTGGCATGGCGGATTTGGCCTCCAATCTGGTCTCCGGCACGGTGGTTGGATATCTCCAGCCGCTCACCTGGCGGTGATGGGGTACCTGCAAACACTCCGACGATCAAGTCAATTATGTGTCTTAAGCAGGAATTCTCAGATTTAGAGTTATGATATGCATACCGAATAAAGACTAATCACAGGTATTTATAGGGTAAACAAAGGTCACCGAAGTCAAACCTGTCACTGTCTCAGTTCTGTGAATTGCGGCAGTAGTTACGGATCTGTAACGGTCCTCATGTGGGGGTGAAGTCCCCTGTGCCTTATGTCGTGCGCCCATGTCGTGGATACACGACATGGGACCGACGGCTTGGGCGACCCACGTGAGGCCTGCATGTGTCCTTCCCGCGGGTTAGGTCCATAACAGTTGCCCCCAAGTCTTCGGTATGTCGTTCAGCATGCCGTTGACTTACGACTTTGACCTATCCGGGTATCATAAAGTCCTCCCAAGTCGCTGCTGTTTCAAATTCTGTTTGTCAGTTTTAGGCTTTGGCACATGTCTCTGTGTGATTGGCCCTGACCCTTCGTGGGTCGCGCCCATCATTATTTAGTGACGTCAAGCCTGTGCGCATTAATTGCACCCCACGCCGTCACTTCTTCTTCACGTTTCATCTCCCCCTGTTTTCTCTATAAGTACTCCATTTCTTAACCTGAAACTCTTCCCTGCCTTCAAGTTTTTCTCTGCATCAAAGCTTTCTTCTTGCTTTCCTCACTATCAGCTCCATTTTGCTGTCTTCCAGCTTTCCTTGGTCCCTTTCGCTACACCATTTTCAGGTATCTTCTTCATTTCCTAATCGCTTTCCCTGTGTGTTTTCCTTTGTTTTATTTTTGATCCTCCTAGGAAATGTCTACTCCCAAGAGGCCTACTAACTTTCCCCCAAAAGAAAGCCTTTCTGGGGAAGTTGGTTACTTCATTGGTTCCTCATCTGGGCCTGAACCATGCGATGGCAATGATCATCACATTCCCACTCCCCCTTCAGTTTCTAGTTCTGATTCTGACCAAGAACCTTTGTTTGAAGCCTTTGGGGAAATCACCCCCGGAAATCCCCAACTCATCCCCTTCTCAGGGGCTCCATTTTCTGAATCTATTGCCCCGTACCCTTAAGGTATGGGATGGGTAAATATGATTATGATGAGTCATCTGAGGATAGTGACGATACTGTTACGTCCATTTTACATCATCTTGCCCCCTTGTTAATTTGTTCTTCATCTGAACCTTCTAGTTTTTATTCTTCTAATAATTCAACTAAATCTTCTGATTCAAATTCTTCCGACCCTCTTTTTGTCCCCCCTGTTTCTGTTGTAGAACCAATGTCGGCCTCGCCTTCGACTTCAGCTCCAGCCCAAGCTGTTCGAAGGCCTTCTAAAAGCAAGGCTTTAGAGCGTCGTCGCCAAAGGATCCACGATTGGTACGGACCTCGAAAAGAAGCTGCCAGGATTGAGGTTCCCACGAGGCTCAAGGGTATACAGGACGTACGGAGAATGTACTGGATCCACCATGATATTCTCCAGGTCCCATTTGGACTTAACACGACATTGAAATTCCATGTCGCCGACGTAGAGTTCCGGGATTCAATGCACTTCCCCGGGGCGACCCCAAAAGATGATGTCCCGTCTGGTCCCGTGACCCTGTATAAGGCCGAGCGTGCGGATCCCAATGAAAGAATCGGGTCCCGACCTCGCCAAGGTGCCCCCGACTTTCTAATGGTTTATGAATGCTTTTTCCGGCTCGTCCAGCTGCACTTCCCCTTCTCAGGTTTTCAAATCGAGATTCTTAACCGACTCGAAGTAGCGCCATCACAAGTTCATCCCAACGCTTGGGGCTTTATTAACGCCTTTGAGATTTTTTGTTGGGCCAACGACTGGGAAAGTTCCAGTAACTTGTTTTTGTATCTTTTTGCTCCCTATCATCTTTCCGACTTTGGGTTCATCTCCTTTCGTCAACGGAAGGATCATTACTTCTTCCAACTCTTTGAGGATTCCTTCCCCCCTTTTAAGGATTCATACTTTAAGGTGTTATACACTAGGGAAGAGTATCCATTCTGGACTGGTCCTATTGGGTCTCCGTTGTTCCCGTTATATTGGGCATACGAGCATTATCTCCGAGAACCTAAGTCCTTTATTACCGACGCGGCTTCCTTGCTGGACTCTGATCATGCTGTGATTGCCGGACTCCGGGAGTTCACCGGGAGACACGGGCTCATCCGGTGCAAAGTCGTGATCCAGAGTCGCCGTATCAGCCGCGTTGATACCTTGGGTAAAATCATTCTGCATGACTTACTATTGCTTTACAAAGTTCACGTCGCTTTCTTGTTTTTTTTTTAACCCTGCCGTCGTTTTTCTTTTCAGCTGCCATTATGACGGGATACGCTCAATTGATGAAGAAGACTGGCGGCATGACAAAGAAAGGAAAGAAGAAGGAAAGTCCCGCCCAAAACCTGGCGCGCGAACTTTCCATGGACCATGGGGTTCAAGCCCCTGGTGCATCCCTAGGTCCCAACGTGACTGCTGAGGATGTCGTGGCTGCTTCGCCTGAAGTTCAGGTCGCGAAGAAAAGGAACTCATCATCCGGGATTGCTAGAAGTCTCCAGCCCTAACTTCCCACGGGTTGGAGACAACTCATGCCGCTTCCCATAGCGAGATACATATCTCGGATGATGAGGAAGCTGAAACGGTTGGAGAAGCTCTCCACCGAAAAAGAGGTTAGTGCTCAATATCTTTTACTCTCTGCATGATGTTGCCTGTTCGAAATTATACTGGTCTCTGACATTGTTACGATATGTTTCTCTTATTCCATGTAGGAGGCGCCCCTGCAATCCCTGCTACGAGATCATCTTCTTCCTCCCAATGGGAAGGCTTCCAAGCCCCCATTGTTTCATTCCATCATGGGGAGTTCTTCAGGGAACTCCCCCGCTCTGTGCTGAAGGTATTCTTCTTTTCCTTCACGCCGCATGATTCTTTGTTCTTTTTCTTACGAATTTGTGCACGAGATTAATGTTAATAATTTATTTTGTAGGCCAATGTCGGGGAAGCCCTTGGTTGGATGTCTCGCCAGTCGGCTCTTCTGAAGCATTTCCATGAGGAGTTGGAGAAGCCCAACCCCGTGGCCGACTTAGAGAAAAAATTGCAGGATACTAAAGTTGCGGTAGAGAAGTAGATCCAGGCTCTTTCCAAAGAGCGGGATGCCCTGAAGGCTTCCCAGACTAAGCTCAAGGCCGAGATCGCCGCAGCTGCTTCCTAGTTTGACCAGTTGAAGTTAAAAAGTGTTAAACTTTCTAACGAGAAGAAGGAAGCACAAGTCTCTCTTGCCAAGGCTTTGGAGCAAGTGGCTTCTTTGTCAGAGGAAGCCAAGTTGCTATCCCGGGTTTGAGATCAACTGCAGACCGACAAGGTGGCTTTAGAGGTCGCCAATGACAAGCTGAAGGCTGAGGTCCGGGAGCAAAATCGTGTCATCTCGAGCGGCGGGTATGTGGCCTTCACCAGTTGCCTCAAGCAAGTGGAATTCCTTAACCCAGGATTGATACTTTCCTTTAAGGGGGTCCACCCACTTCACGAGGTAGAAGGTGGTCAGCTGGTGGATTATGACAATGATCCACCCACTCTGGTCGACTTGAATGATCCAGAATTGGAATCCTTTGACCCCTATGCTGATTATTCCATGTCGCCCCCAACTGCTGAAGATGGCAACGTCACTCCTACCGAGCCTTGAAGCTCTTCTTTGTAATAATTAGGTTTACTTTTGCTTTAATGAACAATTTATTGGCATGTCGGTCAGCCTTGCTTTTGTAATATTTTACCTTTTAATGAGATCTCTCTGTACATTTATATTCATAACGACTTTATATTGCAACTTTTAACTTAACGTTTTCAATATTAAGTTTCCACATTCCATGACTTTTGGAAGTCGTATCTTGAGCGTTATGCTTAGGATTTATTTGAACTTTAACTTCTTACCATAATTAGTTTTCATACCCAGATCATAGGTGTATGCTGCCTTTGCTGAGATCTTTGATCTCGGTGGAATATTTCAAGGCCAATGGCCTATCTGGGGCATGTCGCCTTATTGGGATCCTTGGTCCTGATGAAGTACTTCAAGGCTAGTGGCCTACTTTGGGCGAGTTGCCTTAGTGGGATCTTAGATCCTAGTGAAGTACTTCAAGGCCAGTGGCCTATTTTGGGCGGGTCGCCTTAGTGGGATCTTAGATCCTGGTGAAGTACTTCAAGGCTAGTGGCCTATTTTGGGCGGGTCGCCTTAGTGGGATCTTAGATCCTGGTGGAGTATTCAAGGCCAGTGACCTATTTTGGACGGGTCGCCTTAGTGGGATCTTAGATCCTGGTGAAGTACTTCAAGGCTAGTGGCCTATTTTGGGCGGGTCACCTTAGTGGGATCTTAGATCCTGGTGAAGTACTTCAAGGCCAGTGGCCTATTTTGTTGGTGCATGTCGCCTTGTTAGGATTTTTATCCTTTCATACGTCTGTTGAGTCGCGGTAATTGTATATCTGCAACTGAAATCTTAAACTTTGACAAATATTTGTTTTTATTTCATATGTCGTTGGGTTACAAAACCTGGGGCCTCATTAAAACCTTCAAGGTAAAACCCTCCTTAGGGAAAAAACCCGAGAAGGAAAAAGAGTACCCCTTACAGAAATTGTACATTAAGACTAAAATGCAACAAATTTAAGTATAAACAAGTCGGTTACTTTCTAGCTGTAATACCTTCTCAAATCTGCGGCATTGAAAGTTCTGGGCAATTCTCTTCCTTGCAAAGTTTCTAAGGCATATGCACCTTTTCTAGTACTTTTGATCACCCGATATGGGCCTTCCCAATTTGCTGCGAGCTTTCCATCTTTTGCGTTCTTCAGCCCTATACTGGCCCTTCTAACAACAAGGTCGCCTATTACGAATTCGTGTTTCACGGCCTTAGCGTTGTATCGTTGAGCAACTCGTTGTTTCCTTGACATCTCAGTTAATCGAGCTAGTTCCCGGACTTCGTCTATAAAGTCAAGTTCTTCTCTTAAAAGTGCGTCATTATTTTGCAGGGTATACATGACTCTCCAAGATGGTTCACCGATTTCAACCGGGATTACTGCATCAGTTCTATATACGAGCTGGAAAGGAGTTTCTCCTGTTGTAGTCTGCGGGGTGGTTCTATAACTCCATAATACCTGATAGAGATTATCTGCCTAGGCTCCTTTGGCACTTTCAAGTCGTTTCTTTAGGCCATTTAGGATCACTTTATTTGCGGCTTCAGCCTGACCATTTGTTTGAGGATGCTCTACACTTGAACAATGATGTCGGATTTGCAACCCTTGGAGGAGATCCTTGAATGGGCTTCCAGTGAATTGAGTCCCGTTATCAGTAACGATCGTCACTGGGATTCCAAAGCGACATATAATTGTTTTGAAGGTGAAAGAATCCACTCTTGCAGACGTAATGGTTGCGAGAGGTTCAGCTTCGATCCATTCCGTAAAATAGTCTACTGCGACTAAAAGATGTTTAAGCTGTCCCGTGGCTTTGTGAAAAGGTCCCAGGATGTCCATTCCCCAGGTGTGGAATGGCCATGGCGCGGATAGCGTGTGTAGCTCTATGGGCAGGATGTGAGGGATGTTAGCATGTCGTTGGCATTGCTCACATTTTTTGATGTGATTGATAGCGTCCTCTTGCATAGTTGGCCAAAAGTAACCCGCTCTCAACGCCTTCCTAGCTAAAGATTTGGCCCCGATATGATGCCCACAACTTCTTTCATGAATCTCAGCCAGCACATATCCGACCTCCTCTGGGCCAATACATTTCAGAAGCGGGACCGAGACTCCCTTCCTGAACAGGTGGCCTTCAACCACTGTGAATCTCGTTGCTTTTTTAATAACCTTCTGCGACTCCTTATCATCCTCGGGAGTGACCCCTCTCTCAATATAATCTATTAAGGGAGTCCTCCAATCTGCTTCCTGCACCTGCAAGGTCAAGCTGGGATAAGGGATTACCTCTTCTACCACGGAGTGGTAGTTTGAAGTCTTCTTCGTGCTGGCGAGTTTCGAAAGGAGATCAGCTCTTGCATTCTCTTCTCTAGGTATATGTCGGATTTCAAATTTAGAGAATCCTACTAGAGCATCTCGCACTTTGGCGAGATATTTCTGCATGATGGGCTCTTTGGCTTGGTATTCTCCCTTAATCTGGAAAACCACCAACTTTAAATCTGAACAGATAGTTATCGCATTTTCTCCTAACTCCTTGGCCATCCGTATTCTTACAAGGCAGGCTTCATATTCTGCCTGATTGTTAGATGTCAGGAAGTCAAATCTTAATGAATACTCCACTGCCAATCCCTCCGAGTTTTCCAGTATCACTCCGGCGCCACATCCCTTGATGTTCGAGGAACCATCAACATATATTGTCCATTCCCCGAGATGGTTGTCTCCGAGATGTGTCATTTCGGCAAGGAAGTCGGCGAGGACCTGTGCTTTAATTGCTAGCCGTGGTTCATACGATATATCATATTGAGTTAAATCAATCGCCCAAGACATCATCCTTCCTGCCAAGTCTGGTTTGTGCAAAATTTGTCGTATCGGTTGATTGGTCTTGACTAGGATGGGGTAGCATTGGAAATATGGGCATAACTTCCTCGAGGCCATCAGTAATGCGAAAGCTACTTTTTCAAGTCGCTGATAATTCAACTCAGCTCCCTGCAAGACTTTAGAAACAAAGTAGATTGGGAACTGATCTTTACCCTCTTCTCTGATTAGCACGCCACTCACAGCCTCATCAGCCACCGCGAGATAGAGTATCAAGATGTCCCCCGCCATCGGCTTTGTTAAGATAGGGGGATATGCCAGGGAGGTTTTGAGTTCTTGGAATGCAACTTCACATTCTTGCGTCCATTCAAATGAGTCTTGTTTCTTCAAGGCCTTAAACATGGGAATGCAACGCTTTGCCGAGATTGGAAGGAAACGAGACAAGGCTGCGACCCTCCCTGTGAGTTGTTGTACGTCCTTGACCGTCTTAGGGCTGGACATGTCGAGGATTGCCCAACATTTATCTGGGTTTGCTTCAATACCGCGGTTTGTGAGCATAAATCCCAGAAACTTGCCAGCTTCCATACCAAATGTGCATTTCAGAGGGTTAAGTCGTAAATTGAATTGCCGTAAACGTTGGAAAACAGATTCCAGATCTTTCGATGGATCTTGATCATCTTTTGTTTTGACGATCATATCGTCGATGTAGACTTCGACCTCTCTGCCTCTCATCTCGGCAAAGACTTTGTCCATCATCCTTTGGTATGTCGCTCCTGCATTCTTCAAACCAAAAGGCATCAAATTATAAAAAAATACCCCGAGATCAGTGATAAAGGCAGTCTTATCCTGATCTTCGGGAGCCATGGGAATTTGATTATAGCCAGAATAAGCATCCAGAAAAGAAAGATATTTATAACCTGCTGAGTTGACGATCAACTTATCTATGCAGGGCAGCGGAAAAGGGTCCTTCGGGCAAGCTTTGTTAAGGTCTGTGTAATCTGTACACATTCTCCACTTTCCATTGGCCTTTTTTACCATCACGACATTGGATAGCCAATCAGAATACTGTACCTCGCAGATGAATCCCGCGTTTAATAACTCGTCAACCTGTTTTTCAATAGCTGTTGTCCGCTCTTGGCCCATTCTCCTCTTTTTCTGGGCCACTGGCCTAGCTCCTTCCTTTATCGCGAGTCGGTGACAACAGAACTCGGGATCTACACCCGGCATGTCCGAGGCGACCCATGCAAAAATATCCTTATTATCCTACAAAACTTTGATCATATTTTTCATAATATTAATGGGTAAGTTTTTCCCGACCTTGATTACCTGATCAGGTTGATTCCCGAGTTGTATTTCCACAGAATCACCTTCAGGTTCAGGCTGTTCATGTTGTAATTCCCCTTGGATCCAAGTCTGTCATCATTACGGCATCATCTCGCCTAACGAGTTTTTGTTTTCCTTTGGTTTCTTTCTTCTGTGTCCCCTTCATTTTTTCTTGTTCCTGCACTGGCATAGTTTTCGTTATTTTAAGACTTTCTAAATAATAGAGTTGTGCCTCTGGGCCTTTTCCTCGGATAGTGACAATGTCGCCCCTATCACCAGGGAATTTCATCGCCATGTGCAAAGTTGAGACGACCGCTCCCAAAGCATTCAGAGTAGGTCTGCCTATAATGGCGTTATAGGTTGAGGGGCATTCTACGACGAGGAACTTCACCTCTACTGTTCTGCTTCCGTCGCGACCTGCAAAAGTTACCTTCAATTTTACATAGCCCATGGGGGAGATAGTATCCCTTGTAAAGCCTATCAAATTTCCCTTGTGAGGGATTAGATCTTTATCTGTTAAGCCCAACTTCTGGAACAGGTCCCAAAACATTATGTCGGCTGAGCTCCCTTGATCAACAAATAACCTTTTTACTTCATACCCCGCCATCTTAGCTATGATAACTAGGGGGGCATTGGTCCCGGCTGCATCCGTAGGCAGGTCGTCTTCGGTGAATGCCAAAGTAATTCTTTTCATGGCCTTCACAGCCATGCAATGATCTTCTATGTCCCGGGATCGTTTTCTTGATGACTCTGGTGGTTCCCCCTGATCAAGGCCTCCAGCAATCACATTGATGACCCCTTTAGAGGCTGCTTCTTCATGTCGTTGTGGGCTTCTGGACCGAGATCTCCGTCGTTCATCCCGCCCAGTGTCCTGGTTCCTTGCAGCATGTTCACGTCTTATGAGCGACAACGGGCTCCTTCCACGGGATGTTCCTTCATCATTTTTCTGAATAAATCGTCTCAACTTTCCTTGTCGTATCAACTTCTCGATGGCGTCTTTAAGGTGAATGCATTCGTTAGTGTGGTGCCCGTGGTCTTTATGATATAGACAAAATTTGTCCTTATTTTTTGCTTGTGATCTCATTGGAGGAGGTCTATCTTTCAGCTCGGAATATATGATCTCCTTATAGATACGAGATGGCGGCATGGTTAACGGGGCATAAGTTGAGTAAGTGCCCCTGGGTGGTCTTCCGCCTTTATCGTACGTTTTTTCATTCTCCTTGGGTCTCCGCCGTAAGAATTTTTTTGTTTGTCTCTTTTCTCTCTTTCGTGTTTAGCGGCTTGATTATCTGCCTTATTATTCCGAACCCATTCTTCTATCTGAATCCACTTCTCAGCCCGCTTTTTCAACTCCTCCATTGTTTTGGGCTTTTCTCCGGCTAAATCCTTGGCGAAGCCTCCCGGCTTCAGCCCCTGCCTAAGGAAATACAGTATCATGTTCGGGGCGACATCGCGTACCTCGAGAGATTCCGCGTTAAAGCGGATGATGAAATCCCTCAATGGCTCGTCTGATCTCTGCTTTATCCTCTCGAGGTGATGCTCGGCTTTAAATAGCTGCTTGCTGCTTGTAAAGTTGGACACGAACTTATCCTTTAATGCTTTCCATCCCGCGATGGATCCCGCCGGTAAAGATGAGAACCATTTCCGGGTCGCGGCTTTCAAGGTCAAAGGGAATGCTCGGCATATAACGGGCTCCTAGGCCCCCTAGAAGATCATCGTCTACTGGAAGACCTTCACATGATCTTGAGGATCGGTTGTCCCGTCATACGGGTCGATCTGGACGGCGAATTTAAAGTTGGCTGGCATATCAAAGTTCATGATTGCCGGGGTGAAAGGGTTATGACACCCTTCAATACCCATGTCGTTTTCCGCCACTTGATCCAAGTCGGGCAGCTGGGGCTGGACTATCGCGGGGTCGGTGCGCGGGATTTGGGGACCAACCATGGAGACTTGCCGCTCCATTTGGGGATTTTGCCCCTCTTGCTGATTCTCATGTCGTCGAGGGAGATGCTGGCCCATCCAAGGTTGGCCAGAATTGCCTGAAATTCCTTTTGTTGCTTCTTTCATGCTTCTCGTTCCCTGTTTATCCTCTCAATTTCTTCGGCCTGCTTTCGAATCATTTCTTTTAGATCGAGCATGTCATCTTCGATCGTTGTCATCCTCTGTTCAGACATCGCAAGACCAGCAGGCCTGGCCTCTTCTTGTTGATGTCGTGGAGAAGGCCCATTAGCAGAGGGCTGTTCTCCGGGGGCTCCTCCAGCATTGGCCGATGCTCCCCTAGCTGCTTGGTTCTTTCTCCTGGTGTTCACCATGTCGCTACAACCAAATTTTTGGTCAACATGAGTTAGTTCCTGTTTGCCTGTGAGCACAAGAGATTTTCTTGCCCTACACTCGTGCAGGATCGTTAATGAAACAGGATTTATGAGGATGATAAAGAAATCGCATGTTTATAGAGGAATGTATTCACATTTGTTAGGTAAAAATCAAAGAAAGCAGTTACCCGATCAACTAATCGGTGAAAAGTTATAATCCACCGATTAATCGGTTAGAAAAGGTTTTTTGTGCCGATTAATTGACCGGAATTCACCTTAACTAGCAGCACAAACGGGTATGCTAGGAGGAAGAGGTTGAGTTCTAGATTCCGGTGATGTTCTTCCTGCAAAATTACCAGAAAAACCAGATAAAGGAGGAAATAAGAGATAAGTTACAATCGGAGAAGAACAATTCTTCCCCACAGACGGCGCCAATGTTCCACCATGCGTCTGGCATGGCGGATTTGGCCTCCAATCTGGTCTCTGACACGGTGGTTGGATATCTCCGGCCGCTCACCTGGCGGTGAGGGGGGTACCTGCAAGCACTCCAACGATCAAGTCAATTATGTGTCTTAAGCAGGAATTCTCAGATTTAGAGTTATGATATGCGTACCGAATGAAGACTAATCACAGGTATTTATAGGGTAAACAAAGGTCATCGAAGTCAAATCTGTCACTGTCTCAGTTCCGTGAATTGTGGCGGTAGTTACGAATCTGTAACGGTCCTCATGTGGGGGTGAAGTCCCCTGTGCCTTATGTCGTGCGCCCATGTCGTGGATACACGACATGGGACCGACGGCTTGGGCGACCCACGTGAGGCCTGCACGTGTCCTTCCCGTGGGTTAGGTGCATAACACTAGTTAAGGTTACTAGAAGTAGAAAAATAATTATAAGAGCATATTGTTCCGTCTCTCGGGAATACCAAAAACTACACATTCCAACAACTTTTTACTATATTTCAGTTCTTAAATAGTGTCCTTATGACACTAAATATTATTTGCCTTAATTAAATAATCCCAAAAGCTTAGCAAACTATTCGATGTATACTTGGACCATCAATGTCATTTATTGGGTTGTTATTTTCAATGTATTTAAATGTTGTAATCAACTATCTACCCATGCAAAAAGAGAGAGATGTTCAAACTTCAAAGATAGAATCAGACATCAAGGAGAAAAATCGTCAAATTTCAAAGGCAAGAAGCACTATGGCCCTGACCCCTGATGATGTGAATGATGCACTTTTTGGTAATTTCTAGGTTTTTCCCTCAATAATGCAACATTTTTGTTTGATTTTGTTCCAATTTTTGGTAGATTCATATTTAGTGGCGGCAACGATGGCGGTGAGACACATGCAGGTACATTTTTTACCCTGAAATCAATTTGCTCTTGTAGCAATTCACCTTAAACCTAAAATTTGTTCAAACATTATAAGAACTGTCTTCATAGTCCTCACATTTTGCATAGAGACATTCCTTACAAATAAGTATCGTTTGCATATTATAAATGCAATATCTGTTAACCCACATCAACCATAGCTACACCACAAAATAGTTTTTTTTCTACTACTAATTTCATTAAAGCCCCCAATCCTTCAGCCACCAAAGTGAAAAGAAAAGACGCAAGGGGGTCACCCTGTTTTATGCCTCTCTTAATATTTATTTTCTCTGTAAGAGATCCATTCACTAGTACTAAAAGATTACCCTAAAAAAATCATCACGAAACAAATTTCAAAAGAAATTCAAAAATTTGAAGTTAAAGTTGTCCAACCCAGGGCTTTTCTCACTGTCCATCTCTGACATCATACTTTCTAACTCCTCCATAGAAAACTTTTCAGCTAGCCTCCTCTTATGGTTTTTGAAATAATAATTAGTCCTTTTATCATGTGGTGGAGATAATTCTAGAAATGATAATCGATTGATAATTTAATGATATGTCTTCTAACACTTGTTGATCTTCATGTGTCATTACAAGAATGCTACTTTAGCTCATTCTTTTCATTTTTCTTAAATTTTGCCTCTCTTCATTAGAGTTATCACCAGTGAGCTTTATGCTTCATTATTGCTTTGACAACTAAATGTTGACTAATCTTATAATAAAAAATACTATATGTCGATTAATCTTCATTAATACCTGAGACATCTACTTAAGAAAGTGTTTTATAAAATTTTATTTCTAATTGTTAACGTATATATTTTGCTAATATTGTGAATTAATTATAAAAGCAAACATGCACTTTATTTGTTTAATTTCACAACAATTTTATTTCTAGTTGCTAACATAAAATTTCATAATAATGTGAATTATATATAGAAGTGTATATATGTATTCCTATTTAAGGTGAATTGGAAACTTTTAGCCTTCGTAATGTTGGTAAAGGTAGGTTTGAGAGCATGCTTTTTGCAACACTAGCAAGGTCTTCAATGTGAGGATAGTTTGCTAATAATTTGTTCTTAGCACATTTTTTATTGCAAAGTATTAAAATATATATTAAATTTATGTCATTTTTTAGATATGTTAGTTGTTGCTACACACTTGGTATTCATATGTGTTCGACGATTCATTGAGCTAGTATGACAAACAGATTAATCATCTTAGGAAAATTCTACACCAATTAGAGCTACCCAAACAATTTGGAAAATTTTCCCATTAAGATATGGATTTTGTTTTTTTTTTTTTTGGTAGTTCTCAATAAATTCAACATTTACATGCTTCATATATTTTCTTCTCCTGCATATTCTTCCTTTAGACAACTCCAAATTGCTTTGGCCGTATCAAGAGTCTTTATTCTTTTGAAGATGGATGCTGAAACACCAGCAAAGAGACATGCCTTTGCCATTTTCATCACCGCGGGCTTCGCCAGCACCTTTACTCTAGTTGATGTTTCCTCGTTATTCGAGCTATCTAGCTGCGAAAGAATGTCATGATCCTCTCCCATAGCTCCCCAAAGATCCAATGCCTTTAGGTAGGACTTCATTATGGTTACCCAAAGTTTATAGTTTTCCCCATCAAAGACTAGAGGAGCAAATTGGAAAAATCCTGTTTAAATTTCATTCTATATCAGAAAAGAGCTCCAGATACAAATTATTGTTTTAACAAATGTAGACAATGAAAGGAAGTGATAAAAAATTGAATACATAAACGTATTTATTGGCTTCAAAATCAAGTTGTTTGGTTGATGAAGCTTACATTTAGAAGCATGAAAATGACTGAATATATAAATTAAAAGATCATATCTCATGATTATAGTAACAATTGATAGCAATCCAAGAGAAAAGAAAAAGACTTATTCACTTAAATGTGACTGATACACTAATGGCTAGTCTACATTTAAAAGGTTAAGATATCTATTTGATTTAAATCAAAATGTGATTCCCCATAAGCACAAAGTCATATAGTTGTATATAATTTTATAATTTAAACTTGGGCCTAACTCACTCTCAATAGCTAGCTTGTAGAATAAGGATTGATACACCATTATAAACTTAATGATGGTCATATCACTAGTCGATGTGGGACTTCCAACGCATGCGAAAAAATATCTTAATACAATGCTCAAATGTGAGTAATTAGTTGCATACCAGATAAGCAGAGACGGGAAGAAAATCGTTGAATAGGTATATCACTGCAGTGGTCCTCATTAAAGAATCCTCCTGTCATCATGAGTTCATTGAAGGCTTTCAAGCTCTGTCTATCATGATAAGAGTCACGAAACGAGCGACAAACTCTTTTCGATTCAACTATTAGGCAGACCCCACATTCTCGCGGACCGATGGCGAAGACATCATGATGTTTCTCCATATCATTTGTAACATAGAAGTGAAAGGAAACTAGCCGTTGATTCGTGTTGTAAATTTCGAGAATGCTGTTGAAATGTCTTCCATCACTCCATATATAAGTATGATCAGAATTCAATGCATGAGTGACAGTTTTTTTATGGCAGCATGAAGTTGCTTGTCCCAGCTTTGTGTGACCATCAGCCAAGTAGCACTGACACCATATTTTAGCACCTTGATAGTATTTCACTCCCCGGGATGGAGAAAGAACCACAGAGAAAATCAATCCCACAAAGTTTGATTTAGAAGAAGGAAGATTCAGATTAATAGCAGATGATGTTGACCTGTAACTGAAGCGCTTTGGAACTCTGCTTCCTGGTAAACAAACAGTTATTGAATCTAGAACATGGTAGTAAAACAAACTCCGCTTTCGAAACCGAAACCTATCTCGGAAAGTTTGTTTACTACCATGAAAGTCTATCATTAACCTTTCATACACAAGTTTGTCAATTGCTGAGAGGGCATGGTCCATAATGCAGCAAAGTGAATGTTCATCTAATCTTGTACAATTCTCAAATGAAATGAATTTGCCTTTGGGTCTTGTGTTGATTACATGATTGTTCATCCTGTCTACTGTCACTAACGACCTACAGTTAACAGCATTACACTCGTCGATATAAGGTGGAAGTTCCGGTAGACGCGAAAGCATCCTGCAATTTTCTATGGACAGAATTCGTAGATTGAAGAGTTTCGAAATGCTTGCAGGCAATGTTTGGACACTGCTACCATCAAGCCTTAACTCATGTAAGAAAGATAAGCTGCCAATGTTATTGGGAAGCTCAGACAAGTTACAACAGTCCTTCAAGTGTAATAATCCAAGATATTGCAAGCCATTAAATATGACATGAAGCTTATGTTTGCTAATTGTTATGCTGCAATTACAAATCCTAAGCTCCCGAAGACATTTGAGGAATGATAACTCATTTGGAAGACTACCAATTCTCAAACCGTGTGCATTGAGTGACTCAACTTTTCTTAGGTGACCTATTGATGAGTCCAATTTTTGGATTCCTGTGTTGCTCAAATCTAGGATATTGATTGAATCCGAAGAAATAGAGAATTCCTTAAGACCAGTGCAACCATTCACACTGATCTCCTTCAAAGAACTTAAAGGCTTCGCGCTTTTAAGACTAGTGAGTTTTTTGCAGCCATCAAGTATCAAAGATTCAAGTGTGTCAATAGATAAAATAGATGGATGAACATCTAGCAAACTTTCACAGCCACAGAGATTCACCCACATGAGTTTTGATGCCTTGGACAAATCTGGTAGTTTTTTTAATTTCTTGCTTTCCCTGAGATCAATTCGTATTAAATTCACAACATTCTGCAAGAATTCAAAACAAGACTCAAATCTCAGTTAAACTAATGTAAATGCATATAATATTATTATCTGGGCCAAAATGCACCTTTTATTCCTATATCTCTTATGTTCATTTCATTTTGATTATATTTTGGTCATGTATCTCTTATAAAGGTTTCATTTTGGTCCAGTCCATCAGCTTTGTCACCCCGTTAACGGAATGGTCTTAAGGGGTACTAAGGCCTTCTTAATTCAAATGGACACATGTGCAAAACTTAACCTAATTAACATCATTCTGTTGGCAAGGGTGATGGGGCTAGACTAAAATGAAACCTTTATAAGAGATACATGATCAAAATCTAACCAACAAAAAAATATAAGACCGAAATGAAATGAACATAAAAGATACGGAATTAAAATGTGCATTTGACCTATTATCTATATGTACCTGCACCCCACGCCAAAGTTCTGTAAGTTCGCTATGAGGCATGCGAATTTCAACAAGCTTCTTTGCACAAAAGTTTGTTGAAAGTGACTTCAAACGACATCCATTCCACTCAAGGTACCTTAGTTCATTAGAAAATTGATTAAACGCAAAGGGATAGTGCACATTTCCAGATCTATCGATTGATGTGGTCTGCATTTTAAGAATTCTCAAAGCTGTCATTGCGTTGAATGTGTCAGCATTCAAGTGTAATTCTTTAACTTGAGACAAATCTAGTTGTATGCCTTCAACCTCATTGCGCCCCTAAAAGACAAGTGAGCAAACAACATTGAATTAGCATTAATTACTTTTATCAAAGAGCTTGAAAAAAGTCCTTATTACCTTTTAATTTTCAAGTACATCAGTAACTTCTTCAATGTCTCTCAATCGACTGCGTTTTCCAGGATTTTTAATACTTTGACGGACTATATTTAGAGCCATCTCTTGTATCAAGTCATGCATTTGTATTACCCCAGAATATGAAATAGTTATAAGAGCTTTATCTTTAAGGACCTTTACTCCACTAGTAGCATAGAAATCACATGCATCTAGTATTCTTATGACGTCATCTTTGTCTTCGCCCTTGAAAAAGAATGCAATGTCTAAAAATATTTTCTTTTGAAAATTGTCTAATCCATCGTAGCTCACTTGTAAGACATTTTGAATTATGTCATCCAGATAGTTCGTGAGTTTGTTCAATTCACTGTCCCAAAATTCTATACTCCTAGAGTAAAGATTTGAGCCCAAAACTTTTAAAGCTAATGGAACGCCGCTTGCATAGTCAACCGCCTTTCTAGAGAGATCCTCATATCCCTTTAGGGGAAGTGTTTCTTTGAAGGCATGTAAGCTAAAAAGCTCTAAAGATTTGTCAAAGCTCCATGTCTCAACCCTATATGTCTCATCAACTCTTCCACTAAGCAAATGTCTATTTCTTGTTGTTATGAAGAGTTTACTATCTTGACCTGCATATTTGCATTCACTACACAACACATCTAATTGCTCTAAACTATTCACATCATCAAGTACCAACAGAATTTTTTTATTGCTAAGCCTCCTTGTAATAAATGTGGATCCTCCAATATGAGGTGTATGATGATATTCATCCTTGAGTAACTGAGAAAGTAGTCTATCACGTAAAGATGTTTGCCCATGCCTTTTCCATTCTTCTCTTACATTTTCCAAGAAACAGACACTGTCAAATTGGGGATAGAGTTGAGAAAACAAGGCTTTAGAAATGGTTGTCTTACCAATTCCTCCCATGCCCCAAATTCCTATCACTTGAACATTTTCAAGTAACTGATTTTCTGGTTTTTTTGACAGCAGCAAATTAATGTCGTTGCACATTTTGTCAATTCCAACAAGGCCTTCTACTTTTAGTTCAAAAGGGGACCTTAGGTTTAGCTTCTCCAATACATCTTCAATAATTTTCTCCACCAATTGAGACTCGTTCCTTGAAAAGTTAAGAAATGAACAAATGTCAAATCAAAGGTTGAATACATAAAAAATGAATGAAGAACTCATGAGATATGTGCAACTAGTCCACAACGCTTGTCATCACCGTTCAAAATGGTCCATAACTTATAAGATTGAATAAAATGGTCATTGATTTTATCTTCTATCAATCAAAATAGTCCATGTTTTTAACACACTGACGAACTCAAGTTGTGACACGTTAATTGCTATAGAAGCCCAAACGATCATTTTTGTCCATGTTCACTATTCTTCCTTCATTCTTTTGGCCAACCAACCCACTCCTCTTCCTCAGTTTTACTCTTAAAAAGCTCGATTTATATTTAGTTACAGATAGTTTCTATCATGACACTTAACGTGTCACATCAAGATTCATTAGTATGTATTAACGGCAAAGACATTTTGAATGAAAGAAGATAAAGTTAAAAATCATTTTTAACGATAATAACAAATTTATTGCATTAAGATAATTGTTAAATAACTTATAAATAAAAATTTATTTGTAACGTGAAATACTATATTTTTTAATAAAAAATTCTATGTATAAATTCTTAATCAGTTACTCTTAGAACAATAAGTTACTCTTAGAACAATAATTGACAAAGCCCATATAAGTATAACAAACATAAGATTGTAATGATTAATAAAATACTCTCTCCAGAATGAATTATAAGAAAAAAAAAAGGGTTAAATATGTTTTTGGTCCTTAAACTTTCACTATAATATGCTTTTAGTTCTTAAACTTTTAAAAGTATGTTTTTGGTCCCCAAACTATTTGACTTATTCTGAATCGGCCCTTCCGTTAATGTCCATTCACTTTTATGCTGACGTGGCAAACAGCTTAAGCGTGTCAAATTCTTACTCGACCACGTGTCACATTTTTTAATAATTTAATAAATAAATTAAATTACTAAAATAAAAAAATTAAATTAATTAAAAATAAAAAACCTGAAGATTTTTTCTCTCCTTGGACGCTCTGTTTTTTCTCTCCGCTAACCTCTTCTTCATTCTTCTTCTTCATCATCCCATCTTCTTCTCCTTCTTTTCCTTTTCCTTCATCTTCTCCAATATGTTCTTCTTCATCATTTTCTTCTGCATCATCATCTTCTTCTTCTTTTTCCAATTAAATTTAAAAACCAAAAAAATAAAACCTTAAATACTTCTCTCAATCTCTCCATTGAATCTTTTCTCTCTCTGTCAAGTTTTTCTTCCATCTAGTATTACTTCCATTAAAATCCTTTTCGATCTTTTGCGTCTTGAGTTGGTTTTGTATGATTTGTGAATTTTAGATTTTGATTTGGGGATTTGAGGATTTAGGGTTCTTCTTATTATTATTCTTCTCTTCATCGATTTCTGCTTCCATTAGTACCCTTCTCTTCTACTTCTTCTTGAGTTGGGATTGTATGATTTACGCATTTGGATTTTTGATTTGTGGATTTGAATTTTCGATTTGGGATTTAGGTTTTCGATTTGCTTTTCTTCTGCCTAAATTTTCGATTTGCTTTTCTTTTGCCTAAATTTTCGATTTGCTTTCTCCCATTTGAAATGGGTTTATGGGTTTTATTAAATTTTCTGAGTTGGGGGCAAGTTTTCTGGGTTTGGAGGTGAGTTTTCTGGGTTTTGGGATGAAGTTTTCGGATGAAGGTTTCTGGGTTGGGAGCGAGTTTTTTAGGTTTAGGGAAGGAGTATTCTGGGTTTAGGGATGAATTTCTGGGTTGTGATGAAGATTTCTGATTTTTTTGTTTTTTTTTAAAAAAAAATTTGAGAAGTTTAAGTAATTAGAAAGTCAAAAAATTATCTTGACGGAGTTAGTAAAAATTTAACGGAAGGACCAAAAACGAACTTTCGCTAAACTTTAGGGACTAAATACTTTTTAAAGTTTGAGGACTAAAAACAGATTATCCTTAAAGTTAAGGGACCAAAAACATATTTAACCCAAAAAAATAAGTTTTTTAACTAAAATATAAACAACTTTCAACTTCTTTTATTTTATTTAATATTATTATTTCTAAAGTACCTATCATTTAATAGATTATTTGATAAATATAATAGATTATTTGATAAATATAATAAATGTTATTTTAATAAATAAAGTGAATCTCATGAAATCAAGGAAATTAATTATATCTAACTAATATGTATGTAAAGTAATTATTTTTAGTACTAGTAACTGAATAAGAGTATGTTTGAATTAGTTATGATTAATTGTGAAAATAAGCTGATTGTCTGACACAATCAATTTTTGTTTGGATATATTTGCTGTCAGAAGTGATTTTTAAGATAATTTTAAGCTGTAAAAAGCGATTTTGAAGGACAAATTTTAGCTGAAGGACAAATTTTTTTTTTTCCTTGGTTAAAAAAATAATCAAAAACTTAAATAAGCTTTTTTAAGTGCAAAATATAACTACCCAACATATGTTTGAAAATAATCAAATCCAAAATAGAAACAATTATTTAAGGAAAAATAATCGCTTATTTTTTAAAAGTTTTCTCACAGAGTTTATAAAAATAAGTGATTATTTCTTCAAAATAAGTTAATCCAAACACGCATTTATGGGGTATTTGGATTAAATTATTTCCCAACGTACGTTGGATAATTGTATTTTGCACTTAAAAGTTTTTTATTACTCTTTTAACAAAAGAAAAAAACTTTTTTTCTTAAGCTAAAAATTGGACATTATTTCAAAAAATTTCAAAATTATTTTTACAACTTAAAATTATCTTAAAAATCGCTTTTGATAGCAAATATATTTAAATAAAAATTAATTATGTCTCAAATAATCGATTATTTTTCACAACTTATTTTTGTAATTAATCACAATTAATTCAAACACACTCTAAATAGTATGAATAACCAATCCTTACAAATCCTCACAAAAACCAAGCATGAAAAGAAATGACAATTGTTACACTTAACAAATTAGTCTAGTGGACAGCGAATAAAGCTTTGAGTAATAAGAATTACTTAATTTAATTTTTTCATGAGCATATTTCGCTTATTAATTTTTTTTTTTAAAAAAAGTGAAATTATTAGTATTAGTTACCTGTAGTTGCGACTACGAGAATCCCATCCAGATATATTGGCAGCTTCCGTGAGAGCAGCCCTCCACTCATTGATAGATTCACTCAAATTAAACTGCTCGTGTAATTTTGCAAAGGCTTCACCGTAACTCCCGGTGTGTTTCCTAATATCCGACGGATCCACACCGTAGAAAACGGGTATAACTACCATTCCGTGAGTCTTCCTGCACTGGAGTATTTTCACCAATTCTTTCAAACACCATTTCGAAGAAGCATAGTCTTTAGAGAATACCACAACGGCAATTTGCGAGTCCTCGATCGATTTGGAGAGCGATGGCCAAACCTCGTCGCCTTTTTCGAGGGTATCGTCGTCTTTGTAAGTTCTGATGTTGTCACGGCGAAGAGCGGAGTAAAGATGGCTAACGAAATTGGATCGCGTGTCTTCTCCTCTGAAACTGATGAACACGTCGTACTTCATCGGAGACCGCGGCGGCTTCGCCATTACCGGTGTGATCGGTGGTTTCTGAATGAAGTAAAATTCAGGGTAAAAATTGAAGAACGGAGCAAGGGAAAGGGAAAGGGATTCTCGATTTGTCAAAGTCAATGGCAATAGTAGTAATCTTCGATTTTATTTTACAAAATTAATTGCGATTTGGCGGTGATCCAACAAAACATTCACATTAAAATAATAATACACGTTGCAGCGTTGTTTGAAGTTTAAACCAATTGATCACAGTCAACCTCCAATAATTGCACGCTAGCAAATACTCCTGTTTCCCTAGATAATAATATTTTCGATTTTAATTATAAGTCACTTCTAATCGAATTATCAAAATTAAGGTTTCTTTTATCATACACCACGTTTCAAGTGGTATATGGTACACCACATAATAAAATATATACAAAACTCAACCCAAAATGTTTAATATAATAATAAATTATATATTTTGTGTGTATGCATACCTATTTGATCTTTTTTCTTTTAAATGGGCTATAATCAATTAAATATAATTTCATAACTTGTGTATGTTACACCACTTTAAAATTGGTAAATGTTAAAATTCACCAATAACGGATTTAAAAAACTTAATAATTAACAAATATAAATAAACAAAAGGTGTACAAAATGATACATTTAATTTAAAACCGCATGTAGTTCATATTTTTTTATTGGTGTATGATACACCACTTTAAAAATGGTGTCTCATAAAATCCACCCAAAACCAAAAAATGATAATTAACTTATTAAATTTGTCTAAAAAAATCTTTTTCCAACCATACCCTTAATATAAATATACTAGTAAATATTTAAGTTAATACTACCTCTGATCCTTTTTATAAGAAACATCGGACAAGTTTTATACCTACCAATAAAACATAATAAGTGACATGTTTTTCAATTAATGATGTGAGAAAATTACTAAAATATTCATGTAGTTAATGCATCTACTTATATGGAATAGTGTGAGTGGTCATAATAAATTGAGGGTAACAAAGTTTTGTTACATTTCCTTAGCGATTAATATGCCTTGAAAATTCACAAAGTCTCTAATAAAAATGACAAAAAAAAATTTCTCTTTTAGTCTCTTATAAAAAAGACCGGAGATAGTATATCTTTCTTCCTCTTAATCCACTCTCTTTCTCACTATCATTAATTGAATCTTTAAAAATTGTAGAAGGGTAAACGAAAAAAACATGCATTAATGAGTTAGTTAGTCACTTATATTAAGAACCAACGATTTCTTTTAGAAGACAACCTATATATAGGACCGGAGTGAGTATACTAATAACTTATACTTTTGGTATTTTACCATGAAATTTTATTTTGATTTTTATGTTTATTTTGTTTTATTTATTCTTTATGTTTTATTATTTTTTCTTTGGTTAATTTGATCTTTTTCGTTAATTTTGTCTAATTGAGTTATCAGACTAAAAAATATCATTTTGTTTACAACATAAGTGACCAAATTGATAAAAAATATAACTTGCGGAACTAAAATGATTCAAAAATATAGCATAAGGTACTAAAAAGAATTAAAATAAATATTAAAGACCAAATTGGCATATAATGTACAATAGAATAGACAAAAGTGAATCAAAATAAACATAAGAGACTAAACTGAACTTTCTTACAATGTAAGAGACCAAAAGTGTAATTTAGCCCCCAAATAATGTTAGGGCATGTTTGTTTTAAAATTTTGCTTTGGATAAAATAACCTTCATCTAAAGTTAAAAAATAGTTACTTCCATTACATAACTTTAGTTGTATTAATAATTATTTGTTTTTTCGAAGATCTTGTATATTTTTTTATTTCTCATTTCACTAAAATATAAATCAAACACACACTTAATATAAACACGCAATCCTATTTTACAGTTTTAAAAAAAAAATTACTCTATTTGTTTCTTTTTATCTGTTCACTTAAAGAAAAAAAATCATTCCTATTTATTTGTCCACTTGTATATGAAACATTAATTATTCTTTTATCAACTCTACCCCTATTTGTAATTGGATAAGTAATTAATGTTCCATTTTCTAATCAATAAAACAAAAAGAGATAAAAGGAATTGTAAGGAGTTCAAAAAATATTTTAATAAAAATCAGACTAATAATTATAAAAAGAGTATATTTCTTAAGTAATTAATGTTTTTTATAAGTAATTAATGTTTCACTTTCTAATCAATAAAACTAACAAAGATAAAATGTATTAAGGGAGATAAAAAAATACTCCCTCCGTCCCATTTTAAGTGTCGTTTAAGGTTGTTACACACAGTTTAAGAAATGTCATTAATTTTCTTGTTTTTACACAAATAATTGTCCAACTCCCTATTATACCCCTTATCACTCTTATTAATTAGTGAATTACATCTCTCAAAACATTTATTTAAGCTTCAACTACTCAAGGATATATTTGGTAAAACATAATTAATGCTTCATTGAAACTATAAAATGACAAATAAAATGGGACAAATTTTTTTCTTTAAAACGACACTTAAAATGAGACGGAAGGAGTATTTAAATAAAATTCAGATTAATGATTATATTTCTTAAGTAATTAATGTTTTATTGGATAAGTAATTAATGTTCCAATTTCTAACTAATAAAACTAAAAGAGATAAAAGGTATTATATGGAGTTTAAAAAATATTTTAATGAAAATCAAACTAATGATGATTATATTTCTTAATGAGCATAATATACCCTAAGTGAACAGATAAATAGAAATGGAGTGAGTAGTTAAGAGTATTAATTACTCCCTATGATTAGACATTAAAAGTTTTAGAAGTATTTATTACATAAATTCCTATTATACTCTTATTTATGGATAATAGACTATAAATGTTTGATAGAAACATGCATTTACCATAAGGATGTAAATGAAAAATTAGCACTTACCATAAGGATGTAAATGAAAAATTAGCACTAATTGTTATTTTAAAGTGACTATCAAAAGTAAACAATTTTAAAATGCTAAAGAGACTACACCCTCCGTTCCATAATTTATGTTGTTTTAGTCTTTTGCTCACAGATTAAAAAAATAATAATTATGTCATGTTTTATTATCTACTCCTATTTGACTAAAATACCCTTATTAATATACATTGAAAATACAAACTTGCATAAATTTATGGAGCATTAAATTTAAAGTCTAATAGTGTTACGTGAGAGTAAAGGTGATTAGTGAAATTGACATGTATATCTATAATCAATAAGTGAGGGTATAATTGGAAAGAAAAAATTAATTGAGCTTTGAAAACAAAAAACAACAAAACTTTTGGGAAAAAAAAGGCTAAAACAACATAACTTACTAAATGGAAGGAGTAACATAGAAAGAGAGAAAATTTTTGGTTAAAGTATAACTTTGATCTTTTATCTTTTAGTGAATTCTTACTCTAGTCCTTTATCTTTTATTTTTGTCAATTTAGTTTCTTATTTTTATTTTGCACACTATATTGGTTCATTTGCACTAACACAATTGTTTGCTTTAGTGAAAATGCCACAATGATAATGAAAAAAATATAAATGAAAGCATTCAATAATGTTATCGCAAAATGATCAATATGGTGTGAAAAAAAATAGATAAATGTCCAAATTAAAAAAAAATAAAAAATAAAAAACTAAAGTAGAATTCACTAAAAGATAAAAAAATAAAGTTGTATTTAAGCCTACATTTTTATAAATCCACACTTATTAAATCTAAATCTCATTGTTTTTATTGGTCATTGAATTGCTTTACTTTTTTCATTGGATATTAATTTGTTTCTTAGCAATTCTTTTAAAACCGTTAATTTTAAAATTGAAAAAAAAGAGCATGTGATGAACAAAGAAGTGTGTGTGATAAGCAAAGTAACAACCGTGTGATAGCTTACTTCTTAACCATCTTTGCAATTTATGTATTATGTTAATTTTAATATTTTACTCCTATATCCTTGGACCACCATGGTCCCAGAAAAAAATTTCACCATCATAAAACCCACCCTAAATTAAACAATGGATCAAATCATATTATCAAACAATGGATCCTTTTTAAACTCAATTTCAGAATGGATCACCGATCCTGTTAGGACTGTAAATATCATAATGGACTTTTTAGCCTCCAGAGTTTTTTTCTTGTGCTTTTCGTTTATTCTTTTAGGATTATTTTTATCTGGGCATGCTCTTAGGCTCGGTTTTTCTCTCTTTGTTTTTTTTTTTGTTTTGGTTTTTTTTTCTTGAGTTACTGGGCTGCCTATTTTGCATAAATAAAAAAATTAAATACTTTTTTTCAATTTATGTAAGTTAATTTTGTTTTCTCAAGAGAATTTTCGTATACGTTTCTATTTTGGTCAAAAGTGATTTTTATGTTGGTTTATGTGTTTTTCATTTCTAATCCCACTAAAACCTAAACCAAACACATACGTAATCGAGAGCGAGTACATAAGAAAATGCATTTAATCACTCTATTTGTAAGACTCTCTACAAAAAAAATAAAAATTAATTGTCCCTTTTTATATGATCTTCTTCAAAACTTTATTCAAATTTAATTAGTTCTTAGTAAGATCCCGTTTGTTTCAGCTTATTTGGTAAAATAAGTACTTGTTTTAATAAAAAAGTACTTATAAAAAATTTTAGTTTGTTTGTTTGTGCTTCTCAAAATAATCAGAATAAGAAAATAATCAAATTTTCTGCTTAAAAAATGATTATTCTTATTGTAACCAAACATACATAGCTTCTGATTCTTATGATAATCACTTAAAAAAATCAATTATTTACTTATAAAATAATCAATTATTTTTGAGATTAAACAAACGCACTCTAAATTACCCTTATTTATTCAACTGTTTTTGTCTGGTTTAAAGTCAATAAATGTAATAAAATAATGAAAGAGAAATTCTCTCTCTTATGATAATTGGATAAAATTAATTAAGTGAAAAGAGAGTAAAATAATTGGAGAATAATTGAATGATAACTTTGAAAATTAATTCAAATTGTTAGACAAATTAAATGACTTTACCTAAATCAACCAATTTTCTAGGTAAAAATACACTTTTCGTCCTCTAAATTTTGCTGTTGATTCAGTTTGGTCCTGTATCTTTTTTTATTCATTTTAGTCCTCTAAGTCTGTTTTTTTGTCCACGTTTGTCCTTTCTGTCAGTCAGATGTTACAGACTAACGAAGCTGTCCTACGTGGCATCTAACTTCGTTAACGTTGCTGATGTGGATCCTACGTGTCCAAAACGTGTCCAGACATGGTGATTACAGTAAAACGACGTCGTTTTACTAAAAATAAGAAAATCTTCATAGATTTAACGTTTTGGCGCAAAACTCCAAACTCCCATTAACGTTGCTACAACTTGAGGAAGAAGGAAGGAGGAATTTCTGTGAGTGTGAGAAGATTGAAAAACGCCATTGTGGAACGAAGTGGAAAAACAAGAGTTACGGTCGATTATCGTGAAGCTCTAGGTAAGGCCTCTTTCTTCTCAGGTTTCTAGCCACAGTATTTTTTGGGATTATTTAAAAAATAATTTTTTGATGGTTATGTAATGGTGGTCCTCACATAGTGGGTCCTATTTTTGGCTTTTTATTACCCTGATTTTGTTGAAAGTGTTGTCGTTTTTATTCTAGGGTTTTGTCATTTTGCAACTGAAAATGGGAAGGTTTGTTATTCTATTGCATCACCGAGGTAGGTTCACTAGAACAAAGAAGGGAACCAAGTATGAAGACGGTGAGGTTATTGAATGAGAGTTTGATGAAGACTATTGGTCATATTTTGAATGCCTTGGTGAGTTGAAGGAGTTAGGCTATCTTAGTGTAAGTAGAATGTGGTATAGTATTGGGGGTAAGTCTCTGGATGTTGGAATGAAGGAGTTTCAAGATGATAAAGGTGCAATGGAGATGAAGTCTTTATCCCAGTGTTTTGGGCAAGTGGAGCTATATTTGGAGCATCCAATTTTTGAACTTGAAATTGTTGAGGTGCCATTTTTGAATGCAAAGGTTGATGAAGGTACAGGGGTTAACAAAGATGCAAAGGTTGGACAAAAGTTGGGTGAGGAAGAGAACGTAATTAGTCAAAAAATGGATGAGGAAGTCAATGATCAAGAGTTTGCTGATATCCTTACTGAAGTTATGGCTGAGCTCTCTGAGGAAGTGGTTGATGTTGATGGTGAGGGAGTGGCTGAGGGAGTTGATGTGAGGGTGGATGAAGTTGTTGATCAGGGAGTTGATGTTGATGGTGAGGGAGTGACCAAGGGAGTGGCTGAGGGTGTTGATGTGAGGGTGGATGAAGTTGTTGATCAAGGAGTTCATGTTGATGGTGAAGGAGTGACCAAGGGAGTGGCTGAGGGAGTTGATGTGAGGGTGAATGAAGGTCCTAATGAGAGAGTTGATGTGAGAGTGGATGAGGGAGTTGATGAGGTAGCTGATGTGATACTAGATGAGGGAGATGAGAGTGATGAAGGTAATGACAGTGCAATGGATGTTGAGTTTGGGGATTCAGCAGATGATCGTGATGATGTGGATTTATTCGAAAATGTCAATGGGGTAGCTGGAATGACTGAGGATGATATAGCCCCTAAGACTACTAAAAGGAAAAGGACCCCTAAGAATCAACGAGAAGGCAAAGGAAAGAAGACAACAAGTGCAATTGGGACAACAACCAAGGGGAAAAAAGGTATTTATATATAATTCATTTTAGTCCTCTAAGTATTAATAAGTGATTCATTTTAATCCTCTAAGTATTTATAAGTGACTCATTTTAGTCCTCTAATATTTGTAACATGGTGGGTCCTTGGTTTTGCTTTTTTGTTATTTAGGTAAAAAGAAAAAGAAAGGTGAGAGCAGTACAAGCAAGGGGGAAGGGAAGAAAACAATCGAGGAAGGTGTAGAAGGTAAAGGTAAAGGTAAAGATACTTTTGATTGTGATGTTGATTATTCATCAGAGGAGTTAGATTCTGCAAGTTCTGATGAAGATGGTGTGACGGTTAAAAGAAAGACTTATCCCTTCTTTAAGATGCCTAGGAACATGGCAGATCATAGGTGGGAGCTAGGGACCTACTTTGCCTCTAGGGATCACTTTAAGGAGGCAGTCAGGAACTATGCAATTCGTTCTGGGAGAGACTTAAAGATTCAAAAGAATGATAACATCAGGGTGAGGGTCATTTGTAAGAAAGGGTGTGAATGGATGTTGTATTGTGCTAAGTTACCCGATGAGGATACTTGGCAATTGAGGAAAATGAATGATGAACATAGCTGCAATAGGGAGTTTAGGGTGAAGCTATGTAGTGCCAAGTGGATTAGTGAAAAGATACAAGATGGGGTTAGGGAAAATCCTGGAATAAAGGTGGAGGATGTAAAGGATAAGACATGGAGGAAGTGGCATATGACTATTACTAAGTCAAAGGCCCAAAGAGCAAGAAGACACGCATTTGACAGGGTTGATGGATCATTTTCAGATCAATTTACAAGATTACATGATTATTGCCACGAGCTTTTAAGATCTAATCCAGATTCAACTGTGAAATTGCAAGTGTAGAACATGCCAGGTGAAGAAGAAGGAGATCCTAAGAGACATGTTTTTCAGAGATTGTATATCTGCTTTAATGGTTGTAAACAAAGCTTCATGAGGTGTAGGAGTATAATTGGGTTGGATGGTTGTTTTCTTAAAGGATCATATGGTGGACAACTTCTTTGTGCAGTTGGGAGGGATCCAAATGAGCAAATGTTGCCAATTGCATTTGCTGTAGTGGAAGGAGAGAGAAAACAGTCGTGGACTTGGTTCTTAGAACACTTGATCACTGACCTTGGGGGTGCAAATGCAGCAAAGATGTATACATTTATTAGTGACCAACAAAAGGTAAAGAAATATTATGCTTCATTTCACTTGTTTTATGCTTCAATAACAACAATTTACAACACTAATATGGTTTCTGTTTGATAGGGTTTGCTGCAAGCACTAGATGAATTACTCCCTGGTGTTGATCAGAGATTTTGTGTCAGACATGTATATAGCAACTTCAGGAAGAAGTTCCCAGGGAAACAATTGAAGCACTTGATGTGGAAGGCTGCAAGAGCCACTTATCCACAAGAATGGGAGAGGTGGATGAAGGAAATGAGGAAGGTAAATGAGGAGGCATTTAAGCATTTGATCAAGATTCCCCCTAGGCATTGGAGTAGATCTAGGTTCTCCTTTAATCTAAAGTGTGATGTTCTTGTCAATAACTTGAGTGAGACCTTCAACAGTGTGATTCTGGGACCTAGAACTAAGCCTATTGTTACCATGTTAGAAGAGATAAGAGTGTATCTCATTGAGAGATGGGCTGACTATAGGAGGAATGCTGCAATGTATGAAAAAAGCATCATGCCAAGAATCTTGGCTAAACTGAAGAAGAACAGGGACGAGACAAGGTGGTGGCTAGTCAGGCACTGATTCATTTTAGTCCTTTAATTTTTTTTTACTGATTCATTTTAGTCCTTAAGTTTTTTTAGTGATTCATTTTAGTCCTTTAAGATTTGTATGGTGATTCAGTTTAGTGCTTTTTTTAGGAGGTCTGCAGAACACGTCTTTGAGGTCAGGCACATTAACACTCTAGGAGACAAATTTGCAGTGGACATCGAAATGAAGGAATGCTCGTGCAGGAATGGATGCTAACTGGGATACCATGTACCCATGCTATTTCATGCTTGAACAATATGAACATCAACCCAGAGGAGCATATTCCTATTTACTATAGGAGGCAAATGTATGAAATAGTGTATGGCTCCATCATATACCCTGCAAATGGTCAGAATGTGTGGGTTAAAACTCCATATGAAGATGTGCTACCCCCACCAATCATAAAGCAACCTGGGAGGCCAAAGAAGAATAGGAGGAAGGATGATGATGAAGTGAATGAACAGAGGACACAAGGAACCATAAGTAGAAAGGGAATACCTAACAAGTGCAGGGTCTGTGGGGTAAGTGGCCATAACAGAACCACATGCCCACTTGCTCCTAGAGTGAACATTGAAGACATTCAATCTACCCCTACTACTGAAGACACTCAAGCACCACCTAGAAGCACTACAGAACCACCTCCCACCCAACCCGGAAGCACTCCAGCACCACCTCCCACCCAACCTGAAGCACCTCCTACCCAGACTCCAGCACATCCAAAGCCAACAAGATTCAGGCCAAAGATTCAGCCAAGAACGGCAGCTAAGAAGACTTGACATTGTGAAGCATTACAAATCATATTTTGAGGGTCTGATAGAACTATTTGGGATGAAAAAAATTCCCCTTTTTTTTTATTTTGTTGGATGCACCTTATATGTTGAATTTTGGTTGTATTTCAGTCCCTTGTTAATTGGTTGGATGTAACAGAACTATTTGCTTGTTATTTGGATAGTCGTTATATAATCATTATGCTTATAATCATTATCCTTCTACTACTGATTTTTATTTGTCTTCATGTGGATATGTCATCAATATTGAATATTAGACACAATGAAAGTGAAACAATGTATTAAATAGAAATTCAAATTTCATATATATATATATATATATATATATATATATATATATATATATAGTCAGATTACAAGGAAAGAAAAATAGAGTAAAAAAAATACTCTACTGTAAATTAAATATAAAACACTACTAAAGACTCATGCTCTATTACTAGTTACAAGCAGCCATTAACAATAAGTTAACAAAAACACTCATAAACAGGGACACCCACAAGACTCTATTTTCTTCGTGTCACAAGCCTCAGAGATTTCTGCAACTCCATTATCCTTCTCACTTGCCTCTGAATCACATTTGACATCTCGTTTGCATCATCATCATCCTCCTCAACCCAGGTAAAGCAGTTGCAAGGTTCACCATACTAGAATCACAAAAAACAACCATTAAACCTTAAAGTCACTAAAAATTGCAGAACAAAGAATGAATAGGTCGTACTCACCTTGTAGTTTGCGCATCCCCAAAATTGTCTTCCATAGTTTCCTGTTGTCCTTGCTGTACGAACCACAACCCTAATCCCACAATCACATATAGGACCCCTCCGCAATCCACTATTCGACCTCCTTGATGAAGAACTGGTTGACATTGTTGCTTAATTTCTACTTCGATTTTGAGTTTCAGTGTGCGCACAAATGAACCCTAGCTCTAATTTGGGGAAAATTTAAAAGAACAAGACGGTGAGGATGATGCAGTACACGTGATGCTTAAAACGAAGTCGTTAGAAACCACATCAACAATGTTAACGGTGTTAGAAGCCACGTAGGACAGCTCTGTTAGTCTGTAACGTTTGACTGATAGAAAGGACAAACGTGGACCAAAAAACAGACTTAGAGGACTAAAATGAATAAAAAAAAGATACAGGACCAAACTGAATCAACAGCGAAACTTAGAGGACGAAAAGTGTATTTTTGCCAATTTTCTAAATTGTTGTCTTTTTTTAGCAGGTCTTATATATACGGACAAAGAGAGTATATTTTATGGTCACCTATTACAAAATATGATTATTTTTTTTATTATGTGCAATATTGCATGCACATGTTAAGAATTTTATAATTGAAAAACAAAGCATTTAATGTAGAGTAAACATAAATTTCATTAATTCTTTCTCATTTTCTATACAAACTTTTTAATTCTAGAATTTTTAACCTGTGCAATATTACATAGGATAGAAAAATCCTACAAAATAATCAATAGTAGTGGTTCTTTTTATCCGAACAATGATATTTATTGGTATTGTAATTGTTGGCCAATTGCCACTCTACCTTTTTTTTTATATTCAATCGGGCGCTAAGGCCTAAAGGAAATTACATGAGCATTCTAGGAAATGAGATGCCATAAGCATCTTCCCATAAAAAGGAAACTAAGAAAGCAGGAGGAGAATCTAAAACAATAAAACTCCTATCAAAACTGTGAGCATAAGAAACAATAGCATTCGTACTACGGTTAGCCTCGCAAAAGACGTGAGCAACGGTAATACAAAAATTAGCACAAAGAATAGCATCAATATCACTAACCACAGCATAAGCTGGATGCGAGGGCAGACAACCATCAAGAACAAGCACAAGTGCAGTCTTCGAATCCACCTGCATCAAAGCACGATGAAAATGAAGCTGACAAAGAAGACGTAAACCATGGAGCAACTCCCATAACTCAGCCATAACCGTCGAATACGAACCAAGGTTACAACAATAGCACACCACAAAATTCCCACAAGAATCCCAAATAAGTCCACCACAAGCAGCCCTTTGGCCACCTTGAAGGACTAAACCATCAGAGTTTAGTTTCAGACATCCAATAGGAGGAGACTTCTAAAAAGTATGAAACTCTGTCTTAGAAGTTTGAGCCAGTGATTTCTCACTAGAATTAATATCAGTAATAGATTTAATGACATTAACACTAGTGAAAATCAAAGACTATACTGAGCCAAAAGAAGAGTTAAAAACTACCTCATTCCTATGCTTCCACAAGAGCCAAGAGATAACAGCAAACACCACCGGCCAAGCTCCCTGGCCCTCACCCATGTTTCTTGGCAAATTGGCATAGAGCCAAGGCTCAAAACTAAGACTAGAAAATTTGCTCCATTGATCCTCATGCACTAACTGATTCATAATCGAAGAAACAAAGTCACAGTCTCATAACATATGAATGATAGTCTCCGGGGAGGACCTTGGCAACTTCTAGAGAAAAGTTCAAATTTGTTGGGGACCTGGCCACTTCTAAACTAAATCAAAAACAGGATGCGGGGAGGAACCTTCCAACACAAGTTCAAGAATAAAATCATAATCCAACTTTAACGTAAACTTGCCATTGGAGGAAGGACCACAGGAAGCCACATCATTCTCCAAATGAGGTAGAGGAATGTGCACTGTGGCGATATGATCACAAATAGCTGGAGGCAATGCAGAAGAGAATACATCCCATTTCCAATGAGAATGAGACGCAACTATCCAGCCAAAACTTGGTTGTAGCGCCATTACGAACAACCCAAGACTGACCACAAGCAGTAAAAGACCAAGACTAACAAATGCCCTTCCAAGTGAGCGACAATAATTGGGAACCAATAATACTTGTAAATTGATGATCCCCACACCGATACAGGGAATGAATGACACAAATCCAAAGAGTCTACAGATTATTTATGAACAGTCAACCGAGCTTGATGAGATAAGCAAGATTGACACTACGAACGTCATGAAACCCAAGGCCGCCACAATCCTTAGGGAGACAAATTTTCTCCCAGGACAGTAAATGACACTTCTTATGTTCAGCCGTAGACCCCAAAATAAAGTTCATACAAAGATGGGAGATCTCATCACAAACCGATGATGGAATTAGCTGGGATTGCATTATATAATTAGGAATGCTCATAATACAGGATTGGGCAAGCATAACACGCCCTGCCTGAGAAAAGGTAGATATCTTCCAAGAAGATAGCTTCAGGAATAAGTATCTCATGACGATCAGGAAGCCACAATAGGAACACCCTAATAACTCCTCAGATCCACAGATTGAGAAAACCCCAATGTGCCACAAATATCATGAGCTAGCCTAGAACCCACATTAGTAGAGAAAAACACTTTCGACTTCAAGCTACTAACCTTTTGTCTTAAGGCAAGGCAAAATTTATGATGAACATCTTTAATAACCGCGCCGGCTCAACAGAGGCCTCAGCCATAAGGATCAAATCATCAACAAAGAAAATATTAGAGATGCCTGGACCAGCCCTCTTAAGACGAGTTGGTTGCTAAGTATCAAGATGCATCTGTTTCTAGAAAAGATTAATTAAGTGAAAAGAGAGTAACATAATTAGAGAAAATTGAAGGATAACTTTGAAAATTAATTCAAAGTGTAGACAAATTAAATGAATTTTTATCTAAATTAATCAATTTTATTAATTCTTGTGTCTTTTTTTTTGTAGAGGGCCTTATTTAAAGGGACGGAGGGAGTATATTTTATGGTCACTTATTACTCCCTCTGTTTTTTTTTCTTCAATCTTTTAAGGTTATGCACATGGATTAAGGAAATGATTAGAGGTTAAATTTTCTAAGAGTATTTATTACATAACTTTCCATTATACCCTTATTTATGGATAGTGGACCATAAATACTTAGTGAAAAGATGCATTTATTATAAGGGTGTAAATGGAAAAATAACATTAATTACTTTCTAGTATTCTAAAGTGACTATCAAAAGTGAACAATTCAAAAAAGCTAAAGAGACTAAGAAAATAAAAATAGAGGGAGAACAAAATAAGATTTTTCTATTTTGTGCAATATTGCACATGTTAAGAATTTTATAATAGAAAGTTTTAATTGAAAATAAAGCATTTAATGCATAGTAAACATAAATCTCACTAACTATTTTTCATTTTCTATACAAATTCTCTAATTCTGAAATTTTTAACCCGTGCAAATGTTGCACCGAATAAAAAAATCCTACAGAATTTATAGGATAATTTAGTAGAAGGATTTAACATTATTTCATAATCAATTGTAGTGTTTCTTCGTGTCCGAATAAGAATATTTAATTAGTATTGTAATTGTTGGCTAATTACTTTGATATGGACTTTTAGGCATGCTTTTAGGCTCTGTTTTTCTCCTTTTTTGGTCTTTTTTTTTTGAGCTATTGGGCTACCTATTTGTATCTTGGCCATTTATATTGGCACCTACAAACTTACACCTGCCACCATCCCTTCTCCTTTTTTGGATATGAAATTACGTGAATGACCCTAACAGACACCATCCCATTCCGGAAGACCTACATCCGTAAAGTTAAAAAATTTGAAATCCTGGAAGGGCCACATCTGGAAAAATTGTGAATTAAATCCAACCCCTAATTCTTTCCATCTCACTTTATTCTTTCTCTTAATTTCCATCACCGAAGTCACTGCGCAACCACCACCGGAACCACCACAAGGACCACCACTGAAACCACCCAGTTGTGATCCACAACGATTCCAACCCCATCATCCACGAAGACCACCGCTACAACCACCGTCACCAGAACCGAAGTGAAGCCCCCCACCATCCACCATTTTAGCTCTGATTTGGTAACTATCATCGACATTAAGGTTTGTTTTTCCTTTCCTCCCTTATTTTTGGTGTTTTAGGTTGATTTCACGTTTGATTCGAAGAAATTAGATTGAATCGTAGGGTAGAAGATGAAAACGCAAATTGCGTTATTTCTGGAGGAAGATTATCCGGGAAATATTCCGGATGAGTCAAATCTGGTAACTCACAGACATGGCCTTTCCAGATTATGCAATTACGTATCCGGATGAAGGCTTTCTGGGAATGTGATTTTTTTGCAATTTGTTATGAATTGTATTTTTAAATTAACAATAATTATGATATCTTGTTTATTAGTTGTAGTTGTTATTACTATATTCCAATTCATTTTAGCGTAGGGTGTTCCCGGATGAAGCTCTTCCGATAATTTACAGATTGTATAATTTTATTTGGCATATTTTTTACTTATTTTTTATTAATTGTTTTTGCTAACTATTTAGATTAATTTAGATATTTATATAAAATTGTTATATTAATTTGATCTAATATTTTAGGATGACACGTGAAAGAGCTAGAGGTAGAGGTGCTCAGTCACAGAGGGACCAACAGCAGCAGGATAGACCAAGGCCCACAGCTTCTGTACGTAGAGGGCTGGTGGCACAGCGAGTAAGAGATCAGGCGGTCCAGGACATTCACTTATTTATGTGAAAAGTGCACAAAATGTGAGTGCAATATGGAAAAACAACATTCACTGCTTTTACAAGTGCAATGTCCCTATCCGTGACAATCACATTCAGGAAGGTTTCATCTCCTAAAAGCAAATTTTGTAATCTTTCTAAAGCTCGTATGAAATTGTTTGCACTCTCAGATTCCAAATAAGCAAAACCAACACAAAATGTAAGATTGGTCGAAGTCACACCGACAATCTCAAGTAAAGGAATTTGATACCTGTTGGTTTTGCAGGTTGAGTCAATTATAAGCACAAGATTAAATGTATTCAATAGCTTGACAGCATCAGGATGTGCCCAAAACAAGTCACGGAACACAACCTCCTCTGTGTTCTCATCCATTTCGTGGCTTCTATACCAATATGAGTAATTGTTGTTGTGCAAATTCATCAATTGTTGCATTTCTATTCTAGTCCCTCGTGTATAACGTCTATATCTTGCACTCTCATTATAGATTGTTCTTATTGTGATCAAATTACCTTTATCGCGGTCTTTGATAGTGAGTAAGATGTCACTCGGCTTCATATTATTCTTTGTCATATCTTGAACAATTAACTTTTGATCTTCATTAAGCCGACCAACGTATGGGTGACCAACCAAAGATTCTACTGCCTCATGATTGTGTTGCCCACATAGAACGCTAAGTTCATTCTTTCTCACAGGTCTTCCCCCTAAGCTTGAATTGGCATTCACACTTCTTTGTACCAATTATTTCACGTTTATATGGGTTCTTGTACTCTTTGTGCTTTCCACCCCTTTTGCAACCCAATGTCACAAATGGTTTTCTCTGTATTGCACCATTATCTGATCGAGTGATAACAATCACAAATCCAGTTGCTTTCCCTACTTCCCGCGCGCAATTAACCAAGTCATCTCTAGTGGGAAAAATCTGCATTAAAACAAATTAACGACATCAATGATATACCTAAAATAGTGGCATAATCAACACAAATATTTACTTTCATTTACCTGGTCTGTCTCAAAGGCATAACGATAGTCGGGTCTAAGTGGTGCCACGATCTCTAATAGGTCATCATTAATATCTACCATTTGTTGGTCCATGTCATTATATTGCGTTAAAGCAGTGAATTCAGCTTCATTAGACTCTCAATATGAAGACATTTTTGCAAAAAATTGATAAAAAATAATTTAGTCAATTGGCTTCCAAAATCACTCAAATTTTCTATTTCTGGAAACTCTACATCCGGAAGGCATTTCGAAAGATCTGTATCCGGTAGGTTTACCGAAATTGTCTTATCCGGACAGTATTACGGAAAAGGAGTCTTCTGGTAAGTTTCGGTAACCCATAATCCGGGAAAAAACAAGGATCTGTCGCAGCAGAGATCACAACAGGGATGGGGAACTTACCTCATAAATGCCCAAATCTTCGAATCTTCCAACAAAACAACACTATTGAAGCAAAATGACTCATAAATGATATATTTTGAAAACAAAAATTGATTATGTAAAATGGGAGATTTGAGAGAGAATGCGAGGGTTGAGAGAGAATGAGAAGGTTGAGAATAAGTTGAAGATAAGGTATGAATGAATAGGATAAAGGGAAGGGATTTTAAAGCCCGGTTGATCACATGGCTTCGTAAAACTTCCGGAAGATATTTTATCTCAAATTTTCCTGTAGACGGCATATCCGGATATGTAACTTCCAATGCTAACCTTCCGGTAACTTTCAGAATGTTTATTCTTACATTTTCCCGAAAAGGTATCATCCGGGTGACCTCCCGAAATACCCTCTTCCGAGAGGGTCATTTCCACCATTATAAAAGTTCCAAACAAAGGGGATGGTGACAAGTGTAAAGAGGGGGTGGTGGCCCTATAAATGGCCTTGTATCTTGTTCTTTCTTAGAGTGTCTCCATCCAGCATGTTGAAAAAAAAAGAGCATATCTAGCACCTTGTTTTACTTTGGACAAAAGTGATTTTGAGCAAAGCTATATAAATACTTTTTTCTATTGGATAATGTCAATTTTTGTGCTTTAATAATCTCAACCATATATATTTGTTTTAGTTTATATGTTTTTCACTTCTCAATCCATTAAAATTTAGAGCCCGTTTATTTATGCTTATTTTGTAAAATAAACACTTGTTTTATTAAATAAAGCACTTCTATAAATTTTTTAGTAAGTTTGTCTGCGATTTTCAAAATAATCAAAAGCAGGAAATAATTAGATTTCTGCTTATTTTATAAAAAAGTGATTGTTTTTATTTAAACCAAACATTAAAAAAACTTCTGATTTTTAAAATCAATTAAAAAAGGGATAATTACACCAATCTCCCTTTAAGTTTGCACTTATTATATTTATCCCCTGGCCTCTTAGTTTTTGAAATTACACAAACTCCACATAAGGTTTGAAATTCCACTATACTTATCCCTCGAGATATCACACTTAGCCCCTGAGGTTTGAAATTCATTATAGTTATCACATGGTAAGTATAATTTTAAAAATTAAGAAATAATAAGTGTGCTTACCAAAAAAAGAAATAATAAATGTAATATGTACAAACCTCAAGAAAAATCGATATAATTATCTCTTAACAAATAATCAATCTTCTACTTATTTTCAGAATCAATTACTTTTAAATTAAAACAAATTACCTCTTAAACCAAACAAGTACATAAGAAAGTGCATTTAATTGGAGTATATTTTATGGTCACCTATTATAAAATAATCAATAGTAATGTTTCTTCATATCCGAACAAAAATATTTAATAAGTAGTGTAATTGTTGGCTAATTGCTACTCTACTTAGATCTGTTGTGTAATTTACTGTATATAATAACTGCATTTCATTTGTATAATGATGGTGTGAATTAAAATGAAACGATAATTTATTATTGTGACATAGCCACATTTGACCGATGAAGCAACTGCCTCATTAATAAACCTTCTTAACGGCATGTCAGCACGTGCGAACCGATATCTCAGGTAAGTATAACTGCAATGTACGCACAATAGGGGACAATTTCAATTTAATTATTTGGGGTAAGTAAGTTTTATCATTAGTATAATAATTTTTTTGTGAAGATTAGCATAATAGTAGTAATATGATACAACAACTTCGAGATTACTTAAAATAGTGCAAATTGCAGAAATGTTTTTATAAGTCTGCTAACGATTTCATAGTAATTTTTTAATTTTTTTAAAAAATATCGAAGTTAAATAACAGGTGGATCGTGGTTAAAGGTGACTAATTAACATTAGCTATAACTGGAATTTAAAAGTGCGTTGTTTACCGCTTATTTTAAAGAAGCTGTTAAAATTTAAAAGTAGTTTTTTTTTTTATTTTATTTATTGGAAGAAAGCTCTCCTAAAAATAAGTCATATGTTTTTAATAGTGAATTTATCAAAGAGTCTTAATTAAGAGGTGTCTTATAATGGTAGTTTATTTTAGGGTGGAGTGCGATACTTAAAAACTTCAAAGACGACTGTGGCATTCCTAGAAACACAGCTTCGGCTATTTAAAGGCCAAGTGCAAACCCTAGCAACATACACTTCTCCAATTTCTACCTTCTTGGTGTTTATTTGGGAGCATTCTCTCATTTTCTAAAGTCGTTTTCACTCCTCTTGGGAAAAACCTTGGAACAATGATGCAAATCAACGATCTAGTGTCTCTGCGAGAAGAGTTGTCTCTTCTACTTTCTTTTTCTTTGTATATATGGATTCTCTTAGATGTTTTAGTTACTTTTGTGTTTCTCCGTTTATTAACTAAATCCCAAGCTAAGGCTACAAGATCTTATGTTAACACTTTTAATCCTTTAATTTAATTTGGTTTGGATCTTTGTGTTGTTTAGTTTTACTTTGATGTTTTATTTGCATAATTAGGATCTGGCCAATTTTGATTGTGGCTTAGTTATCGAGTGTAGATGACCATTCACATTAGATAATGGAATTGTAATGTAGACGAGCGAAAAATCATAAAGAACCAATTTATGATCTTAGTTTCCAACTAGTTATTAAATTAACAACCTTTAAGATGTTTAGGCTTTCTCCAATTTCGATTCTTTAGTGACTACCATTTAGGCAACAAAATAGGGGTAAAGATAATTATAATTATTACATGATCATTGACTAGTTATTGAATTGGTGGGTAGTTGGTTAACTAGTTTAGTAACACAAATCGAAACAAATTGAGAAATAATAGAGAAAAACATAAGTGAACCCCAAAAATTTGACACATGCCGGGTTGGTGAAAGGGACAATGCAACTTGTCGTGCAAAGTGATGAGAAAGGGATTGGCGTACCTAAGGGAACAATGATGAGTAGCAAGTCTCTAGACTCTCGAGCAATTTAGATAGACAAAATAAGTAACATTTCAAGAATGCAATTAAAGAAAAAAAAAAGAATGAATAGAAAAATAGATTTAAGAAATGCATATATGTAGATGCTAAGGTTTTAAAGTTAACTTATGTTTTCCTCTATTATTTCTTAATTCGTTTCTGTTTTTTCACTAAACTGGTTTACCAATTACCCACCAATTCAATAACTAGTCAATATAATGGCCATGTACTACTTATTATCTTTTTTCCTTATTGCTTCCTTAGATGGTTATTGAAGAATCAAAATTAGAGAAAGCATAAAGATCATAAATTGGCCCTTTATGATCTTTTGTTCGTCTACTTTGCAATTCTATTGTCTAATGTGAATGAGTCATCTACACTCGATAACTAAGCCACAATCAAAATTGGCTAGATTCTAATTGTGCAAATAAAACATCAAAGTAGAACTTAACAACACAAAGACACAAACCAAATTGAATTAAAGGATTAAGAGTGTTTCTATTTGTAATGAAAATTATCTTCATGAATTCTAATTTCCCCAATCCAGTTCCAATAGTAAAATGTGATTAGATGAAAATTCAAGCGCCACACGGAAATCAACAGCTAAGCTTGGTGCACGAATTTCGTGAAATAAAATTTTTGTGACACTAAGTATTTTCCAAGGATTAAAGAGTTGACATAAGATCCTCGTAACATTAGCGGCTTAGCTTGGGATTTAGTTACTCATGATAAATGGAGAAACACAAAAGTAATGAAAATTTCTAAGAGAATCCATAAATATAAATAGAAAATAGAAGAGACAAATCCTCTTGTGGAGATGCTAGATCGTCGATCTTGATCACCATTGCAAGATTTATAGGAGTGAAAATGGCTTTAGAACACTACAAGAAATTCGTTTATTAGCATGGGCTTTTAGCCCAAACCAACAAAAAAAGCCTTTGTTAACTTAGCAATAGCTTCAGCCAAGCGTTGGCCACGGGGCTACCACTAAGGAGAGCGTAGCTAATCATTAGTGTCAGCTTTTAGGCCAACCATAATTTAGTGTCGGATAAGCACACACAAAACGCAACGCAAAAGACGCGCCTTTGATGTACGAATAACTGATGCTAATTTTTGAAGGCTTTAGCCCTTGCTAGTATGTGTAGGATTTGGCCCTAGCTAATTTATTATTTTCCTATTCCTATTACTAATTCCAAATTAACCCCAACTCATAAATTTTTAACCATTAACTTTATCCTATTGCTATTCCTAATTTCTAATCATTGTCCTATTTTTCCACCCTACATACTAAATTAGTTAACAATTAACAAAATCCTAATCTTATTCAAATTACTAATTCTAATTCCTAATTCCAATTTAACCCTAAACCATAAGAAAAAACTACATTCCTAAATGGTAAATAATCCCAACCGTGTAATAATTACATTTCTAAATCCTAACTAGTCTAAAATTGCTAAATTAACTTCAAAATATTACAATTTAGAAGAATAACTTACAATAAATAGCAACAATAGGCTACCTTGCAATGTGGTGGTGTGTGGACGTGGCTTCAATGCGAGGTGGTGGCCATGGAGGGTGGGAAAGTCGCCGGAGAGATGAGATGAAGAGAGAATATCGTCGGAGGAAGAGAGAATAGTGGGAATTGATAAATGAACGATGGGAGAGGATTCAATAGGGTAGGGAGTGTTGGATGAATGATGGAAACACCAAAAACATGGTGGTCGTAGGTAGTTTGGAGTATCAAAGATTGGAGAGGAAGAGAGAATTTGGGGGGAGAAAAAGAAGAAAGAAAAGGAAAGTGAAGGAGAAATGAGGAGCAGAGATCTGTATATTAGGGATTAGTGGCGGTCTCACCCTCACTAACAGTTGCTGCCGTTATTAAGTTTCAAATTATCGAGGGCCATAGCCGACAGTAACATGTCTTTCTTTTTTTTTGCACAATTCGAGAATTCAAATTAGTGAGGGCTTTAGCCCACGCAAACAAGATTTTACATTATCAAGGGCTATAGCCCTTGCAAACATGCCTTTTCATTTTTTACGCAACTCGAGATTTTAAATTAGTAAAGGTTTAGTTCCACAAAAAAAAATTAGTAAGGGTTTGGCCCTCACAAATGTGCCTTTTCATTTTTCGCAATTTGAGATTTCAAATTAGCAAGCCCACGCTAACAATATTTCACATTAGCTAGGGCTTTAGCCTTCGTAAATGTGTCTTTTCATTTTTTACATAATTTGAGATTTCAAATTAGCAAGGGCTTTAGCCCACACAAACAAGATTTCACATTTTTTTTCATTTTTCGCACCATAACTTACATAATTTAGTGTCAGCTATATCAATATTAAATTTAGTGTCGGCCAAGCGGACGCATATGTGATGCTAACAATTTTTAAAAATTTTCCTGTTGGGTTTGCGACGGCTTAGCGTTAGTTTGGTTGATGGATTTAGCGTTGGTGTCATGGCTGATGCCAATTTTTCGCAACTAATAATGTGAATTCCTGTAGTGAAAGATGTGAGAATGCTTCCAAAATGCACACCAAGAAGGTAGGAATTATAGAAGTCTTGCTAGGGTTCACATTTGGCCTTTAAATAGGCTCAATGACAATTTTGCGAATGGTACAACCATGCCAAGATTCGCTACTTAGGAGCTTATCTGAAGTCCATCGCCTTCTTCATCACTTAGGAGCTTCAGTCTTTCTCATAGTTATAGCTTCTCAAGGTGGATAGTCGTTGCTTAGCTAGATGTAAGGAACGAGTAGAGACGAGAACATATTCAACGTTGAGCTTCTGCCTTCCTCTGCTAGCAATGACATTTCCTCTTTTCCTTTAAATATATCTTGTAAGGAACGAGTAGAGATGAGAACATTATTACCCGAGGATGATACGTCTTCATAAACTAAGTTTCTAATAAGATAGATCCCCTCGTAGAAATGAGTGTTGCTTTTCCCTGCATCTGAATATGTGCTATAGATTGAAGTTGACCATTTACTTGCAATTTAACTTTGAGGGACTTTGACCATGTAAGCTTAGCAACTTAGGTGTTTCTAAAGTCACTATTCCTCACTGTTTCTCATATTTAGGCGTTGGTTATTGAAGTCCTTTAGAACAAGTGCTTCCTCCTTTAACTCGCCAACTAAGATGAAGATGATTATCTCAAGATTGTACCGATCTTCTTCATCATCTTCATTAATAAGCACTTCAAGAGAACTAATTAGACTTCATTGGCTTGCTTGAGTGCGTCTAATGTCTTCCTATGGAATCTCCATATTTACTCTTCTTCTTGGTTTCGCTTTCAAAATGTTGTAAACATAATTGAAGATAATGTATTGATGCTTGTAGAAGTCCTCTTTATGTCATTATGGTCTTGAAGCTATGATGCCTTATTGCTTTCCTTCTTCTTTGGTTCTCTTGGGACTGTATGTACGTGTAGAAGATTAGATTAACAACTTCACGGGCTAGCTTCATTTTTCTTTGACATATTGGGCAATGCTATAGAAACACACTTAATATATCTACCTATGTGGGTGTGAAGGACTAGACTGCCTTCTATGAAAACATTTGGCAAGATTTCTAGATCACTCACATGAGTAACCCAATGTATGTGCAAGGTCTAAAATAATTATGAGAATATATTATCGCAAAGCTTTCACAATTTTAAAGGTGAAGTGTGTGTTGTGGAGATCTCATCTGAGCCCACTAAGTTCAAGAATAATACACTTCTTGCACCTAAAGTGTTGCCTCATTTCACTACATGTTAGTTTAACTATAGTGACATTAACACTTAAGAACAAAATTCATCCTTTCTTTTTTCCGAAAAAAAAAAATCTCTTTAGTATTTACTTGACATTAACGGAGGATTGTTGGAATAATGGCATTCAAACTCCTTTATTTTCCAACACTTTACTATTTTTAGCTACATCATATCAATGATTATTAGTTTTAACTAGTAAAATTGTGATATATTATTATTGTTTGTTGATTTCTCCTTGTAAGCCAAATAATAACATTATTCAATAGCCTTTACGAGAAATTATTCTCATCATAATTTTGTTTTCAACGGTGTTGCTATGGGAGCCTGTTAAGTATTTTAGACAACTAAAATACTAACTCCTAACTCGTTTCATTATAGTGAAAAAACAGATTATCATCCTCAGGGAGCAACTACAGAACAATTTAGTGCCAATATAAGACTTTGGGCAAAGTTTTCGAAAGGTTTTGAATTGAATTGAATTATAAAACGAATGCTTGTAATGTAAAGGAGTTTAAAACAATTTTAATAAAAATTTTCACTTACAGACTGTAAGATTCTGTGATAATGAAAATAATATTCCAATCTCTTAAAAATATGTGAATTCAATCACGCAATAAGCATATGTTATTGCTTTATGAAAATCCTTTATCAGAACCTCCTTTTAAATCAAACCTCCTTTTAAATCAAATTCTCATTCAATTGAAAAGGTTAGAAAGGAACACGAGAGTTTGAGTAATAGAAATCTAAGCTACCATCTTGAATTGAAAAACAATTGAATTCATAGATGAAAGTTACAGAAGATCTCTCTTTGCACTATTCTAGAATTCTCAACTTCTCTACTCAGACTGCTGTAGCTCCTAGTGAATGAGACCTTTTATAGAGATCCCAAGTGATTATCTTTGCTCAAAATAAGATAAAATAATATCAGATAAGGTTGCTTTAGATCTTTTTTCCTTTTTCTTCACCCTTATCTTCTGTGTTTTTATCTATTTACCTGCAATACAATAATTTTAGGGATCAAATCTTATCTAAATTAGTCCAAGATAAGGATAAAACTCAAATAATCAACCAACTCTCTCTCATTAAGATAAGTATTGAATTTACTAAATTTTGGGGAATTTAATTAAAAGATAAACATAATATCATTTAAAATATATTCAAATTAACCACAAAATAGTTTAATAATTATCCGTCATCAGAGCCATGAATTGCTTTTATATAAAAAGGGATGGAGTGTTAGTTTTCGGAGATAGAAAAGACCAGTAAAATCACTTTTCTCTCTTATATTTTCTAAGCAATTGTTTGTAAAATTATAAGTGTTCTGGTTTCTGGTACGCGAGTTTGAGCACTAGTTATGTTAACTTTGGAGGTCAGTTTTGGATATTGAATTGCACCAAAAGTTTGTTGGAATTCGCTTTCAAGATAATGGTCATACCACAACACTACTTTCTCAGCTCCCTTTTGTCCGGCATGTTTCAATGGTCATGTAAAGAGATGATACATCACCTAAAAGTACAATTAAGGTTAGATTTTTTTTCCAAACCAACACTAACCTTATGGAAGACAATCTATAACTAATCGTACCACTAGCCTAGCAAGTTCATAACTTATAAGGGATAGAGTAATGAGTTATCACTATAAGAATTTTGCATATTAATTAGGCAAAAATTTATACTAATTTATAACAATTCGGTAGTAAAAATAGAATAGTTGCGGATTAGCTACCAATTAGCTATCGAATTTTTAGAGCTAATATTAGGTCTCTAATTGGTAGCGGAAAATTTTCGTAGCCAATTCATAGCTAAAATGTTGTGACAATTCGTAGCTAATTACTATCTAAATCATAGCTAATATAAATAGCTAAATTAAATATTTTTAATTGTTAAAGTCGGTCACCGTACCGGATCAACTGGACTCGAATACCACTATTCGAACGGAGAGAGTATAGTCAAAGACATAAGCCAGGAGAATGGACCACAAGTGTAGGACACCACAATACAATAATATCTTAATACAACCCAATTCTTTAAGACAATATGTGTATGAGTCCATCTACTTATAAACCCTCTAACTTGCTCCGAACTATCCAACGTTGATTCATTATTGACTTCATATATAATTAGTAACTAAATTTAGTAGTTAAGAAAATTAGCTAGAATTTTTTTTGGTAGCTAATTAGTAGCTATTTAGATATAAATTATCTATGAAAAAAAATTTAGTAGCTATATTTCGTAGCTAATTTAGTAGCTAATTAGTGACAAAAAAAAATGGTTAGGGATTTTTTTTTTAGGTAATTGGTAGGTATTTAGATACAAATTAGCTATGATATTTTTTGATAGCTATATTTTTAATACCTAATTAGAAGCTAATTTAGTAGCTAATTAGTATTAGTTACAAAAAATTTTTTAGTAGCTAATATGTAATTATAGATATAAACTCCTATGAATAGGAATCTGTAGTTATATTTAATAGCTAATATTAGATTTTTTTAGTGTATATATCGTTATTATTGATTGCATTCCTTTTAGTATACATTTTTCTTTCTATTTATCTCTTTAATATTTTTATTTATTACATCATCTTTAATATATTTTATTTTCTCCCTCTATCTTTTCATTTTTTTTATCCCTTTCTTCATGTAACTTCTTTCACTCGAAAATTGGAGTGTACATTAATAATTTCTCTAATTTTTAAAACATAAAAGTTTTTTAAGGGAAAATACATAAGTCCAAAAAAATATTTGTCATTTATTAACATTTTTTTTTGTTAATGTATGTTAATTAGTTACGGTTTATATAAACTTTGTCTAACATAATTAGTCCGTTAATTAATATAGATATATAATATTTATACAAACGGATAAATATATATTTCCTCTGTTCTGAAATATTAGTCACTCTAGTAAAAAAAAATTGTTCCAAAATATTTGCCACATTTATATTACCAATACTATATTTATTAACTTTTCCCACTTTTATTATTTTTATAGCCAATAGTTATTGATTAAATCTCAAAGTCAATGACTAATTTAGTTTATCTATGTACTTTTTGTTAGATTCTATACAAATTAATTATTCTTCTTAATCTATGTGAAATCCCCTAAAGTGACTAATATTTTATATTATGGGACGGAAGGAGTATTATTTATTAACGTTTTTCTTAACTTTCGTTAGATTATTTATTGTTAAGTTTTGTTTAACGGATTTGTTCATTAATATACTTCCTCTGTTCTGAAATATTAGTCACTTTAAAGATTTTTACATGGACTAAGAAGAATAATTAATATCTATAGAATTTAACAAAAAGTGCATAAGTAAACTAAATTAATCATTGACTTACTCAATAGTTATTGGCTATAAAAATAATAAAAGTGGAAAAAGTTAATAAATATAGCATTGATAATGTAAATATGACAAATATTTTGAAACAATTTTTGTTACTAAAATAACTAATATTTCAAGACAGAGGGAGTATATTAATGAACAAATCCGTTAAACAAAACTTAACAATAAATAATCTAACGAAAGTTAAGAAAAACGTTAATAAATAATACTCCTTCCGTCCCATAATATAAGCCTCAACTAACATTTCACACCGTTTAAGAAAATTAGTTAAATTATTGGAATTAGAAGTATTAAGTAAACTATTCAGATGTTACACCAATTAAATTTAAACACAATTATTTTTTATTGGTTGAATGACTTTGAAAGTTAAAAAATTATAATAAATGCTTCTTATTTTATGTGTAGGTACTTATATTATGGGACAAGACATTTTAGTAATTGAGACTTATTTTATCTGTAGTGATTACTACTTGACTTTTTCTGTTGGGTGTTGGGTAGGTGTATGGGCTTAAGTGCTTTAAATTGGTAGGAAGAATACGTACATATGTAATGTAAGGATGTGTTATGTGTACACATTTAACGTTCTTGGTGGGCTTTTATGAAGTCAATTTTCCATCTTGTACATTCTGCACCACTGGTGCATATATTAATAGTAGTACACTGATTTTATTTTATTTTTCTGAACACAAGAAAAAAAGAAGAAGAAAAGAAAACACATAAATTTGCTGCTGACAATTGCAACTTGTAAGTGTCTGCTTAGAAACCCATTGAATTTTCGTTTGGGTGGTCTCAGAAAGTTCAATCTCAACTTCTAATGCATTGAATGTGAAAGAAAAGAGTTTAGGAATTTCTTATGTTGGCTTAATTTCAATTTGTCAACAAACACATGATTTTTTTCAAAGTCATTGTTGTTTTGTAATAAAAAAAGTCGTTGTTCGTGGTCACAACTTCAGGAGAACTGAGCTACATTCACGGTTTTAACAATTAAGTTTTGCTTGATGTTAATTTAAAAACTGTTATAAAGTGACATATCAGGGAGGAAAAGCATCTCTTTCACGATAAAAATAATGGATTTTAATCCTTTCAGAGATATATATATATATATATATATATATATATATATATATATATATATATATATATATATATATATTATATAGAGAAAGGATATTTTGACACCAGTATAAGTCCATAACTCTTACACCCAATCTAGACCATTGATCTTATTATAATCTAATGACTGTAATTTATCACTCCATTTGACTCACTTTTCATTTCTCTCACCTATTAATTGTTATTTTTTCCAATTCTCTCCCACTACTCACACTCTCTCTCTCCCACTACTTTCTGATTCCTTCGTATCTCTCTCCCTCTAATTCTTTTTTCTTCTCTTCTTTTTATTTCCTTTCTCTACTTTCTTTCTCTCTCTCCTCTTACTCATTGTCTACCCTCCTCACACTCACGTCTTTCAAACACACAAAGGTGATACCTTTTCTGCTCTGTTTCTCATAACAAGCTAACATGTATTCACATACAATCTTTTGTTGAAGTATTAGAAAAAGACAAGTGACTGACACAGCAGCTTTTGTTGGTATGCATTTGCTCTTCATTTTTGTCTCTATTTCTTTTTAATACTTTTGGTAAAAGTTCATGTTTTAGTTTTGTTCCTTTCAGCTCTCGTACTGCAATGTGACAGTGTTTGCTCATCACATTATGCATGAATTATAATTCTACTTCCTTACTTAATCCGAACCAAAATATAATCCATATTCATTTAAAATTTCTCTTCTATATACACATTTAATTTATTGGTTCTTTTATAGTAAGAAAACCCTTTTATGACTGTTTTATTCATCAATTTTTTCTTTAATCGGTGATTTCAGATATAATGTTTAGTTTTAGTAGTGTTTGTCATCTTCTAGGGGGTGTGAACTAATTTCCTGAAAGTCTGCTTTAGTTTTTATATAGGTTTATTTCTTGTTGGTGTAATTATATAATCCCTTTTGTGTAGTATTGCAATGCCTGTTAACTTTGTATAATTTCTGGTACTTCTTGTACATCTATTAATTGTATATATTGTCATTGTTGCTGATTAAAAAAAAAAAGAGTAGTTACTTTATATTATTATGTAACGATTTTCACAAAAAAATGCTACTAATTATGATAATGAGATGGATAAATATCTAATCATATTTCATATTATTTATTTATTATTATGCTTTCAGGTCAATAAAAAATGGATGTGGACCCTATCGAGTTATCACAAAGGGATACAGAGACTAATATTCTCAGGGATGAATCGGTAATAAATTTTGAAATTTTTGATATACCACAATCTTCCTTGATTGAAGTACTCAATGACCCTCATGTTGGTATGGAATTCGATTCACTTAAAAAAGTGAAGGATTTTTATAAATCATTTGCCAAGATAAAAGGGTTTGGGTATCGTATTCGGTCTAGCAAAAGTAATTACTGCAAATTTGTATGTGCTAGGCAAGGTGAAAACAAGGTGAAAAGTAATATGGGAATAGTTAAGAAGAAGTGTTTAACTATCCGTATGGGATGTCAAGCATCACTTATTGTGAAAAAGAAGAAGAATCAAAATGTATGGGTTATCAAATCTTTTGACAATAACCACAATCATCTCATGGCTAGTCCTAAAAGTGTGTCTCTTTTTAGATGCCATAGAAAAATGAATGATGTTGCAAAAAATCTTGTTGAAAGGTTTAGTGAAGAAGGATTACCTATAGGAAAGGTGGTCTCCATGTTTAGCGGCAGTGATTAATCTTTTTCCAATAGAGATTGTTGGAATCATATGAAGAATGTTCGTAGCAAGAATTTGGATGTTGAAGATGCTCAAGGTGTTTTAAATTATTGCAAACAAAAGCAAGCTCAAAATTCTGATTTTTTTTATGCAATACAATGTGATGGTGAAGCTAGAATGATGAATTTATTTTGGGTGGATGCTAGATCAAGATTAGCTTATCAGATATTTGGAGATGTCATTACTTTTGATACAACATACAAAACCAACAAATATAGCATGCGTTTGCCCCATTTACTGGATTAAACCATCATCTTCAATCAGTTTTGTTTGGCTGTGCATTATTGCAAGATGAATCTGAGACATCTTTTGTATGGTTGTTTGAGACTTGGCTCGAAGCGATGAATGGGAAGAAGCCTATATCTATAATAACGGATCAAGATTTAGCAATTGGAGCTGCTATTGCCAAAGTATTTCTAGAAAGTCATCATCGTTTATGTTTGTGGCACATTAGAAAGAAGTTTCCTGAAAAGCTTGCACATATCTATCATAAGAATTCATCATTCAAGCGCGAGCTTAAAAGGTGCATTAGAGAATCACCAACTGTCAAGGATTTTGAAGATGATTGGCATCGTATAATGACAACGTATGAATTACAAGAAAATGAGTGGCTTCAAAGATTATTTCAAATTAAAGAGTCATGGGTACCAATTTATAATAGAGGCACTTTTTTTGCTGGTATGAATACTACGCAGAGAAGCGAGAGCATCAATTCATTTTTTGACTCCTTTGTTAATTCTACCACACCACTTACTGATTTTGTGGTGAAATTTGAAAAGGCGGTAAATCACCGGTACGAGGCTGAGAAAAGAGAGGACTTTGAGTCTAGACACAAATCACGCATTTTGAGTATTGGCTCGAAAATTGAGGAGCACGCTGCATCAATCTATACTAGAAATGTGTTTAGGAAGTTTCATGAGGAGCTTGCTAGTGTGAGTCATTTTACAAAGGAGAAGCTTGAGAAAAATGGTTCGCAGTACAGGTATCGAGTATCTAATTGTTTTAATACTCGAGATACATTTGTTGTTGATATAAACTTGGAGACAAAGAATGCTACTTGTGGATGTCAACTCTATGAATTCTTGGGAATATTGTGTAGGCATATTTTGATGATTTTTCAAACAAAAAACATTGTTCAAATTCCTAGTCACTATATTTTGCAACGTTGGACCAAAGAAGCCAATCGATTTCTTGAGATTGGTGACATAGATAATCAGAATCATGAATCAAGTGATTTGAGAAGTTTACATGTGCAGCAACTATTTGGCAAATTTTCAAAATTGGCAGAGAGGTCCGAAGAAGCATACAATTATATTCTGGTTGAACTTGATCGTGTTTTTAATACTGCTTCTACAATGGAGAAAGAAGTGGCTGAGAATTGTCTTGAGTCTGACCAGCAAACTTTGATGCTTGAATCATTGGATGATGTTTCTAATTGGAATATCAAAGACCCTCAAGTATCTCAAACAAAAGGTAGAAGAAAAGTGACCGTAGCAGGAAGATACAAAAGTGCTCTTGAATTGGCAACAAACAAGACCTTGGTTAAAAGGAGGCAGTGCAAATCTTGTGGAGAATATGGTCACTATCAATCAACTTGCAAGAAATATGCAACATAGTGTAAGTGATACTGATTTAAAATTATTTATTCAACTATTTTGTTAATTTGTATTTCTTATCATTCATTTTTCTATTTTTTTGGCAGATTCGTTCGCCAAATGTGGAAAGTTATCTCTTCATATCAAGGTTTTGATAATAACTACTAGGTATGTGAAGATGATATTATAAATTAGACATTACCTGTTGAAATGTTTATCCATGTTAGTTTATTTTAAGTGTTAAATTTTTAAAACTCATTTGTTTAGAATTCCTATTTTATGCAGAGGGTTGCCTATCCCATTTTGCCACTAATGGAGCCTGATGCAGTGGTGCAGAGGTTGATGTTACCAGTGAAGATGCATGATATTTATCTGAACTTTATTTTTGTTAGGCATTTTAGTTTTTATTTGTAAGACTGTGTTGGCCTATTCGTACCTGTTTCATAATTATTATACTTATTACCTTCTAAGCTTGTGTTGTTTCTTCAATTTATTTTAATTTTCATGTTGAGAGTGTCTAATTTTGAAAGAGATTGCTCATGATAGACATAATATAATTCAAGTGCCTAACCTTTTCGGATTGTAATATCCCTTATATTTGTAAGAGCAAGTGAGACAATGTTGAAAGAGTAGTTGGTAAAGTGAAATGGAATAATTGTTGTACCTATAATTAGTAATCTTATCTTCGAATGACAAATATGAGGGATACTACAACCCATAAGGCATGTTATCTAACAGAGATTGCCAATCCTCTCTGTTTTATATATTTAGCCATGATCCCAAGTGAAAAATAAACAAGTCCAAGTCAAAATTTAAAAAAGAGATAATAGCACTATATTAACAACTAATTTCCCTGCAATACAAGAAAAATTTCATTTTATACATATTTTTACAGTAAAAAATTATGAGTATACACTATACAATAAAAAAAAATTATTTATAACAAATAGTCTATAGCACACCAAGAGTTCAACTTTGATCAATAGGGATAAGATATGCACTTATGCATTAAGTAATCCATGGCTTTTTTAGTTTCATTATATAGTCATCACTTGACATCCTTCGATCTTGTTGGAGAGGCTCATACCAAACGAAACACGAGTTAAATACTTAGAAGTTGTTCTCCTCCTCATTCACATGAATACTTTGGTTTATATCCATCCACAAAAATAACCATGAATTACATTGCTGCATTTCATCGAACAGTTGGTATCCATCATTTTCAATTTCATAGAACACCATAACCAATAAACCCCAATCCAGTTGAATGTTACCCATTCTCTACATACTTGCTCTCTAGCTCACAACAGCTGTTCTCTGCCATTTTTAATTTTACAGAACACTTTGATCAATAAACCCCAATCCTGCAACCCTTTGTTGGATCAAAAACATAGCAACTACCAAATCTTCATCTTCTGCCATTGTTACTATTCACCAGATTAGAGCTACAGGGATGCCTCCGTCAATGCAGAAATTTGCCCACATAACTATAGTGTGGAATCCGTGAGAGTAATGAAATAAAAAAAAAAAGAGACGAAAAAGGAATTAGAGGGAGAGAGATACGAAGGAATCATGAAGTAGTGGGAGAGAATTGAAAAAAACAACAATTAATAGGTGAGAGAAATGAAAAGTGAGTCAAATGGAGTGATAAATTACATTAGATTATAATAAGATCAATGGTCTAGATTGGGTGTAAGAGTTATGGACTTATACTAGTGTCAAAATATCCTTCCCCTATATATATATATATATATATATATATATATATATATATATATATCATGTTCCCCATTTTATAAAAAAGAGATAATAGAATAATGATAAGTAGGTCTATTATTATTTTGTTGTGTCTATCTTACATATACATGAAGAATGGAACATGACTAAAGAGAAATATGAGAGGATTCAAATTCAAAAATAATTATATATATTGTGTTGGCTTTTTTTTTCTTTCATCTATCTCTCTCCTGATGAATATAAATTCCATATTAAATACTTCGTATATGTAAGTCCCTAAAAAAATTTTGATGTTCCTTTTAATAAGCTCCTGTCATAAAAGAGAAGCATTTATTATATCTTTTTAATTTTACCTTTAATTAACTAATTAAGGTGGTTGGGTTGGGTTTAATGAAGAAGAGAGACATACAATTGAATTTTAATCAAGGTAATAGTGGAAAGACATTAATTTTTTTTTCAAAGTTAATGCATTTTCTTGATATTAACACTTTCTTTAGTATGCGTATTTTTTTGTTTAGGGTCTTACATATAAGTACCAAGGTAGTATGTGAGTCCTTATGGAGTAAATTTTAAACAAGAGAATGATAGACATAAAAGTACTAACATGATAGATATGTTATTTTTGAACATTATAAATATGCGAGTCCTTATGGAGTAAATTTTATAATGAGTAATGATGTGCATATATCTCATTTTTTGTGCTTTTTTAGTGTATCTTAGAATATTTATCGTCGATCACAATAACTAATTTTTTCACTTATTTGTAAGGACCTCGGGTCGAAGGGTGGAATAAAACTGCTCTATGTTCAAGGTGAGGATGGAATCCTCAACACTTCATTAAGGAACGATGAGTCCATTCAGGTCAATCGCATCTCATGGTATTTTCTTTTGGTTCATAAAAAAATATTAGTTGGGGATTAAACTTGAAACTCACTCACGTATTTCTTTATGTACTTATGAATTGAACTACATAACTGAGACACCTCACATTTTATGTTTAAGTAATAAAAAAGGATAATGATAGAAAAAAATAATAAATAATATGATAGATAATAAAAAGATAAATAAGAAAAATAAGGTGAAAATAAGTTCAAAAAAATAATTATTTCCACTAATTTTTATAATTTACTACTTTATTTAAACCAAATTAGATAAACAACGAGAAATCTTAGACGAATTTAAAAATAAATTAAAACATAAAACCAAGTAAGACTCCTCGATTAATGGATAGATAAAGTCAAAAAGGAAGCATTTACATTCTACCTTACCCAATTTCAGAGTTCAACAACCGGAATTGCCTATTTTATTACCGGTACCAAAAATCCTACATTGAATAATGTTAAAACTCTGATTCGGTTTTCATTACATTATCCATTTGATTAATAAAATAGAAATAATCAGTGAAGTTTGAATCTATATATTTTTTTTCAAAGGTAAGTTTAAATTTTAAATAGTCATTCAAAAAAATAATTATAAATGTATATTATTTTATTTCTAAAAAATATAATAATAATTTTTTATTATATTTGATTTTTTAAAAAACACTCTAGAAACACACTAAATAGTATTTACCATTTTTTATTTTTATTTTTTCTATTTCACTTTCCAATCCACACAATTAGAATGTGCACTTATAATTTGTCATTGGTGATTAAATACAGCCATATAATATTTAGTGTTTAAGGACATTATTTTTTTTAAGAATTTAAATGTAATAAAAGAATATTGAAATGTATAATTTTTTGTATTCTTAAAAAGACAGAACAATGTATTCTTATAATTATTTTTTTACTTCTAATAATCTTAATTAATATTATGAAGAAACTGTCATTACCCTTTAAATGTAAACTCACTTTGTCAGAAGCATTTGTAGTCCACTAACCAATGTCCAATTAGCTAGCGCAAACTTCACCCACTTGCATTTTTCCTAAACAGAAACGAGACCACGATCTTGCCATATAGGGAGCAAAGAGGTAAAAGCCTAGCAAATTTAAAAATCAATTCCAAACTCAATAATTTTTAAATATTTACTGACAATATATATAATATAATATAAATATACCCATACATAACTTCAGAAGCTGCCAAAACAATAAAAAAAGAGAAAAAAAAAGAAGAAAAGAAAAAGAAAAGAAAAGAAAAGGTCGGTTCCTAGTCATTAATAGAATTGTTGCAGAGAAAAGCAAAATATGTCTGGGAAGCGATCCATTGTCACACTCTGTTTCTTTCTTCTATATCACTTTCTCTTCATTTGGGACACAACACAACACGCTTAGAAACTAACTCAACATGATGCGTATTCACTTCATCTTCTTCTTCCTCTTGTCACTCTCATCTTTCCATGTAAGAAACACATTGTTATTGTACTACACTGCATGGTTTCTGTTAGATTTATCTGTCGTTTAATGACTTTCCTTTAAATGTATCTGTCGTTTAATGCGTTTCGTTCAATGCAGGTTTCTCTAGCAACCACAACGAGCAAGGGAATAAACCCGTTCAGCCCCAAAGCCTCTCTCATTCGCTATTGGAACACACGCGTATCGAACACGCTTCCAATTCCTGAATTCCTTCTCTCCAAAGCTTCTCCCCTGAGTCCACAACACTGTGCCGTACTCAAAAACTACCTCTACATTCGTAACCACCAAAATAAACGGTTATCTTCGCTGTTTCACCGTTCGTTTTGCTCTTCACCGAACGTGTATTGTTCCTTTGACGACACAGTAAAAAGTCAAAACGCTGCCGTTTCGAAAAACGACGCCAACTTCGCCGTCTACGCTAACAAGCGTTTCGCGAACTACGGCTCCTCCCGAGTCGGCGGAGTCGACTCTTTCAAGAACTACTCCAACGGTTTGAACTCGAATAGAGATTCCTTCAGGAAATACAGTACGACCTCAACTCGTCACGGTGGAGAGTTCAAGAACTACGCAGAAAACGGCAATGTGGCTAATACTAATTTCACCAGCTACGGTTCCGGTGCAAATTCCGGTACCGGAGATTTCCAAAACTACGACAAGACGGTTAATGTTCCGAACCTTGGATTCAGCACCTACGACTCCGGCGCCAGCAACCACAAGCTCTCGTTCACCAGCTACGGCAATGAAACAAACTCTGGCTCCCAATCGTTCGCCAGTTACGGCAAACGCGTTCGCGGAGGAGCGAGTGATTTCACCAATTACGCCGACGGATCCAACATTCAGCAATCTGAGTTCACGAGTTACAGTGAGTTGGGAACCGGAGCGGCTAACGACTCGTTCAAGGTTTACAGTTTCAACGGCAACAATCCTCGAGTCGTTTTCAAAAACTACGGCACCGGCTCCGTCTCCGGCACTGACACATTCGTCAGTTACCGTAACCGCGCCAACGTCGGCGATGACTCGTTCCAAAACTACGCCGGGAAATCTAAATCTGGCTCCGCTACTTTTTCAAACTACGGTCAATCTTTCAATGTGGGAAACGACACTTTCACTGAGTACGGGAAAGGAGCGTCAGGTCGGACTTCGTTCGGGTTTAAGTCATACGGGTTGGGCCGCGGGTTCAAAGGGTACAACAAGGAAGGCGCGTCGTTTTCGGAGTATCACAATTTCAGCGCGATGAGTGGCAAAGTTGTAAATAAGTGGGTCGAGCCAGGTAAATTTTTCAGGGAATCGATCTTAAAGGAAGGGAACGTGATGGTGATGCCGGACATTAGGGATAAAATGCCTGTAAGGTCGTTTTTGCCCCTATCTATTTCGTCGAAACTACCATTCTCATCGTCAAATCTCGTTGAAATGAAAGAAATGTTTCACGCGCGGGAAGGCTCCGCAACTGAGCGCGTGATAATGAACGCGTTGAGCGAGTGCGAGAGAGAACCGAGCCGGGGAGAGACGAAACGGTGCGTTGGATCAGCGGAGGAAATGATAGAGTTTGCAATTTCGGTGCTTGGTGCTGACGTGGCAGTGAGGACTACTGAGAATGTGAATGGATCCGGAGGGAAAGTCATGATTGGAAAAGTCAACACAGTGGACGGTGGAAAAGTGACCAAGTCAGTTTCATGTCATCAGAGTTTGTACCCGTACCTACTGTATTATTGTCACTCCGTTCCCAAAGTGAGAGTCTATGAAGCTGAGATTCTTGACGTGGAAACTAAGGCGAAGATCAATCATGGGGTTGCCATTTGTCACCTGGACACGTCAGCATGGGGCCCAGAGCATGGGGCTTTCTTGGCTTTGCGGTCCTCCCCGGGGAAAATTGAGGTGTGCCACTGGATTTTCGAGAACGACATGACGTGGACCACTCCCAATTAAGAAGAAAATCTCTCCTTTGGTTTTTTCAGCATATCAGAAGGATTCAATAATTTAATATTGAGAAGCCACATTGCGTTTTTCTTTGCTTATTTTTTAGAATTTCGGAATTCTATTTGTAATTCAGCTGTCTGTTTTTGAAGGGATTTGAATTTTTGGTCGATTTTTAAATTATCGTGATGAGGAATCTAAATACTTCTTGTGATAGTGATAGACTCTGTTCATTTTGTTATGGCCTTGTTTTTATTCCTTTCTGTTCTTTTAATCTTTATAAATATGAAAAGAAGTGAAGCAAGCTTTCAGAGTGGAGGACAAGCGAATATGCAGGGCTAGTCAGTAGAGAGACGAATGTTAAGAAAGGTTTGGTTAATCTAGTCATTACGTGTTTTTCTAGGGTAGCATCTCAAGGTTCCAATCCTGGCATGACACTGTGGTCCTACGCGAACGAGCCAAGCAAGACTCTGTGTGTGTTTGATTTTCAATTGATAAAAAGTAAAAAAATTTTAAAGTTAGAAATGGTTTTATCAGTTAAATTTAATATGGATTTGTATCAAATAAATTATGATCATTAATGCTAAAGTGAGAGTACTTTCACTCTTAGTGATCAGAACACTAAATAAGCACTTTAAATTTGGCCTCTGTCACAATGCCATTACCAAAACTGTATTTGAGTGTGAATTTGATTTTCAGTGACTTACATTTTGTTTTTGATAAGCTAAAGTGCATCCACACAAGTTTGAATTGAGGACTTATTACTAAAAGTAGTATTCCTCAACTATCCGATCAACCTGTTAGATGTTCAATGACTTGCATTTAAAACTTGATTATAACTACAACGCGATGATAACTGGAATTTGAAACCTCATAGAAAATTAAAGTGACGTTATGGTTGGCAAGCATGCTTCACTTGGTATGCGAGTGACATAGTTCATTGTATTGTAAGGGGAATGTGGAGGGTGCAGGGCATGGATGGTGAAGTGGGCGCATGTTAAAGGAGAGGGAGTGATTGTGTGGTATAAAGTGAGAGCAAAAACGGCATGCTCACATTGCAGCTTTAAGTGAAACCCAAGAAAGAAATGAAGCAACCAAAAGGCTCAAAGTCACGATTCCTAGCTAATGATAGGTGAGTGGGTGTAGAGTCATGGTGGTGCATGTGTGGTGCATGTGTGACAGAGGCAGGAGACAAAATCAGGTAATTAGGACCCACTTACCACCTTCTAATTGCATGCCCCTTTAACCCTTTTGGAGCTTTGGTTTAACAGTCTACATCATCCATGTCTTAATTAATTAGTTGATGGGTCACGGCTTAATTCATATTTGGTCATCTTGTAATGCTAGAGTAAATTACGATAATAATGATTGATATATAACTATTAATATATATAATTTATGTTAAAAGATTTTGTAGTTCAAATGATATAAGGAGAAGGTTTTGGAATTCGATTTTCGGTGGGGTATATTTAAGAGTAAGAGTAGTGTAGTATGAGGATACGTGTGTTTGGTCGAGAAAAAAAATACATATAACTCATTTATAGGGTGTGTTTGGATACACAGCTTAATTAAGCACTTATGTAATAAGCTATTTTTAAATTAGAGTTTTTCATAGAAAAAATTATAAAACATGCTTGAATAAGCTAAAAACAGCTTAATCTGATAAGTTACTTCAGGAAGTTTATGAAAATAAGCTGAAAGCAGCTTATGGGAGCCCATAAGCTATTTTCATAAGCTACATATAAGCTCTTCCAAACAGGGTTATAATTCATAAAAGTAAATGAGTGGTATGTGAATAGTGGGTGTATCCAAAACTTTTTTCCATAAATTAACTTCTTTATCTCTTTAATGATATGCTGGTTGGTTCTTTTCTAAAGTAGCTTTTGCTGTTCTGTTCTCTATTGTGTGTGTGTGTTTTTTATTTTGGTAATTCTTTATTGTGTGTTTTTTTTTAGCCAACTCTTTATTGAGTGTTTTGACTGTTAGATCGTAATCGTTTTTTAGGTGGTACTCTTCTCTCTTTATGGGCTGATAGTTAGAGCTTTGGGCCCAGGTTAGTCAGGTCCTTTCCTAATTGATCATGTATGCAGGATGTTTTCAGTCCGTTTACTTGAATTTTTATATTTTGTTTTTAGTTTTAGTTTTTTGTTTTTTTTTTAATATATATATTCAACATAACAATAAGGTTCAAAATTTTTAATATCAATTTTAATGAGTAATTACAATATAATTATTGATTTGTTTTTATTTTTTTTGATACTTTTGGAGACTTGTATAACAAATATTAAAAACAACTAAAACAAAAATAATTTATTTTTAATGTTTTGAAGAATTTATATATCTTTCCTTTTAAACCAAACACAAAATACTATTTTTAGTCACTTAATCTCATTCTTTGAACCTAACACATATAAAATATAAAATAAAAATGTAAAAATAAACAAACCCTTATGTTTTTAAAGAAAATTTTTCATGTGAGTTCATCAATTCGAAAATTGATTGAAGTTTTGCTTCAAGATTTCATTCATCCATTCTCCATCTTCAAGATAATCATTGGGATTTCACATTCAATTGATCTAGTTTAGAAATTCTTCATGGTTGATTAAGAAAGAATGCTTCATATGAGTCAATTGATGGTTTTTAGGTGAACTCATTCCATTTCTTAGTTTTTGATTCAATTTGTAATTTGGTTACATTGTAATTTGAATTTAATTCTTGGTTTTGGTGAGCGAGCAAGTGAGTCAAGTGCTTGGTACCTATAACCCATAAATCTTGCTCTCCTTAGTGAGTCTAAGGAATTTGGGGGGCAATAGGCTTGCCCAAAGGATTTTCCTTGTGTGATGCATACAAGTTGTTTGATTGAAATCGTAAGAGGATTCTTAGGTGCTTGTGGTGTAAATCTTAAGGGGTGCCCTTAAGTAGATTGTGTGAAAGTCTTAGGTGGTGGCTTATGCATTGTGTGCTTGTGCTAGGAGTACAACTTTTAGTGGATTTTGAAAATCACAAAAGCGAGATCTTATGTGGAAATCCAAGAGAAGGAGTCTCTTGGTGAAAATCCAAAGAGGCGAGTCTTTGGTGGTGGCGTAAATCCTAAGGGAAGTTTAGGTGGCTTAAAAAATCCTAAAGGGCTTTATGTGATTTGTCAAATCCATTGAGAAGGTGTTCTCTTGGTGAAATAGTTGTTTGGGTAAAGGTTACCTAGCTAGGTGGGGGTGAATCTTGCATCTTAAAAACTATTGTAATTGAAATTGTGTGAAAAGTAAAAAATCCAAACTAGTGATTGGCTAGGCTTGGGACTGGACGTAGGTGTGTTAGAACACTGAACTAGTATAAATCGCTTGTGTTTTCTCTCCTTCATTGCTTTCTAGCATATTTGCTTAACACACACTTATCACACGTACAGTTGTCAATTGTTATCTTGTTAATTGAACCTAACAACAACAAGACAATCTTCATAAAACAAGCACATTTCACTTGAGTGAGTTAAACACCATAACTTGCATTCTCATTAGCTACCTTAAATCATATCCACATTTCACATTGCTTAGAGGATTTACAAACTTGAAAAGCTTCCGCGTGTAAACTCTAAAAACTAAACTCTACTTAATTCACCCTCCCTCTTAGGTAGACCATACACTATCCTATCTTACACAAATTTGAGTTCTGTATATATGAAGCTTCATTCCTTTTGGATCTGAGTTCAATGAATTTGAAGTCTGCAACTTCTAGTTTGACACTACAAGAATGCAAATTATTAACTCTATGAAATTTGCATTAGCGACGACACCGATGCTACTTGCGTTGGCTAGTTCGATGCTAAGTCATCGCAAACTGTTGAAAGTATGATAGCATGGGATTAGCATTGGCCTAGCTGACACAAAATTTGGTGTCGGCCAAGTCTGGTGCAAAGTTAATGCGTGTTGGGAATTGAACTGTCGTCTTGCGTTGGCTTTTTGTTGGTTAGCGTCAGTCTTCCAAAATTAACATTGGCTAGATCTTGCAACTTTTTTTGTTGGTTAGCGTCAGCTGGACCGACACAAAATTAGCATCGGCTAGATAGATGCAAAAATGAATATATTTTAATAAAAAAAATAAAATTGGGCAGCATTTTTTGTTGGTTAGCGTCAATGAGCCAGAAAACTCTGTTCCGCTAAACTTGGAAGATTCGGGCTTGGCGGCCATCAATCCATTTGTCCCCTACCATATGCTTCTAGCAGAGGCTGAGAAGATGGCTGAGGAAAATACTGGAGGAGGTGAAGGCGAAGCCCAAGAAGCCAGGAATGTTGCTGAACCGATGGTGGAGCTCAAGACATTGGGAATGCTGAACAGCCGAACCTGGCATGATAACTTTTATTATTTTTTTGTTGTTGTAAGCAGTAAACACTTTATCTTGAATGTTAGAGCTTAAACATACTTTCTACTGGTCTTTTTTGACTAAGTGTTTGTTTGCTACAATTCTTCCCTCTGACTTTGTTTGATTGTGACCTAATCCCGGGGTATGAAATCATGAATGTTCAAGAGCTTTGAAGGCAATGTTCAAAGACTCAATAGCGTCATGAGTTCCATATGCTTTAGTTTCGCAAGTGAGTTGGGGTAGGAGGCCTTGATCCCATATGATCTTCTTCTAATCAGTCTCGCATCTCGGGATACTGACTGTTGGATCAAATGTCCTTACGAAATTATTCCTATGATGTTCATGTCAACTTTCTGAGATGATTCGTAAACTTGAGACTCTAAGTCCTATCTCGGTTTCCACACTACGTAGTTTAAGTCAAGATTAAATGAATTAGTGACTCAAAGTCCTATCTCAGTTTCTGTTCTTTTTGATTCGTGACTTGACAAATGTTAAAGTATGCACTAAGAAAAAAGATTATAATTGGAGGTAAAATTGGATCTTTCATTAAATCAAATAATTGGGGTCTCGTTAAAACCTACAATGGTAAAACCTTTGGGATAAAATCCGCCGTAGGAAAAAGAGTACCCCACAGTTACAAGCAATTTATTCATCAGAGGTTTACATACTTGACTGTAATAACGCCTTAATTAGATCGAGCGCATTCAAAGTTCTGGAATTTCCTTTCCTTTTAAGGCCTTCCCAATTTGCGGCTAACTTCCCGTCCTTGGCGATTTTGTTTCATATGCTAATCCGGCAGAGCACTAGGTCACCAATTTCGAATCTTCTTTTTTGGACCTTAATGTTATACCTTTGGACTACTTGTTGTTTCCGGGACAGCTCCTTTATTTTGTCTAGCTCGCGTACCTCATCCACGAAGTCCAATTCTTCCATAATTTGTTGGTCATTATCCGGAAGAGGATATATCATGCGCCATGATGGATCTCCAATATCTACCAGGATGATGACATCTGTTCCATATTGGTTTGAAAGGGGTATTTCCAATAGAGCTATGGGGGGTAGTTCTACGGCTCTAAAGGACTTGGTATAGATTCTCCCCCCAATTGCTCCCAAAATCTTCACAATGTTTCCACAAGCTGGCAACGGTTACTTAATTTGCGGCTTCAGCTTGACCATTACTCTGAGGACGTTCAACCATAACGAAATGCTGTTTGATGTGCAAACTGGCCAACATTTCTTTAAAACCTTTATCAGCGAATTGGGTTTCATTATCCATGATGATATTGGCGGGAATGCCCAACCGACATATTATATTTTTGAAAATAAATTTTAGGGCCCGTACTGAGGTGATGCTGAATGAGGGTTCGACTTCAATCCACTTTGTTAAGTAATCCATCACTACCAACAAGTGCTTCAGCTGGCCTGGGGCTGCATGGAACAGGCCCAACAAATCAAAATCCCAAGTATGAAAGGGCTACGATGCTGACATGGTGTGCAACTCTTCTGCTAGGAAATGGGTAAGTGGACTACGAAGTTGACACGACTTGCATTTTTAAACATGATTAGCAGCATCTTCATTCTTTGTTGGTCAGAAGTATCTAGCTCTTAAAGCCTTCATTGCTAACGACTTCCAGCCACCGTGATGTCCGCAACTTTCCTCATCATGTATTTCGGTGAAAATGTACCATACCTCAGAGGGGACAATACATTTCAAGAAGGGTACTGCGATCCCTCTTTAGAATAGATGCCCTTCTACAACACATAACTAGGTGGCTTTCATGACAATTTTCTTTGATAAGAAAAGATCGTCCGGGAGTGTGCCTTTCATAATCTATTCCTTGAGTGGGATCCTGCAATCATATGAATCGACTTGGAGAATTACACATGGATTGGGTAATATTTCTTCAACCACGGAACTAGCATCCCGGTCGGCTTGGTGTTGGCCAACTCAGAAAGTAGGTCGGCTCAGTGGTTTTGCTCCCTTGGGATGTACTCAATTTCGAACCCAGATAATCCTTCTAAGCTTTCTTTGACTTTAGCAAGATACTTTTGAAGAATGAGTTCTTTGGCCAAGTAGTATCCTCTAATCTGTGAAACCATGAGTTGGGAGTCGTAACGGATAATCAATGTTGTTGCCCCCAGTTCTTTTGCCATCCTTATGCCGACTAAACATGCTTCACACTCTACTTGGTTGTTGAAAGTCCAAAAAGCAAACTTTAAAGAGTATTCAATCACAATCCCTTCATCATTTTGACCAATCACCCCAGCGCAACTTTCTTTCTCGTTTGAGTAGCAATCTACATGTATGATCTAGGATCCGGCATTAGGTGACTCAGGATGAGTCATTTCAGCAATAAAATCAACCAAGGTAACCAAGGCTTGAGCTTTTATAGCTTGTTTGGGTTCATATGACATGTTGTATTGAGAGAGCTCAATGGCCTAATTCATCATTCTTCCTGCCAGATCAGGTCTGTGTAAGATTGCGGAGTTGGCTGATTTGTGCGAATCAAGATGTGATGGCATTGGAAATAAGGTCTTAAACACCGGGATGCCATGAGCAACATGTAGGCTAATTTTTCCAGCTTTTGATAGTTTAGCTCTAGTCCTTGTAATGATTTAGACATAAAATAAATTGGACTTTGGTGCTTTTCTTCTTCTTTGGTGCTTTTTTTCTTCTTTTATCAATCTAGGTGGGGACTAGACATAGCATGTATGATACATCTCATTCTGGTTAAGTCTAGGCTTTTACAATTAAGTCAATTTTTTAAATGCATATGAAGAATGTTTTATTAAAATGACAAATAATCGTAATGGATGTCCTTGTTTTAAACTTTCATCATACATGTACATGTTTGTATAAAGTTCAATTTATAAATGATATTTCAAACCATGTGTTATGAAGTTTAAGTTCCTTTGATTTAAATGAAATCTTAGATCTATATATGTCAATTAATTATATGACTCATCTCATAACAAATTATTAAATGAAATGTTATTGTCAGCACATGCAGAAGATAATTTATCTGCTGCATGCATTAATAGTAACATTGAGAAATTAAAAATCAGTCATTCAAGCTTCTAACTTGACATGAACGGTTCTAAGACGAGTCTAATATTTTTTTAATGTAGGAAAAGTCAGGATGTCTTAATTCAATCAGTTTCTTGAGACATTCAAACAATTTCAACATATATTTATAGGCGTCAGACATCGTTGGTAGGAATGTCCGTTGCAGATCAGTTAAGTCTTTGAACAACATGTGGCACCATACATAATCCAACCTAACTAATAACTTAGGAATTATTAATCTAGAGATCGATCCTTTAGGCAAGGTAACCCCGTTTCAAGCTCTAAGTCATTTTATCCGAGTTGTTGGAGTCTTAGGCTAGGTTGTAAGGTGCCCTTTGTTTAGTGGATTTTAAACAAATAATAACTCCGAGATCTCAAATTTGGGGAAGGGAATTACTTCCTTTGGATTGTTACATTCCGGTAGCAATTTAAATATATTTTATTCTTTTTTGACAATGCAACAAATAATTGAAAATTTTAAGAAAACTACAAACACAATTATATTAGATCTTATTACAAAAGCTTATTTGTAACATATAATTTGACAAAATTGAAACTTAAAATAGAAATGAACTAACAAAAATTTGACAAAGAATTGAAACACTTGAACAAATCACAAGAGAAATACAAATGACATTGCTAAAACAATTTAAAACAAAAATTAAACTGAAGTAGAGAGAAAATAAAAATAGACACTTAAATCAAATAAAGAATAATTTTAATAGTAAGCAGAATACACGAAGATGACGGGATAGAGACTTTTTTATCTGAAATTTATAAGCTATTTTCATAAACTACGTATGAATTCTTCTAAACCGGGACAAAAGTCCAATTGCCATCTTTACTAAATAAAAAATGATAGTTTTAACATACACCATATCCTAAGTGGTGTATGGTACATCAGATGAAAAAATGTATACAAAACTTAACTAAAAACGTTTAAAATAATAATAAATTATGTATTTTGTATGAATGTATACCTCTTATTTTTTTCTTTTAAATTGTGATGGATTTTAACATTCATCACTTTTAAAAGTGGTGTACCATACCTAAGTCATCATATTATTTAATTGATTATAGCAAAAAAAAAAAATTAAAAGAGGTATACATACATACAAAGTACATAATTTATTATTAGGATTTTTCTATGTGCAATATTATACAGGTTAAGAAATTAAAGAAGGAAAGATAACACAACATTTAATATATGTTACACATAGTTTTATTAAAGTTTTGATTTTTTCTATGTTATCTTTCTTTCTTTAGTTTCTTAACCCGTGTAATATTGTACTGGTTAAAAAAATCTTTATTATTTTTTTAAACGTTTTTAGTTAAATTTTGTATATATTTTTTCACGTAGTATACTATATACACCACTTAAAATGTTGTGTACGTTGGAACTGCCCATAAAAAAAATAATAAATAAATGAAGAAACTACTCAGAGATAGTTAGTTATATTGGCCTCTCCTTTGTGCGCACAACTACTCTCTGCCTTTGTCTAACAAGGACGTTCATTGTGAATAACCTCCAAATTTTGATCGATCTGCATAATGGCCACATGTCTCCTTCAAATTGGCATGCATAACACCACTCATCTTCTTCATCTTCTTTCACAGATAACTCCCTTTCCATGAGTTCTCGTACTCTTTTTTTTATCGGTTAAATACACACATTTTCATATTACATTACTCCTAAATCTAACTCATTGGGGATCGAATCCCTGAGCTCTAAGAACTCTTCCTTATACCACTTGAGCTAAGCTTTTGTTAGTAAAAATACAAATTATCCACTAGATCCTCCTAGTGATCACAGTCTTACATTTTGTGACTTGGCCAATTTCATCCTCAAATACATTGTCAAAAACAAAAAGAACCAACTATTGATATATGAAAATCTTTAATTTTTTTACAGTCTTCCTTACTGTTAGAAATTTGACAATAACAAACTGCAACACGTTAGAATGCCCAATAAACTTTCATGTCTTTCACTAAAATCAATAAATGACTTATGTTTGACAAATCAACTCAAAATCAAACTCTTACTTTATAAAACATAATTGCTCATCAAGAAGACTTTTAACAATATCAACAATCTAAACAACATAGAGTAGCTCTTTATTCTTATTGTCAAAAAGTTGTTATACTCAATATCCAAAAGAACAACTGAAATTGACAATTGACAAAGATCTCATCAGAAACCAACTCTTTGACAATCAAAAGACCCAATAATGAATGAGATTCTTGACAGCTCATTACTTTAACTTTCATGACCAAAACTCAACTTCATAATATATTTACTCAGAAATAAATTTATTTATTTATGAGAAAATTAATAATTTTATCCCAACACCTTTTCAACCAACAAGATACAGTACAACTACCAAAGCTTCTACTGAATTCCAAGAGTTATTATATGGTTTGTTTGCATAGTAGCAATGGAGATAAACTTCCTGTTATAGTAGTGAATATTGGTTCATAGATTTTCATTTTCGCTATAAGTTCATAAAAGTAAACTCTCTGTTATTTGTTCATTTTCATGCACTAAAGCAATTTTTAAAGCTTATTGTTTTCTAAATTTTTTTATCTAATAAATTCTTATGATAAAGGGTTAGTTCAAAATGTCATGAAGTTATTGTTTTTTTTTTTTTTTTTTTTTCTAAATTTGTTTTCAAATTCCTTGCAGGGACTTGTGGGAGAGAGCAGGGAATGTGGACATAAAAACAAAAGTTCTCCACACCGCCCTGAGCGGGTGCCATCCCTATCACTCTTTATCTCCCAACTGAGACAAAACTAATGTACTATGGTTGTGCTATGCATGAGCTATGTTATTCGTATTATATTTTGTTTTATATAATTTCATAATATCTGGTTTGATCTTCAAGTAAAACAAATGAAAATATGAAGATCGTCAAGAAGAATAGATGTATCCCAAGACACCTTCTAGATACTTGCCAAGAAAATTATTGTGATATCCATCTAAGAATTAAGTAAGACATAACTCAGATTCTCATATTACAAGAAGTCACATTTAGAATCTGAGTGAGAAGAAGTTCAGTACTTTACCTTAAAAGAATTTTCTCCAATATGAACTATCAATATAAAAAATACACACCGAAAGGATTTTCACAATGGACATCAAAATCACACACGGGAAGAATCTGACGAGAATAAGGACTGGATTTCTAAGGAACAAAAATGATAATTAGTATGCATCAAAATCCAAACCTAAGTGAGCAAATTAGCTAAGATCCATATGAGAAAAAGTTCATAATTGAATATGAACTATTTAATGAATATGTTCGCCTTAGAAGAATGTCATGAAGTCAGAAAAAAGCTCAAAAGACAAACCAAGATGATTAAGGAAGACTTTCGACTGGCAGAACTTAGAACTGAAAAGAAGAAGACTAAACATGGTCAATAGATTCTATCTAAATGAAGAATCTAACCCTTGAAGGAGCCAGTCCAATCATCAAAGAAGAAGACAAAGGAACTCAGAAGACTATGGATTAGCTTAGATCCAAAATTAGACCTCAGACTGGGATGAAACATCATATCTAATCTAAACCTCACCATCACAAAGTATAGGGTGATGTCACCTTTGCTTAAACTTCAAGCAATGTATCAAGTGAGGCTCCAACAGCTCCAAACAGTAAAAAAACTAGTTTTTCAAATGAAAAGCTTATAAGTACATGGAGAAGCTTGCTAAATGAATGGTGAATCGCGCATTACACATCAAGGTCATCAAGCATCAAGCTAAAACCGCAGTTTGAACTTGTAAATCTGTGTTGCCCTGTAGTTACTTAGCTTATCCAGATCATATAATTTTTGTAACTATATCTGCTTGTACTTAAATCTACCTATCCACACTGTGTGTTGTAGCAACCACCAAAAATCCTTTCCTACCTATTTAGTTGGTGAGCGAGTCACTCAACAAAGGCTTGGAAGTGACTCTGAGTGTTGGTGTGAGTGTTGTTATATAAGCTTGAAGAGAACCTAGAAGAAAAATACTCACTTGATAGAAGCCTAGAGAGACTCCAGAAGAATAATACTCACTTGGTATAAGCCTGGAGAGGCTCTGGAAGAAGAAAACTCACTTAGTGAAAGCCTAGATAGGCCTTGGAAGAATACTCTTTGTATCTTGGTTAGAGGATAATGAAAAATCTCATTTAGTTAAGTGGGGATTGGATGTAACTTGTCGTCCGTGTCATTTTTTTTCTCTAGTCTCTTCTTTTAATCTTTCTTAGATTTTATTTTGATTGGTTAAATATCTATTATTAGAATCTGAACTCAACCACTTTAACATTACATAATTCCAAATTTGAACTGAGTTTTTCTTTTTGAATATATGTGTTTAAAACACTTAGATCTATCATACTCTATAAGCTATTCAACTTGGATCAGAATTGAAATCTTCAGTGTTGTCTTGATGAGTTTGAATCCGATCTTCATATAGATTTATATACTATTTCATATTCTAAAATCTAACAAGAGAATGAATCTAAAATCCAAGTACTCTATTTGAGAATCTAACCTCAGATTCAATATGAAGTTATTTTCAAACTAGCCAATATTTTAATAGAGTCTCAATTCAACCCTCTTTCCTCTCTTGAGAATGTGCACCAACCTACAATTGGAATCAGAGCTTAGGCTATCTAAGGGGTTAAGGGGTTAAGCACACCAACGTGTGGAGAGGAAGAGATCCAAGGATGGTTGGCCCAAGTTAAAGTCTCTACATTCTCCAAGGTGCATCAATAAATAGGCAACCTAGCTTTTGATAGCTCAAATTACTGCTACTAGAAGGACAAGATGAAGCTCTTCATGAAGTCACAACACTTTGATTTGTGGAGTGTCATAGAAGGAGGACCATTTATTCCCTAGACAACCAACACAACAGGAGAAAACATAAATAAGCCCTAGTCTAGATAGACAGAAGAAGAGAAACAAAAACATCTCCTCAACTCAAAAGCAAAGTACTATCTGACTTGTGCTTTGAGCAGAAGTGAGTATGATAAAATTGTATGCTGCACTACATCAAAACAAGTCCAGAATACACTTCAGATTTCTCATAGAGGAACCAATCAAGTCAAGGAGGCCAAAATGAACATCTTAACTCATAAATATGAGTTGTTCAAAATGGCTGATTATTAAAGCTTAGAAGATATGATAAGAAGATTCACCATCATCATCAATGATCTACTGTCGTAAGACATACAAAAATCAAGAGCTTATCAGAAAAATCTTGAGAAGTGTACCTAAGGCTTGGAGGCAAAAAGTCACAACAATTCAAGAAGTTAAAGATTTGTCAACATTTCAAATTGATGAATTTCTTGGCTCTCTAAAAGGTTCACAAGCAAGAGCTTATGGATGAAAATTAGAAGAGGAAAGACAGTAGCTTTGAAAGGTACTAACTCATCAATCAGCTTAGATTGTGAAATGAAGAAGAATCTATGGAATTTGATGATGAGCTTGCCTTCATCTCCAAGAAAATAAAAAAAAATGTGGAGATCAAATCAAAGATTCAGAAAAAGAATTTCAAAAGATTAGATCAGAAAGATGAAAAGAAAAAACCCATCTTCTTTGATGAGTGCAATAAGCCTGGACACTTCAAGCTTGAATGTCCATTACTGAAGAAAGGAAACAGGAAGTTTCCAAAGAAGAAGGCTATGATGGCTACATGGGATGACTCTGATGAAGAAGAGAAAGAAGAAGAGAATGATGAAGCACCAACCCATTTTTTATTAGAAATAACAAGCTATAGCATCTGAGTTAAGAGATGCTTGATAAATGGCAGAATCCATTTTCTGTCAACTAACCTCAGATAAGAAGAGAAGCTGCCTTTGATAACAACAGCTAGCTCGGATGAAGGGACTATCACTACAAATAGCTAAATCAGGTTAGATGGTTTATGTTTACTATATGAAAGGTTTGAATCCAAACATGCTGATCATTAAATAGATGTAAATATTTTTATGCTGCATATTAATTTCTTCTTTGACATGAAACATATAAATATTCCATGATATCTTGTGTAAATAATTTTTCTAATCTCATTGCTTGAAAATATCTGTATTCCTTCAACATACAATTTTGGTATTTTCAAATATTAAGTGATCAGTAACACATATGATAAATTCTTGAGCTGATATTATGCTTAGATGAAACATACTCTTAAATATCAAATCTTTGCATGATAATCTGAACTCATTTAATCTGCAAATCTGAGTTGATGTGCTCATTATCTGATTAACCACTCAAATCTTACATGTTTGATGTTCACTTGTAACTCAGATTAAGTTTTCTTATTAAAGTTTCTGCTCAGATTACTTGATACTAACAAAGGTTACAATCTCAAGTCTGAGGTAACCTTAATAGATAAATCTGAAAGTGCTTTGTTCTAGACTTTATGATTGTGAAAAGCATATCTCATAAATTTCATACTAAGAACTTCATTATGGAAAAAACATGTAATGAAAAGGCATAAAGACACATTCTCCTCATTTCCATTTCCTTGCTTTACTCCCTCTGGTCTTTTATATAAGACACCATCTAGAAGGATTTCATGGTCCTTTTTATAAGACATTTTATAGTTTTCATAGTGTATTTATTGCTTCTTTTCTTTTTTACCCCTATTAAATGTATTGACTATTTCTACTCCTTAATTGTAATTGGCTAATACATTATTTAAGGGTAAAAATGGTATCTCATCCACTTTTTGAGAAAACCAATAAAATTAACTATACTCAACTACTTTTCTTAGTCTGTGTAATTCGGTTGAAAACGTCTTATAAATAGGACCGGAGGGAGTATAACTTATATCTTGCTTACGAAAGATTATCTTGGAAAGTTTGACAACAAGCTTTATAAAGGCATATTGCTTGCATAATCTCATATTTCAAAATCCTTCAAAGGTTTGATAATTAAAGAGAGTATGCAAGCTTGTTTGATAAGACTAACTCTACACTTGGAGAAAAGAAAGGTTGCAGGAACAGAAGAAGATTAATCTGAAATGGATCTAACACTGAGAGAATATGACATAATTAATATAAAGGAAGAGAGTACCCAACAGGTTGGTTCAGTGGTCGAAGAGTAAAGCTTTGAATAACAGTTCCCAAGTTCGAATTCCAAGAGTCAAAACTCTAAGATTCACACAACTTTGAAAGAGTCAAAACCTCATATGGATGGAAGCAGTAGACATGATAGGAATCTAATCCTTCAAGGCATGAGGAAGCCAGCATCTCACATCCAAAGAAATCCTATCATGGAAGAACTATCAAGAGGAGTGAGAATCTAATGATCATTCCAAAGAACTCAGATCCTGATGACATTCTTGTTTAAGACTGAATCATAAAAAGGCACAAGGATGGATGATTTCTTTATCAATTGAAGAGTTTGATCAAACGGAGAATGAAATGAGCTAAGAAGGAACAGTAAGACATGATTATATGTCAGAGATGCTTTGGTTCAAATTAGCTTACATGAAACAGGACTTGAACCTGGTAACAATTGTTGACCTTAGAATGCATGAAGATGAATCTCAAGTCTCAAGGATTGTCCACTAAAAGAGGTAACTCTAAACTGGGCTTCATGAACACAACATGCCAGACTACTGATACCCTTGCCTTACAAGATGTTAAATGTAATGTTTTGATAATTGCATAATAAGTAGCTTCTTTATGTGAGAATTCATGATTTCAACTTAGATTATGCTTCTTAATCATAGTCACATAATTCGCAGGACTTTTCGGTACGTGGTAGGGTTCGAGTACGTGGTTCGTTACTCAAGGAGAATGCGGTACGCGGGAGATATTCTTCGTTGGTACGTTATTTGGGTACGCAGTACGTTATAAAATACTAACAGATACATCATTAATAATTTTTTCTACAGCTAATTATATTTATTAAAAATTACATTTAAAATACAAGAATATATATAACTTATAAATAATATATATATATATATATTTTACTTAATCAATACATTTAATTTAAAGACACATTCATTAACTCAACCATCCACTAACCTTATTTCCCAAAGCACAATTAAAAGGAAAAAAAAAAAGAGTCAATTAGAACCTTTTTCCAGGACGACTTCTCCACTTCCCATGAGAAAGTGCTGGCAAGGTTATCTCCCAAAGCACCATTAAAAAAGAGAAAAAAAAAGCCAACTAAAACATGATTCCTAAATCACAATATTCTTTGAAGTTCTCCACTTCCCATGAGCCAATATTGTTGGAATCCCCAAAATTTACTAAGATTGCCATTTGAGAGAGAACCCTCAATGGTTAGATTCAGGTAAGAAAGTTAAGATTGAAGAGAGAAAATCCCCCAATAGTTACCTCAAGCCTCACTGTTTATTTCTTCTCAATACATATTTTTCTTGAGTGATGTATAATTTCTGTCCTTAATTTTGTGAGGATAAGTCACTTTATTTGACTTTATGCGGATTAGTCATTTTAGTCTCTGACTTTATATTTTGTAGGTCACTTTAGTCCTTGAATTATACTAACATTCATTTTAGTCCCTGACTTTCAGGGACTAAAATGACCGATAATAATGAACGTCAGGAATTAAAATAATTGATGATAGTTAAAGTCAATGACTAAAATAATCGATTCCACGAGGGATTAAAATGACTTATAAAATACATAGTGAGAAACTATTTTAGTATATATTTCAATTTTTTTTTTCCAAATCCTTAGGCAATATTTGTTGAACATGACCTTCGCTCAAACACAGTTTCATTCTGATATACACAAGGCTCTCATCTTCCTCAGATCTCATACTCCGTTCTTTGTGCAAAAACTAAAAATCCTTCTTTCTCTAAAAAATTCACCTCAGGTCTCAAGTGAGGAGGAATAAGAAGGACAAGAAGAGGTTCCTGAATCTAAAGAGGCAAGGACTGAAGAAGTTCCATAGTCTAAACTAGAACCTCACTCTCAGATTGGAAAGGAAAAGCGCAAAGCCTCAAACTTACACTGCAAAATGTGCTAGTGAGGCTTTTGAATCTAAAGCTAATCAAGCGGAGAAAGATATCTCTACAGTGCTGAAGGATCTCAAGCTCCAAGGTAGCCTTAAAGAACTAGCTAAAGAACTTGCTGGTGAAGTTGCTGATGAAGAAGCTGATCAGATAGAGCATGCTGAAGCTAATAAAGGGACTGAAGTCCTAAATTTTGATGAAAGTGGCCCTTAAGAGACAGAGGGAGTCAGTCTTGGAACCACTTCTAAAGGTTTTCAAGAGGAAGAAGCCAACCAATCTGTTGAAGTGAATGCTGGGACTACAAAGGAGTTATCTTAGACTGAAGAAGCTCAGACTCATGTTCAAAAGAAATCTGATGTGGCTGCATTGGGAGTTTCTGAAATGGTGGACAAACCGACATAAACTACTCCCCAGATTGGATATGAGGTAGTACAATGGGGAAAATTGAAAAACTGAGGTAAGAAGGTTAGAATGAGAGAAATCTAAAACATGAAGAAGTGGAAGAGAGAATTCTAGAAGCAAGCCAGAATCTGATCTTAAAGAGACAAGAAGAAATAGCTGAATCTGTAAATACTTTGATTTTGTCTCAACATGAATCTAAGAAGAGACAAAAGCTTTTTGATTAGAATCTATTAAGCATCTGTCTGAAATAGCAACCAAAATCCCTCAATCTCTTCCATCCAAGTCAATTCAGCTCAAAACTATTCCATCTGCTAGCTCCTCAATCTCTCCTAATCATCCCTCTCAAGGCTGAATCTAGCTGATCATCCTTAGAATCCCTTGCCTTTTTGTTGATGGAAAAATGGGGAGAAAATAGAAGAAGATTTAAGATAGAAGATATGAGACAAAGGAAGAAAAGAGAGAAGAAATAATAGAGGTAGGAGTCTAACCTTGGGCTTAAGAAAAAAATTGTTAATCTAATGGAGTACTAGCTTAGATCACAATCCATCTCTACCCATCATTCATTTGTCCATTATATCTGCTCATGCTATTTTAAGCAGTTTTATTAATTCAACCATCATGCTTTGATATTCTTATGATTATCTAAATTTGAACCTGCCTAATCATACTTTTAATCTGATCTTACATGAATATTATATGCTTTATTGATCTTCCATTTAAGATACTTGATTCTGATTGTGAATCTGTACTATGATTTAGTGTTTCCTATTATATGCTTTACTGTTTAAAAAGACTCTTAAATAAAAAAGATAATCTGTTTGACGGGGGTTACAAAATTCAGGGGGAACTCTTTATATTTAAGTTTTCAGAACTAAAGTAACAAACTTCAAAGCCACAATCAAACTAGCAGCTCAGAATATTTAAATATGTATCTCATCGATATCACTCAAAGAAACAAGCTCAAATCACTCAGACATAAACATGTAAACCACATTAATGCATTGAGCAACTCATAATGATGAGATCGCGGAAGGGAACCGTCTTTGTTAGGAATAAATCCAAGTCTACTGTTAGCTTAAATGAATTAGTTACAATTGATAAGAAGTAGTTAGTTGGTTAATCCTAGTGTTAATCTGTTTCTGATGTAACCAAGTCTATAAAAGACTTTTTCCCTTTTTGTACTGTTTAAGTGATTAATACAATATAGAGGTATATTCAGATATTTGAGTTTCTCTCTCTCATCTTCCCTTACATGGTATCACGAGGCCAAGATCCAGCAATGGCTTCTGCTTCTCCTTCCTTCGTCGCGCACACCTTTTCCACTCCCATCTCTGCGAAGCTCAATGATGACAACTTCCTTACATGGCGTCAACACGCAGAATCAACGATTAAGGGTTACCGACTCAAGAATCACATTCTTGGCCCTAACTCCATTCCTGAGAAATTTGAGAGGGATGGTGAGAAACTCACTGATGTAATCTCTGCAGATTTTGAGCTCTACGAACAGCAAGACTGCCTTCTGAAGTCGTGGTTGCTCGATTCCATGGAAAATCAATTTAAAGTTCATGTGGTTGGTTACGATTGGTCCTATCAGGTATGGCAAACCCTAGAAAACTTTTCGCCTCCCAGACCAAGGCTCGCATCAAGCAATTGAAGGTTCAGCTTCGTGGAATTCGTAAGAATGGTACGATTAGTGCTAATCTGTTCGAAATAAAGAAGATTGTTGACATTTTGGCCGCCATAGGCTCGCCTCTTTCTCCTGAAGAACACATTGATGCTGTCTTCGATGGTCTACCCGAAGAATACGATGGATTTGTCACCTCTGTTCTCTCGCGGTCTGAACCTTACTCTGTTCTTCAGATAGAAGCTCTTCTCATGGCTCAAGAGGAACGCCTTGAGAAGCATAAGCGCAATGAATCCTCCTCTCTTCAAGCAAATATTGCTCAAGGAGGTTCTTCTCAGAAGAAATTTACACCCTCGCAAGGACGAGGCTCCTTTGGTCGCGGTTACAACAGAGGTCGTGGCAGAAATCAGTCCAAGAACGCTACTGGTGGAGTCAGGGGCTCAAGAATCCAATGCCAGGTTTGTGGTAAACCTGGTCACTCAGCTTTTCATTGTTGGCATAGGTTTGATCAGCAGTTCCCTAAACAAGCTCCCACTCAGAATTCCCAGCAATCAGCTGGTTCATCTCAAGGACAACAAGGTGTTCAAGCAATGGTGGCCTCTCCTAGTCAGACCTTTGCCTATGAGGATACATGGTACCCTGATTCTGGAGCAACAAATCATCTAACTCCAGACTCAACGAATTTGATAAACAAAACCGAATACAAAGGTAATACAAAAATTCATATGGGTAATGGTTCAGCCATTCCATTCATAACATAGGTAGTTCTTCCTTCTAGCTAATGATTCTTCAACTGTTCTAACTCTTTCAAAATTATTGCATGCTCCTCATATATCCAAAAATCTATTGAGTGTCAATCAATTTGCTAGAGATAACAATGTTTACTTTGAATTTCACCCAGATTGTTGTTATGTTAAATCTCAGGTGACGAAGCAGCTTCTTCTTGAGGGACATGCTAGGAATGGAATGTATGAGTTTAGGAATATTCATTTTTTGTCACCAACATGCCATGATATTGCTCATCCTGAAGTACATAACTCTGTTACTTGTAACTCTGATTCTGTTTTTTACAAATGGCACTGTAGGCTTGCTCATGCTTCAATTAGAGCTGTCACACATGTAATGAAACACTACAATTTACCTGTTGCCTGTAATAAAAATCCTGATTCATTTGTGTGCTCTTCATGCTGTATTGGAAAATCTAAGCACTTGCCTTTTCCTGATTCCAATTCTGTTTACACTGCTCCTTTGCAATTGATCTATTTTGATGTTTGGGGCCCATCTCCCCATCCTTCTAAAGAAGGGTTTCGCTATTATGTGAGTTTTGTAATGCTTATTCTCGATTTACTTGGCTCTACTTCATGACTAATAAATCTGAAGTGCATCATATCTTTTTACAATTTAAATCTATGGTTGAGTTGCAATTTAATTCAAAGATTAAATGCTTACAAACTGATGGTGGAAAAGAATTTAGTCCTGTTGCTTCCTTTCTAAAACAACAAGGAATAATTCATCATTTTAGTTGTCCATACACACACCAACAAAATGGATGTGTTGAGAGGAAACATAGACACATCTGTGAGACAGGTTTGACTCTTCTAGCTGCTTCCTCTCTTCCTCATAATTACTGGGTTGATGCTTTTGCTTGTGCTTTGTTTGTCATTAATAGACTTCCTGCTCAAAATTTAAAAATGAGATCTCCTTTTACAATTCTGTTTGGTAAAGAACCGGACTACTCTGTGTTGAGACCTTTTGGTTGTGCCTGCTTTCCTCATCTGAGGGCTTATAATAATCATAAAATGGATTTTCGTTCAGAACTCTGTGTTTTTCTTGGTTATTCTGCTTTACACAAAGGTTACAAGTTCCTATACTCTAGTGGTAAGGTTTATATCTCGAGGCATGTGGCCTTTGATGAATCCAGTTTTCCTTTCAAAAAGTTTACAGGTTTCGTGCTCAAGTAGCCTTCTACCTTGGAATCTACATCAACTTCAGTGCCAACCATTTCAACCATTCTGCGCAACAACAATACCCAGCAGATAATACCTCAACCCTTTTCTGTTTCCCCTTTCACTAATACTGGTCCTTTGGCAGGTCAGCAGCAGCGATGTGAAGCTCCATACACGGAATCTCTACCTATCCCGGATCTTGTTCCTCCTTCATCCGTAGCTGTTCCAGCTCTTCCAACATCTCAGACTGATGATGTTTCTCCTGCGATACCTGCTAGTTCCACATCCAACCGTTCAATAATTTCAAATCAACATCCAATGACTACTAGAGCCAAGGCTGGTATATTTAAGCCTAAAGCTCTTGTAGCCACCACTCTTCCAAAGTCAGTGACTGAAGCCCTCTCCTCTCTGGAATGGCAAGCTGTTATGCGTTCAGAATATTAAGCTTTGATCAATAATTCAACCTAGGATTTGGTTTCTCTTCCTCCAGACTGAAAATGTGTTGGTTGCAAATGGATCTTTAGGATCAAATACAATCCTGATGGCTCCATTCAGAAACATAAAGCTCGTCTAGTGGCTCAGGGGTTTAGTCAAAAGGTTGGCTTGGACTATACTGACACATTCAGCCCGGTTATTCGTCCTGTTACTATTAGAACAGTCATCAGCATTGCTGTGTCCAAACGCTGGCCTATCCATTAGATTGATATTGATAATGCCTTTCTAAATGGCAGTATTAGCGAAGACATCTATATGAGGCAACCTCCAGGTTTTGAGCACCCTAACAAACAACTAGTGTGTAAGTTGAAGAAAGCCCTGTATGGTTTGAAACAAGCTCCAAGGGCCTGGTTTGATAAACTCTCATCTACACTTCTCTGTCTTGGTTTTTCTCAAGCTAAATGAGATACATCTCTTTTCATCTTCAATCACTCAAACATTCTCATCTATCTTCTCATATATGTTGATGACATCCTCATCACAGGTAATTCTCCTAAAGCCATTACCTTTCTCATTTCCAAACTGAAAAACTCCTTTTCCTTAAAAGACCTCGGCCCACTTCATTATTTTTTGGGAATCCAAGTTCAGTATGATCATAATGGTGGACTTCATCTTACACAAACTAAATATCTTTCTGATTTGTTAAAGAATCTCAATATGCTCCAATCCAAGCCTGTTAAAACACCAATGCCTCCTTCACTAAAGCTTGTTGCTGATGGTACAGAAGATCTCCATGATCCCACTCTCTATAGATCTGTGTTGGGTGCTCTGCAGTATGCTACCATCACTAGGCCTGACTTGGCTTTCACAGTGAACAAGCTATGTCAGTTTATGCATAGGCCATTAATGAGCCATTGGAAAATTGTGAAAAGAACTCTAAGGTACCTATGTGGTACTCTTGATTATTTGTTTGCACTATCAACCTTCCTCTTGCAGCAACATTACTGGTTTCAGTGATGCAGATTGGGCTTCTGACCCATCTGACATGCGATCAACAAGTGGGTTCTGCTTATTCCTTGGTAAAAACTTGATTTCATGGCTTGCTAAGAAACAGAGAGTTGTTTCCCGCAACAGTACTGAAGCAGAGTTTCGCAGTATTGCTGCTCTTGGTGCTGAAGTTTCATACTTGCAAACATTGCTCTCAGAACTCCACACTTCTTCTTCTGGTATTCCTGTAATTTGGTGTGATAATAGTAGTGCAGTGATGCTCACTGCTAATCCTGTCCTTCACTCAAGAACAAAACACTTTGAAATAGATCTCTGGTTCATTAGAGAACGAGTAGCTCGCGAGCAACTACTTGTTAAACATGTTCCAGCGAGATTCCAGCTTGCTGACTTACTGACAAAGGCTCCAGCATCTTCAACTTTTATGGAATTAAGGCCCAAACTCACTGTAGTTCCTTCAACCACATTGAGTTTGACAGGGGATGTTAGGAATAAATGCAAGTCTACTGTTAGCTTAAATGAATTAGTTACAATTGATAAGAAGTAGTTAGTTGGTTAATCCTAGTGTTAATCTGTTTCTGATGTAACCAAGTCTATAAAAGACTTTTTCCCTTTTTGTATTGTTTAAGTGATTAATACAATATAGAGGTATATTCAGATATTTGAGTTTCTCTCTCTCATCTTCCCTTACAGTTTTGATTTTCTCATGCATGGAAGGAGATAGTTGGGTCTCTCATAATTGCGTGGATAATCTTCCAAATAAGACATAGAATTATAAAGATAGGGCTGTTTTAGGAGACCAAAACAAAAAATGAGACGCGTAAAGGAATGGGTCGTATCTCCGGCTACAGAGTTCCGATTGAGGTCATCCTAAAACGAGGTGAAAGATCTCGTTTTGAACTTTAGTTTAGGCTCAAGAATCACTCAATTTGGATGAGTACAACCGGATTTATGGTCATGAGTTAGTGGCTGGGCAGAATTTAATAAATTCTGGAATTTTCTAAATTTAAAAATGAGAAAAATGGGTGGAAGGAAGAATCACTCTCCCTTAGTGAAGGCAACACACAAAGGTGGTGGAAAAACCTTTGATAAAGCCAAGAGCTCTTGAATCACTCAAAAACTTTCAAGAGAATCACTCTCTCACAAGTTTATAAAATAAACTCAGAATTTTTACTCAAATTCAACTTCCAAATGATTACAAAAAGATTCCTATTTATAGGCTGAGTGGAATGCTTATACATTGCATTTCCACTACAACTTCCACTAAGTATTAAAATATCCACTGACAAGTGCACCATTAACTAAGTGCTCCACTAAACTTAGTATTCCACTAAACTTAAACCTAAGAATAAACTCCCACTATATCATAATGACTTAGTGGCTCTCAAATACATTAAAAACACATCAAAAAGAGACTAAAAGTCACTTTTAAAAATCAGCCTAAAAATACCTACGAAAATTACATAAAAATTAATAAAGTGGACTTAGTAATTTATTTAGACCCAAACTAAACAACTTCAGCCCATTGTTAAATATTTTATTGTGTGAATTTGACCTTCCAATTGTTATCTCCAAGGTGGCCTCAAAGCTTCAATACTTATAATTTTTTTATGCTTGTCTGGATCATATCATTCCCTCCCTCTTCGAAAGGATTCGTCCTCGAATCCAGTGATTCATTTATCCTCCGGGGTCAAACGTATATATATTTCTCTTGTCGTTCTCTTCTTTAAAATATTGCTCCATAATTATTAGAAAACCTCCCCGAATAATTTTTTTGTTATGTGCATTGCTGACTTCTTGTTGTGATCCATGGGGTCCTTCCTTTGAAAACCCATCCTTGATTCTCTAGAAAATGAGCTCAACACCGCTAGGGATGTGACAAGTATTAATATTCAAATAAGAATCTTCAAGAAGCTTAATATTTATGGGCTGTTTTAAAAAGAAATCTCTCTTCACCTCACTTTTCTTTCATAAAGAGACTCTCAATTTTTTTCTCACTTTGGTTTCTTTTATTATTCTCTCTTTCTACGATTTCCTCCTCTTTTTTGCACAACTTTCCAATCTCTTTTCCTTCATTCTCATCTTCTCTTGCTTTCTTTTGAATTTCACTCTCAAATGGTTTTTCCTTTTCTACATTCTCATCAATCTTCTTCATTGTATCAAACTCTTTCTCTTTTTCCTCTAATTTTTGTAAAGTGAAATTACTAACAGAAGAAGAAACAATATTAGATTTCAAATTTTTGTTATTCTTTTCCTCACTTTCATTTTCTTTCTCAATTTCTTCTTGCTTTTCACTTTCTTTTTGAAATTCTTTCCATTGCTCCAGAAATATTCTATCTTGTTCTTCAAAATATTTATCAAATTAATTATCCACTAGTGTCATCTTGAAATTAATTTGGAAAAAGAAATTGAAAAGGAGAAGAGAGAAAAAGAAATTGCAAAAGAAAAAGCAAAAGAAATAGAAATGGAAAAAGAAAAAAAAAATGGAAAACGAAAAGGCAAAAGACAAATAAAAAGAATTTGAAAAAGAAGTGGAAAAAGAATGTGATAAAGAAAAAAATTTGCAAAAAGAAAGTATTCAAGAAAAAGAGGGAGAAATATTTGAGAGGAAAAATAGTGAAAATAAAAGTGAAGATAAAAAAAGTGAAACATTAGAAAGAAAAGAGATTGAGGAAAAACAAGAGGAAATTTTAAATTTTAATCTTGTTCCTTTTATTATTGATAACTCAATTTTGCAGGAATTAAAGGAAGAAGATAGTCTTGATTTTTGTTTTGTTGAATCAAAGAAAAATAAGCAGCTCATTGGTGATGGAATATTTGAGAAGAAATATTTCCATGGCCACGTTACATATCCAATTTTATTCTCATTTGGTGTAAAACAAGAAAGAATCATTTTTAACCACGGCGATTTGAAAAATTCACTAGAGGAGGAGCTTACCTTAAAGTTCAACATGCAAAGGATCAAAATAAAATTTTTACAACTTGTGTTTGATCCTGGAGGAAAACATCTTGACAGAAGGTCACTTTACCCTTTGAATTCGGGGACGAATTCTCTCGAAGAGGGAGGGTATGATATGATCCTACGGGGGGCAACCTAAATTTAGTGTTTTTATTTTCCCAAGTTAAATAGGTTCTTGAAATGAAAAGGCTCGAAGGACCAATTTCCAAGATCAAGGGCAAGTTTCAAGGAAAGAAGTCCAAGAATGCGACGTGAATCAAAGGCCCAAACCTCTTGTCTAAAGGGCGCCACTCCTAGGGGATCTTTGTTAGAATTTTTCTAAGTTAAATAAAGTCAAATTTGATGTCAAGTTGGCTGTCCAAAAATGTCATGGATTGATCAACTATTGGGCTTAATTTCTAGTTTTTATTTAAGTTGTAATAAATCCAAATGTGGTGACAATAAAATGATGTCATTAGGATGACATCATAATCATGTGCACCACTTAGTGGAAATATTAGTAGAGCACTAATGGAGCACTAGTGAGTGGTAATGTTATAGTCATGTGCACCACTTAGTGGAAATATTAGTAGAGCACTAGTGGAGCACTAGTAGTGGAGCACTAGTGAGTGGTAATGTTTAATAAGCACTAATAGATTTTGTAGAGTTTTTGTGGTTGCCACCTTATCTATAAAAGGGGCACCATTTTATCATTGTAAACAACATGAGTTTGATGTTCAAATATAATTTGTGAGAGTGATTCTCCTTTTTGATTCTTGAGTGATTCAAGAACTCATTTGGCTTATCAAAGGATTTTCATCCCTTTGTGTGTTTAGCCTTCATAAGTGGTGTGATTCCACTTAAACCTTTTCCATCTCCCTTTCATTTCTTATAAAAAAACTACATAAAAAGAGGCAATAACTCCTTCCCTTCTTGCCCAGAATTTTCGTGTTAAACAGCCCCAAAACCTTCATATCTTCATCATCTTTAAATTCTTTCAATTCCAGAATTTTCAAAATTCTGCCCAACCACTAATGCGTGCAATATCTCCAGTTTTACTCATACTTTTTGAGTCATTCCTAAACCAAAATTAAAGTTCAGAACGTGAGCTTTCTTCACGGTTTTGAACCACTAGATTTGGAGCCCTATATCACGAGTTACAACCTGTTCTTATTTGTTATTAAATTATGTCAAAACAACATTTTATTTGCTTCCTTGTGCGCCACAAAAGGATTCAACCCCTTGGAGAGATTTTCCGGCTATTCTCTTCCTGGACGGTCCGTTTCCGTATTACATAATATTCAAGACAAAGGAATAGCTCAGATCACTTCAGAATAGAAGGCTTTCTCTTCATGACTATAAACAAAGAAGTAGCTCAGATCGTCAATCTTATTGAAGTGACTTAAAGACTTCAAGTAAAGAAGACTTGTACTACATTGGCATATGCAAAGAAATCATTCCCATTCACAAAAACAAAAGAATGAAGACATTGTTCTTCAAGTAAAACAAATGAAAATCTAAAGATCGTCAACTTAGCCAAATTATCTGGATGACCGAGAAGACTAGAACTATCCCAAGACACCTTCTACATACTTAAGAAGAAGGTTACTAATGTTGTCCATCTAAGTATCAAGCAAGACACGACTTGGATTACCATATTAGAAGAAATCAGATTCAGAATTTGACTGAGAAGAAATTCAACACTAAACCTCAAAAGAAGAAATTTCTCCAATCTAAACTATCAACATCAAGATACACACTCAAAGGATTCTCACAATAGAAATCAAGATCACACATTGGAAGAATCTGATGAGAACTAGCCCCGGATTTATGAAGAATAAAAATGATAATTAGTTTGGATCAGAATCCAAATCTGAGTGAGCAAATCAACTCAAATCCATATGAGGAAAAGTGCAGAATTGAATTTGAACTATTCAATGAAGATGTCCCCGCCTCAGAAGAATGTCATGAAGTCAAACCAAACTTAGAAGACAAGCCAAGATGATTAAAGAAGACTTTAGACTGGCTGAACTCAGAATTGTTAAGAAGATGACTCTATAGATGAACAAGGTCAATAGATAGTATCTAAATTAATAATCTAACCTTGAAGGAGTAAATATAATCATTGGAGAAGACAAAAGAACTAAGAAGACTATGGGCTAGCACACATCCAAGATTGGACCTCAAACTAAGGGGGGACATCAGATCCAATATGAACCTCACTGTCACAAAGTACATGATAATGTCATCTCTACTAAAACTTCAAGCAACGTTTCAAATGAGGCTCCAACGACTCCAAACAGTAAAACATGACTTAGTTTTTCAAATGCAAAGCTTATAAGTACAAGGAGAATCTTGGTGAACAAATGGGGAAGCACACATTACACATAAAGCTCATTAAGCATCAACCTAAAATTGTAGCCTGAACTTGTAAATCTGAGTGTCTCGTTGTAGTTAGTTAGCTTATCGAGATCATATCATCTTTGTAACTACACATTCTTGTACTTAAATCTACCTATCAACATTGTGTGTGTTGTAGCATCCACCAAAAATCCTTTCCTACCCAAGAAGCCTCTCCCCAATAATAGTCGCAAGAGGAAAATTCTTCCAATGAAGGAGATCCTGGAGCCCACGGCCCTGGAGTGATCCCCCCATGATCAAGGAGATTCCCCCAAGAAACTTTCATGATCATGGGCCGTGAATGATGAATGCACCTAGGTAGTAAAAAGAAAGAACTGAGGTCCAGACTTAAACTTTACTTATGAAGATATGTCAGCCAACCCCCTGTCGAATGACCCACTAATAGTCACAACTAGCATAGATGGCTTTGACGTGCACAAGATCTTTGTCAATAAGGGAATTCAACCGATATTATGTTCTTATCGTTATTCAACAAGTTAGGACTTGGTGACAAAATCTAACCCAATATCATGAAAGCTTGATTGAATTCACAGGAGCCACTATCAAATCTTGAGGCTACCTGGACATCAAAATGGCCTTCAACCGACACGCAGCAGGCAAAAACCTTTTTGTTAAATTTCTGGTGGTAGACAAAAATTAATATCATATTTCTTATAATTAGGACCAAAGTAAAATCCCTTTTTATTTCTTATAAATAAGACTAAAGATAGTACCATGCTAACAATTGTGCATTATAAAAGTATAACATTTACATTTTGTGTATTAGGGAAAGTTCTCACAAGAGTACAGTGGGTTTTTCACGGTCAAATAGCAATATGACATGTTAGTGACATTACAAGACAAGATAATGTGAGAGGTGTTTCCTTATCATTATTTTTCTTTCACAACTGATAATTTTAACTATGTGTATCTCATTCATTCAAGTAGAAAAGGGAATAAATTATACAATTAAACAAAAACTTTGAAATAAAAGGAAATGTTTCATCTTAAGAAAGAAAAATGGTATTTTGTATTATTTTTTAAAAAAACATTCATTAGATTAGATGCATGCACTACACCTGCACATAGGCATGGCAATTCCCCTACAATTCAGGAATCCCCACGGGGATTGCCCCATTTGGCACCCTGCAGTTGAGGAATTTTTTCTCGTAAGGACTACGACGAAAATTCCCCCGTAGCAAGTTCGAGGATAGGGACTATGCTCCGCCTCCGCGGCGTACCCGCATCTCCACATATAAATAAAAAAAAATTACATACCCTATTACCTATAACAAATATATGTTGAAATTTAATTTGTGGATAAACATTATTTAATTAATAATTTGATATTATACTTTTTTAATTATAAAAAAATATTATCATTAGTAATATATGATAGATATTTGTATTGGGCTTTTGATGTGAGTGACTTATGATGGGTTGGGTCACTTAAAGCCCAAGTAGCTTTGACACACACCTATTGTATTGTGCTAAGTGGGAGAACCCTAGTCATCGGGAATAGAGGGTGGTGCTCCCTCATTAAAGCGATCATGGACTTGTAATCTCCTATGGGTATACTCAACCATTCTCTTTCTCGTTAGTGTTTCAAGAACATGCTATAATGTGTATTAATATGTACATATTAAATTAATATAGTTAAATTATTCCAATAATTAGTATCATAATCAGATTTAATGCATATTATAGTTGTTCATCTAAAGAACGTAAATTTTCTTTTCATAATGTGATAATCGTGCAATTTTATGTATGAATTCAAAAATTGATTTAGGTGTTTTCTCTCTCATGATCTGCGCTATGACATTTTCGAAAATATTATATAATTTGATTGATCCGATGAAACAATTGAGACTTTGTCAATTTTTTATGTGCTTTCGCATCGTGTTTAGATAAAAGGCTTTTGGATCAAAAATTGCATTCAAATGATTAAACGAATTTTAATAATTGATTGAGAAATTTCATTTCACTCAGTGTTGTGATCAAAAGTTGCTAAATTCACTAGAGTTCATAATTTGCGGCAAGAGAATTTTTCTTTTTGAAGTTTCTCTTGTTTCCTCGTGAGTATGGTTCGAAAGCTTTTTGATTCCTCTTAAACAAACGATTGTTTTGTAAAAAAATTTAAGGGCTTTAGTTCCCCTTCGTGTAACAATCAAAACCCCTCTAAGATTACTCAATTAAGTGGTGTGTGAAAAAGATTTTCAATCACAGCCTCCACTCATTTTTTCACTAAAATCGAAAAAAAAAATCCACTTATTTCTCGTGGTTTAGTAGTTTGTTTTCGAAATTAATTAAGGTCTTTTGTTCCCGTCGTCATTATGGTTCTAATGAGAACAAAATAGTCTAGAATGATAGTTGGAAACATGAGTTTTGGTCCGATTGATTTGGCCAGTCGTGCAACCCGTTTTTTGTGGGTTATGTTCTATCAATGCCTACTAGTGGCCAAGAGCGAGTGAGAGAGTATGTGATCTCTATGTCAATTTGGATTTAATTTATATACCAAAATTTTTTATTTTCAATTTTTGTGTATATATTTTAGTCTATAAATACTCAGAAATATTTTATTTTAATAATTTTAAGAATAATTTTATTATTTAAATTTTTAATCTTAGAATTTGAGCCTCAAAATTTTTTCATGTATTTTTTTAAATGTTTATGACATTGTAGTGTAGCTCACTCTCTTAGGTGTTTTTATATTTTATTAATTATAACACTTAATTTAAAAACATCATTATTATGATTTTTTTGTTGATAAATTGTCTCAAATGACTGAACGATCTTGAAAATTAATTAAAGGTTTTTACTCCCTTTAGTGTTATAAGCTTTTAAGTTTACTTGACTCCGTTTTTTTATGAGATGAGAATTGACCGCTTGAACTTTCTTGCCTTTTTCCCGAAAACTATTTTTTATTACTTTGAATTCTTTCAAATAATTGAATTTTTTTAAAATTGATTAATGGGTTTTATTTCTCGTAGTTGAAAATCGAAATTGCCCCTAAGCTTATAACAATTCGTAGTCTATGCAAGGAGATTGTGGGTTTGTTTGAAACAGTTTTGGTTTTTAATTTTTAATTGTAATTTTTGTCCCTTAATTTTATATTTTGTTCGAATTTAGTCCTACCGTTAGCTTTTTAAAATTTAGCGACGATTTTTACTTAAATTAACAACAGAATTTATTTGAATTAACAATGTTTTCATCCAAATTAGTGGTGGAGAAACTAAAATCACTCATTTTACAAACTTACAAGACCATAACTCATCATTTGAAAGTCGGGGGACCAAACTCGCACAAAATACAAATTTAGGGGACCAAAAATACAATTAAGAAAAAAAAAAAAAACAAAAGTGAAACGAACTGTGCTGACTAGTGACTACATATTGGACAAGAAGAGAAAAAGAGGAACGGTGGGGGCCTGAAGAAAGGAGAAACATTAATAATTGGAATCGAAAAATAAAAATAAATGCACCGAATAATAAATTAATTCAAATAAAAAAATAGATTTAAGTAATACAATTTTATCCTAATTAAAATAACTAAATTATTCGTTTTTTTGGAATCCACTAAAGTCATTCTTGAGGTGCTCCAATAGCAATACTTCTCTCCAGATCCAACATCCTAAAAGTCATTAAAAGACTATAATTGCTCTTGGTGGCCAATTACGACTGGTGGTGAATAAAGCACTTATGTTTGGTGGATGAGATTAGCACCATTTTTGTTGGGAGTGGCACCATTCTTTTTAGTATATAAATTTATTATTCTTACATATAAAAAGGATAGTGCCACTTCCAATAGAGATGGTGCTAATCACATCCTCCTTATGTTTTTGGAGATGGTGAGAATAGTAAAAATCTATGCATATAGCAAATGTTATGTAGCCAATAGCAAAAGTGTCTCTTCAAGTCCAAAAAAAAAGCCCAGTTTTAAATCCAAATATTTTTGAGTGACAAGTTGTTACCTGAAAAATCTAAATTAAACTCAAATAAATATAAAAGGTCTATTAAATCAAATTTATAAAATTATATTTATGGTATGTTTTAGTTTATTTGATCGTCTATCATGTCTTAAGATTTGGGAGATTTGAATTTCAAAGTTCAAGGTTTAAATCTTAACCATGAAGATTTAGTTTAAGATATGTATGTGAGTGTATTTGTGTAAAAAATAATTAAACACCAATTTAAAAACAATTAAATTCAATAAAATTTAATAATGGAAATGAAATATGATTTATCAAATAGCATTCATTACCTTTTCCTTATTAGTTATGATGATGGGCTCCCTTGAGTCAACTCACATCATAAATGTATACTAATATTCATTTTGGAATTTGGATGTTTGAAATGGTTTATGATGATTTTCGGTGTGTTCATCAATAAACTTGACTTTATATTATCAATTACTTCATTTATTCTTATTTAACAGTTTGGAGAAAAAAAATTACACATATTAAAAAATATATTAATTATTATATTTTTTTTCAAATAAATTTTAAACTCTCTATGATGCCCCTTATCTCTCATAGTTTGATTGATGAGATAGTAAACATTGATTAACATCCAATTAAAAATAAGGATAGAATTGGTAAAAAAATTATAATTAATGTTGCATTGAAAAATAAGTGGACAATTAAATAAGAACAAAGAAATTTTCTCTTTTCAGACAATTAAATAAGAATAAAGAAAGTATATATTAGAAGAATAATTAGTTCAATCTCTTATGAGATTTACTCTTATTACACTTACTCCCTTCTAATTTCTAAAATTATACTTACTCCCTATAGATGGAGGTAAATGTAATGAATTTTAAATCTAGTTGACTAAATATAATATTTCGAAGTTATAAATGTAATGAAATTTCAAACCTTAAGAAATTTGTGTAATTTTAAAAACTATGAGAAAATAAGTGTAATAAGTGCAAACCTTATGGAAAGTTGATATAATTATCCCAAAAAAATGACGCAATAAGTAATCTTAATGAAGAATTTGAAAAATGAATAAAAGATTGAACCAAAAAAATAAGTAAAATATATTTAGACAAAAAAAGAAAGAAAGAAAAGAAAAACAACAATGAATATGAAAATGAATATTCGAATGGAAACCGAAAGATGGCCGGTGAAAACGTGGGTTGATGTAGTGGCGGAAATCAAAATGGTCAAGTCAAATGATCTAGTGGAGTCATTTGACACTTGCATTGAGCCTTTTATGCATTCATTTCTATACATGGAAAGATCCTTTAACAACCAAAAGTACATTTAACCACTAACGTTGTCATATATAGCACATACTGCAGGTGTTATTTCGTCACCAAGATTCTCACTTTCCCATGAAGTTAGATAACGAGTTACATATCTTCATGTGAAGTTGACACTCTTTGTTTGGGGTGAAATGAAAGAAAAGAAAATGAGAGAAAAGAAAGTAGGTATAAAATATAATTTTTTTTCGTTTGGTTTGTGAGAGAAAATAGGAGAGAAATGTCAAATTAAGCATGGGTCTTATCAGAAAATTTTTCTCTCCAAAATGGAGAGAAAATTAATGTTATGAGTGTAAATGTCTCCTATTCATGGGTCTCATACTTATTTTTTCTCATCTTTTTCTTTGTTTTCTCTCAAACCAAACATACTCATTTTTTCTTATCTTTCTCTCACTTTTCTCCTCTCTCTACTTTCTTTTTTTTACACTTTCTTTGTTCACATTTTCTCTTCTCAAACCAAACAAAGGGGTAAAGTTAGTAATTTCTATGCCAAATTGTGAAAAGTGTCACATTTTTAAAATATATAAGAATAGTAAGTGTCTCTATGGCAAAGTTAGAACTATAAATAATATCGTATTAAAAATAATGCGAGAATAATAAAAGCTTCTATTGTAAAGTGAGAATCTTCAAGATGAGAAAGACACATTTATAATAATAAACTATGAATAGTATCAAAATTAATATTAAAAGAAAATTATAAAATTAGCTCTTTTGAGAAAATCTCCTAAACATAACCCCACTCATAAAAAGAAATAGTGCATATTTGGAAATGTTTTTTTTCAGAAAAAATAATCACTTATTTTTTAAAAGCTCTCTCACAGAGCTTATAAAAATAAATAATTTTTTCTTCAAAATAAGTTAATTCAAATACAGTATTAATTAAAGGCTTAATTACACTTTTGAATTTAGTCTCCCAAGTTTGAATTTCGCGAATTTAATTCCAAATGCTACCAAAAGTTGCAAATGTTACCAAAGCGGTCAACTAATTTAAAAAAAATCATTTAAGTTATTTTAAAAAAATGAAAATGTATTTTTTAAATTAAGTTTTTTTTTAAAATAATGTATTATTCACTTTTAAGTTTTTACCTTAACTTGATGCGGAAATTATTTTTTTCTTTTTTATTTTTCTTTTATTTTTTTATCAAAAATTAACTTAAAATGATTTTTTGTAATTAGTTGACTGCTTTGACAGTCAAATAATTAACAGAGATGGATAAAAGGATAACATTTGTCACTTTTAGTAACATTGAGAATCAAATTCGCGAAATTAAAACTTAAAAGACTAAATTTACGAAAATTAAAAACATAAAGACTAAAAGTACAATTAAGCCTTAATTAAACTAACCCCACTAACCAATTAATCTGATACATACAAATATGTCAACCTGAATTGGGACCACGCCAACGCAACACGGTGTTGTGCTTCGTTCATGTCTTACATCACATTTCAGTGACCACAGATTAATGTTATACCAGCCAGTAGTATATGACACCCAGATTGGTATCACAATGCAAATAATATTTTTTTGTCCTTAATACAAAATATAAATATACTTTTCTGGAAATATCTTTTAAGCCTATATTTAATTAAAATTTTTCATCAGCGTGACAAATACAGAGTAAGCAAAAAAAAAAAAAACTCTATCTGATCTTATTCATAAAATCTATTTTAGAAATTTTTAATGATCTTTTATAACATACTCACTACTTACTACTTTCTATAAAGTATTTAATAATTTTTTAACTCTTATTAAATTATTCAACTTCTATATGCTATTTTATTTTGTAAACTTGAAATCATTAATATACTTTTATATTTAAAAGAATAAATTTGATATATCACATAATTTTTATGACAAACAACTATATTCAATTATTTTTATTGGTATTAGTGATTAGTAATTCGATTAAGAATACGTTATAAATAGGATCAGAGAGTTAATATATTTTTAATTATTTATTAAATTAAAGTTTTTTAAAACTATTTATTAAAATGCGGGATATCATTTACACAAAAAATAAAAAAGGATTACTTGCGGTTACTGTATAATTGCAAGTTTATCACACAAGCTTTGGAAAGTGGTTTTTAGATAAACCGTGGGTAAGTTTTTCTAAGATTATGAAATTAGCCGTCGCTTTCAGAAGAACGTCATCTATTATATTAAAACTGGGGTTATTTCAAGCAATTCGACACCCGCCTATAAATTTGAATATTAATGAGTCATGTTTTAATTTAATTGGCACAATAAAATCTTAATAATATGCTCCTTCACTACAATTCTTCTTTCACTACATTTAATCTTTTATATTTAACTAATCAAATTAATAAAAAAAGATATTATGATTCATTTCATTTCAATAATAATTAAACATATGAAATTCACATTCAATATTAATTATTAGTTATAACAATAATAATCAAAATAGACCGTAATGATATATATTATAACCTAAATTCTAATATAAAAGTTTAATAGAGAGAATTACTATATATTTAAATTAATTACAATATGTATTTGAAATTTCTTAAATTATTATTTTTAAAATTCAATTAACCAAATTACATAAATATTTTATTTTAAAATTGTTAAAAAAGTAATTAAGTTTTTCAATGTTTAAAATTAAATATTTTTTATTTAATATAATAATTTTTAGATCACTTAATATTTGGTATTTTAATTTATAATCTATTTATAAAATATTAAAAAGCAGTAACAAATTACTATATCTATATTCTATATTCTTCATAAAATTATCAACGGAGCGAACAGATTAATATAGAAAGTTACAACTTTTAAAACCTCATCAAAAAACAAGATAATTGATTCATCAAAGTTCAATTGAGTTATTTCTATGAAATATCTACATTTGAAAAAATAATTAACAGCTTATCTCTTTACTATGACAAATTCATGTATATATTTTTATATTTCTCCATCAATCTTATTTTAATATTGTATAATTTTTAAAATAATATCTAAAATAAAAAAGCATTTTATGTTTTCCAAAAATTATTTTTTTGAACTTAATTCATGAAAATTAATTATAAATATTTTTTTTAGTGCAAAAGTTTTTCTTTAAATAATTATAAATGTTTTATTTTTTATTACTATGGTTTTTACAACAATTTCTATTATAAGTTATTTTTACATAAATTTCAAATTTATTTAACTAAATTATTTTTTCTTTTACAAATAATTTTATTTTAAATGACATACAAATAATGCCATCTATTATATATTTTTTCTTGAATCCGAACATCGCGCAGGCCACCCTCTAATTAGTTTAATTTTAGGCTTTTAGTAGCCGTAACTGTACTCCAGTCAGCCCAATAAATTCAATAAATAATCCCTTTTTAGTAAGAGTATGTGTGGGGATGAACATACCTTTCTCAATTGCATGTCCAGTGATGAACCTAATAAAGATTCTCATCCTTATTTTTTAGTAAGAGTATCATTCTTCGTTGAAAATAGGAGGTCAATTGATAGAAGCTTCTTCTACAAAGAAAAGGTTAGAAGAGGTCATTCTCTTAAAGCAGTGAAGCTCTTTAAACAAGAGTTAAGCTCTAATGCCACTTGTTAGACAAGGATCTCTATAATTAAGCGAAATGAGTTGAGTATTGAAAATTTTTGCAAAACCTTGTAAAAACAGGTTTATCAAGATGTGTTGAGATGAATATATGTAATAAGATGAAGATGTAAAGTAGAAAAGCTAATGCAAACACAAAGAGAATGGAACAGCACAATTTATTCTAGTTCGGCCACTATGAAATTTTCATTTGTGACTTACATACGTCAAGTTTTTCAAGACTCTGATCGAATTTCTTTATTTATCTTTAAACTTTCAATAAGTGCTTGTGAACCTTTACACACTAAGAGCTATCAACACACCTTTGGGATACCTCATCCCAAGTGTCTACCACTCTCACCGCACCCTCCCACAATTAACAAAGGATACCTCACCTTTACTTAAGAAAGAATATAGAATAATGAATATAAAAACTCTCAAAAGAGTAGAAATACAAATTAAAGATCAAATAGATATATGATTTTGTATCAAAGAACAAAGGATGTAATCAAATGTTGTGTGTTGATATTGTGTCTCAATGCTTCATCCTTAGCATATTTATATAGTTCCAAAGTGTTCAAATAGGTGTTGATGATGATTGAAATGAGACATAGCTATTTAGAGATGTTTAGAACCATTTGGAGATGCCTGTGGTTGATTATAGACGTTGCCCCAGAACATTTTAAAGGTCCATCTTCAAAACTTATATCTCCCTAATTTACTATTTAACTTTGACAAACAACCACTCGATGGAACACTCTTCGTGTCTATTTTCTACTAAAATACGTTTGGCCGAAAAATTCAAAGTACTTTATCATATGTGCTCAAAAGAGTAGACAAAGGTCAATTTGATGGCCAAACTAACATCACCTTTTCATGACCAAATGCAAAAGTTTATAATGTCCTCATTTTTGAACCCATGACCCCAAGTTGGAAAGACCTCTAAGTCTAGTTTCCAATGACACTAGTTTCATCTTAATATCAAACGTACATTTGAGATATAAATGAAAGAGTGATAAAATGTTAGGATTATAGTTGTTGTCGGACCTGTTTTTCTTGTCTGAATTCCAAAGTTCATAACGTTTACATTTCAAATTTGAATCCAATAAATGACCATGCATTGGAAAGCTTATGATGTCTATTTTCAATAAAATTGGTTTCAAATCTAAGCATAAATCCGTTTGTGAGATATGTTTGTCTCGTTTCATACAAAAAAAATGTCTCACATTAAAAACGAAATTATTTTTCATGTTATGAATGGAATAGTAAACAAAGGTCAGATTTCATAAACATAAATATGTTTATTTTCATTATTTTTGAGAAACTACCAAATCTATCATTTGAAAATAAATTTTATAATACCCTAATCCTAAATATACTAATCATATATTATGGAAGCATAGATAAGTGGAATTATTCATCTCCTTGTAATATCGAAATCATTCAAGGTATTTAAAGATTTAATTTAAAAGTTCTCTACATTATTTGCTATGTGTCCATACATAAGTCTAAAAGAATAGAAATTAAATCCTTAATTGATACATTAAGAACCTATCAAATGTATCCTAATAAAATGAAGGTTAAAAGTCCCAAGTAGCTTCTTCTTCATCATCTGAAATGATACCTGCAATACTATAACAATGAGATATATGCATATACCTAAGTAACATCGTGGTCATAAAAGTAATTTAACAGTATTGTAGGCAACTAGGTTGCAAAACCTTCTACAATAGATCACATCAAACACACAATTAAGAGACATACAATCAAGCAGAGCAAGAACAATTATTCTCACACATATTTATTATGAGTTTTTTCTTTACTAATTGTTATCATTCATGTAGAAACAGATGGATAGCTAGGCAACCTAAGGGGGTGAATTAGGTTGAATGAGACTGACAAAATTTTTAAAAGCTTAGGAAAGAACAAGAAGTTACACAGTGAAAAGTTTAAGTCCTTTGCCTTGAATTAATATGAATCCCAAAATACAATTCAAAAGATCAAAGATTTATGGAATCTTGCACACAAAAATAGAGCAAGTTTTCCTTGGTTGATTTTATTCAATGTCAAAGTAAGAATTACAAACCAATTACAATGCAAACGCTTTAGAGTGAAGTTAGTATTGCTATAATTGATTTTAATCAAGCCCAAGATGATGACAAGGTTCAATTATAGAGGCAATGATTTGGATGATTGTGAAACAAGATCAAAGCATGTAAAAAAGACAAAATACAAGAGATTATCTTGGTTTGGTGTTTTAACAACTCTTACATCCAACTCTTCTAGTTTTTAATAGAAGGTTCTACTATCTTACAAACTTTAAAATGATGTTTATAAGATATTACAAAGATTTTCCACCTAGAAATCTATCCACCAAGAGACCTTTCTCTTGGATTTTCACAAATACCTAAAGAACCCTTTAGAATTTCTAACAAGACACCAAAGTTCACAAATACCTAAAGAACCCTTTAGAATTTCTAACAAGCCACCAAATTCTCCCTTTGGATTTATGCCTACTCACAAACATACACCTAAAAGAGCATCTTCTCTCAGGAATTTTATTAAAAACCTTGAGTCTCACTCAAGAACCACCCTATGGGAGTGTTTGATATAAGAGTAGGTTTTAGCTACTTTTTCAGGTAAGTGTTTCTCGGGTAAATGATACACACATTTTAAGGGGGGAATGAGAAAACGTTCCCAGGAAATTCACTTAAATCTTTTACCAAACATGGGTAAGCTATAATTTTAAGTGAGCTTCCCAAGAATGAAAAAGCTTTCCCGATACCAAACGCCCCCTATGGTAAAGCCTATTACTCTATCCTTAGAAATCCTCCAAGGACTTCCTATAAGCAATCAAGAGAGAAAACCACTCTAATATTCTTCTAGCTCTAACAAAACAAAATAAAAAACCAAGCAATTACAAAGAAATTGAAACAAATAATAAAAAAACGCATAATCAAAAGATTATGGATAGAAAACACCTAGAATTGATATGAATCTTCAAGATTCAATCTTTGAATGATCGGTCAAACATGTTGAAATAGATACGTTGACGAGATAGAAATAGCCCACATTCTAAAATGCATGTTCTTCTCTAGTTCTTGATGAATGATGATGAATCTTTGAAGAATCTCACTCAAGAATCCTAATCAATTGATGAATTGAATGAAGAAAAATCAAACTCTCTTAATTTTGTGTTTCCTAAACACTAATGGAGCAAAAGAGGGATGTTTGGATCTCTCAAAATCGTGCAAATCAAGTTCTAAGCGTTCTCTCTTGAAACAAGGTGTAAAAACTTTTATAAGAAAATTTGTAGTGTGAATCGATGCACATATAGTGCGAATCGATTCACACAGAGTAAAAACACCCCTAGGACATATTTTTGAAAATGGTTGAAAGTTTTATCCTATGTAAATAGATTTACGCACAACTCATTTTTCCCTTGGGCTTGATTTTTCATCATCTAAAAAATGTTGCCTATGTGACTTGATTCCCATCAACTATGAACCGATTCACAAGGCACAAAAACAATTTCAAAAGGGAAAAACACAATCCAAAACATGTCCAAGTCAAAAACAATGTAATGTATGATCAAAAACCTAATGCACCCTAAGATTTGATGATGAAAACATGCTCTAAACCTATCAATGTTGGCAATTCTATACTTTTCAATTAAGGACACATAACCACAAACAAGGATTAGCTAAGACTCATATCATGCACATAAAATTGTATGTTCTTCTCTAATTCTTAATGAGTGATGATGAATCTTTGAAGAATCTCACTCAAAAACCTTAATTAGTTGACGAATTGAATGAAGAAAAAATCAAATTCTCAATTTTTGTGTTTCCTAAACCCTAATGGAGCAAAAGAGGGATGTTTGGATCACTCAAAACCGTGCAAATCAAGTTCTAAGTGTTACCTCTTGAAACAAGTATAAAAATTGCTATTAATAAGAAAATTTACCGTGTGAATCGATGCACATGTAGTGAAAATCAATTCACATAGTGTAAAAACACCCCTAGGACATATTTTTGAAAATGGCTAAAAGTTTTAGCATATGTGAATCGATTGAACAGCTAATTTTTCCCCCTTAAACTTGATTTTTCAGCATCTAAGAAATTTTGCTTATGTGACTTAATTCCCATCAACTGTGAATTAATCCACACACAAGGCACAAAAAACATTTCTAAAAGGGAAAAACACAATCCAAAACATGTCCAAGTCAAAAACAATGTAATGTATGATCCAAAAACCTAATGCATCCTATGATTTGATGATTAAAACACGTTCTAAACCTATCAATGGGAAAATTCTATACTTTTCAATTAAGCATGCATAACCAATAACAAGGAGTAGCTAAGACTCATATCAAGCACATAAAGATACACCCTAATACATCCTAATTTCATTGTACAAGAGAGTCTTCATCTTTGACATTCTTTTAGCCTTCACTAAGAATGTTTAAACTTTTGATTCATCAACACAACCTTTGTCTTCATCAAAATCTCTTAAGATCAACAATTCAATCTTTTATCATTTTTGTGCCGACAACCACAACCTCTTTGGAGATCTCCTGTTTGTCCAAAGGAAGCATCCCTTCAATTAAACCCTCATAATTAGTCGGTTGCATACCCTTACCCAATGAGTTTAAATCCAAGGAGGGTAAGGATATTTGTTCCCACTTACATTTAAGTCAAAATGAGCGACAACAACTCATTGGAAAGACTCCAATCCGTGAATAGATTCTAATAACTGTACCATCCACCTATACACGGTGTATGTTGGTCCAATCATAGCCATTCAAGGTTTTAAAGGAAAAGATAGAACTAAAGGAAAACAATCGCATAAAAGGAACTCTCACTTCCGATACCAAACTTCTTATTAATTCTTATCATAATGCATAATACAGTGTAAATGATATTTATAGATAACTAATTCTAATTGAAAGTTAACTAATTGAAACCAACTTAGTGCATGTTTGTTTTGGCGTTTGAAAATTACATTCGGCCTAGAATTGCGTTCAGTTTGAATGCAACATGTTTGGCTAGAAATTTGGATCCACATTTAAGATTATTTTTTACGTTCAAACAATCTAAACGTGGAAACAACTTTTCATAGCTTCTAGATTTGATGGATCTACATTCAGTTTGGATCCACGTTCAATCTAAACACACACTTATAATGATAAAACTAAAAAAAAAGATAAGATCAAATAACTAAATTGTTGTATGAGCTATCAATTTTCTTTGGCATTAAAAGGAAATTGAATGAAAGAAAATAATTAAAAATAAAAAAAGAAAAATTATTTTAACAAACATAAAAAGTAAAATAAAAAGATGGAGCTATTGTCACTCTTTTTATTTTTATTTTTTGCTACTCACTTTTTAAATTGTTTTAAATATATTTTTGGTCAAACAATAAAATCAAACTATTTATATTAAAATATTATTGAAATACTCAAATATTATATAAAGCAGTGGTAATAATCTCACTCAAATGAAAAATGGACGCAGCGGAATTAAAACTCATAATAGCCGCACCCATCACTCCGTCGACACGACAAAAAGTTATTGCCAACATAATTATGACATTTACATAATTTACATAATATTATGAGTCTTGCTAAATAATATTTTTATTAAAATTAAAAAATAATTATAAGTGAATATTAATTTGTCTCAAAAATATAAAAAAATTATATTTTTAATAAATTTTTTATTATATTTAACTCTTTAAAAAATATTTTAAAAAAACTAAATAACATTTACCTATTATTAAAGGTATGATTTAACATAGTACATATTTTATTTATAGGGATCAAAACTTTGTTTTAGTTTTTTTCTTTTTTTTATTAATTTTTTCTTTCTTTTCTTTTTTTTACTATTTTATCATTTAATTTAATAAATTAAATTAATTAAATAATTGATTAATCAAATGTGTGTTTGACATAAATTTGTTTTTTCACATTAAGGATTAAAACTAATAATTAAATTATTGTTAATGACTTAAGTCCAAAAAAATTTTATAAGGACCAAAATCAAAAAAATCCTATTTTAATGGGACTAAAAATATATTTAAATTAAAAATAAATTATGTTTTGTCTAAATCATATAATTTAATTATTGAGGCATCGAACATTTTTGTTTCTTTTATTTTTTGGCTCGCTTCCTTTGTCGTCTATATAAGCACACCCCACCTGACCACCACGCTCGCTTCGCTCCTTCATTACTTCACTTCAGCCCCCAGCATCCCAAAAACACAGAGAATTCTTCTTTTTTTTTTTCATAGAAACAATTTTAAAATAAAATATATAGCAGTAGTTTGGATCAAATTGTGAATAATATGAGGAAACCAAGTACCAGCAATTTTGACTCCTCGTCTAAACTTGATCGCAAAACTATTGAAAGGAATCGCAGGATTCACATGAAAAAACTCTGCTCCCACCTCTCTTCTCTCATTCCTCCCAATCTCATACCTTCCAAATCCAAGGTAGTACACAATTTTCATTTTTTTTTTAAATAATTAAGATAAACGACACAATAATCCACATGACAAAGTCTTTAAGATTAGAGAGTTAAAAGTACCTTAACGATAGCGATTTAATATGAAAATTTAACATTTTTCTAAAATTAACTCCTTTCTCGATGTACCAAAAAATTGATAAAATTAATTATTTAATTTAACTAATTAAATGAATGTATACATTTCAGTACGCGCTTCCGCAGCAGGACCAGCTGGATCTGGCGGCTAGGCACATAAAGGAAACGAGAGAAAGAATAGAGAAATTGAAGAGGCATAAGGAGCAATTGAAAGCCATGGGTCCGGGTTCGGATCCGGGTCTCGGGTTGAACCAAACCAACAGAGGAATTTACAATATTGACCCTAACTTACCAATGCTTGAGCTAAAAGATTTGGGTTCTGGCATAGAAGTGACAATGGTAAGTGGGTTGAACAAGACCTTCATGTTGTTCGAAGTAATTAGTGTTCTTGAGGAAGAAGGTGCTGAAGTTGTAAATGCAAGCTTCTCAACTGTGGGCAATAAGTTTTTTTATATTGTTCATGCTCAGGTAAACAAGTATATCCTCAGCGTTCTAGACGGTCTAGTAGTAAGATAAACAACAATTCAAACTTTTTATTTGTTTTCTCTTTCTTATAGTGTGTACAGATAAATTAACAATTTTAATGTGATTAAAACTAACGGTTAAATCATTTAGTACTGGAGATGATACAAATTCATCTTCCGAGTAAATCTATCCAGAAATTAACTACATCTTTTGTTTATTTCTATTTCTATTAATTATATGAAAATTAAATAATTTTAGAAAATAAAAAAATTAAAAATTTTAAAATATATAAATTAATGATCAGTAATCGGTATCTTTTATTTCAGCTTTCAGCATAAATATATTCCATGAGAACGAAGGGAAAAAATTCTATTTATTTATATTATTATTAATTATCTCTAATTATTGTTTTTAATTCTCTTACTCTTTATCATATAATGACATTTCTTATTTTTCTCTAATTTTTTTATTTTTTATCTTAAAATTGGACATATGTAAATTATTAATCGAATTAAAATGTTTATATAAAAAAATACTTCTTTTATATATTATTAATTATAATTATTATTTTTGATTTTTCTATTTTTTTATCTATTATATTATTTTTCTTATAATTTTCTTCTTTTTTTTATTTTTTTCTCTTTGTATACTATTTTACACTCTAAAATTAGGATGTATAATGATAAATTTTCTATTTTTTTGTTTTATTCTCTCAGGTGAAGATATCAAGACTGGGTGTCGAAACCTCAAGGGTATACCAAAGACTTCAGGACTTTATTGCCCCACTAGAGGATTGAATGCTGGGAATACGTGTAAAGTAATGAGCGCCACCGTCTCTCTAGCTAGCTGCAATTATATACTAATAAAGTTTTATTAACATGCATGTATAAGTTAAGAAATTATAAATAAAAAAAAAATTTTAAAAAAATAAAAAATTAATATAATTGTGTTTAATATATAATTAATTTTTTGTTTTATTTTTATTTATAATTTTTTTAACTTACAATATTGCATAAATTAGAAAAATTTATACTATTAAATAGACTTCTTATTAAATTCAATACTTGGTTAATGGCAATGCTTTCGGTTTTTGCAATACTAGCAATGTACTAGGCCTATCAAAATTTCCTGGTGTGTAAATATTGTTGCGCATCATTATTCATTTGAAATTTATTTATATTTTGGGTTTAGGGGTGTGTTTGGATTGGATACTTTTAAATTGGCGTTAGATAGTTATATTTTGTACTTATAAAAAAATTTAATTATTTTTTAATAAAGAAAAAAGTTTTTTTTTTCAGTTAAAAATTGGACATTATTTAAAAAAATTTTAAAATTAATTTTGACAACTTAAAAATCATTTCTGATAGCAAATATATCCGAATAAAAATCAATTATGTCTTAGACAATTAATTTTTTTTCAGAATTTATTTTTACAATTAATCAGAATTAATTAAACACTGTAATATTTTTATTTAAAAAAGAGTAAAGACAAACAGAAAAATGGGTTGTTAATTTTAATGATGTGCAAGGATTATTTTTACTGTTGACTGTTTTACGCGGTGATAATTAGATAAAATTTCGTTGGATGGATAAGTAAATGGTTACATCATAAAAAACAATGTACTGTCAAAAACTAAATAAAAAGGCAACAGTCCAAATCAAATATGATTCCCAACAAAAAGCAATATATCAGATTAAATCAAATAACTTCAGTTATCCATCACTGTTCTTCTTTTTCTTTTGAGTCTGTTAGAAGAACAAATAAATACGGTGATAGATGATTTATCAAAAAAAAAAAAAAAAAAAAAAAAACGGTGATAAATGAACACAATTCAAATAAATTAATTCAAACACATACTATTTTTTTCAACAAGAGCTTATATGCATTTTTATCTAAATAATTGGAAGGGTTCAAATTGGAATTAAGTGGGGCTGCGTTGTTCTCGTGGACGGTAGTTTACAATTATTAACAATGTTATGGTCCTAGATTAAATTGAACTTATTCGAAAAAGATAGGGATTAAATTAAACTTTTAATAGTAAATACAAATACATATTTAAATAGTTGTATAAAACTTAAGGGACTAATAACGTGAACTAAAATTAATGGTGTTAATTGTAAATTAACATAAAAAAACTAAAATAAATAACCACTTCAATGTTTTTTTTTATAAGCAAGAAGATTTTATTAAAAAGGAAGAGTACCATAAGTACTCTATATGCAAAAATTACAAATTAATTATAAGGGCATTAATACCGCCCAAACATCAAGAAAAAGAAACAATATGAAGACAACCTTTAGGGCACCTTTGCCAATCTGAGGAAGAATACACGAAGCCTAGAACATTAGCTTTAATCCACAACCACGTTTGTAGCAACACCATCTCAAAAATACACTCTGAATCCCAAGGAGATTAAATATAACATTGTTACGACCTAACCATATAGCCCAGATGCATGAAAACTAGACAACATACCACAAAGGCCGATTCTGAGCAGGACTAGGGAAAAGACCAAGAAAGTGAAGGAACGATGACACACAAGATGGCATAGATACCGACGTAACTCCAAACCAAAGCTAAACTTTGTACCAAATATTAGTAGATTGAGGACATATAAAGAACAGATGATCAACATTCTCTGAGACGTTATCACATAAACAACACTTGGTGTCTTCAATAACAACTCCTCTTCTTGCCAAATTAACCTTAAATGGAACCCGATCTAAGGACAACTTCCGAGCAAAGTGTTGACCTTCAAAGGCACGATATTATTCCAAAACACCTTATGAAACAGATCACAACTCAGGTTACTCATAACCTAGTAAGCTGACCGAGCTGAATAAACTCCCATAGTGCAAGCCTTCCAATGCCACCCATCTTCCCAATCTTCTTGTAAAACAACTTAACCGAGATCTTGCAAGAGATTATTGTAGAGATTTCCTTCCCAAACCATGAAAGGCGCCCGACGCCAAGACCACTCCCACTCCCAAGACCCATTGACCCACGCCCTCGCCTCCCTCGCTGTAATATGTTAGTTAATCGCCAAACTAAACAATCTATCGTACTTAGGGCGAAGAGACTCTCCATTTAACCACAGATCACCCCAAAAAGATGTGTTATGCCCATTACCCACACAATTTTCAATGTTGGTATTGAACCAATCACACTTTGGATTAGACCCTCCAAACAAAGCACACACATCACGCCACCACCTAGAACAATGACCACCCCTAGCCCTTAAGGAATAAACATCCTCACCATACTTTGAAGAAAAAATTCTTACCTAAAGAGAATCCTGCTCGGTCCTCACTCTCCAAGCCCATTTTCCTAACAAAGAAAAATTAAACAACTCAGAATTCTTAACACCCAAGCCCCCTTCCTCCAAGCTTTTACAAACCGCCACCCACTTGACCCAACAAATTTTCCTAGAACCCTCACAACCACCCCAAAAGAAATTTTGAAATAAAGAGTTTAAAGATTGGATTATACCTTTGGGAGCCTTGAAAAAAGAAAGATAGTAGACTGAGATCGACGAGAGGACAGACTTGATGAGGACCAACCTACCACCCAAAGACAAAGATTTGGTTGACCAAGATGGTAACCTCCTCCGTACAATATCCAACACCGGCTGCCACAAGGATTTTGCAATCTGACTCCCACCAACAAGCCAACCCAGATAAGAAAAAGGACCCTTACCAATCCGACATTAAAGCTCTAAAGTTGCCTCTGCTAACCAAGAATCAGATACATTATATGCAAATAAATTACTTTTGTGAAAGTTGACTTTTATCCCCGACGCCAGTTCAAACAAAATAAACACTGAACAATAGAAGTCACGTTTAATAGGGTTGCCTCCCCAAACAAAATGGTATCATCTATAATCTGGAGATGAGAGACCTCAACATCAAGATTCCCCATCTTAACTCCCTTGTACATTCCCACCTCCTCAACCCTACGTAACACCCTAGAAAACCCTCTGCCATGATAAGAAACATAAACGGAGACAATAGATCACCTTGTCTAAGTCCCCTCCCAGGAGTAAATTCTGTAGTAGGGCTTCCATTAACCAAAACCAAAATACGAGATGAGCAAAGACAAGCCCGTATCCATGCACACCAAGACGGATGGAAACCCATATACTCCACAACATGAAAGAGAAACTCCCACGAAACAGAATCATATGCCTTCTCGAAATCTACCTTGAAGAGAAAACTCGACACCTTATAATTTTAAATCTCGTGTACCACCTCATTTGCAACAATAATACCATCTAGGATTTGTCTACTATTGATGAAAGCATATTGTTCTTCAAAAATAACAGAGGCAATGACCAATCTAAGACGGTTCGCCAAGAGCTTTGCAAGGATTTTATACAAACAAACTATCAAAGAAATCAGTCCGTAATCCCCAATCACTTAAGGAGAAGCTTTCTTTGGAATAAGAACAATAAACGAGCTATTACACCTCTTAACCAGTCTACCATTAGCATGAAAGTCCTTCAGAAAATGCACAAAATCACCCTTTAACACTTCCCAGAATTATTTGACAAAAGTAAAAGAGATCCCATCCGGGCTTGGGCTCTTGTCCCCATCACATCCCCATACCGCCGCCTTAATCTCTCATTCCTCAAAAGAAGCAATGAGCCTACGATTATCATCATATGAAATCTTAGAGAAATTAAGAGCTTCAAAAGACAAGTTACCTCCGCCTTGATTGCCAAAGAACGATTCACAATGGCCCTTAATAACCTTCTTGACCTTAGTAACCTCCTCGAATCAATCCCCACCAACAACAATGCTATGAATTGAATCATACTGCCTTCTCATATTAATACGTCTATGGAAGAACCTAGTATTATCATCACCTTCTCCGAGCTATCGGAACCTAGATTTTTGATACAAAAATTGTTCCTTCATTTTTGAGAACCTGCAGAAATCATCCACCGCCTTCTTTCGTCGAGCAATGTCCTCTTCACCAAGGCCCACCCCATCCTCCAAGGCATCCAAACGATAAAGAGCTTCCGTGGAATCCTGAATACGAGCATCAAAGTTGCCAACAACTGTCGAATTCCATTCCCGCAACCGGGCCTTTGAACAATTTCAGTTTCTCCTTTAACACAAAGGAAGGAGTCCCCGAAACCGAAGCTGAGGACCAAGCCTCAGTAACCACCTCCTCGAAGCCCTCATGGAATCGCCAAGCCTTCATAAATCGAAAAGCCTTAGGACCCCAGTCCATCACTCTGTCACAAAGCAAAACTGGATAATGATCGGAAAGACCCCTTCGAAGGCCCCACTAAGAAACAACTTGCCATGTATCTAACCAACTAAGCGACACCAGAAATCTATCTAACCTACTCATCGTCCCCTTGTACCATGTGAAGCTACGACCTGTCAACGGTGAGTCAACTAACTCAGCTTGAGTGATAAAGGAATTAAAAGCTCTACTGTCATGTCATATACTTGCCTCCCCCTTCTCTCTGAAGGATAATGTCATTGATTAATATGAATTGTTACTAAATTAAGAACTGATACAAACAACATTCACAAATTCATAGATGAAATTAGTATTTTTCTCATCATTTAATCATTTCTAAAAAAGATAATTATAATTTTGACTCTTTATTAGTGAGAATGGAGCGATATTTCGTAGCCACTGCACAATTGCTTCGCCCTATCTCAACTTTAGGGAGATGACTAGTCATTGCTTTTTACGGTAGATACTCTGGGGAGAGACAAAAAAATTGTGATATATTTTTTTTGGAACTAAAAATTATGATATTTTAGCACTAGTGTAAGAGATATACCAATAAAAAAGAAAAATAATTAATGAAGAAGTTAAGAAAGAGAAAACAATCATTATGCCATAAGTGATAATACTTTAGAAATAAGGCTTTTGAAAACTCTAAAGATATATGTAAAAAGTACAATATGAAAACTGATACAACATTAACTCAATTAGAAGTGATCATGGTGGTGAGTTTGTTAACATTCTATTCTATGAATTATGTGAATCTAATGGCACATCTCATAATTTTTCCTACCCAAGAACTACACTGAAAAATATATTTGAAGAAAGAAGAAATAGAACCTTGCAAAAAATGGCAAGAACAATGATATGTGAACAGGGATGGATCCAGAAATGATAGGTGGGAGGAGCCGAAACTTAGAATGAGAACAATTAAATACTTTGTTCTTAAATACAAGAAAATAATAAGTTTTTAACAACATCAAAATAATAATAGAAATTATTATAAAAATTACTAAAACACGACAATAATAATTTAGTGAGAAAATTAAATATTTAAATATTATTATTTATTGACATATAAAATAATATAAATAGATATTCTTTATTTATTGAATAAAGAAGAAAAAAACATATGAGCATTTGTGACAAGTGCATACAGGAGAAAATAAATAAAAGAAAGAAAACAACCCCGTATGGGAGTTGAACTCGAGACCAACAAGTTAGGTTGATTCGGCGGAGCCACTGTGCTAAGCAAAACTTATAGTATTATGCTTACAAATGTACATTATAGACTAAAACTTCTTAGGAGAGGGGGGAGGGGGGCGGGGGGAGCAAGGGGGCCTTGCCCTTTAAATTCGTGCCTGTCTGTGAATCAGAAATTGAAAACTAATTTTGGTCAACAGAGTTTCTATCAAAATAATTCTATACAAAACTCCTTATCTGTTATAGAAAGTTGGGAAACAAAACATCTCAGATTTCCATGTCTTTGGTTATTATTTATATATTATAAACCCAAAAGACAATCTTAGAAAGTTTGATAGAAAATTTGATAAAAGGATATTTCTTGGATACTTTCTAACCTCTGAAGCATAAAGAGTTTACAATCTGAACTCTAAAATAGTGTAGGAGAATATGCATGTTTCGTTTAATGAGATTAGCCCTACACTTGAGATAAGAAAAAATGTAGACGTTGAAGAAGAACAATCTAAGAAGAATCTCAACAAGAAGAACTCTGAAAAGATTTATCTAAAAGATGAGGTTTTTGAAATCATTCATAAGAAATCAAAAAGTAATGGTCCTTATATTTGAGATTAAGCCAAAGAACATCTAAGAAGCCCTCAAAGAATACTATTGGGTTTCTACTAGGGAAGAAGAGCTGAAACCATTTGAGAAGAAGCATTTCGGTCTCTTGTCTCACCTCTATCACATTAGTCTATGATTGGCAAAGTTTGGATGTTTAGAAACAAACATGTTGAGAAAGGTAAAGTGGTAATAAATAAAACCATATTGGTGGCTCGTGGCTGCAATCAACATGAAGGTATTGATGTTTTACTATGAGCTAGTTAACAAACCTAAGATGGGGGATGAATTAGGTGTTCTTTCAAAAATAGAAGCATTTGGTCTTTTTTTAAAATTTTTTTGGAATGTAAGGCCACTAAGAGTTATAACACCGAAAATTAGAAGTTCACACCCCAAATTTGAACCTCAAGATGAAATGAGAACAACTTTGGAAAGCTTGGACATAACTCAAATCAAAAGAAGGATCTCAAACTGAGATTACAAGTCTCAGATCAGAATTCATAGAAGTTTGACAGCTTGCACAGAAAGACATTAACATTGTTTGGAGATCAAGCATAGTTTTAAATTGAAACTCTAATGGCTCTAAGACATCTCTAAGAGATCCGAAATTGTCTTATTCTTAAGAAGGGGTCTATAAATTTAAAGTAAATCCATTGAACAACTCAATAAAGATGGGCAGTGGGTCTTGGTGTTGGGGTGAGTGCATTTGAGTTTGAAGAGGCTTGGGAATGACTACTTAAAGCCTAGAGAGGCTTGAGAAGAATTTTTGGTGTAAAGACTGAAGAAACTTGAGAAGAATACTTGGATTTTGGTTTGATAGTGAAAATCACACGTGGTTAAATGGGGACGGGATGTAACCCAAGGATAGGGTGAACCAGAATAAATCTCTTTGTCTATTCTTCTCTTACTTAACTCTTTTAACTTGCTTTCAAACTTATATTCTCATTTTACTAACTTTCTTATTCACACTCAGATTTCCTAAACCTTGAATCTAAACAAATTCATTTTAAATCATTAATAGATTCATGAAATTTTAAAGATCATTCTATGTCAATTTCATAACATCTTTATTACCAAAGTTGATCTCAGACAAAGACTTTGTTGGGTTCAATCTATATAACACTTTCATCATATTTACTTATTTTGCCTATCCTAATATATTTATGAGGTTTAATCTAACATCCAAGATACACTGAAGATTCAGACTTAAATTGAATCTGAATTTTAAACAGGATTTTTTTTAGACTCAATTTAACCCCTTTCTTGAGACTTTCTTTTACCTTCAATTGGAATTAGAGCTCTGCCACAACAAGGGGACGAGTACACCAACGTATGAAGAGGAAAAGATCCAAGGATTACTAGGCCTAGCAGCAAGCTATACATCCCTGAAGGAGCATCAACAAACAAGAAACTTGCATTTGATGGCACATACTACTACAGGAAAAATAGAATGGAGATGTTCATTAATTCTCAACACTTTAATCTTTAGCATATAATACAAGAAGGACCCATTATCCCAAACACAAGGAATGAGAAAGGAAAGGAAGTGGATAAGCCAAGATCCACTGGACTGAGGAAGAAAAGAAACAACATTTTCTCAACTCAAAGGCCAAGTACTACTTGACTTGTTCCATGAGCAGAAGTTAATATGAAAAGATTGATGGCTTCACTATAGCTAAAGAAATTTGGGACACACTTTAGATTTCACATGAAGGAACCAGTTATGTTTAGGAACCTAAGATCAACATGTTAACTCATAAATATGAGTTATTTAAGATGGATGATTATGAGAGCATACACGACATGATTAGGAGATTTACTATCATCATCAATGATATGTGCTTTTGAGAAGCTTACCCAAAGTATGGAGACCCAAGGTCACTATAATCCATGAAGTTAAGTATCTATCTAAGCTTAAGATTGATGAGTTCTTGGGATTTCTTAAGGCAGATGAACAAGAGTTGATGGAGGAAAATCCTAGAAAGGGAAGAGCAATGGCTCTAAGACCATGTACAATGCAATTTCTTGTGCTAGTTGCTTATGTTAAGAAACTACCCTTAGGAAGCACAACCCCATTGCAGTTTACTGACTTGGCTTGGGTTGCTTATAAGAGTTGCTTAAATAAGCAACCAAAGACCAGGGGTTGCTAGAAAGAAAGTGAGGCCTTTGTACCAAATTTTTAATTAAAATAATCAAGTCATTTCAGTTTTTAATTTTAAGTTTTGAATATATTTATTTAATATCACAAAAATTTAAATTAAATTTTAAATTTTAATTAAAAATAATAAATAGGAGGTAGTTAATGTATGGGTTACGCGCGGGACCCACGTGAGTTGCTTAGCAAGCAACCTTGAATTGTAGTATAGAGTTGCTTAAATTGATAGAGTGATGTGTACCTGTGTGATGAGACAATAGACCGTCTAGGAATTGATTAGCCAGAAAACTCTTGGAATGAAGAAGGAGTAAATGGCTCAGAAATGAAAGGGGAATTTTTTTATCATTTTAGTTGGAAAATTAGAGGAAATGAAGGAGCAAATGATCTGGACTCTTCAAGATTCAAGGAGATGAATTTAGAGAAGATAAAAAATAAAGTTTGTTGAAGGAAATTTTGGAATGAATTCTGGGCAGAATTGGTTTGGAATTTAAAGGGTTATCTTGATGGAAAATTTTGTGATTTATGATGGCAAAAAGCTAGGAAAGTTTTGGGCTTGGATTGAAAAACCAAAGGATGAAATTAAGATGTGGAAAAGTTGAATTTTTAGGGCTGTTTTGGGGCACACAATTCTATGAGCAGAATTGGAAGGAGTCTTGCTTTTTTTTAAGGAGTTTTTGATAAGATGAGAAAGCGAAATGGAAAGGGTTAAGTGGAATCACACCACTTATGAAGACAAAACACACAAAGAGATGGACATCATTTGCTAAGCTAAATGAATTCTTGAATCACTCAAGAACCAAAAAGGAGAATCACTCTCACAAGTTATATTTTGAACATCAAACTCATGTTGTCCTACAATGATTTGATCGTGGCTTTATATAGCCTAAGGCCATGGCTTTTGGTCTACATTAGTGGACAACTAAAGACCACCACTACTCCTCCCACTAACCCTCACTTATGATGACCACTTAAGGCATCCCAAAAGCCTTCAAAGTGGCGCACAAAGCTTTTTTTTTTTGATAAGTTAAAGTGCGTCCACAGGAGTTTGAACTGAGGACCTGCTACTCAAAGCAAGTCTCATCAGCCATCCAACCAACCTGTTGGATGCGCGCACAAAGCTTGTGATGTCATCCTAATGACATCATCCTAATGACATCATCTAATTGTTCCATATTTGGGCTTTATTGCAACTTAAACAAAAACTAGAAATTAAGTCCATACTTGATCAATCCAAGACACAATTTTGGACAGCCAACTTACATCAAATTGGGCCTTATTTCATAACTTAGAAAATGCTAAAAAAAACCTCTAATTGATGGCGTCATTTTGGACAAGAGATTGGGCTTTGATTCACTTCATACTTTTGGACTTCTTTCCTTGAAACTTGGGCTTACTCTTGGAAGTTGGTCCTTGAAGCACTCCAATTGGTCATTTATTTCAGGGATTTATTTACTTAGATAAAATTAAAATACTAAAGTTAAAGTGCCCCCTTAGGATCACATCACTGCGGGACCTACCAAAATATTAATAAAATATAGGCTAAGCAACTCAACAAGTGTGCTTGCATTGTACATGGTCTAAAAGCTACATCCTCTAGAGCTTAGACTTCTCAACATCAAGTGTTGAGAGGAAGATAATGAAGATGATGAGCAATCTGATAATGAACTTGCATTTATCTCCAACAAACTCATGAAAATATGGAGATCTAAAGGAATATTCAAAGGAAGGCCATTTAGAAAGACAAATTTAAGAGAAGAAAAGAAAAATCCTATCATTTGTTTTAAATGTAACAAGTTTGGACACTTCAAATTTGGTTGCCCACTACTGAAGAAACAAAACAAGAAGTCTTTGAAGAATGTAAAGGATAAAGGGTGATTTAGCAATTATGTTTCCTCTTTGTAAAACACCCGAGGGACATATAAGCAATTATTAAAAACTTGTTGCTATTTCTGTTATATCTAACTCTCCATTATCGAGGAAGTTAGTTGCTTCAGTTTTGCTCTATGAAAGAGCATGCTCTCTGTACATTCAGTTTTGAGAAATTCAGTTAGAAAACTTTTACATTTCTTTGTTTCTTCTCAGCTCTTTCTCTCTGTTATTGCTTTATGTTAGAATCGTCAACATGAGGTGTTAGAGCTTTTACAAAGAAGAAAGCCATGATGGCTACTTGAGAAGACTCAAATGATGGAAACAGTGAGAAAAAATGATGAATCAACAAACAACTGTCTTATGGAAGAAAGTTCAGATGATGAGGTAAATGAATTTTGTTAATCAAGTGGCCTCTATGCTCAAGAGGGGGAGGGGGTGAATTGAGCTTTTAAAAGTTTTCAAAATTTCGTTGAAAATGATAACATAAATTAAACAAGATGTGTTAGTTGATGTATGAAATTGGAATATAATAAAATTCTAAATGAAGATCAAATAAATTTAAACAAAAATGAGTTTTAGGGATAGAGAGAATAGCACCGAGTTTTATACTGGTTCAGTCACACACCGCTGGTGACCTACGTCCAGTCTACCAATCTCCGCCATGTGAGATTTCTTATATTACTTTTCAATGATTACACACTAAGAGCACCTTTCTCAATTGGATACCCCACCAATTTTAAAGGCCTCAATCTAGGGATACCTCACCCTAAGAACACTTTGAAGGATACCCTACCTTCAAACAATTTAGAAGGATACCACACATTCAAACAAAATTAGCTCACAACAAATGAAACTCTCAAAAGAGTAAATGATACAAATTGAAGCTCTAATATATCTGATTTAAGGCTCTTTGTTTTGATGAAAGAAACAGTATAGGTAACAACAAAGTAAGCCTTAGGCAAAAAGCACAAGACCCTTGATTTAGAGAGATTGATGATAAGAAGTAATTTCAAAATAGTGTTAAGCTTGCAAGGGTATTTTATTTTTAAAATCAGAAGCCCTTTATATAGATGGCAGAAACAGTAGTCAGAAACTACGCATATTTTATTTTCATATTCGAATATGCTATTCGAATACAGCATTTACATATTCGAATATAGCATTGTCATATTCGAATATGACACCATCATATTCGAATATGTTATTCGAATATAGTGTTTCTGCGTTCAAAAAATGATTTCTGTAGGCTTCATTCGAATATATATTCAAATATGAAGGTTCCATATTCAAATATGTATTCGAATATAAGAGTTCTGGAAGGTGACAAGGCCTAGGTTTCATGTTATATTCGAATATGTATTTGAATATGGCAAGCCATATTCGAATATACAGATTCTGAAAAATGTTCAGGCCAAAGTAATATGTTATATTCGAATATGTATTCGAATATGGCAAGCCATATTCGAATATATATTCGAATATACTAGTCAGGAAATTCAAATTTTATTTCCAGAACCTTGATATTCGAATATACATCCAATTTTGACTTTTTCAAGTAAAAATTAATTTTTAGATATTTTCTTTGAGGGTCTTTTCCTTTGAAAATAATTTTATCTTTGACTCTTAATATTTTTCTAAAAATTCCTTTTTAGAAAGATGTTTGTTTCAATTCAAAGAGCCTTAATCAAATTTACATTCATAATTTAACAACCTAAATACCCTTTGTTGTTGCAGATCTGTTTACTGTGCTTATACACGTGATTTAGCCTTTTGATTCTTGGTTTGTTGTGGAACCATCGAAACTCCAAACGTAGAGCATTTGCATTTACATACTCCCCCTTTTTGATGATTACAAACAACAAACGAAACAGATCACTTATTGCGTGTGATATTCTGAGACTCCCCCTTACTTATGAGGTTTGATTCTCCTTACGAGGTTCGACTCCCCCTGTCAATATGCATACAGATATGTTAAGCATTTGTAATAAGCAATAAAAAAAATCCCGGTTTAAGTGATTATAATTCTTCTCCCCCTTTTGGCATCATTAAAAAAATATGATGATTTTGAGACAAGAGTTAAAATAAACCCGAATTTAATCAGTTCAAAATGATTTAATATGTTCCAAATTTAAACAAGACTAAGCTAAGTTAATGAAAGAGTTGTGGAACAGTCATGGAGGGCCGGAGGTAGGCGGTGTCTGGAAGTAATCAAAAACCAAGTCAGGACTTGGTTGAGCCCCGAAATTTTGGAGATCGATACTGCCAAAATGTTGATGAAACCCGCTTGCATCACCTTGGTTTGTAGGAAAGGCAGATTGGGAGTATGGAGGTACAAAGTTGGAATTGCCTCGTGCAATTTCTTCTCGAAGAGATGTAATCTCTCCTCGAAGAGTGATTTCCATCTGATCACACCGTTGATCGATATATTGACGCTGTTGTTTGAATTTAGCGTCCATCATCTGAGAGAACTGTAGACTCAGCTGTTAGAAGTGTGGAGGAAGAGGTTCTGGATCTGGTTCAGGAATGTCTTCAGGATCAACATCAGGATAGTCTTCTTTTGGGCGATTGCCTTCAATCCCCAATTCCTGAATATACCAGTTTTCGCCAGCATGCACAATGCCAGATCGGTGTAGCAACGATTGACCAATTTTAAAATTATGGCCATCGATGGTGGTACTGTATTCATCGGCTAGATTGACTCCGAAGTGCCGAAGAATGACCGTGATCAAGGTGGGATAGGGAAGAGGAGTTGTGCCGGTTGACCCCTTCAACATGTGATGTTGAACCAGTCGTGCCCAGTCAACGGGCTTTTCTTTGATGATGGCCCAGAGAAGGAGACAGTCATCATGGAGGACTTTTGTGAAGTTTCCAACGCGACCAAGGAGGACGTGTGCAATAATTAGATGGACTATACGAGAGTCCATGGTGAGTGTGATTGTGGGGAGGTAGTCCCCCATTTTGGAAGTGTGGAAGTAGGATCTTACATGGCACATGGCCCCGATCGCCTGAATAGGATTGTATTCGGCGGCCCACTGTCCCATGGGAGTTGATCCTGATATTTGGGATCCTTCAAATTGTAGCCCTGTAAGAGAAGTCCAGAGAGAAGGAGGGATTTGAATTTTCGTCTTTTTTACTTTAGACGAAATTGTGCAGGAGTCAAAATTGTAGTGGAGGTTGGAGTAGAATACACGAACAAGGTTGGGGTAGACTTTTTCTTGAATACTAAGAAAAGGCACAAGATTGGCTGATTCAAGCAAAGAGACAAAGAAAAAACCTTGAGAATGAAACCAGGGCATGTTAACCCACCGTGGGTCAACAATTTTCCTGTCAGAGAAGCCAGACTGGAATTTTGTGATTTGTGAGGCGCTGGAGAACCATCGCTAAAAGTCGGGAGTAAAACCAGTGGTGGCTAGAGGAACGGAGGAGGAAGAGCAACCACTTCGTGGCCCACGAGGTATGGAAGGTGGTTTGTTGGTAGTGGTTCGTTTGAAACGAGGGAGTTTGTGTGTTGGTGATGGTGGAGATTGAGCAGCAGGAGGAGATGATGGTGGTGAAGAAGCCATTTTGTGATTTGTGATTTTTGGAGTAAAAAATAGTTGGAGTGGAAACAGAGATATTATGAACAAGAGATGAGAAAGAAGAGTAGTGTGATTTGGGAGTTAAAAATGATATCATTTTATATGCGCAAGAATGCCCATATTCGAATATATATTCGAATATTAGATGGAATATTCGAATATGTATTCGAATATTTGATAAAATATTCGAATATGGATAAAGCAGTATTCTAATAGATGACTGACATATTCGAATAGCATATTCGAATATGATAATTCTGTAATTAACTCTTGTAACTTCAAAAACATGTGTACTCATTTTGTATTCGAGTATATATTCGAATATATCACCACAGAATGGTCATATTCGAATATAGTATTCGAATATTAAAGTGAAGCTCATTGTTTTTGTGATAAGAATGAGATCCTGATTTCTTTTTCCACGAGACCTGCAAAACAAAAAGAAAAGGCTTTGACGCCCAACTCAGTAATAGATCAATAAATAATTTATAAAGCAATTTAAATAACATAATTTTGATCAAGTATGCCTAGCTCTCTTCTTATAAAATAGAAATTTTCGGTTGGAAGAGGCTTAGTGAAGATATCAGCTAGCTGTTTGGATGTATCAATGAACTCAAGCACACAGTCACCTTTTTGAACATGATCTCTAATGAAGTGATGTCTAATTTCAATATGTTTGGTTCTTGAGTGCATAATAGGGTTTTTCGTGAGATTTATGGCACTAGTATTGTCACATTTTAGTGGAATATTATGCAAATGAATACCATAGTCCTTAAGTTGTTGTTTTAACCAGAGAATTTGTGCACAACAACTTCCTGCCGCTACATACTCAGCTTCAGCAGTGGATAGAGCCACACTAACTTGTTTCTTACTGTGCCATGAAATTAATGAATTTCCAAGAAGGTGACATGTTCCGCTAGTACTTTTTCTATCTAACTTACATCCAGCAAAATCGGTATCAGAATACCCAATTAAAGTGCAGGATGCACCTTTAGGATACCATAACCCCATGGTACATGTTCCAATCAAATATCTCATAATTCTTTTTACTGCACTAAGATGTGATTCTTTACGACATGCCTAATATCTAGCGCACATATATACACTAAACATTATATCAAGTCTGCTTGCAGTTAAATAAAGCAAGGATCCTATCATACCTCGATATTTTGACACATCAACCGGTTTACCTTTTTCATCTTTGTCAAGATAGCATGACGTACCCATAGGAGTACTTATTTCTTTAGCATTGTCGATGCCAAATTTCTTGAGCAATTCTTTGCAATATTTTGTTTGTGACACGAAGGTTCCTTGTTTTGTTTGTTTAATTTGAAATCCAAGGAAAAATTTAAATTCTCCCATCATGGACATTTCAAATTCTCCCTGCATGCTTGTAGCAAACTCTTTACAAATATTTTTGTTAGTAGCACCAAAAATTATATCATCGACATAAATTTGTACAAGTAGAATGTCATTGTGCCTTTGTTTTATGAATAATGTGTATCTACTTTGCCTCTCTGAAAGTTATTGTTTAAGAGATATTTACTTAGTCTTTCGTACCAAGCTCTAGGAGCTTGTTTTAGTCCATATAAGGCTTTCTTGAGTTTGTAAACATGACTTGGAAGTTCAGCATTTTCAAACCCAGGAGGTTGTTCAACATAAACTTCTTCTTGTATATACCCATTCAAGAAAGCACTTTTGACATCCATTTGATAAATTTTAAAATCCATGGTACAAGCAAAGGCAAGTAGGAGTCTAATGGCTTCAAGTCTAGCTATGGGAGCATATGTTTCTTCATAATCAATACCTTCCTCTTGATTATATCCTTTTGCAACCAATCTAGCTTTGTTTCTAGTTATTATGCCACTTTCATCTAGTTTGTTTCTAAAGACCCACTTAGTGCCTATTATTGGATAATCATTAGGCCTAGGGACTAGATCCCAAACTTGATTTCTTTCAAATTGGTTTAGCTCTTCTTGCATAGCTATTCCCCAATGTTTATCACTAATTGCTTCGTCTACTGTTTTAGGTTCAATTTGAGACACAAAAGCCATAAAGTTACATGCATTATTAAGAGAGTGTCTAGTGATTACCCCCTTTGAAATATCACCAATAATGTTATCAATTGGGTGATGTTTTGCAGCTCTCCATTCTTTGGATAGTTCATTTTGTGTCTTAGTTGGTGTGTGAGTTAGTATTTCTGGCATGTTTTCTTCATGAATGCTTATGTCTTCAAGAGTTCCTGCAAGATCATCAAGCTTTCTTTCCAAGCTTTTGGTCTTAGATTCATCAAAAGTGACATGAATAGATTCTTCAACAGTCATTGTTCTTTTATTATAAATTCTATAAGCCTTGCTAGTTGAGGAGTATTCTAGGAATATACCCTCATCAGCTTTGGCATCAAATTTGCCCAGATTTGCTTTCCCATTATTAAGCACAAAGCATTTGCATCCAAAAATGTGGAAATAAGATATGTTAGGTTTTCTACCCTTGAAAAGTTCATAAGGGGTTTTCTTTAAAATAGGACGAATAAGAACACGGTTCATAACATGACATGCAGTACTCACTGCATCTGCCCAAAAATATTTTGGAAGATTCATGTCATTGAGCATTGTTCTAGCTAACTCAACTAGTGAGCGATTTTTCTTTTCCACAACACCATTTTGTTGTGGGGTCCTTAGAGATGAGAAGTTATGTTCAATGCCATTTTTATCGCAAAATCTTTCAAAGTCAATATTTTCAAATTCCTTTCCGTGATCAGTGCGTATGCTTGCAATTTTCAAATCCTTTTGGTTTTGAATGACTTTTGCTAATCTCTTAAAAGCTTTAAAAGCTTGATTTTTGTGAGATAAAAAGAGAGTCCACGTGTATCTTGAAAAATCATCAATGATTACAAGTCCATAGTAATTTCCCCTTAAATTCATAATTCTTGATGGACCAAATAAATCCATGTGCAATAGTTGCAAGGGTCTACAGGAAATCAAAATTTGATGGAGAATTGTATGCTCTCATCCAAACAATCAGATCATTTAGAGGAAATCAAAATTTGATAGCCCTTTTTATTAAAATTGAACCCAAGAACATTCAAGAAGCTCTCAAAGAAGATTCATGGGTTTCTACCATGGTGAAAGAACTGAAACAATTTGAAAAGAGGTATGTTTGATCTCTTGTTCCTCCTCCATCACATCAATCTATTATTGGCACAAAATGGATGTTTAGAAATAAACTTGATGAGCAAGGTAAAGTTGTAAGAAATAAAGCCAGATTGGTAGCACATGGCAACAATCAGCAGGAAGATATTGATTATAATGAAACTTTTGCTCTTGTTACTAGATTTATCCAATTAAATCTTACTAGCTTTTGTTGACAATAAAGGGTTTAAATTATACCAAATGGATGTCAAAATGGTTTTTGTGAACAATATGTTTATTTAAATCAACCTCCTGGATTTGAACATAAAAAACATCTTAACCATCATTTTAGACTAAAAAGGCTCTTTATGTCTAAAGCAATCCCTTAGAGAGCTTTGTGTGACACATTAAGGAAGTGTTTGACCTAGCTTTTTTTTTGCTTCTCTTTATCTTATAAGTAAAAGCTAAGCCAAACAGTATTTATTGTAAAGTTCTTAAAGCTCACTTTTTTCTTGTGTACAAAATGCAAAAGCTGGCTTTTAAGCAAGAAGCTTGAAATATGAGCTTTTCAGAAAAAAAGTTGGCTTATTTGTGGGCCCAGTGTAATTAATACCTGAATATTCTAATTAACACCTGAAATCTTGAATATCTTTTCCTTCTCTCTTTGCTAAAACCTTGAAAAAGTCTTTTTCTCGTTTATTCACTTTAATATTTATGAGTTTTATTGTTATTTAGAATTTTTCATATTAAAAATATTTAATATTATATTATTATTTTAATAAATTTATATTGCATTTATTTTTTTAAAAAAATAAAAATATTTAGTTTTATCAACGAATTTTTTTATTGCAACTTTCTTTTTAATAAATAAAGAAATGTGACAATTAATGATAAGTAACTTAAAAAGGTTGGCACAAAATACTTTTAATAAACAAACCGTTTTTTACTCATAAGTAGCTTATAACGTATAAAATAATGAAATTGTCAAACAACTTTAAGCTTTTTATTTAAGGCTCTTTTCTAGCTTTTACTTAAAAGCGGCTTATAAGCCAAAAATAAACCGGGCTAACAGAGAGGCTCTCCAAAAAGAACGGTATCCAAAATAAATGAACCAATCATTAATTTATTTAAGAGGCAACCAAATCGATTTTAAATCCTAATAAAATCGATTCCCAAAATTAATATTTCTCAAAATCTTATAGATTTATTTTCTTATTTCAATTCTCAAATAAATCGAAAAAAATCACATGCAAATTTAATCGATTAAATAATCCGTTCATATATTAATCGAGCCAAAATATTTGCAAACAAAACCCTGATGAGATCTTTTTTTAATTACCAAATTTCAAAAGATTTAATGGCCATAAAACCCTTTACTTTAGGAAATAAGAGAACGAAAACTCATCCTTAATCGTGCACTAGTATATATATATATATATATTCCAAAACTGATTTTCAACGCCACTTTAATTCCAGACACTTATCAAATTTTCAAAATATGGCAACATAAATACAATCAACAAAATTAAATGAATTTATAAAACACAATCCATAAAGATGTGATTGAAAGATGTGCATATATCCAAAACATTCACGAATTGTAAGGAGGGGAATAGGCAGATTAGTTAGGTGGCTTGGGAGACGGTGTGTAAAGACATGGAGGAGGGCATGTTAGGGGTGCGTAATATTAAAACTTTTAATGAAGCTCTGTTAGATAAATGGGTTTGGCGTATTAAACATGAGAGTGATTCCCTTTGGTGTAAAATTTTACTGTCCAAATATGGACAGCAAGGAATTGTTTTTAACACTGTTTCTGTGTCGGGTTCTTTTTGGTGGCAAGACATTTCCAAGCTTTTCTCACTATGCTGCGGGAGTTGTGATTGGCTACACGGAAATCTTGTTAAAAATATTGGTGATGGGAGGGATACTTCTCTTTGGCATGAAAATTGGGTTGGGGAGGGAGCTTTTTGGTCGAAATATCGACGTCTGTATAAAGTCTCAGAAAGTAAATTTGCGAAAGTGGTGGACTTGAGAGTTTGTGGTCCTATTGAATGGTTTTGGAGACTGGGTTGGAAGAGGAGGTTGTGGGGGTGGGAAAGGCGGCTGGCTAACAATCTTTTTTGTGAGTTAAACTTTGTACAGGTTATGGACTCTGCTTTAGACTCTTGGAGATGGAAGCCTGAAAATGATGGGGTGTTCTCGGTCGCTTCGGCTTATTGGAAAGCTTCCAATTCCATTCCTGATCCGTTTTTTGAAAATTTTTGGAATAGATTGATACCGTCAAAGGTTAACACTTTTGCGTGGAAAGCTGTGTTGGATCGTCTTCCAACCAGGACAAATTTGGCGAAAAGAGGGGTGCTAGCTGCGGTTTCTACGATATGCGGTCTTTGTGAGGAAGAGGCAGAAACCACAAACCATATTTTGTTTCACTGCAAGAAGACCCGACACTTGTGGACTCATATTCTTTTTTGGCTTGGAATCTCTACTGCATTACATTATAATTGCAAGGAGCATTATGAGCAATTTTGCGGGCTTATAAGTTGCAACACACGTATTTCTGAAATTTGCCAACTTATCTGGTTTGTTGCTGTCTGGCAAATTTGGTTGCATATGAATAAGAAGATTTTTGAACATTAGTTTTTCTGCTTGGATTCCATTTGGCATCAGGTGAAAATTACTTCTTGGTTTTGGTTGAAGGCAAAACTAAAAAATTTCTGCTATGCTTTCTCTAGTTGGGAATTGTTTCCTTATGGTCGTATGGGGTTACTTAGTCCAATGTAGGTAATGCAGCTGGTTGTTTGTATTGCGCTGCTTCCTTTATGGTTTGTATTTCTCTAAACCTATTGTAATTGTTCTTAGGCACCTCTAATGCTGGCTTCAATTTAATTTTCTTTGGTTGATCAAAAAAAAGCTTTGCAATGCAATTAACAAGATAATGGATCCCAAAACATTGACACTCAAATTAAATCAAACATTGACACAACAAGTGCAACCAACTTTAGGAACTTGATCTATTAATTCATCAAATCACAATTGAAGACCAAATTAAAACTTATTCACTTTCTTGATCGTTACAACCAATTCTAGATCATGTCAAATAATAATTTTGGTTCTAACAAAATTAAGAACATCAAATTTATTGGGCAGTAATACTGTTGTGATATAACCTGACGGAAATGTCGGACGAGCAAGATAGTCTTTCTGGCAGGGTGGAGATGACTCCAACGCTTGAGCTCCGACGGCAGTGGTGTGCACCTGCAACGACTCCGACGCTCAAGTCGGTAAATGAATTAGGGTTATATGTTCTGATCAAAAAGTTACGTACCTTGCATGTTGCACTTATGTTAGTATTTATAGAGTAGCATATGATCTGAATGTGGATCGTATTGGGCCTAGATTTGGTGCCTAAGCCCAATCCATATTTTCTGGGCTCTGACTACAGGTAGCGCCAAGCCTTCTGGAATGTATCCGGGATTATTATGAGGTATTGGCTCCGGCATATATAAGTATATCCAGGATACCACTATTGTGATCCACAACAAATACGAACCCAAGCTAATAAGGAATAAGAAGTAGTGAATAATGAATCTGAATTAATTCAATCAATAATAATATATACATACTTTAATCAAATTAAATCAATTATATTCAAAGAAAACATCACCAAAATATGAATTATAAGCACAAACATACATTCTAGAAACACCATAATAGTCAAATAATATACGTAATATTATGCGGACATTAGGCTTCGTTTGACCCGACTTATTTTTGGCTTATAAGCGGCTTTTAAATAAAAGTGAAAATAAGAGCTTTGAAAAAAATATTGAAAGTTGTCTGAGTAAAAAATTGTTTGTTTAATAAAAGTATTTTGTGTTAACCTTTTAAAGTTACTTATCATGAATTGCCACATTTTTTTATATAAAAAAATAAATTAACAATATAAATATTTTAAAATGAAAGTTGCAATAAATAAATAATTCTTTGATAAAACTCAATATTTTTATTATTTTTTAAAAAATAAACACAATATAAATTTACCAAAATAATAATTTAACATTAAAATTTTTTGAATATGTAAAAAATATTAAAGTGAAATGAATAATTTATAAACAAGAAGAAGACTTTTTAAAGGTTTTAACAAATTGCTATTTTTACAAACAATAAAGGAAAAGATATTCAAGATTTCAAGTATTAATTAGAATATTCAGGTGCTAATTATGATGGGCCCACAAAATAAGCCAGTTTTTTTTTAAAAAACTTTTATTTCTAGCTTCTGGCTTAAAAGTCAACTTTTTTGCATTTTGTAAACAAGAAAAAAATTAGTTTAAATTTAAGATGTTTACTATAAATAATGTTTGACCCAACTTTTACTTATAAAAGGAAAAAAAACCAAAAAAAAAAATTTGAGTCAAACATTACCTAAAATAGATCCAACGTAGGTCAAAAAGATTAGAAACAACATTCATCACTAGACAGATTTCGAGGAAACCTTATAAAATCTGATCCAAAAATAATGTAAATACCTCTAAACTGGAATCCAACAGATTTCTTAAAAATCTTTATGAAATCCTTCTCGATCAAAACATTCAAAACACCGTAGGTCTCCTCTATGATATTATTTGTTGGAATTTACTTAAACTAAATAGTAAAACTAATAACAATAAGAGACAGTTGTATCAGAGTTATAGAGTTAGAGTTTAGAATTACCTGAACCTTTAACGCTCATAATCACGAGATGTAGCGGAAGCCTTATGTTGTGATCTAACTTGGCGGAGATGTAGGACAAACAGGGTACTCCTTCTGACCAGCAAGGGACAATGTAGATAGCTTCAGGGCTTGAGCTTCGGCGGCGGTGGTGTGCACCTGCAAGGACTCTAACGCTCAAGCCAGTGAGTGTGTTAGGGTTATATGTGTTGATCAAATAGTTACATATCTTGCATGGTGCATTTATGTTAGTATTTATAGAGGAGCGTATGACCTAAGTGTGGACCGTATTGAGTCTGGATTTGGTGCCTGAGCCCAAATTGTATTTCTTGGGCCCTGACCGCAGGTAATGTCAGGCCTACCGGGATGTACCCGGGATTGTTGTGTGCTGTTGGATCCGGCATGTATTGGTATATCTGGATACCAATTATACCGTTATTCTGGTCCACCACACCTTATTTGTCACGAACATCACAAACCGTCTACGTTATAAACAAGAGACCAAGTAAAGTAGAGGGTTAGAAAAATATAATAGTGTTGGGGTCTTCTTTGATCAAACCTCTTGAATCTCACCAAACTAGGATGCCTAACTCCGAATAGGAGAAATGTGCGTCTATGAAACGATTTAGTGTTGGGGACTGTGAAAACCCTTTGTAGGTGCAACAACAGCAAAAATATTTAATGCTTTTAAAAAATGACTTTGATAAATTCTTTTGGGTTAATAGTTATATATATAACTTCTTTTTTTATATAATCTACTATTGTACGTTAAATTGTAAATAAATGTATTTTTCCCAAAGAAAAATATAGTATAGGACTATAGGGAAATGAACGAATTTTATGAAAATCCATCAAACGAAAAATCAATAAAAAAATAAACAATAATAGTAAGGATAATGATTTATGTATAATTACTATTCATTTATAGCTATTTCACAACTCTTTTTTCTTTTTATTTGTCTATTCTTTAGTTATCACATCCTCTTTAATATATTTTTATTTTCAATCTTTCTTTACAGGTTTTTTATCTCTTTTTTCCAATACAGTCCTACAATAAAAATTGAGCTATACAAAAAAACATTGTTTTGATTATTATTTTCAACATGTAGATCATCACTAACCTTAAAAATGTACTACCTCTGGACTTTACCATAAGCAAAAAAACTCTCTTATTTCTTGGTCCAAAATATAAGTAAATTTTAACTATTTTTCTCATATTTAATGTTATTATGCTGCACAGTATATGAATAGAAAAGATTCGGGACAGCTAAAAGGCTTCAATTTGATTAATTTAATTATAATTTATTACCAAGTTCATGAACAAATATATAATGGAACTAAGCTAAGGGTGGTGAACTGAAAAAAGGTAGTGCGAGGTTAATAATTATAAATAATTATTAGTATAATTATAATGTTAATCTGATTTAGTCAACTTATGCCTTTATTAGCATATTACTTTACTTACTGCTTTAAATGATTCACCTATTCACACACTCAAACATATATATACACGCCACGCCGTAACAAAATTAAAATTTACTTTTCATTACCAACAAAGATTGATAAATAATTAAAGAGTTTGCATGGATTTACACCGATTAATTTTATACCAACTCTTATATTAATTAGAAATAATATGTCGAAGTTTTTTTTTACGAAACTCACTGTTGGATTGAAAGTACTTATCATAAAGATCATGTTTACAAAATTTCACATCAATCTGAGATCGTTTATTACTCGATCGATACACTTGTTATTTTCATTATTTTAAAACAATATTTTACGTTATTTTTGTAGTACGTTAATAGAGTGATAAATGATCTTGGATTTGTGTGAAATTTTGTAGACATGATCTATATGATAAGTAGTTTCAATCTAACCGTGAATTTCGTGAAAAATAACTCCGACTTATCGTTTCTAATTGATGTAAGAGTTAGTGTAAAAATAATTAGGATCAACGGATCCTAATTCATAATTAAATAGTTAAATTTTTTATATATGTTTACAAAAAGTTCGAATCTTAACTATATATATAAAAAAACTTTATTGATAAAAACAAATCTCAATTCAACGATTTTTATACTTTAAAGAAATTAGTTTTGCACGGTAAGTTATTATTACACACTTAAAAATATTTACTTTTAACATGCGATACCATGAATATGGCTATATTTGTTACTTTTCTGCCAGCAAGATAATATTTTTTTATCAGGAGAACAATTAGGGGTATTTTGATCAAACCATACGCAAGTGGTATATAATTAGTGATGGAACTATATGTTTAATTTATCTGAGAGGTGCAGTTTATTCCATTTGAAAAATTACGATAATATATATAAAGAAAAATTGTGTTTCATATTTACTGTCCTTATTTTTTATTTTTTGAAATTAAACTTTTATATTTGACATTTTAGTTTATAACTTTACTCTATTAAATAATTAAATATATGTTAAAATTAATTTTAATATGTTTTAAGTACCTGTTTTTTATATTTTTCTTTTTATTTACTTTTTGTTTTTTGCTTTTAATATAAGTTGCAATATTTATTGAAAGATTAAAAGAGAAGAATTTGATGTAAAAGAGAACTAAATTGATTGAATTAAAGTTACATCAATAGATGAGAATCTATACAGAAAACAGAAAGAAGGTAGATAACTAACTATGAAAGCTAACTAATTAAGCGTGGCAAAGATTAACTAACAATTAATTTTTGGAAACTTCAGGAACCCTCATCAAATTTTTAATCCTAAGCTTTTATAGGCTAAATTGATATATTTCTATACGCCCCCTCAACATGTAAGATGTTGTAAATATTCATCTTGGAAAGCATTTGGTGGAAACTAGTTTTTGGTGTAGCTTTTGTCAAAATATCAACAAGTTGGTGATGCCTTCTGACATGAATTAAGCGTAGAATTCCTAAATTCACTTTTTGTCAGACAAAACAAAGATAAACTTCTATGTCTTTGGTTCGCTCATGAAAGCTTAGATTAGTTTTTTTTTTTATAGGCAAGCTTAGATTAGTTGCTATGTAGATTGCCACTTGATTATCACAATAGGATTAGAGACTTCTTAGGAATTTGTAGATCATGTAAGAGATTTCAAAGCCATAGCAACTCACTTGTAGCAGATGATAACGCACGGTACTCGGCTTCTGCACTTGACTTGCTTCTTTGTTTTTCAGCTGATCATGGAGTTTCCCATCACTAAAAGTAGGGGCGTTCAAAACCAATTCAAACCGATCTAAATCGACGTAATCGAACCAAACAAACCGAAACCCGAAAAAATCAAAAACTAAAAAAACCGAAATTTTTTTATTGTATTGATTCAGATTTCGGATCCTTTTAATCAAATCGAATCAACCCAAACCAAACCGAACTTTTATATATACATACAATTTTCATATAAAATTATAACATTATTCAAATTCATACTACTAAATATTTAACAAAAATAATACTATAATTTACTTTTTCATAATTTTATAATGTAACATCATCTTAATATTATAAATGTATAATTTTATCATTTCTTAATCAATTTAAAATTGAATTTCAACATTTTTAGTTTTATATTGGTAAAATTTATAATATATATTTTGTGTTATATATTTAACGTTTTATTCAAATGTCTAATTTTATACTTAATTTAGTTTACAATTGAGACAATCTTAAAACCAAAAACCGATCCAATCTAAACCGAAATTTATCGGATCGGATTGGTTCGGATTTTTTCCGTATATCAAACCAAACCAAATCAAACCGCGAGTAAATAATTGATCTGATCGGATGGCTTAACCCTTAAAACCGATCCAAACCGGACCACGAACACCCCTAACTACAAGAATGCTTCAAAATAGCCACGAAAACATCCGTGGCAAAAAGGCAAAAACTGTCGCTAATGCAGCCTTTGCGATAGTCTAGTGATGACCATCGAGTCGTCGCAAATTTGCGATGGAAATAACTGTCGCAAGTTTGCCACGACTATTTCCGTGGTTAATGGTTTTTTTTTTGGCACAACTATTTTTTTGGTGCCACTTCAGGGCCGTCTCAATTTTTTTTTTTGTGATGGAAATTGGAGTCGCTAATTTGCGACGGAAAATGCCGTGGCTACTTTGCCACGGTTATTTTAGTGGCTATTTTTTTTGGCGCCACTTCGGGCTGTCTCTAAATTTTTTACTAGAGTTATTAGAGTTAGAAGAAGCAAAATCTGTATGGAGAGTCCATCATTTATGCTACCGCCTCCAATCATCTTCGAATTCTTGATGTCCTGTATCCAAAAAGAGTTAGCTCGAAAAATAATTTCATAATCATAAGATTTTAGAAGAGACCATATGGAAAGGAGATTAAATTTGAATGAAGGAATGTATAAGACATTGCGTGGAGAAATATCTTTATAAAAAAAAATGCTACCAATGCCTTGAATAGAAGCATGAGTTTTGTTAGGTAAAATCTCACTAGAATTGGATAAATAATGTATGGAGTTAAATAAATATATGTTAGAACATATGTGAGAGGTTGCACTTGACTCTACAATCAAAGAAGTTGGATTGGTTGAATCTAATGTAGATGTAGTCATGTAGATACTGGCTGGTTCAGAAGAAAGACGGTCATTGGAAGTATCAGCTTCCAACTGACTTGTAAGCAGGGAGATTAATAGATCATAGTACTGAGCCTGTGGAAGAGTGGCAACAGGATTCTGATTGGTGAAATCTTTTTGATTAGAAACTTGATTAACAGCAACTGGTTGCTTAGACTTAAAGGGATAGTTTGGTGGGTATCCATGTATCTTAACACACTTATCCTTGGTATGATCTTGAACATAACATTGAGAACATGCTGACCTCTCCTTTTTGAAGAATTTTCCCTTTGTTCCATCAGCAGCAGAACGATTATCCGATTTGACAACGAAAACCATTTGGTTGAGGATGAAGTGGAATGATTTCCAACCTCTATGTTTTTCTTCCTGAATGTTTAAGGAAAAAACTTTACTAATCGGTGATAAAGGATTAGAAAGAAGGATTTGACCCTTGACTTGAGTAAAAGAATCATTAAGACACATCAAGAAGGTCATGATAAATTCATTTTCAAGATGTTGATATTATGGATTAAGACCTCCGCATGTACATGGTAGATTGGGACGATAAGCCACAAGTTCTTCCCAAATAGGTTTTAACTTGGTATAATAGACGATAACATCATCAGATCCTTAAAGGAGAGACATGAGTTGCTTACGTAATTGACAAGATGCGAGGACCCTAAGAAAAATGATTCTTGATGTCATCCCAAATGTCCTTGGCTAAAGTTGAGTACATAATCTCCTTGGACACATAGTTGTATAACCATAAAGTGACAACTTATGCATCCAAGAATTGTATTTAGGATCATTTATATGTGATTTGCAGAGAGCCATTGATAAACCCAATCTTGTTTTTGACAGATAAAGCAACATAGCGCCGCTCCAAGTGTTATAATTCGTACATGAGAGAGGTTGAGAAACCAAAAGTAGAAGTTCGGGACCATCGGAGTGATGAAGGAACAAGGGATCAGAATCATCACGAAGAGCAAAAGATCTTTCTAGGCATCAAGCATTGAATCTGCCATAGATGGAAGATCAAGACTCGGATACTTTGACCATTGGTAGGGACGTGTAAAAAAGTAACATATTAATATGTCAATAATTGAATTGTGTTATATAATATATATTAAGAATTGTGTTTAATTAGAATTAGTAAACAATAAGTAAAGAAACGTGAAGTAAATGAAAGAGATATTAAAGTAGATTTATTTGGAGAATACTGTATAGGTCAGATTCGATTGAAAATTTCCCTAAAGACAACATTTGAAGTGGATTTGCATGGCATTTCATCTTCATCAATAATTAGAAATTTCAATCCATTTTTAGTTTAAACTTGGGAGATGACGACATAAAGTTGTCAATGAGAAAATACAAGTCTTAATTGGTTAAGTTTTAATATTTAGAATATTTTAATATTATAGTGTTTTGACCCGTGCAATGCACGAGTGACAGTTTTATTATAGTTATTTTTGTTTAAAAAATTATGTTAGGATGAATTCTGTTTAAGTAGCTTTATTTCTTTAACTATTTTTCTGCTGTTGATTGGATTTGTTTTTCTTACAAATATTGTTTTGCAAAGAAATATAATTTTGCCAAACAAATAAAATATATATTTATTATAAATCTTTAAGATTAATTTTACACCCATATATATATATATATAGAGTTAAGATCAAATGACACCAATTGATTTGACACCAATTCTTACACCAATCAATAACGATAGATCGAATTATTTTTTTTCGAAACCTACCGTTAGATTGAAACTACTTATCGTATAGATCATCTGTACAAAATTTGATATCAATCCGAGATCATTTAATACTCCATCAACGCACTAAAAAATTAACGTAAAATATAGTTTTAAAAATCGTGAAAAAAACAACCGTGTTGATGGAGTATTTAATGATAGTGGATTTATGTGAATTTTTGTACACATGATCTATATAATAAGTAGTTTCAATCCAACGGTAGGTTTTGTGAAAAAAAACCTTTGATCTATCGTTATTGATTGGTGTAAGAATTGGTGTCAAACCAATTAGTGTCATTTGATTAAACAATTTGGATTTCCGTAGCTATGTGATCTGAAGGTGAAAATTTACTTATATTTCAAATAACGTGTATTACGTCAAAATGTATTATTCAAATGAAGTATCTACAAGTTTCCAAATTGTATGAAATTTTTGCTAAGTTAATCTAATTCATATATACTTTAAACAATTAGATTGATAAAATTTAATGTCTACAAAAAGTTATTGGAGATGTCATTTTATTACACATATCTATTCTACTAACAATTGAAGCCCCATTAGAAGGAAATTTTTGACAAGTGTCATTCATCTACATAAGTTTTAAGAGTAACTTCTCCTATACTCTTTCTAAATATAGAAATAATTCAAACTAGCCTTTCTTCCAATAAAATAATTTTAAATTTAAATTATATTAATATATAATTCATTGAGCTTTTGGCATTTACATTGATTTAATGCACCTGGAGATGAGATGAATATTTTCGGTCAAGGTAGTTGAGCTTTTGGCATTTACATTGATTTAAACCCTTCATGAGTTCCAATGAGTTAAAGCACATTCCAATAATGAGACTTCTCCTTCTTTAAAGTAGAGGGTTTTCACCGTCCTCCATATACTCTTTATAATAGCACAATACAATGAATAATTATTTATTTTCAAAAAATTCAAATTAGAAATTCTGCCACATGAATCAGCCAATCAAATTTAAGCACCAGCTTCAATGGCTATGTATGGAGTGACCCATACAGCCTTTCTTGGACATGTCTAATGTAATTGGCGTTGATGATAATGGAAGGATGATGTTTGGTAAAGGGACTTGATCCAATAAGTATCTCGGTTCTTTGCGTTAATTGATGTTTTTTTTATTTTTTGTTTACAATTTCTCAATCTTTTTCTATTTGACATGAAGCAAGTACAACCCTCTTTTTAACCACCTTACTAGAAAATATAGAAGTTAATAATTATTATAAAATTTGTTTTTCTGTTATTCATCAAATTAATTGAATTTTTGTTCTTCATTCTTAATCCTTTGTTGCGTGTTTGCGTCGATATCAGCCTTAAGAACTTTAGAGGAAGGTATTACATTCTTCTACTTACATTTTTTGTAATAGTATTCTACTTAATTTTTTTACTTTTATAATTGCATGGGGTTTAGTCGTTGATTCATCAAGTGCATTTTGGATTTTTTAGGGCTATTGGAGATTTTCTATTTCTTTTTGAGGAATTTATGTATGATGATGCTATTCTACTTACAGAGTCCTTGGAATGTAGCTGAAGGTAATATTTTTGATTCATTTTGTGTTATATTGTTAAATTGGTTCCACTTAACAAATAAATAATTGAACAAATTCTAAGATTTGATCGGTTGGGAAATTGGAATAGGGAGTATTTTTTAATCTAATCAATTTACGATTTAATTTTGAAACTAATTAAAAATTTATGGATTGGCTCTCTTACATAGTATTGTCACAATTAGAGTTTAATCATTATCTTTTTGTTATTTTTAATTTTGTATAGTAAATTAATTAAGAAAATAAATAATTAAACAAATCCCAAAATTTTTTATTTTGCATCTAATGAGAATTTAATTCTTTATTCCAATTGATTGATGGTGACTTCATTCAATGCTTTATTTTATCACATTTTAAAATAAATTATAATTTTTATTGCTTTATACCATTTTCCAAGAATACAAATTTAATCATTTTGATACACGCATAAGAAAATTGTTATATAAATATACTATATAAGAAAATGGTTTATATAAATATACTATTTCGTTTTTAATTAGCTCGGCTAGGGCCTACTCTTTTTAACTTTTAAATGCGCATAATATAGCGTAGGCCTTGGCTTATGCTATTTTATTTTTTTTAAATCCCTATACACTCAGCATATATAATATGCCTGATTATTCCAATGTTAAACCTATGTATCAATATTATATACCCTATCAATTCAAATTAAACTCAACACTTTAATTCAAATATAAAACCACACATAATTGAAATATATAGAATAATTCAACTAATTAAGTTCAAAAGTATGAGCAACCATAAAACATACACTAATACACAAGTCCAAAAGACAACTAAAATAACACACTAATGTAGTAAGAAAAAAATCCTTAATTAAACATCACTAAAATAAGTCCATAAAATAAAAATTAAAGTATAGTGACGGCGACGTTTTTTCTTTTGAACATGTGGAGCATGATCATTTAACGACTCTTCATCCAGTGTCGGATTGTAGTTAGGGTGGGGCTAGCCAATGCTGTTTGAACCTACTCCTGACCTCTGCTCCAACATAGCCCGCATCATTTCCCGCATTTCATGTATCTCCACAAACTTTTCCTCTAAACGAGCATAAGCTTCCATTGCCACAGCTTCCTTTTGCTCCGTTGCAGGGCCTTCTCCTCTGCTATTGTAGCCTCTTATCGTGCGACGATGACCTCTTGAGCCAATTCCTCTACAATAGGAGTAGAGGTAGTCTGGCCACTCATAGGAGGTGCTTGGGACTCCCCGGTCAGTGAAGTCATTCCTATCCGAGCATATGGAGCCAAGTCACTAGTGCCATAACACCTACCACGACTCCTACCATTCACTTTTACCCATGCTCCTATCGAGTCTCGGTTTGTCCCTGACCCATCAACCTCTTGGTTGTCACTGTGAGAGACTGAACCAACTTGTGATTGTTAAAAATAGCAATGACTAGTCTCTGAAGGAGGAGCGACAACATAGCTTTATTATTGGTTCTTTGGTTTACGTAAAATTAGTTGCTTCAATAGTTATAATAAGTAACTATTTTTAGTTTACAAATAATTTTAGAAATTTTATTCTTATAAATATGTTGTAATTCATTGTTTGCAATAACACAGAATAATAAAACACAAACATAGAGAGTAATAAGAAGTATTCAAGGTGCTGGGCACCAGATTTTTCTCCTCTCCCATTTATTTATTATTCAAATTTGGCATCAGAGCAAAACGGTCGAGGGCCGCCTTGCTCCAGCTAGCATATAGTGCGCATTTCCTTTTCGGTCAGGGACCGTTGTGAAGTATTGTCGGTGACGTACAGTCAAGGTATTGCGGTGTTCATATTTGGTGGTCTGGGACCATGTCAGATATTGCGACTTCAACTAACTCGATGGAGAAGTTGAACAACGACAATTACGATACTTGGAGCACGCGTATAAAATACTATATGCTTGGACAAGACTTGTGGGGTATTATTGGTGGTGCTGAGACAACCGCACCAACTGACGAGGGAGAAAAATCCAAATGGGAGATAAAAATTGGAAAAGCTATGTATGTATTTTCCATCACCATGGAGGATGAATTCGTGCAGCGAATCAAGGACTTGAAAACACCGAAAGAGGCTTGGGATTCCCTTGCGACTTTATTTGCAAGGAAGAGTGATGCAAAGCTACAACTGTTGGAGAACGAACTCATGTCAACTCAGCAAGGTGACATGACAGTAAGCCAATATTTCACCAAGGTGAAGTCTATTTGCAATGAAATTGCAAAGTTGGATTCGGAGAGTAAAATTAATGATGCAAGAAAACGAAGAATTATTATTCATGGTTTGAATCCCAAATACCATGGGATTGTTACAGCTACTAGAGGATGGGCAAATGAGCCTACCTTGACGGAGCTAGAAAATATATTGGCCAACCAAGAAGCTTTAGACAAACAAATGTCTAAGGTGTCTATAAATGAGGAGGATAAGACACTCTTTGCCAAAAAGAAAGTGCATAAAGAAGTTAATACAATGACCAGATTCAACAATAAAGGAGAAAGCTCAGGGAGCAGACAAGGTTGGCAGAGAGGTCGATGTGGAGGAGGTCCACAACGAGGGGGAGCAAGACAACCCCGGTACAGAGATGATAGAGAAGAAAAGAGATATCGTCGCCTAGACGACCGATGTTACAAGTGTGGCAAGAAAGGTCACTTTGCTAGAGATTGTCGAACTGAGAAAGTCGAAGGTAATGTCGTTACGTTACATGAAAGTGATGAAGAATGAGATTTCCAAGCATCATTTGCTAAGGAAGAATCTAATTCTGACAAAGAATTAGATTGTGTAGAGCTCCAACAAGACAATGGTGAGGAAATGGCAGCTTCATGCATGGATGAACTAGCAGAGGAGGTCGCATTAGTTACAGTGAGTGACAAAGCAATTAACTATGATAATGATTGGATTGTTGATTCCGGTTGTTCTAACCATATGACAGGAGACGAGGAGAAACTCTTAAATAAGGCAGAGTACAAGGGAGAGCGTGTTGTAGTGACAGCCAACAACTCTAGGTTGCCTATTGCTCATATCGGCAAGACAACTATTGTTCCTCACTTTGGACATCATCAAGTGCAAGTGGACCAGGTATACCATGTACCTGGGATGTAGAAGAACTTATTATCAGTCTCACAACTAACATCTTCAGGTAATTACGTGTTGTTTGGACCTAAAGATGTAAAAGTGTATCGGAATTTGAAGCCTTCTGGTCAACTGTTAATGGAGGGAAGACGACTTGAGTCTATCTATGTAATGTCAGCTCAAGAGGCATACGTAGACTAGACAAGAAAGAATGAGACAGTGGATTTGTGGCATTCTCAACTTGGACACGTAAGTTATAATAAGTTGAAGGCAATGATGAAGAAAGAGATGTTAAAGGGCCTACCATATTTAGAGATACGAGACAACATTATTTGTGCAGGATGTCAGTATGGCAAAGCTCATGAGCTCCCTTATGAAGAGTCAAGATATAGAGCAGAGACACCATTGCAGCTAGTGCATTCAGATGTTTTTGGACCCGTGAAGCAACCATCGATTAGCAAAAATCGATATATGATCACATTTATCGATGATTTCTCAAGATATGTGTGGGTGGACTTTATGAAAGAGAAGTCCGAAGCTTTCATGAAGTTCAAGGAGTTTAAAGAGAAGGCTGAGAAGGAAATTGGATGTAGCATTCGTTGCTTGCGCACTAACAATGGTGGAGAGTACACTTCAAAGTAGTTCATAGCGTACCTGCATAAGTGTGGAATAAGGAGACAATTAACTTGTCCGAATACTCCACAGCAAAATGGAGTTGCTGAAAGGAAGAATCGACATCTGACAGAAACTTGCAGGAGCATGCTGCATGCAAAGAATGTTCCGCCTAGGTTTTGGGCAGAATGCATGAAGACCGTTGCTTATGTCATTAATAGGCTACCTCAAGCTAGGCTTGACATTATTTCACCGCATGAGAAATTGCGAGGGACAAAGCCATCGGTGAGTTACTTTCGAGTATTTGGATGTGTTTGCTACGTTTTAATACCAAGTCAACAACGTAGCAAATTTGACAAAAAGGCAATTCGTTGTATATTCGTTGGCTATGATAGTCAACGGAAAGGATGGAGGTGTTGTGACCCAACAACAGGGCGTTGTTATGTTTCCAGAAATGTAGTATTTGATGAAGCATCTTCTTGGTGGTCTTCTCAAGCAGTATTGTTGCCAAATTCCAAGGAGATTGAGGAGAAGGTACATGAGCAGTTGGAGGAACAACAAGAAGTTAACGAAGTTACCCCAACTAGAGAAGAGACGATAGTTGTTGATCAAGAAAGAGAAAGGTCACCAGATAAAGGGAAAAGACCTTGGCAAACAGGTGTGCACAATAGGTCTTTAGAGGATGAAAGACCCAGCCAAATAGAAGAGATAGTGGAGGAAGTTCCTCAGATTCAACCAAGGAAATCCACGAGAACTCGAAAGCCAAATCCGAAATACGCTAATGCGGCGTTAATTGAAGATAATGGTGTGAAAGAACCAAGCACATATGAAGAAGCAGCTCTGTCTAAGGAGTGGATAGATGCAATGCAGGAGGAGCTAAAAGCACTAAAACAAAATGAAACTTGGGAGTTAGTGCCGCAGCCTCTAAAAGTACAACCCATCTCTTGCAAATGGGTATACAAGGTGAAGACTCGTCTAGATGGATCAATGGAAAGGTACAAGGCTCGTTTAGTAGCTCGAGGTTTTTCACAAAAGTATGGGCTAGACTATGATGAGACATTTAGTCCAGTAGCTAAGATAACTACAGTACGTGTATTGTTAGCATTAGCAGCTAGCAAGTCTTGGAAGTTATGGCAGATGGATGTTAAAAATGCATTTTTGCATGGTGAGTTTGACCGAGAAATATATATGGAGCAACCCAGGGGGTTTGAGAGCAGCATTCACCCAACTTATGTGTGTAAGTTGAAGAAATCATTGTATGGGCTAAAACAAGCGCCAAGAGCATGGTATGGAAAAATAACGGAATTTCTAGTACAAAATGGATATAAAGTAGCACCAGTAGATTCAAGTTTGTTCATGAAAGAACGAGGTGGTAAGCTAGCTATAGTACTTGTGTATGTTGATGATCTCATTATTACTGGAGAAGATGTTGAAGAAATTCACCAGACAAGAGGCAATTTGTCTGTGTGCTTTCAAATGAAGGAGCTTGGAGAGTTAAAACACTTTTTGGGACTGGAGGTTGAGAGAAACAATGATGGGATATTTTTGTGTCAGCAGAAGTATGCTCAAGACTTATTGAAAAAATTTGGTTTGTTAGATTGTAAACCAATCTCAACACCAATGGAGATAAATGCGAGATTATGCTCAACTGAAGGAAAGGACTTGGAAGATGGCACGATGTATAGAGAGTTAGTACGGAGTCTAATATACCTTACTTTAACTCGACCTGACATATCTTACGCAGTGGGTGTGGTAAGTCGATATATGCAGAGCCCAAAGAAGCCACATTTAGAAACAACTGGCCGAATTTTGCGATATATCAAAGATTGTGCTGGTGATCATGACACTCGTCGTTCGACGACTGGTTATATGTTTTCATTGGGATCAGGAGTGGTATCTTGGTGTAGCAAGAGACAACCGACGGTTTCTTTGTCTAGTACAGAGGCAGAATATAGAGCAGCAGCTATGGCAGCTCAAGAATGTACATGGTTGATACAATTGTTACATGATCTTCATCAGCCGACTGGTTAATATTGTGATAATCAATCTGCAATTCGTTTGGCAGAGAATCCCGTCTTTCATGCCAGAACCAAGCATGTTGAGGTTCATTATCATTTTATTAGAGAAAAAGTACTATGAGGTGAAATCGAGATGAAGTACGTCAATACTGACAGTCAGGTTGCAGATGTATTTACCAAAGGTCTCAACGGTTCAATGTTCGAAGGCTTTAGAAGACAGATCGGTATGACGACAAGATCTACATTGAGAGAAAATAGTCATTGAGGGGGAGTGTTAAAAATAGCAATGACTAGTCTCTGAAGGAGGAGCGACAACATAGCTTTATTATTGGTTCTTTGATTTACGTAAAATTAGTTGCTTCAATAGTTATAATAAGTAACTATTTTTAGTTTACAAATAATTTTAAAAATTTTGTTCTTATAAATATGTTGTAATTCATTGTTTGCAATAATACAGAATAATAAAACACAAACACAGAGATTTGTCTCCTCTTCCATTTATTTATTATTCAACAGTGATGTTATCTCATGCTGAAAAAAATTAGCATAGGCTTGAGCCTACGCTATTTTTATAAAAAGCCTATGAAAATTTTTGGAAAAAAATATAGAGTTAATTGTGTCGGATTTTTGTCGGCCTGGGCCTACGCTATTACCAAAATTAGAAATCCGCAGCAAAAATCTTATTTTTTTTAGGATAGTTCACATAAGTTTCTGAGTTATACATAGGTTCACTTAGGTCTCTTAGTTTGCAATAGTACTTCACTTGTGTCATTGAGATTATTAAACGTTATTCATTTAAGTCCTTGAGTTTACAAAAATAGTTCACTTAAGTCCATGAGATTATCCAACTTTAGGGACCTAAGTGAATAAATGCTTGAAAATCCGAGGGATCTAAATGAACTTTAATTTCGTGCAACTCAGGGACTTATGTGAACTATTCTTGCAAACTCAAGAGTTTAAGTAAACTTTCAAACAATTTAGGAGCCTATGTAAATTATGATTGTGAACTCAAACACTAAACTAGTAATTATTTCAAAAGTGAGGTTGTTATTAATTCTTAACCAATAAAATATCATTTGATGTTAATGGAATATGCTGACTCTAACAATAGTTAATAGATAATTATTCTTAACCATTTCATTCCTCTTTCTTGTATCTTCTCCTTTCTTTTCATTTATAAGACCTTCTACTATCGTTGACTGATGGAGACGAAGGATTAGTTGAAAAGAACAAAAATACCAGAAAGGAAAGGAAATAATACTCGTCAGACACAATGGAAAGGCGATCCTTTTTCAAAGAAATAACTGAATTTTGTTTGAAATTTCTCTAATTCAAAGCAGAGCAACCTTTTTAAAAAAATAAGGACTAAAATATTTCTTTCCGGTTATAGTGAAGAATAATGAATTGGGTTATTAAATTTATGCAGAAAAAAGGTGTTGTTGCAGAGAGTAGTACATAGATTTAACTTCTACCTTACATTTTACTTTTTCCTCAAGTAACATCATTATCGATCATCCTAATTAATGAACTATATTAAGACAGAGAAAGTAAGCAAAGCAAAACAGAACATAGGGCACTAAGTTTATTGCATTACAGATTCCACTACAAGTTTGAGTTTTTACTTTTGATTTTTTTTTGACTGATGGAGCGGGATTACTGCGAGGGAGAGAAAATGCGAATTTTGAAATTTGAATCTCAGACCGCTTATTTATATTTTTGTCACACACATCAACTGTGTTAGTCTCACAGGATAAATTTTACTTTTGATTTTTTTTTGGTGAACCAAGGGTATCTTCCGGCCGATAGCCGAAGACTAATCCCCTCGAGGCGTAGAGATCACCGAAGTGGGCATTGTCTCTCCCAACAAAGCCTTTTCTATACACACCGTAGGATTCAAACCTCTGTCGAGATGTTTAAAAGACCCAGTTATCTGTCAACTATGCCAGACTTTATTGGTATTTTTTACTTTTGATTTAATGCTGTCTTTAGTGTTCCCCGTCATTTTTGGTCTTTTTATTTCATTATCCTGTATTTTGTTAATTATTCATTTATGTTGAATTCATACTATTACAGGTTGGGACAAGAGTTTTAGATCATCTCAAAAACACGAAAGGATTTTCTGTCAGTAAATTAAAATACTTGGTAAGATTTATACTTTTTTATTCAAGTTCAAGTTTCCTTATTTATTGTTGACAGTCAATGGTTGGGAATTGAGTAAGTTCCATTCCTATATCCTGCTCCAATTTTATCTATCATGATTAGTTATTCTTGAGCTTTTTCTCCTACTAGTAATTTTATGTTCTTATCTGCTCCAATTATCTTAATTTATTCCGAAATTAGGTGTCTGATCTTCAAAATGAATTTTCTTCATTCAGCGTTTTTTATTTGGGTACAAAGTGGTTGAAGTAAAATTGGTTTAAGTTGTAAAATTGATTGTTTCACAGTATTTGTTCAAATTTTATGAGAAATATAAATAATGTGTTTCTGTAAGTGGATTCTTTTTATTTTAATCATTTTAAATTTCAATGTTCTCCTTATGTTGGTGTGTTCTAATCATAATCATCACTCAATGTACATTTTTCTTAATGGTTATTTTTATTTAACTCAATAAAGATTTTATCAATGTTAGTCTTATTGTCAATTGTAATAGTTTTATTTTTAATTTTAAGTTCCAAATTTAAATTCACCCGCATAAATGAGACGCTCTTCTAATGGTAGTCATGAACCTACCTTCTACTTCTGTGTAGTTGAATTTAGGCTCTAAATTGTAGTAGAAATCATATTTGTACTATTTGTTTTAGCATATTGCTTCATACAATTAGCTATTAGACTCTAGTTTTATTTCATACTATATGTGTTGTGAAATTGATAATTAAATGAATTATGTTTCTTATAATTATCTATACTATGGAATTTAATTATTAATTTGTATCTCAACTATTATTTGGTTTCAGTGTTAAAAGTTGTGAAAGCTTAATATCAAAGTAAATTTAATAATGAATTGAAAAACAACATAGAAAGAAACACCTATTCAATTAAGCAAGGGTAAAAAAAAATTAATAGCGGCGGTTTTCAAACTACCACAAAATACAGGTTTTTTGCGGCGGTTTTAATCCGTGAGTAATATAGCCGAATAACACTGTAGTACAACTTGCAGCGGATCAAGAGCCACGACTAAAATCGACAAAACTGCAAACCGCCAATGTTTTACAAAATAACAGAAATCGCCACTATTTTAGCAAACAACCACCGCTAAACACCCCCGGCAGTTATTCTCGCGGTTGTGATAAACCGCCGCGAAATGGTCTCTCGACGGCTAAAATGGTCTCTCGACTTTAACAATTAAAAATATTTAATTTAGCTGTATATATTAGCTACGGTTTAGATAGTGATTAAGTACGAATTGTCACAGAGTTTTCGTTACGAATTGGCTACAAAAAATTTCCGCTACCAATTAGCGACCTAATATTAGCTCTCAAAAAGATAGCTAATTGATAGCTAATCCGCAGCTACTCTATTTTAGCTACCGAATTGTTATAAATTAGCTACAAATTTTTGCCTAGCTAATATGCAAAATTCTTGTAGTGATGTACTCATCGATTACGTACGTTGAAAAAAAGTTGTTATATTAGTTATTTTTTTAGTTACCGTGTTTTTTCGAATTTAGTGATTACACATGTAGAAACATCTGGTTACAATGTAAAAATAAAAATTCAACAAAACTTGTACGAGTGTAACCAGATATTTTAACGTATGTAACCATAAGTATAAATTGTGTACGAAAAATACGAAAATCTTTTTTCATATTTTAATTATGTTTCATTAAGATTCTTATTATGTGGGAACGAACAACTGCATTCTTGCATAATCAAGAATATTTTAAACCTATTCACAAACAGCTCCCCCATTCTCATAAAAAAAAGCTTTCAACCAATAAATAATATCATCAACGACCTCTTATTTGGAGGTATTAGTACTGCATTATTGCTCAAGACCGCTTGTTTTGGTTATATCATCTACCTAATTATTATTCTTCACTAATTTTATTCAACCAATGCATAATTCAATGCAACTGTTTGCCGTCAACACCATGGAATGGATAAAGCTGCATTTCTTATTCTCTAGGAGTTTTTTTGTTTTTTTGTTTTTGTTAAATGCATGAAAAGAAAACAACATAAGAAAAAGAAAAAGAACAAGTTAAAAATTCCTAGAGAACATTGTTCCAACTATGTCAGCAGAAAGAGTTAGCGAAATAAAATTAGGGCAAGTATCAAGCTAAGGATAAACAAATTATGCGGCATATGAACCACCTCCTTAGCAAGAATGTCAGTACATTAGTTTTCTTCTCGCAACCGATGAGCTATCTTCACATTTCAATCTTTGGTAAGGAAGAAATGAATATCTGCATTCAAAGCAGCGGAAGCATGATAAATAGAGCCTTTCACATTATGAACCAATCTAATAGCCTTAAAGAGTTGGACTCGATCTCAAGAAGACCAAATCCTTTTTTCTCAAGACACCTTAAGTCCCAAAAGAATAGTGAGAACTCAAGCACAAGGATATCAGAAGCCTTCTTACGACATTGGAACCCAAAAATTCACAAATCATCCTCGCATCTACAAAGTTCTCCAAAGCTGCCATGAGCAACCTGGTGATCTAGGCTGCCATCAGCATTCAGCTTGACGAAGTCTGTGGGGGACTTGTCCATGAAACTAAATGCCACTACAATATATTGCTCGGATGATGAATTCAAGAACTCAAGTGAGATTTCTCTAAAGCAGCTTGGATTGACCGACATACATGATCGATAGGCTAATGGGGGTCACCCAAAACATGATTACATCTCTATCTCCATATTCACCACAGAATATGGTGGAAAGGGGTTGTTGATAGAGATGAGAGAGCTTGAGAAAGCCATTGGATGTAGGATTCATTATAGTTCTATCCACCTGAATAATGTGACTAAAACGAAAACAAACTTCTAAAGAGTGCGGACAATCCCTGAAGGCGTGCAAGATATCGTCTTTATTGTTGGAGCAGCGAGCACAATTTGGATTTGAGGCCATGTTTCTTTGATAACGGAGAAGATTAGCGGGGATGGAATTATGAAAGCCTTGCCAGAGCAAGAATTTAATCTTTTATAGGATTGACGCTTTCCAGAGTAACATCCAAGAGTGTTATTGCAAATGGTGCTCGTGTCTTTAAGACAGCCAAGATTACTCTGAATGAAAAGCATAAATACGATTTAGGTGACCATTCCATTTCTAAACATCTGGACAATTCTCATACTTTGGAATTAAACTCTTGCTGATATCATATTTGATATTAGCAGGGACATTGGTGTATACTTGGTCCCAATTCCATTCACCATTGCTCCACATATCCTTCACACGAAAAAAACTATTAGATATGTGGACAAAATCAACAAAGTCACAGAGAAGACCTCTGTTGTACCAATTATCATACCACACAGACAAGCCACCCATCCTAAAATAGAAAGAGAAACCATCACGTAATTGTCCCACAGCTTTGCACACACTCTTCCAAACTAGTGACGCATTGATAGTGGAAGATGCCTACCAGACAGAATATCCTCGCAGATATTTATGTGAGAGGATTTTCACCCAAAGCGCATCGACATTATTTAATATCCCCTACAAAAGTTTACTAAGCAGAGTTGTATTACATTCCCTTACAGTTCTTATGCCAAGACCACCATGCTTCTTCTGTCTAGACACTATCTTCCATCCTACCAGATGAATACCCCTGCCATTAGCATTTTTCCAAAGGAACCTGTTAATGTGGGTATTAATCCTGTTGCAAATATTGGTGGGGAACCAAAGGGATTGCATGGTATACACTGGGATGTTTGTTAATACGGACTTCACCAAGCGAAGTATCTTTGCCTTATTAAGAAGATTCATTTTCCAAGAAGTCATACGCATGTTGATCCTCTCAAAGATGTGCTCAAAATCTTCTCTCTTAACCCTCCCTTGGAGAAGAGGGAAGCCTAGATAATTGCTCAGGTTAAAAGTTGGCTTAATAGAAGAGATCTCAACAAAGGAGTTGAGTTTTCTCCTCGGGATGCTTTCAGGTCCCTTATACTTTGACTTCTCCACATTGACTTTTATTCAAGAGACTTTATAGAAAGTATCACATGACATTCCGAATTTATTATGTTATTGATTAAAATACCATTATTTATATTATTGCCCATCATTTATTAGTAGTATTCTCCAATTGCTCACTGCTAACCTATTATTAATACGGATATAAATGGAAAAAGAATATTAAATGAATCTTAAAAACATAAAATAATAATACTTTTGAGATAAATTTTAGAAGCTAAAACAACACAACAAAAGGATTGGAGGGAGTACTCTTTATAAGATGTTTTCTATAAAAATAATTGATAGTCCTTTTTATAAGGCACTTTACAATTTCCAAAATATATTTATTATTAGTTTCTAAGTTTGCCTTTTGACTATTATTACTCTTATATTATAATTACTAAACACATTTTACAAAGAAGGATAATATAAGTATATTATATATCTTTTGATAAAATTGATGCAACTAATTGGATTTAACCACTTTTTATTGTTACCTATAATTTACGTAAATATATCTTACAATAAGAACTGAAGGGAGTATTAGATAATAAGGTGCATATAACTTTAATGCCAAATTAACACATTTAATCCTCAAAAGGTTAAGTGTCAATAACTTAACTTTTGAATATTTTTGTCACTATTTTAGTCCTTGTAAAATTCAAATAATTGTTACTAAATTAGTCTTCTGTCATGACCAAATGATCAATTTGATGATATTTTCAATCTTTTGAAGACTAAAATAGCGATAAAAATATTTCAAAAACTAAACAATACAAGTATCTTTAAAGGATCTAAATGATATTTATCTAAATTAACATTAACTTCATTCTTCATTTTTTCCCAACCACAGGTATATTCACATTTATGGTCAAACTAATCCCCTTTTACTATGTGTGGATAGCATTGGCCTCAAACAATTTTATATAGTGAGATTCGAATAAAAATTCTTCCACTCTAGATCATACATCCGTCTTAAAAACTTAGTAATACCTTACACCTAGGGATGGATCCAGCCTCGGCCTCGTCTGATATTATTAATATTATATGATGAAAAAAATAAAATGAAAATATTTATGTAATAACTATTAAGTTGTAGTCTTTTAATATAATACTTTTTGAATTATTATATTAATTTTTTAGTGTTGCATCCTATTGATATTAAGTGTAATTAACAATAAAAATGAGTAGTCATAATTGTAATTAAGTTTGTTACTTTCATGGATTATTTGTTTGGGTATGAAATTTAGATTGAATTGTTCTTCTTGAAGTATGTAACACGTTATTTTTCGATTGTATAAATATATCAGTATTTTATAATTTAGCCTTTGTCACCTATATAATAAATTATCATTATTGATAAACAATTATATGTTAATTAATTTATTATTATCTTTAAACTCACTTAAGGTTTTATTTAAAATTTATTATATAAAAAAAATGTTTCCCTCCCTCCTCTCGTTTTGGATCCATACATGTCTACACTGCTAAATAAACCTTTGAGTTTAATCTCATTAATCATTTATTTAGTGACTACACTCTATGGCAGGTTTTTAAGTAAAATACAAATTAATGCAATTAACTATGGAATACAGCTAATAACTAAGAAGCAATAATATATGATTAAAATAATAGGAAGCACAAGTTAAATTTCCTTGGATTCCACTTGTAGAAAATTTTCACACCCCAAAAAGTTAAAAGAGCCATATAGGAACATATAGCTCCAAACCTGACAGCACTTTTTTTTTTTTCGTAAATGTAATCAATAATTTATTTACTACCAAGTATGTACTAATATGTGTATACACTTAATTTATTAACAATTATATTTATCTCGTTATTACGTGAATTGGCATATCCTTTTCTTTCTTTCTATTTTTAAAATAACACACTCGAAATTAACTATAAATAGGTTGAAGGATAAATAGTGGTCTGATTTTTTTTAATTCGCCAAACACATATACTTCATACTATATATTATTTTTAAATCTATTCCACCGAAAATTAAAATCCTACTTCTTAAATTTAAAAAACTCTTCCTTATATATACCACTTGAGCTACAAACTCTTGACTCGTGGTATATATATATATATATATATATATATATATATATATATATATATATATATTTCCATTTACTAAGGTTTAATTTTTGGCTTAAAGATAAAGGCTATGTTGTGCATATAGCTGAAGTCTAGTTAAAGTCTCAAGGAATTAAAATACGATAAGAGAAAGAGACATGGCTATAGAACTCGGACTAGTGCTACCCAAAAGTTGTTCTTATCATTATAATACAGACTATGAATAAATTTTTAAATTGGTCCCTGAAATTGTAAGGGTCATGCAGATTAGTTCCTGAGATTATGAAAACTTTAAATTAGTCCTTGATTTTACAAAAAGTTATTCATTTTAGTCATTTTGAACTTTTTTAAAGTCGTTTAATAGGTAAAAGAACTAAAATGCATGTCGTTTTGCAAAGTCATGGACTAATTTGAGGTTTTCATAATCTTAGGGACTAATTTGAGGTTTTCATAATCTTAGGGACTAATCTGCTTGACGCCTACAATCTTAATCAGGGACCAATTTGAGAGTTTACTCTATAGACTATAGTAATATAGGTTTTTTTTTATCAACAATGATAATTTAATAATAATATCTTTATATTATATTTATAAAAAATATCGTAAATAAATATTAAAAAATAATATTTTTAATAATTTAGCAATTTTTTTAAAATATTGTTCAAAATTTTTAGTGACATAATTTTTATATAACATCTGTCAAAAAAATATATGAAAAAAATTATTTTTAATAATTTAACAACATTTTTAACAATTTGATAACACTTTTTTAAATATTACCATAAATAAATTATGTTGTAGTGTATACAAGTAATGTAATGCTGTAATTAAATTACAGTCTAATTGTTTCTCTAAGACATAACAATAAGGAATCAAGTTCTAATCTTGTATAAAAAGAATCACTTTATTACAAAGAGAGGTTGTATTTATTCAATAATTTCTTATTATCAAAAAGAAATAGTTTCAATTGTCATTTGTGATAAGGTGTAAAAAAATTACAGTTTTTTATTATTTTTTGCTTAATAAAATGATTGGAAGGAGTGGTACCTCCAGACATTTGTCTTAGGGCATAATTGTCTAAGTCAAGAATTCAACCAGTAATTACGGGTGACTCGTTAAGTTAATTAAGTACCACACTTCTGAATTGGGTCAACCCAACGCCAAATAGTAAGTAAAGGTCTACCAAGTGTCAGAGAACTTTCTGAAGGAGGTAGCTACATAATGTGAACCTGTTTGGTTTGTCTTTTCATATTCTATTTTTATTTTATATTTTCTAAAATTTTACAAAGTAAAAACTAAAAACGTTGAAAATGAAACATTTTTGTTTTCACTATTTTTAATTTTTTCTTTATAAAATTTTTTAAAACAAAAAACTAAAAATTAAAATCCAAACCAAAGAGGCTCTTATCCTTTGTTTGGTATAAGAGAAGTGTGAAGGAAAGAAGTGGGAAGGAAAGAAGTGGGGTGGAAGGAAGTGGTTTAACATTTTTTTTCAATAAAGTTAACTATTTTCACCTTGTAATCCGCATTTTTACTCTATTTCCATTCTACTTCTCTTCTGTCAAACAAAGGCTTAGTGACTCAAGCAGAATTTAAACACGTCGTAGGTTCAAACAGACTTCTTTTGGTTGCTACTTGATGGAAATAAGTCTTACATTGCATACCTCACTCTTTGCGGTGCGGTTTAAATAACTGTTGGGCTACTCCTCATGTTGTCAATTGGTTTTGTGATGAAACCTTAACATGGTATCAGAGTTAGAACCCAACGCTTATCCTGTTTTGTCAGGCTCCTAGTTTGTATGGGTCTTCGATACCCTGCGCCTAGCCCGGCAGGCTCTGTTGGAGGAGGGGTGCTGGAAATAAGTTCCACATCGTCTGCCTCACTCTTCGCGGTGCGGTTTAAATACATGCTGGGTTACTCCTCATATTGTCAATTGATTTTGTGATGGAACGTTAACATGGTAACACAGCTAGAGCCCAACGCTTAGCCTGTTTCGTTAGGCTCTCGATTTGCTTGGGTCTCCGATACCCTGCGCGTGGCCCGACAGGCTTTGTTGGAGGAGGGGTGTTGGAAATAAGTCTCACATCACTTGTCTCACTCTTCGCAGTGCGGTTTAAATACCTGTTGGGCTACTTCTCATCTTGCCAATTGATTTTGTGATAAAACCTTAATATGGTATCAGAGAGACAGAGTCCAACGCTTAGCCTGTTCCGTCAAGCTCCCGGTTTATATGGGTCTCTCATACCCTACACCTGAGTCCCACCTCATCTGCCTCACTTTTTGCTGTGCGATTTAAATATCATATTGCCAATTGATTTTGTGATGAAACTTTAACAACTCATGTCAACTCTCATTTGCACATATTTTTAGATTGAAAAATATTTTGTACATACTCATTAGGTGTTTATTCCTTTGGTTTATTAATTTTTTAATTTTAAAAGATTGAATGAAAAAATTAATTTAACTGCTATTAAGTTAATTATTATAAATAAAATTTACACCCCAATATGTTTATAGGTATCATTATATTGTTTTAGATTTGTCATTATTACTGTTCCATCACGCAGTTTTATTTTGTACTTTAGTTAACTTCCACACCTACTGCATCGTCTCTGGCGATGCAATCAATAATACTACTTTATTCCTGCTCTGTTGATAACCAATTATAAAAGAAAATTCTCAGCTTTTCAGCCACTTTTCTGCTTCAAAAAGAAAAAAAATTTCCAAAACTCAAAAAAAAAAAAAAAAACGTGATGATAATGATAAGAGCAAGAGCAAGCAGGTAGCTGCATAATCAGTGTATTGCCCTCTGTTCTATTTTGCATTAGGGAGTTTTCTCCTTTTTTCTTTCTTTTTTTTTTTGGGGTATTCACTGAAATTAGGATAAGTTATGGGGCTAGAAATTGTAATTTCTCTGATAATTCTATTTGTGGGTATTGCAATTTTGGTGTCTATTCATGTGTGTATAGTTGGGAGGGCATTCAGGTGGGAAAATTACAGTACTGAAAGGCAGAGAATTAACAGAGTGATCACTAAAAGAATGTCAAGTGATGAAAACATTGAAAATTTGAAGAATCTTCCTTGCTTTGATTATGAGGAATCAGCAGAGAAAGGTTTGGATTGTGCAGTTTGCTTGGAAAATTTCAAGGTTGGTGATTCATGTAGATTGTTGCCTAATTGCAGCCACAGTTTCCATGTTCAGTGTATTGATTCTTGGATTCTCAAGACACCAATTTGTCCAATTTGTAGAACTTGGGTTCATTCTGGATTTAGGGTTTCAAGAGAAGAAAATGTTGTTTCTGACGATGTTGAAATTGAAATCTCTTAGAGAAAATCTGAAGATGAGAAGAAATAGCTTGATCTGAAGCCCTTAATTTGGGATGCTGCCGTTAAATTTGAGTGGAAACTGCACATGCAATCTGCTCCAAATACTGGTATATATATTTACGCTTGCTACCAATTTATCAATTGAATGACGAGAGATTATAGGTGCAATTTGAAGAATTGAATAGAGAATTTGTTCCTAATTTGAGGGGTTTTCTTTTTTTCTTTGTAACATTAGTAAATATTTCTTCAAGCAGTAACTAAAAGGGTCTGTATCTTTTTGTGACACACGTTTTGAATATTCATTTGTTTATCTCATTTATTAAATTTAGGCCAATACAAAAGGATGAAGTATGAATTTTAACGAAACTAATTTCAAATGCTGGAATATAGCTTTATATACATACATGAATGAGTGAAAGTGAGGCAGTGTTTTTCATCTACACACCACATAGTTCCTAAAAGTGTTCCTATAATAGAATTAGTAGAATCTAGCATTTTTTTTAGGATCAATTTAATTTGAGGCGAGGTGTGTGAAAGTATTGCTATATCATTCAATTTGTTTTTTTAAATATTTTTTTTATTTTATGACAAAATATACCTTTTGATCTTGTATTTCTTATACGTATTTTGTTTCAGTCCTATATTTTTTTGTTTATATTTTGGTCCTGCATATTTTATAAAGGTTTCATTTTGATCGAGTCCGTCAACCCTGTTACTCCGTTACAAGGTAATTTGACTCTTTTTTAATTAGGGTTCATGTTATTGTTTTTTAGGTTGGTTGATAAATGTCGTAATTTGGCTCTGTTTTTATTAAGTCAATTTTATTAACAGGAGTGACGGAATTGATGGATTCGACCAAAATAAAATATTTATGAGAGATACAGGACCAAAATTTAACTGAAAGAAAATATATGACCGAAATAAAATGCACATGTACAACAACAAAAAGTGTTTTTTGCTTTATTTTATTAATAAATATGAAATTGAAAATGAATATACATTGTGTCATTGAATTATAACATCATTAGATGCATTTCTAATATAATATATATGTCTGTGTAAGAAGATTTGTAGGAATATTTTGTTAAGAGAATATAAAACTATTCATTTTATAATGGATCAAACATAAATTTTTTTCTGGTTGGTTTTGAATGGAATCTTATCCATCTAGGTTGCTGGAGTCGTGGACAGAATTTCAGCCGAAAATTTTCGAAATTATATGAAAATGAAAATGCAGTAAATGTTTCGGTCTTTTCGTTCAATCCAATGGACGCAAGTATCGTTGCTTGTTTGTGGTTGTGCGCTCCTATTATTGTACTCCCTCCGCTCTTTTTTATAAGGCTCCAATAAAATAATTGTGGATATTAAGAAAGTGGATAATTAAATTAGTTAATTATTGAAAATTATTTTTTTTTATTTATAAATTATTTTTAACTAATTTATACATATTAAAAAAAATAGTTAAAATTAGTTGGTGATATTGAATTTAACAAAATTCATGTTGACTTTCTAATATTATCATTATTTAATCTTTTTGATTTTACAAATCTATTTTTTCACATTATCTATCCACTTTAAATGAAGTTATTTTATTCATTGACACTATTGTTGTAAATTGTAAACTCATTAAATACAACAAGGGTATATAAGGAAAAAATTATTTAATACTTCACATATTTTAAAAAATAACTTATAAATAAAAACACCAAATATTTTTAGAAAATGACTTATAAATAAGAATGGAGAAAGTAAAAAGTTAAAATATTTTTTCATATTTATTTCTATTTAATAAGAACCATCTCAATCATTATACTCCTCCATTATTCTTGAATTCATTCCACGGTTAAATACTCATTAAATTTATACCTTGAGCTTTCCATTTTCATTTTTAAAGAATCTTACGAAATGCTGGTTTATATGTCTCGAGGTTGTTGAAAATTAAATTTTGGAGTTAATGATTGAATTTTGGAGTTAATTGAGGTTAAATTATGATGAGGGACAAATATGGAAAAGAGATAGTAAATATTTGTAAATTTTGAGAAGAGTCTTATAAAAAGGAACGTCATCATTGTTTAAAAAGGTCTTATAAAAAGGAACGGGAAAGTATCTTTTTTTGGAGAGTTTGGTGTAGTTTATGGTAAATTTATTTTTCACTTTGATCCTTATTATAAAATATAATTATCTAAATTATATATATTAATAAAGTTAGTTAGTTGCATTAATCTTTTTGAAAAGGTTAGGTAATATATCAATTTTATCTTTTCTTAAATATTATGTTTAGTAGTTGCACAATAAAGTCAAAATATTTAATAGAGACAAATAAGGGAAACAACCATAAAGTCAGGGTCGTCTCGGAGATTTTGAGGGCTTTGTGCGAAAATAAAAAATGGGACCCCAACTTAAATAAGACAAACATATATCCACTTTACTGAATTAATTCAAAATTTTATTAATAATATGTCAAAACATGATAAACTTCTTCCTTCTTCGCATTAATTGAGGGTTACTTGAATTAAATTTTTTTTTTGTAAATGCAGCAAACAGGCTAATGAATTGGACCCCTCAAAATTAAGGGCCTTGTTCTGAGGGGCCTAAAGAACATGCTGATAGCTGGGCCTACATAAAGTTTTTATGGATTTGTTCAAGGCCTTATAAAAGACAAATGTTAAATCTTTCTACTAAATCTTTTTACAAATCATCCTACTCACTTAATTTTAATAATTATCATCTATCTTTCACTAAGTATTTATTTTTTTGAAGATGGATGACAATTATCAAAATATAACCTTTTTTACTTATTAAAAAGACCATAAAATCTTTTTGAAATGTGCGTTATAATATGAATGAGAGGGAGTATGTTCTAAAATTTCTGGCCATCCCTACTGTTCTAAAATATATAAGAGCATATCCAATGTTAAGGTGCTAAAGTGGGTGTTTATTAATATTGAATATTTAACAATTTTTAGGTAGGTTATACATGTATATATCACTTATAAAATTTAGGCACTTCTTATACTTTAAATTCAATGTTAAAATGTCAACAAACACTTACATTTATTCTCTTTAGTCTAATTTATAAGGTATTTTTAACGGAATAAGTAATATCAATAAAAATAGTTAAATATAGTTGTTTGTCATAAAAATTATGTGATATGTCAAATTTATCTTTCAAATATAAAAGTGCATTAATGATTTCAAGTTTACATGATAAAAAATGAGTATAAATTGAAAGATTTAATAAGGTAAAAAAGAAAAAAAAAAGATATTAAATATTTCATAAAAAGTAGTGAGTGCCTTATAAAAAAGGACCACAAAACCTTTTAAAATATGCCTTATAAATAAGACAAGAAAATTATTTAAATTTTATTTTAAAATTCTGTTGTGAACTACATTGTGGTAGCTTCCAGCACAAGAGTAGAATGACTAGCAAAGAGGTTCTCTAAGCTTCCATGTGACAACAAAGGTGGGGGATGTACCTACATAAACTCCAACAGTCTGTCAGGGCAAAACAATAATAAAGAGTTAATGGAATAAAAGATACCTGCTTGATTTGGGGGAGCATTCTTTATATAGTGTAGTCAATGGCCTAGGGTTTGGTGCCATTATCCATTTTGGACCCATGGCCCAAATCCCTATATGTTTGGGTCCCACATAATTCTTATTATGAGGAATATATGGGATGTAAAGTGTCACCTGTGTATGTCGATGATTCTTGTAAGTCAATGGGTCATCCATCTCAGCGGGGTTGGATGTCACTATAATTAAGGTATCTCGGAAAAATCCCTTTTACAACCTCTTTGAAATGACACTTATATAGAAGTCAAATTTTGATCCATAGCAGTTGCCTCCAAATTGGTTAGTTGTTTTAACAAGCTATCAAATTGGCCTAGTCAATGCAAATGAACGTTCATATCACTCGGTATATAACCCGATTTCACCCTAATATTATGATGGTCATCATGGAATGTCTCAACGAAGCCCGTGCCCAGAAGACTACAGCACCAAAGGGCAACAAAAAAGAAGCCTCTCACAAAACTGGACCTTATTGCCTTAGAGGCGATTAGTTTAATTAGTTGCTTACTCTTTTCATAATGATGTGTTTCTAACACTTTTCCTAACCCTTTGTTTCAGGATTACCTCCACAAGTATCTGGCCTAGCAATCTCGAGGTCGTGTTCTTTTTTTTGTTTTTTTTTTTTGACAAATCGTTGATATAATAATCTCATTTGTTACGGGCCATGAGTATAATCGAAATCAATAAATACTAATTTAGTATATTTTTATATAGGTCTTGAGTTAAATACTAATTTGGTCAAATTGGTCTAATTTAGTATAGTTTTTTTTCATTATTTATATAATTATACTTTAAATATATTATTCTTAAATAATAGTAACTTGTATGAAAATTTTAAATTAATTTATATTTGAAAAGATAAGTTTTTCATTGAAAATAATTTAGGAATATAGTAATAAATTATAACATTTTAGTAATAAAGTATAACATTTTTATACATACTTTTTTTCGTTTGGTGATTTCTTAGGCATAAATACATTTTGTTGAATTATTTACGCAATTAAGCTTAAACACAATGGTGGGCAATCGATGGACGATGGATGGCATAAATTTTTTTTTTTTTTTGGGTCGACATGGCATAAGTTCATATTATTAAAAGTTCAAAATATTTCATGAAAAAATGACAGAACATGGCAATGTCTCTTTTTTGTTCCAAAACACAATAAGTTGATCCTAATTTAACTCTGATCTTGGCCGAGGGCTTTGAATTTCATGAGGGCCTTGTTGGTAGGGGTGGAAAAAGGCCAGCCGACCTAACAAGGACTGAGGACCTATTGTATTTAAGTCTAGCCTATTTAATAAAAAGGCTAGATTTAAGCTTTTTAAAAAACTTATTTAAGTAAAAAGACTAGATACAAACCTTAAAAAAAAGGCTATTAAGCTTAATAGACCGGCCTGTTAAATTTTAATATATATGTATATTTTAAATTTTATAAATATAAATAAAATATTATGTTTCTTCAAAAAAATAACATATATATATAATAAATTTTATAAATGTAAATACAATAAATTTTACAATATGTTTATAAATTAGGCTTATTTAAGAGACTTTTTAAAAAGACCTATTAGCCTATTTAGTGATTTATTGGCATATTTAAGATAGAATTGTTGGCCTTTTTAGAGGTCTTAGGACAAAGTAGGCCTATAAATAAGCTTTCAGACTTTATAGACTTTTAAATAAGCTAAACCTAATCTTTAAAATGAGCCTATGATAGGCCAATAAGCCAGACTTAGCTCCATCAATTATAAAATAGGCATGACCTGTTTATGACTTTTCTCTCAAAGCTCTTTTTTGTGGCTTGTCTGTGACTTTAACTTAAAGGTAGTTTTTAAGAGCAAAATAAACCAGACCAAAGGAAGTCAAAATACATAAGTTAAAACCTAATTATGAACAAATAATTTACGGAAAATATATAGTAGAACATATTCTTCAGTTTGTTTGGTTTCATGGATGAGAATAATCCAACAGATTGAATTTCACCCAAAACAAGAAACCAAAACCAGATAATCAGTTCGCCAATTTTTAAGCTTGTATCATCAGAGACATTGATTGGTCACGGTGAATACCCAATTTAGTGTCCGAAATTATATACTGTATTCATATCATATTAGTCCCTAAATTAAAGAAATCCTTGTATTAGTCCTATAACTTACAACATCTCAAGCATCCAACAACAACAAAAGCGTTATCCCACAAGGTGAAATAGGCTGCATGGATCACACGGCGTCATTGAGCTGGGTCAAAAACCAAAACTTTAAAAATATTATTTAACCAAGAAATCCTGTAAAGATAAGTCTCCTTATATCCTCCCAACTCCCAAGCATACAACAACAACAATATGTTGCTGTCATAAGATACACGATAGGTATTCAAAAAAGTTTTATGTTAGCTATTGAGAGTTAACACAAACATCCTCCAAGAATATAGTCCTCAACCCGTGCAACTTAGAACATTGGTAGACAATAAAGACTAAAGTGGGGCTAATGTGAACGTAGTTTGCAAATTCAGGAACTAAGTAGACAGAGCAATTCAAAGTGAACTTTGCATCAGAATAGTTCACAGAAAATCACATCTGCACAAACCCCAGATGAAAATAAGACAGAATACTTTGAAGTTGCAAGAATCTTAAAGTCAAAAGCCTAATTAGACAGAACTCAGTTACAAGCACTCAATAACATCTACCCAGATGTTCTTCAAGAATAAACGAAAAATTTATGTCCTTATGTTCTGTTCATACAGTCTTACTTTCCATTTCTTTTGCATGCAAGCTAACATCTAGAGCTCAAAGTCATATTGCATGTGCTATATCAAGCAATAATAACCAGTATGTGGTTTAATTCTTATCAGTATTGCTCTCCAACTCCTTCCTCAGCTGAAGAGAGAAATCGTCACTAACATCGTCATCATCCCAATCATCCTCCCACTGTTGAGTCACTTCTTTCCCTTCCTCCTTGTCATCCCACTCTGTACGTTGTACAACAATAAAGTGCAAAGAAACACGAAGAAACATCAGAATGTGAATGCCAAAGAAGAACTGCTAAAGATTCAAATCCCAAACATATCAAGTTGAATAATCAGTCTCTAATATCCAAAGAACTTTCAAATACTATCATTGCACTCTAAAACTGTTTACAACTAATAGAAACAGGATCAAAACAAAGGGAGCTTATTCATGACATGAAAATGCCTAATTTGGATCTACCAATAGCCTGATTGGATTTGGATGGGCCTTTAAAGAAATCCATATAGGAGCTGGATTTCTGATATCATCTAATTTTCTAAGTTGTTTCCACATAAATTTTAAATATCAAGAATAAACTTCCTTGCTTCAACTTTTCTAAAATCCACATGCGAAGAACTATTGAAAAAATTAAAATAAGAAAGCTTATACTAGAAACTGATAATTGAAATAAAAACTTTAGTTTGTATAATTATATCACAAATTCTACTCCTCATTCCTTCCAAAGCTCATCGAACTAAGCTCTAAGTTTCACTCTATTATGCAACAATCTGTGATACAAGTGCAACCCCTAATTTGCAAAACGAGATTCATCTTCCATAGAAACAAACTAATAGATGTCACTTATGAAGCATTTGATAACTTAAATCTAAATTCATAGATAAAACACTCTTGATAACCATTATAAAAATAAACAACGAAAACCAAAAGCAGAAATTGAAACAAAAGCCAAAAAATTAGCGTGTGAGCGAAAGAGAATGCTAAGGCTTACCTTCATTGATTTCAAATTCTTCGAACTCGTCATCGTCTTCGAAGAGATCGATCTTAACGTCCTCAGTTGCTTCTTTTGGTTCGGCCGCCATAGATAAACCCGAATCTGCAGTCAATTCAAAGCCAAAAAGTGCATATACTCGACAAATTCAGAACGAGAAGAAAACCACAAAACCCTAAATTTGATAAACGGAAATCAGAAGTGCCACCAAAACGAACAGACGAAATTTTCAAACAATTAACAATTAACAATTGGAAGAAAAGAAAAACTTACTGGCAGTGGATGGAATAGAAACAACGTTGATCTTGGAGTGCTTACACGAGGAGCCGAGAATCTTCTGCTTTCGGAGGAAGTTAGGAACCTCTGGGAAGGCCCACGCTTATATCTGAGGATATTAGTGCAAGATTAGAAGACTGCAGAAAGAAACGACGTCGTTCCATGCAGAAGCTTCTTATATTATTAATATTATTATTGTTATTGTTATTATTATTATTATTATTATTATTATTATTATTATATTTTCAGTCCATCAAAATCGGTCTTTTGGAAAAAAAACATTCTTTGGTTTATGTCTTCTAAAATATGGGTTGTTCCAAAATTGGTCATTCAAAAATATATAAATCTCTTCAAATTAGTCATGCGAGTAAACTCTCAAATTGATCTTTGAGATTGTAAGTGTCATGTAGATTAGAAATCCTAAGATTTTAAATAACATCTTAATAGTTGTTGTATCCTTGTACTCGTCAAAATGGTAAAAAAATCTGATAAATAATGTCTTTATAAAATTATGATTAATTATGGTTATAACACAGGACTATGCGTGCTAATGTTTAGAAATTGCAAATTCTACAGGTAACAGACTTAGTTTGTCGGCATAGACTAAAAGCATAATTTTTTAGCAAATGAAGACCAAAAAACAAAAGAAAAATATATGAAAGATAAAGAAGGTCTAATTTAGAGGGATTGAAACTAATTTTTTTTTTCCGAGGACCAATGTTAAAAAACCTCATATTTAGAAGGACCTAAACCAAAGAAAAACGTTCCAAAGGACCAAATTTAAAACATCATATATTTAGAAGGATTAAAAAAAATTAACTTAAATAATTTTTTTTTATTTTATAGATATGGCCCGTAGGCTAATTCGTGAACCCGCAAGCCAAACCTATTTAACACGTTTAAATTGGCTAACTCACAAAACATATTTTATAAATGGTCCTAATATTTTCTAACCAAGACCGCACATGTTACGAATTTTGCGAACTAGCTCACAGAACACTATCCATATACTCAACTCTAATTGATCATAACTTTATTGATGATTAAAGTTATAGTTGGTTGATCTCCGTGACTTGCAGCAAATTAACCACTTAACATTGATGAAAACATACCTTTAATCATGCCAATAAAAAATCTATATATGTTCTTTTGATGACATAGTTTAATTTATATGTTTATTAAAATTATATTATTAATTTTTTTACAAGATAAATTACTTTTTAAGTGATGAGACTTTTATAAAACTAGTAAAGGATTATAATTTGGATCTTCACATTTTTGTACAAATGAAAATTTCATATGCTAAATATTATATAAACAAAAATAAATTTGTCAAAACATAATATAATAATGACTTGCACATGTGGGTAAATTAATCAATTAAGAAGATTAATATGAAGGAACTGTTCTAATTCTTATGAAAGGAGACTCGGACTGATATCGTTACCGAATAGATTTGAGAGAGATAAGTTGAAGTATACCTCAGTCCATGTCGAGATAGAGACAGTGTGATCGTCACCACAATGGAAAGTAGTTGATCACGATCTCTACGAAGTCAGAGTCTTCTGATGGTAGACACAACTCCAAGCTAATGGGTACCAAATGCTCTCAACCTTGGCAGCACCGAATAGGTCAAGTGTATCTGTTGGAGTCATAAGCTAATGCTTATATAGAGTGTCACTAGCAGGGACCACTGCTCCGTGTAAGTTCTATACTAACCTTTCATTCTTGTAAGTTCTATACTAACCTTTCATTCTTGAACTACTTTCGTAACAATAAGAAAACTTTGTATTAAAAATTCTGCATACCGTAGAACTCCTATTACTGGTGGAGTGTAAGACCGCACTATCATTGTAAAGAAATGTCTCAATTGACTTTTAAAGCCTTATTGACAACTGTTGTCCTTTAGAAGAATCACACAGTCATGGTGTCTTAATTGGATGCCTCAAGATACACACTAGACTTTATCTTTATGGTGAAAGAGACAATGAGTGATTGTTTGGAACTCTTAAAAGGGTTGTTCTTCAACCAACAGGAAATATGTCCGAGAATCAACTTGCGATTAACTCGACATCCACTGAAGTCAAAATTAGAACACCTTATGATCTCAAGTTATCTGACTTCTTGTATGTGAGCACACCATCCTTTATCTTAAGAAATTATCTAAAGATCTTTCTGAATGCAACCTGATGTTCTCTTCCCAGATTGCTCTGGAGTCAACTTTATGCTCTCATTGCAAGTGCTAGGTCTTGACGGGTTTAGACTTGCACATATGTGAGAAAACCCTGTCGGCGAGGCATAAGGAATTACTTTATGAATTTAAGATCTAGTTCTATCAAGAATTCTATTGAATTTCTTACCTTTGATACAAGGGTATCATTTGGATTTCAGTTTTACACATCAAACCTTCGCAATGTTCCTTTTAATGTAAGTCTCTTGTGATAACTTAAAAAGGGTTCACTGCTAGTGATTGCAATGAATCTGTACCCCCACACAAAGATGCTTCACTAAGATATTTCAACTCACACCTTATGAGAGAATTTTCTTTGTTTCTGAAGAAGCCTTGCATTGTTTGCTTTGTGCAAAATTTCATCCACGCCTGAAATGAGGATCACAATCTCACTCCAACTAAACTTACGACATGTAAAAACCTTCGCATCATTTCCCTCAAAAAAAAAACAGACAATAATGTAGTATAACTTTAAATGACATTGAAGAGAATAATTGGTTAAGCCCACAAATGGTTTCTTAACCCATAGACTAGTTGATCATCTTTTTTCAAAGAATATCCCTTTAGCCACTCCATATAGACATCTTCTTCAAGATCCTTGTTGACAGAAGTAGTCTCCATAGCTTAAGACCTAAATGTGCAACAAGTATCATAATGGTCCTTTAAGAGTCATTTCAGTCATTATACATTTAGATGAATCCTCTCGCAACAAGACATGTCTTGTATAATCCAATTACCCTGTAAATCTCAATTATTTTGGAAATCCACTTTTAACTAATCTGTTTCACTCCTTAAGGTAACTATACAATGCTCCAAATGTCATTGCCCTTTATGGAATGGAGTTTATCCTATGGCCTTAACCCTACTTTATGAGAGTCAGAACCACTAACGAGTTCTTCGAGAATGAGTGCATCATCTTCGAGAAAACAGTAATGTCCTTATGTCCCTATGCAAAATGCGATGTAAATGTCTGAAGTCACTCTTTTCCATTCTCTTGTGGACCTCCTTAACACAACTTGATGAGGCTATTGAGTTTGACCCTAATGTTCCTCCTAAAATACCAGAAGAAGAAGTGGACTTATTGATATTCCACAGTTATGACTTGTTGATCTTGTTCGATAGGAAGTTTAATGACGTTGTCTCTTGCTAGTACTGAAAATTGCTAAGAAGTCAAGTCAGAAATGTGTTAACCATAAGCTTACCTATGTGAACTTATGGGTTCACCTTAATTGTGAATCATGAGTTCACTAATGTGATTTATGAGGTTACGTGACTCTTAGCAACTGCAGAAAAAAGTGTATCCACATGGCAAAAGGTGTATTTGAATCATCTTGCAAACAATGTCATTTACCTTATCTTTTCCCCTAAAACTCAACATCCTCAAAAACTTTAGTATTTTTCGTCCTTTTGAGAAACTTTCAATTAATGGGATAACAAACTTTATACCCTTTGTGACCTTTTCAAATATCCAAACAACATCAACTAATTATATTGTCCTTTCACATCCAACCTACTTTATTAGGTCCTACTTTAGTTAGATATACCCAATAATTTAAATGCTTAGACACAAGATTCTTTTTTTTTTTGTCTAAAGCCCTTAAACGAGTTATGTTAACTACCTTCTGTTTGAATTCGGTTGAGATCTCAAAAAAAATGTGGTCCTTAAGGCATTCCCCAAAGTGATATTGAGGTAAGTAGGAATCTAGTTACCAAATGCTCCCTACTTGTTTTTTAGGGTTAAGTTCCTCCTTTTAGGAGCACCTTCACGCTTAGTAAACCTCGCATTGCGTACTAAGGAACTTTCTTATACGTATCGAGAGGTTGGGTAGATGATCTAGGATGCCGATCACAAAATCTCTCATTTCTTTATGTGTTTCCACCTTTATGATCAGATTTTGTAACCGTGTTAGACTTACCGAGATGACTTTCATCTTCGGCCCTTAAAGACTCCGAAGCATCCAACACATTAATATACCACTTTAATGGGTAAAGGCAACTATAAAGAGAGAAATTGTTCTTGAACTAGAAAACATACCATTAGGCATTCTAGTAAAATCATATGGAATATCTTACAAATATTGGCACGCATCCATCCTAGAACCTCCTTAGTTCTCCTAGCATAGGACTTCTAAACATTTTTAGTCGACGCATGAGCGTCGTTTTTCGTCCAGAGGTCAGAAACAACTATGTCATGTAGAGACTTAATGGTATCCAAAGTCTTTACAACTCTTGATTTTTACCTTCAAAGTCCGTCATTCGAGCAACCTCGGAGGCTCAGTGTGAGTTTAGAACTTCATGGTCCTTCTTCAAAGCCTCCAGCTGACACTTCTGGTAAAGGTGTGGGGCCAGATTGATTGATTTTAGAAAGCCACATAGCTAGGCTCATTTCTTTGGAAAGGTCGTGGGAGCAAGGGAAGACCTCTCTAATCTCTTAAAATACTCAATTTGAAAATAAAGAGAAAAAATAAAAATAATTTGACAAAACAACACCAACCGTGTCAAAGGGGTTGCATGGGACTTGAGGACACAAATCAAGGAAAGATTTGGAATCCACACAGTCAAATAAGTTTGATTATAGGGTTTTCATCGGCTAAAAAAGTCAAAAAGAGCCTACAACAGAAGTGGAAAACATCCACAACAATGGCAACAAAAGTCCGAAACAAAATCAAGATTGAAGAAGGAAAAATAAAACCGTTCCATATTTTTGGGAACGTGGCAACAAAATTACAGTGGCTTAGATCACGTTGGATGATACCGTGAATGATACCGCTCTGATATCATGTTGAAATTATGGGATTATAATATCAATAAAGGGAGAAACATAAGAGAGAATATTATTTCTCAACTCAAAAAAAACCAAAGAATACAAAGGATATGTTTATCTAAAGTACATAGAGGGATTTGATACTAACAACTATCTAATAAATTTCATAGCTAACATTTAAAACTTAGCAATTTAATTTATTAACAGTCCATAACGATAAATTAAGTTATATCACTAGTATTCCCCTGCAAGCTCATTGTATGTGAATGACACACATTGAGCTTGGGGTGAAGGTCGATGAAGATAAATAATGGAGAAGCTTTTGTAAGAAGATGTTGAAACCTAGCACATTTGTGTTTTAGTACAATTTGACCTCCAACCACCTTTTCCCTATAAACTAGAGATCTAAAATGAAGTGGTTGGTCTTAAGATGTAGAATTGGATTGCTAGAGAGTAAAAAGCCACCCTGATTGCCACACCAAATCAGGGGAGGTCTTCTAACAGTAATGTTCAGCTCAAAGAGAAGGTTTTGTATGTAGAAAACTTTGATCACCAAGGAATCTAGACTTCAAATTCAACCTCAATGCTACTTCTTGATACCACCCATTATTTCTTTGCATGCCAAGAAACTAAGTTGGATCCTAAAAATACACAAATACCAAAGGTAGACCTTAGAAATAAGGAGTCAGAAGCCCATTCAAAGTCGTAATAGCATCTAATTTCTAGATTTTATGATCTTTTGAAGTGTAACCATAGTTAATAGTTCCACTTAGGTATTGAAGGACTCTTTTCATTGCTTTCCAATGTGCCTCTAAAGCCTTGTGCATGAATTGGTAGAGCTTGTTCGTTGTGAATGCAATATCGGGCTTGGTTATGGTTGCATACATAAGTGTGCAAACCATTGATCTATATAATGAGGGATCTTAAACATCATTTATGCCATCTTGAAAGTGATTAGTGTTGCACTTATTTTTTTGATGAAGACAAACAACAAGAAACTCCTTGATAAAGATCAAAGGTTTTGATGAAGGCAAACCACAACCAAAGATAAGCTCCTAAATGAACAATAAAGCAAGATGTTGAAGCAAAGCAAGATTGAAGCGAATACTTGTATTTGTCCACTATTTTATTTGTGTGTATGTGTATTAGAGTTTGATGTAAATGTGTTTAATTCTATGTGTATGTCATGGATGAGCTTTAGAACTACGGTTTTAGTTGCTCTTGGTTATCCTAGCGGTTCATGCATGCTTAGAATTGTATTTTAAAAGGTTTTGATCATGGATCAAGTGCATAGAATCATCATATGTGTTAGGTTCATGTAAAAAATATTCTTTGAGGGTTAATTAATGGATTCTTGAAAAAAACAAAGATACTTATCAAAGCCTGGTTTCGATCCAGGGACCTGTGGGTTATGGGCCCATCACGCTTTCGTTGTGCTACTCTGATTGTTGAGTACACTTTCTTTACATTATTTAATACAACATTCACTCTTAATATGCATTACAGTGCTATAAAATTCACCACATAAATTAATGAGCTACAATATATTTTTGATCATTTATTGATTTACTTGAGAATTTTCTTTTTATATATTTATACTGTCTTTACAATAAAAAATTAAAATATATCTTTGATCCACACAAAATGGGCTAACATCTTTCTGATTCTTAAAAAGTATGTAACATAGAAAAACAGTGCTAAAATTATCCTTTAAATTTTATGCACATATTATAAGATTACATTATTAAACTATATATTTTTTATTTTCAAAAAAGAGGTTAAGGTGGCATTTTTTTATTGCATAAAATTAAACAAATTTGAAGGTAGACATCAGAGTGGTTAATCTTTTAAGTGATTATGATGAAAATTATAAGTTATTTATGTTTGTTTGTAATAGCAATTAGAAGTTTTTAAACATCTCTTTTATTGTAATTAATTTGCTACTTCTTTTTTTAATAAGCAAATTCATTAATGAGTACTAGCAGTACTCAAAATATTACAAGAAAAAACACTTGTTATTCAGGCAATGAAATAAACCCAAAAAATCACACACAAAAATGCAAAAGCATCTCCCACCAAACACCCAATCAAACAAAACTAATGAATTGTTTAAACTGAGCATCAATTACGAAACACATGGGGCGTTGCTCACCCACCCTAAAAAACTTCAACTTACGGAACTCAATTACGAAACACATGAGGCGTTGTCTACCCTCAACAATAAAAGATTAGTTGAAGCCTTTAACAGCCGCCTTCACCCATAAACAGGAAAGAAGCTTATCATCCCAAGCAATGTGTTTTGATCACAAATTGTGCCTCTAAAAACTTTATTACTTTTTTATTCCTTGGCTAGTCCTACAAATTGAAAAAAATAAATAAGACTAGAATTGAAAAGCAGTCATAATACCCAGTCAGACACAAACATGAGCTCCACATAAAAGAAGCGATGGAGCACTCAAAGAAAAGAACGAAAAACCGTCTCCAAATATGTAACACACAAAAAGCAACTGATATCAGATACAAGGATAATTCCCTGCTTCTTAAGGCCTTCCTCATGTAGCCTAAAGCCTCCCATCTTTAATGGTACAATGGTGTTCCAAAATGATTTGAAGGCTGAAAAAACAATTCCGGTAGTATTTTAAATTTTCTATATATAATCTTCACTTGATCTCAAAAGTTATGATTACCAATGCTCTATTCTTCCATTTGAAGTTATTCATCTTTTAAAAGTTTTCATAAAATTATTGCTGGGAGTTTAATTATATATAAATTGCAATGGCAAGCTACCAATATTTTAAAATCAGTGGTGGTATACTATTTATTTCCCATTATCAACTTCATCTATATTAATTTATTCTTTTATTTTTTTTAAAAAATATTTGATATTATTTTAAATCTTTATTAAGAGATTAATTTGGTAGTATTTTAAAATTTTTAAAGTAATTTAATAAAATATTAAATCTATTAGGGACTAATTTTTGACATGATAAACCAAAATCAATCCTTGAACTTTAATAATTTTTCTTCATCATTAAAGAAAAGAAAATAATTTGGTGTTTCCGGAGCTAATTTGATATTATTTAAAATCTTTAAAAGACTAATTTAATAATACTTTATAAAATAAAAATATCAATTTCATGTTTTGAGAGTCTAATTTGACATTGTCTCAAATTTTAAAGAGACTAATTTTATAGAGTTTTAATTTTTAAGATATTAATTTGATAGTATTTTAAATCTTTAAGAGATTAATTTGATAGTATTTTAATTTTTTTTAAAATAACTAAATAAAATATTAAATCAATAAGAGACTAATTTGACGTGACAAACTAATTTCAACCCTTGAATTTTAATAATTTTTCTCCATTACGAAAGAAAAGAAAACAATTTAGTGACATTGAGTCTCGTCACCCAGTTCCTCATTTTGGCTTGGGTATTGATACTTGGATCTGGTCTAGTTCTATGGCTGAAGCATATACCCCTAGCGACGCATACAAATGGTTGCTTTATCAAGATGCCATTGCGGTTCCCTCCTCCTTTTGGGGTAAGCTTTGGAAGCTCAAGGTCCCTGCAAAGGTCCGTCATCTTCTTTGGTTAATGGTGCATGAGGCCTTACTTAGCAATGCATTAAGCTTTGCCCGTAATCTGTCTCCCTCCCCTGCTTGTGTGCGTTGCCATCATTCAGTGGGAGAATGTGTTTCACTGTCTCCGTGACTGTCCTTTCTCTGCTTTGATATGGAACAATATTGCTAGTAATATTCCTTCTTTCTTTACTACTATGAACGTGAAGGATTGGTTACTTATTCTTATGGAAAGAAGTAATTCGCCTCTGTTGCTTCAAGCTTTATGGTGGATTTGGTGTTGGAGGAATAACCATGATCTGGGTGATAATTCTTGGAATGTTTACTATGTACTTCGTACCATTCATGCATCCAGCAAAGAGTATCGCATGATCTTTGATTGTGGAGCATCAACCGCTAACCACAAACCCATGATTTCTTGGGTCTGTTCGCCTCCTAATGTGGTGAAAATCTCGAGTGGTTTTGGGGGCTTAATTCGGGGTGAGTATGGCTCTTGGAGAATTGGTTTCTGTGGCAGGAAGAAAGTCTTGAATATTCTGCATTTAGAGTTGTTTGCTATTTCCTCTGGTCTACATCTTGCCTGGGTTCATGGTTTCCACGAGATTATCTGCGAATCAGATTCTGCTGATTCAGTTTGTCTTATTGGCGATGTTTCGGCTTGGGAGTTTCATCGTTATGGTGCTCTAATTCTCGATATTGAGACTCTTCTCTGCAAACATTGGAACGTTACTCTTCGTCATGTTCTTCGGGAAGGGAATCAGTATGCCGATGCCTTAGCTAATATGGGTGCTGTGCAACAGCAGTGCCTTTGCTCTCGGATGTGTTTGGAGTTCAATTTCCTAGAGGCTTTTTTTGTCCTGTTTCTTTTGGTTTGTCTTGCTTTGTAATTCCTTTTACTCACAAAAAAAAGCTAATTTAATATTATTTTAAATCTTTAAATGATTAATTTTGTAGTATTTTAAATGTTCAAGAGATTAATTTAATAATTTTTTTTAAAATAAAAATATCAATTGATGTTTTGAGGGACTAATTTGATATTGTCTTAAATTTTTAAAGGACGAATTTTATAGTGTTTTAAATTTTTTAACGAACTATATTGATATTATTTTAAATCTTTAACAAATTAATTTGGTTGTATTTAAATTTTTTAAACTAATTTAATGAAAATATTGTATTTACTATGGACTAACTAATGTGACAAATCAAATTCAACCCTTGAATTTTAATAATTTTTCTCCATTATTAAATTAAAATTTTATGCTAGTCTTATACTTATTAGTGATTTAAATTTTTTGAACTAATTTTTATGAGTCACGGGACTTGATAAGGAAATTGAATAATAAGAACACTAACTTGATATTGTCTCAAATATTTAACAGGCCATTTTAATAGTATTTTAAATTTTGTAGGAATTAATTTGATGTGCCAAAAATTAAGAAACTAATTTAATATTGTTTCAAATCTTTAAGAAACTATTATAGTGTTTTAATTTAGATTCTCAAAAAACTAATTTGATGTGTCAAAAATCTTCGAAGTTTCAAGCTTTAAATTTTAATAATTTTCTCCATTATTTATTTATGTTTTTATTCTAATCTTATACTTGTGAGTACCAAGACTTCACAAGGAAATTGAATAATAAGTGGTTTGCTTTGCTACATTATAACAAATGTGTATTTCCGTATAAACAAACATGGTTGCATTTGAAAAATTCACATAGGTGAGTTAAAAACTCAATATTAAGGGGTAAATAAAAAATCATATTCAATGCATTCATTTTTAAGTGTTCACTTGTAACATAAAAGTTTATTCTTATTAAATTGTCGACTAAAATTTTCAACAAAATATTAATTGCAATTTTGTCAAATTCCCCAATCATTTTCAATTGGAGTAATAATTAATACTTTGTATTAATTCTCTAAAATAAATAGAGATAAAGGATAAAAATTCAAAATATATTTTTATTAAAGAAATAATAACCATTACATTTTAGGAGCGTAATTTGATAAATGATTTTAAAATTAGTATTTATTTTTTCTTTTTTATCGGCCAAACATTTATAATCTAATATATATATATGGGTTTACTAACGTACACCCTAGAAGGAGTGCATTAGCAAGTTATAACTTGGATTTTTAAAATAGACTTACAAGGTGTAGCTTGCTAACGCACTCCTTCTTAAAAATAAATGAGTGTACGTTAGCAAACCTTATAGTTATAACTTAATTTTTTAAAATACACTCAAAAAGGTGTAGGTTACTAATACACTCCTTCTAAAAAAACAAATAAATGCACAATAGCAAACCTCATATATATATTTTGCCCATAATAAAAATTGAGCTTAAAATTTTTTTAAAGTTTTTTTTTTCAAACATTCTAGGTTCATTGGTTAATCGTTGGGTAATCATGAATAAAAAAGACCACTTCCTTGTGTAGTAAAAAGAGTGGGTAGTTAGTGATCCATTTACCCTAGGTGGGACATGATTGCTTTTTGGTTCATAGCAAAGTACAATGATTAGGAATCGAACCTTATACCTACATACGCATTTTCTCATATACTCATCAATTGAGCTACATGTCTAAGATAAGTAGGACATGATAATCATAATAATAACAATAATAATAAAAAAAAAAAGATAAAGGAAGAGAACTGAGAATTATTATTCACTTATTTATATGCTTTTATTAATTATTCTTGTTGACATTATTTCACCTATGGAGCTCAACAAATGAGTCCTAAAATAACTCTATAACTATTGAATATTAAATATTGATTAAATACTATTGTAGAAGGAAAAACACCTATAATAATTTCATATACGTTTAGAATTGAAAAGGTTAAAGAATATGAACCATTTCCAATGCTTATTCATAAACATTCAACTGTCATTTTTTGAAATGTTAATTCTGTAACGCTCCAATTTATACTAAGCGGAGGGAGCTATTCAATTAAAGTTATTAAGGCTAATTCATCATACTCGTATCGAGAGGTTAAATTTCGAGTAAAATTTTTTGAAACTTAATAGTTGTATATTCGAAACGGTAATGAGACCTAGTCGAATGAAAGTTTAGATTTGGTAACTAACACACATACGATAAGCTAATATAACATAGATATATTAATTAGTCAGATAACAAAACATAAATTACCAGGAATTCTAGACGACATGACAAAAAAATACTCTACCACTCGAAGAGTAGAAGATGTCGCACATAGGAAATGCACTGATCAAATATTACAGCCATCCAAAATGTCTTAACGAAAATATAACTAAATAAAGGACGCTACACTCTCCATCCTAATATCTTCACTCGGATCACTCTCAGGAGAGCTCTCCCTAGGCGAGTCGAAGAACCAACCCTGGCCACCAGAGTACTGCTCCACAAGAGACGGAGTGAAATAAGAAGGATGAAAAGCGGGTCGGAACGCTGCGGGTACAGGCATGAGACCAGGGGGTGTCCGAATAACCAACATCAAAGTCGCTCCAATGTAAGTGGACCGGAGCATCGGTAGTGACGGATGAGATATCCAGAAGGATACTTCTCCTACAAAAGTGGACGTCCCACGAGATACATCATGCTCCCAGTAGCCAAATTCAATCGGACAGTTGATTTCCAAGAGGGTATCTCGAGCCGCCATCTATTGTATCGCGTAATAGATATATACATAGACAGATAAATACAACACAAAACAGAGGAGTGAGATACAGCAAAGTTTGGTAGAAGTAGAGTCAGGATATTTAGATTTTTAAACAGAAAATCTATAATAGCTTACAATTGATATTCTCACTCGTAACATCACACAACATGCACATTCAAGGATACCATAATGCATGAGACTTCACAAAATAAAACAAAAAACGACATCATCGCTAGCGACTCTTTCTATTAAGGAGGTGACCGGGAGTCATACTTCGTTCGTACAAGTCCATGTACCTCAGTACTCTCCACCGATCCAGAATATACTTAGAGACGTGTCGAGGTAACCGAGCTTTTTCAGTGAGTAGCCCGACATCGGGGAGCTACCACCGAGTCCCCTAGGCATCTCACACTCTGGTTAAAGCCCCCAAAGGCCAAAACCCACTCCCTAGAGTATAACGTTATTGTGCCAACGCACCACTTTTACCTTTTATTCCTCCTTAATAGAAGTTTTCGAAAATACTATTTTCAAAACATACAATCTCAAGGTGTTTTAGTACTTTTAAGCATAGTTTATCACAAGGATTCAACCAGGTTCACATCCCATCCATACAACTAGGCTCAAATATCATTTTGCAAGAAAGATTACTAATCACACCACCTTGTCAAATCCTTTACCACAGATTTCAGTTTAATTCTCAGAAACAAAGCAATTATCATGGTATTCATATAATACTCCTAATAGGGAGAATACACCTTTAAAAGTCATATATTCAATTTTCACATTTTCTATATTCATCTTTTGACACTTAGGCCTTTATTAACTTCTACTATTAACACCATTGTTTAAAATTTACTTTAGTCCTTCTAGACATATTATCATTTAAACCATATCCAAAAATTACAGGAATTTATAAATAAGTCCAAAACAATCATTTAGCCTTGAAAACATCATTAGCATCTTAAAAATGATTTATTTGGTATTAAAAAGCTCATAAATTTCGAATATTCAAAAGTTGAAGGAAAAGTGGTTTTTCCTTTGTTTCAGTGACTCTTCAGCATGCTGTCCTTTCTTTAAAAGGGGTAAAATAAATATTAAACGATTTTATTTGGTCCCCAATTAATTCATATAGTTACTTCACAGTGTTAGGGTCAAAATAGAATTTTTCCAGAATTTTTAAAAATACTTAAGATGGCCAGAAAAATCCTTCTTTCAAACTGTACAGGATCTGGCAGTAGCTAGTCTAAAAAGTATAATAAATTCATACGTGCCCAGACAATTATGAATTTTTGATATGATATAGTAGATATATTAACACACAACATATAAATTTTTCAAGAATTTTTGAGTAGTAATACAGTGCGAAATATTTTCTCAAGGTTACAACTTTTTCCAGAAAAACAAAAAACTACAGTAACAGGATCTTCATCTTCAATGATTTTTATAAAATCACTCAGTTATTAAAAATTTATGAAACCATCCCAGAAATGATCCAATTTAAGTCTAGGTTTTCATAAAAATTTTCCTAAGTTAAATCTGTTTCCCAGATGGTGCAGAAAAATCAAAACGTTCTGACTGTTCCAGAAATGACCTTGCGTCACTCAAAAATTCATATAAAATCAAGCACAAGATCAAAAATTACAAATGATACCAATCTGGAAAGCTAACACATAGGTCTATCATCATACAAATTTTCGTATGCATCTAAACAGAATAAGAGCTTTAATGATACGCACAAAGTAACTCCAGTAGAATGAACTCACCAGACAGAATAGAGCAATAATGTTTCAAGAATCAAAATAAGGTCTTAACATCATCCAAAAATTATGAAACTTTACCAGTAGTTAAAACACATCTTAAAATGATTTTTAAGCATGGAGCTGAATTATCCAATGATCAATTCCCAAAATATGGGCTCTAAATCAACAGGCATAAGACAGAACCAGCTTTGAAAGTTAATGAATGAAGAGGGTCTAGGGCCAACCCTCACCCAAATACCCAACTAAATTCTACACTAAGCTATTCTCACTTCCCTTTACCAAGGTTATCTTCAAGGATTAAAGGGGTTGATGAAGGGTAGAGCTTCCAAAGTTATCACTACAAGCAACACCAATTTTGGACTCAAGAAAATTTTAGAGAGAAAGGAGAAGAGAAGCTTGTGCTTTGGTGTGTTTGGACGTGAAGTAGAGTCCCCTATTTATAGAGGAAGTGGGCTGAGTTTTTTGAGGGGTCTTGGAGTGTTTGGAGAGCTTTGTTGAAGAGTTGAGGGGTACATGAAGGCATGGTGTGAATAGTTGGAGTGGTTGAAGCAAATCAAGTTCCCTATGTCTAGGGTATGATTTGACCACATGGAGAGTATGGAGTGTTAGAGGGATTTGTCTTTTATTGATTAATACTCTAGAATGTAGATATGTTTGGAATAACTGGTATATTTCGATCGTTATGCGTGCACTATAAAATTAAAAACGCAACGAAAAATTCTAGAATTAAAATATATCGTTCTCCAATATTTTCTAATCATATAATCGGAATCGAAATATTTTTCTAGCGGAATAATTTCCTATTTAGTAATTAATTAGCAAAATTGAGAGTGTTACAACTCTCCCCTCCTTTAAAGAATTTTGTCCCCGAAATTCCACTAACCTTTATTGAATAATTGAGGGTAGTCTTTCCTCATCTGTTCCTCGGTCTCCCATGTTGCATTTTCGCTTGTTAGTCCTTCCCAGATGACTTTCACCAACGGGATTTCCTTCCTTCGCAACTGCTTTATCTTCCGATTCTCAATCCTTACAGGTTGTGCTTTATAAGAAAGGTTGTCCCTTACTTGTACCTCGTCAGGCTCAATCACATCTGTGGGGTCGGGGATATACTTTCTCATTTGAGACACGTGAAACACATTGTGAAGATTTGATAATGAGGGAGGTAAGGCTATTTGATAGGCCACAGGGCCAATTCTTTTCAAGATTTGGTATGGTCCAATGAATTTTGGGGTTAATTTACGGGCTTTCAATGCACGGCCAACACCAGTCGTCGGTGTAACCCGAAGGAACACATGATCACCTTCCTGAAATTCGAGAGGCTTCCTCCTCTGGTCATAGTAACTTTTCTGCCTACTCTGGGATGCTCTCATCTTATCCTGAATCATCTTAATCTTATCTGTGGTTTGCTGGATGAAATCATGTCCTAAGGTTAGGGCTTCACCGGTCTCAAACCAACACAAGGGTGTCCTACATTTCCTACCATACAAGGCTTCATAGGGTGCCATTCCTATACTTGAATGGAAGCTATTGTTGTAGGTGAATTCTATTAAAGGTAACAGCTGGTCCCAACTTCGTGAGTGTTCAAGCACACATGCTCTTAAGAGGTCTTCTAATGATTGGATGGTTCTTTCAGACTGACCATCGGTTTGGGGATGATAAGCAGAACTAAGTCGTAACTTGGTTCCTAAGGCTTTATGCAAACTCTCCCAAAATCTAGAGGTAAAACGAGGATCTCTATCTGACACTATGCTCGATGGGACGCCGTGCAGTCTAACGACTTCCTTGATATATAAACGTGTTAACTTCTCCAATGAGTATTCAATGTTAATAGGTAAGAAGTGAGCAGACTTGGTGAGTCGGTCCACAATTACCCATATGGCATCACAACGCGTCTGGGTCATTGGAAATCCAGTCACAAAATCCATGGAGATGCTATCCCATTTCCATTCGGGAATATCCAATGGTTGAAGTTCCCTTGACGGCCTTTGGTGTTCAACCTTTGCCTTTTGACATACTAGACACGCTACCACATACTCCGCCACATCTTTCTTCATTCCAGGCCACCAAAACATCTTCTTCATGTCTTGGTACATTTTTGTAGCTCCAGAATGGAAGTTCATTTGACTCTTGTGTCCCTCTTCTAACAACAGTCTCTTCATTTCCTTATCATTGGGCACACAAATTCTATCCTTAAATCTTAAGATTCCATCTGTCCCAATTCGAAATTCTGACCTCTCCCCTTGACTAATCAGTTTCACCTTTTCTTGCAGCTCTTCATCTGCTAATTGTCCAACCATTATGCTCCCCATTAGTTCATTGGTCACCTTTAACATTCCACACTTAATGCTCTCAGGGTGAATTCTAAACTTAGGTTCAAATCTCTGAATTGTTCTATCAACTCTATTTCCTTGACCATCATCATAGACGCATGTATAAACTTTCTGCTCAATGCATCAGCTACCACATTTGCCTTTCCAGGATGATAGTTCAAGCCAAAATCATAGTCCTTCAAGAATTCTAACCACCTCCGCTGCCTCATGTTCAACTCTTTCTGGTCAAACAAGTACCTCAAGCTCTTATGATCACTGAACACCTCAAATCTTGCTCCATACAGATGGTGCCTCCATATCTTGAGAGCAAAAACTACTGCAGCTAATTCTAGGTCATGAGTAGGGTAATTTCCTTCATGGGGTTTTAACTGCCTAAATGCATAAGCAATTGCTCTCCTATCTTGCATTAACACGCATCCTAACCCTTGCTTCGATGCATCACAGTACACCTCAAAGTTGCCATTAGGATTGGGTAACACTAATACAGGTGCGGTTGTAAGTCTATGTTTTAGCTCTTGAAAACTATCTTCACACTTCTGATCCCACACAAAGGCTTGGTTCTTCCGAGTAAGACGAGTTAGGGGTAAGGCAAGTTTAGAGAATCCCTCTATGAACCTACGGTAGTACCCAGCTAATCCTAAGAAACTCCTAATCTCCGTCACTGTCCTGGGTGGTTCCCATTGTAGCACTGCCTCTATCTTAGATGGGTCCACTGCTATTCCTTTCCCAGAAATTACATGTCCTAGAAAGTTCACTTCTTCTAGCCAAAATTCACACTTAGAAAGCTTAGCGTACAACTGCTTCTCCTTCAGGATTTGTAGAACTATTCTAAGGTGCTCAACATGTTCATCTTGATCCTTAGAATACACAAGGATATCATCTATAAAGACCACTACAAACTTATCTAGGTAGGGATGGAAAATTCAGTTCATGTAATCCATGAATACCGCAGGGGCATTGGTTACTCCAAAAGGCATCACCAGGTACTCATAGTGTCCATACCTAGTCCTAAAAGCTGTCTTAGAGATGTCAGAGGACTTAACCCTAATCTAGTGGTATCCAGATCTGAGATCAATCTTGGAAAACACTGCGACTCCTCTCAGTTGATCCATAAGTTCATCTATCCTAGGCAATGGATACCTATTTTTGATTGTGACTTTATTCAACTGACGGTAGTCCACACATAGCCTCATGTTGTCATCCTTCTTCTTTACCAGTAACACAGGTGCACCCCAAGGGGATACACTCGGCCTGATAAATTGCTTTTCCAGTAACTTCTGCAATTGGCTCTTCAGTTCTGCTAACTCAGTAGGTGACATCCTATAAGGTGCTATGGATATAGGTCCTGTCCCAGGGTAGAGTTCTATGCTAAACTCGATTTCTCTTTCTGGGGGTAATCCGGGAACGTCGTCAGGAAATACCTCTGGGAATTCATTAACAACAGGCATGTTTCTAATCTCAGGTTCGCCTTCTACTTCCAAGGAGGATAACATCATGTATACTTGGGCTCCTTCCCTCAAGGATACCTTGACTTGGTTGGCATTCATGAATTTGAATTGAGTGGAAACTGGGAATAACTCAGATGGGTTTCCAAAAACTACAGTTTTATCAAAACAATTCAAAAGGACATGATTGGAAGACAACCAGTCCATTCCTAGTATCACATCTAACTGGGTAAAAGGCAGACAAATTAAGTCTACAAGAAATTCCCTATCCTCAATTGTAATTAGGCAATTCAAACAGGCTTTTGAAGTAAGAACAGGGGTATCTGTGGGTATAGAAACTATTAAGTCATAACTTAAGGATGAAACAGGTAATCCTAGTTTCCGCACACAATCATGTGATATGAATGAATGAGTAGCGCCTGAATCGAACAATACAGTTAAGAGAGTTCCTTTTATAAGGAACTTACCCTGGATTAGGTCTTCTTGTTGTGCTGCTTCTGCTCCATTCAGTGTGTAGACTCTCCCCCTCGTCTTCAAACGATTCGCCTGAGGGTTGGAAGAACCACCTTGCTCCTTTTTCACCTCGTTGCAGTCCCTATTGATGTGTCCGGGTTTTCCGCATCAAAAACAAGTGAAGGTTTTGTCCTTGCAATCCGTGGTCAGGTGTCCTTTTCCACATTTTCCACACCTCAGTTGATTCCCATTCCCGTTTTTGGGTGTTCCTCCAGATGAGTTTCCAGAATTGTAGTTTCTGCCGAATTGTTTGGAATAACTTGAAGGACGTGAATATGGCTTCTTCTTGTTGTAGAACCCCTTTTTGTCATTCTTTTGGGGACCTACGTTCTTCGGTTGAGCGAGTTTCGCCTTGTCCTCGTAAATTTTGCACTTATCAACCAGTGTTGCGTAATTTCGAATCTCCATTGGTGCAAAGACCATAACTATTTCAGGCCTTAGTCCATTTTCAAATTTCACGCATTTCTGGCGTTCGTCAAGTAGGGTTTCATAGTACGGGAAGTACCGTGCGAATTCCTCAAATTTTACAGCGTACTCACTGACAGTCATGCTTCCTTGCCTCAGATCCATAAACTCTTGAATTTTCTGATTCTTGACACTCTCAGGGAAATACTTTCCAAGAAAGTATTCCCTAAATATAGCCCAAGTTATCGCAACACCTCCGGCAACTAGACGTTGTCGAGTGTTGTTCCACCAGTTCTCCACGTCATCCCTTAGCATGTACACAACACAGATGACTTTTTTATTATCCGGGCTTTCCAGTGCCTCAAACAATTTTTCAAGTTCTTGGATCCACAAACGAGCTTTGTCATGGTCATGCCCGCCATTGAAGGTGGATGGGTCTCGCTTCAGGAATCGATCCAAGATGCCTTGCCCAGCATTTCTAGCATTCTGATTGCGAAGTTCGCGTACTGCTTCAGTTATTGCGTTTATAGCCGTGGCTAGAATGTTGTCATTCCCACGAGCCATTTCTTCCTGCACTTGTTTGTGTTAGCTTTTTGTAGATATATCATGTATAAGATCTATAATAATTTTTGCAAAGTATTACAGAGAAAAACGTAATGAGCTGTCATACTTCCAAGCCGGAAGGAACGACCAGCTCTGATACCAAATTGTAACGCCCCAATTTATACTAAGCGGAGTGAGCTATTCAATTAAAGTTATTAAGGCTAATTCATCATACTCGTATCGAGAGGTTAAATTTCGAGTAAAATTTTTCGAAACTTAATAGTTGTATATTCGAAACGGTAATGAGACCTAGTCGAATGAAAGTTTAGATTTGGTAACTAACACACATACGATAAGCTAATATAACATAGATATATTAATTAGTCAGATAACAAAACATAAATTACCGGGAATTCTAGATGACATGACAAAAAAATACTCTACCACTCGAAGAGTAGAAGATGTCGCACATAGGAAATGCACTGATCAAATATTACAGCCATCCAAAATGTCTTAACGAAAATATAACTAAATAAAGGACGCTACACTCTCCATCCCAATATTTTCACTCGGATCACTCTCAGGAGAGCTCTCCCTAGGCGAGTCGAAGAACCAACCCTGGCCACCAGAGTACTGCTCCACAAGAGACGGAGTGAAATAAGAAGGATGAAAAGCGGGTCGGAACGCTGCGGGTACAGGCATGAGACCAGGGGGTGTCCGAATAACCAACGTCAAAGTCGCTCCAATGTAAGTGGACCGGAGCATCGGTAGTGACGGATGAGATATCCAGAAGGATACTTCTCCTACAAAAGTGGACGTCCCACGAGATACATCATGCTCCCAGTAGCCAAATTCAATCGGACAGTTGATTTCCAAGAGGGTCTCTCGAGCCGCCATCTATTGTATCGCGTAATAGATATATACATAGACAGATAAATACAACACAAAACAGAGGAGTGAGATACAACAAAGTTTGGTAGAAGTAGAGTCAGGATATTTAGATTTTTAAACAGAAAATCTATAATAGCTTACAATTGATATTCTCACTCATAACATCACACAACATGCACATTCAAGGATACCATAATGCATGAGACTCCAAAAAAAAACAAAAAACGACATCATCGCTAGCGACTCTTTCTATTAAGGAGGTGACCGGGAGTCATACTTCGTTCGTACAAGTCCATGTACCTCAGTACTCTCCACCGATCCAGAATATACTTAGAGACGTGTCGAGGTAACCGAGCTTTTTCAGTGAGTAGCCCGACATCGAGGAGCTACCACCAAGTCCCCTAGGCATCTCACACTCTGGTTAAAGCCCCCAAAGGCCAAAACCCACTCCCTAGAGTATAACGTTATTGTGCCAACGCACCACTTTTACCTTTTATTCCTCCTTAATAGAAGTTTTCGAAAATACTATTTTCAAAACATACAATCTCAAGGTGTTTTAGTACTTTTAAGCATAGTTTATCACAAGGATTCAACCAGGTTCACATTTCATCCAGACAACAAGGCTCAAACATCATTTTGCAAGAAAGATTACTAATCACACCACCTTGTCAAATCCTTTACCACAGATTTCAGTTTAATTCTCAGAAACAAAGCAATTATCATGGTATTCATATAATACTCCTAATAGGGAGAATACACCTTTAAAAGTCATATATTCAATTTTCACATTTTCTATATTCATCTTTTGGCACTTAGGCCTTTATTAACTTCTACTATTAACACCATTGTTTGAAATTTACTTTAGTCCTTCTAGACATATTATCATTTAAACCATATCCAAAAATTACAGGAATTTATAAATAAGTCCAAAACAATCATTTAGCCTTGAAAACATCATTAACATCTTAAAAATGATTTATTTGGTATTAAAAAGCTCATAAATTTCGAATATTCAAAAGTTGAAGGAAAAGTGGTTTTTCCTTTGTTTCAGTGTCTCTTCAGCATGTTGTCCTTTCTTTAAAAGGGGTAAAATAAATATTAAACGATTTTATTTGGTCCCCAATTAATTTGTACAGTTACTTCACAGTGTTAGGGTCAAAATAAAATTTTTCCAGAATTTTTAAAAATACTTAAGATGGCCAGAAAAATCCTTCTTTCAAACTGTACAGGATCTGGCAGTAGCTAGTCTAAAAAGTATAATAAATTCATACGTGCCCAGACAATTATGAATTTTTGATATGATATAGTAGATATATTAACACACAACATATAAAGTTTTCAAGAATTTTTGAGTAGTAATACAGTGCGAAATATTTTCTCAAGGTTACAACTTTTTCCAGAAAAACAGAAAACTACAGTAACAGGATCTTCATCTTCAATGATTTTTATAAAATCACTCAGTTATTAAAAATTTATAAACCAACCCAGAAATGATCCACTTTAAGTCTAGGTTTTCATAAAAATTTTCCTAAGTTAAATCTGTTTCCCAAATGGTGCAGAAAAATCAAAACGTTCTGACTGTTCCAGAAATGACCTTGCGTCACTCAAAACTCCATATAAAATCAAGCACAAGATCAAAAATTACAAATGATACCAATCTGGAAAGCTAACACATAGGTCTATCATCATGCAAATTTTCGTATGCATCTAAACAGAATAAGAGCTTTAATGATACGCACAAAGTAACTCCAGTAGAATGAACTCACCAGACAGAATAGAGCAATAATGTTTCAAGAATCAAAATAAGGTCTTAACATCATCCAAAAATTATGAAACTTTACCAGTAGTTAAAACACATCTTAAAATTATTTTTAAGCATGGAGCTGAATTATCCAATGATCAATTCCCAAAATATGGGCTCTAAATCAACAGGCATAAGACAGAACCAGCTTTGAAAGTTAATGAATGAAGAGGGTCTAGGGCCAACCCTCACCCAAATACCCAACTAAATTCTACACTAAGCTATTCTCACTTCCCTTTACCAAGGTTATCTTCAAGGATTAAAGGGGTTGATGAAGGGTAGAGCTTCCAAAGTTATCACTACAAGCAACACCAATTTTGGACTCAAGAAAATTTTAGAGAGAAAGGAGAAGAGAAGCTTGTGCTTTGGTGTGTTTGGAAGTGAAGTAGAGTCCCCTATTTATAGAGGAAGTGGGCTGAGTTTTTTGAGGGGTCTTGGAGTGTTTGGAGAGCTTTGTTGAATAGTTGAGGGGTACATGAAGGCATGGTGTGAATAGTTGGAGTGGTTGAAGCAAATCAAGTTCCCTATGTCTAGGGTATGGTTTAACCACATGGAGAGTATGGAGTGTTAGAGGGATTTGTCTTTTATTGATTAATACTCTAGAATGTAGATATGTTTGGAATAACTGGTATATTTCGATCGTTATGCGTGCACTATAAAATTAAAAACACAACGAAAAATTCTAGAATTAAAATATATCGTTCTCCAATATTTTCTAATCATATAATCGGAATCGAAATATTTTTCTAGCGGAATAATTTCCTATGTAGTAATTAATTAGCAAAATTGAGAGTGTTACAAATTCAGTCATTATAAAAATAATATCAAAATGACATATGTTACATGTAAACGTTTTGCCAATTTTAACTTGATACGTCCGTAGCACAACTCATAAATTGGCATAATAACTATTCTTTCAAGTCAGCATAAAATCTATTCATTATATATATATATATATATATATATATATATATATATATATATATATATAAAAGAATATACCACATTCATCTTCATCCACTCTAATTCCTAGATTTTTCTTTTTATTTGTTTCAAAATTCTTGATTCTTCATTTTGGTGTCTACTTTAAAAAGTTATCTAAACAAATATGTATATATAATATTTATATTTGTACTATTTACATTTATATTAAACTACATTAAACTAACTTAGATTTTTATAAATTATTTTAGAAAAAAATGGCTGACAATGAAAATAAATATATACACACTTGAAGGATCTCAACGCAATAATAGATAATTTGAAAGTTAAGGTGTGGACACTCTCAGTATCTCCAACAAAAAAGGTGTTAATTAGTGTATATATGGTTTTAATTGTTGAGAATATATCCATGTATAAATTTTTAAACACCATATATTGATAACTCTAAATATGGATAATTTAATTTATGAAATTGATTTTAATTATTTATGTTATATCATTATGTACTAATTTGTTTTTTCTTTGAACAACTATATACATGCTTCTATCGAAAAGAATATTGTTTATAGATTCAAGTCTATTAAAAAAATGGAAGTTATACAATATTGAAAATTTTGAGCTAACAATGAACAAGGAAATAATTGTTGTGATTGAAAAAAGACTAATGATAAACTTTTATGTTTCAATCATTATAGATTTTATGAATGATGATCACCAAATTCTTTGTCATATTTTCGAGTTTATAGACTTTGAAAATTTGGAGAAAAGATTGGACATTATAGGTATTTTATAAAGTTATTATCACAAATTTATAATTAAATACACACATTTTTCTTAATCAAAATATTTTTGCAAATTCTATAAAGAAAATAAAATTTGCAAATAGACATTATTGGAGTTATTAATAATGTGAGTCTCAACCAGCATAAGACCATTAATGGAGAAAAAAAATACAATGACTGTGCAACTACAAGATGTGAGCAAAAATTAAAATTTTATAATTTACTAACAAAAATGCTCACTAGACATTGCTATAAACCTTTTTTTTCTTTCTTTTTGGTTAGTTTTAAGCCCATTTCCTTCCTTGAAAATGAAAGATTTAAAATGACAAAGGTTTTCTTATTTTGTTATATTTTTGTTTATAGACCAAAGTTTCTTATTTTAATATCCATACATACATCTCTGTTCTAAACACTGTTAATGTAAAAATGCGATTCTTCCCTATATTTTCGTATTTTTCAGTTAATAGAAGAACAAGCGTGTAAATTAGCTGTAAGTTTATGTTGTTCATAAACATTAAGGTGCAACAAACAAATTAAACACAACTTAAACAAAGGAGAAACCTCATTTTAAGTAAACGATGGAAGATGATTAATCAAAAGGATGACACTAGAAAAAGCTTCACACAAAAAAAAGAAAGAAAAGAAAAAGAAAGCAACTCGAAAAATATGGTCGGGTAATTTAGTTCTTACCACACGTAGAAGGTGACGGTTTTTCTTTCTATATGGCACCATTTTGTAGCAGTGTTAAAGTACAAGAGCACCATTTTGTTTTGAAGAAAGATATAAAATTACTTAGACAAACATTCCAATTTTTATTGTCTAATAAATCAAATTTTATCAAAAGTACCATGCACATGAGAGTTTGGCTAGTCTACATTGATGCATATGCCATACTTGATTTCCAATTTTAACATCAGTACAAGAAAGAATAATAATACTAAGACTGTGAATAGGCATAAGTAATATGAATTGTATGGGTTCCATCATACTTTCACATATTATGAAGAAAGTTGTAATTGTCATATGATTAGAGGCAGAGTTAAATACCAAGGCTGAGAAGAAAGGGAATTACTTGAGGTTATATGCAGAAATCAAAAGCAAGAAGGCAAAAAAAGAAGAGAGTATAATATGTTGTGCCATTTTAGGAGTAAGTGTGTTTGGACTTGATGAGGGTAAAGGTGAGTAGTGTATGAACAGATCAATGGCAGACTAGAGGCATGCAATGGTGATACACAATTATTATACACATGCACCTTTATGGCAAATCAACTGTATGTGGAGATAATACATGGAAAACATTCAAAATGATTAAGTGTGTTCTGTAACTCAAGTCTGTAATAAGAATAAGTTGATTGGAGGAAAGTCTCTCAAGGAGAAAGCTTAAGAGGTTAGGGTTATTGGGGAGAAATTGGGTGTTCATTTTAAAGAAAGGTATGAACATGTGACTATAAAGCTGATTGACATGGAAAATAGGGATGTGTTGAGGAAGAAAGGTATATCAACAAATGCCAAGTCTATTCGGGAGATAATAGAGTGAATCGATGAATTTACTCTCCTATAATATTAGAGGGTTAGGAGGTAATCATAAGAGGAGGTGTGTGAAGGATATAGTTGTGAAGGAGAAGATTCAATTGCTAGTTATTCAAGAAACTAAAATGGAATTGATTGACAGAGGGGTTGCAGTTTAATTATGGAAAGGCTTTGGATTTGATTTCGAATTTATTCCTTCTGTTGGTGCTTCAGGTGGATTGATCAGTGTGTGGGATTCTTCAGTGTTCACAAAAGAGAGGCTGACTAGTGGAAATGGTTATTTGGGGATTTATGGGTCGTTTGTATGCAGGCAAGAGTTGCTTAATTATCCATGAACTCAAAGAGTGGAATAAGGAACATTTTGGTGATACTGATGTTGAGGTAAAGACGCTGTCTAAACAGGTGTAGGAGTTGAGGGAGATAAAAGGCATGGTGAAAGCACATTTCGAGCCGTTCTGATCGGAACAACCGGGGCAGCGACCGAGTTTGTCTAGCTTGGCATTTCAAAAACTAGATGACAGTGATAATTTGGCTGTTACCAAGCCTTTTTCGAAAGAGGAAGTGATCTTGGAGGTAAAAAGCTGTGGAAGCTGGGCCTGATGGACTAAATTTCACTTTTATTAAGAATTGTTGGGATTTCTTAAAGCAAAACTTTATACCGGCTTTGTTGGAGTTTGGTGACAAGGAGGTTTTGGTGAAAGGGTCTAATACGTCATTTTTTTTCTTATTAATAAGTTGCCAAACTCCCTACACTTGGATGAATATCGCCCAATCTCATTGATTGGATGTTACTATAAGATATTGTCTAAGATTTTAGAGACTCGTTTGAGTGGGGTTATGCATCAAATCATAGGTCCGAGGCAAACCGCTCTTGTGGGTGGTAGGAAAATTGTGGATTGCGTGATAATTGCAAATGAAGTGATTGATGATGCGAGATGGTGCATTATGTTCAAAGTTAATTTCAGAAAAGCCTATGATTAAGTAAATTGGGCATATCTATGTGAGACGATGGAACAAATGGGATTTTGTGAAAAGTGGTGTAGGTAGATAATGGCATGCTTCAAATCGGCTTCAATATCGGTCCTAATAAATGGAAGCTCAACAGAACAGTTTTCAATGAACAAAGGTATTAGGAAAGGGGATTCGATGTCACTGTTTCCGTATTTGTTGGCAGCCGAGGGTTTAAACTGTTTGGTGGATAAAGGTATGGAGGAGGGTTTGTATGATGGTTATATGGTAGGTGATGGGAGTGTGAATGTCCCATTGCTACAATTCGCAGACGACGCGATTTTCTTCTTTGAGGAGTCGAATAAGAATGTTATTACTATAAAGAATATCTTGGGCATGTTTGAGTTAGCGACCAGATTGGAAATGAATTTTGATTAAAGTCAATTGATGGGGGTGAATGTCTCACAAGAAGGGATGGTGGAAATATGAGATTCTGAATTGTAAAGTTTGGAGTATACCGTTCAAGTACTTAGGGGTGCCGGTGGGAGCTCAAGCTGGTAAGGTAGCAACATGGCTGCCAATGATTCAGGATCTGTAGCCGAAATTAGGCAAGTGAGAGAATCGTAGTCTATCTTTTGGTGGACGTCTGATTATCATCAATTCGGTGCTGGCCAACATTCCAACATACTTATTGTCCATTTATAGGGCGCCAAAGAAGGTTCTACGTTGGTTTGAGAGGATTCAAAGGGTTCTTTGAGAGTGTGCAAGCCCATCGAGAAGGAAAATTTCGGGTGTTTCGTGGAAGCATGTTTACCAAAGTAGAGAGGTTGGGGTTTAGGGGTAAAAAACTTAAGAATTGATATATGCCTTTGAAGTATGTATATATGCGGCTATTTCTTTTGTCCCTACAACAAAATGATGTTATTAGTAACATGGGGGAGTGGCGATGGGTATGGAGGTGGCGGAGAGTTGAATAATAGGGAGGAAAGGGTTGTGGAGGAGATGGAAGGATTGTTTACTAACATTTCTTTGTTGCAGGAACAAATTGACTCATGGCGTTGGGTTGGAGACTCAAATGGCAATTACACCGTCAACAAGGCGTACAAATTATTGAGTGCACTTCCAGGACAGCAACCAAACCCATTTTATTCACTCTTTTGGAGGCAGCCAATACCGCCTAAGGTTGGCATATTTATGTGGAGATTGTTTCAAGATTGCCTACCTTCTAAAGAAAATTGGCGAAAAAGGGGTGTGCTCTCATCTATTTCAGAGGTGCAATGTTTGTTTTGTAAGAATTTAGAGGAGGTAATATCTCATTTGTTTTTGAGCTGTGAAATGGCTTCCATGTTATGGAAGGAATGTTTATCATGGTGGAATCTAGCTATGCCTTGTCCGAATAACATAGTAGTGTGGTTATTATCCAATTTGTGTAATTTTCAATCTGAAAATCTAAATTTGTCCCGGTTTGTGGTGATGTTGTGCTACATTGTGGACACTTTGGAAGGAACGGAATTTTCGGCAGTTTCAGAATAAGTCTATGTCTAATGCTGATTTGGTTCAGAAAATAAAATGGTGCTTTTGGGAGTGGTTGACAATAAAAAGGAAACAATCACAGACATTATTCTCAAATTGGTGCATGGATCCTGTAAGGTCATTGTCTTGATTTTTCTGTGGAATTTTAGGTGTGTATGCAGAATGTTTCACGTTACTATTGTACACATAAGGATAAGGATTTCAGTTGGCTAGTATGAGTAGAGGACTGTGTTAATAAGATGGAACACACAAGATTGTTTTTGCATGCGCTACTATTGGGAGATAGGGTGTATCCATGTAGTTTTTAGGATGTGTTTTTGTTGACGTATTCTAGTCCACCGAAATGTTGGAGTACCATTACAATTGCAATGTTTTTGTGGTTTGGGTGTTTTGTAATTTTTATGGTACCTCTTGTGCCTATTTAATAAAATTCCTTATTATTGCCGATAAAAAAAAACCTACACAAAAAAATAAATATAAAAGAAAGAGAAAATGATGTTTATAATTTACTTGAAGAATCTTTGCAGGCAAGTTGAAAATTAGCCCCGTTCCTATAACACTATGCAGTATGGTGGACGTTCCTTATGATGAAATAATCATAGAGGCGACGTTAAAATCTTCAAAATAAATAATTGAAAAAAATGTTAGTAAACAAAAAATATGCATTTTTAAAAGAAATTTCACTTCTCTATTAGTGTTTTCATGTTGTTCACCTTGTGCACAAAAGACGAACCATTGATTTTGAAAGTGAGTTTAAAAAATATTTCTTATAAAAGATATTTGTATTAGCCAATCTAAAACTGGACAACAAAAAGATTACTCAACATAAACTCTCCATCAAAAAAAGAGAAAGAAAAGTGAAGAAGAAGGTTGTGGAAAATAGATATTTACCTATGACCGGAGAAGTCAGGTTCCATAGCTAGATTTACTGGTGGTTAGAGAGAGAGAAAGTTGAATGAATTGAAGAGAAGAGCGATGGGAAGAAAAATAGAGTTAAATGAGCATTATTAGCATCAACAAAGAAACTTTTAGGTTATACTTACTTAAGTGATCTCTCTATCTCAAGAAGAGTTAAACTTCAACTAGAAAGGAATTAGTCTTTCATTGACAATTGATATATACACTTTGTTCAAAAAAAAAAAAAGAAATGTTTAAAAATAAATGGTTCATTCTAAAATGTGTTGTTCAAAGGCTTCATACAACAAATAAAGTTAAAGCACATTAATGTGAAATCATGAACGGTTACATCAATGGTTGTATAACCTCACTCTGTTGACTATTCACTCCATTTTAATTATTTTTATTTATCTCTTAATTGCTCACTTTTATTTTAATATTAATTTTATGGGTAAATTGCACAAAATACCCCTGAGGTTTTAGAAAATAACACAAACCACCAAACTTTAAAATAATTAGCAGTCCACCTTATTTTCTCGAATAGACACTAACTATAATTAAATCTTTCTCTATTTTTTTTCTATAAATAAAAAAAATCAAGTTTCCAATATGTTTTTTTAACAAAATTCATCTACTGGATTTTCTCAAAAATTATTTTTTCATAAAATAAAAAAAAAATTATTTGTGAATAAAAATAGAACCAGCTTTACATAAAAATTATTCTCTCATTACCTTTACAAATGTCTACAATGAATCAACTTATAAATAGCTAGCTAGCTAACAAACTACAATTAGTTAGAGCTAGCTAATTACGAAATATGTACTAATTCAATTAATCAACTTAATCATACGTGAAGCTATGTTGTGATAAAAAAAATATGTACTAATTAATTATCTGAATCAAATGACCCTAACAAATAATAGCTAGCTAGCAAACTATAATTAGTTTGAGCTAATACAGAAGATAACCAGAAAATAAGTATAAAGGTAATGAGAGAATTCATTCTATTTCTAATATGTTCTTGTTTTTTTAAAAAATCCAAATCAATTAAAGAGTACTAGATGTACTCAACATAAAAATACAAAAGTTTACAAGATGATAAGAACCAAAACAAAATCAGATAACAAAGAAGCAGCAAAACAAACAAAAGCTGCATAACCTAGAGCTAGGAAATAACTACCCCTTAAATAAATATGAAGACTTGATCACATCAGCTCCATCAAAATAAAATAGTCCCAAATTGCATCAAACTCCGTACCAGAAAGATGGTGCGTCGATATCATAATTGCGTCAATGCAAGAGTTAAACTAAGTAGCAAAACATCGAAATCAAGCACATATAAGAACAGAGAAATAACAACAATAGGGGCACTCCCCAAACATGCAAATATAGGAACAGAGAAATAACATAAATTAAAAGTTACTGAGTTCACTAATAGAATCACCTTGAAGTTGATTGCTAGTTTTGTTGCTCTCAACGGTGAACGATGACGGTGAACGAGCTGCTCGTTTCCGTTGGAAGCGATGGCGGTGTTTGATGGGGTAGACAACGGTAACATAGACTCTCCTTTGCGCATAGGACTTATCTCATGGCTGATTGTAGCTCTATTCGGCAACGAAAAGCTTGAACCAAGCGCTGCTATCGAAGGAGTGAAGATGGTTACGATGTGGAGGAAATAAAAAAAAAAGAAATCAACAATAATAACTAACCATAGTTAATTTACGGGTTTGGTGGGTTTAATTCTATTTGAGAAAATAGTGTGGAATGTTAATTCTTTTAAAGTTTGGTGATTTGTGCTATTTTATAAAACCTCATGAGTACTTTGTGCATTTTTCCCTAATTTTATTTATGAGTTATGACTCATTTTTTATTAGTCAAACTGTGTTATGACTCATTTTTTATTAGTCAAACTATGTGTGCGTGCATGTTTGTGTTAACGTTCACCCACTTCTTTTACAGAGGGAGTATATTAGCAACTTATAATTTGAATTTTTAAATACTTGTGTGTGTGCTTGCGTGCGTGTGTTTTTGTGTGTGTGCGTGTGTGTTAACGTGCACCCACTTCTTTTACAAAAGGAGTACATTAACAACTTATAATTTGCATTTTTAAATACACCCACGCTTACTAAAATACTCCTACAGAATTAGTGGGTCTCCGTTACCAAACCCTATTGGAGTTTTTTAACGTACACCTAAAAATAAGGTATAAAATGCTAATGTACTTCTATAAAAGAATTAATGAATTATATTTTATATTTATTAACTTATGGGTTTTAATATATAAGAGATACATTTGTTGTTTTCAACCGAAATCACCACTTTGGTCGTCAACATTCTATAGAGTCATTAATTTTTAAGGGTTTTAATATAATTTTCTCCTTAGCTCTCATTTTTTAGATTCAATTTTGTGTTCTTATCTTTTACGAACAATTAAACTACTTATTATTAGTCCCAGTCATGTATTTCAGTTGGTGACACATAGGACATGCGTGTGTTGAGTACGGAGTTCGATCCCTAGTTTCTTTACTTTCTTATAAACAAAAAAACTGCTTATTATTGATCCAAAAACTTACTAGTTTTGATATAAATGATTTTTTTTTTCAAAAAGATTAAAACCAGAGTAGAGTTTCTATAAAGTTAGAAATTAAACTGAAATGTCCTTGTTACCAAATAACAAAATAATATGGTTTATGAACATCAAAAAATTATATAATATGATTTATTTTATTTTTAATAATATTTTTCCAATAATATTACAGGCACAAAATTTCTATTTTTATTTAATTATCTTTTCAGTACTTTATTTATTCTTTCTCTCTTTATTGTCCACTTTAGAAATATATTATTTCAATATTAATTTTCTTTATAACTTACTTTTTATTAGTGAATGAATACTCTGTTGACTTTTGATTCCATTTTAATTATTCTTTCCCTCTTTATTATTCACTTAAAATATATACTATTTTAATATTAATTTATAAGTCTGATTTAATGTTTATTTTTTTTAATTATTTAAAGCATTAGTAAACTATATTTTATATTTATTAATTTATGGGTCTAATATATTAGAGATACATTTGTTGTTTTCATAAAAGAGACCAAAATGCTTACCTGGGGATGCAGCAAAAGCAACCCAGAAATTACTTACAATAAATCACCTAAAACAGGGAGGGAAAGCAGTGCATAAACACAGACCAACAGAATAGAACCCATTTGCAGCAAACAACACAAACCCAATGCTGACAAAGCAAATGATCCAAGCAGGTATGAGGCGTTCTCTTAGTGCCAAGGCAACCTGACATGAAAATCAACTCCACTAAATTGCTGCATAAAACAGCGCAGCTGCTGCTGAAATCACAGCTCCAAAACGACGCACAAACAGAACTGCAACCCATCAGCTTCTACTCGGACCGATTACGCAAGCCACGAATGCCTTGTGATTGAAGATAAGCGGATTCCGAACAAGCCAAATAGACCACACGGTGGCAAACCACACAATGCTCCAACTCCAACGGTTCTCCTTGCTGATACGCACAAGATTCATAAACTGTTGATAATGGATAGAACACCGGTTATGAAACGCCATACCAACGCCAGTCTTTCTGATCAAGGAATGCCACACCGAGGCCACTTTACCGCACTCAAAGAACAAATGGGAGAACGAATCCATCGCCAAACCACAGAATAAGCAGTCAGCTCCTTGCAGATTCAAAATACCCCTTCTCAGCAAATTTCGCCTAGTGGCTAGCCGATCCCTCACAAGTTGCCAAACAAATGCCTGCACTTTAGGAGGACAATGCAACTTCCATAAGGCTTTGAAAAAAGGATCTATGGAGTCAGCGTTATCCCCGACTTTTTAAGAGCCGCATATGCAGAGCTCAATCTTTAGGAATTGTCTGCCAACCACATCCATCCATCTTGGCTGTCTTCCTGTAAATGCCAAACTTGCACATCCTACAGTAAAGTGTTAAAATGCTCTTTTCATATTCAAATAACCCCCTCCTTTAACCCATTTTCTATACCACCCTATCTCCCACACAATCAACAAGATCGGCCACACAAGATTCTTTATGTAAAGAAACAGAAAACAGCCTCTCGTATTTGTCTCTCATCTTGCACTACCCTAGCCATTTATCCTTCTAAAAACTAGGGTCTCTATCATTCCCCAACCTCATTTTTAAATTGTCGTCTATCCACCCACCCATATTCTGAATAGCAAGGATGTCTTTCCACCACTTAGATGGGTTATAATTAAACCTCCTAGACTGGATCCCCAGCCCCGCACAATCATACTTTGATGAAATAACACAATGCCACAAACTACTCCGTTAAGTCTTATACCGCCACACCCACTTTCCTAACAATGCCTCATTAAACCTCCGCAATTTCCTTATCCCTAAACCCCCTTCCTCCTTATCTTTACAAACATCATCCCAAGCAACCCAACACACTTTCCTCTTATCCTCCCCGCCTCCCACAAAAAGTTTTTAAATAGAGATTCAAGGGAAGCAATAATACCTGTCGGCATTCTAAAGAACGAAAGATAAAAGATCGATAAGCAGTAAGGACGGACTTGACAAGGACAATACGACCACCGAGAGAGATGCGTCTTAGCCCAACCAGACAATCTCCTCCTAACTTTACCCAACATAGGCTCCCAATTCAACAACCCAAGAAAGAGGCGTAACCTTGCTGTCGATTCCGTTGCACATTAAAAGTCACAAGCTGGCTCTTATGGAAATTCGCCTTCAACCCAGACACCAGTTCAAACAGCCAAAAGATTGACTTGATGGCCTAAATATTACTCTCTGAATCGTTATAGAACAATAAGGTATCTTCTGCGAATCACAAATGCGATACCACTGATCATGTCCTACAGGTATGCCACTAAAGAGACCTTCAAAGTTTGCCTTCTCAATCAGAGCACTAAGGCCCTCCGCAACCAACAAGAATAAGAACGGCGTTAGGGGATCACCGTGTCTCAAACCTCTAGAAGAGCTGAACTCCTCTATTGGACTACCGTTGACCAACACGAGATCCTAGACGATAATAAGCACTCACGGATCTATGAAATCAACTTCACACAGAACCCCATTCTTTCCATAATGTAGCACAAGAATTCCCAACTCACCGAATCATAGGCTTTCTAAAAGTCAACCTTGAAAAGAATCCCTCTTATCTTCCTTGCCACAATCTCATGAACCACCTCATTTCCAATAACTAAACTGTCTAACAGTTGTCTTCCTTGCACAAAGGCTAATTGATTTTGATAAATCAGCACATAGATCACTTGTCATAACCTCTTCGCCAGAATCTTAGATAGGACCTTGTAAATGCATCCTATTAGGGAGATAGGGCGATATTCTTGAATCCTCTGAGGGTTATTCTTCTTGGGAATTAGGACCACAAAAGAACTGTAAGATCCCTTTACAATTCTTCTGTTTGCATGAAACTCCGAGAAGAAATGGACAAAATCCCGCTTCATCACATTCCAAAGCCTCTTCAAGAATTTGAAATTTATGCCATCGGGACCCGGGCTCTTATTGCTATCACAATCCCACTTTGCCACCCTAATCTTCTCTTCGGTAAACGGTGCATCGATGCTAGTGTTATGGCCATCATCAAGAGTTTTAAAATTCAACCCATCAAATAAGCAAAATCACACTGTCTCGTTGAGAACATTGATACGAAGAATATCTTAATTGCTTCTTTGATCACTGCCACCTCTTCCTCTTGTGTACCATCCACCTCATACAATTAATCTCATTCCCTCTTCGTCTCCCCATAAGAACACGGTGGAAGTAACTAGAATTTGCATCACCCTCTCTAATCCACTTCAAACGAGATTTTTGATAGAGCTCATGTTCCCTCCATTTTGACAATCTAAACAGTTGGCCACTGTCTCCTTCCTTAGCTTGACCTCCTCACTTGTCAAGCCCCCCTCCACTCCCTTGATATCAAGTCGTGCTAAAATACCAAGCTATTCCTCCACCCTTGCATTCAAATTTCCCACATTAGAGGCGCTCCACTCCTTTAGTCGGAGTCTAAGACGGCGAAGTTTCTCCTTGAGAACAAAACCAGCCCAACCATTAATATCGAAAGAGGCCCAAGTCATTTCTATAAAAGAATCAAAACCCTCCAAAGAACCCCAAAAATCTAGAACACGAAATGCCTTCGGTCTCCAATCCCTAATAGTATCCCGTACTAAGAACAGACAGTGATCCGATAAACTTCTCTTTAACCTCCACTAAGTAACCGATAGGGCCGAGCAACCAGCCAAGCTTCCGAGAACAGAAATCTATCTAACTGACTCATTGCGAAACCGTCACTCTTGTACCAGGTGAACTTATGAGATTGCATAGGAATATCACACACATCTACTTCCTCAATGAATGTCTGGAAACCCGCCATGTCCATTTGATGATGATGGGAAGTTAAGCATACCCCCTTCTCTTAGAATCAGAAGCCACAGTGTTGAAATCTCCCGTGATGCAGTAATACACAAGCCCCCTGTTTCTTACCTTCAAGATAATTTCAATCGAGAGCCTCACCTTATCCGACGCCACGCATGGGACGTAGACATTAAAAAAGCACACAATTATCTCCCTGTCCTTCCATAAACCTACCATCCCCACAAACCTACTCTCTTGGAATGAATAGGATATCTCAAAATGGGATAAAGACCAAACCAAAAGAATGCCTCCTGAATTGCCCACCGCCGCCTGATACTCCCACCCAAAATCATCCAAACCCCAAAGAGTTTTACAGGTGTTATAATCAACCTCTTCACACTTTGTTTCCTGAATGCATAGGAACTCTATCCTCTCCCTCACCACAATCTCCCTCACCTCCTTCTTCTTCAGCCTCCCCCCAAGCCCCTCACGTTATAAGTAAGAAGTCGCATAGATATATCAAGCCAACCCCCAACAAGCAAACCTGAAACTACGAAATTACATCTGTAGCTCCCTGTTCTCCTGCTCCACGCTCACGGCTGCCCATTTCGATTTCTTCCAAAATAGCTAATCTCTTTTTAATAACTTCTCTATTTGCTTCTTTTACCAACCCCACATTTTCTCCAAACATCAAAATTCCATCCACCCTTTCCTCCACTTTATTTCGAAATCACATTTGTTGTTTTCAATTGAAATCACAACTTTGGTCACTAACTTTTAATAGGGTCATTAATTTTTAATGGGTTTGACTTCCATCCCGAGCTCTCATTTTTTAATTCTATTTTGTGTTATGGTCTTTTATTGGGGATCAACTTACTTACTATAGCTCCAAAAACTTATTAGTTCTAATATAAATGATTTTCTTAAAAAATAAAAATGAAAACTAGATTAGAATTTCTATAAAGCTAATAATTAAAATGAAATCACCATGTTACCAAATAACAAAATAATATAGTTTATTTTAGTTTTAAATAATGTTTTTTCAATAATATAACTGGCACCAATTTTTTGTTTTTAAATTCTCTATTTTGTATTTTATTTATTCTTTCTTAATTTATTGCTCACTTTAGAAATTTATTGTTTCAATATTGATTTTCTTTGTATACTTTCTATTAGTGAAACAAAACCAAATATATATATATACTAGCAGTGTATAAACAGTAATCTAAATCACCAAAAGCAACACTTCTTAACAAATTCATTTTGCAATGCATAAAAAAAAAAAATCATATTAACACCAATAAATTATTGGACCAATAATATGTATGTTATTCTTCATAAGGATGACAACTCAAATTCAAATTCCATAAATGACAATTAGGGAAACAAGTTAAAATCCTTAAAAATTAATGGCACATTCTAAAGTTAACAATAAAAGTGGTGATTTCTATTAATAAACATCAAACACATCTGTCATACCTTAAGACCCATAAGTTAATAATAAAATAAAACTTATTTCATCAAATATTTTAAATTGTTAAAAATTAAACATTTGATAAAAGTGGTCTTTTCATAAATAAATGTTATTTTACAATATCTCTCATTTATATCTCCTCATAAATATTTGGTAATGTTATTTGACTAATAAAAAGTGAGTTATAAAGAAAATTAATATGAATAACATATTTTTATAGTGAGCAACAAAGTTAGAAAGAATAAAAAAAATAGAGAAATATAACAAAATGATTGGTGCATGAAATTTTATTGAAAAATATTATTAAAAATATGATAAACTACATCAGTTTTGTATTTCTTGTATGTTATTGCATTTTTGTTCTACACCTCTAAATCTTCACTGTCAAGGTTCAAACCTTGAATCTCTTACTCTCAAGTCTTATGACTTGGTAATGTAACAATAGGATTCTTCCCTATATTTGCATATTTTTCCAGTTAATAGAAGAACAAGAATTAACTGTAAATTTAGGTAGTTGATAAGCATCAAGGTGCAACAAACAAACACAACCAAGTGTACAAAGATCATAATAGAAAGCAAAAAGCAATACAATATCATGGAATCAGTTTTTAATTAATTACAATAATGTCTAAATAAATAATGAAATTAAAAAACAACTCCCTCCATTTTTATTTATCTGTCCGCAGAGAGAAAATTTCTTTATTCCTATTTATCTGTCCACTTATATTTTCAATGCAATATTCATTCCTGAATGCTCCAAAACCTGAATTGCCAATGAGAGCATGTGATTTTATATAAACAAAAATTATTCTATTCAATATTTTCACTTGTTATAATGCAATTGAGTTTTGTTTTATCCCTTATCAAATGTTTTTGCAGGAAATGGATCAGTGCTTGAGAATGTATTGAGTTTGTTCAAGATGTTTGAACTAGATCAGACAGACCTATTCAAAAAATCAACTATATGTGGAGGTAATACATGAAAAACATTCAAAATGATTAACAGGCAATTTGATTTGGTTTTGCCAAATCTTCCAAAATTTCCTTTTCCTTGTCCTCTCTTTTATTGATTTTTGTGAAAATTTCCAACCAAATCTTTGTCATTGTGGACTATAGAAATAGATTCTTGGGCATTCTCACTCAGAATAGGCCCTCCAAATTCATTTTCTTGTTGTATGACCATAGAAAAAACACAATCTAAGCTTAGTGTAAGATCAATTATCATAATCTGTGATCTTAGTCAAGCATACTCTTCATTCAAACCCCTCAAGAATTTTATGGCACAAGAATCTTCTCGTCTGAAGAGTGGCCAAAATTCCACAATTACATGGTGTGGGACAAACACAAATTGGAGTGGGATAGAAACTCTCCAATTGTTCGCAAAGAGAAGTCAATTTGGTTAAGTATTCTATTATAGTTAGATATCCATGTCTGCATTGGAAAATTTCTTCTTGAAGATATGTTATCCTCAACTTGTCTCCTCTTGAGAATCAATCTTTGATAATCTTTCATATGTCTGTAACTTTCCTTTTGTACATAACAGAATTTGCAATAGAGGGATTCATTGAACGGGTTAGCCATGATACCACCATATTGTTGCATCAAAGCCAAACATCACATAAAGGATCAAGGTCGAGGAAGAGTGCCATCAACAAATCTGAGCTTATTCTTTGAGAATAGCGCCGCATGCATAAGATGAGACCAAGAATGATAATTTCTTTGTTTTAAAGAAGGAGTAACAAGAAAAAGACTAGGATTCTCGCTTGGATGAAGGTAATATGGATCATTGGGGTTGATAAGGTGATCTGAGCTATAATTGTCCTTCACATTATCCATTTTTCTAAGAAGAACAAGAAAGATGAAAGGATCGAGAAAGGGAGAAGAGATCAAAGGAAAGAAATCAGAGATCAGAGATACAAAATGAAGAAGAATCAGCGTGAACCGAATGGCTGACGATACCATAACAGGAAATCTAAGCATAGCTAAACCAGAGACATGATTTCTGGGTATGCAATAAAGAAAGGAAGAATGAAGAGGAAGAGGTTGAGGAAGAAAGGAAAAAACTGTATTGTATTGAATTAATAAAAAACGAAGATTACAAATTTGAAAACATAACAACTAATTATACTAATGACTACTTAGCAAAGGAAACAAAGAACTCATTGTTTGCTAAGAAGGACATTATGCATCAAAACTCAGAAAACAGAGATATGTATCAAAATATTTGCTACTTCACAGATCTGCTTGCTGCTTCTCAATTTCTATATAAGTTTCTGCACTAGTCTCAATAATGATTAAATGTGTTCTGTAACTCAACCACTAATGTCTAACTCATTTTGAAATCAAACTCAACTTGATGTAGTAATATATCTCTATCATTCAGAAAGTAGGATTTATCCAACAATAGTACTTTTAAAGGTTTATACAGCAAACTATTTGATGGCAATTCAATAAATTTATAATATAGGAAAAAATTGCTATAGTATCTCAAGAAATCATACTAACCTCTTAATAATAGGAACAATAATGTTTTTCTTTATTTTCTTCTGCTGTAAGGTAACTTGGGCTTTTGGTATTGGAATGCATTGCAAACTCCAAAATCTAACTTTACCACCCTCCATTTCGATTTATGGCTGAAAAATCAAGGAGATATTAAACAACATAAAAATGAATTGAAAATAATAAGGTTGTCTTCATTCTCACTCTTCACTAAAAATGCCTAATGCTTGTGCATCTTCTAAGAAATAAATATTAAAATTAATGGCATGTTTACTAGAGAAGACAAGGAGATATTAGATTTAATAATTTTAAATGACATCTACTTGTATCTTGTCCAACATATGACAAGGAGTTCATGCTAGACAAGATGATAAGATATCCTCTTAAAAAAGAACATAAAGAGGTAAAAGAAATAGAAAACGTTTTAATCATCTTCACATACTCAATAGGAATTTCCATCAAAAGAAAACAATTGGTGAAACTATTGACATGCCAATTTTATACAATCTTCACCCTTTAAATAATTCCTTAAAAGGATCTTTGTTATAAAATTGAAAGTGGTTCCCTACTTTGAGTAAGCTAACTATTGAGAATAGGTTGATGCACTATTTCCCTAGCTCCTCCCTTTCTCTTCATTAGTTATATACCAATTGAAAATCATATTTAGAACAAAACGGAATTTGACGAAAATCGTAAATGAACTACTGCCCATGATTTCTGGGTCAATTCCCCTTATTTTCAATATTTATTTTATTAACTATCCAACTCTATCATGCCACCTGGCTTCGTGCATAATTCATGCAGCACAATTTCGTCCTCTATAGCATTGCTCATATACCAATTCATATCTGAACCGACTCCTATTAAATCCTATATCGGCAACGAGTATGACCAAAATAACTTCTATCATGCCTAAGAAATCCTATACACTTTAGAGATTGAGTTAGGCCCAATCCGTTTCTTATCAAGTAATAGAACTTATCCAAACCTAAAATAGGGCCCAACCCACAAATGTCTATTCCTAGACATGATAGGAGTGTTTTGAACTTCCACATTGACAAGGTATATAGCAATTGTAGCAATTATAAGGCTTAGTCAATTCTCTCACCTTGAGCTAGCTTTTTGGTTTAATTTACAGTGATACCATTTCCACTAATTCTAACCACATGCTACTCATTTGTGCACGTACTGTAGTACCCTACTTTAATAACCCCTAGGAAAGATATATGGCAGTGAGTGTTAGGGATAGTATACTAACGAATTCAATTTAGGCCTTAAGACATGTGGCAAATCAATTTTAAGAATCTTGATAATCTTTATGAGAGGCTACTAATACCTTTCTCATCTTCTTGATTCACCTAGTACACCTTTATAAGGGCCAAAATCTATGGTTTTTGGCCGTTTTTTAGGCAAGTTATTCTTCTATACTTTTATAAGAGTAAATTCTTAATGGTGTTGTATATAAACAAAGCCATCAATATAGGCAATGATGAGAGTAATGCTAATTTTTAATTCTATCAAAGAAAAACCCATTACGTCATTTTTCACCAAAGAAACATGAGTCTATTTAGATCGTTAACTGGATGATTAATGATGTGCCATCCATAACTAAGGTTGAGACAGAGGTTCACAAGGTTCCTTCCCTATAAACATGAGAAAGCATGATGTTGCATTCCCTTCCAATTCAAGATGAAACATTGACCAATAAAGTGTTCCTGGGACCCTTTCCACGCGGATTAGAGATTGCTTGAATAGCTGGAATCAGTTTCAACAATGACACATTCTATGCCCTATGGCAAAACAAGTTGTGCTTCTCATCTTGCTAGTTCATTCCTTTGTAATATTTTCCACTTGGTTGAGTTACGTTGCCTATTGCCACATCTCAAACAAGGATGTTAAATTCGATAACTACTTTTAGAAAATCTTTCTTTTAAATATAATTTGAGATCTGTGTCTTCATCTTTTCGCCCAGGAGATGGTCAAAGTAAGATTACAAACGATAGCTTAAGAGACTTTCTAGAAATTTAGCGTGAGAGAAATCCTATGATTCAGAGTCAATCATGTGTACGGATATGTTTTCAGATAATAAGTTAATTGGACTACTAGAAATAACCCTTTTGAGATTGATATTGGTTTGTGTGTCTACCACGTTGACCAAGTCCAAATACCTTTGGGCTTTTCATTCCTATTAAATGTTTATAATATTTTATACAACATATTCATAATTTGCAAGCCACTATTAGGCAAACTTGCATTGGGTTATGAACAATAAAGAGGCGGTTTGGTCATAATTGTATAAACCGCAAAAAGAAGTTTGAACACATCCCGAGACACTATTGGTAGTCAATACGAACAACTTCCTACTATAAAAAAGAGATTAAAGTGCATTCAAAGCTAAAAAAATAGACCAATAAACTTGCTACTAATCCTAGTTGCTAGTTTTAGAAATTCAATAATGTTATGTAATGATTCACATTACACATGATCATTACCCAACAAATTCTTTTACATTCACCATATTATACTATATATTTGAAGGAAATTCAAGTATAATTCCTACTTAATTGATTTACCTTCCAACATGGCTATAAGAAAAGTTGTTATCATTGACTACTTTTTCCCTTACGAAGGTACACTGCAGACGTCCTCTCTATTTCAGCATGACTTTGGATGTAGACAACCACCTAATAGACTAGAACCAAATCTTTCCTCTTCCATTTTTCCTACTAAGGAAATTGGCACTACCTTTGATGACACAATAGCTAATACATCCCATGATCTTCCCCATTGTTATCTTGTTTGGCGAGAGAACTTCATTGTTCTCATGCAAAGTATAGCATCGAAAATGATATTATTGATCCCAGGCTTCTACAGACAAATCAGCATCTAACTCTTCCAAAGGAGACATCTTTTTTATTACGAGATAAAGAAAATACAAAAATGGAATTCAAGCATAAATTACGATCTCAGAGCACCTATTGACCTTAGTAGAAAGTTCTACGAGATGATGATGAAGAGTAGCATAAGATAATTTGTTCATGTAAGGAGGATACTAGTAGATGCTTCGGTGGTAAAACTAGATCACATGAAAGATGATCCAACTAAAAGGATTGCGAAAGATCTAAGCAAATTTTTTCAAAAACCTTTACAAAAGGATTTTGCTTTAAATACTCCAAGGGAGAGCTTTGCTACCGATAATGGTCCTACCCATCTCGAAAAGGATAGTCTCCCGTGAAAAAAAGCTTGTGGTCTTAGACCAGAAAAAGATCTTGCTTTAGATGGTTTGATAGAGCCCAATGGCGTGTCACGTTGACTGAGTCGAGTAGCCGATTCAACAAGTGGGATAAGGCTTTGGGGTAGTGTTTGTTGGATTTTGCTGGTGTTTTGGGTCAAAATATTATCAATATGTTGGGTTGGAATCTGTGTCATAATTCAAGAGTGGTTTCAAATATTCCTCACATCCATCTTTGACCTTGTGTTAGAAATGTCCCCAGGGATTGAGTTAGTGGTCGAGGATTCTTTCGTCGCTGGAGGCATTAATTTACTCACTAAGATATCGTCCATTTCTACCCAAGATCCCAGGAGCACAATTCCATTTTGTCTAAATTTCCCAGCTTCACAGTCATCTTCTTCGACCTCCTCGTGCATGACTTTGTCACATCATTTCCTTATCTTTACCAGAAGATCTTTCATACGTCTCAACTAGTGTTTTCCAATATTCTTTTTAGTTTTGATTTGGAGTACAGAAGCAAAAGTGGAGATGTATAGTAGGCTAGTCTAAGTTAGATTAAAGCAGGTATGAGCCTAAGAAAAAGCTATTTTTTTACCTCATTTGGGGTAAAGAGAGAATGCAGCGACTGATTAGTACCTCGAGGATAGGAAAGCTTCCGCGAAGGGAAGGTGGGAAGACTAAGGTGACCCAGGGTTTCATTAAATTCATTGTCTAACTCATAAAGCAATTTGATCATATTATTGCCTTGCTTCATTTGAAGCAAAAATCAACTACATCCATGATAATTTGGATAAATTGGTTGTTCATATAAAAATTGCTCACCATCAATAAATAAGTTATATCAGGTCTCATTAATCTTGCTAATGACCAAACCATATCCCATTTAGTAGGGTTGGCCACATAGAATAAGTCCTATCCCTTGAATTTGACAGAACAAATTTGAACATAAATTTTAGGAGGCAATCCACAAGCATACAAAGTGCATAAAAGTACATATCCATCATAAGACAAATTCAATTTATGTGGGTTATCCTTAATTTAAAAAGCTCAAAGGTATCTAATGAGGCAAACCAAGAATCATACTAGGAATAAAATTATCAGGCACAGGACTCCTCGCTTTCTGCATTCAAAGAACATTCTGCTTCATCAGAGGCACTCAAATTTAATCCTTGTGCAGCATCTAATGTTGGATCCTCCTATAATTAAACAGACGAAGAGTGAGATATTAACACATAATCGCATTGAGAAATCAAATTGAATTTGACGAATATCAAATCGACCAAAGAGGGAGATTCTCCAGCCATGCAAACCGGTTCCGTATACGATTTAAGCCAATCTATGAAGCGTTGAAATTCAAGGTTCGATAACCACCACTCGGGAAAATATCCTTCTTCTTCATTAATCACTGGAAAATTCAAACACATTTTTCATTAAAAAAAATCATGTAACAAGTAATAATTCTTCCCACAACGTATGCCCAAGTGAGCTTCCTCTGTTCAGCTAACGGGTGAAGGGGTTCAACAAGGAGGAGGGAGAAACAATTGATGACAATGTTAGGTTAATTTTGATGAACCCAACAATCAACTTTAAGGTGAATTGGTGTAAAAAGTCAGCGATAAAAAAAAGTAAAAGATGTTAATATGATATGATTGGAAAAAAAATAGGTGTAGCTGAAATTGAAAAAATAGAGTATAAAAGTGTCATTACTAAATTTCAAATTGGGTTGATGAAGAATAATTATGAGTTGTACATCATTTAGTATGTCATTTATGGTTTTTTTTTTTGTAAAATAATAAAATTTTTAATTAAAAAAAATTCTGAAAGATTTTATGATGTTTGTCTTACAGTGATTCTAGAGAATGAGCTAGAGTTTGTATTAGGAAGGGCTAGAGAAAAAGAATGGAAGACAAGAAAGGAGGAAATACATAACTTTCTTCATAATAATTCCAAAGTATGCACAAGCCTTACAAAAAGGAACCCTAATTGGTTAGCTACTCTAACCCGCCAAGTGGTAATATCTCCACTGTTTGATTAAAAGAGCTAATTGGAAAATAAGATAAAAGTTGTAATTATTTACACAAAACATAATCCTTGAGCCTGGTACTTATGTGTGGGATACTTTTGGCCTTTTTGTCCATTCGGGCCTCAACTTGCTGGTTTGGGCCAACAATAACGTAGGGTTCATAGAGAACCTTGTCCTCAAGATTTGGCCAATCAGACGCTATCATGCAAATTGTTCTTTCAAGGCGTGTTTGTCTCGAGAAAGCGCCTTAGGTGAAGAGTTTGAGTTCAGCAGCTCAGATGATACAACGTTGTGAGATGGAGTTTTCAATGGTGAGATGGGGGATAGCGATTGCGTATAGGACACCACAAAATTAGAACCCATGTGATCCTTTGTAGTAAGTGGAATTGTTGGGGAGTGAGAGAGAGAAGTAGTTTCACTTAAAGTCTGGGAAAGGAAGTAACTGAAGTGGACTCTAGGGAAATCAGCGATGGCGGTGATTGGTAAACATCCTTTGTAAGCCCTAAGGAGAGAAACATGGAAGACGTTGTGGCTCTTAGCGTCTTCTGGGAGTTGCAAGGCGTAGACCACTACTTCAATATGCCGAAGGACCTAGAAGGGACCAAAGTACCGGGGAGCTAGTTTAAGGGAAACATGGCATTGCAATGAAGATTGGCGATAAGGTTGTAGCTTGAGAAGGACCTAGTCACCCGGTGGAAAGGTACAAGCAACGCGGTGTTTATTAGCTTGGTCAATCATGGATTGTCGAGTACATTTCAGGTTTTTCCGAAGGTAATTTAACATCTCTTGTCTATCTCGTGGGGAACTATCAAGGGTAGCAATGGTGGTTGAGCCTTTCAAGTAATCTGTGAACTACAGCGGAGGGCGGTCATAGAGGGCTTCAGAAGGAGACATCCTCGTGGCTGAATGGAAGGCCGTGTTATACCAATATTCGGCTAAGTGGAGGAATTTATACCAAAGGCGAGGTCGATGACTCATGAAACAACACAAATACGTCTGAATACATTGGTTCAAAACTTCTGTTTGCCTGTCTGATTTTGGGTGATAGGTTGTGCTAAAGTGTAGAAGAGTATCTTGCTAGCGAAACAATTCCCTCTAGAAGTGATAAGAAACAGCGGGTCATAGTCTGACAGGATGGAACGAGGCATGCCATGCAACTTACAAATCTCTGTAGAGAAACGAACAACCAATTTTTCTGTAGAGTAATGGGTTGGGGGAGCAATGAAATGCACATACTTGGTAAATTGGTCACAAATCACCCAGATAGTGTGGCCAAATGAATTGGGCAAATGGGTAATAAAATCCATGCTTAAGTTTTCCAAAAACATCTTAGGAATGGGTAAAGCCTATAGTAATCCTTGTTTCTTCCAAATAAACGTTGATCTAACGGTACTTGATACAAGTCAAAGAACTTATCAACATGGAACACCTAGTCTAGGGGGTTTGTACCGGCAAAGTGTTGAAGTTAGAGATTGGGAAAGTGAATGTTTTGGTTAGGGTGAGATTGGAAATGTTGGAGGGAAGAAGATGAATACTGGAGGGAAGGCTGGGTCAAGGTGGTGGTGGTAATGGCTGGGGTGGTAGAGAAAATAGGGTTGGTCAATGGAATTGTGAGGGGAACTCGGGGAAAGGATCCAATGGACATCAATAACGGTGTGGTTGGTAGGGTGGAAAAAATGGGAGGTTGAGATGCATTGGGGTTTGGTATCACTAATGAAGCGTGTCTGCGTGAGCAAGGAAAAGGTGTTGAGGCATGGGATAATGTGGCGGAAAGAGAAGATACCTGAGTGATAGCCAACAAAGTAGCAATTTGCGCAAGGAGACTCATAAGCGCTGTGTTGATAGAGTCTTGACGGACATCCAAATTTTGTTGCAATGCAATGTGACACAAATCCGAGTTGAGCTACTGGTTGTCTACTTGGGCCTGTAGAGCACCCATTTGAGACTGCATAGTATTCAGTTTATCGGATAAATTTTGGAGAGCTTCATCCATAGATGTGGAAGATGAAGCTTTCTAAGGCATTGTGAGTAAACAATGAAAGCACCATTTTTTTACCATGATTCCATAGAATGAGGTAGAGTTTGAACTAGGAAGGGTTAGAGAGAAAGAAGGGAAGACATGAGAGGAGGAAAGACATAATTTTCTTCGTAATAATTTCAAAGGTTGCGCAAGTCATACAAAATGAAACCCTAATTGGTTAGCTACTCTAACCCGCCAAGTGGAAACATCTCCACTGTTTGATTAAAAGACCTAATTAGAAAATAAGATAAAAGGAGTAATTATTTAAACAGGACATAACCCTTGAGCCTGGTACTTATGCGTGGGATCCTTTTGGCCTTTTTGTCCATTTGGGCCTCAACTTGTTGGTTTGGTCCAACAGTTTGCCTGTGCTTTTTAAAATATTGAAAGCAGAAAAGAATCAGATCTAAGTTTTTAAGAAGCTACTTGCTTCTGAAATCAATAACGATAGCAAAAGAGAGAAGATTAAAAAAGTGATTCTTTTTATTTTAAACAGACATAAATAGATTCAAATTTTCATCATAATCAATTCTCTACCCACCTTTAAAATTAATTATTTTTAACAAATAACAAACATGGCCTAATATGGTAAAATTCATTTTAAATATTTATTAACTTTGTAGACTATTTAATTAATTTACTTAGTTACTTTTGTATATTTTAAAAATATTATATTTTCGTTATTAGAGGTGTGTAATTATTTAGGAAAGAAGTAACAATAAATGTTTTATCTTTCATAATTATGAAAGCAATTAATCTTAAAAAACGTCATATTGAAACAATAAGTCTCAGTCATGTAGCTCAGTTGGTGAACCGGGTTCAATCTCCAGTTAATGTACTTTCTAATGAACTAAGAAAACTCAAACAATAAAATTCAAGTTTGGTTGATCATAGAGCTGGGTATGTTAGACACCCAGAAAAGAATAGCCATTGATGACTCTATCAAGGAAGAAAGAGATAGAGGAAGAGAACTTAAGGGAGTAGAGAAAACAACAGTTTATCATAAGAAATTGAAGGAGGACCAATTAGCAAATATCTGACTATGTGGGAAAGTTTTAAGTATTGCTTAGTAACACCTAGTTTCTTTCTTTTTAGTCCCTGCGTGGTAGAGTTAGGTATTTTCTGTTTTACCTGTTTTTAGTGGTAGTTATTCTTATAGTTTTCTGTTATATATATAAAAACTATGTAATATCTTGTAATTCAATCAATCAAGTTTTTCAATGAAACAAAGTCATTCTTTTCAATCTTAGCTTCAGCCCTGTTCATCCCTGTCCTCTGCTACATCTCCCTTGGGCATTTTCATGGAGCTTCCGCAATCCTCATTGAAGGAAAGTTAACATGTTATCTCGAGCCATGGTTTCCTAACGATCCTTGGTTTTATCTGGTTGTTTCTTCCTCTTTTTCTTTGTGTTTTCTCCCTTTCTTCTTGTTATCTCTTTTCGTTCTTGGGCTGTTTGTTTGGTCTGTGTTTTAGTTATGGCAAAAACCACCATTGATGCTTCAAGTCCGCTGTTTGTTCATCTGAATGAGAACCCGGGGACGCCTATGATTACGGTTGTTCTTAATGGGCCAAATTACCATGCTTGGTCAAGAGCCATGTGTGTTGCTCTTAAAATCAAGAACAAACTTCAGTTCATCAATGGAATTCTACCCAAACCGAAGGATGATGACCCTTCTTTTGAATCTTGGGATAGATGTAATTCCTTGGTTATTGCTTGGATCAATCAAACTCTTAGCTGCTCCATCTCAGAAAGTGTGATCTGGTTGGATACAACGAAGGAGATATGGGAGAACCTGAGGAAGAAATTTCACCAAGCAGATGCGTTTAGGATAGCCGCTATTCAAGTAGAGTTGTACAACCTTTATCAAGGAGAACAAACCATTGCTAAGTATTTCACCAAAATGGAGAAGCTGCGTCTTGAACTTGATAATTTCAGACCTGTCCCTCAATGTTTGTGCCGAGTTACATGTTCTTGCACTCTCATCCCAACTATCTTGGCTCAGAAAGAAAACGATTATGTCATCATGTTTCTAAGAGGACTCAATGATTCTTTCAGCAATGTAAGATCTCAGATTATGATGATGACTCCTTTACCAGATGTTGAGAAGGTTTTTAACTTGCTATGCCAGCAAGAAAGGCAAATGAATCATGGTGTTGAAGAACCAAAGGTCTTCTTTAACACTAGTCTTCCAGAGAAGAAGAAGTTCAAAGGAAAGAACAAGTTCAAAGGCTCGAAAGGAGGAGGTTATTCGAACAAAGTATGCACTCATTGCAAGAAAATTGGCCATACTGTGGAAACTTGCTTCAAAAATTTTGGTTTCCCTGCTCATTTAAAGAAGAATGGCTCTGTTAACAATTGCATAGCTGATGAAGAAAGTTCAGAAGTGAGTGAAGGTGATACTGATTCACAAGAAGGAGCAGCCACAAGTGATGTGTCTTTGAATTTTGACCTGAGTAGAAGAAAGCCATTATGGCCATCCTGCAGCAAGCTGGCAGTGGCACAAATCATAGCATAAACCAAGTGAGAACCAAGTCCAGTGAGTCCAAACAGGTTCAAAACAAAACTTCTCAACAAGCAAAAGATGATCAAGGTAGTTATTATGCCTTGCTTCCAATTTATAAAGCTTCTAGATGGATAATTGACACGGGAGCCACTGACCATGTTTGTCACTCCCTCAAAAGCTTCCAATCCATCAAGAAAATCAGACCTTTGTCTGTTAAATTACCTAATGGAGACTATGAAAAAGCTTCCGTGGCTGGAACTGTTTTCTTCTCCAAAGACTTCTATCTCAACGATGTCTTATTTATTCCAACATTTGAGTTTAATCTCATTGTTGTTTCTAAATTATTTTCTTATCTCTTATGCCAATTAGTGTTCACTAAAAGTGATTGCCTTGTGCAGGACCAACTTACCTTGAGGAAGATTGGTGCTGCTAGTGTTAGAGATGGTTTATATGCTTTAGATGGTTCTACAAATCTGGTTGCTACCTCCGTTGTTAATTCTGTAAGAGTGAATAAAACTAATATCTGGCATGTTAGGATGAAGATATTGAAACAATACTATCCGTACATAGATTGCAATAAAAATATCATGCCATGTGATGTATGCCACTCTTCTAGACATAAGAGAAATCATTATGAAAAGAGTAATAGCATTGCTTCTACTGTTTTTGATCTTATCTATATAGATATTTGGGGACCTTTGTCTGTTCCATCTATTTCTGGACATAAATATTTTCTGTCTATTGTTGATGACTAGAGTAGACATTCATGGATTTATTTTATGAAAACCAAATCTGAGGCTTTCAATCTTGTAAGGTCTTTTGTTAATCTGGTTGAAAATCAACATAAAACAACCATTAAATGCATAAGAAGTGATAATGGACCCGAGTTTCAGCTCAAGTCTTTTTATGAATCCAAAGGTATCATTCATCAAACCTCTTGTGTTGAATGCCCTGAACAAAATGGCAGAGTTGAAAGGAAACATCAACATATCTTGTATTTTGCTAGAGCTCTCTTGCATCAATCTAATATTCCAAAGGTTTTCTGGACTTATGCTATATCTCATGCTATTTTCATCCTCAACAGGCTTCCTAGTAAACAAACTCAAGATAAGTCTCCTTTTCATATCCTTCATAATAAAATTGCTAATATGAATAACCTGAAATGCTTTGGATGTCTTTGTTATGCTTCAACTTTATGCAGAAACAGAAACAAGTTGGATAGTAAGGCCTGAAAATGCATATTTCTGGGATACAAACAAGGAGTCAAAGGAGTTGTTCTTTTTGACTTAGATAACAGAGAAATCTTCCTAAGTAGCAATGTGAAATTCTATGAGTCTGTTTTTCCTTTTATAGATAAGCAGGTAGAAGATATGGCTGAACTACACAACTCTGCAAGAGATCCTTTAGCAGACCTAAGATCACAGTACATGGACATAATAGAAGAATCTAATGCTGAGGAGGAGAAAATTTCAAGTCCTGATGAAGCAGAAGGAAGGAGGAAATCTCTCAGAGAAAGAAAACCTCCCGAACATTTAAAAGACTATGAATGGAGCATTACTGGGAGAGACGTTTCAGATCAAGACAGTTCAGTAAACAACATTCAAAATGTTAATCAGACTACATCAAAGACTGACAAAATCAAGTATCCTATAGATAACTATGTGGGATACTTCAATTTGTCCAAGGAATTCAAACACTTTTGCTTAAGCATCTCTTCTGATTTTGATCCTACTTTATATAAACAAGCTATTCAACACATCCATTGGAAGGAGGCCATCAAAAATGAACTGTAGGCTCATAAAAGAAACAGAACTTGGGAGTTGACAAAACTACCTTCAGGAAAGAAAGTTGTTACATGCAAATGGATTTTTAAAACAAAACGAAAGGCTGATGGCAGCTTAGAAAGGCACAAGGCATGCTTGGTGGCAAGAGGATTCACTCAAACCCAAGGGCTTGATTATTCTAAAACCTTTTTAGCCTAGTAGTCAGGATGTCAACAGTGAGAATTCTCCTCACCGTTGTTGCAGCAAAGGGATGGACACTCAAACATCTTGATGTCAACACTGCTTTTCTACATGGAGAACTCAAAGAAGAGGTCTGCATAGAGGTTCCACAAGGACTACAAGTGGAGGACCCAACAATCATTAAACTCAGAAAGTCCCTATATGGACTAAAGCAAGCAAGCAGGGAGTGGAATCATAAACTTTGTTCCCTTTTAAATCAGTTTAGATATGTGCAATCCAAATCTTATTATTCCCCCTTCTCAAAAAGAACATCTCAAACACTGACTTTCATTCTTATATATGTAGATGACTTGTTGCTAGCTGGAAATGATGATAAAGAAATCCAAAGGATTAAGGAGCAGCTGCACAAGGAATTTAGCATCAAAGACCTAGGAAATTCTAAGTATTTCCTGGGAATGGAACTGGCCAGAACAAGCAAAGGAATCAATCTCAGTCAAAGAAAATATGCCATGGACATTTTGAAGGATGCTGGACTCATGGATGCCAAGCCTTGCAACACACCAATTGACAACAAAGTGAAGTACAACAAGGACCAAGGAGAACCACTATCTGACCCAGAGAGCTTTAGAAGGCTAATTGGAAGACTTCTCGATCTAACACACAGCCGCCTAGATATATGTTTCGCTGTCAACCACTTAAGCCAATTTATGCAAAAGCCAATAGACATCCACTATAAGAGAGCAAAGAAGATTCTCAGATTCATCAAGAAGGAACTAAGGAAAGGTTTGTTCTTCTCAGCGTACCCAGACCTATCTCTGCGAGGCTTTACTAATGCAGATTGGGGAGGATGTGTGGATTCAAGAAATTCCACCACAAGTTATTGCTTCTTTGTTGGATCATCTCTCGTGTCTTGGAAGAGCAAGAAACAGAAGACTCCATCTAAATCATCATCTGAAGCAGAATACAGAGCTCTCGCTCATGGAACTTGTGAGATCAAGTGGCTGCTAAAGTTATTCCGAGATTTCTATATCACACCAAACGTGCCAATTCCCTTATTTTGTGACAACCAATCTGCAGTCTATATTGGAAATAAACTAGTCTTTCATGAAAGGACTAAACATATAGAGTTAGATTGTCATATTGTGCGGGATGCGGTAGAAAAAAGGGATTGTTCAACTCATGGCAATTCGAAGCAACTCTCAGGTAGCAGACATCTTCACTAAAGGGCTTGCCCGAGGACCTTTTGAAGCAGCAAAATCCAAGCTTAGAATGATGGACATATACATTCCAGCTAGCGGGGGATTGTTAGACACCCAAAAAAGAACAGCCATTGATGACTCTATCAAGGAAGAAAAAGATCGAGGAACAAAACTTAAGGGAGCAGAGAAAACAACAATTTATCATTAGAAACTGAAGGAGGACCAATTAGCAAATATCTGACTATGTGGGAAAGTTTTAAGTATTGCTTAGGAACACCTAGTTTCTTTCTTTTTAGTCCATGCTTTGTAGAGTTACGTATTTTCTGTTTTACCTGTTTTTAGTGGTAGTTATTCTTACAGTTTTCTGTTATATATATAAAAACTCTGTAATATCTTGTAATTCAATCAATTAAGTTTTTCAATGAAACAAAGTCATTATTTTCGCTCTTAGCTTCGTCCCTGTTCATCCATGTCCTCTGCTACATCTCCCTTGGGCATTTTCATGGAGCTTCCGCGATCCTAATTGAAGGAAAGTTAATCGGGTATGTGTGTTGGCTCGCGAAACCCACTATTTAAATGATTCTTTATTTTACTGGTTCATATAAGCTTGCTATTAAATAGGCTAGCTCGTTAACCAATCCACATAAAATATTTTTTGGGAGTTTTTTTTTCAAAAAAAAAATATCACTAAAGTATATTTTTAACTAAAAAATATTAATTTTATTAAATTTATAATAAAACTATTATTATAAAATTAAAACTACACACAAAAATTTAAAATTTAAGTATTAAAAATATATTTTTAAATTAAATTATTTTCTTATTTTAAACTATTATCCATTTAATATTGATGAAAAAATACCTTTAGTCACAACAATAAATTATATAAAAAAATCTATATATTATGCACTTGTGATGACATAGTTTATATATTTATTAATTTTTTTTATACTTTTACAAGATAAACTATTTTTAAAGTGAAACTTTAATAAATTGATAAAGAATTATGATTTGGATACTCACGTCTTGTACAAATGAAAATTTCATGTGCTAAATATTATAGAAATGAAAATAAATTTATAAAAAATAATATAAGAATGACTTGCGCATTTGGGTAAATTAATCAATTAAGAAGTTCAACCTACACAAAAAACAAGCAATATAAAAGAAAGAGAAAATTATTTATATAAACATGACTTAAATATATTTTTTGTCCCTACAAAATATGATTTTTTGGTTTTAGTCTTTACAAAATCTCTTTTTTAAACTTAGTTTAATACTTTAAAAAAATTATTGTTTTTAATCCTTAAAGTTAAAAACTGAGTTTTCATCCAAACATGTCTATATTTAATATTTTAATTAATCAATTAATTTATTGATTAGTAAATAAAATAGTTAAATTATTTAAAAATCCCCTTCCCTTCTTCCCTTCCCTGGTATCTATTCCTTCGTCCACTTCCCCTTCGTCTTCTCTCCTCCACCTTCTCACACCATCTACTCATCTTTATCCCTAAAACCACCACAATCACCTTAGCTCCAAAAACCCTCTTAGAAACCAAACAAATGACAATAAAAATCCCTCAAATAAGAAATAGATCATTGTTGCCGCCACTAAATCCAAAAGAACTTATTTTACAGGGACCAAAAGCATATTCAAGTCATATAAACTTACCTAAAGGATCTTCGTCAGCAAGGTGAAGATTAGCTTCATTCCTATAACACTCTGCAGTTCGGTGCAGGTTCCTTAGGATGAAATAATCATAGAGGTAACGTTCAAACCTTCAAAATAAATAATTGAAAAAAATAATCTTAGTAAATAAAAAATTTGCATTTTTAAAGAAATTTCTATCAATGCTAGCCATATCTTATCTTAAAATTGAGAAAATCCGTGATTATACTAAAAAAAGAAATTTCGTTACTCTGCTAGTGTTTTCATGTTGGTCACCTTCTGCACAAAAAAACCACCGATTGATTTTGAAAGTGAGTTTAAAAAAATGTTTGATATAAAAAATGAATTTGTATTAGCCAATCTAAAATGGAACAACAGAAAGACTGCTTAGCATAAACTCCCCATAAAAAAAGAGAAAGAAAAGTGAAGAAGAAGGTGGCGAAAAATAGATATTTACCTGCGGTTGGAGAAGTTAGGTTCCATAGCTAGATTTCTTAGTGGTTAGAGAGAGAGAAAGTTGAAGAATGAATTGAAGAGAAAAGCGAGAGGAAGAATAGAGTTAAATGAGTATTATTGGCATTAACAAAGAAATTGTTTTAACAAAAAGGAAACGTTTAGAAATAAATGGTCATTGTGAAATGTATTGTTCAATGGCTTCATACAACAAATAAACTTAAAGCACACTAATGTGAAATCATGAACGGCTATGTTCAGTTAATGTGCATTAATGGTTGTATAACTTCACTCTGTTGACTATTCAATCCATTTTAATTATTTTTATTTCCCTCTTTAATTTATTGGTCACTTTAGAAATATACATTTTAATATTAATTTTCTTTATGAGTTATGTCTATTCTTTATTAGTCAAACCAACATTACCAAATAATTCACAAGAGTATATATATATCTATTGACAATACTTTCAATTACATAAATTCTTACACCTCTTAATAACACTTCATCCAAGTTATTTTTTTACGAAATCTACCGTTAGATTGAAATAATTTATCGTATAGATTATGCTTATAAAATTTCACATCAATCCGAAATCGTTTAGTACTCCATCAATACACTTGTTATTTTCATATATTTGAAAACTATATTTTACTTTAATTTTTTTGGACGTTGAGGGAGTACTAATAAAAGATTTCGGATTAATATGAAATTTTGTATGTAGACATGATCTATAAGATAAATAGTTTCAATCTAATAGTGAATTTTATGAAAAAACAACTTGGACAAAATATTTTTAAGAGGTATAAAAATTAGTACAAGTGAAAGTGGTTTCAATAGATCATATCTTTATATATATATTGAAATTATGAAGTTATAATTTGAATTTTGAAATACACCTATGATTACTAAAATACTCTTTCTAAAAAAATAAGTACGTCTACGTTACTGAACCCTATAGGAGTACATAAGTAAATTATGTTTTATATTTATTAACTTATGGATTTTAATATATAAGAAATACATTTGTTGTTTTTAATAAAAATCACCACCTTGGTCATCAACTTTCTATAGGGTCATTAATGTTTAAGGGGTTTAGTTTGACTTTCTCCATAGCTCTCATTTTTTAATTCGATTTTGTGTTCTTATATTTTATTGGATATCAAATAAACTGTTTATTATTGATCCAAAAACTTACTAGTTCTAATATAAATGATTTTTTTTCTTTCAAGAAAATAAGAACCAGAGTAGTATTTCTATAAAATTAGAAATTAAACTGAAATGACCTTGTCACCAAATAACAAAATAATATGGTTTATGAATATAAAAAAATAATATGATTTATTTTATTTTAAATAATATTTTTCCAATAATATTACAGGCACCAAATTTCCTTTTTTATAATTATCTATTTTGTACTTTATTCTTTTTCTATTGTTCACTTTAGAAATATATTATTTTAATATTAATTTTCTTTATAAATTACTTTTAATTAGTGGATACTCTGTTGATTTTTCACTCTATTTTAATTAATCTTTCTCTTTTTATTACTCACTTTAAAAATATAGTATGATTTTAATATTAATTTTTCTTATGACTCACTTTTTTATTGTTCAAGCTTTTTTATTGTGTGTGTGTGTCACACACAATTTTATTCTTTCTGTCTTTATTGCTTTAGAAATTTATTGTTTCAATGTTGATTTCCTTTAATTTGTATACTTTCTACCGTATTAGTCAAACATAACCGAACATATATATATATAAAAGATAAAGATCCGTTTAGATTAATTGATTTTACACTAATTAAAAATGATATATTGAAATTTTTTTTTCACGAAATTTATAGTATAGATCATGTATACAAAATTTCATATCTAATATCGTTAAGTGTTCCATCAATGTGATAAAAAAGTAACGTAAAATATAGTTTTAAAATAATTAAAATAACAAGTATTTTAATGGAGTACTAAATCGATAAGTATTTTAAATTTAACGGTATATTTCGTGAAAAAAAACTTCAACATATCGATTTTAATTGGTGTAAGAATTGCTGTAAAATCAATTAGTATCAACCGATCACACTTATATATACTAACTATTCACGGAAGGAGTTATGATATTTACTGTATAGTTAGTAGTATTTTTTTACCATTTAGAAAATTATATTATTCTTATTAAATACCATAAAATTGTTTAAGACTAAGTTAACAAAATATATATATATATATATATATATATATATATATAAAAGTCTTAATAAATATGTTCTTATCTATAAAATAGTATTGAAATATTTTTAATTTGAGGATTTAGAATTATAATTCCTCAATTCTAAACAAACATTAAAATACTTTGATTTGACAAAAGAAGAAAACAAATTTGGGTGAAAATGGGGAATGAAATTTTTGGTTAAAATTTGGTTTTCCTCAAAAAAATCATTGAGGGACCAAAAAAATAACAAATATATCTTTACATAATAAGAAAGATGTTTTACTCAAAAAAAATTAAAAATCTCTTGGGATTAATCTTTAAAGATGATCAAAATAATTTTATTTTACTCGATAATGAACTAATAGCATTCATTATTTATTTTCATTAAATCAAATCATGCCTATAAGCATAGAAACCTATGATTTAATTTTAAAATCTGACTTGACAATAAAATAATTAACTTATTACATTTATTGGATGCTTTCTATACGAAATTAATCATTAATAATTTACTTATTATATTATATGAATGATGCTTTTTTAATTACCTCTAGATAGTTTTACATAAAAGATATCCCATGTACATTCTTTATATAAAATTTCATGAAAATCTCACATAAGTCAAGTGATACTAATATTTTTATATGAAAATGATATCTTTATTATATTATGTGAATGATTATTTTTTTTAATTACCTCAAGTTTATTTTATATAATTATCGTATTTATATGAATAATACTTTTGAAAATCCTAATTTATATAATTATCCTAATTTTCATATAAGATCAAGACTAAAAAATAAAAATAGAAGTTTTAACAAAGTTGTTTTCTTTGTTAGGTTTTATACCGGCCTCAATAATTTTGCTTGATTAGTTTTGAAACTCCTCTTTAATTTTCTTTCTTTCTTTTTTTTATCATTTTTAGTCAATTCCAACACAATTTCACTTGACATTGTAACTTATTCTTATAGTACTTTGTGAAGTTTTCTAATAATATTGCATATTCAACACAAACATTTATTTATTTAATTATTTTGTCTGCATACATTTTTTTTAACTAAATATGTACATTTTATACATGTAATGTATTTCTTTTATATGTATCTAATAGGTTGGTTAGATGGTTGAGGAGTACTACTTCAAGTAGTAGCTCTTTAGTTTGAATCCCTGTAGATGCACTTTAGTACGTATGTGAAATTGACAATCATTTTTATTAGTTTTCATATAATTTATATTTATATTCATAGTAATAATTGCTTTAAGCTCTTAATTGTTACAGCATTATGTATTTTCATATTAACTATTTCCTGATTGCATCGTCATTATTTTTTTATTAATTATTTTCCATACAATTCATATTAATTATTACCATTGTTTTAATATATAATTCTGCATCATAACCCTAAAAGTAACATATAACCCTAATAAGATTTGTATGTCCCAAAGACAACAAAAAATAAAATAAAATAGATTAGCTTTTAACTTTTCTTAAATTCTTTTATAATTTCTAAAATATTATGAAGAATTGGAAACGGCTAGATTTATTCTATTCTTTTTTTTGCACATAAGTCATAAGACAAACAATACAATTTAAAAATATATGATTTTAAGTAGTACAATCAATATGAACGATAGTCAATATGATCATTGCCATGATTAAAAATATCTCATTATATTAAGTAAAAATGATAAATAGTGCTTTCCTTTATTCCTAAGCAACCCCTTATTACAATTTTTTTTTAAAAAAAGGAAAAAAATAAATGACATTTTTATTACATAAAGATTTTAGGCTTCTCTAATCAACAACACGTCATGCACACTTGGAGCTCCATTAGCTTTCAAGGCACTAAAATATAATTTTATCGTCATCCTTCAAATGCATATTCTTGCAATAAACACAACAACCCACACCATGTACCATTGGCTTCTCATGAGCTTGTTTTTCATAAAAAGCTTTTGTATAATATGCGGTCCAAAGCCATCCAATAAGAAGTTTTTAATTTGATTAGGGAGTAGAATAGCATCCACCTTCACAAAGTCTACAGGAATAAGCAACTGACAACGAAAATTCAAAAAATAAAAGAATAAAAAAATAAAAAACAAAAAATGGTTAGTTGCTCACCAACCGATTTTGTCCAGATCCAAATTAGAATGTAACTTTATTACTCCAACGACCAGTATGGAGAACAAGCCTAGAATAAGATAATCAATGACAAATTAACTACTTCTAGATTATCATACCATTAAGGTTCCAAAACATGCTCAAGATTTCATACTTATTATTACAAATGCAAAATCATAGAAGATGGTTTAAGTTGATCAAGCTCAAACATGCAATAAAAATATAAATGAAACCCAATTTAACTTGAATAGACAAGATTACAATGAGTTCAAGGAGTAAAGAGAGCAGAAGTTACATTCAATCCCAAGTCTCAAACGAAATCAGCTTTCATTCTAGGAATACAAACAAGAAGAGATGAGAAAAGAGACATAGAAATCCAAGAACCCTAGTCTCCTAGAAGTCCTCAACCCTAACACACTCCCCTCTCTCTACAAAGATGTATTTTCTCTCACTAGAAAGCAGAATGTTCCCCAAAATGAGACTAAAATAGCTATTTAAAGAAAACTTGTCGTGATTCTGTCGCCCGGACCTTCCTTTTGGCGCCCAGGCGTTGCAATGTAACTCCTGAATTTTTCTCTGTCGTCTGGGCGCTGGAATGGACGCATGGGCGTTGGCCTTTGCTTCAAGTACAGTACGAACCCTCTGCTGACATATTTCTATTGCCTGAGCGCTTATATGGGCGCTGGATCTGGCGCCTGGGCAGTGTGACTTTGACCTCCATTTCTTCCATCCAAGCTACTTGAACAAGGGATTAAACTAAAGTGCTCAAATTATCCCAAGTCTCAAAATTACTTAAGGACTCGCAATATTCTAGCAAAGAGGGAGTTTTAAACAATAAAACCAACTTTTAAAATTGATAAGTGCTCAAAAACTACTTGAAGACATCAAAACCAAGCACTTGTCAAACTCCCCTCAACCTAGAACTTTGCTTGTCCTCAAGCAATGTAATAATGCCAACACCTAGACTAGACCCTACTTTATTAAACTTTCAATATGTGTGATTTATTTTCAAACTACTCAACACAAAAATCATCATAGCATACATGAGAAGGGGGTACAGAATTCAAGATCAACCAATTACAAAGCACTCAAACACTTCATGACCTAGGAATAACAAGGGTAGTCATTCAACCAAGGCCAAGGGGACCTCTCTCACATCCTCACATTGGACAATTCACTCAATTTCTTAATGGTATCTTAATTGGGTTTTTCCATTCAATTCCCATCAAACCAATCCACATGATCAAAGATAAATCAAGAGAGCTTTCTCAATGGTTGTAATGAGGTCGGGCTATAAAGGAAATCTTTGTTTTTCTCGATATGCAAAACGAGTTGGAGACTAAGTATTTACAAACTCAAATCTCCCCCCAACCTATTCTACACAACCCACATGATGTTCCACTCTAAGCCTTTCCAAGTGCTCCTTTTTCTTTATTTTCTCTTAGGCAACTCCATTTATTTATTTATTCTCTCTCTCTTATATATATATATATATATATATATGACTGGACATCAAAAGCAATTGCTTAGGAGTTTTCCTAAAGAGCACTTTCCATGAAGGAAACACTTTGTTGAACCATAGCCCAAAATATACACCATCACATTAACACCCAATTCCAAACTCTAATTGTGTAGACACTTGCCTCCAACTCACTATGTAAGGATAATGATTTTCATATATGAGGTAAAGGGGTCATCAAAAAGAATTCATCCAATAAGCTCAAATTGGGTGCCAACAAAATGGATACAAGAGTTCATGCAAGGTAGGCTATTTGGCCCTAGTTCAAAAATTTAAACTATCCCTCTGTCATTTTGTTATCTATCACAAGCTTCATCGCAATTACAATTTTAGGCAAAACTTATTAAAATAACCAAAGAGAGCTCTCAATATAGTCTTTAGGATGCACACAACATACAAGGCTTAAGGTCAAGTTCCCTTTTCCAAAGTTTTTCAAAAACCCCCCATTACATAAGATCACTCCATGCATAAGTACCTCGTAATTAGCATTTTCAAGAACTCTCTCCACAACTCATGAAACACTACGAATCATATCATGCAAGCATCCAAACACAATCCACACAAGCACAATCCTACTTACTCCTAATTTAGCTACCATCCTACCTAGAATTCGAAAGCATAAAAACAATAAAAGAAAAGTAATAAAGCACTAAAAGAAGACTTTAAGAAACTCCCCTAGACACCTCCCAACAGGTTGTCCTCCTCCACCTCCTCTATCTCTCTCAAGTAATCCTCCTCTTCCACTCCAGCCTTTTCATCTCCACCATCCTCCCTACCATCTTCATTCAAATCTTCATCAACACCAACATTTCCCCCCGCCCTCTCCGGATAACTTGGTCTGTCCGCGAGCCAAGCCACATGAGCAGCGAACACATCGGGGGGTTGGAAGAAGGTTTGTCCGGGCATGGTAGCATTGGCTATCTCATAATGGGCTTGATAGAAAGAACTTAGCCCTCTATGAGCTGCATATTGTTGGTGGAAATGAGCGTTATCAAGCTCATTCCACTCGAGTCTAAGGTTAAGTCCTTGGAATTGTTGGGACATCCTACCCCAAAGATCTTCGACGGTGTGGGGTGGCTCTTCTACCGGTGGTGGTGGTGGTGGTGCATCCGAGTTGCCCTGGAAATAGCGATCGATGTATTTCTTGTTGATTGGGTCTCGGATCCTTTTCGTGCGGGTGACCTTGATTCCCTTTCTATCACAAAGGGTAGTGATCAAGGAAGGAAATCAAGCTGTTGAGTAACCCTACCTTTGTTAACATTCACCCAAATCTCATCAGAAATCATTTGAGCCGCATCCACTGTGACATTTCTGTCCATTAAGCACCACACCAAGTGACGTTCATTTAGTGGAAGATCATAGGGGTGAGCATTGGGAAAGAGGTTGGAGATCACAAAGCTTCCCCACAACTTGGCCACAAAAATCATATCAGCCCTTTAGATCTTGTGTGGCACCCCGGATTTCGTCCTCTTGGCTCCTCGTCCCCCAAAATAGAGTCGGGACTCAGTTAAGGCCAAATCAAACCCCCCTAGTGTTCTTCAGTTGGGTGTAATTATCAGTGTGTCCCATCTCCCTCTACAGTGGTGTCACCTCATAGGGATTTCCAAGCACCTCATTGATTGTATCTCTATCATAGCTCACAACCACGCCCCTCACTATGGTCGACTTGTCAAAAGCAGTGCTACCTTGGAGAGGAAAGGCGTTTGCATAGAACTCTTTCACCACCTCGGGATCAAAATTGTTTGGGAGTTTTGAGAGCACTCCCCACTATCGATGATAGATCATCTCCAAGAACTCATCACACTCCCCCTCATTGAACTCTACCCTTTTCTCTGGGATAAATTTACCAATCCCCAATCAGTTTGAACCATGCATCCCTTTCTTTGTCAGAAAATCTGCATGGTTTGTCCAAACCCCCACCTTAAGAGGACCCCGATTTCTGCTTCTTTGAAGGGGCTTTCATCTTCTTGCTTTGTCATGTGCCTTAGCAGGTGACTTGTCAGTATTCTTCAAACTGCAACAAATAGAACAACCAATAACACCACCAGTAGTTACAGTTTCAACCATATCCTCTAAACAGGGGCTCAAGAACAATAACAAAAAGGTACATGTATATATCATTTCACACACCAAGGGCATATAACACAAATCACAATTCCATTATTGCATGCATCCAAATGTAAAACTAGTCACAAATGTCTTCCCACAACCCCCAATTTCGAAATTTCCCAAAATACACAAAACAGGGGATTTTGGGGTGTGCTACAACAACAGATGTTCAAGGGTTTCCAAACCAAATTTTGAAAACATTCATACCCTATACCATTCTAACATCACACCAAAATCCTAAACCCCCATAATCACCAAGAACACATCACAACAAAGTCATTTAGGGCACAATAACGAGCAAGAACAAAGGACATCAAAATCCTTCTCTACACATACTACAATACACAATATGGACAAAAACAAACATCATAGCATATGTCTAAATGTCAATCATACCCATAAAAACAACCAAAAACCCTAATTTCATAAAACCCAAAATTACTTAAAATAGGGGATTGAGGGACATGAAATGGAGAAGGGAGAATAAGAAATTACTTACCGGGTACTCATAATGATGATGAAAGGAAGCGAAATAGATTGAATTTGGTGAGAAATTGAAGAAGAAACAAGAAAATTTCGCAAGTGTGTGAGAGTGCTCTACTAGGGTTTGAAAAAGAGGGAGAAGAAAGTGTTTGAAAAGGAGGAGACTTTGGGCGTTTTTAAAGACCTAGAAGATGTTGCCCAGACGCCCATTCCAGCGCTTGGGCGCTGCGGAGAACAAGAAAATTTGAACCTTTTCGTCTGAGCGCTCATATCATCGCCTGGGCGCTGCAAACAAGAGTAACGATTGTCATTTGGGCTTCCATCCCAGCCCCTAGGCACTCAAACCAGTGCCTAGGCATCCACAACTTCCTGGATGGAAGTTTTGCACGAATCTGTAGCACCACCAACGCTTGGGTGCCAGTTCCACCGCCAGGGCGAGGAACTTAAAATTTTGGACAGCATATACAACTTTTACAGCGCTTGCTAGTTAGGAGGCCTGGGCGCCCTCCACAGATATCAGAACTTAGAAATTTTCATCAAATGCACAACCAAACTTAGCAAATTGGAACCAAACATGCAAAATAAGAAATTTAACTTCTAAACTAGAAAATTTGAACATGAACATCAACTTAAAAGTAAAAATTGAGTTGCCTCCCAACAAGCGCTTATTTAACGTCATTAGCGGACGCCTTTTTAATTATGCTTCCTTGAGATGAATGATGGTGGTTAGTCGCTCGACGTCACCACTAAGGTATGGTTTCAATTTACTACCCATCTTTCATTCTTGATTGGGTCTTCAATCTCTATTGCACCATGAGGCTTCACTTCTTTGATCCTAAACGGCCCAGACCACTTGAACTTCAATTTTCTTGGGAAAAACTTTAAGCGCGAGTTAAATAACAACACAAATTGCCCAGGTTAAAAGTTCCTCTTGATGATCTTCTTGTCATGATACAACTTCATCCTCTCCTTATGAATCCTTGAGGATTCATATGCATTGAGCTTCATTTCTTCCAATTCATAAAGTTGCAATTGCCTCTTCTTCCCAGCCACTTGTGAGTCAAAATTCAAGTACCTTAAAGCCCAATGTGCCTTGTGTTCTAACTCAACCAGAAGGTGGAAAGATTTTTCATATACCAAATAGAATGGAGTACATCTAAATGGTACCTTAAAAGTTGTCCGGTAAGCCCACAATGCATCATCCAACTTCATGGCCCAATCTTTTCTTGATGAACTCATTGTTTTGTCCAAAATCCGCTTGATTTTCCGGTTTGAAACTTTAGTTTGGCAATTGGTTTGTGGGTGGTAAGGTGATGCCACTTTATGCTTCACCCCATAGTGCTCAAGAACTTTCTTCAATCGCATGTTGCAGAAATGAGAGCCTCCATCATTTTTCAAAACTCTTGGAGTGCCAAATCTTGTAAAGATGTTCTTCTTGAGGAATCTCTCTACGGTCTTAGTATCCGACTTGGCACAAGCAATGGCTTCAATCCATTTTGAGACATACTCCACAGCCACTAAGATGTATTCATTGGAGAATGATGAAGGAAGAAGTCCAACAAAATCAATCCCCCAACAATCAAATACTTCCACTTCCAATATAGTTGAGAGGGGCATTTCATTCCTTCTTGAGATCCCTCCGATCTTTTGGCATTGATCACAATTCTGCACAAATTAGTGTGCATCATCAAAAAGTGTAGGCCAAAAGAAGGACCCAAAAACAGAAAAATCATCCATGAAGACCTCAATACATTGCTCCACAAGGTCGGAGAAGATGGCTAACATACACCTTTGAAAGGTGGTCGGAGCGTTATCTAACCTAAACGACATATTCTTATAAGCAAAAACTCTTAAAAACAAGTGAATGCGGTTTTCTCTTGGTCATTCGGGTCCACGGTGATTTGATTATAACCCGAAAAATCATCAAGATAGCAATAATATGCTTGCCCGGCAAGCCTCTCTAACATTTGGTCCATGAAGGCAAAGGGAAAATGATCCTTGCTTGTGGCTTGGTTGAGCTTCCTATAATCAATGCACATCCTCCAACTCATTACAGTCCATGTAGGAATTAGCTCATCCTTGTCATTGCGCACAACAGTCATCCCCCTTTCTTCGGCACCACTTGCACCGGACTCACCCAAGCACTAACAACTTGACCACCTCCTTCTTAACCACTTTCTTCATTGTGGGATTGAGGTGCATTTGAGGTTGGAAAACCGATTTGTAATCTTGCTCCATGTAATCTTGTTCATGCAATAGGAGGGATTAATACCCTTGAGGTCGAATAAAGTCCACCCTATAACTCCTTGATTAGACTTCAACACATTGAGCAATTTCTCCTCTTCGAAAGGAGTCAAGTCACTACTAATCACCACCAGTTTCCTCCCTCCTTCCTCAAGGAACACATACTTTAAGTGTGGAGGTAACATCTTCATTTCAAGATTTTGGTCCTCACTCTTAATTTCTTGTGGAAATGGCTCAAGCATGGCATTTTTCATGGGAATTTTCTTAGAGGCATCAAGATTCTTTAAGCATTCTTCAATCTCCAATTCCTCCTCTTCTAGAAAATCTCCATGAGCTTCTATGAGAGCTTTCTCAAGAGAACCTTCATTGTAAAATTTCTTCTTTTTGACAAAGAGCTCATCAATAACATCCATCCTAAAGACTTGTTGCTTGTCATTGGGGTGTTTCATGGCCTCAAACACATCAAAATTCACTTCACCATCCTCCACCCTTACCTTGAGTTTTCCATTGTCAACATCAGTGATTACCTTTGCCGTTTTCATAAATTGTCTTCCAAGGATCAATGGCACCTCTACATCCTCCTCTATGTCCATGATGACAACGTTCATGGGAAACACAAATTTGTCTACCCTTACCAAGGCGTCCTCCGCTATCCCATGAGGAAACTTCAAAGAACGGTCAGCAAGTTGCAAGGTCATCTTAGTGGGCTTAATATCCAAGTCCCCTATCCTCTTGAGCATTGGCAATGGCATTAAGTTGATGCTTGCTCCAAGATCTAGAAGAGCCTTACCCACCGATAATGTGCCAATGGTCACCGGAAATGTGAAACTACCAGGATCCTTAGTCTTGCTAGGCATGGCTTTTTGAAAAATAGCACTACATCCAACCTCTAACTCCACCATCTCTTTCTTGAATATCCTATTCTTAGTCAAAAACTCCTTCATGAATTTGGCATAAGTTGGCATTTGTTCCATTGCCTCTATAAATGGAATGTTAACTTGAAGATGCTTGAAAATATCTAAGAAGGGGGAGTATTTTCTCTCCTTATCTTTCTTATAGGGATGAAGAGGGTATGACACCTCTTTGAGTTGTGGAATCTCTATCTTATTCTTCTTGCCCTCACTCTCTTTTTTACCCCCCCCCCCTCTTTTTTTCTTTTTTCACTATATACACCTTTATTCACTTCCTCAATCTCTTCCTCATTCACTTCCTTGGAACTCTCCCCCTCTACTACCACTTCCTCTTGTCCCTTCTTCTCAACCTCCTTCTCTTCACTCAAGTGATCCCCAATTCCCTTTCCAATCTCCTTCCCACTCCTTGTAGTGATTGCTTTGCAATGCTCCTTTGGGTTGGTGGTGGTATTTGCAGAGAATGGTTTAGTGGTGAGCTCCGAGAGTTGCTTTAAAATTTGTCCCACCTGAGTCTCTAAATTCCGGATGGATGCCTCGTTGTTCTTTTAGAAGGCTTCATTTCTTTGATGGTTAGCCATTGAAGCTTGAATGAATTTCTCCAAGGTATCCTCCAATTTAGATGTCCTCTCCATCGAAGAAATGAAGGGAGGTCTACTTGTTGAGCTTGCCTCATTCTTCCAGGTGCTTTGGTTTTGACCTTGAGGGTTCTTCCAACCTTGCTTAGAATTATTAGAAAAGTTAGATTTAAAAGGTTGAGAGAAGAAGTTGCCCCTTTGTTGATTTTTCACATAGTTGAGCTCTTCTTCCTTTCGGCAATTTGCATGCGGGCATTGCGAGCAAGGGTGCTTGTCACCACATAGCTCACATGTCACCACTTGTGCTTGAGAAGGTTGAACCACCACTTGCACTTGTTGAGGCTTTTGCACAAGTTGAGTAATGGTTTTGTTGAGAAGCTCTATTTGTTGAGTCATGAGCTTGTTTTGAGCCAAGATTGCATCCATTGTGCTTAAATCCAACACCCTTCTTGGTTTGGTGGCTTGACTCCTTAGTTGTTTCTTAGCCCTATCACTAGCCACCATGGAGGTAATGATCTCCATTGCGGTAGGCACATCCACGACTTCCATTGACCTTCCGGCGGTTGTGTTTAAGTGTATAGTCCATTGATGATTCAAACCGGCACAAAAGATGTTGAGCATGGTTACATCGGCGAGTCTATGATTGTGACACTTCCTAAGCAAGCGCTGAAATCTCTCCCAAGCCTCATGAAAAGCTTCATCTTGGCCTTGCTTGAAGGTGGTAATCTCAGATTGGACTTGAATCATCTTAGCGGGTGGGAAGAACCTTGCAAAAAATGCCGCCTCAACTTCAACCCATGTCCTTAGGCTTTGGCTAGGGAGAGTCTTAAACCATTCTTTTGCATCCCCAATCAACAACAAATGGAAAAGCTTCATGTAAACATCTTAAATCCTATTCACATCTACCCCCCATAGTAGCAACCAAGTCATAAAATCCCCAAAAAAACATGAAGGTCTTCATGCTCCTTTCCCATAAACTAATTGGTAAGAATGAAGTTGTACCAATAAGGCTTAATCTCCATTTGTTGTGCCTCATCCAAAAGCACAATTGCCGATCGATTTCTTGGACCTTGTGGGACAACATAATCACTAAGAACCACTCTAGGAGGAGGTGGTGGTCCTTCTCGTTGACCTTATGCGTGTTCCATGATGGGAGTGTCCAACTCCATAAATGAACTTGAAGAAGCTGAGTCACCCTCTTCCTCTACTTGCTCTTGTTGTCTATGACTTGAATGGTTCCTCCTAGCAAAAGCTTCAATTTCGTCGAAGTATTGAAGTTGATTCTTGTTACCTTTGCTACGAGTATGCATACACAAGCAACTAAAATAATTATGAGGAAGGTTAGGCAAAGAATCAAACTACTTACAAAAACCAGAAAATAAGCTATTCACAATTAACAATTGAACAAAGAATCTAAAGGGCTACCGTGCTCCCCGGCAACGATGCCAGAAATTTGTTAGACATTTTAGCAATACTGAATTGTTTAACATGTTTCGAGTATAGGATGAGAAAGGTTATCATCTCAGGGAGCACTCAAATCTAGTTGTGACAGATTTTTTAATGATATTTATTGTAAGAAAAACAAAGCATGAATTAATTGCTTAAGAAAAACTAGTTTAAATCAAGTTAGAAAGGAACTTGGGATTGAATTTCACCTACTCTACTCTCTTTACCCTCATGAGACTCAAGATAAACACTAATGCTCTAGATAAATTGATACCAAGGCACACAAATCACAAGATGTCTCATTAACAAGTTTCTTAGAAGCATAGATTAACCCTAATATCTTAGACATACAATCTTTACAACTAGCATGAAGAACAAGCCTAGAACAAGATAATTAATGATACATTAACTACTTCTAGATTATCATACCATTGAGGTTCCAAAACATGCTCAAGATTTCATACTTATTATCAAAAATAAAAAATCGTAGAGGATGGTTTAAGTTGACCAAGCTCAAACATGCAATAAAAATAGAAATGAAACCCAATTTAACTAGAATATACAAGATTACAATGAGTTCAATGAGTAAAGATAGCAGAAGTTACATTCAATCTCAAGTCTCAAAAGAAATCAGCTCCTCATTCTAGGAGTACAAACCAGAAGAGCTGAGAAAAGAGACATAAAAATCCAAGAACCCTAGCCTCCTAGAAGTCCTCAGCCCTAAAAAACTCCCCTCTTCCTTAAAAAGATGTATTTTCTCTCACTACAAATCAAAATGTCCGCCAAAATGAGCCTAAAACAGCTATTTAAAGAAAACTTGTCGTGATTTTGTTGCCCGGGCCTTCCTTTTGGCGCCCAGGCGTTGCACTGTGACTCTTGGGATTTTCCTCTTCCTCCTGGGTACTAGAATGGGTTCCTGGGCGCTAGCCTCTGCTTCAAGTACAGTACGGATCCTCTGCTGACATATTTCTGTTGCCCGAGCGCTGATATGGGCGCTTGGGCATTGGTTCAAAATTCTGGGCAGTGAAAAAGCCCTATTCCACACAGCCTAACATCTGGGCGTAGGATCTGGCACCTGGGTGCTGTGAATTTGAACTCCATTTCTTTTATCCAAGCTTCCCATAGCTACTCCAACACCTAAAAACACAAAACAAGGGATTAAAAGTGCTCAAATCATCCTAAGTCTCAAAATTACTTAAGGAATCACAATATTCTAGCAAAGAGGGAGTTTTAAACAATAAAATCCAACTTTTAAGATTGATAAGTGATCAAAAACTACTTGAAGATATCAAAACCAAGCACTTATCAGTCTTCACACGGATTTACACGAAGAGGAGAGAAGTTTCCTCCCACTAGGGGTCGCGGCAGGGGTAATAGGGGTGCTATACAGCCGAGCAAGCTGGCTCGACAGTCCGAACGCCAGCGCAGAGATCATGATGATGAGGTACAACATATCTAACGTCGTAGACTGGCTCCAACTCGACTGACACCTGCACCAGTAGCACCTACACCGACACCTACACCTGCACCATCAACACCCACACCGGCACTAGCACCAGCACCATCACAAGCGTTTGTCATGATCCCTACGCCATAGTATGACCCACAACGACATATGGATGTGCACCCAAGCCATCGGGAGGTAGGTCAGGTGGACGTGGATGACCATCAAGTGGCTGGTGCAGACATTGATGGGGGTCTTGAGGACCTCGACTATGAGCAGGAGATTGAGGATGCTAAGCGAGACGATACCTTGTAGATTGCGGCCGCTCCACACCGTAAATGTGGACAGCAGGCTGCTGCTAACCGTCCCATTGAACCTGATGAGCAGGGACGAGTTATTATTCTACTCGGCGAGAAGTCAGGGTATGTATTATAAACTCTTTTTTTAATTAACGTATGTATAAAATCATATTTGTAAATTGATTATAATTTTTTTTTGTTAGATGGCTTCCAGCTCAGCCACCTATTACGGCTTTGCGTGATGTGATCACGAAGAACTTCATCAAGTCGTGGCACTGTTCGAGGGTGATCCCATCAGCTATAAAGGATCATTGGTTTGGCACTTGGGGGGTAAGTATATAATTTAACTTTTTAGCTAATAATTTCTAAACTTTTACTGTTTGTGTATACAGTGATATTTTTTCTTTGATGTTGTGTAGAAGAGTATCGCGTATAATCCCAACCATGTTGCCTGTGTCAAACACCTCTGGAACCATTATGGGAACAAGCGCCTTTCGGATATGCTTTGAAAGGCCCGAGAGAAGAACAAAAGAGAGGTCTGGATCGGAGAGGGGGTGTGGGAGAGGCTGCAAGAATACTGGCAGGGTCTTGATTTTCTGGCCCAATCCAGCTGGAACAAGACGAACTGCCATTTTGCTAAGGGTGGAGCGGTCCACACCTCAGGCAGGATGTCTTTCATACAGGTTGTCGATGACATGGTACTTATTTTTATAGTTCTCATTAACATAGACGGTAGATATTTGAAATTTTTTTAACTTTGTTTCTGATTTTTGTTGTAGGCGCTAGACGGGCCAACCCGTTGTTGTGGATGAGCTCATCCTCGAGACACACATGAGGGCGGATGGGACATAAGTGGAGCCCAAAGTCGAATAGACCTACGTAAGCATCCCTGATGAGGCATCGCCTAGTGGCACTCGCGTGGCCGACAATGCGACTAAAAGTTCCCCTTGGGTTGACAATGCCGACAGCAAGTCGCGAGGTCGTGTTTACGGGTGTGAGACCCTGGCCGGCCAAGTTAGGAGTGGGTCCACCTTCATCTACACTCAGAAGTCCATGTGTGGCCCGTCCACCTCCTCCAGTGCATATATGCATAGGCTCCACCTGGAGATGGAGGACTTGCATCGTTAGTAGCAGGCAGATATTGAGGAGCTGCGCCGACAACATCAGAAGGAGATGGATGAGATACGTCAGAAGAATCAGGAGGATATGGCTCAGGTGATGGCTCGACTTTCCGCGATTGAGTTCCAGTGGCATCATGCATCCAGCTCTCTCCCGGTTCATCATGAGTATGATGAGTAGGAGGAGGATCAAGAGGATCAGGATTAGTTTAGTTATTAGTTTTTTATTTCATCTACTATTTGGATGTTTTCTATTTATTGGTTACAATGAATTTGTATACATTTATTTATACTATTTATATATTATACTTTTATATATTATGATTTGTTTTAATTTTGATTTTGAACGACTACTAAATTGTATATAGGTTATTTAGGAATAAAACAAAAAAAATAAAATAAGCAGGGACCTGTACTAATGCTTAGCGTCGGCTTTAGCCTACGCTAACATGGAAGACAATAGTGTCGGCCTAAGCCGTCGCTATGACCATACCAAATAGAGTCAGTTCTAGCCGACACTAATTAGCGTGAGATGAAGCCGACGAGACATAATATTTAGTGTGGACCTTTGCCGACGCTAATTAGCATCGGCCACACAATGGGATATCAACTCCATTTTGCGTGGGGGTAGCAGCAGCTAGGCCGCCTCTAATTTGCGGTGCCCTCTCTACAAGCAACGCTAATATGTTTTAGCGGCGGTTTTTTCTGGCTTAGTGACAGCTTTTGGCCGACGCTAATAGCCGATTTTTTTTTGTAGTAATAAATGTAAGAGTTGATTCATAATAAAGTGGAATTCCCTAGTTAGGTTTTAGCCTGTTACTAAATGTTGTTCAAGTTTTCTATCGAATTCTAAGCTTTATACAAAAAAAAAAAACAATACTTTTGAATTAAAGGTGTACAAGAGGATTTAAAGAATCTTGGGAGTGAAATCCTCGACGTTTAAAGGAACAGAAGAAAGCATTTTAAAGAGTTATGTGGCTTGCCCGTGGAATGTGCCACAACCACAAAAAAAAAAGGTCTTCATACTTGAAAATTAAATAATGTGTTTTTTATTGGAGATTTGAAATTAAAGATAAAATCTTGAGGAGACACTATAAAAGGAGGGATATAACATTAGAGAAGGCTTCACAAGAGATCTTTATTTTTATGATGTCTTGTATTTCAATCATTATTTTGGCTCGATTGTTGTATGATGAAGCGAGAAGAACTAAGAGGTGGATCCCGCCATTAGAAAATCCCTAATCAAACCTAAAGATTAAAACATGAAATTAGGTTTTTAAGAGTTTTTGTTTGAATTATTAGATAGCCTTAATGAGTTTAATCTAATCATTCAGCTACCACAAAAGTAAGAGTTGATTAGATTATTATTATTTTTTTTAAAGAAATTGATAATTTAAATTAACATAATTCACTCTTAAAATCGCGGTGAGCTAAATCAAGGACGGGTTTTATTTTCCTTATCTCTTTCATTTAAAATATAGTTTATTACTTGAAGTGATAACTGATTCCTCTTATATTTAATTGTTAATGTTCAGTTTCGGTTGATCAGTCCCTAAGGAGAGGATAATTTGTTATGCGACAATCTCATAGGCTTACGGGACCGACTAAGTTTCTTGCACCATTACAGGACTGCAGTCCAATGATAATTGATTTATTTTCAAATGAAATTAACTGAGCAAATTTTGGCTCTCTTCTCTTTTATGTGCTTTTTCTTCTCCCTAGTTTTGTACTGCGTTGCACTTTATGTGCCCCTAAAGTCCAACGAACACATTCTTCAAAAAGAAAAAGCCAATGGCAACAACAAGTAGAAGAGCAAAGGCATAAGGAGCGAGAGACCACTCCCAAAAAATGGATGAAGAGGAGGGAAACCGACCCCTTATTGAGCTTGTCTCCCCTAATACCCAATAGGGACAATCAGGCATTACCCACCCAACTATTGAAGTAGAAGTTTTTGATATTTTGGATATTTGCAATACCATGAAGATGAATGGTGTCACAAACCGACACTATCAGGCTCAAATTATTCTCATTCTCCCTTAGAGGTGAAGCCAAAGCATGGTTGCACTCTTTATCAAAGAATTCTAAATGAGTTGTCTAATGCATTCATGATACAATATTATCCATATGATTAATAAGGTTAAGCACCTCATGATGAAATCCTAAACTTTACTAAAGAGGAGGATGAGTCCCCATATAAAGCTTGGGAGAGATTCAATAAGCAGTTACGAAAATGCCTTCATCATTGATTGTAAAAGTGAGATTTCACATATGATAAATTCTATACTGCTAACATAAATAGTATTCTAGATGTAGCTATGGGATGGAGGGGACTTCATGGTAAAGGGATACGAAGATGACTAAGAGTATGGTGACCAATCGAAGGTTAGGTATGAAGAAAAAAATGTTAACAATGGTAAGAAATCTAATTTGATGGTATACTCTTTGTATGTGTCAAAATGGTAGCTTTATCCAAAATTTTGATAAAATGGATATTGCAAATGATGCTAATATTATTGTGCAGCTTTGCAAAGCTCAACTTCAACTTAGTTGAGCAGGAGAATCTCTTTAAAAAGATCTATAAAATAAGATTTACTCTCTTAATAAAGTACTTATTATACATAATTTATTTTCAATTAATATTAATCAGACTTGAGTTTGTTTATTATTTTATTTTTGCATGAACCACAACTATTAACATCCGCTGTTGGCATCTAGTTGCTGTCAAGATGTAGCATAATCATGGCACAAAAAAACTATAAAATTCGATATAATCAATAGACAAATAAGTTCTTTAACATGCATAAAATTCAGGCCGTGTGTATAAAAAACAAGCTAAAAGAATAAACATGAATGCAAGATTATCAATTAATCTCCATAACTAATTTCAGACTTCTTCAATCGATTACTATGCAGATATTCACTTGCTTCTAGTTATTTGTTGCTACACAATCAAAATTAGGTCGTTGAGGATAAAAAATGAATCCAACTTCCTAAATCTGTTGGAAGAGCTGGTGGCACAACATTTACCAGTACAGAGGAAAAAGGAAGAAGCTTCTACCAAGGGTTTTGAATGAGATCCACTCATCTTGATAATGAGCCGTCGATTGTAACCGTAATTTAAAATCTTAACTTCTATGCAATTCGAAGATTCAAGATAATCGTCGATGCCGCGAAACTGAGCCCAGGAACCCTGAATTTCTTTTCTCGTTGAAGTCATGCAGCAAATTGATGAGCTGCCGTGCTTTTTTGGCCGCGTGAGGAGTACCATCCGTAAGAAGCGAATAAAGCGAAGGCATAAGAGAAGCGTCCTTCACAAGAATCTCTATTACCTCCTTATCAATCTTAATACACAGCGATAACAAAATTGAAGCGCAGTATTCTTTCCCGGCACGTGACACTTCCGACTGCAACAGAATTCTAGTCACTAAAGGCAAAGCAGAGGCTCGGAACATAGCACGTGATCCTTCATCACTCTCTGCCAAAGCCACCATAACCGCTAAACAATCCGTTACGAGATCAACTTTATCCGAAGAAGAAGAAGCTAAAGCTTCAACCAGCGCAGGAATTGCGCCGGCAGCAAGCACTTTTGGATGATTCCTCGGAAGCAAAAGCAGTCCGAAAATCGCGACCACCGCGTTCTTTTTTCCGCTTATTGTTCCTTCTTTAACCGTCTCTACTAAACCGGAAATCGCGTCGGCGTTTTCGCCTATTATTTTCCGGTAATCCTTAACCGAAGAAAGGTAAAATATCGTGGCGGCTGCCAGCTGGCGCGCTTCTAGACTCTTCCCTCTGTTGAGAACTTGAACGATCGGCGTTAATCCCCTGCTCTCCATGACAATTTCTCTTCCACTTGCGTGCTTTGAAAGCTTCAAAATCGCACCGATTGCGTTCTCTTGCGTGATTTTATCATCGGTGGTTAAAAGATCAAGAAGCGGAGGAACAGTTCCCATCTCAACCAAACACGCCCTATTGAAAATGTTGGACCGGGCGAGCAAACGAATCTCGTAGGCAGCTTTGTTTTTCTGTTCCTCTGTTCCGAAGACCAATCTCCGTGAGAGGAACCACGAGAGGAACTGGGTGGCTTGCGCCGCGGCGGGGCTACCGGCGTCGATGGTTCTCGTTATGCTGTGGTTTATGTTTCTCGATTTCGGGATGGAGATTCCGTGATCGGAGCAGAATTGATGGATAAGATTCTTGAGCGTTTCGTTTGGGAACATCTCTTTGCTTGTGAGTCTCTCCCCTGTTTTGGGACAAATCACGTGTCCTGCTTTGAGCCACTTCTGGATCGAGGAACGGTTGTAAGTCTGGCCCGTTGAAATTGTAACGGGATCCGTCATTAACTCGAGGGAAATCGGGCAACGGAAATCCTCTGGCATTACGCACCTCAAAATCTCTGTGCTGCACCGCGCTTCCGATTGTTCCTCGGTATTATGGCGTCGGAAATCCAGAGTTTCGAATATGACTACACGGCAGTAACACAATAACGCCGTTAAACTGCTTAATAACGGAGCCTCTCGCTCGTTGGAATCGAATTCCTCTTCCAGGAATTTGATTTCTCTGTCGCAATCACTCCACGTTTCGATTTCAAGGTAGTCCAGGACTTGCTTAACGGATTCCACTTTCGGTTCGGTTCCTCTCTCGAACTGATCCAAAATCGATTGAACTCGTTTCGTTTCGCGTGCGTCGTTAGGGTCCAGTTCGAATTTCGCTTTTCTGGCTTGTTTAGTTACCAATTCCACTAACTCCTCCACTTCTCTACACTTCTCAATAGCACGCAGAGGAAGAACATCGAGCGCAGCCGAAACCGCACGTATAAGAGTGCAAAACTGTGTCGCAACATATTGAGATTCCATAAGCATCCAAAGGCGTGCATCTTTCCTTGTGCAATCTTGCATTAAAAAATGGATTTTTTGAAAAACAAGGTGGAGTTCTGAGAAGCAAACCACGACGGGATGCGAGATAACCGACCGGCGATCATGGATTTCTTGGAAGAATACGAGGAGGATGGCGATCTGGCGCATTAATTCTCTCGCGTTTCGCCGTTGCGTTCGAAAGGAGTTGAGTTGGTCTTGGAAGTTGCATATGTTTTGAGCTAGAGTGATCAAACATGCTACCAGAGATGCCGGAGATATTGCTTGGCAAGCGCGTACGGCCGGGAACGAAAGCAGACGGCGTCGATCAGTGCTGAGTTTAGGAATCATTTCAACTCTGAGTAAGGAATTCTGTTGGGTTTTCCTGAATCTCGGACTGTTTAAGATATTTGAACTCTGAAACTTGGAATTCTGTTATGCCATGAAATTATAAAAAGGACGAGGATAGATCGCTCTACGGTTAATATTTTGTGTTTGGTAAAATAATACTTTAATTAATTATAATGTTGATTCTAATATTAATTAGACTGTGAATTACATAAAAAAATGTATTTGAAAAAGTACTTTTAAGTTGGTAAAATCTAGATTTTAATTTTTTTAAAGCATTAAATTGGATTATATTGTAACTGGAACGGAAAGCACTAAATAGTAGTAGTATATAGTATATTGTAATTATGTAACACTCTTTATTTATTATGTAATACTCTTTATTTTATGACGATTTATTGATTTATTACATGGCAACCTTTCTTTTGCTTGAGTATCTTTTGAAGTATCTTTTGAAAGTTTATATTTTATTAATTAAATTTTTTATTAAATAATCATTGAAATATTAATTAATTTTTATATGATTTATCTGATTTTAAAATTTAATCTGTATATAAAAAATGAATTATATCATCAATATATTTTTTAAAAATGAACCAAAAAAATGTATTTTTTTTAAAAAATTATTCTTAAAAAATTTAAAATTTTAAAAATCAGATTCATTTATTGAAAATTTATTTTTAGTTATTTATTATAAATTTTAAATTCAGCTTTATGAATTAAATTATGTTTACTTTATCTTTCCGATGTATAAAAAAATTATGTTTACTTCATCTAATTGATTTATATATTTAAAATTTGTGTCTTTTGAATAATGTATATATATATACCTCGCTTAGAATTTTCATTTTGTTAACTCTTAATAATTTTAAAGTTTTCCATACAATGCATAAAATATTTGTTGGTTAAAATCATAAGTGTTGCATGTTACAATAGTTACGATAAATTTTATTTTGTTGCTAAACTAATTAAGATAAAAATTAGATATATATATATATATATATATATATATTTTGAAAGAAAAAATTATAGGTATGATTACAAAAATTTATAAATTAGAAGTTTTAAAGTGAAAAAATCTAATCTATCTTAGATAACTTTTTTCGGATAAACAAGCTCGCCTCCTCCCAAATAAATAAGTGCCTATGCCATCTCAAAACCCAACTCCACCTGCAAGTCTCCCAGTTACTCGTCTTTGTCACCAAAGTTTCCTTGTTTGTGCAATAGAAAAGAGACGACGAAAGGAAGAGGCCAAGGTCCTAGCCCCAACCCAAACATCTAACCAAAACCGAAAAGTCTCACCTCTTAAAACCCTTTATTAGATATTATTAGAATCCCAATTCCGAATCTCGTCTTCCATATTCTCCCACGACAATAAATCCTTCCATCAAAGAGACCCCTAAAATGCGACATCATTGTGATCCGCCATCATAGACGATAAAGAATAAGTGTCATGTCTCACGCAAAGCACTAAATGCAAAAAAGAGTCCTCTTTCATTAATAACCTCCACCTCGACTTAGCATTAAGAATTTAATTAACCCAATTAATAGGGCATATACCCAACCTACCCAACTACTTCAGAAGACACACACCCTCCCATTTCGCCCACAAAAATTTCCTCTTATCCCCCGTACCACTCCATTGAAAATTATGTTAAGCGTGAATAAACTTCTTGATCAACGTTTTTGGCACGAGCATGAAAGAAAACAAATAAATGACATTCAATACTGAACGAATTAGGGTAATATGACTCCTAAAGGATGAGTGTCTATACTTCCAAGAACACAGCGGGTGACTCACTTTATCCAGAAGACGCTGTCTAGTAGAAACCTTACGAGGATTAGCTCTAATAGGTAGACCCAAATATTTAAAAGGGATAGAACCCACCCGATAACTTAGAAAATCACAAGTAGCTTCTAAGAACCCATCGTCAACATGAACCCCATGAGGTTGCTTTAATGGATCATATGGATCATCTTATGACCTAAGTTCAACTCAAAGCACGTCAACATTAACTTCCAAGCCCACAAATTATAATGAAAAAGGATCCCTAATGAAGAATATGATCAGTGAATTGAAAACAACAAACAAAGGTATTCCTCAAAGAGAAATTTTTGAGAAGACCCAAATTTTGACATGTCTCACAAAGCCACCAAATCCCTCAACAACCAAAAGAAAGAGTAAGGGAGCAAGCAAACACCATTTAATAGCAAGTTTATATGTAGGTTAACACACACATACATGTTGGTTTTTTTTTTATTTTTTTGGTCAAGCACATACATGTTGGTTAAAGGAGTTTGATTCAAAAGTTGGCCTATGGGCCATATTAAAAATACTTAAAAAATTCTTTCTAGTTAAAATTCATTTTTTAATCGTTATTTCTTTATATTTTGTATATTAAACTACAAGTCTACGACATAATATATCAACTACAAGTTTAAGAAGTAGCATGACTATGCTTCAAACTAGCTTGGCCATGCCACAGAAAAAACACTATTTTGGCACCTTGATCAGGAGCATGGTCGTGGGCCAGAGAGGCTTGTCCATGACACTTGTTTAGCCTGTAAATTGTATAAACAAATAATTCATTGATCTCAATTTGGGGAAGAAAAAAGTTTTCATCTAAGGTTCAATTCAAAAAGTTTAGTCACACTAAAAAAATTAATTTTAGTAGTTTATATGAAAATTATTTGAACAATGTAGTTTTTGAGTAAATATTAAGATTCATCATAAGATACTCATGATCACAGAGAATATAGACAAACATAGTTACAATGAAAACACAATGTAAACAAGAATAGAAAAAATAGAGAGTACATGAATTATATTAAGAAAGAGTACATCTTAAATATAGATAAGGACTCAGACAAGACTCAATGCTCAAAAGGGTTAATCATGACTTACATATAACCATGTTTGCTTCCACTTTTAGCCATGATTGGCATGTACTTGATGCGTTTGACTTGAAGGCGTACTGGGAAGGTTTGGATGGATGTCAGAAGATTGGATAAATGGCCTTGGTTTGCATTAGGACTCTCGGTACCCTTAACAGAATGATAACTCATACTCCATTATTTTTCTTTCTATGAGTATTACACATATGTTTCTCTTGCTATCTCTTCTATTACACATCTATCACACATGTATATATTTCCCACACATCTCTATCTTTATTCAAGACATATATATATATTGTACCATGACTAATTAGAGCAGTTACAAACATAGAAATTAAATAAAATAAACTAAAAAGGAGCCTCCAATTGTGTTTGGACATGTGTCTTCGAGCAATTAATCTAATGCTCTTGGATTCTCTAATCATTGATAAAGTCCACGTGTGTTGATCTTACCAATTTCCCACGTGATTAGAGAGAAACAACTTCTAGTTAATTCAACATGTGTCCTCTTCATGTCTTTCTCCTATTATTTTCTTTTACATGGCTAAACACTTAGCCAAAATTCCAATACTATGCTTGGAACACATGTATTTTAAGTCAGAAATATCTTTGACTAGGAAGAAACAATTTTGATCAGTATAGTCAGAGAACCATAAAACTTATATTTGATTAGAGGGGTCTCTGACTAAGCTTTGACTTTTTAGAATTAAGGTAAATAAAGCTATTTTTATCTTTTGAAATATAATTTTCCTTTGATTATTAGGATATTCTGAGTAGAAAACTCTATAACCTATTTTAAGGTGTGTAGACTATTCTAACTAATAGTCAGAACTCTTCTTTAACTAAGTTATTAACTTGAAAATATTGATTCCAAGTCTTTAATGACTTCTGAATATATATTTACAAAGGTAAATTTTATTTTATCCCAACCCTAGTCAGGCGCACGACTGTGCGCTTAGGAAGCACAATCGTGTCACGTCTCCTATGTAATCAGACCCTATATAAAGTCTCTGTTGTGCAAAGTGTCATACTTTTTCTCATTTTGAACCCTTGGAGCATTGTTTTTTTACCTCTTTACCTTTGTTTGGAAACATTTTCTAAAGGAATTGACGATCAACGTCTCAACAACGATAAATGATCAAGGATCCGATGTCACCACAGGAGAATTTATCTCTTACTTTCTTTTATCGTCTCTATGGATTTTTTGTTGGATTTGTATGTCTTTATTTGATTTTGAATAGCTATACTCGATCTAGGGCTATGGGAGAACTTATGTGAACCTCTTTAACTTTCCTAAGTCAATCAATTTATGTTCTTTTGTTTTAATTAATTTTACTATGTTAATTTAATTTATGTGATTAAGAATTGATCAATCTATATGAAGGAGAACAACCAACCTCGAGCTCAATCCAAATATGAAAGAGGTTGTAAAGGATGTAATTAAGTTGCTCGGCGTAGGTATCATCTATCTTGTCTCAGATAGTCAATGGGTTAGTCGCGTGCAAGGTTTCCCTAAGAAAGAGGGTATCATTGTTTTTGAGAATGAAAAGAAAGAACTCATTGCAGTGCGAAAGGTAACTGGGTGGCGTATGTGTATCGATTATAAAAATTGAATGATGCCACTAAAAATGATCATTTTCTCTTGTCGTTTATTGATCAAGTGCTTGAATTTTTTTTGGTAAGGAGTATTATTCTTGTCTAGATGGATATTTTAGCTATATGCAAATAACTGTGTAATGCACCTGCTACACTTCAAAGATGTATGATGGCTATTTTTTCTGATTTAATTGAGGGTTGCATTGAGATTTTCATGGATGATTTTTCTGTCTTTGAAAACACTTTTGATAGTTGCCTCCTTAACTTAGATAAAGCATTACAAAGATTTAGAGATATGCATCTCATTTTGAATTAGGAAAATACCAATTTATGATGCAAGATCAGAGTGCATTGTGTTGGTCACAGAGTTCCAAGTTAAGGGATAGAGGCTGACCCTACTAAGGTAGAGGTAATTGCAAAGTTACCTCCACCTGCTTCTTTAAGCAGTTAGAAGTTTCTTGGCATGTACACGTTTTTATAGGAAATTTATTAAAGATTTATCAAAAATTGCTAAGCATTTGAATGTCTTGCTTGTTAAGGATGTTGTCTTTCACTTCGCTGATGCTTGTATGAATGCTTTCAATATTTTCAAAGAGGAGTTAGTTAGTGCTCCTGTAGTTAAGGCTCCAGATTCGCCTTTACCATTTGAGCTAATGTATGATGCCAATGACACTACTATTGAGGTTGTTCTAGGAGAGAGTAAGGATAGGATTCTTCAGCCTATTGCTTATGCTAGTTGCACTTTAGATGATGCTCAAAAGAATTATACTACTACTGAGAAAGAGTTGTTGGTTGTAGTATTTGCTTGTGATAAGTTTCGTCCATATCTAGTGCTTTCTAAGGTTATTGTTTACACAGACCTTTTTTTCTCTTCAGAATCTACTTGCAAATTAGGACGCAAAACCAAGGTTAATTAGATGGATTCTCCTACTCTGATCCAAGAGTTTGATATTAAAATAAGAAAGGCGTAGAGAATGTATTAGCATATCACCTCTCTTGCCTAGATGAGAGCGTAAAGGAAAATTCCAAAAGCAAGGAGAACAAGTAGGTGTTCCCTAACAAACAACTCCTAGCAGTCACCTCTTTACCATGGTATGCTGATATGATGAACTACCTAGCAGGTAAGGTCATTCCTCCTGATGTTACTTCTCATCATTGCAGAAAGCTTCTTTCTGAAACCAAGCACTATTTGTGGCATGAGCCTTATATGTTCAAGGTACGTGCTGATAAGATAATTAGGAGGTGTGTGAATAATTCAAAAGTACATTCCATTCTTGAGCGTTATCATTCTAGAGAGACATGCGGTCACTTTGGACCCACTAGGATGGCTCATAAAGTACTACAACATGGTTTTTATTAGTCCTCAATCTTTAAAGATGCTCATAATTTTCTTAAGGCTTATGATGCATATCAGCATAGAGGTAATATCTCTAGGAAGCATAAAATGCCTATATTTTTATTTGTAATATTTTTCATATTTAGGGCATTTATTTCGTGGGACCCTTCCTCGAGTCTTTTCCCAATCAATATATACTTGCGGCTGTGGATTATATGTTTAAATAGGTTGAAGCAACTGCCACTCCTGCTAATGATGCTTGTGTTGCAGTAAAAATTTTGAAAAGCATACTATTTTTACTAGATTTGGCACACCTAGAGACACTCATTTTTGCAATAAATTATTTGATAATCCCTTGAGCAAATATGATGTCACTCATAAGGTTGTTACTCCCAATATCATTCCCAAACTAATAATCAAGTAGAGCTTTTAAATAGAGGAACTTAATAGAATTTTGAAAAAGACCATGAACGCAGACAACAATCTATTGTTTCGGTCCCTAAATTCGATCGCCGTTTATGCTTTTTCTTGTATTGATATTACCTATGGGAGTTATGTGGCTAACTTGGTCTAATATCCCTATTCTCATTGTTTGGTGTGCAATAATTTAGTCAATTTAATTGGCTTGTAATGATCTTGTGTTTAAAAGCGAGCCCCGTTAATATTTTGGATTTTTTTTTTGTAAATTGATGTTTATACCATTTATCTTGTATTAGTTAAACAAGAGTGAGAATGATAATAATTAATTCTAGATTCAACGTTTTGAATATGTTTAATTTGAAAAATATAAATTATTTTTCAAATAATTTTGGATCCACATGGGGTTTTGAACTAATGGGAATGAAGCAACATTCTGTGGCTTTCACAAGGTCGACATTTGAAGATTATAATTTATTCGAGGTGTAAATATTGTCAAAATGGATTTTGCAAGTCTTAATTTAGCCATTTTTATGTGTACGGCCGAGACTTGAATCCTGTCGTCGAACTTAAAAAATCCAAATATCTACCAACTATATCAGACTTTATTCCTTCACCAATTTTTTTTGGGTAAAACATATGTTTAAAAATAAATTAAATATATCTCCTCAAGTGGCTTGGTGGTAAGCTATGAGTTCTTTCTCTTCATCAAAAGAGCTATGAGTTCTACCGGCCTTAAGATGTTGGTTAGAACTTGTCTAGATGCAAAAACCACCCTTCCCTCTCCCCATCCCTAGGAGCCTAGCCTCTCCTTGTAAAGTAAAGTAAAATAAAATAAAATAATTTTTTATAGGTTAAAATGTATTCATAGAAGTTCAAATCGAAGACCTATTACTTACTTCTTAACTATCTGACCAACCTGTTAAATGCAATAAAATAAAATAATTAAACAAAATTTTACACAACTATATATAATTGAGATATTTAAGTTTGGATGAAGATAATGCTGTTCTTTTTTTATTGTTACTTTTTTTTAATAATTTTTAATTTAAAATATAATTTAATCACTAATAAAATAATTAAATATTAATAAATAAATATTATTAAAATAATAAATTAAGAGTGACAATAAATTAAAAAAAAACAACAATAACCTTTTCCTTTTTAAGTACTTATAACTAAAATATATACACTCACTTCCATAATCTATATATCAACTGATGAATTTGTGTAACTACTTACTGGGTACTACTATCTTGTTGGTAGTCACTTGTACAAACAAAATACTTGTTTGTGTTTAAAATTTAATATTTCTAGGTATTGAACATTGATAATTGGTCGGAGATGTAAGGTGCATTCTACTTGTAGATCTACGGTCCTCCCTTTTTTATTTTTTTTTTTAAAAAAAAACCTCTTTCAAAATATTTGTACAAATCTTCTTTCATTAAATTTTTATTTATTAATTATTTTATAATATAACAAAAAAATATAAATAAGAAGATTTTTAAAAGAAGGTAAGGTTGCTTTCGGGTCGTATGGCGGTACAGTACAGTAACGAGTGGGTCCAAAATAACCGACCTGACACGTGGACGTATCAGCTGCTGACTTGTGCCGCTTTGAAAGGAAAACAGCGTGCTTGAAGCAACGATCTTGAAACAAGATTTGGTCTCATCTGTTCAGTAACTAAAATAACTGAACTTTAGGAAGAAATCCTTTTTTAATTCCAAGTCTGAACAGACAATGATAAGATTACGTACGGTACGTATACCTAACAAAAGAAAACAATCTCAAAAAAAAAAAAACAATAAATAAATAAATAAAAGAAAACAATGGTAGACTTTTAGATTTTAAGTTTGTTTTAAAAATATTAAAATATAATTAATATTTGTTTCAATTATATACTTATCTAATAGTAAATGCTTATCTTTTAAAAAAAAAAGTAAATGCTTATAATAGTTAGTTATTTTTCTCTTATCAAATCCTTCATTTATTAATAATAAACAAGAATTTTTTTTGGTGAAGACGAATAAGAATAGTTTTATTTGGTACAATAATAGGTATTATCCTATTTGGGATAGAAACATTCACATTATAATTAGGGGCAGCCCAACAAATTTAAAGGTCTGAAGTAATTTTTTAATATGAGGCCTTTTAATTATTAGTGATAATAAACCTAATTATTTGGTTTTATTTAAAATCTTTTTTTTTCATTTTTTAAGTTATAAAATCATATAATTATTAATTAAATTGTTATGATTAATTTATGTAACATTTTCTTTAATTAACAAATAATAAAGTTATTTTATTTAACTTTTATTTACATATTATTGACTTTAATTAAGATTTTTTTAATTTTAGTTGTGAAAAATTTATTTTTGTTGTTAATATTATAGAGAGAATATTAGTTAGGAAATCAAAACCTGTTTATCCTTGTAGAATTGGTCTTTCATCTTATTAATAGGATATGGTACTTAAGAAACAAAAATTAACAATGTATAAGTTGAAAAAGAACTAAGGCTAATTATGAAATTAAGTATATTAATTGATGCACTAATTTTCACTGGTATAATTTTTTAAAATGATATTTTTAATCACTAATATCATATTGTTCAAATTAAATATATTTTTATTGACTTATTAATGTTAATTAACAATAAAATAATTATTTGAGACCTTTTTTTAAAAAAAAAAATTTGGAGGCCAAAAATTCTTGCTTTGATTGTCTGGGACAAACTCTTATTATAGTAGAGTTAGCTCTCCTAAACTTAAGACGTCTTATTTAAACCTAAATGTGTGTACTACTTAAAAAATTATTTGTCCAAAATTTAACTCTTCATAAATCTTATTATAATTATTATTAACTTTTTGATATACGTAAAAAACCTTAATTAAAAGATTATTTTTTTGGACTGAAGGGAGTAATTGCTAGTAATAAATCGAGAGAAGCATTTATTATTGCAAAAAAAAAAAATTAATAAAACTTCTCTCCAACCTGGTTTTGCTTCTGTTCTGTTCTGGTTTTTTGCAGATTCTGGTTTTTTGCAGAAGCAGTGTTGTGATGTCATTGCTGGGTGGTCTTTTTAACAGGGTGTATGTGCTATTTGTTTATGCACATGTAGCTACCATTGGTATTGCTTATTGAGTGTAGTGTAGTGATTTTTGTGACTCTTGTTCTTTGGGTTGAGTATTTCTCGTACTCTTGAATATTAATAAAATTTTGCTTACCTAAAAAAAAATTTCTCTCCAACTTTTTATGTTTATCAACTGTTTCTCTAAAGCTTAGTTATTGCTATTATTGATCAGTGAACAAAGAATAGGAGCCAAGAAGACTAGATTTACCTTTTAGAAAATACTAGTGCTACCTGCCCGTGCGTAATGCACGAGCTAGTCAATCAAGTAATATTTATCATTAATAAACACTAATTATAATATAATACGCAAATTAGTCCAGAATAAAAAAGAAGCAATGACTTTGAGGTGGTTGGTAAGTTGAATGATCTAATAATGTCTCCAGATTTTCCTCGGATGATGTGAAGGGTAGGGAGTTTATAAGGATTCTAATACTCAAGTTCGTAACTAACTTAGATATGGAGGCTATAGAGATTGTCAATTATTTATATTGGATTGCCTTTAATATAACCTTATATGGTGGCATTTGGCCTTCTAGGATATGTTGTCCAAAGCCCAATTTCAAGATAACTACCTTTTATGTCGACAACGATAAAAGCTTTATTTAGGATTTATACTAGTCCAGGATAGGTTACCCTTTATGCTATAAGTGTTTTATACTGTGTTCAAGGTAGCATCTCGATGAATGGACAACTATGACCTTGATCGAGATGTCGGTCCTAACAATAATCCCCAAGTTGCTAAGCCATGTTATTGGTTGTCAACTTAAAAGTTCTATAATCTCGGTGACTTCTTTCATATGTCTCGGATTATAAGTTAGCAAATTAATTCCCTAATGTTCTATCTTCTTGGATTATGGCGCACAACGCCTTTAGTTACCATGTGGGTAATGATGGGGCTGTCGTGGGTCCCCTTTCATGGGAATTTTGGTGCTTGTAAGTCAAAAATCCCCTATGCATTTCTTGTTTCTTACAATTCACTCTAAAAGCAAATTCCACCTTCACCATTTTCACGGTCTTCGTGCTAGATTACTTGCTTGTTGCTCCCTAGTGCTTGCTAATTTACTCCCCTTTGAGTTTTCTACTTCAATTTTCAGTTATTTCATTATTCCTTCGACTCTCATGAGAATTTCAACTTAATTATTTCAAATTCTGAAATGCTTCTGATGTTAACCAATTCTATTATGTTATATTAAGTCTGTTTCTGTAACTTCTTTGTTTTCTTCTCTCTTTTTGCCTTCCATTTTCTGGTGGGCATGGTCCATTATGGTTATACAAATTTAAATGATTCATTTATCCCCATCCTCTTCCTTCCTACACGTAATCTGAGGCGACTTACATTGTGTGGTTCGTTCCTTCTTCTAAAAAGGAGTCGAGGTGGACATTCTTCTTGCTAGTTCTGGTTTATGTAGGATCTGCCTGATTGGCTGGTTGGTGCAGACCGTGATGGGGTCGCACTGAAAAATAGGGGTGTAGACGCCGGGATGCCATCAATAAGGTGTAAGCAACCTTCTCCAGTCTTTCATAATTTAGATCCGAACCCTATAAAGCTTTGGACACAAAGTAAAGGAGACTTTGGACCCGAGATTCTTCTTTTACTAAGACCACACTCAAAGCTTCATTAGTAACTGCGAGATATAAGCACAATTACTGCCCGGGATCCGACCGGGATAGGACGGGCGGCGATGATAGCACTGTCTTCAACTCATTAAAGTTTGTTTCGTAGTCGTCATCCAATTTGAACTCTTCTTTATTCTAGAGCGTTTTGAAAAGTGGTAGGCACTTTTTAGAAGATGCCGGTAAGAAGTGTGTTAATGCCGACACTCGTTCGGTCAGCTGTTTAACTTCTTTTATGGTTCTAGGACTCTGCATGTTCAAAATGGCACTACACTTGTCCGGGTTGATATAAATCCCCCGGTTGGTTAGCATAAAATCTATAAAAAGAAAAATTGGCCTCGGCACCAAAAGTGCATTTGTTAGGATTCAAACATAAATCATACTGGGAAGCTGCTCAAATATTTCTTGCAGATCTGTAATTGGATCTTTCTCCTCAGGAGTTTTCGCGATCAAGTCGTCTATAAAGACTTCTAATACTCTACCAATCTGCTTTTCGAAGACTTGGCTCATCATATGTTGACAGATTTCCCCAACATTCTTCAAACTAAAAGGCATCATGTTGTAACAATACGCCTCCATATCGGTTATGAAGGTAGTCTTGTCTTGGTCATCCGAATGCACTGAGATTTGATTATACCTTGAATAAGTGTTCATGAAGGATAAGTACTTGTACCATGCCAAATTATCCACCAGCTCGTCAATGCAAGGAAGTGGGAAAGGATCTTTGGGACAAGCCTCGTTTAAATCGATGTAGTCCGTGCACAATCTTCATTTGCCATTAGTCTTTTTAACCATCACCACATTGGATAGCCAATTAGCGTAACATATTTCTCTGATAATTTTGGCATCAAGCAACTCCTCCACTCATTTTTCGATAGCTTAGACTCTTTTTGGCTCCGTTAACCTCTTCTTTTGAGTAACTAGGATACATCCCGACTTTATGGACAAGCGATGGCAGCAGAAATTTGGATTTACCCCGGGCGTGTAAGACAAGACCCATGCAAACAGGTCTAAGTTCTGTCTGAGTAGTTCGATCAATCCTCCCTTTAGCATAGGAGGGAGACTTGCGCTAACTTTGACCTTTTGGCTTTCCTTTTCACCAATATATTTCATCTCCTTCGGGCTGAGGTCGATGATACTCGAAATCAGCCCGAGGGTCTAGGTTGGTCATCATGACTTTGCGTCGAATTTGACTGTTTGGCTTTCTTTTTCACCAATCTGCAGTAGTATTTGATCTCCCTCAGGCTGAGGTCGTTGTACTCGAAATCAGCCTAAGTGTCCAGGTTGGTCATCATAACTCCACCTTCTTTGCGTAGATCTTTTCTTTCTATGATCTTATGCTCCTTTATCTCGGGTTTTTCCGAGAGGGTAACTGGCGACTTCATGACTTTAAGACTCTTCAAGTAATGGCGTCTTGCTTCACTTCATTTCCCTCTTACCGTGAACACAATGTCTTTCTCTCCTAGGAACTTCATAGCCAGATGGATAGTGGACACTATAGCCTCTAATGCATTTAAATTAGGCCATCTGATGATGGCATTATAAGCTAATTGACAGTCGACAACAATGAATCTGACCTTCATTCCTTTGTATTATGCCTTCTTCTCGAAAAATATCTTCAAATAAACTTATCCTTTAGGGGTTATGGTATCCTATGTAAATCCGATTAAACTCCCTTTATGGGGAACTAAATCTTTCATGCCCAATCCAAGCTTGTCAAATAGGTCCCATAACACAATATCGCAGAACTCTCTTGGTCCACAAATATTCGATGGACTTCAAAACCACCTACGCTACTTGTGATTACAAGGGGCTCATTGTCTTTGATGTGCTCTGCAGGTAACTATGCATCTAAAAAAGATGATACAGGATTATCTCTCTCAACTACCTGTGAATAGGAATCTTGGGTATCTCAAGATCTATTCCTCCCATCCGAGGTATGTGGGACAACATCCCCTGCTATCACTAATTACTCCCCGTGGTGGGGACTTTGCTTTCCTCCAAGAGCTTTGGGATTTGTGCCAGTCATTTCTGCTTGTATATCGGGTTCCCAGAGGATATCTCGAGTCGTGGGTCCTCGTAGAGACACTTCGTTGTCAGTTATACCCATCTCGGGTTGATTGAACAAATCCCCTCAATCTCCCCTGTCAGATCAACTTCTCAATTGCATCATGGAGTTGCACACACTCGTTGGTAAGGTATCAATGATCCAAATCATAATTATAGAATTTATTTTTGCTCCACCTTTGACTTCTCAATGGAGGTGGCTTCTCTCTCAACTCTGAATGCATCACTTCTCGGTATATGTTTGCCGAGGTGGTGGCAAATGGGATGTAATTTTTGAACATCCCTCGGGGGTGTTGGTTGACTTTCCCGACATCTTGTCATCCCAGCCATTGTAATCCTGGTTGGGGTTATTCTAATGACCCTTGCCCTTATCATATTTTTTAGCAGCTTGGGTTCGTTCCCATCCTTCTATTCGTATCCACTTTTCAACACGTTTCTTTAGGTCTTCCATTGATATTGGGGCTTCCCCAGCTAGGTGCTTGGCAAAAGCTCGTGGTCATATACCTTTGACAAAGAAATAAAACACTAGGTTAGACTCTGTTCTTAACCTTAAACACCTCATTATTGAAACAAGTTATGTAATCTCTTAAAGATTCATCTTTCTATTGTTTAATCGTTTCAAGGTGATATTCAGATTTATATTGCCTTTTGCTACTAGTTAAGTAAAGTATAAACTTATCTTTAAGTGTTTTCCAGTTGTCAATGGATCGTGGGGGTGGGGGTAGGTCAGTGAACCACCAACTTGAAGCTTCTGAGATATTCAAAGGAAACGCCCCGTAGACTATAGGTTTTTTCACTCCCTAAAAGATCATAGCCCTTTCGAAGATGCTGGCATGTAGGATAGGGTCCTTGCTCCCATCATATACTTTCAACTGTTTGGAAAATTGAAAACCTTGAGACAACTCATGGGATATGATCCATGGTGTAAAAGGGTTATCAATGCAGCCAAAGTTCGACTGGTTCTCTCTGACGCGTTCAGGTTGCACCACAGGTACTAGATGTGGCGGCGAGGGTGGAGAGGCTCCTTCTACTTGTGATGCCCCTCATATATCATTATTTTGGGCGTGATTAATATTATTGTTATCCCCTTGATTGGTTTGATCTCTGTTGGTTCTGGCTGCGCCGTTACTTTGCTAGCCCTAGCTTCTTGTTGCTAATTTGTGGTGCATCCGGCCTCCATATTCTGATTCTAAGAACCTTGGTGTTGTTGCCCTTCCCCTTCCTAATTAGGGTTTGGGTCACCTTGGCGTTGTTGTGCATCCTTCTCTCTTTGACGTTCTTCTCTTTCTTTCTTGAGAATAGCAAGCTCTGCAGCCTGATCCTCTATTAAGCCATGCAACCTGAAGAACTCTTCTTGAATGTTGAGGAACATTCCTTCTCTGGCGATAGCCGCAGTTCATCAAGGATTATTTTGGGTCACCCTATTCCCTTGATTCTAAATGATTTGGTCATTTTCTCAATCGTAAGTCCTTTTCCTGGTGTTCGTCATTCTGGTAAAGATGGGAAACTTTGATTAACGTTCCCTACAGACGCACCAATATTGTGATCTAATCTTTTAGGGATGGATCACGAGGACAAGATGATCACACCACAGAAGTTGGGTTATTCTTATGTCATTGACCAAGCTCTAGAATGGTGGAGGTTGTACCTGTAGAGACTCCAACTCCCAAGTTAGCAAGTGATTAGGGTTTGATATGTGAGATATGAATGTTATGTACCTTGCATGTTGCACATACACGTGTATTTATAATGGACCCATTAGGGTTTATAGGCTATATTTTGGGCCTTATGGGCCTCATTGAGATGGTTCCAGGATGGTCCCCACATGCCATGTCCGACGTGGTCTTCCTGACCGAGATATCTCCTAATATCGGTCCATAACAGGCAAAAATAGGGATTAGTTTTTTTTTTCATTCTCACTCTTATTTATAATTGTTCCTATCAAGCAATTAGAAGTCATAAGACCCTTTCTCAAGAGTCATGTCCTCTTAGACAATTATTACGGTCATGTCCGTTTATTCATTTTCTAGAGTCACGTCTCTTTAATCAGTTATTAAGATCGATCATGTTCCTTCATTCAAATATTTTGGTCATGTCTTTTCATTTAAACTACTAAATGACATTTATTTGCCACTCACATGAGACATTTCTTACCGTAAACGCCAAATGCAAATGAATAAGTTAAATAAGAGAAAAAAATCTAATTTGATAAAACAAATATATACTAATTATGGAAATAAAAGTTATATACAGGTAGTTATTATTGTGGCTACATCTTGTAAATTTTCATAACACAATAAATTTATTAGTTTAAATATATTTTGAGTCTATATTAATAATTTAATTGTCTATATTAATAGTATACATCATTTTTTCATATGAACTTACCATGCATCATTAGTGAATAATCATCTTCATCTATCATCTAATATTAGAAAAGAAGCCCCTAGTTGGTCACCAAAAAAAATTTATGGACACGTGTCAATTGAAAAATGCTCCACTTTATCTTCCATTTTTTTGTTCTTTTGCCTATTGTGTAAAATCTTCTCTCACTTTATCTCCTTTTTGAAATTTGAAAAAAAAAATAACACAATACTTGCTCTTTTTATTCTCACGCTGTCTCTTCCTCTCCCCCTCACTCCCCACACCTTCTTCACTTTTCTCCCCTTTCTCTTTCTATCTCTCCCCCTCATTGTCTCAACCTCTTGTGCCTTGTCTTCACTTTTCTCCCCTTATCTTTTATTTTTTCTTCTTCTTCTTCTTCTCCCTTTCGTTTTTATTTTCATCTTCTTCGCACCACCGTCAAAGGACGATCAGAGAGTGTTGTTCACCAGCGAAGTGGAGCTTGCCGAAGACGGAGGGTTGGCCATCGATGGTGGTGATGGATCGTGGCAATGTTGCCATTCAACATGTTGTAGAAATTCTTCGAAGACACTACAAACATTGAGGAGAGTGACGATAACGATTATATTGGTTCCATCAATGATATACTTCTCCATTTTCTCTCTCTCTCTTTTGCTCTTACTTTTGTGTGATTGTTGCTCTCTTGCGCTGAACCCTAGGTTTTAGTCACATCTTAATATTTATTTCAATTTATACTTTTAGACATTTTTACATTATTCATTTAAGATTAATTTGTTATGATATTATGTTCTTTTTAAAAAAATGCTAGACCAATTAATTTATTCTTAGGGGACTAAAGTTGTTTATAGGTTATTTATCCTTCTCATATTCAAAATTAAAATACCTTTTGTTTATTCCCTTGATTTCATGGTCATTTATGGTGATTTTAAAATTTTACTCGATTAATAGATTAATCTTGAAAGCCCTTACTCAGATTATTTATTCTTTTTTTTTTTTTTGAAGAAATAACTTTGTTTCACTAAACTCTGTTAAGGGTAGGAATATGGAGGTTATTAAAACTTGAGGTCATTCCTTAATTTTTTATTACTTTTTTCAAACTTTACTTGCTTTTGTTTTTTGTTTTTTCTAAACAATAATTGCTTCTAACATGTTAGCTGCTATTAGTTGTTGATATAAAATTCTCTTTGTAGCTTTCCTTAAATTTATAACCAGCTTTTGTGTTTGTTTTAATTAGTTACGTTGGAAAGTCCATTAGAAGCTTTTCAAGTACTACCCAACCTTCATTATATATTAATTAGAAGCTTTTCAATTAATTATGTTGTGAAGTCAAATAGAGTTTTTTATTGCAATTAGTTGGGATGGTGACTATTCTATATATATATATATATATATAGGGTTAGATCAAATGACACCAATTGGTTTGACACCAATTCTTATACTAATTAATAACGATAGATCGAAGCTTTTATTTTCCGAAACATACCGTTAGATTGAAACTATTTATTGTATAGATCATGTGTACAAAAATTCACATTATCCAATATCATTTCATACTCCATCAATACGCTTGTTTTTTTCACGATTTTTAAAACTATATTTTACATTAATTTTTTAGTGCGTTGATGGAGTATTAAACGATCTCGGATTTCGGATTGATATCAAATTTTGTACAAATGATCTATACGATAAATAGTTTCAATCTAACGGTAGGTTTCGAGAAAAAATAATTCGATCTATCGTTATTGATTGGTGTAAGAATTGGTGTCAAACCAATTGGTGTCATTTGATCTTAACCCATATATATATATATGGGGTTTGCTAACGTACACCTATCTATTTTCTAGAAGGAGTGTGTTAGCAAGCTACACCTTTTGGGTGTATTTTAATAAATCTAGTTATAACTTGCTAATGCACTCCTTCTATAAAACAAGTGGTTGTACGCTAGCAAACCCCTATAGGGCTTGTTAATGTACACCCACTTATTTTATAGAAGGAGTGTGTTAGCAAGCTACACCATGTGAGTGTATTTTAAAATTTCAAGTTATAACTTGCTAACGCACTCCTTCTAAAAAGTAAGTGGGTGTACGTTAACAAACCCTTATATATATATATATATATATATATATATATATATATATATATATATATATTCAAATAGTTTTCTATCCATCCATCATTTGTCAAAATAGTAGAGATATTTTAGTAGAGATAACATATTTTTACTAAGAAATTTTTGAATCTGTGAAATATTACACAGGATAAAAATCCTAAAATAGAAAAAATAGTAGGTAATAAATACATGTTTAAATATAACTCAATTAATTTTTGTATTTTCTCATGAAAAAATTTCTCATTTAAAAAGTTTAACCTATATAATATTACACAGGACAAAAAATTTCTTTTACTAATATTATCTTCGAAGGATGTTTCCACATATTGTCCTTCATTTAACTAGTTTTTGTGATCATGCTATTTTTAATGGATCACGAGTACTATGTATCGTTTCAGATATTTAATGCGTGTTTGATTTAGTTTTATTTTTTTAGTTTTTTAAAACTTTATTTTAAAATAGTTTTAAAAAAACGCTTTTAAAAAAGAAACTTGAGTTTTCAATGTAAATTAATATTCAAATTTAAAAAACTTAAATAAATTTTAAATGTTTCCGTAATTTAATTTTTAAAAACTTAAAAACACATATCGATCTTAAATTATTTTTTTTAAAAAAAAATTGTTGTGCGAAATGATTTTTTAGTTTTTAATTTTTGAAAATAAAATATAATTATAAAAAACAATTAACAAACACATTATTCAAGGTAACAAACAAACATTGTTAAACCATAATGGTTAGCTTAGCGATATAAGGTCTCGCTAAGTTCATAGTGTGGATGCAAATGCTCTAAAATGCCTTAACACTGAAGTTTTGATAATTCCAACACAACATGAGAACCGAGCCCATTTTAGCAAATCAAGCGATCGAGCGCTATAAATCAAGAATGCAGCAACAAGGGTATATAGGATTTAATTTTCATAAATGTAAATTTGATTAAGGCTCTTTTAAACGAATCAATATGATTTCAATCAAATCTTCTGTGAAATAATCCATTGAAAATGTTTTATGATTGAAAAAGAACTTTAAATTATGTTTGAAAGCTTAGAACAATCTCATGCCCCTTTGGAAAAGCCTCTCTTTAAAAGTATATTCGAATATAAGGTTCTGGATTCAAAAACTGAATTTTTGACCTTTATATTCGAATATATTTCGAATATGGGTCTCCATATTCAAATATGACAGTAAGCCTTTACCTTTGCTTTTTCCAGAACCTCAATATTCGAATATATATTCAAATATGGAAGTTCCATATTCGAATATCTTAGTGATGCTTTTCAATTTCATTTTTCCAGAGGCTTCATATTCTGATATATATTCAAATATTGCATTCTTTCTGAATGCTTCTAAACTACTCTTTCATTATCCTTAAAAGGGGATCTTTGCTCATTTATGAAACACACCCTTGCAAGCATTTATTGAGCTGAAAAAGTCTTTGATAATATTATCTCTATCAGTATCCTCTATCAAGGGTCTTGTGACTTAAGGCTTTGTTTATCTTCTCTTTTCTAAGCTTAAATTTGATTGATCACAAAAGAACCTTAATTAAATATTCCTTGTGCTTCAAGTTATATCTTACTGCTCTATTGAGAGTTTCTTGGTTGTAAATACTTAATCTAAATTCTTGAGTGAAGGTAAGGTATCCTTCAAGTTAGTGATTAGGGTGAGGTATCCCTAGAATGAGGCTCTTGCAATTGGTGGGGTATCCAATTGAGAAGAGTACTTTTAGTTTGTATCTTATTCAAGTTTGAATGCAAGTGTTCTCGCGCATGGTGATTGGAAAACTGGACGTAGGCCACAAGGAGGTTTAGTGGCTGAACCAGTATACATCTTGGTGTCATTCTTTCTAATTCTCTACTCTTACTTATGTGCATTGCATTGCATCTTTAACATTCATATTCATCTCCACATACACACATACTTCAACTAAACTACCACTTACTCAAGCTTTGTTACGTTTTGTGAAAAAGTTTTAAAGTTCAATTCACCCTCCTCTTGAGAATAGATATCCTTGTCTAACACATAAGAGGGACGATCCACAGCGGGAGATCCCGTGTTCGAATCTCACTTATGCTAAATTTTCGAGGGCCAACGTCAGCCACATAATGTGAACATGATTAGTCTCATCCTAAAGGTGGGGAAACTTGTGGTTATAAAAAAGAAAAACAAACATTGTCAGAATCTAAGGATTTGTTTGAAACAATTTTGATTTTTAATTTTTAAAAATTATATTATAAAAAAATTTTCAGAAACAATTTTCAAAAAATGTGAAACGCGTTGTCAATACAAATTTGTACGTAAATTCAAAAAACTGAAAACTTAAAACATAAACAAGTTTTAGATGTTTTCAAATTTTTGTTTTTAAATACTAAAAAACAAAAACGGTTACCGAAAATTATTTTTGAAAACTCATCTATCAAATAAATTTTTTAATTTTCTCTTTTTTAAAACAAGTCCTTACATATTTTATAATTTAACATTTATTACATCATCAAAACCCGTAACAAACGCACGGTTCACAATCCATGCAATGGCTTCTGAATTCTGATATTGTTGTTTATTAATCCTATTACCATGATATCGATGGAAAAGCACAATGCTTGACGTGGTCCAATCACACAGTGCCCAATCTAACGCGCTTCCTTCTACATCACAATTATGTAACAGAAAATTAATAATATTTAATAAGAATACGATAAGGGGGAAATGTCGACACACACAAAATCAAATCAAATTCAAATTCTCGTAAAGGAAGGGAGAAAAGTATAATTCATATTCAATAATTTTTTTATAAAATTTTTGATTTTAAAATTATTTACTAAACTGATGTTCTATAAAATTATTTATCAAATTGATGTAAAATATTATTTATTTTGATATTTTCTAAAAAAAGCCGTAGTTAGAATGAGAACCATGGTTAAATTTATTTATTAACTAAAACATTAATTTAGTCCTATAAAGATTTACTTATAATTAATTTAGTCTTTTAAAATTTTTTGTCATTAAATTAGTCGCTCAAAGATTCAATCACTACTAAGTTACTTAAATTGCACATAAAAAATATTTGAGTGATCATTTTGGTGACAAAAGTTTTAGAGGGATCAAATTGATCATTGGTAATGTATGAATCTTTAGAGAACTAAATTGATCTTACTCTTATTTATTTATTGTTTTCATGACGGTTATGAAATAAACCATTGATAAAGCTTGAAATTAATGTGGTTTGTCAGACAACAAACAGCAAATGTCAATTTAGTTGTGGTTTTAGGCCACTAGAAAATCTTTTAAAATGTGGTTAAGTCATTCACTTCGTTTTGTGATCATCAAAGTTCAATCCAATTAAAAATACATCGATTGGATTGAATTTTGTTTTTCTGTCAAGCAATTTGATCCAATCCAACCGAATAAAAAATGGATTGGATCTTAGATTACCCATTTTAAAAAGAAATTTTTTTAAAATTTTTGAAAAATAGATTTTTTTTTAAAACATATATATTGGTAAATTATATTATTATATTAGATATTTATAAATTATTCATTTGTTATATATTATATATAAAATAACATAAAATGTTATTTTATACCAATATTAGAAAATCTATTTTTAAATTTGAATTTTTTAAGAACCCGGTTGGATTGGATTACTCGAATTTGTAATGCGTTAATCTGATATCCAATTCGTATACATTGGATCAGATTTGATTGATTGGATCGGTTAGATTATCGTCCAATTCATGATCATCTATACTTTGCTAGATTTAGTAGTCATTATAAAAATCACTAATAAATGCTTCAAAATCGCAAGTAAGCTCAACAAATCATCAATAATTTTTATTTGTTTAAAAATAATCCGAATCAACAATGTTTAACTCTAATCTAGCAAATTATTTTAGAGAACCCTAATTTGTTAAATATTTTTAAAATTAATATTTTATATTATTTTTTAAAAAAATTTATATTCATAGTCCGTTTGATAAGGAATCCATGAATCCGACACATGCTAACTAATTAAAGAGCCGTCATTTTTATTTTTTTTTAAAAATACAATAAATGACCATCCATTAATATGGTCCACTATCTCAATCTGTATCTAGAAGTAGGTATACAAACGGTCCGCAAAGTTTCGCATATACCAACAAGTTAAATGGACTATTCGATTTAGCCTGCATTTACAATATATTTTAAATTTGCATCCGTTCCACATGTTCAAGAGTATAATTTATTTTTGTAGTTTTTTTAATTTTGTTTTGAAAAGAATTAGTTTTTTTATGAATGTAATTATATTAATAACAAATATAACAAAATTTATTAATTTTCTAAATATAAATTAAATACGTAATTGTATTTTTTTAGTATAAAAATAACTACAAAATTTATTATTATCTTTAAATTTAACTAAAATAATTATGTATTTTGTATTTTTGCGAATAAACGGGTACTTGGGGAGTCCACGCTTTTTATCCGCTTAGTCTTCGAACAAACGCATAAATCTGCAAAAGTCCACAGCTTATATGGAGTTCAAATTTTGTGGTCCAAATTCGCAAAATCCGCAATTTTGCGGGTTGGTCCATGGTCCGAAGTCCATACCCACCTCTATTTGTATCCTTTCTATTTTTGTTTTTTTTCGTGAAGAAACTTTATTTTATTTTTGCTTTAAAAGAACCATAGTTTATTCATTTCCGTACTTAATGATCTTAAATTTTTTTGGTAGATAAAGAAAAAAGAAAAAAAATATTTGACTAATAATTATTAAGTTCTACATTTTTCAATGTATACCTTTTAAACTATTGTATTATTTTGTTCTTATGTGTTTCAATCATAAGATAGGACCAAGATCATAAAAGATTAGAATTACTAGGAAGAAAGTGTGAATGGAGAGCTCCTGAATGATCCTTGAAGTTTGACGGTGCACTAGAGTGGGGGTTGCACTTGTTGAATTTCGGACGATCAAGTCAGTCATTGACCTAGGTTATGTCAACTATAGTAATGATATGTATTTGAATCATGTTGGCTATGAATATATTTATAGTGCACTCTTTAGGGTTATGGTTGCACACCTTCTAGCTATGTGCTTAACAGATTTAGGCCTGAAGCACAAATGCAACAAGGCCCATTCTCGGTATGGCCGGTCTCAGATGATGTTCTTACTTCTTGGTCTAGTAGGTACCGAGATCAAGGATTGACCAAAATCATGGTCAACGTAACGATATGATATGTGGATGCCAGTCCATCACATGTTCATTGTTATCATTAATACTTGGTCAGATATATAATAATATAGTAAAATTGATTATCTTGATTTCAACTTTAGATGTAAAATATCTTGAAAAATTATTCAATTAACTTATCTTTAATGAATTAGTACCAAAATTTTATTGTACAACCTAAATTAGCGGTTATCAACAACTAGTTTCTATTAAGATTTATCTCAATGATTTTATAAAACAAAAAATATGTATGGTGAAATATATGCTAAGCATTATAGATTAAACTTGACCTTTCTTTCCATTTTAGATTAGAAGACATCTTTTTCTAGAGAAGTCAAAAATTTATTAAAATAAATCATACCAAAAGTACTTAAAAGATACAAAATACCCTAAAGCATACCGTAGGTAAAACACCAAAACCAAAAGCTTCCTATGAGAAGAAACGAAGGTTGCATATTACATCAATTAGGCCATAAAAGAACAAATTAACAAGCCCCCAAAACAAAAAGCTACAAACCCATGAATAGAAGCAAGCAGGTTATTAGGTCTAACTTCCAATTCAACAAAGAATTAAAAAACTACTAATATTTGGCTTCATCAAAAGCAATAATCTAACAGCAATCAAATCAAATAATACTAAGTGAAGTTCTCAAGTAATCCCATGAAAGGTTACTTTATATTCCTTTCATGTCAAATACTACAAACTGTCAAAAATCAAACAACTTGCAAGACAAACCATTTCTTAGATGAATTAGAAAGAAGTCAAAAACAAAATGAGAGAAATGATTTCTTCCATCGTTATGACATACCAAATGGACTCCCATCCAATGAAACACCTTATACCATAGAGGTACTGTAACATGGCATTTGAAAATTTTATGAGTTGAACTTTCAATACCATCATTATTACAAAGAACATAAGCCACCACAGTAGCATTGATAACATCTCTGCTCGCTAATTTTGTTTTGCAAGGAACTCTATTTGGGAAAAACAGTTCCACATGAAAGAAGATGTTTTTTATGGAACATGTTTATTCCAAAACTTGTTGGAAAAAGCGTCTAGGTGATGATTCAACAATGCCTCCTACTCTAACATGATGGTATATTCTCCAAAACCAGAAGCCTTCAAATGCAATAAATCAATTTGATGTTCCTACAAAGCTATTGAACCCACTTCTAAATAAAAAGCACACAAAATTTTCGACTCTCAAACAAAGAACTCAAACCTCTAAGTCCAATTCCAAACCCGCCTACCATCCTCCTAGCACCCAAATTCCCTAATGGACTATTAGGATTCTAAATCCCGCAGAAACCCTTGAGAAAAATCCAGTACAAGTGCGCAAATGAGACATGAAAATAGAGAGAAAAACACAAGAGGGAATAAAACTATGTAAAAATGGAGTGAGCTTCGTTGATTAATGAATGAACATATGTACTTATACAATACATGTGAACGACCAGTCAGCAAAACTAAAACCTTTACATATCACTTAAGTACACTTAACTAGTTCTTATTGTTTAACATTTGGTCCTTGGTCTAAAATACAAAAAGAATTTACTGAATTACAACTTCAACACTCTCCCTAATTTAGTTCATTGAGTATCTTTATTCCATGCATTTCTCTCAATTGCTTGAATTTGACAACATTCAAAGCTTTAGTCATCACATTAGCCTTCTGATCTTGGGAACTACAGAATTCAACTTTAATATTTCCTTTACCTACTTGGTTCCTCAAGTAGTGATACCTAGTATCAATATGCTTACTTTTCCCATGGGCTATTGGATGCTTTGCAAGGTTGATTATTGCAGATTTGTTGTCAATCCACAGTTTCACAAGCTTATTCTCTCTGAGTTGTAATTCTGCCAACATGTTCCTCATCTAAGCTCCTTGACATGCCACTAGAAAAGTAGCAATATACTCAAATTTGCACGATGATAATGCCACTGATTGTTGTTTATTTGAGCTCCAAGAAACTGATGAAATGCAGAGCATAAACACTTGCCCTACTATAATTTTGCCATCATCAACATCACCACTCCAACTTGAATCAGTGAAGCCAACTACATATGCTTCTTAGTAGTTACTTTTGTTTGGATAGAGCATACCAAACTCCATAGTCCCTTCGATGTACCTTAACACACGTTTGGATGCCAACATGTGTGGAACTCTCGGCTTTTCCATACATCATCTAATTAATCCTACTGCATAGCAAATATCAAGCCTATTATTACACAAGTATCTCAGTGACCCTACTATCTACTTATAGAGTGTAGAATCAACAAGCCTTTCATCGATATCCTTCTTAAGCTTTATCCTAACTTCTACTAGTGTGAGCATAGAATTACAATCAACCATGTTGAACATCTTAAGAATATTCAATGCATACTTCTTCTGGTGGACGAAAATGCCAAGATCAATTTGTATGAAATCCAATCTTAGGAAGTGTGACAAACTTCCCAAATCTATCATTTCAAACCTAGTTTTTATTGATTGCTTGAAGTTGACTATTTCTTCTTGACTTGTTCATGTAACCAACAAATCATCTACATTGAGACACACAATTAGAAAGTCTCTTGCAAATTCAGACCTTACATAGACTCCATGCTCATGTCTGCAATTTTTTAATCTCTGTTGAGCTAAAAATCTATCAATTCTCTTATCCCAAACTCTTGGTTACTCTCTTAATCCATACAAAGCCTTCTTTAGCTAGTATACATTGTCCTGCTATTGACTTACCTCAAAACCTAGAGATTACATAAACTTCATCAAGCCAGCCATTGAAGAAGGCTGACTTGACATCCATCTGATGCAGTGACTAGCCCTTGTAACTTGCAATTGTCACAATCAACTTGATAGTTTCAATCCTTGCAATTGGAGCAAACACCTCACTAAAATCAATTCTAGCTTTCTAAAGAAATCCCCTTACCACTAGTCTGTCCATCTAATAGGCTATCTCACCATTGTGCTTCTCCATCACCTTGTAAACCCACTTAACATTGATTGCTTCTTCCTCTTTGGCAATGTGATAAGCTTATAGGTCTGATTCTTCTTAATAGCTGCCAATTCTTCCTTCATGGCATCTATCCATCTTGATACCTTGATGGCCTCCTCAAAATAAATTGATTCAGCTTCAGCAATTATGACCATCATCACCAATTCACCCTGAACATCAACAACATCCTCCTCATCAGTCAAGTCACCCTCAACATTAACTCTATAATCAAAATACACCTTATAACAAGCAAGCCTACTTGGAACTTGCCTAACCCTTTGAGGCCCATTACTTGGTATAGCTTCTGAATCCATTTGATGATCAATATAACTATCATCACCAACACCTAGAGTTTTTTTCTCACTTAGAACTGACCCTAGCTAGAGTTCTCCCTGAATTAGAGCTAGATCTCCAGTTCCATCATCTCTCTTCATCAAAGATCACATCACTACTTATCATAAGCCTTTCTATTACATGATCATACAATCTATATGCTCCTGTGTAGTGATAGCCAATGATCACCATCGCTTCTCCCTTGTTATCAAGTTTTCTCTTAACTTGATCTGGCACATGTTTGTAGTTCAAGTAGCTAAAGACTCTTAAATGAGCTACACAAGGTTTATTACCTAAGAAAACTTCTTCTAGTGTAATGTTTCTCATTCTTTTAGAGGAACTCCTATTCAGGATATAAGCAGCAGTTGTAATTGCCTGTTCCCAGAAACCATCAAGAAGATCAAAGCCTTTAAGCATACTCCTGGTCAAGTTGAGAATTGTCCTGTTCAACCTCTCTGTAGCTCCATTGTGCTAAGGTGTGTAGGGAGGGGTAATCTCATGTACAATGCCTTCCTTTTTCACATAAAGGCTCAAACTCTTTGGATGTGTACTCACCACCACCATCTTCTCTAAAAGTATAAAGGCCCCTTCCATTTTCTTTCTCAACCACTTCTTTGAACTTTTTAAACACTTCAAACACTTCATTTTTATTTTCTAGCAAGAAAATCCACACCTTTCTAGAAAGATCATCTAAGAAGGAAACAAAATACAAGTTACCTCCTAATGATTCCACCTCAAAAGGGGCCATAAACATCTGAATAGATCATATCTAGAGTTGCTTCTGATGTGGTTAGAATGGTATTTTTGAAAGAATTTGTGGCAATGCTTTGAACAATTTCCACAGAAGCTGCTATATTTCTAAGTCCTTGGAAATCTAGTAACCATAGTCTTTGATGCCACAACCAACTATCACTTTCAATTGTAGCAGATAAGCATTGATGTTCATTCTACACTTGAATATTAATCTTGAAAGTCCTATTCTTTGAGAGCGGAGCCTTTAAGTTTAATCTCCCTATGCTATCATAGATCTTTAGCATGTTATCCGGCATTGTTATCGTGTAACCTTTCTGTAGTAGTTATCTTAGGCTGAGAAGGTTTTTCTTCATGTTTAGAACTTAAAGAACATCAGAAATGTAAGATAACCTGCAAACCTTTCTCTAAATTAGACTCTTCTCATCCCTTATGCTACCTCTTCATTTAGATCAACCAGCCAATCCCTTCGGCAAGTCATGTGATCTGAACATTAAGTATCAAGGTATCAATTAGAATATACAACTTATTTGCCTTCTAGTTTAGTAAAAACCATCAAAATGGCATACTCATCATCTGAGTCATCCTCATGAGCCATCTTAGCCTCATCATCCTTTGCTTTTCCTTTCTTGTCACTCTTGCATTCACTAGCAAAATGACCCTAACCTTGAAAATTATAACATTGGATATTCTTTTTATTAAATTTCATTTTCCATTCTTATTTTGCTGATGCTTTTTTTTTGTTGCCCTCTATGATGTTTGATCACCATCCTCCCCAGAAGAATTACCCTTTCTTGTTCTTTTATTTCCCTTGCTTCTTTTTCCCTTTACTGTTACAACCATTCTTCTTGGTATTATGTGCAAACAAAGCCTATTTTGTCATTTTCTCACCGCGTGTTTCATTCAATCTCTACTGGTGAGCTTCAAGTGAACCTTGCAGCTCTTCCAATTTAATCTCCTCTAGATTTTAGACTCTTCTATAGCCACTACTATAATATCAAATCGTGGGGTTAAGGTTCTGAGCACCTTCTCAACAACCTGCTTATCAGTCAGCTTCTCACCACACGATCCCATTTGATTCATAATGATTTGAACACAACCAAGATATTATGTGACACTTTCTTGATCATTCATATGCAGTAATTCATACTGCCTTTGCATGGTTTGTAACATCACTCTCTTTAACTTGTCTAATCCAGCATAAGATTTCTCAAGAAGATCCCATGCTTGTTTGGCTGAGGTAGCAACAAAAATCCTTTCAAAGTTAGATGCATCTACGCACTAATGAATCAAGAAGAGATCCTTGCAGACTCTTTTCTTGGCTTTGCAAAAGACAATTTTCTGATTATCTAAAGCATTTTTTCTCCAAATATTCAATCCTTCCAAAACAATCTCAAGCATCTTGCATCCCGAAGATCACCTTCTTCTGATTGCACCACTTATCATAATTTTTACCATCCAACACGAGCATACGAGCAAGGAATATACTTCAATTCCTGGTTGCTTCTTGCAAACACTCCCAAGATCTTCAACCAACTACTGTTGATACCACTGTTAAGACTCTAAATCCCACATAAACGCAAGAGAAAAACCCAGTACAAGTGCACGAAGGAAACAAGAAAATAGAGAGAAAAACAGAAAAGGGAATAAAACTATGTAAAAATGGAATGAGCTTCATTCATTAATGAATGAACATTTGTACTTATACAATACATGCAAAGGGCCAGTTAGCAAAACTGAAGACTTTACATATCACTTTAATGAAGTTGCTCTGTATGCTAAAAAGTCTAAGAAGTCCTGTTTTATCTTAAAGGTTGACTTCAAAAAAGCCTTCTTCTCTATACATTGGGGGTTTTCTTGAGAAAATGTTGATTAATTGTGGCTTTCCATCCCTCTTGGTAAAGTGGATTTTATCTTGTGTCTGCACTGGAAACCTGTCTATTCTGCTTAATGGATCTCCCACGGATAAATTTCAAGTGAAGCGTGGGCTCAAGCAAGGGGATCCTCTCGCCCCATTTCTTTATCTCCTTGTAGCAGAGGGCTTTACTCGATTATTTAAAATGGCATCAAGTGCGGGTCTGTTTACAGGTTTCAAAGTTGGTTGTAGTGAATTGGAGTTATCTATTCTTCAATACGATTACGATACAATTATTATAAGGGAGCCGTCTTTTGAGAATCTTTGGACTATAAAGGTTATTTTGAGGAATTTTGAGTTGGCGTCTAGTTTAAAGGTGAACTTCTCCTAAAGCAGTATCGTTGGGGTCAATGTAGAAGATCAATTTCTAAGTGCTGCCTCGTCCTTCCTCAACTACAAAGTTGGAGGTATTCCCTTCTCACATTTGGGTCTACCGATTGTAGCAAACCCGAGACACATCAGAACATGGGATCCAATAATTTCAGCCTTCAAAGAGAGGTTAGCTATGTGGAAAGGTAGGAATCTATCAATTGGTGAAAGAGCCACTCTTATAAATTATGTTCTTAGCTCTCTTTCTATATATTATTTCTCTTTTTTCAAGGTGCCTAAAAGGGTTCTCAAAACCTTAAAAGGATGTTTGGGTTGGAAAATCTAGTTTGAAGACTTCCTTTCCTGATTTGTTCAGAGTTACTCAGGACCCAAATTGCAGTATAGCTAATTGCATTATATATATGGAATCATGATTGCTGGAGTTGGGATCTTAAATGGAGGCAGGATTCCTTTCTAAGAGAAATTCCCTCTTTTGCAAGATGCTTGGCAGTGGTCATTTGGCTTGGTTGGTTTCTTAACCTCTAAACATGTGTATTTGGAAATATATGCAAACCATTCTGTTGTTGATAGTATTTCTGTTGATTTAATCCCACTCTTTAAATTGATTTGGAAAGTTTTGTGTCCCTCCAAAGTTGCTATTTTTTCTTGGTTAACACTCTTGGATCGAATGCCTACTCGTGTTAATTTAGACCGTAGAAGAGTTTTGGGTTTGAATGCAGATGTAAACTGCATAGCTTGTGGAAATCAAGCTGAAACTGCTTTCCATTTGTTTATTGGTTGTTCTGTTTTTAATTCTATTTGGAATAGAATTTGTATTTGGCTAGGCTTATCCTGGGAGCAGCATTTCTCTTTGCAAGAAAATTTCGTTTTGTTTAATAGCTTCTATGGGGGAAAGAAAAACAAAAGGAGAGGGTAGGTTAATTGGTTATGTTACCTATTGTTCGGTCAATTTGGCTACACCGAAATGATATGATTTTTAATGGTGTCCCTTTTGATGGGGGTCTGAGGTCTTTGAATTTGTAAGATTTCCTTCCTGGCAATGGGCCAGAAGTCTTGGTGGAGATGATTTCTTGTTTATTTCTTGGCATATCTCTCCCATTACATGTATTTCTTATTGATATATTAATTTCTTTTTCTAATCCTTGCACCTCCGGTGCTTTATATTAATATATGAAGTTCTTCTTTGTTGATTAAAAAGATAGACTTATATGTAATAACTATATGATAAATCGATAGTATATATTAAATTTTACACGGATAAATTTATTTGTTAGTATACATATTATATGCTTCTACAAATGGATTTAATTCTATTAGATAGCGTTTATGTTATTTACGGGGATTAACCTGATGACAAAAAGCATTAGTAAATAGTAATTTGTTTGTAGTTGTTGGTGGAAGGGATTAGCACCATCCCTATTGGGAGTGACACCATTATTTTTAATATATAGATTTATGATTATTATATATAAAGAGATGGTGGGATTTCCAAAATTGAGTGGTCTCAATCCCTTCCACCGTAGTTGTTGTTAAATAACCGGGATCGGTAAGGCCCGCCAATAGCGCGGCCCATCATCGTGAATATACCTTGCTCAAGGGTATAAATAGTTAATATGAGAATGGTTTCAGGTAGCATATGTCCCTCGAAGGAGCATATCGGAGCGTCAAGACAACCGCTAGACCAAGCCGTATCTGAATCCCTGATACGCATCAGTAATTACTTTTAGACTTAATTTTGATACTACCAATGACAACTGCAACCGTTAAAAGTGATTTCTTTGCTATATATGAATATCATCAAGAATCAAATGCAAAATTGTATAGAAAATCAATAATTAAATAAATGTGATCTATATTTGCACTTTTTATAAAATTTTATATTAGTATATATACTTTTAGATCCACCCCTGCCAGAGGCAGCTTAGGCCTCTTTTTCTATACTGCATTCTAAGTGGCTTCCATAGAAGCACTTATCCTATCTTTTATGATTGCATCCCTAAAATGACATTTTTAATTTTTTTTTTTTGGCTGTTTGCAAATTAACTGCACCACTCATTGGGAGAGGTTAATTATTATTATTGTTATTTTTGGCTTTATACGTGCATTATTGCATTATGCTTGGAAGTTGGAAATCATAGCTTTATAATAATGAGTAGTGTCATTGTCAGACCTTGATTCTATCTGCACGTAAACATTCCTCCTCCCACTTTGCTTATTGGGTTGCCACAAAGACAAGAAATGACTTAAAAAGAAGAATACATTATTAAAATTTAAAAACATTTTTACTTATATTTTTCGTATTTACTTTATATTTATGCTTACATATATTAAAATATCTGATTATACATATAGAAGTTTTGTTCAATTTTTATTTTTACGTTATAACCACATATTTTTACATGTATAACCATCAAATCCGAAAAAACAATGTAACCAAAAAAATAACTAATATAACCACTTTTTTCAACGTACGTAAGTATTAAATATAAAAAACTTGAGTACAAAAATCAGAACTCTATTAACATAATCTACGAATTTATAATTATAAACCATTTTAATTATTGACTTACAAAATAGTCTTCGTCATTATTATGGTCTCTAACATTAGTTATTATTAACCAAATACATACGTGTAAATGTAATGATGTAAAGGGATGTCATTTGGTTAAGTTGAGAAAAATCAATTATTTTTGTCCTTAAAAGATGAAAAATCAGAATAGTGATAACTTTTGACTTTTGGAAATGAATATTTTTAATTTCTTAGAATTGAAAACTATTTTTATAATTAAACCAAATGACGTCATTTTAGATAATTACACAAACATCAATCGAACATGCCACATATACAATCTATTAATGGTTCTTAACATCAGGGAACAAAACTAAGACTAACACATACATTATCAGAGCTATTATGCTATATTACTCGAACTACTAACACATACATTATCAAAGAAACTACTATTATATTGGTTGACTTTTGTCACTAATAAATTATGGTTTCTCTTGGAGTGTAATTTATTTTGACAAAAAAAAAAATTATGTTTAGCAACTTTGTATTAAAATTGATTTTAAAAACAAAATCTAAGTTTTGTGACTCCTCCATCATATTTATACTAAAAAAAACTAAATTTTAACAAGAACATGTAAACATTATTATCTCTTAAAATTAATTTTCTAATTATCATTTTTTAAATGTAAATTAATTCTATCACCGTGAATCCAAATATACACTCATACATACTACTATCTTAAGTTTGATTTCTTTAAATAAAATGCTTGATTTCTTTAATTACACTCACACTGAAGAATTCAAAATCATTATTAAATTCCAAACGTGTAGCTCCCCCATAAATACAAACATGCCGGTGCTACATCTTTCGGTTCATCCTTTACTTTTTTGAGTCATCATACTAGGTAGGTAGTTTCGTTCCAATCACAAATGTAGCAATTAATTAGAAAAAAAGATAAGTGACTCCATGTGTCAAATTAAATCCACTGCAATCTGTATTAAAATAAAAATGTTACACATATCAATTATATTCTATGAATGTATTTAGTTTTAGATGAAGTATAAAATATATACATTAAAAATATATATTCGCTATAAAAATGAATTATGTATTTAATGATCAGTTAAGATAAATTTATATGAGTAATTAGTTTAAAATAATTTACGTTTGAATTTGAAAAGAGAAATTAAAAATAATGAAATAAGTTAAGAGATTAATTCACCGTGAATATAATTTTTCTAAACTTTGATTCAGTATAGAGTTTAAACATTTTTAGTGCAGTAAACTTTGCCTCATATATAGTTTAGTATAAAATTTTTAGGTTAAATTGCAATAACCTCTTTGAGGTTTGGAGAAATTGCACTCTACCCCAATTTCATTAAAATTAGCACTCTATCCTATTTTAGTCAGTTAACTAGCATTTTTGGCCCGTCAATCTATACATAAGTATTAAAAATAATTTTTAATGTTAATGAAGGGTCCAGAACATGCATATGTGACAAACTGACATTATAGAAACGTCAATAGAAATTAACTAACGTTTTTTACCTCACCAGTTTGCTACATCAGCCTTAAAAATAGATTTTAAAGTTAACAAATAGACATATTTGTAGATGGGAACGACAGAAACGTTATCTAGGTCAGAAATTAACTGTGAAGATTATCTGAGCGAGAGAGAAGTGAGAAAACTGAACATTTGTGGAAACATGTATTATTGATGATTATTCAACCATTACAGAATGATACAGAGATGTATTTATACACATGGAGTAAAGGTAACTAACTCATCAAAGAGTAACTAATCACAGTAACAAAATATAACAGAAAATAGAATTAAGAGTATCCCTTAACACCCCCCTTCAAACTCATGGTGGCCGAGAGAGTAACCATGAGTTTGTTGCGAAATTCCATGAACTTAGGGCTAGATAAAGGCTTTGTCAAAGTATCAGATACTTGATTCTATGCAGAAAGGTGAACTTGCAGTTCCTTGGAAATGATCTTGTTTCGAACAAAATAAAGATCAAGTTTGAAATGCTTCGTGCATGAATGCATGACAGGATTGGCAGATAGCAAAACAACACCTAAATTGTCATAAAATATGATAGGAATGGAACTAGGCACAAGTAATTCTGAAAGGAGGGACTTTATCCATAGGAGATCAGATGCAACTGCAGCAATGCCTCTGTATTCAGCCTATGTACTGCTGCGTGACACTGTTGTTTGTTTGCGAGAAGACCAAGATACAATGTTAGAACCGTAGTACACACAATAACACGTGGTGGACTTGCAATCATTTGGATCAGAACCCCAATCAGCATCGCAGAAACCAAGCAATTGGGATGAATTTGAAGGTCTGAGACAAAGACCATGAGTTGTAGTGCCTTGAAGATAATGCAGGATTCTCTTTACTGCTTTCCAATGATGTTCTTGCGGATTATGCATGAATTGGCAGACTTTGTTAACTGAGAATGCAATCTCAGGTCTGGTTATGGTAATGTATTGGAGTGCGCCAACAATAGAGCGATAGAATGTTGGATCTTGAGCAGTCAGCTGAAGACCAGCAACCATTGGAGTGGGATGAGGCTTAGAATCAAGCATATTTGCCCTATGTAACAGATCCCGAATATACTTTGTCTGAGACAGATGAAGAGTTCCATTAGGTCTCCTAACAGCTTCAATTCCCAGAAAGTAGTGAAGAGAACCAAGGTGCTTGAGTGAAAAACATTTGTGCAACTGAGAGATGATGGAACTGATATCATTCTTGGAACTTCCTGTGATAATAATATCATCAACATACACCAATATCAATGTGGTAGAGTGAGCAGTGACCCTTCTGAAAAAGGAAGTATCACTCTTTGTTGTTGAAAACACCATAGAAGCTAGAGCAATGCTAAGCTTAGTGAACCATGACCTGGGTGCCTGCTTGAGGCCATAAATGGCTTTGTTCAACCGAAAAACCTGATGCTTATCTTTGGATACAAAGCCAGGAGGCTATGACATGAAAAATGTTTCACTTAGATCCCCATGGAGGAAAGCATTGTTGATGTCAACTTGCTGAATATCCCAACCTCTAGACAAGGCAAGACTAAGAACAATTCTTATAGTGACCGGTTTAATAACACGAATGAATGTTTCTTTAAAGTCAAATCCCTCTCTTTGATGATAACCCTTTGCTACCAAACGATCTTTGTGCCTTTGAAAACTGTCATCAGAGTTATACTTGGTTTTGAATACCCATTTCCAGCCAATTGGCTTGCAATGAGGTGGAGGATCAACCAAGGACCATGTGTTGTTCAAGAGAAGCGCATCATACTCCTGTTTCATTGCTGCCAACCATTCTGGTTTAGAAAGAGCTTCTTTGACAGAATAAGGTTTTCTATGAGGATCATAGCCACCAGAAGTTGTTGATACATAGGTTTTGGGTTTGAAGATCCCTGCCTTTGCTCGAGTGGTCATAGGATGCACGTTTTGAATGCTAGCTGAGGCAACAGGGACAATTTCCTGATTAGCAGCTATATCTAAAACAGAATCAACAACGAGAGGAGGAACAAAACTTCCTCTGATAGAAGGATCAGAATTATTTGAACAGTTCTCAGTTGGAAAATTCTGTATATTAGGAATTAAGACAGTAAGAGAAGGACAAGAGTTAGAAGAAGATTGGCAGGAAGCAGTAGGAGCAAAAGGATTAGAAGGCATTTTATAGGGAAAAACATATTCATGAAATATAACATGCCTAGATATGTATGTTTTTCCATTTGGAGACAAACACTTGTAACAAGCACATGTGAGACCGAAAATCAAAGTTTTGAGTATTGTAAGGTCTTAGGAGAGGATAACAAGCACAACCAAACACTTTTAAGAAGCCATAATCAGGATCTTTATGAAATAATTTTTGAAAAGGACTATCATGAGTAAAAACAAAAGTGGGCAAGTAGTTAATCAAAGTAGCAGCTGTAGAGAAAGCTTCTCACCAGAAACTAAGAGGAAGAGATGCAGCATGAAGAATAGTTAGAGCAGTTTCTGTTAAATGTCTATGTTTTCTTTCGGGAAGCCCGTTTTGTTCATGAGTGTGGGGACAACTCAACCTATGTAAGATGTCATGCTTAGTAAGATAAGCACCAAACTTTAAGTATTCTTTTGTTTTGTGAGATTGGAGAGCCTTAATTTTACAATTGAACTGCTTTTCAGCAAAAGCCTTAAATTGAATAAAAGTTGTTAAGGCATCAGATTTATTATGCAAAAGATATAACCACGTGTAACGAGAGAAAGCATCTATGAACACAATGTAATATCTTGCTCCATTAGTAGAGGGAATAGGAGAGGGTCCCCAAATGTCAGTGAATACAAGTTGTAGAGGGGAACCATATAAAGATTTAGAATCAGAAAAGGGAAGCTGATGTGTTTTCCCTATACGACAAGATGTACATTGTAAAGAAGAAGGAACATTTGGACAAGATAAGCCACATTTCTGCATAACAGCTTTGACTTGAGGGAAGGATGACCGAGGCGCGAATGCCAGAGATTAAGGAGCTGTGATGAAGAAGATGCTGCATAGTAATGAACAGAAGGCTGAACAGGATGAAAAGCAGGAAAGACATAGAGACCATGATTAGTTCTGCCTGCAATGATCAGGAAAGAACTCAAAAAACACATTATTATCAATGGCAAACTTAGAGACATTGAGCAAATTTTTCGTTATGGAAGGAACATGAAGAATCTGATCTAATACAAATAGTTTTGAAGAAAAAGGAGTACAGAATTTTGAATTTCCAACATGAGATATGTGCAAACCTGATCCATTATCAATTCTAACTCTTTCAGAACATGAGTAGTCAGTTTTCATATTGAGGTTGTTCTCATCATTGGTCACATGGTGTGTGGCACCACTGTCAGGGTACCAAAGAGGGTCCAAACTTGCAGTAGGAGTCACCAAGTTAAACTGATCAGCAGATTGGGTGGACTGAGAAAACTGCGCATTGTTAGCTTGAGGAGTTGCCTGATAATCTTGATTAAATCTTTTCCAACAATCTGCAGCAATGTGACCTCCTTTTCCACATATCTAACACTGTACCCTTGATTGATTAAAGTTCTGGTTCCAATTTGACCTGCCATAACCTCTGCCATTGGAGAACTTGCCACCACGGTTATAATTTTGATTACCACGAAAGAAAGAGCGTCCTCCCCTCTGATTGTTATAGCCACGCTGATTGTGAGAATCACCACGTCCCCTATTATAATTGTAATTATGAGAAACAGAAGCAATATTAGACAGAATCACAGATTGATCAGATTTCTTATGACTTTCAAACCTTTCTTCTTGAGCCATTAACAACGCCTCAATATCATTGACAGAATAAGGATCTAATCGGGACGTTCTGACGTGACAAAAGATTCATATTCCTCAGGAAGACCATCCATGATAGCCTCTATGTGATCTTCCACAGAAATAGGAGAACCAATAGCAGCTAGGGAAATTACAATCTTCTTTATTTCAAGAAGGTGTTCATTGATAGACTTATCTTTCTTGAGCATACGAAGTTGTAATTTGAGTTTCTTGATGCGAGCACGAATATGAGAGGCATAGTAAACTTCTAATCTTTTCCATACCTGATAGGAACGATCTAACCCAACCATTTTGGTTAAAATTGGAGCAGACAGTGAAAACATCATATACTTCATCTTCTTTATTCGCAAATTTTGGAGCCACACAATCTTCAAGAATATATTTTGAAAGCTTTAATCCGCGTATTGTAGCGAGAACTTGCTGTTGCCATATGAGAAAATTGTCATCGTCAAGCTTGATAGTGATGGGTGTGGTGAATGTTTGTGGAGAAAATGATGGAGGATTCTGGGAAGCCAGGGCGAGTTGCAGGCTCTATGATACCATTATCTGAGCGAGAGAGAAGAAAGGAAACTGAACATTTGTGGAAACATGTATTATTGATGATAATTCAACCATTACAGAATGATACAGAGATGTATTTATACACATGGAGTAAAGGTAACTAACTCATCAAAGAGTAACTAATCACACTAACAGAATATAACAGAAAATAGAATTAAGAGTATCCCTTAACATTAACAATCAATGGTTAAAGAAATGTGGGTGGAGTGTTAATTTTAATAAAGTTTGAGGTACAGTGCAATTTTCCCAAACCTTTATTGCAATTTACCCAAATTTTTAAAGTGTGCATTTTAATTTTTTATAACTATACTTAAGTAAAAAGTCGCGTTTAGTGTCAATTTTGGAACATGAAAACGCAGAATGGATTGCAGATCGCCATTGCAGATTAGCGATGGAGAAAAATGAGCGAAATTTTATTGATTTAAAAAACTGAGTACATCATGTTTGGTCGACTATTTATAAAAGCTATCTACAGATTACAAATTTATAAAACAGAAAAGAAGATAAGCATTAGAAAAATAAAGAATCTATCCTAACAGAAACAAATAACTAACCTTAACAGAAAGAAAACAGAAATAACTCCTAGGGACCAAACAGCAACAGAATAAGAAGTAAAAAATTACAAATAAGGACTATAAATTGTTCACATTTAGTGACGGGTTTTATCTGAATAGCGACGATTTTAACTATTGTTAAATGTGACTTTATAGTGCACACTTCGAGGAGTATAAGGAATCAAAATGACGCTGGAATGCTGTAAAATTAAAGGTTACGCTGTAATCTAATGCAGTTTCAGTGTCTACTAAAACCATGATATTTCTAAAATAACATGAAAACCCAACCGGCTAACACGACATTATTTAATTCACGCCCGGATATATTTTACAGTCAAAATTACACAATAACCTCTTATTATTTTCCAAAATAACAGAGAAAAAAACCTTAATTGAATTTAAAGCCAAGAAGGATTCTTCAAAGGTGAAACAACAGCTTTGACTTGAAGGTAATTGTTAAGACTGTAAATTCCTTTCTCTCTGCCAATGCCACTCATTTTGTAACCACCAAAAGGAATTGCAGCATCAAAAACATCAAAGCAATTAATCCAAACAGTTCCAACTCTCAGTGCTCGCATCAATGTGTTTGCTGTCTCCACGTTCTTCGTGAACACACCTGCTGCTAAACCATACCGTGTTGCATTTGCTCTGCTTATTACTTCCTTAACATCCCTATGTTAAAACAGAGGAAATTAATTTAATTGTATTAGAAAAAAGAACTTTCTAAATGAGTAATTTGCTCCCTCTAGGCTCTAATTATGATCGCCAATTCAATTTCGGAAGAACTTGTGCGCAGCTTATGAAAATAAGTTATGAGTTTTCATAAGTTGTTTTCAGCTCATTTTTGTAAGCTTGTTAGAACAGCTTATCAAAATAAGCTGTTTTTCGCTTATTTAAATAAGTTTTATAATTTTATTCATTTAGGTTGCTATGAATTGACAACCTGACATGTTGAGTGCCATGTCAACCCCCATTAATTGATTGTTTACCACCAATTAATCTATTAAGGTTTCAAGATATATGAATTCCAATTTCGAAATGACATGCATTATTCTAATAAAGAATATGTTCTCCCTAGAATGACATTAATCGAATTTGTCATTTTGAAGCAGAAATTGGTAAGTATAAAAGCCTTAATTGATTAATTGGTCCTAATTAATCGATTAAAGGGGTTCCACATCACACTTAACATATCACGCTATTAATTCGTAATGACCAGATAACGTTGGGAATTAAAACGCCCTACAGAGGACAAAAACAAAGTCATAAACTAAATTACCAATTTTCTTAAGTCCGGGACTAAAACGTTCTATAAATTATAAGTCATTAACCATTTTGCTATATCACACAATTGGATTTATATATATACGGAAATTTTAGAAATAAGAAATGATCAAGTCGGAACTAAGTTTAACTCACTTGAACTTCAAGATGGTTTGAACTGGGCCAAAGATTTCATCTTGTGCAATCAACATATCATCCTGGTAATTAATTACCATGTGTAAGAAAATTCTTAATTAATTAATCTTTTGATGTTATGCAAATTAAACCATTGGAGCCAAGTATTGAAAACCTGAACATTTGAGAAGACAGTGGGCTGAACAAAAAATCCCTTTGTGCCAATTCTGTCACCACCACATTCAAGGGTGGCATTGCTTTCAATTCCAGACTTTATGTACCTCAGGACTTTCTGAAATTGTTCCACATCAATCTGAAGTTTTCCCAAAGAGTAAGGAAACACAGTGTTAGTTTGTTAAAAGAAAATCAAATAATGTACTGAACAACAAATTTGGTGTTATGTCAAACATCAATTTTTCAGATACTTAAAAGCACTAATAATTATAAAAGAGAAATGATGTTCCTATATCTCTCTATCTCTTTATTAGAGTTGGAGAGGTGTGGAAGACAGAAATTAAAAAAGAAGAGAAAATGAAATGTGATAAATGATGTAATAGAAAAGAAAGTAATAACTAATAAGACAATTTTTTTTTATTAATACAGGCCTAGGCCCAACTAAGACAACTTTTTATTATTTTAATAGCATGTTGGTCTCCACACAAGCCCAGGGACTATTTGGCAAATGAAATTTAATCAGAAAAATTTCTAGTAAATCTTATAACTTATGATTTCTTCATATATCTTTTATGAATTACGAGTTGATACTAAATGCATCACACACCCTTATAGGCTTACTACATGTAAAAATGAATTTTAGAATTCTATAGTTGAAAAATTATTCGTTCAAATTTTAAAATTCTCTTTTTATTTTGTTTGCTTGGATTTTAAAAATTAATTTATCGTATGGTGTGCGTAAAAGATGGTGTGGCGTGAATAATAGTGACATTTTTAAATGAAAGGAAGTTTTTAAAATTAAATATTATTTTGCTAATTAGTCCTTCTTTACACGGACGCCATAGTCCGACGAGAGCAGAAAGAAGCACGGTAAATATAATGCCAAAGAGTAGAAGTGTAAAAGTAGAATTGTTCATTTTAAAACCAATAAATTAAAGCTGCGTCAAAAGAACTTAGGTATATCTTATGAAAATAACTTATAAACTTTCATAAGCTATTTTCAACTTATCTTCATAAATTTCTTAGAACACTTTATTAGAATAAGTTGTTTTTAGCTTATTCAAATTAAGTTTCTTAATTTATCTATAAAACTCATTTTCAATAAAAAATTATCGTATAAATAAACTAAATAAAAAAAGTACAATCAATATATAATAGGTTGGCTAGTTTAGTTTGAGAAGAAAAAGTTAAGAACCTGAGGGCCTTGTTCAACACCCTTTTTGAAGGGATCACCAACAACACGTCTCAAAGCACGTGCCTTTGATTTCTCTAAGAACTCATCATAGATACGCTCGTGCACAAATGTACGAGACCCAGCACAGCAACATTGCCCCTACAATTATATATTAATCCATCTTCTTCACTTCTTAATACGAGACTTTCGTTGTTATCATCTTAACTAGTTTTAAATAAGTATAGTGATGGTTAAACAAACAAACCTGATTAAAGAAGAGAGCAAAGTGAGCAAGTTCTACAGCTTTGTCTACATCAGCATCTTCACATACTATGAACGGCGATTTCCCTCCGAGCTCCAACGTCACTGGCTTCAAATTGCTTTTCGCCGCCAATTCCAGTACCACTTTTCCGGTCTCCGTGGATCCGGTGAATGCTAGCTGCAAAAAGAACAAGAGAAGATGTTGAGATTTTTGGTAAAGTGCAATTTTACTCAAGCTAGGTAGAATCATTATAGATAGAAAAGATATTGAAATTTGATTTGACATGTTAGACATAAATACTACTCTGGCTTGATGAATGTAGTTAATTTATTACATAAGACGTGTAAAAGCAATCTAAATTAAGTAGTAAAGCATCCTTTCCTGTATAATTTTAGCAATTTGGATCCCAAAAATATTAATCCAGATTTATTCTTATTTTCTTAGTGCTTTACAAAGTCTCATGTTCCATATAATTGAAGTGAAAGATTATTGGTTCCCAAAATGTACCTTGTCAACATCCATATGACTTGCAAGAGCAGCACCAGCAGTTGGACCATACCCAGAAACTATGTTCAAAACACCTGGTGGAAGACCAGCCTGCAAAAACAAAAGGGTTCAACTTAATTAAAAAGTTAAAATATATATTTAGTCCTTATATTTGACAATTGACACTGACTTACAAATTAGTTTTAACATCTAAAAATATTAACTTTCAAGCTCTACGTAAAAGTTTTTTACAACCAAGCACCTGGCTTTTGTTGGGAATTAAGGGAAGTTAATGTGGATGACAGATTCCTCCTAGCAATGAGGGCACATTTGGATAAAATAGACATTTAGTACTTATACGTGGCACTAATTAACTTAAATATTAGTCTTTGTACATGTCATTGACTTACTGATTAGTCGTTAGCCTTGCACCAAAGTTTTCATTAGTCCCCAACTAATTGTAGGGGCCTATTTAAAAAAGTTTTTCGTGTAAGGATTGAAAGTTAATTTTTCTAGTATTGGGCTTTTCTAGTATTGGGACTTATTATAAATCAGAGCTTTTAAAGGAATCAAATGTGTGTTTTAACCGAATTAAAAAAAACACCATAAGAAACACAAATATAACAAATATTTCTTGGAAATCTAAAATTTAGCAACACCGGCATGTCAACACAAATTGAGATTAACTTTTCAGAGGTATTTTAAAATGTTAGGGTGTGGTTTGCCTAGCGTTTAAATAGAGTAAATCTGAATCTATTTCAACACAAATAATAGTAATAACTTTTACTTTTAAATTCGTGTTTGGTCTAATTTTATTTATTTCCAGAACATACACTTAGACAGTTGGTAACTCATATCCAAATATTTTTGCATGCATTCTTCCTCTTCTGCAACAATACTCCAAAATTGCAATTTGCAACTATCCAAATTTGGTGACAGAAGAACAACACAATGTCATGAGAAATTATATAACAATATCAGTGTCAATTCTAAAAGATCCCCTGAAACACACTTCTTATCTATTACTTTGCAATTGCATTTGTTCAAATTTCACATCTTAGAGAATTTTAAGCCAAATTAAGTCCATAAGCTGCAGTACCAAGTATAACTTCACTTAATTACTCATGTTTTCATATGAAGGAAGAATAATTATAGAAAGCAGGGTTTTAAATTAAAGTCCCATCCGCAATGCAATATCAAGGTTTTAGCACTGACTGAAAATGCATCCTACCGCGATGCAATAATCACATCAGGCCATATTTATTTGCATCTAACACAACAAAATTATGACCACAACACAATCGCAAACCACAATTTAAAACCTTAAAGAAATAAAATAACATCAAACAATGGCATATAGGAAAGTTAATGAGATGTGACCTCATGAAATAGTTTAGCCACATAGAGAGCAGTCAAAGGTGTTTGTTCAGCAGTTTTGAGAACAATGGTATTGCCACATGCTAAAGCTGGTCCAACTTTCCAAGCAAACATGATGAGAGGAAAGTTCCATGGTATGATTTGTCCAGCAACCCCTATTGGTTCATGCAATGTTTCCACATGGTAGTTTCCATCTGCTGGAACTGTCATACCATGGATCTTATCTGCCCAACCTGAAAAAAAAATTAAAAAAAAAAAAAAGTGAAATATCAACTTTGTCTCTTTAAATATTAAAAATAAATTAACTTGAACCCTAATAGAGAACTAAATTGACCATTTTAAAATAATTTAATGACTAAATTGACTGTAGTAATTAAATTAATTTACGTTTGTCAAATTTAGGGACTAAAATTTTCTTTTCATAATTCTAGAAACTAAATGGTTAAATACACATTTTGGTCCTCTAACTCTTATATTTGTTTTATTATGATCTTTAACTTTTTGAGGTTTCATATTAGTCCCTTAACTCTAAAAACCGTTTTATTTTGATCTAAACTATCAACCCCGTTAGTAAATTTAACGGAACAATGATGATGGAATTAACTTTATGTCTCTATCACCAAGCTCGCAAGAGAGTCATTCATCAGAAAAGTTAACGATGTCATTACTGTTTCGTTAAATTTACTAACGAAACTGGCGATTAAGACCAAAATGAAACGATTTCTAAAATTAAGGGACTAATATAAAATCTCAACAAGTTAAAGGACCAAAATATCCATTTGACCTGATTGACGGTTACAATTTTCAGGATGAAGTTGATGTTTAAAAATGATGATTATTGAAGTTTTTCTAATAAAAAAAAAAAAAGGTAAGGATATATTGAACCAACCAGCATAGTAGTGAAACAAACGCACAAACAATGGCAATTCAGAATTTGCAGACTGTTCATAAGGCTTTCCACAGTTCCATGTCTCCAGAGCTGCAAGTTCATCACTGTGCTTCTCAACCAAATCAGCAAACCTCAGCAATATTCTGCATCTTTCCTGAAATTTTTAACAAATTATTATTATACACCAACTATTTTCTTGTTTTTTTTTTTACAATAAAAGAGAACACTATGCACTCAGTAAAAAAAAGCCTACATAAGCTGTCATTTTCGGCCAAGGTCCTTCATCAAAGGCCTTACGAGCCGCTGACACGGCTCGATTGATATCTTCGGCGTCACCTTCAGCAACGTCAGCTATCACTTCTCCGGTTCGCGGATCATATGTAGGAAAAGTTTTCCCTGAAGAGACCAAGAAAAATTCCAAATGAAGCCACTGTTAGAAATTTTAAAGTGGCTAAATAAGATCTCCACTATTCACGCCACACATCTTTTCAAAATGTACCACGCATTTATCTTGTTCGGAAACTAGAATCCGGTTTTGTCCGAGAACTAAAATCTTTTTGGTTAAAAAACATCACACACACCACAGTTCAACAAAACTCAATCAGGAACTAGAATCTGGTTTTGCCAGGAGACTAGAATATGAACGATTGTTATATGTGGCGAGATTAGTGAAATGTGTAACGTGAATAAATGAGCATTAATTGAAATTGACAAACCTGATGCAGAATCCACAAATTGACCATTGATGATGTGTTTTGTGTAAGTTATTGGAACTTGTGGAGTGACTAGTTCTTCCACTGCTGCTGCAGTACTGAATCTGTTAATGTTTCCACACTTTCCAGAATTTCTCCCTGTGGGAACAGAAATCATTATCAGTGAATTGAAAGCTGCATTCTGATAAATCCAATTTTTGGTCAGAGAGTTTAATTTAGAGCAAACCCTCGTATTGGTCCCAAAAAGATTACATTGTCTTTAGTTTAGTCTCTAAAAGATTAGTGTCACCATATTAATTCTTGAAAATTCATAGTGTCTTCAGTTTAGTTTCCAAAAAATTGTCATCAACAAAGTGAGAATTAAAATTCTTGATTTAAACTAAAATCAATATAAACTTTCAGGGACTAATGTCAGCGTTTTGTCATTGATTTAAACATCTCAAGACTCATTATAAATTATAAATTACAAAAGAAAAAAAAAAGAATATTGCTGATACAATTTGCAATTAAATGAAGAAACAGGGGAACAGAAGATGCAAACTGAGAAGAAACATTCATCAACTTTGATAAAGAAATATATATAAACCAGATTTACCTCTTCTTGGATGAACATTACCCCACAGACCAATATCTTTTGAAATTGCAACAAAATACACAAAAACACACAATAAATTATTTAATTTAATCCAATTAACTTTTCAACAAACATTTCAACTTTCCTGTAGTTTTTTTTTTTTCAGAAGTACATCACAGAGTTAGCATCCAAATCCATATAAAACTCACAAAAGACTAAGAGTGACTATAAAGCAAATTCATGACAAAAGTGAAATTATAATAAAACAAATTAAAGAAGATAAGGAAGAAAGAAAGATAGTCACCAAGTGAGTGAAGCAGAGAAGAAGATTGAGAAGAAGATAGAGAGCGAGAAAGTAGCCATGAAAGTCTGCGAGCTGCCATAACCAAAAAAATATCTCTGAACTGTGTCTGTGTGCTTCTTCTTCTTCTTCTTCTTTCTTTGATGATGAACTGTTTTTATAGGAAAATACAAATGGTTGTATTGTAATGTGGACCAGCTTTTGTATGTAACGTCAATCTTTCTTCGTTGAGTTTATTCAGATAAACTTCATTTTGGAATTATCCTCAACTTAATTTTTAAACACTTTTGTTATCAATTTGCTTTTTAGTAAAAGATTAAAATCATCATTGTCTTAGTATTTTATTTAAAGTAGAAGATTAATTTGGTAATGTTTTAATTTTTTAAATATTAATTTGGTGATATTTCACTTTTTTAAGGACTAAAATAATTAAAAAAATATTTTGATATTTTTAAATTAGTTTTTGTCATTATTTCATTCCTTTAAAAAAATAATAAATCAAATAAGTAAATGAACTGTACACAAGATATACATGAAATATTTTTCTATTTATAAGTAACCTTTGTATATACAAGTCATTTCATAGAAATGGTAGAGCATTAAATATTTTTCTTTCAATTTTATCACTAATTATTATTAATAATTTTAAATTTTTTAATAAATTATGTTAATTTATACTCTTTTTTTTTCATTTTTATTTTCCACTTAAAGAAATATATTTGTTAATACTCACTCCGTCCCAAAATATAAGATCCTCTGGAGAGTTTTTGTTTGTCCCATTTTATAGGACCCTTTGAGAATTTTTGTGCACATTTAAATTTTTTTTTATCATTATACCATTGCTACTCAACTAATTTGGATGAACATTAATTAAGAGAGAGTGAGGTGATAGAAAGAGATTGAAATGGTAAATTTGAAAACTAATACTTTTTGTTAGACAAATTTAATGTATTTAATTAAATTAACCACTTTTTTTAATTCCCATAATATTGGTCTAGAGTGTCTTACATTTTGAGATGGAGGGAATACAATTTATGTGTCTACTTATATTTTCAAACTACTCTTTTATCAACTCTACTCCTATATTTAATTAGAGAAATAATTAATGCTCTACTATCTAACCAGGATTCAAATCACGTGTCCCCAAATCATGTCTTCAATTATGTTCCATCAATAGAATATCGTCACGTCATTAAAAATATTTCCTTTAATTTTAATTTTTAATTTCTTAATAGAATTTTTTTAATGACGTGATGATATTCTATTGGTATAGGAAGTTCAAAAAATATTTTGATGAAAACAAAACTAATTATTACTCCCTCGGTTCCTATTTAACTATCCGGAGAAAAAAATCCACAAATATTAAGAGTATAATAATTGTTATGGTTTTCCTCAAAAATAAATTTTGAATTCTCCATAATATCATTTATCTCTTACTATTTGATGGGTTGGATAGTGGAACATGGATTAACATCAAATTAAACATAAGGTTAGAATTGATAAAAATACCATTAGTGTTATATTGAAAATATAAGTGAATAGATAAATAAAAAAAAAGAATTTTTTCTCACTAGACAGATAAAAAGGAACGGAGGGAGTACTACATTAGTTCCCATTTATAAGTCTCGAAAACAAAAGTCACACATATTAAAGAAAATGATAAATTACATCTACCTCCCCTGAAATTTTGAAGTATTACACTGCCCCTTACATGTTTCCAAACATAACATGGACCTCCCTTGAAGTTTGCTAACGTTACATTGATATCCTTTCACGTCAATAGACTGTTAAATTTTTAACACACATGTGACTTGAACATGACCTCATAATTATTAAAAACAAGTTTACTCTTAATTCTCTTTTTAACTAAAAAAGTTAGACTAATCTCCCCTGAACTTAAAAAGTATTACACTGTTAGATTTTCTTTTTTCACTTAATATGGAATCTATTTGATTAAATAATAGAGGGTGGATAGAAGAGAAGAACTTCGATCCATATTTATAAGAAGGGAGATGCACAAAATTGCATAAACAATAGGGGCATTAATCTCATAATCCATCATGTGAAGGTATGAGAGTGGATAATTTTTTTTTTTTTTTGATTTATAGAAAAGTAGTACAATTGGGATTCGAATCCCGTACCCACAGACGCATGTCCCCATGCGCTCACCAACTGAGCTACATAACTGAGACATGAGAGTGGATACTTGAGCAGAAGCAAAGCATTAATCTGATTTAAATTATTCACGTGGAATCTCATTTTTAGTAAAAGATAAAATTATCAATTCATAAATAATACTACTAAAGATTAACGTTGTTATCATTTAAGGGAGAGTTGTGTAGTTTTAAAAACATGCAATGTTATGTTTGAGAATATTTTTGACAAAAGTGAAAAATATTTTAGAATGAAAGGAGTAATGATTTCTTTAATATTTTGCCCTTGTATAAGTCAAACTTAATAATCTATATTCTATATCATTTAAAACTAAATTCAACTATCTTTATTAATTAAGAATAAAATTAAAAAAAATGGTAATAAATACTTTTCATTTTTATAGTAGGTACTTATAATTAAAAATAAAGAGAGTACATTTTTTATTATATCTAATATATCCTAAACAGATAAATAAGAAGGGACGGGATAATATATATACGTAAGATTAACTTTTTTAAAGGTAAAATATTTTTTTATAATTTCAATAATGTTAACTACATAAAAAATTTCATGTAAAATAATCAAAAATAACTTATAAATAAAAAGTAAGTAATTAAAATTAAAAAAAAAAGTATTTTAAAAATTAAATTAGTTTCACGAACAAAGACCTCTGTAGGAGTAGGACCAAGATGATATATTTAATTATTTATCTTGTCATTATTCATTTGCCAAGAAAAAATCCAACCAATAAAACACAGTCGTATTATGCGTCATTTTGTGGATGACGCTTTGCCCCATTTTATGGGTGATTGGCACAGATAATAATAAATTAATCAAGAGCAAGTTGGTGGTCCTTCAAAATCAAAATTGTGTTGTCTTAATCCTTAAAATTTCAGTACTTACGTGTTTGTCTGAGGAATTTTTTTATTTTGAATGGTTTTCATTTTTTCATAATTAATTTTATTAAAATTAATTTTTTTAACAAAGTTTAAATTAAGATTAGTATAATAATTAATTCATGATAGGAAACATATATTTTAAAAAAGATTTGCATCCTTTCAATTTTGTGATAAAAATTAGTGTAAAATTTTCACCTAAATAATCCAAAAGTTTTACAACCGATATTTTAATGGAAATCACGTTTGAGTATTACTTTCTCCTTAAATTGTTTTATTGCTCCCTTTTCTATCATTTTCATAAGACTTTAGAAAGATTTAGTAGTCTAAGGATTTGTTTGGATTAGATTTTTTTTAACATATGTTATATAGCTGTATTTTGCACTTAAAAATTTTTTAATTATTTTTTAATAAAAAAAAACTTTTTATTCTTCAGCTAAAAATTGAAGATTTTTTTAAAAAGCTTCAAAATTGCTTTTTACAGCTTAAAATTATATTAAAAAACGCTTCTAACCGTAAATATATGTAAATTAAACAAAAATCGATTATGTCTCAAACAATGGATTCTTTTCCACAACTTATTTTTACAATTGATCACAACTAATCCAAACACACTATAAATATATGACATTTTAGAGTTTTTATTAAGCTTTTGTTTTTTATTTTTGATTTTCTTACTTGTCTTTATTAAATATTTTGATTCTCTCCATTGTTGAAAGAGGATAAAATTTATATATCACACAATTATTGACAAAACTAATAAAATTAATTAATATCAATTATTTTTATTGATATATATTATCTTCGATCCTATTTATAAGAAAGAAAAAATAATTTTAAGAAATATTATACTCTCTTCATTTCAAAATATAATCATATAGTTTCACACAGTATAATAAAAGTAGTTATTGTATTAAATTTGAAAAAAAGTAATTACACTATTACAATTTTACCTTTAAATAAATATAACTCATTATCTTGAAAATTAACAATATTAGTATTATGTTGTTGTAATAAATATAGGTAAAATTGTATTCCCTCCGTTTCACAATACATGTCATTTTAGTCATTTTAATTTTTTTTAAATTAGTTGTTAATTTAAATTTCTAATGATGGTATTAATTGTTGTTTCTCAATTATACCCTCAAATGAGAGAGAATTAATGTTGAATATAGAGAGAAGTTAATGTAACGAGAGAAAATTTAATTATAAAAGAGAAATGATATATTAAGAAATTAAGTAGTTTATTTTATAAAACCAAAAGTATTAAATGTTTTTCTTAGTTATTGTGCCAAAACCTTAAATGACAGGTATCGTAGAATAAAATGAGTAAAAAAAAAAGTAACAATTACATATTGAGTTTTGTGTAGGTATTTATAATATGAAACATAAACATTAATATTTTGGTCTAGTGCTTATATTTTAAAGGCAAATGATATATATTTAGTGCTTTAAGGGTATTATTTAAGAACCCAAATGTAGTAAAAAGATATTAGAATGTGTAGTTTTTTTATATTCCTGAGAGACGGAACAATGTACTCTTGTAATTATTTTTCTACTTCCAATAATCTTAACTAGTATCCTAAGAACACTGTATACAAGACCATATTTTAAATTGGAGGGAGTACCTTTTTCCAGATATATCAATTGTTGAGTCTAGTTGAAACTTATTTTCTACTATTAATCTATTTGGAGCGTTCACAAATTTAATACATTAATTACATGGATAATTTAACAATTTTTTTACATCATTTATCAAAATAAAAGTACTCCATTTAATATGTTTTATTGGTTCTTCATAAAATGAATCTCATATTTCTTATTTCTTAGAGTATTCCATAAGCACTTAGTGTAAAAATTCATGTTTCATGTTATAAATATTTACACAAAATATAAGATTTATTCACTATTTTTCTCAATTTTATAGAACTTTATTTTCTAAAGTAATAACCCATTAATAGTATTATTAGTTTTTAAAATAATTAACTTACATTTATATAAGAATAAAATTATAGTAGAGTAATTAGTTTTTTAAAAAATTAATTCAATAAATTTTTTTAAATTATGTAAAAAGAAATTAGATGATGATATTATGAAAAGAAAAAAAAATTTTATTAAAAGTATCTCAAGACGATGAATGAACATGTCTTCCCTGCAACAAGGACAACATATTGGATTTATCCACATCCAATAACAATTTGACACGCAATTATTCTGACTGAAAACGGTAACTCTTGCACTGATCACTGTTTCAGTGCTGCTTTTTCCATTTCATTTTATTTGTCGTTATGACAAATGATATTTAGTGTCTTAAAGACATTATTTAAGAATTCAAATATAGTAAAAAGATATTGAAATATATGGTTTTTTCTATTTCCAAGAGACGAAATAATGTACTTTTATGATTATTTTTGGGTAAATTGCAATAACCCCCCTTGGGGGCGGAGGAGAAGTGCAAAAGGGGCGAAGATGCGTAAATGAGGAGGAGAATCTGCGCAGGGCAAAGTTTGCTAAGTTAGTGGGATTAACTGTAGCGTAGGCCACGGCGGACTCAAATTTCACTAAAGGAATAGCGTCCGCCAAAACCTACGCAAATTATAATGGCGGTCGACGTAAAATTAGGGAAAAAATAAAAATATATGTATATGATTGCGTCGCCTTATTGTCAGTTAAGGCCGACACAAAGAACAAAATTTTGCGTCGGTGTAGAGGCCCTACGCAAAAACATCATTTTCTTGTAGTGATAATGACATTAAACAGACGTTTGTTTGGAGGCAACCCAATATTTATTACTTTTATTATTTTACTAATTATTATTAGGAATGAGTCTTAGGAGTTTATAATTAAGTCTTGTAATCTTGATGTGTTATGTGTTGTTTCTAACTATTGCTCTTACTTGAGGTTTTACCTCCTATTATTTTCTGTGTTGTTTCTTGCAAGACACCCCGACGATTTTTATCGTTGTCAGTGTTGGCCTAGGGCCAGGCCTAATTTTCAGGGGGAGGCAGGACTAGTTGGAACTAATAATGCAGTTAGAGCAAGGTTGGGGGAATTGCTTACCGTAAGGTTGTATTGTTCTTTTCTTCACTCTTAGCTCATTTTATTTTTAATTAGAATTGATAATTAGGACTTCAAAATTTAGGAAATAAAATTGTCTGAGGCTAGTTCTTGAGGAATTTGATTGTATGTCTTGAATAAGAGTTTGAAAAGATGTTTCAAATGAGTTATAGAATGTGTTTCAAATGTTTGATTGAATTATTGGTTCCTTGCATGATTTGTATGATTGAATGAGGGGGCAATTAATTGATTGGTTGAGGGAATTATATGAGCCGAAAGTCTTGTGTGTGATCCTGATACACTTTATATACTTTGATGAGAGTCCTCATTAGGTTCTTCCCCTCTAACGTTGCTTATATTTCTAATTGCCATTAAGCATGTGAAACTTTAATGTGGTAGAGGTATAGATTATTGATTGATTGTTTTGAGCTATCGTCAAACACTCATACTTTATTTATATCTTATATAGTTATTGTTTATTTCTTCGATTAGAGTTTTCATCTCTTTGTTTAATGCTTATTTTAGCTTGATCACCTATTGCATGATTTTAGATTCTAAACTACGTTCAAGAGAAGTTTTCTTAGATTTGAACTAAATGAAAATCTCAACTTGCCACTATCCTAGAGATAGGTAGTGACCGACTTGATTGTCGTTTTCAAACAAACACTTTTTTTTTAAAGATGAAGTGTCTTCATTTAATTCTAATAGATTGCATTTTATGAACAACTACTCTTAGAATCATTAAATTTAGAGATTGTTTAATGTGATTTTAGTGTGTGCCTCAAATCGTGGTTTATTCAATAATTATCCCTAATTGATTGTAGAATATGAGAGGGAGATTGATGAAATTCAATCTCAAACCCCTCAAATATTGTTGTCTCAACCTCCAATTTACTTCTTTGCATTCTTTTCTTTTACTTTCTTAAATCTCTTTTTATCAAATTTTTTATCGCTTTACTTGCTAATAATTAATTATTAGGTAAAAGTCTAAAAACACGCTGCTCCATATGGTTCGACAACCCCTTTTCACTTTACTAAAACTAGTCGACTTTAATTCACGCTAAAACATCGACAAAGAGCCACACTCCAATCTATGGACCTTAACAACAGTTATAAACTAAATCAAACTCATAACAATAATGGGTGAAGCCTTGAAGGAATGAAAGGCATCCTGGGTTGCAACTTGCAGTGGCAATGAAAAAGATAAGAGATGAGATGAGTATGAAGTGAAAGATCCACCAAAATTAGTTGCACATGATTTCAAGATTTGAAAATATATTTTTGAGTATTTTATTTTTTGGAATGTATTTCTGGAAATATTATTTCTAGGTATTTTAACATAATTTGCTTGGTTGATAATTATTATTCCTAGGAATATTTTATGAAATTCCTGGGAATGTTTAAAATATATGTTTGGTGTATAACGTATATTACTGAGAATATAAGTTGTAATGATCAAAATATCCTTATTGTCTCATGTCTTGTAAAAATTATTTCTAGTAATATAATTAGTTTAAAAAAATAAATAACATCAAATAATTATTAAAAAATTTAGATCAACTTTTTCATATTAAATCAAAATGATTTTTATCACTTAAATTTGTTATATGTTACTAAACAATTTTAATTAAAATAAAAAAATAAATCATAGATTTACAAAATATATGTGGTAATTTATTCAAAATAGTAAAAAGATATAAAATATTTCTTAACCCATAAAGTCATAAAATGCATGTCCAACTTCATACTAATAATTTGAATAACTGGTGTAAATTAAGAAATTAACATATTAGTAGTGGAGCGAATTAGAGGAACATAAAAACTTTTGGCGGGTAATTGGGAGGATAGAGATAATTGGAGGGAGCATAAAAAATTTTTGCGGGTAATTGTGACGGTAATTTTGAGACTTAGTCAAAAAAGTTTGTTACCCAAGTCATGAGGATGTAGATACCCACCTTTTTAGGTGGGAATGAAAAATTTATAAAATAATGAGAATATAGATTCCTGAAAACAAAATTTATCTGAGAATATTTTTTTATTATTTGTAACCAAACCTAAGAATGTTCATTCTTAACCCAACATTCCTAAGAATATTGTTATAATCCGTGAAACAAACGTTCCTTAGAGTTATTCAGTCGGTTTGAGAAGTGCCAAAATATCAACACACAAAATTTACCATCAATGTATACATAACATTGTATTTTTCTACATCTAAGATTAAAAAAAATGGAAGAGAAAGCAATGTAAAAAAAGCACCGCAGAACAAAATGTGGAAAATTCATATGTAAAAAACCTCAGTTTGCTAACACAAAAATAGAAACAAAAACAAAGAGTCATACAATAGAACCTTAAAATGACAAAAAGTTTTCATCTTTAATATATTTTGTAGAAAGTAGGAATCTTTAAGTTCAAGGCACTAAATTTGTTATACTAACATAACACTACAGACAAAAACCCACCTTATTAAACATGAGATTATAATTTATAAAACATGTAAATCAGCCAATGAAGGTTTATAAAACAAGTAAATCAGCCAATAAAAGGTTGATTCTAGTGGTTGGCATCTTGGATTTCCTTGTGAAGTTTGGGGTTCATTGTCGTACTTTGTTAAATTTATTCTTTATTAATAGGTTATTTATAAATTCCATTATAATTTATTTCTAAAAATTGTGGTATATTTGATGAGCTTCGATTTAAGTTACGTGAAATGATAAAAAATATGTCTCATCAAAGAATATATTTTTCCTATGACAATTTGTTAGAGTCTCACAATTAATTTTTAGAAGTGTAAATTTTTTTCATGTCAACATTTTAAGGTTATTTACTTTTACGAAAATACAAATTTAATAAAGTGAAACTCACACCACCTAACCTCACATTTAAGTAATCAATTACACCTCACTTGAACCAACTCTCATTAGTTTTATTTTTAAAAGAATCTATTTTACTCATTTAATTATTTTTATAAATACAAAAAATAATATTTCAATTTTATTGACTAAAAAATATATATTAAATTAAAAAAATTTCAAAAAAATGATAATAAACATTTTAGAAGGACTAATCTCACCTTTTATTTCCTGATCTTTGTTACTTTAGTTAGTTAAATTATTAACGATTAACGGACTTTTTGTCCAAAAAAAAGTTCATCTTCTCCTAATTTTCCTCATTTGAGTTCCATTCTGGGTCTCCAACGCCGAAAGCCAGAAACAAACGCATTCTCTTCCTCATTTCTTCTTCTATTCTCCTGAAACCCCAATTTCTCATCACAGGCAATGAAAAAATTAAGAGAGAGAAAATAGACCGCAACCATGAACAACGATCTGAACCGGTTCGCAGTATCCTCACATTTCCGGAACAATTACTTCCCAAAATCCTTTTCTCTGAGAAAAAAGGTTCCGTGGTGGTACCAAATCCAGGACCCACGGTCCAAGTTCGTGGCTCGATGGAACCGAACGTTCCTCTACGCGTGCATTGCGGCTCTGTTTCTCGACCCTCTTTACTTCTATTTCCCCATCACAGGGGACAAAGCGTGCATGGAAACGGACCTCGTTCTCGGCGTGTTCGTCACGTTTTCTCGAACCGTCGCTGATCTCTTTTTCCTCTTCCATATGGTCCTCAAGTTCCGGACGGCGTTCGTTTCGCCCACGTCGCGCGTTTATGGCCGCAAAGAGCTCGTTACTGATCCTCGCCAGATTGCTACTCGTTACGTTAAGTCTGATTTCATCGTTGATCTCCTCGCCACGCTTCCTCTCCCTCAGGTACTCACCACGTTTTGATTCAAATTGAAAAATGCACATTTTATTGTTCATATTTGCTCACCATTTGTGTGTGCGGCGTATCTAGTGAGAACTCTAAATATTTATGATGAGAGAGAATATTTTAATTCAGGTTATACGGTTAAGATTGATGGTTCTCATCTTCTTACATGTTTAGAGTTCTCACTAGATACGTTCCTATTTACGTAATGTATTATGTTTTTAATTTGCAGATTGTGATGAATATTTAAGAGTGATCCATTTCGATCTTTAACTTTGTGAGGATAAGTCATTTTAGTTTCTGTGCGAATAAGTCATTTTAGTCCCCCACTTTGCATTTTACAGGTCATTCTACTCCCTAAAATTTTAGGATCATTGATTAAAATGACCGATAAAAGTGAAAGTTAACGACTAAAATGAAGGATAATGAAAGTCATGGACTAAAATGATTAAGGATAATAAAAGTCAGAGATTAAAATGACTGATTCCGTGAAGGATTAAAATGACCTATAAAATACAAATTCAGAAATTATTTTAGTATATATTTCAAATATTGAATTATTATTAATTTTGTTTTTAAAATATATGGAATTGAATTTGCAGATAGTGATCTGGTTCGTGATTCCGGCGGTGAAGAATTCAACGGCAGCTCACGTGAATCACACGTTATCGCTGATAGTTCTGATTCAGTACATTCCTCGGTTGTTTCAGATATTTCCACTGCAACGCAGAATCTTGAAGACTAGCGGCCTCATTGCCAAAACTGCCTTGGCTGGTGCATTGTACAATCTTGGTTTCTACATGCTCGCTAGTCATGTAATTATTCAATCCACTCCTACTCTATTCTGCTCACAAATTACAATAATTCTTTCTCCCTCAACAATTCTTAAATCTGATAGTGCAGGTATTAGGAGCATCATGGTACGTGTCATCGATTCAGCGGCAATTCGAGTGTTGGAGAATAACCTGCAAGAAGGAGATGAACAGAACGCACTCTCCATCTTGTAACCCTTCCTTTCTTGACTGTGCTACCCTCGAAAACCACGAACGCCAAGCTTGGTTCAGACGCACTCGCGTTCTCTCCAGCTGCGATGCACTCAATGATAAAAACCAGTTTCAGTTTGGAATGTTCAGGGACGCTTTCACCGATCACGTTTCTTCTTCCAGATTCTTCCAGAAATACTTTTACTGCCTTTGGTGGGGCTTGAAAAATCTCAGGTAGGTACGCTTTTTTCTGGTTTAATTTTTGTATTCCAAAAGCTCACGCAAATGACCGAATTTCTTGTAATGAATAACGCCAGTAAAGTTGGTCATTTTTAGTAAATAACAATGTCTCATAAACATGTTGATCAATAATCGAATTCTTTGGATTTCTTTTTCTAATGTGCAGTTCATACGGACAAAATCTTCAGACAAGCACTTACAGCGGCGAAACGTTATTTTCAAGTTTCATATGCATCGCTGGTCTAATCCTGTTTGCGCATCTCATCGGTAACATGCAGGTATATGCAAGCATTTCTTTTTGAATTATTTACTGTTTTGGTCTTTTACTTTGTAGTCACGGGACGTTTTAATCCTTTAACTTTTTAAAATGTCTAGATTAATCCCTAACTTTGTATTCCATATGTTACTTTAGTCCATAGTATTAAGTGACACTGTCAAAATGTCAATGTGACACGTTGAGTGTCACTATAACATATTAATTGACACTTAAGAGTTCGTATAAACGACAAAAAGACGTCGTTCAATTAGTCCCTTAAATCATTTATAACATAACCCAATTTTAGGTTCAAAACACTGCATAACTTTAAAGATTAAGCAAAATAACATCGTTTGATCGTTTATATGAACTCATATGTGGCAAATAACCTGTCATATAGACATTTCATCAATGTCACTTAACTTCAAAGACTCAAGTGACTTACAAAATGCAAGACTAATTCAGAGTCTGGGACTAAAAGACAGGCCCTGTGGCTATAAAGTGAAGGACCAAAATGATCAATCACTCATTTTTTTTTTCTCAAGAAAATGGTGGACAAATTCTTCTAATTAACAATGTCTCTGATTACCTTTTTAAAATAAAAAACAAAAAAGAATTATCTGCAATCTACAACGGCAAGAGTAGAAGAGTGGAGACTTAAACAAAAGGATACAGAAGAGTGGATGAATCACCGGCAACTGCCACCGGAATTGCAAGAGCGTGTTCGTCGTTTTGTTCAATACAAATGGCTTGCAACAAGAGGTGTCGACGAAGAAGCCATTTTGCGCGCTTTGCCTTTGGATCTTCGTCGCCAAATTCAGAGGCATCTCTCTCTGGACATTGTTCGTCGGGTATGTTTCTTTCTATACTAACTGTATTTGGTACCAATTTTCGTCATAAGTAAGGTTTTAAACTTCGGTCTAAAATACAATATTGCATCAAAATGTTAAGAAAATTTTGGAGATTATTGAAACCACGTTCATTTGTATTTAATGCAATAGTACCGTAACTAACGCTAAAAGAAATTAAAACCTAGTCAAAAGTATTGCTGCAATTGTGTTCTTAATCAATCAAAAGTGAGAAAGCATGAGTGAGACAGAGAAACAAGTGTTTTAACAAAGAATTGTGTGTTGAGTTTGACTCAAACAGAACAATTTTAAAATGTATGTAAATGTAAAAGAATATTGATATTACTTACTAAATAAAATTAACGATTTACTTTCAAGCTACTAAAATTAATCTAGTGAAGAAGAATTTAGGTAATAAGTACAATGGATTAATAGCTACAATGAATTAATAGCTAATGTAGTCTTTGAATTTAGACATCTTCGTATGTCTAAAAATTATTTAAAGTTTTAATTTGGTTTTTTATGTTTAAAAATTTTTACTTTGATCATTTATGTTGTATTTTTTAAATCATTTCAGTTTCTTATGTTGTATATTTGAATTATTTTTGTCCTCTACTTTGGGTCTTTACTTGATAAAAAAAAATATAATATAAGAGAATAAAGTGACTCATAAATATAAAATAAAGGACCAAACTGAAACTTTTAAAACATAAACTACCAAATTGAAATTTTTAAAATATAAGACCATCTACAATGCAGTTGCTTGGTGAGTTGCTTAATGCTAAGCAATTGTTGTTGAGAAAAGCAACCCCATTGCAGCTTGCTGACTTGACAAGAGTTGCTTATTGGAGTTACTTAAATAAGCAACCCAAGGTGAGGGGTTGCTTGAAGATGTAGGAAGGATATTGTAAGATTTGTGCGGGAATAAAAGTAAAGAGAAGAAGAATTCAACCGAAACCAACAACACGTGAGTTGCTTAGCTAACAACTTTGCATTGTAGTATAAAGTTGCTTAAATTGATAGAGTGATGTGTACTTGCGAAACCTACCAAAATATTAATAAAAATAGGCTAAGCACACTTGTTAAGTTGCTTGCATTGTACATCGTCTAAGACACCAAACTGAGACTTTTCAACAACGTAAGAGACCAAAACTATATTTTAGCTAAAAAAAAAAATCTTTTACTATACGTGAGAAAATGTGAGGTTGAACAAGAGAAATACTATAAAACAAAAAAAAAAAAACAAGAGAAATACTTGAAAAATAGAAAATAAGAGAAATACTTAAAATTTATGGAACACATTAGTTCATATTGAAGTCCTAAATTCCATATGTTGTTGAAATTAAAAATGTGGATTAATATAAGAATTTTTTTAGTTTAAAGACTAATATAAAAGTGACATAAAGGTAGTATGTAAATTAGGCCACTAAATTAAGTATTGACTATAAGTAAATGTACAAAATTCAAATCTAGAAGGCATTCATATAAAAACTTTATCAACATATCCAAATTCAATTGTAGAAATTTGACTGAAATCTTTTAATTCATACATGCACATGTATTTCAAATTTCTAATTTCTAATTGTCATAACATTCAGGTTCCATTTTTCGGTCAAATGGACGACCAACTCCTAGACGCAATATGTGAACGCCTAGTTCCATCTTTAAACACAAAAGACACATACATTGTTCGAGAAGGAGATCCAGTGAGAGAAATGCTGTTCATAATCAGAGGACAAGTGGAGAGTTCCACAACGGACGGTGGAAGATCGGGGTTCTTCAACTCAATCACACTAAGACCAGGTGATTTCTGTGGAGAAGAATTGCTGACATGGGCATTAATGGCCACTTCAAGTCTCAACCTTCCATCTTCTACTCGTACGGTTAAAACCATCACTGAAGTTGAAGCGTTCGCACTCCGAGCAGAGGATCTTAAATTCGTTGCGAGTCAATTCAAGCGTCTTCATAGCAAGAAACTGCAACATGCTTTCAGATACTATTCTCATCAATGGAGAGCTTGGGGTGCATGCTTTATACAAGCAGCATGGAGAAGACACAGAAAGAGAAAACTTGCAATGGAGTTGTTGGAAAAAGAGAACCTGTATTACACAAATGTGATGGAGCTTGAAGAAGAGTTTGAAGAAAGTAATGCAGGGGAGAGTTCTTCAAGCCATTTCCAGAATCTTGGGGCTACAGTTTTGGCTTCAAAGTTTGCTGCAAACACTAGAAAAGGGGCAATTAAGAAAGTTACTATTCCAGATTCTGATAGTTTGAAGATGCCCAAGATGTTCAAGCCAACTGAGCCTGATTTCTCAACTTTCCATTAAGATTGATTCTCTTCAGGACTCAATTAAGATTGGAGATGTTGCTGATCCTTCTCTTTCTTTGTATTTGTCTAGAAGAAAATACAAAGAAATTTGTGTTATAGTTTGACATATTGTGTATAAGACCAAGTGATTTATGTTGCTGTTTGTATTAAATGAAATTAAAGCAGAGTTTTTCACTCTTCTTTAATTTTCAAAATACAAGCAGCAGTATCAATTTCTAGGTTTAATTCTTTTAATTTTTTGTTTTGTAATTTTTTGTTTTGTAAAAAGAAAGTAGAGCAGTCCGAAGAAATTATACATATCTTTTTGTATGTAATTGTTAACTTATTTTTATAAGATTTATATACTAATTAAAATATAAGTGATTTTTAACTTATTCAAGTAAATATATTATAGTCATTATTTTAAAATTAAAATAATTTTTATGTAACGAGACTCATGCCCTTAACTTAAAAGAGGAAAAAAAAACTATCATAGCGACTAAAATTTGCCCATTTCACTAGGAGTAAAATTTGACCATTTCACTAGGAGTGTGCCAAATAGACTTGCCTTATATGGGTGACCTAAATACACCCACAAAATATATGGTTTTTGCTTTTAAATTTAAAGTCCGAATAAATTTAGATCTCTCTAAATACACTCGCAAAAATATATTATTGTAGACCAATCCCTTGAATATACCGGAAGATATGATCTCTTATCAAACTCGTCTTTATAGTCCGACATAACCACTAGATCAAACCCGCAAGACTGCCACAGGTTAGGCGCGCTCTTGAGTGACGGTTATGGAAAGCACGTGAGTCCATTATGAGGTGGTTATAGATCCAGAAAGCATGCTGAATTTCATGGATTTGACGTGGACACTTGGATTCAAGGCTATATATTAGAAGGAGAAAGAAATATGTGGATGAGCATAAGCTTGGCTTTGATTTATTATTGATACTGAATACAACATATATACAACTTTTGTATTGTTACAAATGAGAAACTTTAGGAAGAGATAAACTAGTAAACAAGAAGTACTACAAACTGATATATAGGACAGAAACGTGATAAGATTATATTGTCGAAGCCTTAATAACATTGGGATAATTTAATTTCTATGCTTAGAAGTTTACAAGGTGTCTGTTTATATAGTGTCAATGAGACATAAGTTTTATAAATTAAGTGATGTGAAACTTTAAAATAAGCCTATGACTCAATTAAGCAAAGCAATGTGGGACTTTGGTAGTTAGGCCACAAATTCAACAATTTGCACTAAGGTTGTCACACCATAAAATTGGTATTCTCGGTATAGATATTCTGATTTCCTATTAACAAGGATCCGATCCATGCTATCTCCACTACAAGGCCAGTAAGTACTCGATACTCAGATTCTCTCCTCGATAGTCAGAAACACACAATAGTCTGAACATAATATTTGAATGTATCAAGTGAAAGGGCTCCAAAGCACGAGAATCATACTTTTTAAATGGTATATTGTAGCCTTTTCCAAACTGACAAGCCTCACAAAAGTCAAAATTATCTAGTGCGGTAACCTTGATGTTACAATCCCTAGTACTTCACTCAATACTTTGCTGCAAGGGTGTCAAATTTTTCTATGCCAAGTCTCCATTATTACTAGAAAAATGTGAGGTTCTTTATTTGTTGACTCCAAATCATCAGGCAGTTGATAGAGACCATCCTTAATTTTCCCTTCCACTAGGACCTTTCCTGTTATTTTGTCCTTCACAAAGAAAAATGAATCATGAAACTCAACATAGATGTCATTATCAGATGTCAAACTAAATATACTTTAAAGTTTTTTTGTGATCTTCAGTACAAAGAGAACAACTTCAAGGTTTAGAGATCTTTGGGATGCATTAAGAGCAACATTACCAGTAGCATGAATTTTAAGACTTGCACAATTTCCCACAGTCAAGGTATTCTTACAATCATGTTCATTAAACTCTTGGAGTTTGGTTGGATCATAACGTGATAAAATTGTTGAAGCCTTAACAACATTGTGATAATTTAATTTCTATCCTAATCAAGTAACTAATTTGGATTTATCCTTAACCAAAGGAAAGCACTAAGCTAAGGTACGTAAAGCTCTATTGAGCTTTGGAGTCTTTGCAGGTGTCGAGATCCACTACTAGAAGGAAGAGCCACACCATAAAATTGGTATTCTCGGTATAGATATTCTGATTTCCTATTAACAAGGATCCGATCCATGCTATCTCCACTGCAAGGCCAGTAAGTACTCGATACTCAGATTCTCTCCTCGATAGTCAGAAACACACAATAGTCTGAACATAATATTTGAATGTATCAAGTGAAAGGGCTCCAAAGCACGAGAATCATACTTTTTAAATGGTATATTGTAGCCTTTTTCAAACTGACAAGCCTCACAAAAGTCAAAATTATCTAGTGCGGTAACCTTGATGTTACAATCCCTAGTACTTCACTCAATACTTTGCTGCAAGGGTGTCAAATTTTTCTATGCCAAGTCTCCATTATTACTAGAAAAATGTGAGGTTCTTTATTTGTTGACTCCAAATCATCAGGCAGTTGATAGAGACCATCCTTAATTTTCCCTTCCACTAGGACCTTTCCTGTTATTTTGTCCTTCACAAAGAAAAATGAATCATGAAACTCAACATAGATGTCATTATCAGATGTCAAACTAAATATACTTTAAAGTTTTTTTGTGATCTTCAGTACAAAGAGAACAACTTCAAGGTTTAGAGATCTTTGGGATGCATTAAGAGCAACATTACCAGTAGCATGAATTTTAAGACTTGCACAATTTCCCACAGTCAAGGTATTCTTACAATCATGTTCATTAAACTCTTGGAGTTTGGTTGGATCATAACGTGATAAAATTGTTGAAGCCTTAACAACATTGTGATAATTTAATTTCTATCCTAATCAAGTAACTAATTTGGATTTATCCTTAACCAAAGGAAAGCACTAAGCTAAGGTACGTAAAGCTCTATTGAGCTTTGGAGTCTTTGCAGGTGTCGAGATCCACTACTAGAAGGAAGAGCCACACCATAAAATTGGTATTCTCGGTATAGATATTCTGATTTCCTATTAACAAGGATCCGATCCATGCTATCTCCACTGCAAGGCCAGTAAGTACTCGATACTCAGATTCTCTCCTCGATAGTCAGAAACACACAATAGTCTGAACATAATATTTGAATGTATCAAGTGAAAGGGCTCCAAAGCACGAAAATCATACTTTTTAAATGGTATATTGTAGCCTTTTCCAAACTGACAAGCCTCACAAAAGTCAAAATTATCTAGTGCGGTAACCTTGATGTTACAATCCCTAGTACTTCACTCAATACTTTGCTGCAAGGGTGTCAAATTTTTCTATGCCAAGTCTCCATTATTACTAGAAAAATGTGAGGTTCTTTATTTGTTGACTCCAAATCATCAGGCAGTTGATAGAGACCATCCTTAATTTTCCCTTCCACTAGGACCTTTCCTGTTATTTTGTCCTTCACAAAGAAAAATGAATCATGAAACTCAACATAGATGTCATTATCAGATGTCAAACTAAATATACTTTAAAGTTTTTTTGTGATCTTCAGTACAAAGAGAACAACTTCAAGGTTTAGAGATCTTTGGGATGCATTAAGAGCAACATTACCAGTAGCATGAATTTTAAGACTTGCACAATTTCCCACAGTCAAGGTATTCTTACAATCATGTTCATTAAACTCTTGGAGTTTGGTTGGATCATAACGTGATAAAATTGTTGAAGCCTTAACAACATTGTGATAATTTAATTTCTATCCTAATCAAGTAACTAATTTGGATTTATCCTTAACCAAAGGAAAGCACTAAGCTAAGGTACGTAAAGCTCTATTGAGCTTTGGAGTCTTTGCAGGTGTCGAGATCCACTACTAGAAGGAAGAGCCACACCATAAAATTGGTATTCTCGGTATAGATATTCTGATTTCCTATTAACAAGGATCCGATCCATGCTATCTCCACTGCAAGGCCAGTAAGTACTCGATACTCAGATTCTCTCCTCGATAGTCAGAAACACACAATAGTCTGAACATAATATTTGAATGTATCAAGTGAAAGGGCTCCAAAGCACGAGAATCATACTTTTTAAATGGTATATTGTAGCCTTTTTCAAACTGACAAGCCTCACAAAAGTCAAAATTATCTAGTGCGGTAACCTTGATGTTACAATCCCTAGTACTTCACTCAATACTTTGCTGCAAGGGTGTCAAATTTTTCTATGCCAAGTCTCCATTATTACTAGAAAAATGTGAGGTTCTTTATTTGTTGACTCCAAATCATCAGGCAGTTGATAGAGACCATCCTTAATTTTCCCTTCCACTAGGACCTTTCCTGTTATTTTGTCCTTCACAAAGAAAAATGAATCATGAAACTCAACATAGATGTCATTATCAGATGTCAAACTAAATATACTTTAAAGTTTTTTTGTGATCTTCAGTACAAAGAGAACAACTTCAAGGTTTAGAGATCTTTGGGATGCATTAAGAGCAACATTACCAGTAGCATGAATTTTAAGACTTGCACAATTTCCCACAGTCAAGGTATTCTTACAATCATGTTCATTAAACTCTTGGAGTTTGGTTGGATCATAACGTGATAAAATTGTTGAAGCCTTAACAACATTGTGATAATTTAATTTCTATCCTAATCAAGTAACTAATTTGGATTTATCCTTAACCAAAGGAAAGCACTAAGCTAAGGTACGTAAAGCTCTATTGAGCTTTGGAGTCTTTGCAGGTGTCAACATCAGAGATCCACTACTAGAAGGAAGAGTCACTATCTAAGGATAGGAGGATTATGATCTGTTAGGCTAAGTCATCAGACGACCGCATTGCATATGTCTTGGGACTCTTTTGAATTATGAGAATGATGACAATCTTCATGCTCACATAAAATATAGGTGCATCTTCACTTTCATTCATGTCATGAGCCTTCATTTGGTAGTACTCTAGTTTCTTTTTCTTTTATTTTTATTTTTTATTTTTTAACTGTTGTTTTAGTTGTTTAATGTCTATATTTTATAAAGCATGGATACGATACGAGCATTGGATACTATATGTATCGGATATGAAAATACGTCTATTCTTGAAAAATATAAGATACAACATAATTAAGATACACACATATAAATCTTAAAATTTTATTTTAATTAAAAATTTATAATAAAAAATATAGTTATAGGTTCTTGAATCCAAATTAAGATACACACATATAAATCTTAAAATTTTATTTTAATTAAAAATTTATAATAAAAAATATAGTTATAGGTTCTTGAATCCAAATAAATAACTATAAAATATAAATTACGAATTATTTGTTCTCGGGTTGTAAAGGCAAAAAGTATCAAAATTAGGGGCATTCCGAGAATCGAACTCGAGACCTCTCACACCCAAAACGAGAATCATACCACTCGACCAAATGCCCAGATATTTGTGTTAGCCATTACTTAATTATGTTAACTTATACACATAATAAACATTAATAATTCTCAAGAATTTGCACAAAAATACTTTTGTGTGTGCGATAAACAATTTGAAATATTAATATCCTAATGCTCTATTTTATTTCCAGTAGTATAATTAAATATAATATAATGTATAAAATTCTTTGCAGTTCAGTACAAATATGTATAGTTAACTCTCAAAGAAATTTGAAATCTAACTCTTTTAATGTCATCAAAATTATTAAATGATAATATAATGAAACAAGTTTTGAAGTGATAAGTCAAAATTAGTTATAATAAATATATGTAAAAAAAATAGTTATTAGTTATAATAATATATAACAATGTAAAACGTGATCTCTAGTCCCCCTTTCCGTTAAAAAAAAAGACATAACCCATCCCCAAAATCTAGCTGAGACAATGGTGTATCCAGCAATCTTGGAGATAGGGGTGCAACTCAATTAAAAAATAAAATAAATAAGGGTAAAAAGAAAAAACTATCCTTCAAGTTTTGCATTATTGCACTCCACCCCAAAATATTAAGTAATTTTCAGTCAGCTCCATTAGATTAATCATGGGTAATGGAATATCGATGTCTGGTAACTGAACATGAATTAATACTAATCATGGTTATTAGTGCTATGGACACGTGCTAACTTAGGGGCTGTTTGGTTTGCATTTTCATTTTTTATTTTCAATCTATTTCCTGTTTTCTGAAATTTTACGAAGGAAAAACTGAAAATGCTGAAAAGAGAAATTTTCTATTTTTAGCATTTTCAATTTTTCCTTTGTAAAATTTTAAAAAATAGAAAACAGGAAATAAAAACAAAAAATGAAAATGCAAACCAAACAGTCCCTTAAGCGTTTGAAAATCTGTGTTGGTTTCCTTTCTTTTGAGTACTTGTTCATTGTGTCTTATGCTCTGTTTTGGTTTCTTATGACAAATAATGGAAGCTACAATAGATTTTACATCATGTTAATTGGGGAGCTTATTTATGCATTTGTATTCTAATGTTGTCACATTTTAATTTAAATATGGAAGAAAATGATGTCACAATGTAAGTTATGTGGATAGTTAGAAAATACTATCACAAAGAAAAAAGAGAAATAATTAATTTGTAGGAACTAAGGAGAAGGAGCCATCAACTTCAACCCACCCAGGGTTTGAAATTGCGGACCGCAATACACGTTGCGGCCGCAATATTGCGGTTGTGGAGGGCACCGCATCCGCATCAGGCCGCAATTGTGGTGTGTTATGGAATCACAGAAAAAAATGCAACGAAACTGCAATTTGACCACAACAAACACTGTTTTACCACAACGGAAACAAAAACATTGTAATCTCATTCCGTTTTTGTCTTTTCAATCAAAAAGTAGCCATTTTTTATATTTCAAAATCAAAAAAGATAAGCCCTTCAACATTTTTACTCAGAGAATCAACATTAAACGTACCTTATTTATCCTTTTCCCTTGTGTGTCCACAGCTCCAAGCCTCCAACTCCTCAAAACCACTGAAATTTCATAGTTTTTTTATCCAGATTCCAAACTCTAAATCTGAATCAATAGGTATGAATCTTCTTTTCTCTTGAAATTTTATGATTTTTGGTAGTGCTTGAGAGGTCATTTTCGGTTCTTTTCACTTCCGTGGGTCTTGGATTTGCTTTGATTTGCTTTTGTGAAGATGAGAGATGCATAAGGAGTGGATGGGATGGGTCGAACTTCGAAGGAAGAAGAGAGGAACTGAGGAAGTAATGGGGGGGGGGAAGAAAAAGAAAAAAAGAAAAAAAAGAGGAAAGTGTCGTGTGAACAGAGGGAGTGATGAGTGTTTTGTTTCGGTCTTTTTGATGAAAAGAGAGAAATGGTGGTGGGTCTTTGGAAAGGGAAAGTTAAAGAAAAAAAAGTCAATTTAAATTACACTTAAAAAAAGTCAATTTAAAATTATTATTAAGTAACTTAAATACTTTTATATCATAATTATAATGTAAATGTTTTATTTAGCTTATTTAAAGTCTTTAAAATAAATAAAAAAACATGAACATCAGCATATGTAAAATAGAAATTAAAAGGTTTAATGATGATAATACATTTTTTTAGATTTTGTGAAAACTAAAAGTAATTTCACAACGCAACAGCCGCAATATGCGTCACAGTAGTCGTATTAGCCGCAATTGCAATGACCGTGACTGCGACCGCAACCGCAATTTCGAACCATGAACCCACCCTTAACTTGTAGAAACAAAGGAAAAAAGACGATAACAAATGGTCTGTGCCCAAGCCCCTAGGTTCTTACCATTGTTGCTACTAACCATGTTTACTTGTAGAATATTCTGTTACAATTTTCTTTAATGGCCGTTAGTGTCGTGATGTTATTTGGGGCGGAGTGCAACTATTTTATAAGAATGGGGTTCTATGTCATTCTTGCAAACCTCAAGGGAGAGACTGTTATTTATCTAATAAATAATAGAGTTTAAATACAATGGGTCGACGACCCATTGTAGATTGGGACGTTGGCGCATAATAGAACACCACATCATGCATAAGGCAGTTTTATTAAATGATTGAAAAAATGAATCAAAACCTAAATAGAAACTAGGATTGAAAAAACTGCCTTACACACGATGTGGCGTTCTATTACGCGCCGACGTTCCATTCTACAATGGGTCGTCGACCCATTGTATTTAAACTCTAAATAATAATATAAAATAAATATATTTAAAAGAGTTTAAGATTAATTTTAATCTATATTCAATGATACAATAGATTTAAGACTTTAAAAATAAGAAGCTAAATATAAAAATTTAGATCTAGGGATTCAAAAATATAAAGGTAAGGGGTCCAAAATACAATAACTCATAATAGTAAACTTTAAAGTTGAGGGGGTGTACATGCATGTAAGTGAATTTATCACTCATGGCAAAATCATGACAATCTAGTATATGGTGTTAGTATTTCTGTTGGCCAACTATGTTTTGGTCCAACAAAAAAGGATATTTTTTTGTTGTTTTTATTTAAATCATGGTTTGTGACTCAAAATTATATTAAAAAGCAATAAATGTATTTTTTTTATTGAACATTATATTTTTATTAAAAACTCAATTTATACTTTTCAAATCATCCTAACTGCAAACTAAACTTACACTTAAAAGTTGGATTAGTAAATTTTATCAATAGTTTAGTAAATTTCAAGTCGTTGACCAAAAATAGTTATTTTCTTTTTCCTTTTTCTTTACACAAAGGCAACCAATCAATTATTTTGAAAACTATTCCTTCAATTCCAAAATTATAATCATTTAAGGATTTTCACCCATATATGAAGAAGTTATTGGTTTTTATTTTGTGTAAAAGAAGTTATTAATTGTAGTAAAGTTTTATAAGAAATTGATAAAATTATCTTTATTTATGATTGGTAGATAAATGTGACAAGAGAGAAATAATTTTGTTATGCATTTATTAGATGAAAATAAAAAATAGTAATTCATTACAACTTAAAACTTGAAAATAACAATAGTTTTAAAACAAAATTTAGAAGTCTAAAATAACTAATTTTAAAATAGAGGAAGAATCTTTAATAAATAATTGAACATAAACCATTTTCCAAAGAGGAATACCATGGATTTATTGTGTTTGTGCTCAGGCCAGGGCAGTGATAAGGATAATAAATACTTTCACTAAATGTGATTGAGGATTCCGGAAAACGATTTTGATATACAGTGTCGCACTAGTTAAGGTAATTAAAAGTAAAAAAATAATTAGGTAAATGATATTTAGTCTTCTAAGAGCACTATTTAAGAACCCAAATGTAGTAAAAAGATATTAAAATGTGTAATTTTTTGTATTTCCGAGAGACGGAACAATATGCTCTTATGATTATTTTTTAACCTTAACTAAGGGCACTATATATCAAAACCCAAATAATTATAAGAATACATTATTTCGTCTCTCAGAAATACAAAAATTTACACATTCTAAAATGTTTTTACTATATTTAAGTTCTTAAATAGTGTCATTAAGGCACTAAATATCATTTACCTAGGTAGAAATTGCATATTGATTTCATCCTGACCTTACATGAACATGATGTGGAAGTTACTACCTCCGGTCCTGGTTATAAACAAAATAAAAATATAATTTGCGCCTATTAAGAAAGTTGATTACTTGTGTTTAATTCTCTTGATTTCATTCAAAAACATAAGTTTTAATTACAAAAAAATATTCTCTTTCTCATTTGGATAGGTCAAATGATACTAAATATGGAAAAAATGCTTGAAATTAACATTAAATAAGGAGAGAAAAGTTAAAATTTGCTTATATTTTAGACTAAAAAATTTTAAATTTTTTTTTTATAACTAAAAGGGAGATAGTACTACCAATAAAGTGTTGGACAAGTAGTAAGCAACTTGGTTCTCCGTAAGGATGAGGACACAAGTTCGAATCCCGAAAAGCGCACTTATTGCGAGGAGAGTAACCATAATGCTCCATCCCCGAAATTGCGAAAGCAATGTCTCCCATAATTTTTAATAACAAAAAAGGGAGATAGTGCTTGCAAGGTAAAATCCAGCAATTTACTCACCAAAACTGATAAAAAGATAAAGATATTAATGATGGATTCACAAGGTGTGTACAACACATTTTATTGGGCACAACATTCAGTCTCTTTTTTTTTTCCAACATTATCCGGAAACAAAATTCCATTTTCACACGGTAAAATAGCTCAAGGTATATTTTATATTCTGGATAAGTTAGTTATCAATGCTTAAATACTAATAATTGATGAGAAATCAACATTGCTAAATGTTGCTATTTGTGATTAATCTAATCAATCTCAAATATTTTAGTGACCGAGAAGTAAAATTTTTAGAAACAACAATGGCAAAGGATAAAGGGGTTGGCATGTGCCATGGCCTCCGAACATATTTTCGGTTTGAATTCCCGTGGAATACATTTTAGCCTATAAAAAAAATAAAATTAATCTCTCTCCTCTACATTGAAGCTGCCATTATTTTTAAATTTGTCTCATATTTCTCTCTTATCTCCACAATCTTTAATCTCTTTATTTAAAATTTTTTTCGAGATAACTATTATTTTGATTCAAACTTTTCTTCCCCTAAATTATAACGTGTCTCTACCACTGTGTTAATATATATAAAAAAAATCAAATTTAACTGATTTAATTTTAAACTTGACTGAAAAATATTACTAATTATTAATTAACAATGTGAAATTGTGAGGATCAATACTGGACGCTGGTATTTTTCTGCTTGTTTCATTTTAGAAATATTAGGAATGGTTTAACACTTAACTATCATTATTTCTTTTACCCTTATTTGACAATATCTCATTTGAATTTGTAAAAAATAGTAGGCCTCCATGGTGCACTGTGTTTTTATAGTGGAATATTCACCATGGTATATTCATTTGAGTGCGCCAATATTTTTTAACTATGTGTTTGGGTAGTCGTTTGAAAAACGTGAATCTATTAGATTTATAAGCTAAAAAAAGTTGCATTCTCGTCTGATTCTGTTTCAACCTGAAAAATTGCCTTCAAAAGTGATTTTGATTTCTAACTAAACATGTTTCAACGTGATTTTTTCCATTTTAAGATGATTTTGAGACTGAAATCACGTTAGAAACGTCAAAACAAACCCACCTTAAACATGTTGAGTTTGTACTTAATTCTATATTAAAACCTTGTTACGTTGTACTTTGAGTATTTTCAAGGCCGATTCAAGACTAAAGTCAACTAAATTCGTGCTTTAGGCTCCAAATAAATTATTTTGGCCCCCTAAATAAATTGCTCAAGTTTCGTCAGAATAATAGTTCTTCGGTTCAAATATTTTCCCATTAAGATTAATGATGTCTTAATAACTTGCAAATTTTGTTCTAAACTTTTCATGGATGTATCTTCTGGTTGTAGGTAGTGCATATCTTTCGGAAACTATATACATGATTAAGAGAAATCCTATTAAGAAGTAATGATCCCATAAGCATATTAAAACTATATACATGATTAAATAAGGGAAAGCCTATTTAGATTTTTTTTTCATAAAAAAGTAGTATAACAAGGAATTGAACTCTGTACCTGCACACACATGTCCCATGCGCTCATTAACTGAACTACATAACCGAACAAATCCTATTTAAATTAACAACATTTTTCTTTTTTTTTTATTCTTTTGAGGTTGAACTGTGAAGGGACTAAAACTGATAACTTTAGAGAACTCCATTTATGTGTCTGTGATGCAAGCAGTTGGGTCAGTGATGACCAACCAATATAGTGAAGGATGTTGTGTAAAATGACTGGGCTCATATAAAATATTTTATTAAAAAATTAATTTGTGTAAAATTTATAATTAAAGTATGTTTTCAACTAAAAAGTATTTATTTTGTTTAAATTGTAATAAAATTATAACTATGAAATTAAAATTACACACAAAAATTTTAAAAATTAGGACTACAGATATAATTTTAAATTATATTAATATTTTTATTTCATAGATGTGGCTTGCGAGTTAACTATCAAACTCGCAAGCTAAAGTCACAAATATAACTTATGATCTAAATGGGTTAATCCGCAAAACCCACTTTATTAATGATTTTCATTTTTCTTGACTCAAAATCACGCGACTCATGTATTTTGTATTTTGTGGGCCGGCTCACGGTTCAAGAATCGTATACCCAACTTTAAAGCTAGAAGAGCCTCATTTCTCAACAATCAATAAAGATTGATTAGCTCGATACTCTCGAGGACTAAATTAAAATTAGGATGTAATCAATTCTTCACTTTCTTTGTATTTATCTAGAATTACATAATAAACAAAAAAAATTTCTTTCAATAATTTGACATATTGCATATAAGATCAAGTGATCTTGCTGTTTGTATTAAATAAAATTAAAGCAAAGTTTTTCACTCTTCTTTAATTTCCTAAATACAACTGACAACATCAATTTCTAGTTTTTCTTTTGATTTATTGTTTTGCAAAAAGAAAGTAAAGCATTATGAAGAAATTATATATATCTTTTAGTAAATAAATTTTAACTTATTTTTATAAAATTTATATACTAGCTTATTAAAATATAAGTGATTTTTAACTTATTCAAATAAATATAATATAATTATTTTCTTATAAAATAACTTCTATGTAATGAGACACAATTTGTGTTTAACCTAAAAATGAAAAACATCATAACAACTTTTGGGGCATTCCGAGAATCGAACTCAGGACCTCTCGCACCCAAAGCAAGAATCATACCACTAGATTAAATGCCCAGATGCTTTTAACAACCATTACTTAATTTTATTAACTTACTCAAACAAAAAACATTTATAATTTTCAAGAATTTGCCCAAAAATACTTTTGTGTAATGCACTAAACAGTTTGCAATATTAGAGGCTGTTTGGTTTGCATTTTTATTTTCTATTTTCAGTTTTTTGAAATTTTACGAAAGAAAAACTAAAAATGCTAAAAACGAAAATTGTCTGTTTTCCGAAATTTTACAAAGGAAAAACTGAAAATGCTGAAAACAGTTTTTTCTTTGTAAAATTTCAGAAAACATAAAACACACTGAAAACAAGAAATGAAAATACAAATCAAACACCTCCTTAATATCCTAACACTTTTTATTTCCTGCAGTATAATTAAAGATAATATAATGTGTAAAATTGTTTGTATTAGCGTCCAAATATGTAGTTTTAAATCTTCAAAGAAATTCGCTTATGACAACTACTATATTTGAAATCTATCTCTACGTTGTTAACATTTTCAAAAGATAATATAATGAAACAAGTTTTGAAGAATAAGTTAAAGGTGGTTTCTCCGGTGTTTTTTTAAAATAAGGAATAAATTTGTTTTTTTATGTGGCTTCATTTAAGTAGTGACACTTGTTATAACTTATTCACGTCATCTAATTTAATATAAGTTTATAATATTGCAAACACATCCTCTCTTTTAATAACATTTACCCTAGTTTAAGCACAATATTTCTTAAAATTTCTTTATCTTTTAACAAATTAAAATGCCACGTTTACGACTAAAATTGAAATTAAACGCAAGTGGTCATGAAAACATAATCAAAGAAGTGTGAAGAATAAGTATTAAAACATAATAGTCTATTGCTACCTTCGATGTATTCACACAATAATACTATCCATCATAAAAGACAAGGAATACATTATACACAATTCTAGCAAAAGTTTTGATCGTTTTTTGGGTTTAATATGTGATTTGTAATTTTTATTTTATGTTGTTTCGATGTTATATTTAAATTATTCAAGTCAAATTGATGTAAAATATGTGTTAGTTGTCCAAGTTCTGCTATAATGTCCATAGCTATTCTTAATTGTTCTTGTTATTTCTTGATATGTATTTCTATGGTGTCTATGGTTTCATCTCTATGAAGATGATATCATGGTCTCTTATCCAATCAAATAAAAGATTTGATATGAGACAATCAGAATTCAATAAAGTTATATTCTCTATTAAAACATTTAGATTTGATAGATATTAACTTGATTTTTTTTTTAATCTAATATTTAGTTTTTATTTAAGTCTCCATTTTTTAATGAAAATATGAAATACTTACATTGTGGTTACATTATTAAAGGTGTATTTGAGCTTTAATGAATAAAAAAAAAGGAGTTTTTATTAGTTGAAGAATAAATAAATTAATGGTAAATATTATAATAAATAAAATAAGGCAAAAGTAATATTTTGGTCCCTAAACTTTAGACTAAATTTCAGTTTTGATCTCTTTTTTTTTCATATTGATTCTTTACTTATTTTTACTTTATTTTATTTCATTAAATAATTAATAAAAATGTCTAAAATAATTACTGGATATGAGAAAGAAGAAGTCAATGATAAAAAGTTTTATTATTGGCATTCTTGTTAGTTATTATTTACCAACAAAAATTAATAGAAAACGATTATATTATATTGAAAATATAAATTAAGTTACGAAGAAAAAAATAAAAGGACCAAATTAAAATTTGAGATGAAGTTACGAGACTAAAATATAAATTTAGCCATTAAAAATATGATGCTATTATTCTATAAATTTTCTCTAGTGAAAATTCATAAAACAACCCAAAAAGAAAAAAATCATTCCCATATAAATTTTAATTAATAAATCTGACACGAATAAAGCACATTTAAATAATATTATGTATTTAAATAATATTATTTTCATATAAATAATCAGTACACGCCTAAGTACACGCCTAATTACGTTGTCATCCCTATGCTCAAGTATCATTTACTTGTATTAGGTTCTTCTAAGTCTCATAATTTATTTCAGACCCAATTATGAATTATTTACGTTAAATTATTTTTGAAATACAATTTACTTCAAGTTAAACTTTTCGTTAATTATGTATTTTTCTTCTAGGTCACTTCAGACTGGAATATAAGTTATCTAGATCATGTTCTATTCGGCCTAATATTTGCTTAAGACTCAATTATTAGTTACTTATATCTATACTTATAAAACTCATACCAACCATCGACTAAGTCAAGGTTGTGGATCACTGATCGAACCACTAACTTACTTGTTGAACCGATTTAACCTAATATATGATAATATTTTATAGTTTATATTAATATTTATAAATGTAATATATATTTTACCATAAAATTTAATATACTAAAGAATTTTTGTGCACTAATCATACATTAGTACTAATGTTAATGTCGTGGATCACTGAAGATAAAACTCATACAATTATAAAATTCATATCAACCATCGACTAAGTCAAGATCGTGGATCACTGATCGAACCACTAACTTACTTGTTGAACCGATTTAACCTAATATATGATAATATTTTATAGTTTATACTAATATTTACAAATATAATATATATTTTACCAAAAAATTTAGGGTAAATAACACTTAGTACCCTTGAGGTTTGGTAATATTGCAGTCCCCCCATTTTTCACATGAAAAAGCACTCCGCCCCATTTTAACCTAACACCGTTAGTTTACTTGACAGAATTTAATAAAATATGCTATTAAACTAACTATGGTTAACCCAAATTAGTTTTTTTGTTTTTTCTCTCACTGCCCTTTTTTTCTTTTATTTATAATTATCTGTATGATAACTGTTGCACATTTTACGATAAAAACTTTAGATAAAATATATTCTTTTCTTCTAAAAATTGGAATTACTTGAATTTCTTTTTAAACTAGTAAAATTTCCTATTAAACTACTAATATTTTTAAGCAAAATATCTTCGTTGGAATTATTAGCTTATTAGATGTCTTCGTGGACCTGAATCAAAAAAGAACGCAGCTACACATTTACGTGGTACCAAATTTTTAAGCTACTAATATTTTTGAGCAAAATATCTTCGTTGGAATTATTAGCTTATTAGATGTCTTCGTGGACCTGAATCAAAAAAGAACGCAGCTACACATTTACGTGGTACCAAATTACAGATTTCATATTTAAAAAAAGAAAAAAATTACAGATTTTAGAAATTACATCTATATAGCTACATACACATTGATATCTAAAAATTGAACATGATGGTAAAAGAATATAAAATCTGCAGTTATTTTATCTAAAAATTCTGCAGTTCCTTATGTGAAAATTCTGTAATTTCATGAAACTTTGAACAAGATAATTTTATAAAAATTTTGTAATTTCTTATCTAATTATGCAATTTCATAAAAAAATCTGCAATTTCATAGAAATTCTAAAAAATTTGCAGTAATTGTATTTATGAAGGTCCACCCTTTGGAGGTTATAAAGGTGTTTCATTTTCATATTATTAGTTCCCGCGTTCCATATTAACTATGGTTAACGACAGTTAGTGATAAACTAACGGTGTGAGGTCAAAATGGGGTGGACTGCTTTTTCATGAGAAAAATGGGGGGACTACTTTTTCATGAGAAAAATGGGGGGAACTGTAATATTACCAAACCTCAAGGGTACTAAGTGTTATTTACCCTAAAATTTAATATACTAAAATTTTTTTTTGTACAAATCATACATTAGTACTAATGTTAATGTTTATACAAAATTAAAAAATATATATATTAATAACTTTAGATTGATATATAAAATTATAATTTAGATAACGTTTTTTTAAAAAAATGCGAATACATTAAAAAATTAAACTCATAAATATATTGTAATAAAAATTTTATAAATATATTTATATTATTATATTAAAATATTTTAAAATATAAATAAATTTAACATATAGTAAAATATGTGTTAGTTGTCAAATATAAAAAATTTCATAAGTATGTTTATATTATTATAATAGAAAATTTTAATTACAATATATTTATGAATTTATTTTTTAATGTATTTGCAGTTATTTTTTTTTTAAAAAAATGTTATCTACCTTATAATTTTATATATAAATCTAAATTTATCAATATTTATATATTTCAATTTTGCATAAACTTTAATTAACATTAGTACTAATATGTGATTAGTACACAAAAATTCTTTAATATATTAAATTTTACGGTAAAATATATATGATATTTGTAAATATTAGTATAAATTATAAAATATTATCGTATATCAAATTAAATTAGTTCAATCAATGACCTACTAGTTCGACCAGTGATCCACGACCTTGACCGAGTCGATGACTAGTATGAGTTTTATAACTATAAATATAATAAGCAAACATTTGGCTGAATAGAATATGAACTAGGTAACTTATACTCTAATCTAAAGCGACCCAGAAGAAAAATACATAATTAATGAATACTTTAAAAGAAAATTATATTTAAAAAATAACATAACATAAATAATTCATAATTTGGCCTGAAATAAATGATAAGACTTAGAAGGAATACAAATAATTGATACTTGAGCATAGAGATGATAACGCAATGATGCGTGTACTAGTTATTTTTATGAAAATAATATTATTTAAATACATTATATTATTTAAGTGTGCTTTATTCTTGTCAAATTTATAAATTAAAATATATATGTGAATATGTTTTTCTTATTTTATGAATTTTCACTAGAAAAAATTTGTAAAATAATATTATCATATTTTAGACTCATAACTTTATCTCAAATTTTAATTTAGTCCTTTTATTTTTTCTTCATAATCTTAATTTATATTTTCAATATAATATAATTATTTTCTATTAACTTTTGTTGATAAATAATTAACAAAAATGTCCATGATAATATTTTTTTTATCATTGTCTTCTTCTTTCTCACATCTTGCGACTATTTTAGATTTTTTTATTAATTATTTAATGAAATAACACGAAGAAAAAATAAGTAAAAAAGCCAATATGAATAAAAAAAAAAGAGATCCAAAGTAAAATTTAATGTAAAGTTTAGGGACCAAAATACTACTTTTACCTTATTTTATTTATTATAATATTCTCTATTAATTTATTTATCCTTCAACTAATAAAAACTCATTTTTTTTAATTAATTAAAGCTCAAATACACCTTTAATAATGTAACCAAAATCTAAGTATTTGATATTTTGATTAAAAAATTGAGACATAAATAAAAACTAAATATTAGATTAAAAAACAAAATCAAGTTAGTATCTACCAAATCTAAATGATTTAATAGAGAATATAACTTTATTGTATTTCTTATTGTCTCATATCAAATTTTTGATATGATTGTATAAGAGATCATGTTGCCATCTTCATAGAGATAACATCATAGACACCATAGAAATATCTATCAAGAAATAGCAAGAACAATTAAGAATAACTATGAGCATTATAGCAAAACTTGGACACCTAACACATATTTTACATCAAATTGACATGAAGAATTTAAATATAATAACATTGAAACAACATAAAAAATCACAAATCACATACTAAACTCAAAAAACTATCAAAACTTGCACTAAAATTGTGTACAAGGTATTCTGAATGAATACTTGTCTTTTATGATGGATAGTATTATTGTGTTGCGGATGGATACATCAAAAGAAGTTTTAATACTTATTATTCACCCTTCTTCAATTATTTTTTCATGATCACTTGCATATAATTTTAATTTAGTTTTAATGTTGCATTTAAATTTGTTAAAAGAAAAAAAGATAAAGAAATTTTAAGAAATATTGCGCTTAAACTAGGGTAAATGTTATTAAAAGAGAGGATGTGTTTGGAATATTATAAAGTTATATTAAATTAGATGACATGGATAAGTTATAACCAGTGTCACTACTTAAATGGAGCCACATGAAAGAACAAATTTATTCCTTATTTTGAAAGAACACCGGAAAAACCACCTAAATTAAAATTAGTTATTATAAAAAAAATAGTTATAATAAATATATGTAAAAAAATTAGTTATTAGATATAATAATAACAATGTAAAAGGTGATTGAGGTCAATCTTGTACTAACCTAACCCCCCACCCCAAAAAAAAACATAACCCAATCCCAAAATTTAACCGAGGGATTATTTTTTTATTTTTTTGTTGAACTAAGGGTATCCCCCGACTAATAGCCGAAGACTAATTCCCTCGAGACATAGAGATCACTAAAGTAGGCATTGCCTCTCCCAATAGATAATAATTCAAATGGCAAAATTTCTTAACATTAAAAATGTCAATGTATTTTCTTAATTCAGTTTGATGAATACTATTTACATTTAATCATTTATTCAAAAGTACATATGATAAAAAATTCATATTTAACCAATAACTTTTGTCTTTAAAAATTAGTCTTTTAATATCAACGAAAAAATAATCTTAATAACAAAGTATAAAATAGATAATAAGAATGGATGGAAAAAAAACAAATAATTAAAATAATAAAAAAAAAAAAAAGAAAGATGAAGGAGTTCAACCACGTCGCCTTTTCTCAATAAAATCCATCACATTAGTTTTTATTATTAACTCAAATAAATAATGACTTAAATATCGTAAAACGATCAAACCTCTCAACGTTAAAAACATCATCTTTGTAATCCAATTTTATGAAAGAGTATTACGCATAACCATTTGTTCAAAAGTACATATGAAAAAAAATCATATCTACCCATTAATTTTGTCTCGAAAGAAACTATTTTTTTACTATTAACTAAAAATAATTTTAATGGCAAAGTATAAAAATAAGAGATGCCATTGAATGGAAAAAAACAAATAATTAAAGAAAGTTGATGTGAGAAAGTTGATGTGAGTCCATCACACCATCTTTTTTATTAAAAAAATCACATCATCTATTTATAATAAAATCAAGGTTCCATTCAAGGTGGTCTCGGCAAAAAAGTCATCACCGGTGCTCCTCATATTTATAGTCATTCGATTTATGATTATTTAAATAAACAGTACAGATTAAAACTTGATAACTGAATACAAAAGTTAGACGCATAAGATAGGAAATTGCTGAACAATCTTTTTTTTTTCCAGTTATACCAGATTAGATCACATGACCGAAACCATAAACATTTTCTTTTCTCCAAGAAAACAACAGAAAGTACAAACATAGAATTAAGTATTAACATTGCTTGCGATTCACTGGAAAACAAAATATGTCTTCTTCTTCTATCTTTGTTGTATACACAGTAATCTACCACATTCACAAAGGTCCATTTTTTTAAGTAATGTCAAAATCTGCTCAATGTATTCTCAGATCTCCAATAGCACACCAGATACATTTTAATTGGCAAATAGAAAAATAAATTTTGCATCGTAAAACACCCAAAATGGCAAGAAAAAAATCGATGAACTGTTGCTGTAAGACTGAAGGACGCCTTCTAACAGAGAAGCCATGGATGAATGCTTGGACTGCTCTGCAGTCATTCAAGGTGCGACAGACAACGGCAGATGACTGCTCTGAAGGCTAGTTAGAAGATGACGATGACGGCATCGAGGTCGGAGTCAGGTGGTAGCGTAAGGCAGGGGACTGAGTGGGTGCTGATGGAGCGGAGGAGGGACGTTGGACAAGGAAGGCAGCGAACAACCCAGGTCTTTTTGCCCTGAGTTACCAATTCAAGTTTCAAAGTACAGAACCAATAAAAAAAAATCCTTGATGTTCCTTAGCTGTCATGCACTAAGCTGGGACATTTCAGAAATACAAAAATAGTTTTTCAAAAATATAAGGGCATATGATGCAAATTTTAAAAATTTTATATTATCTACAAAATCTATTATTACAAGTCATTTTTAAGTTATTACCGGTAGTCCAAAATTTGTTGTCACTACCCTAATCACATCACTTTGTATTAATGACTCAAATAATAATAACTCAAATGCCATAAAGAGTATCAAATCTTTTAATATTAAAAATGTCATTTTCTTAATTCAATTTGATAAATAGTAATTTTTCTCTGCGTAATTAATGTGAACACGTAATTCTTCCTTATATAATTATATAAATTGTATATAGTCAATAGCCACAAAATCAATCAACATGAATTAGAGTTTTGAACTTTTCATTCTACAAAATTTCTTATATATATATATAGTTATTATTATTTTTATTTGATTTGATATGAAATATATCATACTCATTTTCGCTACTTTTATAGAATAATTGCTATTTTTATAGACATTAGTTATTCGGTAAATAGTAATTCTATAGTATATACTTAAAATTTTCTTTTATTATGATTTGATATAGACTATAATAACTGCATTTATTAAAAATGAGAATTGAAAATGAGAGATGAGTTTTAACGAGAATGAATTCAATTAAATAGAAACAAAATAATGGCTTTAAAACAATTGTTTGTTTAATATGTGCAACATTGCACGGGTTAAGTATTTCAAATAAGAAATTTTTCATAGAAAAAATTAAAATTAATTGAGTTTTATATTTAACATACATTTATTATTTATATTTTAGAATTCTTATCTTGTGTCATAGTTACACAAATTAAAAAAACCTTAAAATCAGTAATTTAAAAAGACCTAAATGACTTTCATTTTTGCATTCTAACAATACACCAAAGTCTAAAGGTCGGAATAGTATTTTAATTTGATAAATAGTAACTCAGTAAGGTAAAAACAATGTTTAACTTTATTATACATTATTATAAAGGGATTTTCTAGTGAATCCCGTTCATGGAGAGGATAAAGTCATCCCTCCACTCATTACAAACAAGTCAGCTTAGGTTCATATGAGGTTTACATTATAAATTTTCATTTTTTTGCTTATCAGTCCTTATTACAATTTTTCTATTTCAGACTTTCAGTTCGTACCTTTTCAGATTAAAACAATGAGATTTTTGTATATCAGTAAATACTTAATCTTATCTTAATCCTAATAATAATTTTGTTAATAGATAGAATAATTAGTTAATTAAGATTAATCAATTAATTTTTGATTGATTAATTTTAATCAACCAATTTGTTAAAAAAAAAGAAAATAAAAGAGAGAGTGAGTTTGAGATAGAGTTCGTTGAAAATTAAATTATTGACTTAGCAAGTAATTTTTGAAAAAAAAAAGAAAAGAAAAAAAAGAAGAAAACAGAGAACATGAAGTGAGATTCAATTACTCCTCATCATTCTTCTTGTTGTCACTCCTCTTTAATTTTTTTAATTAAAAATATTCTTTTAACCATTAAAATCAAACTAAAGATAAATACTATTGAAATAATCTATTTAAAATGATAATAGACAAAAATAGAATGACAATAAACACTATATATATATACACACAAGAGATGTTGACATACAAATGAAGTTTCTCCGGCTGCAGCACTTGTACAACACATTTTTTTCATATATCTCCACTGCATTTTTTTTTGTTGACACATGTACGATGCAAGAAAGAAAAAAAGTCAAATGGCCAAAATTACTCCAAGCTGTTGGATGGTCCAACAGCAACTGCAGAGAAATATTGGAATAAAGTGTCCACACATAAGGCAAAATATAAAATATTCTCTCTGTTTCTATTTATAAGATGTTTTTTAAAAGATTTAAATATTTCTTTTTATAAGACATTTTATAATTTCTATAAAGTATTTATTACTTATTTTCTTATTTAACCCTATTAAATGCATTGACTATTTGTACTTTTCAATTGTGATTGATTAGTATAATGTTTAATGAGAGATAAAATTAATATGTTATATAATTTTTTAAAAAATCAATAAAATTAACTAAGCTTAATTATTTTTATTGGTACATATAATATTAATTAAAAATGTCTTATAATAATAAGAAAAGGACACAGTACATGGAATCTTGGCTTGGAATATGCCCTTTGGGAGACTATCAAAGAAGTTAACTGATGTGAAAATATCTTTTCAGAGATACACGATGATGCATTAACTTCTGAATTCGCCAAAATACCAGAAAAAATAAAACTCACATGGGTACACAAGTTCTCTATTTTGGCCAATCACTCGGGTATCCGTTGAAAATTAGTTATATATAAAATAATAATAATTCTTTGAGCACTATCTAATGTTTTTTGAGAAGCAAAATTTCCCAACCATAGTAAATTGTTTAAACTGTGCAAAATTAATTATAGAAGGCAAGATTATACTAATGCCCAAAGAAAAAATAGATAAAATAATGGCGTGGCTTGGGGAGGGGAGGAGGGAGAACCGTAAATGCTACAATTTGTACAGTAATATTCCCCTAAAAGTTATATCTACCATCCAGTGGAAAAATTTGTGAAAGAAAAAAAATAGAAAATGAAAGTGCATTATGCACAAAGAAACAAAAAGCATAACATTTACTTGTAGCATTTTCTCCCATATCCATTTACTTCTCGCACATGGAACCATTCAACTAGCAGGCTCGTATTTGCAAATACAGTCGTATATGTTCCCTTTAATCAACTTCTCAGCCAATCTCTGGTTTTTCACCATTGCAAGCTGCCAAACAAATATTTAAATTAATAATAAATCAAGAGGAAGAACTGTGTCAAACCAACGCCAAGAAAACCAACATAAAGTGAGAGATGACAATGCCCATAGCAGTTACAAAAGATGCCTTTTAACATGAGATAATATAACAATATTGGCTCGCGGGTAACAACAATTTGCAAGTAAGTTGACTATCGCGATATGATTAAGTACGGCACATCGATAGATTCACAGAGAAACACAAACATAAGGTTTCAAGAAATATTCGTTGTCATGAATCCATCCAAAGAATCATGATTGGTTCATCGATTCACGTAAGAACCCTAAGTAGTGGAGTCCGCATCACGAGATAATCGTCATTAAAAAGAGGAGAATAGAGTTTATAGAAGCATTCGCTCAGTAAACACCAAACTAAAACCCAAATTAGAAAACTGCAAATTTAAACTCATCTGATTGTGACAATAGCTATTAGCTATAAACCAGATGTTGTTACCTTCAAAGCGTCGCACTTAAACCGAGCATTGAGGTTGGTATGAAGAGCTCTACCCATTCCTTCCAAAATAATCTGCAGATAAAAACAAAAGCTTGATTAGAATAACTTTCTCATTGAAATTTTAAGATCAACAGTGAAGTTATCAAAGAAAGAGAATGAGCGTCCTACCAAGTCGGCATCTTTTGCAGCAGCAGCCAGCTCAGAGCTGACTTGTCTAAAGTCTATACAAGGACTACCGCACCCATTCTCAACAACCATTAAGGGGACCGAAGACGAATTTTCTGTAGAACTGTCTGAAGAATTAATCATCGCATCCACAAGCAAGCCTCCGGCTTCAGCCGCTCGCCTTAGAATGTCACAATGCTGTAAACCATAAAATGCATGGCAGTATGGAAATGAGATTTTTATAACATACATGCAAACAGTTAGAATGCAAGGAGACTCTTCACTAAGCACTAGAACTTTGACAAGCATGATGCTTTCCATCAATGCGGTGAAAAACAAAGAGGTAAATGAATGATGGCAAAGACATTCAGATGAATTTTAAAAGGAGCTCCCCAGGCATAAAACATAATAAAGATTAAATTAGAGTCCATAAGATGATAAGAATACACAAACCTTGGCAGCCTCGGCTACAATATCAGGAAGTTCCATCGCAGTCACATCGTTTAAAGCAGGAAGTGAGTTTGCAACCAGAACTACCTGTTAGAACAAGTTCATTTTTATCATGGTAACCAAAATTAAAATATGATTATTGGCATTGAAATTTGAACATAGTGACTTGCTGCCGGGTTGACATATAACCTCAAAAATTCATACAGAAGAAACCAAACCAAAGGGGGTAATTTTGCAGGCATATTTCACACTGGAGATTGTGCTACGAATAGATTTTAATATTATCTACTGACTGAGGATACAACATTGACTAGAATGTTTTTAATAAGATAAAATATTTATTAATTTTACTAATAATTGAAAGTCATTTTTTTGGAACGGAATCACTTAGATCAACTAAGTGTGGTCCAACATCGAAATTCTGAATTTCGAAAAAAATAGAAAGGGAACTCACTTCTGTTCCACGGCGGAGGAGCTCCCTTGCCAATGGAAGCATCCCTAGAACAATGTCAGCACCTGAATTATCTACGAAAAGTAAAGCCCTTCTAGGAGGGGGCAATTTCTTGTGTGCGGTCCCTAACATTCTCTCTTTGAAGACATCAAAATCATCCACCTGGATCATAGAAAAATAACGTAGCATTCAGCTCAACTATGACAAATAAATTCAGAAATCAAGTACTCCCGTCAGCGAACATGTTTAACTCCACCTACCCGCCAAGGTCTCTGCATTTTATTACGACTCATTCTGTAAATTTCAATAATAGTTCCTTTATGATAGAGATCCACACATGCACGAGATCCCCAGTCAAAGATGTTTGCAGCAAGAACACCTTCAATTAGAGTAAGTAACCTTGTTTCCTGAAGAAAACAAAGGATGCTTTCGGATTACTGGCAACACGATATGAGAAGAAAGGGTGGCTTAGGCCCTCAGCAAAACAAAAAAATACTACATATCAGTACATGAATGAGTCAGTATGGCATCAGCATTAAGCTAACTCGGGTAGTTATCCTTTTTTTGCTTTATAGGAAAGTACAATAACTGGGGATTAAACCCGAATATCCACACACACATGTTCCAATGTGCCCACCAACTGAGCTAAATAAATCATAAGACTATGTGTGAAAGAATGAATATTGACTCCTCACAACACCTTAAATTCAGAATAGTATGATACTAGCCAAACATACCTCATCCATACCATCAAGTTCCACCAACAAGTCAGGTAAAACTGCAAGTGATGCCTCATTTTCCCTATTATCCACACAAAAATAGCAAACTCGTTAAAATGATGTCAGGAGAATATAGGCGGTAACAAGGAGCTCAGAAGGAAAACTAGTTACACGTACAGTGTCAATAAAGATCACATTTTTACAGTTTCATCAAGAAAAAATAATAATTACCTCTGCTTTATACTTCTATAGGCATCAACAAACTGGAATTCTCTCAAGCACTCTTCCCTCATTTCCAATAGGTTGGCCAGGCCTAATTTCCCATATGCAGAAGGCTCCTCCATCAATCTATTCAGAATCAGTGGAAATTGATTGGTGGCAAAAACTTAAGCCAAGTAAAATCAATAAATTATAAAAGTTTATTGAACTAAACAAATACAGTAATATAAATAGTACTACATAACTGATCCCAAAGGGTAAGCATTTTGAATTGTTTTTGATTTTTTTGATAGAGTTGAAGGAGTTCTGATGGACCTGAGTAATGGGCCTCCATGCAAAACATATCACAAAAAGAGAGGAAGGAAACAGTACAAGGGTAAAAAAGGAAAATCAGAGGAATAGACTGCTATGCTTGATCCTAACAAACTGAACAGTGGCACGAAAAGAATGGAGAGGTAGATTATAGAATGTGATACAAACCAAAATTCACAGGTAGCAATATAGCAGAAATAAGCAGGTAAAATAAGAGAATGGGACTTGTATTGATTGAAACTGAAAAGGAAAATTACAGTAGAAGATATCCTTAGCAAGCTGCTATAGAGAACTCAGAGGTCCTCCATCCTTACAGAAAAACAGAATCCCTCACTCATTTCTCCCGTAACTAACTCTGCCAGCTCAGCACATCCCTACTTCCCCTTATGTTTACACTCATACACCCTCCATATTTGGGGCTTTGCTGCTGCTTCCTGGACCAAGGCTTCACGAGGAATGGGCCCAACAGAGGCTTGGGTCCTATCAGAATGGGACCAGTGGAAAGAGAACAGGGAGCTTGGGGGGTGTGGGGGAGGGTAGGAATCATTTTGGTTAAATGGTAGGGTGGCTGCAGCCGCAGGTCAGGGAAGGCACTGTTTCAATTGGAGTCTTGTTTTTTATTCAGAACTATTAAGATCGAAGTAGCCAAAGTTATATTTGTAGCAATTTTTACATGATCTATGTTCTATTTACAAGGTAAAAGCAAAATAATTCATCCCAAGAGCAGGTTCATTATGTTGAGCAATGTAAGTTGTTTATCATACTTTTGTTTTCTTCATTTTGCTAATCTGAATTTCTCAAAAACCATGAAATACACTGGTGGAGTGCATAATCCACTATAAATCCTTGCGGTTTAAAAGCTAATCCCAGTTATTCAAGATAACACAAATTTTTAAACAAAAGGGAAAAATATCTGATGGTTTTCTTACATAAGTTTGCAATAGAATAAACAAAACGACAACCATGCTTCAATGATCATAGTAAGCCATCAAAACATTAATCATGTGTGCCAATGTTACCTTGCCAAGTGGGCAGAAAAAGCATGAGCAAAAGCATCACCCCTTCTTTTGGCATCATCAGTTCCACCTTCACTTGCTACAGCCTATCATAATTTATTTGAGAATCTCACAATCAAAAACTATCTTAGAAGAAATGGGTTGAACAATTTGTCTATTCACATTTTACTTCCAACAAAATGCTTATTGTATTCAGCCCATCAACAAGCATAATGCATGACTATATGAATTTTACAAGAGAAATCATATTACGTGCTCCAACTGATTGCCAGAAAATTATGAAATTCAAAGATTAAATAATATTTTAAAGCAACAAAATGCCAATCATTTAATTTATGCCAGATACCGTACATATCAGCCGCAGACCACGTGTGGAGTCGCCACCAGCTCGAGAGAGCTCGAGAGATGGCAACTCCACTCCACTATATCCATCTATCCTATTCCTACTGTTTGTGCTAAACTTCTATTGAGTTGAGACTAGGACTTCTATTTGATCCTGAGAGTAAGAGCCACTTATTTTAACATTTCCAGCAGTCAAATAATTATGGCAAAGGCTTGTTGGTAACTTTTGGTGCATTGTGAAGTCGTCATAAGTTATAGCACTAAATACATTAAGTCAGTCAGAGGTTTTAACTTAAGAGCAATGAAGAGAGATAGGCTCTTCGACAGTTAGGAAAATATACAGTTACTTGGAGAGGAAACACCATGTTTTAAAGTTAGATTTTTTGTACTGCTTTTATGGGAGAACATGATCCTTTCAGCATCTATAGCTCAACGTTTCCTTTTTTTTTTGGTAAAGCTTAGTTGATATATCTTTCTTGTTTACCCTGGTATTTGTGTTTCTTCATATCTTAAAAGAGGGAATCTTAATCACTTCTTTTGTATTCTTTGTTTTCAATATAAAAAATTATTGATGTGTGCAAAATGATTATAAGCTTATTCAACTTATTAATTACTCCCTTTGGTCCTATTTATAATTATAATTATAATTATAAGACGTTTTCAACCGAATTACACGAACCAAGATTAGTTAACTTTATTGGTATTCTGAAAACATGTGTGAGATACCAATTTTATCCTTCATTTAATACCATGTTGGCCAATCAAAATTGAAAAGTTAAGATAGTCAGAGTATTTAATGAGAGTAAAAAAGAAAAGTGACAATAAATGCTTTATGAAAACTACAAAACATCTTATAAAAAGGACCATTAAAATCTTCTAGATGGTATCTTATAAAAAGGACCAGAGGGATTATTATATGATCACTTTTGTTGCAACAAAGGTTGTCGTTACTGTAAGCAGAATCTGGAGTTATGTTTCATGTTTTAATTACTATCCTGTGCATGGACAGGTTCAATTTTATAGTGTTTATGGCATACAAAGAAACACGACCAATGTTAAGGCTAGGGGTTTCAAATTTCAAGACAACATGATTACCTTGTCTACAAGATCTGGTAAGTGCTCTGACAAAATAGTGAACCAATATCTACATCAGATAAAAATTGTGTCAGCTAGAGAAGACTATGAAGCCATAATTAAGTATTATCTGACAATAAGTTGATTTCTTACTCTAATTCACTGGGTTCTGAGAGATCAATTGTATTTGGCTCATACCTGTACAGAGGCAATTAATTTCTGTTTAAGAAAATAAAATACTGACAACATATAATCAATCACCTTAGAAACTGAATTTTGAAAGAAGTAACAGTCGTCATTGAAGAATAAGCAAGCAAACCATAGTCAATAAAAATAAAGCAAACAGATCAAGTGACATGAGTGGTTTATCACGACTCATGACAGCAACAGAATTAAATACTGACCATTAGATCCTACATGGAAGGTCAAGACTTGTAATTGTGGACAAAAGATCTAATGATCAAGATTTGCTACTCTCACAATGAACTTCTATATTTATATGTACACATGTATGTATATATGCATAAATACAGACATGTAGCTCTCTTGAATGCAATCTAAATGATATCAACACAATGGCAGGCCATAGATGGAAAATGTTTAATGTCAGAGCAGCCAGTGCATTCAGCAATCATGCTTACAATTTTGGGTCTGCTAATAATGGAAACACCTCCAGAGTCGGTACTAAATGGAGAACACCAACATTTAGAGCACTCGCATCAGATCTAAGAGTACTTCCTTTTGACAACGGAACTTCAAAACCCCCAAGTCCAGTAGTAGTTCCAGCAAGTGGAGTCATCGGCACAGGTGCAGTAATCTCAGTTCCCTTCTGCAAAAACTTCTCCATCCACGAGATCTACATTGGAAACTCTATATCACATAAAATTTTCTAATAGATTGAGTCACTTCAGAACTTGAGAAAAGGAACTAAACAAATAACACTTAAAGGCATATCAGAGCGATAACCATTTACGAGAATTCACAACAAATGATAAAATCAATTGTAGTTAGTATCTTACGATATTAACGATTTGTATCTTAAAATGACAGAAATAATGCCCAGCGAAGCAAATCGCTGGCTGTATCCTTTTTACCTTGAATCTTACACTACAGAGTTTGAATCGCATGAATCTATGAATCTCGGATAATAATTTTTATTTAGAAGAGAGGGGGAAAGGCTGAAATGCTCTTTGGGATGTTGCCAAGAAAGATTTTGGAAGCTTTTAAACCATATTTGGTCCCCACTACTACTCTGTTTGTGTGACACGCTTGGTCCGCTTGACTTCTCTATTAGTGCAAGTGCGACAACCCCAACCCCCACTCTTTATTTTTTTAAACCTTGACCCCGCATCTTCTCAGTTTATAAACCCTATTCTGTCTCCCCATTGTTGAACCTCTTGAGTAGTCCCTTTTCATTCTTTTAGTCTTTTTGATTAGTGACTCAAATTATGGTTTATTTGAATTTGAGGTTTATATTTCTGTTTATGTTTAAATCAATTAGCTATCCAATGAGTTTTTGACTTCTAAAGGCTAGTATCATATATTGATCATGTATCTTATGATTCATGATAAGATTCGATTCATGATTTGGAAAATAGGTATCAAATTCACAATTTGCCCACCTCGATGAAAACAACCAATAATTAAAGCTTTAGAAACAACCAATAATTAAAGCTTTAGAAAACAATTCTTATTTCCTACATAAAACACCATACTTATGGTCATGTACAATGTAACCACTACTGCCTCTCCTTTGCATTCTAGTTAAAAGTATTTAGAATAGGAAACGTGAGCACTTCTGAAGCATAACAAGCTTTGCTTCTTTCCTTTTCAGTTCATAATTCCAATGTAGATTTTTTTAGTCATCTACTCATTTTCATCATTCATTTCTATGTTCTGTACTTTCTCTCTTTAGTACCTATACAAGTTGGTAGGCAATTGTTGCACAACTTGATTGAATATGATTCCAGGGGATGCTATTGAGAATCATATCAGTGGGGTTTCCCTAGTGATATTACCATAACAATTTCACGAGAATCTGCTGATACAACAAAACGGGACCTTCCTGATGGTAATGGAATTGATGCCCCCTATATTATATTTACACTAGAATTATACATGTTAGGATAAGCTTTATGCTGGAAATCTGTATTGCGGAAAAAATAAGCGAAGCATGCTGACCACATAACCAAGAAGTTTAGAAAAACATCAAAAGATTATCCATTTATCTTAAGTAGGCAACCAGAACAAATCAGACATCCCAATTCCTACTACTTGCCTTCTCATTCAAATCTCCAAGTGGTGGGCCATGAATCTTGCCTCCGGTGTACGGAGCACCCATTGGAAACCTTTCAACTAACTGATGCACCATGAGGTCATCTAAACCGTGCTTTTCATAGCTCATAAATGCACCTAAAGCTCCCAGAAATCCTTCATGACGCAAGAACATTGCTTGTGCTTCCCCCTTAGACCTAAATGAAAAATTGTATAAATGTAAATATAATAATAATAATTTAGTAAAAAGGGGAAAAAAATATTCTAGCTATATCAAGCAGTAAGGCATTTTATGTACCAGAATTGAACAGCAAAAGAAATAGTGTCCATGGTATAGGCATGACCCCTTATAAAAAATCCTCCAAAAAAGATTCGCTTCAACTTAAATCGCAATGCAGTCAAGTAAGATATCTGTACAGAGATGAAAATAACACAAATCAGTCAGGTACATGTTGGAACAGATAATGAAATAGAACATCAAAATTACTGAAGGTAGATTCCTGATAATGCTACCTTGCAGCATCCAGAACTACAGCCACAGATCATCTAAACGGATTAAATTCATTACTATCTTTTCTCTTGGTACATTATTTTCGGTTTAGGGTCAGGTTTTTTTCATAGTCATGTTTGAGCTAGGAACATTCATAGCATGGCACAGCTAGCTTTCTCAGCGAGATTGATTTTTCCCTAAATATGACTTGGACCGGAGACTAAATGAAAATACAGTAGGTATCACTTGAACCAACAATCCATTGATTCTTTAGGTTGCATCTGAATCAAAGGAAACTATCTGGAAAATCTTTTATAGGAAAAGAATAAATTTCAAAATCAACAAATTATCATATACCTTGTATATCTTGTAAGGTAAGGTTGGCAAATTTTTAAAAGGAACTAGCATAAATTTTTTAAGAAACTTCATTGCAAATATTTGAGGACAAGCCATTTATGAGTCCCCACTCTCCACCCATTTTAAGCTTAGGAGAGTTAGTCCATGACATGATATCAGATCTTCTATGTGGTAAGAGTTCAATTGTTGCTGCTCCCATTCTAATTAAAGATTGAATTTCAAAACAAGTTAGAACAGGAATGTGTATTGTCCACATTTCAATCCTGAAAGGCTTTATAACCATTCATGATCCTTCACAGGACAGCTTAAGCTCTTAATAAAATTGGTTCCAACATGAAGTACTTAAAATGAAATTTGACAATATTAATGGGCTTTTACTTTAATTTTCTATGAAGCCAGCATTGTTATTGAAAAGAACTCATTGAATCCCATTGTTTTGGCCCAACCAAATAAGTAAAAAGTTGATCCTGCTATGCAGCACAAGGGAACTCTTCAGGTTGACAGGATATGTGCTGTAAGAGTAACCCATGACCCTTTGGTTAGAATTGTAAGAACAAGGGCACTCTTCAAACATTTGTTTCAGTAGGAAAACTAAATACAAAAACCTTGAATATTTTAAATAACAGGATAAACTGAATGAAACAATATAAATTTTTAACCAATAATTTCAAGATCTGCATAAAATAGGCAGCTTATATTTATGTAAAAAAAAAAGGATATAATTGTAACTACCAGTTCACCTGGCCAATATTGTATGAAATCATCCGAAGAAGAGACAGTGATATATCTTCAGGTCTGTAGTCATCAAGTTCCTTTTTGTCTGATATTGTTTTGCCAAAACTTGAAGCAATGGTAGAAGCTGATAGGCCAATCTAGAATTTTTCTTATACCAGGGAACACTCAGTCATGTTGATAAAAAGTATCAAACGATTCAAATTTATGTAATCCATAAAGTTAGTATGGCATAATTATTTTCTCTAAAAACGAATATAAAAATGACAAAAAGAAAAACTGCAAAAAATCACCTTAGAATAGTCCAAACCACCGTAAATGTCACCAACTAGCATGTCAATAGCTCTATTATCTCCTTTCTGACTAAGCTCAAGCAACTCATCAAAGCTGGAATTATTTCAACAAAACACATTGGCTATCGTTGAAAAACTAGCAGCAGATCAAGAGAATAAGAAATCAAATGAAAATGACCTCTTGCACTTTGTTAACAGTCTTCCCAAGCCCCAATAAGTACCGCCACCAACATTTGTCCCACTAACCCTCTCAAATTTCCCATCCCCATCAACCTATGTCAACACAGGAAAAAAATCCGGATCAGAACACATTAGTCTTTATCAAACATAAGCTGTATAGATCAAAAGTTCAACAAAATTAAGAAAAAAGACAAAATGTACCTTGATCATACTAACACCAGATCCAATGTTAACTAGAAGATAAGGGAACAAATCATTAGGGTCAATTTGAACAAACTCCTTCTGGCCCTCTATGTGTGTGAAAGCTTCATGACGAATTGCCTACTAATGGTAGAACTTCTAATCAGAAATTATTTATCGCAAAAATTAAAAATATAGATCAGTCAACAAGAAAAAGTTAATAGCGTAGAACATACCATTCACATATTCCAGACCAAAGGATGAAATTATTTATAATTACAATAAAGGATTAACATGATTCCAAATAATATCTTGGTCAGAAGCAGGAAACATGCAATGTCAAGAAGGACTGTAAAGAGTAATAGCCCCCAAAGCTATATAAATATTCACATATAATAATATTTTAAGCATATTCCATCAACCAAGGTGTGAACAAAATGAAGCATCAATGAGAATGTATAAACTCCATAAAGAAGCAAAGTCAGACAGGCAACAGTTTTTCTTTCATTAATATTTTATCATTTATTGTGGAGTGCCTATTCAAAATTAAAGGCACATCCTATCCTGCATCCTCCTTATCAACCTGGTCTAAATGAAATTCAAGCAAAACAAAAAATTCAAAACAGGGAACCACCTTAAGCAAGAAATTTGCTCCTGCAACAAGACAATTCATTTCATCTTCTTTGTCAAGACTAACCCCAAGCCTTTCTTTGAAAAGGTCAGCATACTTGTACGCTCCACCACCAGTAGCCTTTGTCACAAAATGAATGCATTAGTGTAGTGATTTAACAGCACCAATACAGAAGAAAAGCAAAAACAGGGAAGTAGTACAAAACTTCCCATATTCACGGCCTTCTGAACCAGATAATGTTACAAGTAATAATACAAATAACATACGAAACAAATGGAAAAATCCTTAGTTTTTGTTATTATAAATGAGGACAAAGCAAATCAGTAATCAATTTTTCCACAAGTACTTCAATTATTCTATATGTGATAATAGCAATAAGATATAGCTTCATGCATGCAATCCAAAATAACTTATAATTGATGGTTTGAAGAAATTATATTATATGATATAATTTAATCTAGTCCCCAAATGAGCCCAAAAAAACAAAAATCAAAAGCTACCTTAATTATTCCATTCTGGTCAGCTGCACCATTAGGGTAACGTGACTCTAACCCTATAAACAGAAGGAAAAAAGTACGTAATCATCAAACATTCAGTTGCAATATAACATCAACAAGAGCTAATCCATTTCTCATTAGTTGGGTCGACACATGGATTAAGCGATCTAACAATGTTCTATGGTAAATCCTATTAATAGATTACAAATGTTCAATGTAGTTGAATGAATGCATTGGACCAACATGATTATAATGATTATAATGATTATAATGATATTGAATGCAAGGTACTATCATTCACAGAAATCAAATGTATACGAGAAGAGACTTATAAAATTAGTAATTAGTAAACTAACTAAAAATATATACCACCACAGTGAAGCTGCTTTGAATGAATGAAGTCTAAGCACTCATTGATCTTTCTTGTCTCAAACTTCACAAAGTGAAGCCTTCCACCAAGAATAGGGTAGCTTCTCCGGTTACCATTAGAAAGCCCCAGCCGCTCCTTCACACTTTTCTTCCTTTTATCGTCGGTCGATTGGTCTTCATGTCTTGAAAAGTACACCAACTTTATTAGAGATCCTGCCCATATTAGCTTAAGTTTCAGACACATTTCAGATGTTACCAACCTTTTATTTACCACAAAATTTAATTAAATTTATAATTTTATATAGAAATGATCAGTTCTATGTCGTCAAATATGAAAACAGCAAAAAGCCAAATTGGAAAATAAATAAATAAATAACCGTTACAAGTACAACTAAAATAGTATTTTGTTATTGTTTTTCCACAAAAAAGACCTTAAAGAACGCCCTAAAATGCAGAAATAAGGAAAACAAAAATAAGGGTATGAAGACCACAGAACAGGTATGGTAAGAATGAAAAAAGGGGAACAAAGTCAAAAGAGGAACTCACCTCACATCACCTCAACCTAAACCTTATATATGCAAGAAATCAGAATGCTAACAATAATTAAACAACATTACAACAATCATATTTCCTACCTCCAATGTCAAGAGCAAGATGAGACAAATCATCAGATTGATTAGGCAGCAAAATTGTAGGATACTTCTCCTCCACATTCCCCTGAATCTCAGCTTTGCTTACATCAAGTTGCGGCCTCGAACCAGACCTGTGGATTGGATTTCCCGTCGAATGAGCCATGTCTCTTTCCCCTTGACCACTTTCCAAATGTGTGCGCTTATTGTTGCTCCCTTCACTTTGACCCTCTTGGTCAATTCCAACAACTTGTTCTTCTTCTTCTTGTTGTTGTTTTTGTTGATCCTGTTCTTCTACCAATCCAGCCATTTATATCAAATCCGAACCACCCAAACCAAAACCCCACCAAACTGCTTCGTCACACCCCTAATCCCCTATATTTGGTCACTGGCCCAATCCTACATTCAAACAAACATCCAACGCATGTTTTTTATCCTTTCCTACTTCATGGCAAATAGGGCAAAAATAAAATTACTTAAATAATAAATAAATAAATAAATAAAGCTATAATTGTTGACAACCAAAAAGCATTAACAACGAAAGGGACAAACCGGGACGAATTTGTATTTTTTTACATCTACATCAACATCAATAATCAATAAACTTAATGAAAAGAAAACGTTTATACAGATTGCCGATGGAATTGCGATCTAGGGATGGTGGAATCGAATTATGGTGCATTAACACACCGGGGAAACGGATTTTGAATTCAATTAATGTATTATTTTTGAAATTCAAGTCAATGAATGACCTAGGACTTGTTATTGAAGTTCGAAAGTGCTATGTACCAAACAATTACGGAGGAAAACTCGACGATAGTACAATACCTTGGAAGGATGTGAGGATAGAGAGAAAGGGGAAGGAACGAAAGCAGTGCGTGGGGAGAGTGGCGACGCAAAACGGTGTTACGTTACGTTACGGCTCGATACGATAATATATTATTTTTGGGATGACGCGCGTCTGGTCAAAGCACTTTGGTCTTGATCCCTTATACGCGCCAATAAAGCGCGTGGTTTTGGATTACTGAGGTTTGTTTTTTTGGTACATATAAATATAAATATACTAGGTCCGGGTCTGTTCTTTCTTTTTTCTTTGTTTTTTCAAAAAAAAAAAAAAAAGACTAAGAGATGACTGAAAAACAAGATGAAAGGATTTGACTTTTAGTTTTTAGGTGTTAAGTTAGATGAAGACAGTTGATAAGAAGGTAGAATAAGCCATATAGTTAATATTTTATATTTAGCATTTTTTTAGGATTTATAATTAGTATTTTATCATTATAGTTTATATTTAAGAATTTTAATATTTTCAGAATTTTATGTAATGGGCTTAACTTAATAGAATAAGAGTTTTTTCTCCCTTTTCTATAAATATGCGGTCATGTTAATGAATTAAGATAACAAAAAAGAAATCAAATAATTTCTATGTCTTTTAGATAAATTTAACAGTATTAATAACTTAATTTCTTGATACGAAATTTTTAATTGTATCAAAAGTTGAATTTAAAGAGACAAGAAAAAAAAAAGTTCAAATTATAACCGTAAGATTATATTTGTATAATTATTAAATAATTAAATAATAAATTAAAATTGTTTGATAAAACAAACATGCATAATTAACTGAATTATATGATAAAAAAAAATACTTTAATCTCTCTTTATCATAATTTTATCTTAATTGTTTGAAGTAGGAACGGATAAAATATTTACCTAAATCTGAATCCTATCTTAAAATAAGTTTTTCTTATAAGATTAAGATAATCTTATCTAAATTCAAAAATAAATCAATTTTATTTTTTATTTATATTTTAAATTTTTATTTTATTTTAATTTTAGATATTTCAATTTTAAATTTATTTGTGAGTTCTTTAGAGTTGTTGAGATTTTAGATTTCATCTTTATCTATCCAATTATTTAACTGTTTGGATTAACAATATCTATCTACTATCATAAAGAGTTTTTTATGTAGTCTAAAGATTATTTTAAAATTTAAGTTAATAAATTAATAAATTTCAAATTCAACGTATAAGTCAGTGATTAGGGGTTTGGAGTTTAGGATTTGGGATTATTGTGGGGGGTTTTAGGGTTTGTGTTAGGGAGTAGTGTTTAGGATGTATAGTTTAGGGGTTAGGGTTTTGGATTTAAGTTTAGTGTTTAGAATTTTTTTGTTTTGTAACAAGTGTTTAGAGTTTGCAGTTAATTTTTAATTTTGATATAAAAACTTAAATTGAAAAATAACTTTATTTTCTTGTTCTTTTATTTTTTCAATTTTTTCTTATTAAATTTTTATATAAAAGCTTAAATTGAAATAAGAAAAGAAAACAACTTTTTTTATTTTCTCTTTTTGTCCTTTGTTCAAAGACTGAGATTAAATTATGAAATAAGAGTATTTCTTTACTTTTATATTTTTAATTTATTTTCAAAATAAAATTTAAATCAGTTTAACGTTATATTTATAAGAGTTAAAAGCTTTTTGCCCCCTTAATTATTTACTCCATCCGTTATCGAATATAAGTCATTTTTGGAAAATTCCTATATTATTTTTTATAAGCAAATTTAACTACATTCACTTGCATTTAATGAAAGTTTATGTAAACTACTCTCCACTCAATTCACTCACTCATTATTGCTGTGGTTATAAAGTGGAGAGAATATAACATGACAAAAGTCATTGTAAAAAAATCCATTGTTTTTTAGATAGTTCCAAAGAGCATCCCTATCCATTATCAATCTCCAAACCATCTTCATCATATATGTTTGTTTATCTCTCTAGAATGATGGATACCTGAACCATCATTCACTTTATGCGAGCAAACTTAGTCCCATTGAACAAGATGAACCTTCCTCCGAGTCTCATTAAACCCCCTCTATATGAAGTTCTTATACAGCTTGTCCAACTCATCATATAATAGCACGCGAAAGAAGAGTTGTTTTCTTTGAAAATGTTTTTCAAAATACAACCAAACATGTTTTTAGCCATATTTTTAGTTTCTTTAAAAATGGAAACAAAAAATATGCAAACCAAACAGGACCTTAATGATTAATGCATCCCTCCATGGAGCACATAGTCCTGATTGAAACTTTTCATCCAAATAAATCTTTGTCTTGAGCTTGTTACCATCCCTAAAAACGATCTTAGCTAAGTTAGAACCCAGCATATCCATCTTTTGCCGAGTAAGTGGTACCTCCTTATTACCCAATACCATATCCCAAAAAGAGTGCAACTCTATTCCCTTTGTAGCATTATCCGCGAGTGTTTTCTCCTTGTTCGAAAGCTCTCCAAGCAAGGTAGTACCATCCACAGCAGAGAACTCAAAACTCTTATCTCTCTCCATTACTAAAATCTTATCAGTTGCAATTTAATGATGAAATAATGATTCCACCCTTATTTATTAAATTAACACACCCTGTATTAATAAAGTTTTGGGTTAAATATGTTTTTTGTCCTTAAACTTTAATAAAAATTTATTTTTAGTCCCTGAACTTTAAAACGTCGATTTTTAGTCCTGAACTTTTAAAAAGTTTACTTTTAGTCTCTCCGTACAATTTTTGGTGACGTGACAAATTGAGGGCCCTTTATCAATCCACTATAAGCAGATCACATTCCCACATCACCAAATAATGTACGGAGAGGCTAAAAATGAATTTTTTTCAAAGTCCAGAGACTAAAAACCAACATTTTAAAGTTCAGGAACTAAAACATATTTAACCCATAATCTTTTTACAATTTGCTTTTTCATCTAAATTGAAAGTTAAATTTGACTGAATGCTTAATAATAAGATTACGTTGTGTAAACTAATTTTCAATGTTGGCGTGGCTTGGTCTTCTATCTAATATTCTAATGCTACATGTGACTTGTGGAGATAAACCTCAATGTTTGCATATTCTAGAGTCTGAATATTCAAATTTTCATATATATTAAAAATTTATAGCTTTTTTTAATTCGACAAAAATGTTATTGATTGAGAGCCGTAATAGCATTGCATAAAAGGAACATGAACTCAACATAAAATAGTTATTGAAGCTTCCTAAACAGAGGTCTAATACAAAGTTGTAAGGTAAATGCGAAAGATTTCCAAAACTCTTAAGCAAATTCATGCAACCAAAGTGTTGGACTTTTAAATCTGCATATTCAACAACAAAACTAAAGTGGCAATTTTTTTTAAAAAAAAAAACACTAAAATGGCAATTGCAAGAACAAAAAAAGAAATGAAATAATGGTGAAAACTTGCCTTTATAGTTGGTAAATAGTAGGATATGATTAATATTAGGTTTATTTTAACTTTTAATTCGGACTGAAAAGAAAAAGTATAATGAATTATATTAAACGATGATGCATTATACTGAATTTAGTAAATGTGGGTGGAAATTAAAGTGCAACTAGATTAATATTTAAGGGGTGCAATAGCTTTTCACCCTATTAATAAAATAGAATTTGTTTGACTGATAAAAAACAAAAAGGAATTTATAAGATTTGAACGGTTTAGTATTATATTAATAACTAGAGTAGTGCATGTGCGATGCACGGAAATAAAAATAATAAAAATGATTAATTTTGAATACAAATCTTTTAAAATGGTTAAAAGCTAAAGTTTATAAGAGTTGCATAAAGATGCATATGTCTGAATTATAATATAATGTACATTAAGACGTTAAATTAAACTAAACTAAATGTTTACAATGTATGCATGTCCTTGTAATAGTTTCGATATTTTTGTCATCGTTTCGATATTAAATTAGTTCTTAAAAAATATAAAAAATTTAAAAAATTAGTTTATAACAATTCAAATCAATATCAAATTAATTAATCCCTACAAAATTAACCAGGTTAGAAATTACTCATTTATTATTAATTTAATCATATGTATATTTTTGTCATCAAATTAGTTCCACCAAAATTATAACATCAAGAAATTACTTTATTAATTCACAAATAAATAGTTTAATGTTTGTTTGGGAAATGATTGAGTTGAAAGAAAATTGATTTTGAAAGCCAAAATCGATTTTGGTTGATAAATAGTTGTTTGGTTATCAATGGGGAAAAAATCAAAAATTGATTTTGGGTTGCCAAAATCAATTTTGGCTGAAGCAGGGTGAAACTTCCTTTTACGTTAGGCTGAAAAATTTACACTGTGTTTTTACTCAAAACTTACTTTTAACAAAAAAAATGTCTAAACATAAAGCACGTTACTTTAAAATCAATTTTACACAAAATCAATTCTATAAAATCACGTTGATCCAAAATTAATTCTACCACCGCTAAACCAAACACATACTTAGTCACTGTGTTAGTTTTGACATTGATTTAGTAGCTGAAATATTAATAAATTTCCCAAATTAGGTCCCCAAAATGTTTAGAAGACTTAAAAATTGGTTTTTAATTATTTAAACTAATATGACATAAGTACCTTGAAAATTAACCACGTTAGAAATAATTCATTCATTATTAATTTATTTGTTGATAAAATTTTTTCTTTAAATTAGTCCCTCTAAGAATTATAACATCAATAAATTATTTTATAAATTCACTCATAACCAATTTAGTCTCTCTGTTAGTTGACATCAAATGAATCCCTAAATTATTTATAAGACTAAAAAAATTGGTTCTTAAAGATTTAAACTAATACCAAATTAGACCTTAAACAATTAACTACAATGGGAATTAATTATTTAATTATTTATTTATATAATTATTAAGTTATAAAAAATCAATAATAACCAATTTAGTCTCTAATATAGTTTCATATGAAATTAGTCCCTGAAAAATTTAAAAGACTTATAAATTTTTTTAACGATTTAAACTAATATCATATTAATCCATAAAAATATTTCGATGATTATATAATCAGTTATTTTGGTTTGATATTCCCAATTTAGTACTCTCTCCATTTCAAAATATAAGCTCCTAGTCATCTTTTTTCATGTTTCATATTATAAGTTCCTGTACAAAATACAAGTCAAATTTGTTAATTTTTTCAAAATTTACCCTTTATTAAAAGAACTCACTAAAAATATTTAGGTGTAAAGAACAGAATAGGATGAAACGGAATGAAACAGAACATAACTATATATTGTGTTTGGTGACTATGAAACAGAAACATAACTGTGAACAAAACTGGACCATAAGTATTATTTTGTATTTAATGTGCATTAAAATATAGAAAATACTTTTTTGTAATACATATAAAATTTCACTTTACTTGATGGAAAGTATAAAATTAAAAAAAAAGTATATTTTTTAATTTTTTTTAAAATTATGAGTATAACTAAATAATAATTTTAAAATATATTAATTTTTGTATTAATATTTTATGAAAAAAATAAATTATTAAATACAAACTTCTCTCAATAAATACAATTATTAAATATATTTTTTTACATAAATTTTTAAAAATCGGGCAGCCAAAGAACAAATGAGTCGCTGACTCCAGGAAATGTTTACAACTGCAAGCAACGCACAAGATTCTTCCGCCAAAATGTTGCCGCGCCTCAACAAATGTGTTTTTGCCAGAAGTCTATCCTTTGAGAGTTTCCAAATGAAAGCACACACTTTTGGTGGAGCAATGAAATTCCATAAATTCTCGTAGAACGGAGAGGACTGAACCTCTGACACATTTGCATGGGCAACATATGCTAAGGAGACCGAGTAGACACCAAAGTTATGACCAAACCACTTCCACGAATCCTCAAATCATCCTGTAGAGACAAAGAAACGAACTGGGACAAGAAATTATTTAATAATTCCAATTCCGACACAAATAAACTTCTTCTTAAATTCCCCTTCCAAACCACCACTCGATCCCGAAAATCTAGCAAATAAAAAATAAGAGTGTCCTTATTCACAGTATCATCATACAATCTTTCCAAAATTACTTTAAAAGTAGAATCCCCAAACTACCTATCAGTCCAGAATCTAGTATTTTTACCATTACCCACCAATTTCCGAATGTTACCACCTAACCAACCCTCTTCCTTACCCAAAGCATATAAATCTTGCCACCACGAAGTTGCCCCACTAAAACCCCTATAACCTTCCTCCATATTAGAGATATATAGTTAGTAGTATTTCACCCCTTCTCCTTCATGTATATAAGCACTAGTTATGCTCCATTTGTAATCACTTTACATTACATCAATAAATCTATTTTACATTTTCTCCTTCAATTAATTTCTCTCACCTTTAGATCATAAACTCTGTTATAGTATCAGAGAGATATCACCCTCCTTGAGGGGAATCTCTTCTACTGTGCAACAGAGAGGAAATCTCATTCTCTCTCTCCCAAAATCCCTTTCTTCTCTCACGTCACTTTCTTCCTCTCTCTTCACTTTCCCTTTCTTCTTTGCCACTTTATTTCTCTGTTTCTTTCACACAAAAACCTAAAATTCCCAAAAATTCCTTCTCTATCGCAAAGAACCATCGTTGTCGCCGCTCTCTGACGACGACGCCCTTTCACCGGCTTCGTTCTTGGCCTTCTTCACAGCCTCTGACGGTGTTGTTCTCTTCGTCAACGACTCTGCGGTTCCGATCGTTCATCGTTCTTGGTCTCTATTTCTTTGGCGTTTCTTCACCGCCTATAACGCCGTCATTCTCGTCTTTCTCCGGTTGCTGGCAACGTCGTGGCTGAAGCTCTCTGCCTTTGGGGTTTCACGGAGCCGTTTCTTGTTCTATGTTCTCCGGTTGCTTCGATCTGGTGTCGCCGCCGTGATTAGTCACTGAAGAAATCAATCATCCGCCATAGACCCTATTCATCGCCGGCTTTCTCTTTTGTTACTGTAAGTAAGATCAAGCTTTCTTGCAATTCTCGTTTGAGGTCTCATTGTCATCCGTGAAGAACATTAGCTCCGGATCAGAACACGTTGTCACCTTCAATTTCGTTTGTTTTTGGTGAGTTTTAATAGGGATTTTTCTTCCAACGCAACTGTGTTGTAATCTGTTGGCAGAATTTTCATTCCATCGCCAGTTTTTTCTGCCATTCTCACGATGATCCTGAAATTTTTTGTTACTCCAACAAACTATATTTTGAGGAAATCACCCTGTTCCAAAAATCTCCCACCTCCGTTTTAAACCTCCACACCCACTTATCGAGAAGCGCCTCATTAAACCACAACAATCTCATGATACCCAACCCACCTTCCTCTTTCTTACGACACACAACGTCCCACGCCACCCAACACACCTTATTACTATGATTAACCCCACCCCCAAAGAAACTGTTTAAACAAAGACTCAAGGGATGAGATGATACCCGATGGATCCTTGAAGAAGGAAAGATAAAAGATCGGTAAAGCAGTGAGAACATAATTGACAAGAGCAATTCGACCACCAAGAGAGAGGTGCTTACTAGACCATGAAGCCAAGTGATTACAAACCTTCTTGACAATAGGGTACCAGGTAGACAGCCTTTTATGATTAGCCCCAATCGGAAGGCCTAAGTAAACAAAAGGCAATATACCATGCCTACAACCCAAAAAATGTGCCACCTTCTCCTGTCTAAGAGAGTCCACATTCACAGGCATAACCTGACTCTTATGAAAATTTACCTTTAAACCTGATGCCATCTCGAACCAACAGAACAGAGATTTAATGGCCTAAATATTACGGTCATTATTCTGACACACCAATAAGGTATCATTCACAAATTGTAGGTGCAACACAATCACCTCCTCCGACCCTACGGGAATACCAGAAAACAACTGCAAGTCCTTCTCCTACTCAATCATGGCACTAAGACCTTCCAGCACAATTAAAAACAAAAACAGAGATAACGGATCCCCTGCCTCAAACCTCTAGAGGGAGTGAATTCAACTGACGGTGTCCCATTTATCAAGACAGAGATAGGAGATGAAACTAGACATTCGCGAATCCTTCGTCTCCAAATCTCACTGAAGTCCATCCTCTCCATCATATACAATAGAAAATTCCAACTACCAGAGTCATACGCTTTTTCAAAATCAACTTTGAAAAGAACACCCTCCATTCTTTTTTACTTCAATTCATGAACAACTCCATTCGCTACTATCACACTATCAAGGATCTATCTGTCTTCAACTAATGCCGATTGTTGATCCAAAATTAAAACATGAATAACCTCCCTTAATATTTTTGCTAAAATCTTCGCCAGTACCTTATACATACAACCGATGAGAGAAATCAGACGATAATCTTGAATACGCTGGGGACTGGCCATTTTAGGGATGAGAACTACGAAATAACTATTGCATCCTTTAGCCAACTTTCTAGGGCAATGAAAATAATCCAGAAAACACAAGAAATCAGATTTCACCACGTTCCAAAACTGTTTCAGAAACATAAAGTTGATATCGTCGAGACCTGGACTCTTCTAGCTTCTGCAATTCCAAATTGTTGTCTTTACCTCATCCTCTTAAAAAAGAAGCATCTAAACGATATCAACAGCACCTAAACTGCGAATGGGAATCCCATCCAACAGAAAGAAGGACCGGAAGAGGCAGAAAACAATTCTAAAAAATAGGATTTTACCGCAAGCTTCACCCCATCGACCTCCACTTCCCTAATCCCATTAACAACCACACTCAGAATTTCATTCCTCTTTTGTCTACCCTGAATACAATGATGAATGTAGTTGGAATTAACATCACCTTGGGATAGTCACGTCAATCTTGATTTTTGAAACAGTTGAGATTCTTTTATCTTCGAAAACGGAAACAAACGAGCCATAGTCTCTTTTCTCAACGAAACCTCCTCTGAAGATAAACCATCCTGTTCACTTTTCAAATCAAGCAACTCCAAATACTTTCTTGCCTCTTCAATTTTTACATCTAAATTACCAATATGTGAAGTGTGCCACTTCTTAATCAAGTAACAAATTTGTTTTAGCTTTTCTTTCAACACAAAGCAACCCCATCCACTTACTTGTATATTTTTCCATGATTTTAACACAAATCCTTCAAAACCATCGAGAGCAATCCATCACCGGAAATGGATTTGGGCCCAATCCAAAGAAGATTGACGCAACACAATGCCACATTGATGTGTAAACCCACAACTCCAACGCCATTGAACAATGTTAGGCCACTTCAAAAACTAAGCCTCAAACATGAGAAATATGTCGAGCCTACTAATGAAGAGAAATCACTTTTATACCAAGTCCAACGACGCCCAATTAAAGGAAGATCAATGACGCCAATATGTGAAATAAAATTCTCAAAAGGAGACATATCCAAACGCCTTTGAGCAGAGTCCGAATGCAACCCCGGCGCTCTGAAGCATGACTAACACAAATGAAATCACACGTAATGCAAAAATGATCAAACACCGAATCATGAATGACTGCCGCTAACTCTTCCCACAAGGAACGTCTAGAATTAACAACACATGGAGCATAAACATTAATAATTAACACTTCTTCGCCATTTGCTTTCCATAAACCATAAATGCCAATAAAATGACTCCCCTCAAACTAATTACACAACTCAAAACTATCAAGAGACAATAAGGTCAATAGGCCACCAGAATTACTAGAGGGTGGTTTGTGAGTCCAACCGACATTATCAGAACCCCAGATTAATTTACACAAGGAACTATCCACAAACTCCTTCTTAGTATCCGGAATGCATATAAGGTCCAAGTTTTCCTTCCTAATCACCTCCTTCAATTCTTTCTTCTTGAGACTCCCTCCCACACCCTGAATATTGTAACTAGCAATCTTCATTAATACCATTGCTAACCCCCTTCTCGAATGAGACATGAAATTATTAGACAAAATAACATTCTCACCTCTACCATTAGAAACTTTCCTAAGTGTCTTCCTCTAATTTCTTCAAATGAGCTCTCACACACTCCCTGTCAACGTTAGCCAACAATCCCAATTTTTCTCCAAAAGTCAAAATCCCTTATGTGCGGTCACCCACGCCCAAAGCAGTAAGATTGGTATCTTCCTTAGACGAACCAATGCCACCACTCCCAGAGCTGGTAGACACCGAAATTGAACGCAATTCTTTCTCACGAGCTCGACAAAGAAAATTGCATTTCTTGCTTGAATCTTAGCCTTTTTATTACGGCTTAGATGATGCACTGTTTCCAAATGCCAAGATTCAGAGCAATCGTCGCTGTCGTTGAAAACTGAGTTATCACCCGGAAGGAACACCTGAGCATCCCTCTTAGAATGGTCGCTTGCTAAAAGAGAAGAGCGAGATCCCTTATTAGCCGAGACCTCCGCGCGAGTAGCAACGAAACAATCCATCTCAAATTCACTCATGTGAGAAGATGACGACAACGAGGCTGAGAACCAACCAAGTGACCGCAATGCCATCTTCGACCCTTTCTTCCCCAACAGACCCACTATCAAGAGGCCCATTAAAGCGTTGATCAATAATCTCCTTGACTCGATTTTGGTGGGCCAAAAAAGAGTTTGACATAGGCCCATTATTGCGTGGCACCAAAAAATCCGCATCAGAATTTTTTTTCCCCAAGGAAAGATCACCATCCACAGGGAGCTCTGAATGTGAATGATACGATGAATTAGTATCCTTATTTTTAGCGATTTAGTCTTGAATCAAATGATTAACAAAATCATCCTCCTTTAATTCCGCACCATCATTAATGGCCCAATTTGAATTTTTAGACGAATCTGAAACAGACAGATCATCAGGATCCACGCCGAGGACTTGTCGCTGGGAAAACGACGCCGCTGCTGAAGCTCCATTAATGCCAACATGATGGCACGAAGCATGAGATAGTTCCTCAAACACAGACACGACAAAATCCTCACCGTCAATGATAATATTCACTAGAGCACTAATAGGTTCATGAGCATGAGAAATTAACAAAACACGAGCCACATCTAATTTTTGAAATGAACTAGTTGCCTCGTCCATGCTAACGAATTCGCCAAAGGAAGACGTCACTAGCTTGAAAAACCCACCATCCCAAGCATGCAAAGGGACACCATACACCCTCACCCACACTCTTCGACAACCCAACATTTCCTTAGGATTCCATTTACGTATGTTAGAGAGCCATTTTTCGAAATGTCCTTTGCATCTCTACATAAACGATCAAAGTCTTCACCTTCAACTGGTTGAATGAACATTAAGTTGCCTCCCATTAACATTACCAACACCATAGAGATACCTTCCTCACGCAAACCGTCTGCAACTTCATAGAGTCATCTCAATGAAATAGAACACGTACAAAGCAGCAATTTTAGCAACTGCAATGAACTGGGTCCAACTCAAACCGCAGCCCCTTTCACTCCTCAACACAAAGATTGTACTCTTCTTGGAAAGACCGCCCCTTCTCCACATTCAATGATTACTTCAAACCCACGTTACTATGGCCCTTTACAACTTCCACCCATTTTTGGCCGACTACCTTGGCAAAACCAGTTCTAAAAACACCATGATTAGAAGCAACATGGGACACAACCAGAGCCTTCCTTCTACCCTCCTCTCTAGAAAACCGAGATACGTTAACCCAGAGCTTATACGAACCTATCCACACTTGGTCAAGAATTCTTTCCAAATTGTTTATGTTAACAAACTCCGACAAACGAACGAACCCAAACCGCTTATCGAACTCATTACATTTCTTCAGAATAAAGACATCAGGCACCCGACCACAAGACGAGAATCTTCCACCCTAAGGTCATCAGGAAAGTTGGTGAAATAGAAGCTAACTGATTGCTGAACCACAAAGTGTAAGTAACCCTTTCTTGCCCTAACCAAACGCTAGTCTACGACACCTCTCTCTCTCTGAAGCCCAAAGCCTTGTCTCTGAAACCACTAACCGATCTTGTAGCTTTCCTCCTTTGCGAACCCACAACAGTCCACCCATGCCCTTTTTCTTTCTCTCTCTCTAGATTTTTCTCTCATCTCTTACCTATATTTCCTATTTTTTTAAAAAAATAATTTATATTAGTTGGATTCCTTTCTTTAAAAAAATCACTGAATCAAGGAGCATTTTTCAATTAGGAACTTTAGGATCCATGTACGAGATAGTGAGTTTATATTTAAATCAGGGTAAAATTGGAATAGAGTAATTAATTTTTTAAAATTCTATACAATAACTATTTTTTTAAACTGTGTGAAAAATGGTTAAGGACTTATATTTAGAAACGGAGGGAGTATAATTTATTTCATGCTTTAAATGTCTTGGTAACTGTCCTTCATGCTTAAAGCCTTATTTTCCCAATACACCTGTTCATTTTTTGCCATAATTGATATATGCTTGGTGAGTGATCACAATTTTGTTTCCATAAGTCTATGGTAGCGTTTGGCAGACATGCTTGAACAGAATAGTACACTGTGTACTGTTCCCTGTTTGGTGCATCAGTAGAGACGAACGGAACAGGATGCTGTGGGACAGATTGGTTCCTATGAAAAAGGTGGAACAGAAGAGAACAAAACAAAACAACACACCGAAGAATTATCATTATTTTCCTAGAGTCATTTTTTTCTTAAACCTTATATTATTTTTTTCCAACAAAAAAATTAATTTTTTAAAAAAATTTACATAATAAAAATATATTCAACATAATTTATGTTTAAGAATTATTTTAAATAATTGTATTTATTGAGAGAAATTTGTATTTAATAATGTATTTTTTTCATTAAATATTAATAAAAAATTAATATATTTTAAAATTATTATTTAGTTATACTCATAATTTTTTTAAAAAGAAATTTAAAAAAATATACTTTTTATTTTCCATTAATTTTATACTTTTTATCAAGTAAATTAAAATTTTATATGTATTATAAAAAAAATATTTTTTATATTTTAATATGCACTAAATACAAAATAATACACATGGTTCTGTTCTGTTTCATGGTCAGCAAACACAGTACACAGTTCTATTTTGTCGTATTCCGTTTAGTTTCATTCTGTTCTGTACCGTCTCATTCCATTCTATTCTATACCGTTACCAAACACTACATAAATGATCACGAAGTGGTACTGAGCATCATTTCATAGCTTCTCAACTTTTGTGCGTCTATACTCTATACTCTTAGTCTTGAGTGCATTATTTAAAATCAAGAGTCAGTCTTGAGTGCATTATTTAAAATCAAGAGTCACTAAAATAAGATATAAAGCTGCTTTCAATACCCAAAATATTAACGCCTATTACTTTCAAGAAATTAATATAATTTCATTACTTGTACTTAGGGGTGGCAAAATGGGCCTGGCCTAACGGGCCGACCCACATAACCCTCTATTTATACGTGAGGCGGACTATATAAAAGCAGCCCACTGGCCCGCATAACCCGCACTTTTGACGGGCCAACATTTGTTTGGGACGGGCTAGCCTGCAGGCTCATTTGTAAAAAAAAACTTAAATTTTGAATAAGTTATAGACAAAAAAAATTGAACCAAGCCTTTTTTGGTTTTTGGTGTCGCTTTGTTCCATTAAAAATAATAAACACACAAAGACAAAGAGATAGAGTGAGACATCCAGTTCTACATTTGTTTATTATGAAGCTAACATAAATTTCTTATATTATTGTGAAAACAATATATTATAAATTTTTTAGATCTTTTGAATAATTAATATTATTATTTTTATATAATATTGAAATTAATATGATTTTTTAAAGTTTTTTTAGAATATTTTTTTATTCTTTTTTAAAGAGATAATGAGATTTATGAATTTTTAATATTTTTAGATTCTTTTTTTAAATTTAATTGGTGGGCTATGCGGGCTAGCCTGCAACCCACATAACCCTTCATAAAGCAGGTTAGGCTGAAGAAATGGGCCCATTTTCCTCCGCGGGCTGGCCCGTCCCGCCTCGCATTTTTGCGGGCCAGCCGAGGGGCGGGCTGGCCCGCATTGCCACCCCTACTTGTACTTCATCTGTTCTTTATTATAAGACGTTTTCAACTATATTACACATACCAATAAAAGTAGTTAAGTTTATTTAATTTTATTGGTTTTGTAAAAGATTATATAAGATACCAATTTTATCCCTCATTAAACAATGTGCTAACCAATTACAATTAAAAAATACAAATAATCAATGCATTTAATAGGGGTAAATAAAATAACAAGTAATAAATGTTTTATAGAAACTATAAAACGTCTTATAAAAGAAACATCAAAACCTTCTAAAAAACGTCTTATAAATAAAAACAGAAGCAATAATTCTTCGTACTATAATTTTAACAAGCATTTATTACATTTTTTCATATTTTCAAGATGCTTTTAATTATTCCTCATATTCTTTCCATATTCTAAATCACATACATAATTAAATGTAGGTTGTAAACCCTTTAGGAGTGATCAAATGCTTGACCTGCACATATTCAAAAGTAATGTATATTTTATTAATTTATTATATTCTCCATTAGATATTAATTAATAAAGCCATTGAAAATAAAAAAATAAATAAATCCTTAGCCTGTATATACCGATAAGCAATGATATATTATATCATATTATATTATATTATATTTACTTATGGTCTCCCTTTATTATTAAATCTATCCTAAACCCATTAAAAATACTAGATATAGATATAGATATAACTTAATACTCCCTCCGTCCCATAATATAAGTCCCAACTAATATTTCATTAAGTTTAAAAAAAGTGGTTAAATTATTGGAATTTAAAGTATTAAGTAGACTATTTAGATCTTACACCAATTAAATTTAAACACAATTTTTTTCTATTGGTTGAATGACTTTGAAAGTTAAAAAATCACAATAAATATTTTTTATTTTATATGTAGATACTTATATTATAAGACATTACATTTTAGTAGTTGAGACTTATATTATAGGACGGAATTACCTTTGAATAGTCACAGCTTCCCAAAACAACTTTCTCATTAAATTACCATCCCTTCAATTTTAATGCTAGTGGATAGACTTGTTGACCACAAAAACGTGGCAAATAACAATAATGAGTCATAAATAAATATAATCAACAAAACAAAAAATAATAAAGTATAGTAATTTATTTTTTGACTTAAAATTTTCCATCGAATTAGAATAGATTTCATGTTAATAATATATAATATCATAATATATATATTTATATATGATATATAATAATTAAAAATATGAAATAATTATTTTTATAAAATTACATTTATTTTTGTAAATGTCAACTCAAAATTTTACAGATTAATTTTGGGACTGTTCAAATTTAAAATTATATAGAAACAAAAACGTGAGGTTAAGACCCTCTCTAATAAAGAGGTGCTTAACTAGGTTATTATAAATTAATTTATTATATTTTGCCAGGTTTCACTTGTATATAACATTTTATCAATTTAAACACCTAAAGCTCTCTAATGTCTTTAAATAAACACTTCAGATAGGGTCCACATGTACCCATGAATTAACTCTCATTTATTTTTTTTATTTTTAATATAAATTAGGCTCACCCTTTCTATAAGAACCAGGTTAAGCAACTTTGTTAAACATTTTATTCTACATCAACATACTCCAAAGAAAATGGGTGTTTAACTGCGGTGCTTAAATAATAAGAACTCATTTACTCACCCCATTAGAGATGGTCTAACAACAATTGTGTTATCTAAAAAACTGTTAATATTGATAACGATTGATATTCTCTTATGTTTGTTTAAGTATCAGATAAACTCTTATGTTAATTTAAAATGTGTATAAAATTTATGTAATCAAACGGCATTGATATGCCCGGTTGTGGGTTTAATTTTGATATTAAAGAGTCACATAATAACTTTTGTTTTTACACTAATATTTTAATAAGATTTATTTAAACTTTTAAATTAATCAAATTTTTAGTTCATGTTTGAACAATAGAAAAAAGACACTGTAATCAAATTTTGATATGAGAATATTTAACGACTATTATAATTTAATAAAATAAAAAAGAAATGACTACCAAATTACTTGATAAATTAAAAGTGTACTAATATAATTAACAGAGTTAGCTTTACTTGTTTTGATTAAAAAATAACTAAGAAATATATATTTTGGTATATTACCATCGCTATATTACCAAATAACACCAATTTCAAAAAAAATGAAATAAAAAGTACATTATATTTCGATCCTTAGATGAATTAGATGAATTGTAGAACGATCTTCTTGAGATACACTGAAAATGATATTTTAATCGATTGAAATAACACAATTTAAACAAAATTGCGATCATCCTTTGCTTAAATAAGCCTCAAGTGTTCGAGATCTTGACAATAAACGACGGAATCCTTAATAGAAACTACATTTAGAAAAAAAATTATAAGAATAATCCAACGAATAAATAAAGAATAAATGAAAGTTACGAAAAAAACACAAACCTAAGGAAAAACATAATAAACTCACAATTTATCACTATAATGTTAGTGAAAGTCTGATCTCAGAACATGGTTTTAATGAAAAGTGAGAAGAGGAATAAAGTCTTACTATCTCAGAACATGGTTTTATAGGGAAGTTTTGGGAATAGTTGAAAGTTGGCAGTAGAACTAATTAAATTGAATATTAAAGGATTTGAAATGAAATAAACTTAAATACTGAATAGGTGTATCGGGGAGAGGGATGAAATAAAGTCTAAAGAATTGGGAAAAGCAAAACGAATTAATAACATAAAGGGGTCTTAGAATCATGAATTTTTATTCAATAATAATTCATGAATTAAAAAAATGAAAATGAAGAGGTGTATAGGGAAGAGGGATGAAGTAAAGTCTAAAGAATTGGAAAAAGCAAAACTAATTACTAAGGGGACTGTTTGGTTTGTATTTTTATTTTTTATTTTTATTTTCTGTTTTTTATTTTCTGAATTTTTGCAAAGGAAAACTGAGAATGCTGAAAACACAAAATTTCTATTTTCAACATTTTTAATTTTTCTTTTGTAAAATTTCATAAAACAGGAAACAGCCCCTAACATAAAGCGGTCTTAGAATCATGAATTTTATATTCGATAATAATTCATGAATTAAAAAAATGAAAATAAAATTAATCTTTATTATAAGTTTTCCGTCAAAACTGCTTCAAGACTATTCTTCTTTTATATTACTACTTCCAGTCCTAAATATAAGACTATTTACAGGAAAATTTTTGGTTCTATATACAAGACCCTTACAAAGTTTAAGAAACAATTATTAGTTTTTTTCTTTGTCTACCCTTGTAATAAATGAAGGGATAGTGGTACAATTAATATATTTGTTGAAAATTTTAACTTTAAATAAGGATAAATTTGGTATATTATATTATTATTTGATAAGACAAGATATTAAATAAAATTGTTAATAGTTTTCTTAATTCGTGTGAATTGGTTAGATGGTTATATAAATTATAAATTCTAATTTGAAACTTTGTAGCATTATTTGTAATTAATTTAGGTTTCATTTTATAACCGTGTTTACTTTTTATTCTTAAACCCGTTGAATTTAAATTTACATTTTTAAAAATATATTTTCAATAGAAAATTTAAATTTTTTTAGTGTTTTATTAATAAGATATTATTTATTTAATTATTTCGGATTAACATTACGGGTTTTTCTAACTTGTGCAACCATTGTATAAGATAAAAATTTTAAAACAGAAAAAAATATAATTAATAAATGCATGTTGAATATAAAACTCAATTACTTTATGTCTTTCATTATGAAAAATTATTTTTAGATGTTTAATCTGTGCAATGTTATCAAAAAATCATAACATTATATATCTCTATTAATTTAAATGGTAAAACTAAAGGCAAGTGGCTATAAAAAGTATGCTCAGTCGTTTTGTTTACGCGATTTTTCAATAGAATCTAATCCCCATAATTTTTATTTACTATATATGTAGAGTTATATTTCAAGAAATTTTTATTTTGTTTAATTTATATCTCTTTCACTATATTAGTAATTGTCATTTATTAACATTTTTTTTATTAGTTTTCGTTAGATTAGATAGTGTTATCAGTTAGTATAGCCTTTGACGACCTTTACTGAGGGTTTGTAAATCGATAGTATATATCAATTAGTTATACTAACATATTTATTTATCAGTAGTTATATATTTATCCATTAGCATAAATATTATATTTTTATACTAACAGGTTAATCCTATTAGACAAAGGCTATACCAACGAGAACTATTCTAATAAAGCCAACAAAAACGTGTTAGTAAATGATAATTTTTTTGCAGTGAAAGTTAGGCTCTATTTGGTAAAACTAGCTTAAGACTTATAGCTTATGACTTATAATTGAATAGAGGTGTTTGGCAAAATTAGTCTATTAGGTAGCTTATATATGTTAAATGACTTAAAATGACAAGTAATAATTACATGTAATGAATTATTTGATAGAGTAAACATGTAATAAATAACTATAGGATAAAATAGGAAAGAATTATTGAAAGTTAGTTTTCATAAATTATAAGCTACTTGAAGTAGCTTTTCATAAGCTAGCTTATGAAAGCTAGCTTATAGCTTATGTAAGTTATAAGCTTGATGTCACCAAACATCTCCTTATATTAAATTTATTGTAATTTTCTTGATTAGTTCTATAAATTTTCTTTGTTAGTTCCTTGCAATATTTTTTGTTTTCCGATCTTGTGAAAGGACCACGATCATAAAAGGTGAGAGTTCCAAGAAAAAAGAGTGGATGAAAATCCTCTGAGTGTCTCTTAGAGCTTGACGATGCACCAGAACAATGGTGGGGTATACCTATAGAAACTACGATGCTTAGGAAAGTGACTGTGTTAGGGGTTGTGTATTATGATGATTTTACTTGTAACAATCCCAAACTTGTACCTTAAAATTTCATTAAAATAAAATTTTAAATATTCCCTAACATGAAATTTTCATGATATAGGGCATTTTTGCAAACAAAAAATGTTTTGCTTCTCAATTCGCACTATCACATGCTTAACCCATTTCCACCACATGAGAAAAAAAAATCAAGAAGGTGAAAAGGAACAATGAGGTGGAATCAAGAATCAAAAAGGTGAGAAGAACAATGAGGTGAAATAAGCTGTAATCCAAGAAGCCTCGAGACTAAAATCTTGGAAGAGTTATTGGAGCTTGAAGACCTAGGTAACCACAAAGTCTCCCTATTTCCCCTTCTTTGGGTGTTTTGTGTGGATGGGTTGGGGTTTTAGGAAGAAAATTCCCATAGAGAATTAATGCATGCTTGAAGTTTATGTTTTGGTCTTGCTTGTTAGTGAAGTGCACGTGTAGGATGGTGTTTTGATATTGCATGCAAATGAGAGTTGGGTTTTGAGTGGTTGATTTGCATTTGTATTTGGTTGTTTACAAACTCTTGATGATTGGAAACCTGAGCTATTAAGTGTTGAGGAATGAAAAAGGGGAAGGAATTAGGTCAAAGAGGTGTTATGTGGCACAGGGAACCCATAGGTGGTACGTAAATACACATCACATTCATAAAGCATTTCATGCATTTGCATTTTAGTATCTTAAAGCCCAAGTGGGAATTCGAGCCTACATTCCTATGTATTATCCCAATCACCTGTAAAAGCAACTTCATAAAATATTTTCATCAATTTATCAACCATATATAATCGTTCACTTACAGCTCCTAGATGTGCCTGTAGTTTTGCAAGAGTTCGTCAACTATTGAGACTTATGTTCAAGGTGTATGCGACAGGGGAGTACGTGATGTGTGTGTGAAACAACGCTATATAAAGGAGGAGAAGGTGAAGAAGTTGAAGTCGAAGACGTTGAAGCTGGAGACGTTAGAAGCCGGAGACGTTAGAAGCCAGAGACATTAGAAGCCGGAAACGTTGAAGATGGAGACGTTGAAGGGAACGGTACCGTTTTCGAAGATATCGTACTCGTCCATGCAAGAAGAATGCAATAACGGTGACGCCCTAAGCCAGAGATGTTGAAGGGAACGGTATCATTTTCGAAGATATCGTACTCGTTCGTGCAAGAAGAATGCAATAACGGTGATGTCCTGAGTGGTATTGAGAAGGCGGAGATGCCTTCTCTAGAATTTATAACGGAATTTGGAAAAGTGTTAAGGGAGCAATGTGGATTAATGTTTTCAACTTAATGTGATCAAAGATGCTAAAGATCCAAACAACTATCTCGTAATTGATGTGAATTATTTTCTTGAATATACAAAATTGCCTTCTTTTGAGCCCTTTATTATGTACGGAAGAAGATTGCTGTGTGATACTTGGCTTTTATCTAGTGCTTTTTGGACCATGTGGACCATATGATGGTTTGTATGTTTGTTTGTGTTTTTAGTGCTTCCTCGTTTGGCTTTTGGATTTGGTCTATCTCTTAAAAAATAAGTTCTTTTGCACCAAATGTATACCAGGTTTGTGTTAGTCTGTTTGTTTGATAACTGAAGTTCGAGAAATAAATTCACTTTAGTGTGGCGCATGAACTATAAGCATGATATTATTGTCTTAAACTGATGGCATAATCAAGTTTTAAATTGAGGTTCCGAACGCATTTCGGTTATGATGACATTGTATAAAATGCAGCTAAATGTAGTCGGATGTGGCTATTACGGACCACGATCACGGTCAGATATAGTTTTGGTTACTTCAAAAACCTTTACGTTTTAGCATAATGTCACGTTTCGGTCCCATACTTAAAACCTGAGATCTAAAAATTGAAGGTCTAAGGGCCTAATTACGTTGATTTTTATTTTGCTGTTTTCATTTGCTATTTTTATGAGTAATTACAATACAACATTATCACATTATACTCATTTTATTTTCCATTTTTGAAGATTTGCATAGAAAATTTTAAAAACAAAACCAAAATAATATAATATGATTTTTTCTAACTTTGTGTCCATGTGCAAAGTTAAATTAAACTTTTTAATGATTGAATTTGATTCATTTTACTATAATCTATGTGCACACATTAAATCCATCACCGCCCTACTACTTAATAACTCTCTTTACAGGAAATGTTATTGATTGTCAATCATTGTTATCTTGTGTCTCATGGACACAAGTTAAAAGAACTCATATAATATATTTTTAATGTTTTATAAAATATTTACGTCTTCCGTTACCAGTTAAATATAAATACACTAATTTTTACTATTTTTTCTCTCATTCTTAGATTTAAATACACACATAAAATCAAAAAACAAAAACACAATAAAATGGCCGTTGCAATCACATTTTGCTCTAATTTGAAAACATTCATCTTTAAAAAAAAATCACTATACAGTTTTAAGATATAGATTCGGTGGTTTCTATTTCTCTCGATACTGTAGGAATAGGAGAGGTGACAAAATTATAGCACTAAAATTCTTACATGTGTCATTTATTTAAGAAATCACATCAACCCTTATAATTTTTTAATTATATTTTTAAAATTTTTTGGAAATCACAACCCTATTTTAGCTGTTTCAGTCATATAGCTCAGTTGATGAACATGCAAAAAAAAAACCATCCTGAGCTCTTCATCTTTCTCTTTCATTTACAATTTTCAAAAGAACCATTTATTTACCAAGTTTTTTTAACTTGTGCCCATAGGTACAAATTAACAATGATTGGATTAATTTTTTTAATGGTTGAATTTAATTCTTTTTACTATACCCTATATGCACCCACTAAACCTTTCACCACCCACTACTTAATAACTTCCCTTTACATAAAATTTTATTGATTTTTAATTGTTGTTATCTTGTGCTAGTACAAAAATCTTTTATTTATATATTCTTTCCTTTTTTCACAATAACTGTTATTTAAAATTTTGACACAATAATTAAAAAAATTAAACACTATTTTCTTAATATAATAGTATATTATTTCTCTTTTATAATTAATTTTTTTCTTATTATTAAATATAAACATTAATTTTTCTCTTCATACTCAACATTAATTCTCTTTCCTTTAAAAGTATAATAAAAAAAAATATAATTAATACTCAGCTTGTGAAGTAGTAATATATTTCACCATAGCCAAATAAAGCATTATACCAATATGATGTTCTTGTTTGAAGTAACTCTTTGCCATTCTTCATGAAACTAGCATCAAGCCAAATCAATTAAAAGTTAATTAAAACTCGTATATAAGACCATTTAGAAAAATTTTGTTGGTCTTATATATAAGATTTTTATAAAATTCAAGAGACAATTATTGATTTTTTTTTTGTCTACTCTTATAATAAATAAAGGGATAGTGTGTATAATTAACGTATTTGTTGAAAATTTTAACTTTAAATAAAGATAAATTTTGTAGATTATACTATTTTTTAAAAAAATAATACATTAAATAAAATTATTAATAATTTTCTTAATTTATATAAATTGATTAGAGTCCTATAACAAAGATCAAAGGATCAAACGTAATACATATCTCTGATCTCTCATAGCACTATGTTTCTAAAACAAAAAATGGCAACTTTGAGAGAGGAAAACACCCAAATCAACAAACATGAACCCAACAATAATCAAATAAAACATGACGGTTAATGATTTACCAGCACCTAAAATTCATTATTATCGAAAAAGAAATATTTACACAGCGTTTACAAGAAGAAGATGGCCGTATTTAAATGTTTTGAGACCTTAAGTGAAAATAAATGTTGAAGCTTATTTTAATATATGAATTATTAAATTGTAATTTATTTTTGATTTTTAAGTTGAAAAATTATTTATTAAAGTTTATGTTCAAATAACGTGACATTTGACTGTTAACAAGTGTTAAATGTAGTAAAGTATAGGTGGAAAATATTTTTTTTTTAATTTTTGAGACACAGAATAATGTGTATTTATAATCTTTTTTCAATTTTAAAAATCTTATCAAGTTCTTTAAGGGTACCATTTAGCAAGACCCTAAGGGGATATTTTGTAGAAGTAATCTTTTTTGTTTCCCAGGAATGTTTGGTTAAATGAAAATTTTCCCACCTTTAGTAGAAGACATAGAAAATTTTTTCCAGGAATAAAAGATTACTACAAATATTAAAATATGAAGGACCTTTCATTTTAGGATTTCCACCAAAATAGGTGGGAATGTTTTATTTACCTGAGAAATCAAATTTTATGGACAGTATTGCCCCTATCCTTATCATTTCAACACTCTATCTTATTTTACCAAACATAGGAATCATACAAAATAAGAGACGTCCCAGTCATGTAGCTCAGTTAGTGAGCGCATGAGGACATGCGTGTGTGGGTACAGGGTTCGAATCCCTGTTGTATTACTTTCCTATGAACAAAAAAAAATACAAAATAAGAGACATTCGTGGAAAAATTCGTTAATAAACAAACATGAGAATATGCTTATCTGGGAATCACTTATCCAGGAAAAGCATTCTCACAAAACTTACTCAAAAGTATTCCGTCTACCAAACGCCCCCTAACTAATTTGATTAATACTACCTCCGGTCCTAAATATAAGATCATTTGGAGGAATTTTGTTGGTCTTATATATAAGACTCCCTACAAAGTTCAAGAGGTAATTATTGTCTTTTTCCTTGTCTACCCTTATAATAAATGAAGGGATAGTGGATATAATTAATGGTTTTGTTGAAAAATTTGACTTTAAATAAGGGTAAATTTGGTAGATTGTACTATTTTTTTAAAAAATAGGACATTAAATAAGGTTGTTAGTAGTTTCCTTAATCTATGTAAATTGGTTAAAGGATCCTATAAAAAAGACCAGAGATAGTATATCTTGGAACAAGGTAATGTTAACTACTACTTCCGGTCTTAAATATAAAAAACATAGAACTTATTTCATCAAGACTAATACACACATTTAATAATATTCTTTTTAATTAATAATATGATAAAAAATTTATAATAACCATATAATTAATACACTCACTTACATTGAAAATATGTATATATATTTATAATAAATGAAGGATAAAAATAAGCATTCATTTTTTATTTACAATTAAAACAACAAAAAAATCGGTACTATTTTTCTTATAAATAGAACTAAATAAACACTACTTTTTGTTTCTTAGTTATAAAAAGGACAAAAATAGTGTAATTTAATATATTTTAATTTTCATATTGTTTTTAGTAAAGTAGTTAGGGCTGGTCCAACAAATATTGAGATATAAAATATATTTTTGAGACTGAGTCTTTATTTTAATAACTAGAGGTTTTCAATGAGACTAATTTTCATATAGAATCTCTGTTGTAGATCGTCTTTCCTATGAATTTAGTAGGGCTTTATACCGCTAAGTTAATCTTTAGGGTCTGATACCAAACCTTTACAAAATTAATAATAATAATAATAATAATAAACTGATTTTTTAAATTTTTTTAATAATTATTTTAAATCTGAGTTTGCACAATTAGATATTTGTACATTAAAAAAAAACATGATGTTACAAACTTAAAATATAATCCTACTATTGTAATGGGCTAATTGCCACTCTACTCAGATCTGTTGCATAAACTATTGTATATAATAATTACATTTCATTTGTATAATGATAGTGTGGATTGAAATGAAAGATTAATTTATTATTGTGACCTAGCTACATTTGACTTATGAATCAATTTTCTTGATTAGTGAACCTTCTTAACGGCATGTCAGCACTTGCGAACCGATATCTCACATATAACTAAAAGGTATCTTGATATATAATATTCTTAAGACATTAGTTAAAGTTACTAAAAATAAAAAAATAATTATAAATACATATTGTTTTATCTTTTAAAAATATAAAAAATTATATATTTAATATATTTTTATTATATTTGATTACTTAAATAGTGTCCTTAAAGCACCAAATATCATTTGCTTAAGAAAACTGCAATGTATGCACAATAGGGAACAATTTCAATTTAATTATTGAGGGTAAGTATGTTTTATCATTAGGATAATAATTTTTTTTGGTAAAGATTAGCATAATAATTTGATACAGCTTTGAGATTACTTAAAATAGTGCAAATTGCAGAAAATTATAAAATTATAAGTCTGCTAACGACCTTCCACCGATAAAAAAAGTCTCCTAACAACCATCTTACACTAAAAAAAATCTAATATTAGTTGAAGAGGCTTGATTTACTAGTTGAATGATGTCCGAGTCAAGACCGAATAAATTGAGTGTTTTCTACTATTCTTTTTGTTCTAAAATTACAGTTACTTTGAATTCAAAATCTTATTATAAAATAATTGTCACTTTAGGATTTCAAGATACAATAAATTACATATTTTAATATTTCTCTCTCATCACATCTTTTATTCACCAATCATAATTTTTCATTTTAATTATTTTGTCAATCACTTTAATTTTTAATTGACCACCTTAGTTCACTCATATTAAAAACTCATCAATATCAATGTTTTCTTAATATGTGTAAAAAAACTTAAAATGACTATAATTTTAGAACGTAGATAATATTAAATTATGCAATTTTGAATTTAATACCGCTAGTTGACGTTTCTTTTTCGTGATCGGGCCTCGTCATGCTCTCCTTTTATACTGTGGATAGGTTCTCTATATCATCCACCCAAAAAAAGGTTCTCTATATATATCTCATATATTTTATGTCCAAATCTCTCATGCATTAATTAATTTAACATTAAGGAATCAAATGCTGTGCATGCAAAGCACTTATTAAGCACATTATGCATTATAATAATTAACAATCAACCTCACCCATGTTCATTGCATCGATACCTTCCTTCGTAGCAAAGACTTAAGTCTTAGATAAATAGTCACTCCGTTTTCTTCCTCAACCATACTAAACTCCGTTCCGTTACTCATCTCTTCTACACAGAACAGAACACAGTAGTCATGGCTGAAGTAACAGAGGTTTGTGATTCTCCTCAGCCCGAACTTGAACCCGAATCCAAACCCGAACCCGAGATTTATCGTATAGGCTACGCTTTTCCACCGCAAAAGGTAGAAAGCTTCATCGGAACAACCTTAGTAGATTACGCGAAACAACAAGGCATCGACCTCGTTCCAATCGACCTCACAAAGCCCTTGGCCCAACAAGGCACATTCCACTGCGTCCTCCACAAACTCCACCCTCAAGATTGGGCCGCACTCGACTTGGCCCAGTACCAGGCCCAAAACCCCAATGCCGTCCTCATCGACCCACCTCACATGCTCGACCGCATCCGCGACCGTTCCTCCATGCTTGACGCCGTCAACGACTTAAAACTCCCTCTCCCAAATGTAGTCGTCACGGTCCCCAACCAAGTCCTCGTTAAAACTAACGACGAGATGGAAAAACTAACTTCCCCGCTTCACTTCCCTCTCATCGCGAAACCGTTATTCGCTGACGGCAGCGAGCATTCTCACGAGCTACTTTTGGTTTTTGACGACGAGGGAATCGCAACGCTAAACGCGCCTGTCGTCTTGCAAGAGTTCGTTAACCACGGAGGCGTGATGTTCAAGGTGTATGCGGCGGGGGAGCACGTGACGTGCGTGAAACGACGCTCGTTGCCTGATATAACTGAGGAGAAGGCGAAGTCGTTGAAGGGAACGGTGCTGTTTTCGAAGATATCGTACTCGTCCGTGCAAGAAGAATGCGATAACGGTGATGCCGTGAGTGATATTGAGAAGGCGGAGATGCCTCCTCTGGAATTTATAACAGAATTTGGAAAAGTGTTGAGGGAAGCCATGGGGATTAATCTTTTCAACGTGGATGTGATTAGAGATGTTAAAGATCCTAACAGGTATTTTGTAATTGATGTGAATTATTTTCCTGGATATGCAAAATTGCCTTGTTTTGAACAATTTATTACAAGCTTCTTGCTTGATTCTGTACGAAAGAAGATTGTTGCGTGATATATGGGCTTTGATCCAGTGCTTTTCCAGACCATGTGGACTATATGATGGTTATGGTTTGTATTAAATGATAAAATAACATAGTTTATTTTCTGTTGGGCTCTATATTCCTTTTATCCTTATATGTTGTTATTGAGCCTTGTATCACTAAAAGCAGAGCCTTTATCTATTCCAACTCTCCTTGCATTCACTCATTCAATCAATAAGAATTTACATGTTCTCCTTTTCTCTGCTTCTGTTCCCAATATGGTATCAATGAGCCTAAGGGATTAGGGTTTGTGATTGCTTCGCGTAGCGCCGCCGTGGCGTGTGATATTTCCTCGTTTTGCTTTTGGATTTTGTCTGTCTTTTCAAGACTAAGTTCTTTTGCGCTGAATGTATACAAGATTTGTGTTAGTGTGTTTGTTTGATGACTCATGAAATAAAGTGTGGCGCATGAACATATAAGCATAATATTATTTTCTTAAACTAATGGCATAAGCAAGTTTTAAATTGCAGTTTCAGTTGTGTTTTGGTTAGGATGACATGGTATAAAATGCGGCTAAATATGGTTGGATGTGGCTATTACGAATCACAATCACGGTTGATACAATTTTTGTAACATCAAAAACCTTTACGTTTTGTGGTAAGGTCACATTTCAATGCAAATCTAAAACGTGAGATCTAAAAATTGAAGGCCCAAGGGCTTGTTTACTTTGTTTTTTATTTTCTATTTTAATTTGTTATTTTTATAAATAATTACAATACAAAGCTATCACGTGATTCTAATTTTATTTTCTATTTTTAAAGATTTGTATAAAAAATATTAAAAATAAAATAAAAAATAAACATCTTCCCTTATCAGCTAAACACAAAGTAAAAAGCTTCTTGGAATCACATTTTGCTCTAATTTAAGAACATTCATCTTTAACAAAAAATCAGTATGCGGTTTTAAGATATAGATGGTGGTTTCTATTTTTTTTTATTGAAAATTATACCACTAAAATTCTTACACGTCTTATTTATTTAAGAAATCACATCAATCCCTATCATTTTTAATTATATTTTTAAAATTCATCATTTTAATTTTAATTTTAACCACATATTATATTATTTTTTGGGACATTACAAACCCATTCTAGGCTGTCTCAGTCATATAACTGCATACAAGTGGATTTGGTCTGTCTTCTTTTGCGCCAAATGTATACAAGGTTTTTTTCGTCCAAGGTTTGTGTTATTGTATTTGTGCATGAACATATAAGCATAATATTATGGTCTTAAACTAATGGCATAAGAAAGTTTTAATTGCGGTTCCTGTCGCGTTTCGATTATGATGACATTGTATAAAATATGGTCAAGGTCGGCCCAACAGTAAAGCAGCCGAAGCTCTCGCTTTAGGCCCAAAAATTGTTTTTTTACTTACTATATATATATATATATATTGGGTAAAAACTACTTTTATAGATACAAATATGAAAGAAATGTGCACTATACAAGCATGTGATTTCTGGCATGTTCCTGATTCCTTGTAACCTTTGCGTCCATTGTTCGAATCCCCTAGTCCCTAACTTCTTTTTTGTTGGGCCGGCCCTGAATGTGGTCGGATGTGGCTATTACGGACCACAATCACGGTCGGGTACAATTTTGTTAACCTCAAAAACCTTTACGTTTTAGTGTAATGTCACGTTTCGGTCCCATATTTAAAACCTAAGATCTGAAAATTGAAGGCCTAAGGGCTTGCTAATTACATTAATTTTTATTTTGTTGTTTTCATTTTCTATTTTTATGAGTAATTATAATACAAAATTATCACATTATTCTCATTTTTTTTTCTATTTTTGAAGATTTATATAGAAAATTTTAAAAACAAAGCCAAAATAATATAATATGAATTTTTTTAACTTTGTGCCAATGCGCACAAGTTAACAATTACAATACAAAATTATAACATTATTCTCATTTTATTTTCTATTTTTGAAGATTTATATAGAAAATTTTAAAAACAAAACCAAAATAATATAATATGAATTTTTCTAACTTTTTGTCCATGCGCACAAGTTAACAATGATTAGATTAGATTTTTTATTGGTTGAATTTGATTCATTTTACTATACTCTATGTGCACTCATTAAACCCCTCACCACCCCACTACTTAATAACTTCCCTTATATGAAATGTTATTGGTTGTCCATCATTGTTATCTTGTGCCTCATGGACACATATAAGTTAAAAGAACCCATATAATATATTTTTAATATTTTGTAAAATATTTATGTCTTCCCTTACCAGTTAAACACAAATATACTACTTTTTACTATTTTTCCTTTCATTTTTCGATTTAAATACACACATAAAATCAAAAATAAAAACACTAACCTTTGTTTGTTTGAGATGATTATGAGAGGAAAGAAAGAGGGGGAGGAGAAAGTTGGTAGAAAATTGAATTTTTCCTTGTTTGGTTTGGGAGATAAAGTGGAGAGAAAGTATTAAATTTGGTGGGGTCAATGGGAAAAACTTTTCTCTCCATTTTGGAGAGAAAGTTATCGATGAGAGATGACCATCATACTATTCGTGGAGCCATACTTATTTTTTCCTATCATTCTTTTCATTTTCTCTCAAACCAAACATACTTATTTTCTTTTATCTTTCTCTCACATTTCTTTTCCCTATACTTTCTTTCTTCAACTTTATTTTTTCACACTTTCTCTCTTCAAACCAAATAAAGGATAAGTAAAATGGCCCTTGGAATCACATTTTGCTTTAATTTGAAAACATCCATCTATAAAAAAAAAATGGGTTAAATATGTTTTTGGTCCCTTAAACTTTAGCGATAATCTGTTTTTAGTCCTCGAACTTTAAAACGTCGGTTTTTAGTCCTTAAACTTTAAAAAAGTTTGCTTTTAGTCCCTCCGTACAATTTTCGGTGACGTGGCAAACTGAGGGCCCTTCATCAAGTCCACATGTCAGCATATCAAATTGTCACGTCACCCAACAATGTACGGAACTACGGAAGGACTAAAAATGAACTTTTTCAAAGTTTAGGGACTAAAAACCAGCGTTTTAAAGTTGATGGACTAGAAGTATATTTTTGCAAAAGTTCAGGGACCAAAAACATATTTAACTCAAAAAAATTCACTATGCGATTTTAAGATATAATTCGGTGGTTTCTATTTTTTTGGATACTTTAGAAATTGGAGATGTGAAAAAATTATTCTACTAAAATTCTTACACGTGTCATTTATTTAAGAAATCACATTAACCCCTATAATTTTTTAATTGTAATTTTAAAATTTATCATTTTCATTTTAATTTTAACCACATATTATATTACTTTTTTGAAATCACAATCCCATTTTAGGCTTTCTCAGTCATATAGCTCAGTTGATGAACATACAAAAATATGCGTATGTGAGTACGTAATTCCCCAGTTATACTACTTTCTTATGAAAATAAAACCCCTCCTAAGCTCTTCATCTTTCTTTCATTTACAACTTTCAAAAGAATCATTTATTTATAGGTTTTTCTAACTTGTGCCTATAGGTACAAGTTAATAATGATTGGATTAGTTTTTTAATGGTTAGATTTAATTCTTTTTATTATACTCTATGTGCACCCACTAAACCCTTCACCACTCACTACTTAATATGTTCCTTTTACATAAAATTTTATTGGTTTCTAATTATTGTTATCTTGTGCCTGTGCAAAAATCCTTTATTTATATATTCTTTCCTTTTTTTCACGATAAGTGTTATTTAAAATTTTGACACAATAATTAAAAAAATTTAACACTATTTTCTTAATATAATATATTATTTCTCTTTCATAATTAATTTTTTTTCTCATTCTTAAATATAGATATTAATTTTTCTCTCTATACTCAACATTAATTCTCTTTCCTTTTAAAGTATAATTAAAAAAATATAATTAATACTCAGCTTGTGAAGTAGTAATATATTTCACCATAGCCAAATAAAGCATATACCAAGATCATGTTCTTGTTTGAACTAACCAATTATTTACTATTTTGGTCCCTCATTTTGTAGTTACAAGGCATTTTAGTTTCTAACTGTTTAAAATGTTTGGATTAGTCGATGACTTTGCATTCCATAGGTCACTTTAGTCCATAGTATTAAGTGACACTGGCAAAATGTCAATGTGACACATTGTGTACTAATATGATATGTTAATTGACACTTAAGAGTCCACATAAGCAACAAAAAGACGTCATTTTTCTTAATCTGAAAATAGGTAACTCAATTAGTTCCTCAAATCACTTACAACATAACCTAATTTTAGGCTCAAAACGCTGCGTAACTTTGGAGATTAAGCAAAATAACATTTTTTGATCGTTTATATAGACTCATATATAGCAAATAACCTGTCATATAGGCAATTAATTTGTCACATAAGCATTTCGTCAATGTTACTTAATGTTAGAGACTAAAATGACTTACAAAAATGCACCATTTAACAAGACCCTAACAAATTTAATTTGATTAATATACTATCTTGAAACAAGTTGATGTTAACTACTACTTCCGGTCTTATATATAAGAAATATCGAACTTATTTCATCAAGACTAATAAACACATTTAATGATGTTCTTTTTAATTAATAATATGATAATTTTTTATTATGACCATATAATTAATGCACTCACTTGTATTGAAAATATGTATACTTATAATAAATGAAAGATAAAAATAAATATTCATCTTTTCTTTACAATTAAAACAACAAAAATTTGGTATTACCAAAAAACAAAAAATTAGTACTATTTTTCTTATAAATAAAACTAAATAAACACTACTTTTGTCTTTTATAAAAATGACATAAGTAGTATAATTTAACATATTGTAATTTTCAAATTTTTTTAGTAAAATAATTAGGGTGCGTCAATTTTTGAGACCAAGTCTTCTTTTTTTCATAAAAAAGTAATATAACTGGAAATCGAACTATGTACTCATACAAACATATCTTCATATGTCCATCAACTGAGTTACATAACTGAACTTAAATCGAACCTTTTTAAAATTAATAATAATAATAAACTGCTTTTTAAAATTAAGAATTATTTTAAATCTGAGTTTGTACAATTAGATATTTGTACATTAAAAAAAAACCATGATGTTACAAACTTAAAATATAATCCTACTATTGTAATGGGCTAATTGCCACTCTACTCAGATCTGTTGCATAAATTATTGTATATAATAATTGCATTTCATTTGTATAATGATAGTGTGGATTGAAATGAAAGATTAATTTATTATTGTGACCTAGCTACATTTGACTTATGAAGCAACTTCCTGATTAGTGAACCTTTTTAAATTTTAACGGCACATATCAGCACGTGCGAACCGATATCTCATATAACTAAAAAGTATCTTGATATATAGTATTTTTAAGACATTAATTAAAATTATTAGAAGTAGAAAAATAATTATAAGTGCACATTATTTTATTTTTTGAGAATATAAAAAACTATATATCTTAATACATTTTTATTATATTTGACTACTTAAATAATGTCCTTAGAGCACTAAATATCATTTGTCTAAGTAAAACTGCAATGTATGCACAGTAGGGAACAATTTCAATTTAATTATTGAGGGTAAGTATGTTTTATCATTAGGATGAAAAAAAATTTGTTCAAGATTAGCATAATAATTTGATACAGGTTCTTTTTTGGTACATCAAAAAAATAATTTGAAACAGCTTTGAGATTACTTAAAATAGTGCAAATTGCAGAAAATTATAAAGTTATAAGTCTGCTAACGACCTTCCACCGAAAAAAATGTCTGCTAACAACGATTCTACACTAAAAAACTAATATTAGCTATAAAATATAGTTATAGATTTTTATTTATAGTTAATTTATATATAAATAGCTATAAATTAGTTATTAAATTTTTTTTTAACTAATAGTAGTTAGTTACCAAATTAACTTTTAATTAACTACGAAATATAGTTACCAATAAGAATATCATAATTAACTTATATTTAAATAGCTACCAATTAACTATTAAATAAAATTTTCTACCTAATTTTCTTCTACTAAATTAGTTATTAATTAGCTCTAAAATATAGTTACCAAAATTTTTTCATAGCTAATTTACATGTTAACCATGATGTTCTGCTAGTTTTCTTAACTACTGATTAACTACTAAATTAGCTATTAATGAGATATAAAGTCAATAATGAATCAAAGTCTCACGTTGGATAGTTAGGAGCAAGATAGAGGGTTTATAATAAGTGGATGGACTCACGTTGCTATTGTCATAAGGAATTAGGTTGTATTAAGGTATTCGATTGTATTGTGGAGTTGTGATCCATTTTATCGGATACGGTGACTGACTTTAACAATTAAAATATTTAATTTAGCTACATATTAGTTATGAATAGCCATAGTATTTTTTATAGCTAATTCACAACTATTCTTTTTTTTCTACCGAATTGTTATAAATTAGCTATAAATTTTTTTTAACTAATATACAAATTTTTTTTAATATTATAGTACTCTTTCCTTTTTTTTTTCTTTTTTTTTTCTATTTCTTAATTTTTTTGAGTTGTTCATTTTTCTTTATCGTTTAAGAAATCAAGATACACCTAATTCTGTTTGGACAATTTTACCCATATTTATTGTTAGAAATTTTAAGATTTTATTTAGAAATATTTACTAAACCCTTTATTACCAATTAACCACCTATATTAATAGGGTTTTGCTATCTATTGATCTAAGGGCAATGGTTAAGTAACTCATAAATAAAAATTTAAGTATTGAAAAGTGTAGAGCATTTAATGTTACGGAATTATTTTCATTTTATTTTAAATGCAAAGTTTCCATTTATGAGTTGCTTAACCATTACCCTAAGGGCAATGAATAGCAAAACCCATATTTAATACACTAGTTGTGTTATCCAATCAATGTGCATTATTCTTAACATGAATTTATTAAATTAATTAAAGAGAGATTTTAATGGAGAGTATATTAAGAAATTATGTATTAAATAATTATAAAATTTAAAACTTTTAATCATCATTTTTTTAATTTTTGTGCATAACCTTAAATGACATAAAAAAAATAGAGGGAGTATTTTTTTTTAATTCTTTTAAAAATCGTGAAGTAAAATAACAGTTGGTTAACAATAAAGTCAAACATAATTGGTAAATAACTTGAGTTCTTTAAGCATGCTATAAGGCTTTGTTAGATGAGGTTTTGTCTTCTTTGTGATCTCTCTAGGGAAGAATCTTTGGCTAGAGGCAGTAAGATTTCCTTCGGGTATAGATTTTTAAAATTTACAATTTTTACTTAAATTTTAAGTATTTGGATCCTCTACAGCGCTGGACGGTCCAATAGTTAGATTGACAAATTTGGACCCTTTATTTTTCACTTGATGTGAGAAATTTCAGCTTTAGAGGATGTAGATTTTTGAGCCACATCTCTTCCTTTTCTAGGATTCTCCTCTATCCGCTCTTGTTCATGGACCTTCAAACATCCTAAAAACTCATCAATCAAAAGCTTAAATAGACCCTTAGCTTCTTGGATTGATGTGACCTTAGGTCTTCATGCTTTAGGTAAGCTTCTTAGAATCTTTTTCAAGAACTCTTGGTTTGAGTAGTTTTTACCCAATGACTTCCAACAATTGATGATGATAGTAAATCTTCTGATTAAGTCTTTTATGCTCTCATCATCATCCATGATCTTGAATCTCATACTTATGAGTTAAAATGTTCTCCTTAACCTGACTTGTTCCTTTATGTGAAATTTTAGTGTGTTCCAAATTTCTTTAGTTGTAGTACAAACAACAATCTTGTCATACTCACTTCTGTTGAGGCACAAGTTAGATAGTACTTGGCCTTTAAGTTGAGAAGATGTTATTGCTTCTCTTCTTTAGTACAGGTGGATTTTGGCTTGTCCACTTTCTCTCCTTTCTCATTCATTGTCTTTGGGATAATGGGTCCTTCTTGTATTATGTTCCAAAGATCAAAGTGTTGAGATTCAATGAACATCTTAGTTCTATATTATCTTAGTTCTATATTTTCAGTAGTAATAATATGTGCCATCAAATGGAAGTGGTCTGTTTGTTGATGCTCTTTTAGGGATGTAGAGATTTTCGCTTGGCCTAACCATCCTTGAATCTTTTTGGATTTAAGTGAGACTTTCAAAATTTTCCAAATCAAAAGTTTATATTCAATCTGACTTTGAGTCACAAGTGCATTTTGGATGTCAGATTAAATCTCTCAAAGAATAAAGTTAGACAAAATATGCACAATGTGATGAAAATATCAAATAGATTGAAGTCTAAGTTTCTAGCTAAGATTTAGATTTTTAATAAAAAAAAATTATGAATCTAACACAGAATAATTCTTGAAATTCTTTAACCGATCCAGAGATTAAAATAGATTCACTTATATCTTAATTTTAAGGAATCAGAATATGATTGTGAAAACAATTAGAATAAAGATATAAGCTTAGTGACAAGTTAAAGAGGTTAAGAGAGAGAAAAATACACACATGATTTTATTCTGGTTCATCCCTTTCTTAGACTACGTCTTACCCCCACTTAACTAAGTGAGATTTTTCACCATTAAACAAAAAGTTCAAATATTCTTCTCAAATCTCTCTAGGTTTTATACACCAAGTATTTTTCTCAGGCCTCTCTAGTCTTCAAGTAGTCTTTTTCAAGCCTTTCCAAGTTTGAATGCACTCACCCCAACATAGACTCGTTATCTTGCTTGGTTGAGTGACTCACTCACTAATTTAATGGGTATGGAGGATTTTGATAGTTGCTTGATTACACACAGTGTGTGAATAATCAAATGTAGCTCCAGCTTAATGTAGTTACATCAAAGATTGATCCGTATGTACCTAGTAACTACAAGAGAGACTTTAGATTGAAGCTTATACTCGCAATATGAACTCTTCAATTGGTATCTTCGTATGATTGTAGTTTAGACTACTCAAAAAAATCTTCTGAATGCTTGTTTATCATGATGCCTCTTTGAATATTCATTATAGAACAATGATCTAAGTATTGAATTATACACACTTAAACAATTAAGTTAGATTACAAGGTATCTCATATTACCCTTAAATTTTTATAATTGATTAAGATTTTGTTATCATTAAAATTCATCTAATATGAGGTTTTGACTTAACAGTTAGTTGAATGTAACTCACTATGAAATATTGATCAATTTATTCATTCATTTAATCAATTTTTTTTAAATTACAAATCTAACTTTATCAACATTACAGTATTATATATAGACCAAATTTTAAAAAACTAAAATCATACCATAATTTTAAAACTCAATTTTGTATTATATGGTCAATCAATAATAATCAATACTGATAAATTTATTTTAATTCAAATAAAATACTGGTATTTTTTTAAAAACTATGTATTTTAGTCTTAATTTTATTTTTCATAAAAAAAAAACTTTAATTCTATTTTGATTATTTAAAAAACAAATTTATATTAAAAAATCAAGAAGTTAACTATGGTTTGGGGAAGAAAATATTCTATTAGTATTTACTAAAGTGTTTAGCAAAATGAAGGAGAATATAATTTTACTTCAAGAGTGCAATGAATTTTTAACCGTACTTTAAGAATATTATACATTAATTACCTTAAGATTTATTGTGTCGTGAACTTACAACAATAATATTTTGTCAAACAAAAAATTATTCTAATGTGTTGAGAATGTGTCATTTTATTGCTAGACCTGGTGATTTTCATAAAACTTTAGGTATTTTGCACAATTTGACAATGTTATAGAATGACTTGCGCTCTAAAAATATTAAGGACAAAGTTGCACATTATTCAAATAAATAAACTCTCAAATTGGTTGTTGAGATAGTAAGTGTCATAATTTTTTTTAGAAAAACATCTAATTAATTATTGACTTAATAAAATGACATGTATTTTAGTCTTTTAATTTATTAAACGATATTAAAAAACTAAGTAAAAAAGATTAAAATGAATGACTTTTTATAAAGTCAAGGACTAATTTAATATTTTTATAATCTTATGAAATCAACTCAGGAATTTACATGCTAGCATTTTGATAGCCAAAAGAACGTTAGTTTTTCAAGCCACAGATCAACCTAACATAACTAAATAGTCATTCAAAACTAGCTAACAGATTCGCTACAAAGGTGCATTCATATATCCATATCCATTAAGTTAAGCAAATTAGCAGCAGTTTCACCTAGCACTCTATCTACAACAGTGCAACATTGCTGATTTACATCATTCGAGCAGAACTTCGAGTCACTCTTCTCGAATCAGGAACAGATGACGACTGAGATGCACCAGATCCTCCAACATTTGCATTTTCAGTTTTACGAGTTTTACCCCTTTTTCGCGCCACCCCATCAGCATTCTGGTTTTCTCTACATTCATTCAGTTCATCCTGATTGCTGCAACCAACTTCTGCATCCTCAACAGTAGATTTGGCTCTTTGCCTCTTTCCTTTTGAACCTGTGGCTCTTTGGCTTCCTTTAAGTTCATGGTCATCTTCAATTTGTACGGCTTCTGTCTTGGGTACTGTATATGGCCATGAAGTGCCACAACCCGGGCACACTTTTGCAACCTAAACAGCAGTTAGAAGTTAGAGAGGAACTATATACATTTCTAACATGGTAAAATCGAACAGGACTAACAATACCTTTCTCTGTGAGAAAAGTTGCTTCAGGCAGTAGTTATGAATTCTTACGCTGCAATTTTCATTTCGACATAACTCAGTCTGTCATGCATAGACAGATGAATTATCAGATTCAGAGATAGCAGTAAGATGTTTCAAGTATAATTGATAATATCTAAATATTACAACTTCTACTTTTCTTATCCACCTAATAAAAACAAAAACTAGTATTTTTATTTTTTATCTTATGTTCTCATGCCTCCTCAAACCAGACAATTAGGGGCTGTTTGGTTTGCTTTTTCATTTCCTGTTTTCAGTCTGTTTCCTGTTTTCTGAAATTTTACAAAGGAAAAACTGAAAATGGTGAAAACAGAAATTTTCTGTTTTCAGCATTTTCCGTTTTTTGTTTGTAAAATTTCAGAAATCAGGAAACAGAAAATGAAAACAGGAAATGAAAATGCAAACCAAACAGCCCCTTAGATATTATAATTTGTATTGTACCACAAAATATAGAGCAAAGTACATATGCATAGCAAAAACAAATATGAACATATAATTTACAAAAAAATTAACCACTCAACTTGTTAATCATGTTCTAAATTCTAATTGTGATCCGTGAATGTGTTTGATTTCATGTTAGGATGGAGCTGAATTTATTTCAACACAACTAAGTCACTTTCAAGTTTTGGATCCATATTTGGCATATCCCAATGTGAAACCAAATACACACTAAATAATTAGCAACACAACTTGTTGATAAACCTAACAACTTATAGTTTCTTACATGATTTTTCCAAAAATTTAAATGGTACAAAACAACTGAATCTTAACAGAAATCATATATAGAAAGTTCAATGTTGATTTAAAATAATCATATCAAATGATGGGAAAAGAAGAAAAATAAGGGCAGATTTTGCCATAGTGGAACAGGAAAAACCTTTATTCCAGCTTCATTGCAAACTTGACAGGATGGAACATCATTGTTTCGAAACCAACTGCGAAGATCAAGGAAAGACTTCACACCAAGTTTAATATTACCATCTGGGGTCAAATTAAGCCACAAGTCCCTCACAAGTTCATGTAGAGTTTTTTCCTTTTGGGATAAACCAAAATTCTTCAATGCTGGTGGGACATGTGGTTGACTTCCTTGACATTGCGAATCAGACACAATGGTAACCTAAACATAGACCATGAAATTTGAACACCGTTAATTACATTTACAAAACAATGCATCAAAGAATAAAGATGATTTCAATATGTGATTGACATCATCTATGTTTCAACACGTCCCACTCCTAAAACAGTGTTTACTAGCTCAATGATGAAAAAGCTTTTTGAAAGAAGCTGAACTTATTAAGAATATTTAATTATGTATGATGGTACATTGACAAGTTTACCAATTCACAACAGGTTTGCACAACGAGACCCCTTTGAGTCTACACTCTACATCTTTATAATTTCTATCCTTTGATTGGACTCACTACCAGGCATATCTAAGAGCTAGTACATTAACCCATGCACAGTGGAAGACTTGGTCCTTCTTGATTCACGTAGAGAGTGGGTATATTTTGAACATGAGCTGTGGAGAGAAGATTTACAATCAAAGGATCTTTGATTAGGTAGGAGCAAGACAGATTCATGGAATCCAAGTTTAGAAAAATGAGAATTGGCAATATTTGACAAATGAAAATCGGGGATCATCAATCATGTCATGATACAGGTTACATATGTTACAACAGATTGCATCTGCAAATAAGTATCTTCTCACAACAAAAATCTGGGCTGTTTAGCCCTGTCCGATCACCAAATATTTAAATATTTTGACTAATCTGTTATTGATAAATTATAAATATTCCACATCAATATGTTTGACCATTCAGCACAGTAAAGTAAACCAAATTCGATTTTGATAAGCAGAATAATGTAAGCAGGTGAATGTTTGCAACCTGACTATCCAAATTAAGATTGAGAGAATCAATGTTGGAGATAAAACCATTCGCAGAGGCATCTTGTACTATTGCTTCAACCTGGTCAACATTGAAAGAACACTAATAAGATTATTGGTCTCAAATGTTATTACATCAGGCATCCAATTATCAATTGCACAAACAAATTATATTATTCTACATATATAGCAACATGCGTAAATAAACCCTTCCCCCATTAGACTTCACTCTACCAAACGATTAAGTGCATACAGAACAAGAGGTCCTGTCCAATTAATGGTTACTAATGCTTCCTTCCGATAATTTGTGTGTAGGTCCCTGAAATTTAAGATCAATGAGAACCGAAAATGGTGGAATGGATTCGCAGTTTTGAATGCTTGAAAACTTCCTTTTCACTGAATCTTCAACTTTATCTTACCTAGCGCACATGGATACTGTTTTATGTCACCAAACATCTAATGGTGTTTCTCTAATTTAAAGATATCACACTATATGTGCAATGATATATTTATATGCATACACACACAAAGGAAAAACACATTAAGAACCACAATAATAATACAAGTTAATACAGTTCTTAAACTACAAGCTATTGTCCAGCTGGCAGTTAGTTAGCCGTATGGTTAGAGGTAATAAGGATAAGTCAGACCAACCCCTCCTATGAATAGGAATCTCTTGTACATAACTCATTGATGTTAATAAAATTCAGATTTCCTACATTCTCTCTTTCTCCTTCTTTCTTAGTTTCTATTAAGCAAATACTACAACACGTACAAAGGAACTTTTAACTCCTAGTACTTGTTCAACATATGTGAACAGAAACAAGACAGAAAACACAATCAAGAAAGTCAAGTAACACTTACAATAGCTTTATAGAAAGCAATTTGCGGAACTGTATACTTTGTGCCCAGCTTGGATTGTTCGTCCGAAACAGTATTGACCACTCCATAATAAACTTGGCCATCATATTGTTCCATGCAGCCACGCAACTCGAAATTGGCACAAGCAAGTGCCTTGTTTATTTTCAGAATAAAAGCATCAAACAGCTGACGATCAGTGACTACACCAGGAAAGACAAATGCAATCAAGTTAGGGTAAAAAGCTAACAGGAACACACAAAACTGAAATTATACCATTAGAAAATAGAAAATGAAATATTTCTTTGCTAACGTGAATCCCCTTTCCCATAAAATAAAGTCACGTCACATTTCATCATCGACGCTGCTTAACATGCTAAAACATTAGATTGAATTATCAGAACTTAACATCATGACATGACCCATGTTCATGTAAAAACAACAAGGCAGAAGGCCTTAGACTCAGGAAGTCAAGAATACAAAATTCAGTGAAAATAAAATTAAAACGTTTTTTTTTTTTTAAAAAAAAGTATTTAACAAGAAATTGAAATTGAAAAACATTTTCAGAGAAAAGGAGGAAAGAAAACCTGGATTTTTATTGGTGAGTTCCTCAAACATGGCGTGCAAGTCCTTCTCCTTGAGTGGTCCCCGTGATAATATAGCTTGAATTATGACTTGGTGCCTCCAGTTTAACCCACCGGACATGCTTCTTTCAGAAACCATAATGCAGAACTGACTTTGGGAAATTGAGGGTGAGAAATGCAGAACCGTAATGCTTCTTTTAGTTAAATACTACACTCCTGTTTAGAAGATCCTAGAAGATGCAACACCCTGACTAAGATTTATGATGCAGCACATAAAATTCGCAAATCACAAAGTTAAAGGAAAATTTTGAGCAGCAAATGAAATGAGATTCATTAAGTATGCATTAAAAAATTTACACAGCAAAGAAAAAAAGAAAGCAATTTTATTAGCAACATAAAACATGGAAGCAACACAATGAATAGTGAATACAGCAAGAATACCAACATCATAGGGTTATGGTAGCAACTCAATTGCACATTGATTATTCTACGACCAAAAGTGCAATCAAACCAAAATAAAATACGGATCCCAAGGAGTGAACATTGTGCATACAGTATAAAATACTTAACCTTACAACAAGCAAATTTGACCACAAGAGGTACCAGTTTTTTAAGCTTCTTTCATAATTTTCTACTTAAGCAACCATATACATCATCAATGATAGTCAAGAAGTTGATGCAAGCCTTAACTGTCTGAATTTTCTATATTTCCCTATATGCATTCTCTCATATTGCCTATATGATGCTAGAGTGTATGTTTGCAATTCTTAGTTATGCAACTACGGTTCAAAACATGAATTTACTTATTTAACCTTATCGATTTACTTTTCACACTCACATGTTTGGCTTGCTGTTCACGCGTGAAATTCCAATTTCACCCTCACTCACCCACCCACTCAAATTTCTCTCTTCCCTATCTTTTTTTCTCAGGCTATGAATAGCTTCATGTTCATCTCCTTTCTAATTTCTATTCATCAATTATCAACTTCAACCTCACTCTGTCCAGTCCTAAGAATCTAAGACCATCTAAAAAACAAGAGAACGGAATTGAGTAGGAATGAAGAGGAAAAGAAGAGAATCAGTACCAAAAACAATAAAATCTTCTTCGATGTGGGTTCTGCTAGGTGGCCGACAGTTCTGTGAGTGGCGGTGGGAGGAGCTTGCTTTGGGTGCGGGTTCCAGTTAAAGGGATGACAGTTGGCTCAAGACGGTGGGGCTATCATTCGTCGCAGACTATAGCTTCGACGTCGTTTTGGTATGAAGGGAGGAAGAAGGAAGGAAGCATGAGCAGTTTGGGAGATGAGAAAGAAAACGCGCGAAGGAGAGACAGCCTAGGGTTCATGTTTTGATTGGGAATTCAGCCTTCATTTATTAATATTTTAATTTTAATTTTTATTATTTATAATTAAAACTATAATGTCTCTCATTCGTCTAACTAAGCATATGAAGACATGTGTAGCTACGGGATTCTATTCCCGGTTATACTACTATACTATCTATGATTCTTTTTATAGGATTCTCTAACTAATTCACACGGATTAAGAAAACTACTAACAACCTTATTTAGGCTCTGTTTGGTAAAACTAGTTTATAGCTTATAGTTTGTAGCTTATAGCTTATGACTTGTGACTTATAATTTATGACTTATTGTAGCTTATAGCTTATGACTTGGTAATATTAGCTTATTAGGTGGCTTATATTTGTTAAATGACTTAAAAGGACAAGTAATAATTACATGTAATAAATTATTTGATAAAGTAAACATAATAAATGACTAGAGAGTAAAATAGAAAAGAATTATTGAAAGCTACTTTTCATAAGCTATAAGCTAATTGTTATCAAACACGTCCACTTGACAATAAGTTACAAGCTATAAGCTATTAAGCTCCTAAATAAGCTATAAGCTACTGTTACCAAACACACACTTAATATTTTGTCTTATCAAAAAATAGTACAATATACCAAATTTACCCCTGTTTAAAGTCAAAATTTTCAACAAATACATTGATTGTATCCACTATCCCATCATTTATTACCAGGGTAAACAAGGAAAAAACTAATAATTACTTCTTAAATTATGTAACGGGGTCTTATATATAGGACCAAAAATTTTCTTTCAAAGGGTCTTATATTCACGACTGGAGGTAGTATAATGTAAAGAAAAAATTTCAAGATAAACACACTTCATTGTGAGAAAAATTATGTGTGATTTAGTAAAGAAAGTAGAAAAATAATGTATATAAACCTCAACGAAGATTGGTGTAATTATTCTAATAATAAATAATATTTTTTTTATAACCACGGATTTTCTAACCTTAGAATGAGAGTAATCTCATTCGCACTACATGGCGAGCGCTAATCTACAGGAATTTGGCATAGGTGGTATTCGAACACGGGTTCTCCCGCTGTGGATCGCCCCTCCTATGAACTTAGAAGGGTCTTACACCGTTAAGCCAACTCTTGGGGTTAAATAATAAATAATACTTTATACTATAATTATATTTTTATACTATTAAAATATTTTTTATCTTTTGTTTGTGCATTAATTTATATTTTTAATATAGGGTGTTGATATAAAGTGCCCTAAGGGCACTAGTTAATGTTATTAGAAGTAGAAAAATAATCATAAGAGTACATAATTTCATCTCTTGGGAATAAAAAAACTACACATTCCAATATCTTTTTACTACATTTGGGTTCTTAAATAGTGCTCTTAGAGTACTAAATATCATTTGCATATCGGTTTAATTAGTGACCTCTTGACCAAGAGCTTTACTCAAATGGTCATGTACCAAGTCATAAGGCTTGGGAGCGAGAATAGTTTAGTTTATGGTGTGTAGTGGGTGTGTGAGTATTTGCCTATAAAAAAAATTAGTGACCTCTAAATTGACTTTGTGACTTATTAACTCCCTCTATTTCAAAATTATAGTCATTTTATACTTTAATTTTTGTTTTAAAATAATTGTCACTTTAAGATTTCACAATGCAATAAATGGTATATTTTAATATTTCTCTCTTATCACCTAATTTCTTCATCAATTATCATCTCTCTTTTTAATTATTTTGTCAACTACTCTACTTACTAATTAGGCACCTTAGTCCACTCATATTAAAACCTTGTTGCAATCAATAATTTCTTAATAATTTCTTAATATACGTAAAAATTGTTAAAGTAACAATAGTTTTGGAATAGAGGGAGTAATATTATTTTTTCGTTTCTGGATTGTACTAATTTTTAATAAAATTTTGTGCCTAATATAAATTTTGGTTGATGTTGTTACACTAAAATATTTATTAGCATTTTTTAAATATTTTTAAATTTAAAATATATTTTAATTAATAAATAATATGAAAATTTAATTAAAGTTTTTAAATAACTGTGACCATATTTAATGTGTGTCGATCATAGCAATTAAAGGTCATTGTTTAAACCCATACAACACATATTTCATCTATAAGAGTCACATTCTTAGAAAGACCCACAATTTCATGTTACAAAAAAAAAAAAAAATAGTAGTGACAATAAACTCACCTCAAATTTCAATGTTAACAAATTTTGAATAAATGTTTCTAACGGGTGTAAAAAATATGTTTACAATATTGAAATGAATCAATGACATATATAATTCTCCTCCAATTCTTATAATTTCATTTTTTTCTAAAAAAGATTAATAGCTAAATTAATATTGAAACTTGATCAAATTTTGGTCATGAATTTGGTCAAATGTTGGCTAGCAAACATGTTAGTATTTATGAAACTTTGAGTTTGTAATTAAGACATTGGAGAGAGTACGAATTATGGTCATAATTTTCACAATAGTGTGACCATAATTCATTCTGATAAATTTATTTATTTTGGTCTGATTTAATTTAAAACTTTTGTTTTAAGTCCCAAATGTTAAGATTTTTTATCCGGCACATTTTTTTAAGTGACTAAAATTTTATAAAATTGATATTACAGGATCAAAATAAACTTTTTAGTATAAAATTACACCAACTAAAACAATTCAATTATCATATGATACGAAATTGTTTAGTCCTTAAAGAAAAAATTATTATTCATTCTATTTGTTTTTATTGTTTATTGTTTAAAGATTATGGTATGTTATTTATGGTGGGTTATAGCATACACCACTTCATAGGTGGTGTATAGGTACATCATAATATTGACTTAGTATAGCCAGTTTCTATATTTTAAGTTATTGTTTTTATTTTTATTGAAAAAGTGTTAATTAATTAACAATACCAAACCAATTTGGATCATCAATAGATGATGACACGTCTAACATCAGAAGTCCTAAGAGGAGACGGAGGCGGGGGCTGACAAAGCTCTTTCTCCCCGACATTCTCATCTTGCCTCCATCCCCACCCACCTTAATAAATAATCATCATAAGATCTTGTATCTTCTCAATTCCTCCCATATAAGAAGTCTAAGATAAAATTTTAAAATAAAAAAAATAAAACACAGCTCTAAAATGCATATTTGACTCTAGAAATTACTGCTACTAAGTTTTGAATAATTGTTCCAGTGAAGTCCTTGTCTTACAAATTTTCATATTAACTCATTAATCACCAAGTGTAATCCCACTTTCAAAATCTCACTTCCAGATGCAAACAATTTTGCTTGAGGCATTCCCTTCATGTTCACTGTGGCCATCACCATGTTACCAAAACAAGCACATGGAAGATAGTTCAACCGACCTTTGATTCTCTTCATGGAGATGATGTCAAGGTTCTTCTCCAGTGTTGCCGTTGCAATTCACCGTCGACGCAATTGGCAAACCGAGAGACATCCGCAACTTGTTCCCCGCCGATCCTCCACGATCTCTCTTTGACATTTTTGCTTTTTTGGTTCTCTCTCCTAGTGCCTGGTTTAATAGGTTCTAGGTTTAAATCATAGCCATCAAATAATTTATTAATATATCTAATGGTATATAACAAATGTTGTATTGGTACACCACCTATAAAGTGGTGTACACTATAACCCATAGTTATTTATGGGTTAGAGACTAAATTGAAGTTTATTAACGACTCTATGACAACAAAAATCAAGATAAATAATAAAGATGAAAGTCAGCATCTAAAATAAAATTCTATAAAAATATGGAACGAAAATAAAAAACTTATAAAAACCCACTAACTAAAAAATTAGTTGATTCATTTTTTGAATTTTTTAATGTGTGTTTTTTACACATTATAAGAAGATAAACACAAGAACAAAATTCTTACAATATATAATTTGTTACCTTAATTTAAAAAATATTTATTATTTACTTTTTAAAATAACTTAAAAAGATTTGGTCCCTAAGATTTTTTTTAAAATTTTTTTTTTTGCCTCTTAAACAAAATTCAAATCACTAAACAAAACACTGGTTCGTATATGTCGTGGCGAACCCTAGGACTCAAGACTAAATGGTGCAACAAAACTCAGCTATACGTTTTGCGAGGGCTTCTGAGCTCTATAAATTTTAGTTTCTCACTTTAAGGCGTTGGCCTCGTGGTCGACATTAAGCTGACACTAATCTTAATTTAGCAAGGACTTTTTGTTATAACTACTATTCTTGTAGTGTTAGGAACTTTGGTACTGTGATACCATGTACCAAAAGAAATGCCAAGAACAGTATCAAGGACACATTAATTAGTTATTAGTTATTGTGTTGGTGCATCATAACTAAATAAAGGACAACAATAGAAACTACATAGTAAGAAGCAAAGAGTGTAACCTATCATATCCTGTTATTATCTGTAGTTTGGTGAGCCAGCCGGATATGATAAGCTTATCTTGTTTGCTTATCATATCCTGCTCTCTAGTACAAAAGATTATCCTAAGAGAGGAGTTGAGTTAGAGGCTAGCAAGATAGGATACGAATTTTTATTTTTTACTTTACCCTTACTTATAATACATATTCTTAAATTAACATTTATTTTTGTAATAAAAAATTAAAATAAATAATAAAAATAAATAATAATAATAAATAATAATAATTATAAATATTGATAATAATAAAAATTTAATAATAATAATAGTAATAAAAATAAATAAGAATTAAAATTGATAATAATAATAATAATAATAATAAAATAAATAATAAATATTGATAATAATAATTATTATAGTAACAAAATTAATAAGTAATAATAATAAAATTAAATAATAATAATAGCACTAAATAATAATAATAATAATATTAATATTAAAAAGAAATAATAATAATAATAATAATAATAATAATAATAATAATAATAGTTGTAGTAATAATAGTAGTAATGTAGTAGTATCTATTCTGATATCTAGACACATCAAACACCGAATATGATAAGAGTTTATCAATGCTTATCCAACTCTTATCATATCTTGTTGTTATTCAACCCTCTTATCATATCCTGCCTTATCATATCTTGTCCACCAAACGAGCACGAAGGGTAATAGTAGTTTAGACGCTTCTAGTGGGCACAACTATGTTGTTGAGGAGGGAAACAACAACTTGGTGGGCGACTGCTTACATGGAGTCAAGTTGTGGCTTGACTTCTTTTTCAGAACAAGATGGGGTTTGTGGGTGGATTGAGTTCGATGGTGGTGGCTTGTTCACACTTAAGACCTTTGTTTCTATGAATAACATGACTTATCACCCATTTATAAGTTTAAAATAGAGAACGTCTGCAATAACACCCATAGATTGATAAAACGGATCCCTAATTTTTTTGTTATAGCATGATAATAGTCTGAGTGCCAAAGCACAAATATATAAAGTTACAAGAAATAAATGTATAAAAAATTAAAAAGTGAGTAATCTCCTATAGGTCGTAGTCATTTTAATTTCTTAGGCTAAAATACATATTTGGTCCTTTATCTTTCACCGAAGTCCTATTTTAGTCCTGTATCTTTTTTTTTCTCAATTTGGTCCTGTATCTTTCTTTTTTGCCCAACGTTTGCATTTTGAATGATTCCGTTATGGTTCAAGCTGACATGGCATAACGCTGTTACCAGGGACCTGGCCTGGAATTTAATTTTTTTAATAATTAAAAAATTGAACATTGGGGAATTGAGGAAATTAGAAATGGTGTCGTTGTGAGTGACTAAGAAAGCATTATGCCCTAAGCCATAACATCGTAACAGTGCAGAGGAGAAGTTGAAAGTGGCTTTGGAAAATTGAGAGAAAGAAGGAGATTGTGGCTTCTAAGGCAAGGCGATTGCGCATGCAAAGGAGAATCGAAGAATTTGACAGACGATTTTTGGACTGAGAAATTGGGAGAAGATACACAAAGAAGGAGTGTTTGGGTGTTACAGTCTTGCTATTTTCAGGTACATTTTTTTGGTCATGACACTGAAGTTTTGAATGATTTTCATTTTTAGTGTAGTTTATTGAAGGGTTTGACTTTTTATGTTATTTTATTGTAGGGTTTGCTTTTTATGTTAGTTTATTGTAGGGTTTGCTTTTTAGGGTATTTTAATGGCTTATGGTCCCTGTTTTCAGTTGGTAGTGGTCCTTTACTTGTCGTTTTCTGAGCTTTTGATGTCGTTTTGTATGTTTTTCTAGGTATGGAAACTTTTACCGTTGAGATACACCATCGGGATTCTTTTGTTGTGGACCAAGAGAAAACCAATTATGTTGGTGATGAAGTTACTGTTTGGGATTATAAAAGTGACTACTGGATTACTTTGATTGCATAAAGGAACTTAAGAAGTAGGGATATGATTATTTTGATAACATGTGATTTAAAAGACCAGGGGCAAACATGATTGGGTTGAAGGAGTTTAAGGATGACGATGGGGTAGAGGAAATGGCAAACATTTGCAGAAAATATGGGATGATGGAGTTTTACATTGTGCACCCAATTTGTCAACATGATGTTGTAATAGAACTGGAGGGACCTGAGATAGAGCATGAGATTGAAGATAATGTTGATATAGATGCTGTCATGGCTGAGATTGAGGCTGAGTTACAAAGAGAGATAACTTGGGAGATGAGGGAGTTAACTTGGAAGATTTGGGAGAGGGCATGGCAGATGATGGTGATAGTGTTGCTAGTGCATTTGGGGATAGCAATGAAGAACATGTAGAGGATGTGGGGTTATTTGACATTGAGGTCTGGAGGGAGGCAAGCAGAAAAAGGAAGGGAGTGAGTCAAGCTAAAGGGAAACAAAAGGAAGTAGCTGAAACTAGTAATAGAAAAAGGAAGGAAGTGAGGAAAGCTAAAGGGAAACAAAAGGAAGCAGCTGAAACTAGTAACAGAAAAAGGAAGGCCAGACCTATTGGGAAGAAACAAAAATATGGAGGTGATAAGGAACAAGAAGAATTTGTTGAGTGTGGTTATCAATCTGAAGAGTTGGAAAGTGGAGGTGAAACAGATGATGAAGGAGACAGACCAAGGTATCCAAGTTTCATAGAGGTAGAAAACATGACAGACTTTCATTGGGAGGTAGGGACTTTGGTCTCTACTAAGGATGAGTTTAAGAATGCTATCCAAAAATATGTTGTGCATTCGGGTAGAGACCTTAAGTTCATTAAAAATGATAAGCTTAGGGTAAGGGTTGTATGCCATGATGGTTGTCCCTGGGAGGCATATTTAGGGAAACTACCCCGTGAAGAAACTTGGCAGCTAAGAAGGATAATTGATGATCATTCATGCAGCAGTGAGTATAGGGTTGGAATGTTGAGTTCTAAATGGTTGATTCAAACTCTAGAAGAAGGTGTCAAAGAGAACCCTAGTGTCAAGCTGACAGATATACAGTTGAGAATTCATAATAGGTGGAACACAGGGATAACAAAACCAAAGGTTTCTAGGGCAAGGAGGATCGCAAAGGAAAACGTGGAGGGTTCATTTAAGAAACAATATAGGAGACTAAGAGATTACTGTAATGAACTTTTGAGTTCAAACCCAGGGTCAACGATACAACTTGAAGTTGAATCACCACAGGGTGATGAGTCTGTCTTGGAAGATGCAGACTCTATCATGCTACCAATATTTCAGAGACTCTATGTCTGTTATGCAGGATGCAAAATATCGTTTAGGTTGTGTAGACCAATAATTTCTCTTGATGGCGGCTTCCTGAAGGGGCTTTTTGGAGGTCAAATTTTAGCAGCAATTGACAGAGACCCTAATGATCAGATGCTGCCAATTGCTGTTGCTATGGTTGAAGTAGAAAACAGAAGTTCGTGGACATGGTTTTTGCAGCTTCTGATCAATGACCTTGGAGGAGCAAATGTGTGCAAGTCATATACCTTTATATCTGATCAGCAAAAGGTATGAACTTGTCTGAATTGATTTGAACTTTTCTGAAATTGAATTGATATTAGTATGATTTGTTCTTTGAACTTATGTACTTTTCAAGGGTTGTTGCCTACCTTGGATGAGCTACTTCCAGGTGTGGAACAGAGATTCTGTGTCAGACACTTGTACAACAACTTCATGAAGAGATTTCCTGGCAAACAGTTGAAGGATATCATGTGGAGGACCGAAACTGCAACATACTCCAAAGAATGGGAAAGACAGATGAAAGAGATTAGGAAGGTGAATGAAGAGGCCTACAAATATCTCATAAAGATATCACCTCGACATTGGAGCAAATCAAGGTTCTCACCTCAATAAAAATGTGATGCACTTCTAAACAACATGACAAAGACCTTCAATAGTGTCATACTTGGTCCGAGAAAAAAACCAATTGTTAGCATGATGGAGGATATCATGGTGTATTTGATGGAAAGGTGGGCCGAGAACAGAAGAAAGGTTGAAGCTTATGAGGGTGACATCTTGCCAAGGATTGTGAAGAGGCTAAGGAAAGAGAAATCTTATACAAACATGTGGCTACCAAGGTAATACTTTAACATGTATTCATGTCATTTACAGTTTCTCATTTATAGGTGACCAAATATGTTTTTTGTTGCTGCATTTTTAGGTTTGCTGGGGAAAAATTGTTTGAAGTGAGACACATCACACACAATGAAACTTGGTTTATTGTTGACATTAACCCAAAGCATTGTTCTTGTAGGAAATGGAAACTTACTGGGATACCCTGTTGCCATGTCATTTCCTCCATAAACAAAGTTAACTTGACTCTTGAGGATTACATCCCACTGTATTATATGAAAGCAGCATACCTGGCAGTCTATCAACCCGTTCTGCAACTTGTCAACGGTCCTAACATGTGGGTTGAGACAGAGTTTATGGATATATTGCCTCCACCCATTAGAAGGCAGCCAAGAAGGCCAAAAAAGTTAAGGAATAAGGAAGCAGGAGAGACATAGAGAAGTCAGACTCATATTTCAAGAAAAGGAATGAAGCAAAGGTGCAGGATTTGTGGTAACGAGGGACATAACAAGAAGACCTGCCCTCATGCTCCTCCACCTGAACCCACTACTAAAACTCCCACTGAAGGTTCCGATAAAGCTCCCACTCAAGCTCCAGCTCCAACCCCAACTCCAGCTCCAACTCAAGTTCAAGCTCCCACTCAAGTAACCACTCAAGCTCCAGCTCCAACTCCAACTCAAGCTCCTGCTCAAGCTCTTAAGCTCCAAAGAGAAGGATGAAACTAACACTTAGAAGACCATTTTCACCAAGGAAGATGAAATAGAGACTTGTTTAGACCATTTTTTTGGGCCATATTTATATGTTGTTTATCTGTGGAGGCCATATGTTTGTTACTTGTTTAGGCCATATTTTGTTTGTATGTTGAGGCCATATTTTGGGACCTGTTTAGGCCATATTTTGGGATCTTGTTTGGGCCATGTTTTGTTGATATGTTAATGTTGATGTAATATGTTTGGACCTATTTAGGCCATATATTGTTGACGTGTTCATCAATGTTTAGGGACCTGTTTTATGCCATATTTTGGTGATGTCTTGATGTTCAATGCCATATTTCGTTCAATTGAATGATCATATTCAGTTCAAGTTCTGTTTCAATATAGTTTTAAAATGGTCTTACTAGTTATAAGCTAGTTTTAAAATGGTCCCATATGTTTTTAAAAGGTGTCAATCTAGTCCTAGTCAGAACAGAGAAAACACAACAACACAATGAAGTGATGAAATTGTATTACAGCAGATCAATTTCATTCAAAATGAAAACTTGGTTATAAAGAGCATGAGCACTACATTAGATAAGCCTAATACATCCCTAACTCTCCTATGCTTCTTCCACCCATCTTTAGCAAATCATTAAGACAACGTTTAAACACAGACTAAAAAATAATAGTACAAGCAACACCCTAATCCTCTTGTTCTTCACTTTCAAAGATGTTTGTAATGTTATTATCCTTCTTCTCTGTCTCGCAAGCACAACTTCCTTCTCATCGCTCACATCTACTTCCAACCATCTGAAGAACCCACACCCTTCACCAACCTATATTCCAAAAAAAAACAGAGCATACAAAAATAAGAAGGGTGAATGGGATTAAGTTGAACAAAACACAAATTATATAAGGACAATTATGAACCCTATAATTTACGCAACCCCAAAATTTCCTTCCCCTGTTTTCTTCGGTTGTCGCAGTGAAGATGATGGCCCTACATCCACAATAACAAGATGGCCCATTCATTCGCATGGGTCTGTTAGCGCTTCCATTGGAGGTTTGGGAAGCCAGTGTTGAAGGCACAAAGATGTTGTGTGAAGAGGAAGATGAATAAGAGAGGAAGGAGGTTGAAGAAGATTTTTTAGAATATTGAGGATTTATAAACTCTAATTCCTAATTTCCCAACGAGAACAATTCTCCCAATGTTCAATTTTTTAATTATTAAAAAAATTAAATTCCACGTCAGGTCCCTAGTAACGTTATGCCATGTCAACTTAAATAGTAACAAAATCCTTCAACATACAAACGTTGGATCAAACAAAGAAAGATACAAGACCAAATTGAAAAAAAAAAGATACAAGACCAAAATAGAACTTCGATGAAAGATCAAGGACCAAATATGTATTTTAGCCAATTTCTTATGATAGCAAACTTTTGTGCTTCCCATCCTAAAATCCACCTTATTTTATATTCTAAATGCAAATAACGTTAAATGTTTCTTTTTTGTATATTAACAACTATATTATGAAATTTTTCTTTATGATTATCTTTCGACTCAAAGTAATGGGCTAAAATCATAATTACATTTTTAACTAACGAATGTTTGATTCAAATGATATACACTTGTTTTTCCTTAAACAAGTGATATCGGGTTAGGGATAGTTTGGATGAAAATGGAAAAATGAAAAAAAAAAAAAAAAACCACTAAGAGAGTTAGGTCCACTATGAGCTTGATGTTTCTAACTCAAACAAAATTACCCAAGGATACTTTTTACAATAAGAGGTTGATGCCACTAGACATCCTTTTCAACGTTTTTTTTTTTCCCCTTTAGAGTGTGCGAGTGAATAATACAACTCCTGGGGTTGAACTTATATCAATGGAAGTGCATTAAAATTATTAGATCTAATAACCTCTTGCAGATTAAGAATTACAGTTACACTTCCATACAATGGGACTGCAATAACTGAAATGTTTGTTTTCCTCTCGTTATACATTGAAATAGTTGCCTCCTACTAAAGTTAACTAGATCCCTCTATGAAAAATTGTTCTTAATCCTAGATTAATATGGCAAAAATAATCTTTTACAAACTAGGCATATGATAACTTAGATTAATCGTAGATAACCAAAAAGCACATGGGCACTTCGAATTCTGTACTGACTTTCTGGCCATATATGATAATAATAACTTGTGAAACCCTAGAACTCTGAATTTTGTACCAACTCCAACTAAGATGCCCCATGTTCCTTGCTAGTGCTGTAATCAACTAACCATTTCAAAATTTCAATTGTTTCACGCAACAGGAATTTTAGGTTCTCCTAAGTTCACAAAAGCCTCTGCGCGTGTCAAGCGTTCTGTCGCAGCATTCCAAGACACAAGATGGTTCATAAATACATTCACATACTTTGCTCTGTCATTCTGTCCAAAAGTCACACAAGGATTGTTAAGTTCATGCCATTTGAAAGAGCTTATAATTTTCTAGAGTTATTTTCACCTTATTTTCATAAGTTTTATCTTGAATCTTATTAGAATAAGTTGTTTCTAATTTATTCTAGTAAGTTAACATATTCATACCCAACAATCAGCTCTCATGTGATAACTGCTTATTGCACAATTGCTTAATTAAGTTATTTACCCAAATGTGGAAAATAAGTGACAATCGACTATGGTTACATACCCTGTAATCCAGATAGTATGCATGCTGCAGTAATGAAAAGAATGGGATAGTCAGTTATTGATGACTGCATAAAGGTAATTGCTATGTTATTTGGATGAGAGAGAGGGATAATCATACCTCCCACAAGTCCAAATTGATAATTGGCTGCATGAGGAAAAAACCATTAACTTGATTTCCCATATAAAAAAAAAAAAATTGTGGAGGAAAGTGGAAATTAACTTACTATGTCATCCCACACAATTGGGCAAATTGCATTTGAAGTTTTCACTATGGCTAGTCTTTTCTCTTCTCTCTTCACTGAAAAAAGCAACAAATATTAACAACAATAATCAGCATTATCAAACCAAAATATCAAACAATAAGTCATTAAAGATAATATATATCCACATAGTTCTACCAACAGGTCTTAAGATTAAGATGAAATTATTCTGGAATTAAACCAGCCAATGAGGAAAGACTAGTCAGTCACTGCCTCAAACATAGAAGAATTATCAATAGATAAAAGCAATGAGAATTAAACAACTACTACAGAAAAACAAAATTGAAGCTTTCATTTTTACATTTAGTTTAAAGAAAAGCATATAACAGAGGGAACTGCAAGGATTTTATGGGACACCACTATTCATGACACACCCTTTTCTAGCCGCATCATACTATAAATGGATTATAGAACCTGGTAGTTGGTCGTTAAAAAAAAGCTCACCCAGATTCTAGAATCCATTTGAAATGAACTACCGGATTCTAGAACCCATGCGAAGTGTGGTGTGCGGTGTGCCTGGTAATTTGTGAGGCGCAGATAGCGTCTTCCGATTTTATGGCATATTAAGAACAAGAATGGAATTAGATTTAGCAGGACCAGGAAGTGCGGGGGAAAATAAGGGGGAATCTATAATGAACTTACAAACTAGCCAAACCCAGCCAGAACCAAAAAATGTGCGGGCAGCTTCGATAAACTTCTCTTTAAAATTTGTAAATGACCCAAAATCCTTTTCAATCTGTTGAAGGAGACCTAGTTTTGGCATATCACCGCCTCCTGGTTGCATGGATTCCCAAAAGAAGTCATGATTCCAAACCTGAGTGCAAAGGATTAAAATTGAGTAGGTGACAACAATTGACCTAGACAATGTTATACAGTATTTTTAAATATAAAAGTAACTTTATTATTATTATTATTATTATCTTTCAGATTAACAGACAAGATTGGCTTCATCAAACAGAAAGGACAACAGAATGACAAATATCTAAATGGGAAAAAAGAAGACTAAAAGATAAAGGTAGAAAAGGGGAAATCATTTATTAAAGAATACAAAGGGAAAATGGTGTAGGAGCCACAAGATTAAGTGGTTGTTAATTTATTAAATCTTTCTATTTACATTTATTTAGTTTGAGACTCAATACATTTAAAACTTTTATGGTCTCCGAAAGGGTCTCAAACTTTCCGGCTCAGGTCCTCTGATCTTGACTTTGTAGAAGGCTAGAAGCCAAACTTCCAACAGTATTTTCACTAAATGTACATCAAGACAAACATAACCTAATAGGTAGATGAATAGCCCAAGCGACAGAAAGCATCACAATTCACTATGCTGGAAATAAAGAAACTATATGCATCGGCAATATTTCCCAAAATCTTTTAGTTAAATCCCTCCTTGCCACTTCATAGAACATTATCCCAGTATTTCAGAAGAATGAAGTCACCTAATAAATTTTGAAGCTAAAAGACAGTTTTAAGCTGTTGAAAATGCTAATAAACAACTTTCGTTACATAAAATGGATATAATTTACTCCTCCTTTGAATATGTATAATCTTACATATTTTGAAGTTCCTTAAACAGAGTAAATTTCTGCTATTTATTTTTTATTCTTTCATTGAAAATAACTTGGAGAAAACTACACTTGTTTACTCACTTCGCTGCTGTTAGGAGTGGGTCTCAAATGGAAAATAGGCCTTGGAGAGTATACAAGTGACATGGCAAGTCAAAAGGAGGAGAGTGAGTTATTTAGTTAGTTAAAAGTTAGTTATTCTAATAGTAGATAGTTACAATACAAATAGGGGTTCTGTACATTACAAAGGCATTGGGAATCAGATTGTAAAGTTGTTTGTAAAGGGGAAATCCTTTAGGGATGACTATTCTTACCTCTTCCTTCCATTGAATCAATAAAAGAAAGGCATTTCATAAGTACTTACCTTCTTTCATACTAATGTTCCTAACTTCCTTCCTATGCCTAACAAGATATGTCAAAACCAGTGAAGTTTCCTGTAAGCTGCTCTGTTCAATTTTTTTTTCAAGTCATGCATACCATTCACATAGCCTTGTGGAGGGAAAAAATTAAAGACATCAGAGTATACATAATTTCTGAAGCAAGACATGAGTGTATTTTTGGCAAATCTTAGAGGGCTTCAACATTATCAATATTTTGTTCACTCAAATTTTTCTATAAACTACCCTGGAGAATTTTGATTAGTTTTACACAAATAGGCAAGCAACTTCAGATTTGGGATCAAATTAAAATGATCAAAGCCAGTAAGCTATCGATTAAATTAGTACCTCAGCTGCATTGTTGAATTCAGGTAAGGGATTGCCATTGTTGTATGTCACTTTGACCAGTTCATCCAAGGTGTAACCATATAGTATATCATCTTTCTCTAGCTGGCTGTTCAAACCTTCTATAAAACTCCGATGATATTGACCCCAATGCATGTCAATTGCCTTCTTGCTCATATATGGCTCTAATGCATCCTAAAATAAAATAGAATTAGAATTAGAATTAGAATTAGGATATAAAGGGCCTACTAGTGGCTTCTTCCGTGATGTTGAGCAATCATTTTGTAAGAGCCACAAAAGGGTTCTAGCCTTCTAGGATTCCCCGGATTACCAATTTATCATATGAACTCTCAGTCTTATAAAATTCTAGCATGGAGGTGGATTACACAGTAAATGGTAACTATCTTACTTCTCCAAACTCTCCCTTAGAAAGTTTGACACTTCCCACTCTTTCTCTGTCTTTAATATCTTAACATAAGTTACAGGAGCAGAGTAATGTAATAGTACCTTGTGTTCACTATATCCAAGATAGATGAAGGTGTTGAAATTTTAGGGCTTCGGTTGAAAACGAGAAAAAGGGAAGAAAGGGATACGGAGAATAATTAGATTATTTTGCTATTGATGTATAATGATGTGATACAAAAGAGAAAGCATTAAACCTTATTTATACCAATACTAAACTCATAATCGTAATCAAATAAGGATAACATGTCAAGAAATATAATGAGATTTGGATATAACACTTAGAATAATCTCTAAAATATAAGATACAATAAAGATATTACGACATATTTTAGAAAGGGTTTTGCTAATCATTGCCCTTAGAGCAATGGATAAGAAACCCATAAGTAGAAATTTCTTATTAAAAAGTGTAGCATTCAATGCAATGCTACAAGTACATCTTCATTAATTATGACTTTTGTTAAAAATTTCTATTTATGGGAAGCTTATCCATTGCTCTAAGGGCAATGGTTAGCAAAACCCTTTTAGAAATATTGTAACAGAAGGCATATCTCTCAACCTCAATTGACAAGACGATTGAATTAAAAAGTAACAAGAAGAAATTATTTAAGAGAAACAAATTTTCACATTTTTTGGAAAAAAGATAAGATGCCTTTAAGAGTTCATTGAAGATTAGATGCAATTGTATGTACCATCATAAACATAACCTTCTATATTGTCATGATTATCAACCGCTTGTCAATTACTAATGTTTGTTTTTTTCTCAATTACAAGTAAGAGTAGTTTTTTCCTTGAACATTATAATGTCTAAAACAGGAATCATCATCGTAACTAGCTTAAAAAAACTAAATATCAAAATTTAACTATGAATGCAATCATTTTGCTGATAAGCTCATTGCTGGAGTAGCTGACTCAACTAATCCAAACATATAGGCCAAAACAGTATAATTATTTCCAAAAAAGACATGGATTCAGGTAACCAAATGATTCACTCACAAGTTCATAAGGAGGGGTCTTCAAGCCATAAAATGCAGTAACTTTCAAAGACCAAGGCGAGCCATCAAACCTCCTTTTCTTCTTAATTGTGTTCGACAGAAATCAAATAAGCACAAATCAGCAAAGAAGTTTCCATGAAGAAATCTCTAGTGAGAAATCAGGAAGGATTCAAAATCATCAACTTCATCTATAAAAAAGCAGCCCATGGCAGTTGTTGTAACTTGTAACTCATTTAGCTTGCCCAATTACTATAGTAGTAAGCCTTCAACAATTCTTTACAATTTTTTATGTTTATGAATGATGCTATCAAAGAGGTAGTCCAAGTTATCATGAACATATTATATTATTAATTTATTATACAAGAAAATATAGGGAACTGACAATGCACACTTAGTCTACAAGCAACAAAGACTACACAGCTGCACTATTTCAAACTCAATGCCTATTAGTCTTTTACATTTCTTGCAAGATTAAATATCGTATTTTAAAAAAGAAATGTTATGAATATGAGAATATCAATACTGAAAAGTGGAAACCCACATGGAATCTTAGGAACTTTGCGTCTTATCATGTAAATTTATTCGTTTCCATTTCTAAGAAATGAAAAGTCAAAGCATATCAATGCAGAAGATTCAGATAGTCTATTGGAATAATATATTGTTATTGCCTTCAACAAAAATCAAGTTATGTTCACTTTAGTGTTTGTAACTTCATCCATTGAAAGTAATCAAAAGACAAATATGACATCTGAAACTAGATGCAGAAATTTTATCTCAGTAAAATTCCATGTTCAAGTTCAAGGTCATAAAGTATATTATCAGAAAAGAAAGCCAAAGAAATTACATAAAACTAAAAGGGAAATTTACTCATCAAGACAATGATATTTGTTCAAGAAATTTACCCTGTAAAGAAGCTTTGGAATTTTGAATTTTCTTGATAAGTCTGCTGAAAGGAGATAAGAGCTAGTGGGGATAGGATTGATGTAACAAGAAGCCATTGCTTCTTTATTCCCTGGCATTTACATAACCATATTAATTCATAATTTACCAGGTCATTGAATTACAGAAAAAATAGAAACAATTTAAATCCAAATTGTAAGTTTAATAAAACCATGATACAATTCCCAGTTCTCTCTCAATCACATTGACAACGATGTTAAATCATAATTTACCAGGTCATTGAGTTACAGGAAATCCAAATTTTAAATTTAATGAAACCATGGTGCAATTCTCAGCCAAATTGACAATGATGCAGTGGCAAATAGAACTTACTGATGGCATCTTCAGTACAACACTTTTATCTCAATACAGAATACCAAGGGGCAACAACATACAGACAAGGGAATTCACTTTTACAGGCCCTGACCCAAGGATTCACATGGCATCGGCTACGGCATCCAGTGATTGTGTTAACCAAAATCAAATAAATTAAGAATATAAAATTAAGTAGAAGAAGAATAGCTTTGAGATATGATTGCAATCCAAAGTTAACAAACGTTCACAAAACAGGGGAAAAAACGTGAAACTGAGATTTTAATCATTTAAGCATTTTATCAAACATTTGCCATACCCGAGAACTGGCATTTCAATTTCAAAAATCTATTAAATTATATAATGCTAGAGTGTTTCTGTTTGCAATTCTTAGTTATGCAACTACTGTTTAAAACGTGAATTCACTTATTTAACCTTATCGGTTTACTTTACTCACATTTTGTGGTGTACTGTTCACGCGAGAAATTCCATTTTCACCCTCACTCACCCAGCCACTCAAATTTCTCTCTTCCCTATCTTCGTTCTCTCAGGCTATGAATAGCTTCATGTTCATCTCCTTTCTAATTTCAATTCATCAATTATCAACTTCTACCTCACTCTGTCCAGTCCTAAAAGTCCAAGACCATATCAAAAACAAGAGAACCGAATTTGAGTGTGAATGAAGAGGAAAGGAGAGCAAAGCAGTACCAAAAACAATAAAATCTTCTTCAATGTGGGTTCTGCTAAGTGGCCAACGATTCTGTGAACGGCGGTGGGAGGAGCTTGCTTCGGGTGCGGGTTCCGGTTAGAGGGATGACAGTTGGCTCAAGACGGTGGGGCTGTCATTCGTCGCAGGCTGTAGCTTCGATGTCGTTTTGGTATGAGGAGAGGAAGAAGGAAGGAAGCATGAGCAGGGTTTGGGAGATGAGAAAGGATACGAGCGAAGGAAAGAAAGAGCTTCTCTGATCCTAATCCTTCTTATAGATATTCTATTCAATTTTTAAAGAAAAAACATTACATTAATGGTGAATTGCGCCCTTTAGCCGTTAATTTTTTGTGTTTTATCAATTGAAAATATTTTGTTTACGTATAAATTTATATTTTAATATAAATATTGGTTTAATAAGTGATTTTAGCCAAGTTTAATAACACTGTTTGGTGGGGTGTAGTTAATGTTAATGGTTAGTATTATTTTTTTTCCTTTTTTTTATATACTCTATTGTTAATGCTTTTTTGGAATGGTTCACTCTTTAGTTGTTAAATTGATTTTTCGTACAAATGAAATTTTTTGGAATATTCATTAAGTTATGAGTAGTTTTATAAATTCTTTGTTTTAGATCATCTTTAATGGAGGTGTTTAAAAAAATTCTTATCATTTAAGTACTACATTTCCTTTAGAGCATGCTGACGTGGTTTATTAAAATAAATAAGAGTAGTTTGTTAAGCAAATTATTGAAAGCTAATTTTTTTTAAAGTCAAAAGCTCTCTTAGATAACTTTAAAAGGTAGTTATAAAAGTTATCATCTCATATCCAAAAATTTTAATTTTATAATTACTAAATAACTCTGCAAAGTTATAATCTTCAAAGAAAACTATAAGTTTGTAGCCTTAATCACTCATTATATTGTTTCTCTAAGGATATAGTGAATCCATCCCCCTCTCTCCTCTAGAGGATTCCTCTCATATATAAATAGGAAAACTAAAGGGCATTTTGCATTTTTTTTTTAAAAAATCTTTACTGTTGTGAATAATATAAGGCTAAATTAGTACTTTCGTTTTGTAAATTTTTTTTTTTTCAATTTTGTCCTCTGACTATTTAAAGTTTCATATCTGTCTTCTAACTCTTGTCCATCGAACACTGTTACCCTTTTTTAATGTTCCGTTAGTAACGGAAACATTGTTGTCTGATGTGGCACAAACGGTAAAAAATTGTGTGACATGGCAACCGAATAACATAAAAAATGTAAAATAACTTTATTTAAATAAGATTTGGTATTAGGGTTTCAATGTCTAAGATTTGGGATTAGGGTTTCAGTGTCTCTTTCATTTCTTCTTTGTTGTGCATCTTCTTCAATGGCGTCCCATTGTTCTTCAACTAGTGGGAGCAGACGCTCGAAGCGAGCTCCTAGATTTGGTCTTTACTGCCATTGTGGTGATCGGGCTGTTGTGTGTGTGGTAACGAAGGCAAATGAGAACCAAGAAAAAAGGTTTTGGGGTTGCCCAAATTATAGGGTAAAAGGCACAAATTTTTTTCTTAATCTATTGCATTTGTTACACTCAAACTTCTTCTCATTCTGAAATGGTTAAATTTTGTTGTTGGTATTTGTAGGATGGGGTGAGCTGTGGCTTCTTTGAATGGTTTGAAGAGGAAGCAGATGAGAGGCAAGCTGTGTTGCAAAGGCAGAGATGAAGGATTAAAGAATTAGGGGCTTTGGTAGTTTCATATAGGAAATGGAATAAAATGTTGATTTGGATTTCATTGTTTAGCATGGCCTTGAATTTGTTTTCCCTAGTTGTGTGGACATTTGGGACCAATGGTTTGGGTCCAATGAGGTTGAGTTGATTTGTAATTTAGTTGTTTGAATTTAGAGTATTTAGAATGATTAGATGGGTTTAAATGTATTTTGAGGTTGAGTTTATTTGTAATTCAGTTGTTTGGATTTAATGATGAGGTTAATTTAAATGTTTGGTTGTAATTGCATTTTGTATTGAATTTTTTGAGGTTTAAAAACAAGACACAATAAGAAAGAAGGAATAAGGAAGAAGGAACACGAGACAATCAGATAAGGCAACAAGCCAATAAGTTCAGGCCTTTGCATTGACAATATAATGCCTAACATAACAAAATAAAATGCCACAAAATAGAAAGTCTTTGCCTTGACAAAATAAAAGGTCTGCCTTCACAAATTAAAAGGCCTAAAAAGACAATAACAAATCACAAGCTTCAACTACAAGACCCACACAATAACATCAACAAAATAAAAGATCTATGTCTTCTCAAATTAAAAGGCCCTAACATAACACAATATCAGGCCACAAAATAAAACAATAATAGGCCAGAGAACAAGATCCACAAAATAAAAGGTCTATGCCTTCAATAATAAAAGGTCTCTGCCTTCACAAAAAATAAGTTCTATGCCTTCTTGATGGGTGGTCTTCTTGTTGGCAACTTCTTTGGCTTAGAAGAAGTTGGAGCAGTAACAACTACTTGAGAAGATGCATGTCTTGTAGTTTCAGCAGATGCAACTGAAGAAACTTGTGATGGTTGGGATGGTGCACGAGTAGGAGCTTGAGATGGTGCACAAGTAAGAGCTTGGGATGGTGCATGAGTAGGAGCTTGGGATGGTGCATTAAGAGGAGCTTGGGGTGGTCCATGATCAGGTGCTTGGGATGGTGCATTAGATGGTTCTTTGGATGGTGCATCAGATGTTGCATCAATAAGTCGATCTCTTGGTGGAGCTTACAGGTGAGCTTGTTGTGTCCCTCTAGGCCACAATTTCTACACTTAAGTTTGATCTCCTTCCTGCCGATTGACGTGGCATCCCTAGACAACTCTACAACATCCTTGTTTCTTGACTTTTTAGCTCTCCCTGACTGCCTCTTGATGAGTGGTGGTAAAATATCAAAGTATTCGGTCTCCACCCACATGTTTGGACCATTCACATGTTGTAACATGTACTGATGTTTCGTAAGCTTCCTTCGTATAATAGATTGGAATGAATTCTTCTAGAATTATTTTTGCTTTATTCATGCATGAAATTGCATGACGACAAGGTATCCCAATAAGCATCTAAAATCTACAACTGCATTCCTTGGCCCCTAAGTCCACCACAAACATATCCCATGTGTAAGAGATATGCTTGACTTCATACTTTCTGTCCCCAACCAATCTGCGCACAAGGACCAAATGGTAACCAATTAAAACAGTTACAGGACCAAATGGTAACCAATTAAAACACTTAGAGGACCAAATTGAAACTATTTAAAAACTTGAAGGACCAAGTTGAGACATTTAAAAACTTGAAGGACCTAATTGAAACCATCATCACCCAAACCCAAATCCATAAATCCAAACTCAAAATCCCAAAACCAGAAACCTAGATCGAATGCGTTTGTCCTCTTCTTCTCTTATCGGAACTCTTCCTTCTTCCTTTTCGGAAGATGAGTGTATACAATTTTGGGAGATTTGGGGTTTTTTGGATTTAGGATTTTCATTTTTTAATTGTTCATTTTAATTATTCACTTTTAAAATTTTGGATTTTAGGAAATTATAAAAAAATTCCCACGTAGGTAAAAAGTTGACGGAGTTTAACGGAAGGACGAAAACTGAACATCTCGAAAAGTTTAGGGACTGAAAATGTACCTTTTTTAAAGTTTAAAAACTAAAAACAGATTCTCACTAAAGTTTACGGACCAAAAACATATTTAACCCTAAAAATTATTATATTGTTGAAGAACAAGAAGAATTTCGGAAGCATTACTATTGAGGATTCAAATCAGGTGTCCCCAAATCATGTCCCCAATCATGTCCCACTAATAAAATATTGCCACGTCATTAAAAATATTTCCTTTAACTTTAATCTTTAATTTTTTAATAGCATTTTTTAATGACGTGGCGATATTTTATTGGTGGGACATAATTGAGGACATGATTTAGAGACACCTGATTTGAATCCTACTATTGAAAGGCATATCCTTAGAATATATATGCATCAAAAGGCATATTGTAAATTGATGATAGTTATTATTTAAGCATCCATGTCGAACTGCACAAATTCAATGGTTGTGTCTTGACAATCATAAATACATGAATTACGATGTTAAAGTTCTTGAAGAATTAAAACATCTAAACAAATTCTTTTGATAAAAATTGTATTATAGTTCTTAGGGAACTAAATCATTAGACCCTAATTAAAATGATCTCGCAGATCCTTATAAAAATTAAAGTTTATTAGTCATGATGAAAAGGATCACAATAGAGAATAAAGAAAAAATCATTATAAAATAATTTAAATATTTTGAATTGATTGAGCACAAGAATATTCTTAGAAGTGAATATTCCAAATTACATTTTGTGTAGCAAATGAATTACCTAAATATATTAAAGTTGCTTAATTGAAGGCTCCAGAAGAGCTAATATGTTATCACTCTAAGGAACAAATGTCGCTAGACATATATGGTAATATAAGTCTCAGAGGTTTCAAATCCTAAAATGGATATCATGTTGAAACTAAGAATAAATGTATACCGGAAGATTTACCTAATTTTTCTCCGTGTTGTGTTCAACTTATTAGTACAATTGAAACACATGTTGTCATAAACCAGAAGTTTACACATTAATATAAATGTATAGTTTGGCATGACCGGTGCGGCCATTCCGGTTTAATTATGACGCAAAAATAATAGAAAATTCCATGGAGGAGTTAACTAGCAAAAAGTATAATACTTTGAGAACATATATAAGGTGATTTTTGTAGAGCAATACACCATCACATAGACCATATAGATATTTATGATTTTAATTGACATGTCAACCAGATGGTCACTTGTTATCGAATCGCAACCTAAAGTTTGTGAGATTACTTGTTCAAAATATACATCCAAGAGCTCATTTGAAATATGACTTCATTATGACTATTGCCTATAGAACATGTTTTCATATGTAAAATGGCCTTGCTGAGTCATTCATCAAACCTCTGGTTGCGAGTCCATTGTTGGTGAGGTCAATACCTCTAATTTATAATTGGGGACATGCAATAATACATCCTACAACATTTATTCACGTCAAGCCAACAAATTATCATTAATATCCTCCCTTTTACAATCCATGAAAGAACTTTGGATATACAGTATACATTCCTATTACTCTTGTAGAAGCACAATAGAAAATAAAGAAGTTTGGGAATATAAGTTGGATATGAATTTATTTATAGTCAATCATACGAGAGATTCATGAATGGCTTAGTTTGTTGATTACAGATGTGATGAGTCATTTCTTCCAACACCAGGGGGAGAGAATAAGGAGTTGGAAAAGGGGATATTAGTTCGTAAGAATCATCCGTAATTATCGTCATGATCATAATACAGTAATGTGAACCTGAAGTTTAAAGGATTTTTCATTCGTGAAGTTTAGCCAATCAATTACTGAATATGTTCATGAATCAAAGATCATATGTACCAACTCCTAATGCTCCAAAGAAAATTGATGTCATTGTTAGATATTTGAATATTATAAATAAGTCTGGAAAATGCATCAAGCGTGATAGACTAGTCGGTTCCAAAAATATAAATCCTTGAAAAAGAAAAGGAGCAAAGAATGAAGATGGTCAAATCGAGGAAGTGGGGACTTTAGAAGAGCCTATAGACATAATCAATATTCGGATTCCAGAAGAATTTCAGGTACCTGAAATTCGCGATAATAATGAGATCTCAATCAATTATGTCACCAATGGAATCCGATGGAATCGAAAAGAAGTCAATGTTGACGATATTTTTGCATTCAATATAGCGCCTGAAATGATAAATAATGATAATGATCCAAAATTAATTAATGAATGCAGACAACGAGATGATTGGCAAAAATGGAAAGATGCAATTAAGGCAAAATTAAGCTCACTTGAAAAATGCCAAGATTTTGGGCCACTAGTCCATACACTTGAAGGTGTAACATTAATTGGGTAAAAATAGATTTTTGTACCAAAACGAAATGAGAAAGGAGAAGTTGCAAGATATAAAGAATGACTTCTTGTTAGGAGAGAAAGTGGGCCAAGTAGCCTGTAGGGTCTCGTGGCCTGGTCTATTTAAAAGGTGGGAGGGATTGAGACCACCCAATTTTGGAAATCTCACTATCCCTTTATATATAAGAATCATAAATCTATATATTAAAAATGATGGTGTCACTCCCAATAAAGATGGTGCTAAATAAATAAAACAAGCCCAGACCTTTAAAAAAGCCTGTTAGGCAAGACAGACCAGCCTATTTATATATAAACTAATAATAATAAATAATTTTTTACTATCATTTAAAAAAATTTATGTATAGAGATTGAAAAATATTAAAACTACATCTTGAAACACTTAACGTAAGGTAACACTTAATTTTTGGGAATATGGTCTATGGGTAAAAAAAATTAAAATAATCTTTTACCTTCCAAAGACAAAATTATATGTTTAATTATTTCTTTAAAATATTTATTCTCAAAATTTGGCATGTTTAAATTTGTTATTATGTAGGTTTTTAAATAGGGTTCTAGGCCAGGCCAAGCCAGGCTCAAGCCTAGGCCAAGCTTAGATCTTAAACTATGTCTTATCAGGCTAATAGGCCAAGCTTAGGCCTTTAATTTTTAAATCAGGACTAACCTATTTACACAAAGTCTGGCTTGGCCCGGCCCACTTCCATCCCTACTTGTTGCCCAAGGATTTTCACAAAAAGATGACATTGATTATGAAGAAACTTATTCACATGTAGTGGATGCAACTACCTTTTGATACTTGGCTAGTTTGACAGTACGTGAAGGACTAAATTTATGGTTAATGGATGTTGTTAAAACCTATTTGTATGGCTAACTTCATAACGACATATATATGAAACTCCCTAAAGGATTTCATTTACTAGAAGCATTTAATCCAAGTCATCGAACAAATTATTCTATCAAGTTGAATAAAGCACTTTACGGACTAGCAATATGGATGCATGTGGTATAGACTCAATGAATATCTACTGAAAGAAGGATATAAAAATGAAATATTTTGTCCATGCATCTTTATGAAACGGCCTAGTAAAGAATTTGCCATAATTTTCGTTTATGTTGATGACTTAAATATAATTGGAACTTCTGAAGAGATCCTAAAAGTCGTAAATTGCTTAAAGAAAGAATTCGAGATGAAAGACTCATGAAGGACAAAGTATAAATCACAACCATTGTGCAGTCCAATGGCAATATGATCATTAAATGTTGAGAAAGAGCCTTTTAGATCTAAAGAAAAAGATGAAGAGCTACTTGGTCCAGAAGTACCATATCTTAATGCTATCGATGCCCTTATGTATCTTGCATATCATACACGACCTGATATATCATATGCAGTTAATTTATTAGTAAGATATAGTTTTTCACCTACTAGAAGACTGATACAAAATACAGAGAAGAAGAAAATGAACAAGAAACTCTGAATCATATATTGATTGATTAGCTAATACAAGAGGAGGGATATTTATACAAGGGAAAATATAACAGAAAGGGGAAAACGTGTAAAGTTGTTACAACAGAATGAATGAAAAAATTAATTATTATTTTCTATATTTATCAGCCCCCCACAAGCTGGTAATGGGGAATATAGATTCAGCATTCCCAGCTTGGACACAAAACTGGAAAAGTAAAGAGGCTAGAGAGCCTTGGTGAAGACATCAGCCACTTGATCCTTGGTAGAAATAGGAAGAAGTCTCATGATACCCAACTGAAGTCGCTCGCGAACAATATGACAGTCAATATCCAAATGCTTCGTACGCTCATGAAAAACGGAATTAGAAGCAATGTGAAGAGCACTGACATTATCACAATAAAGAGCAGGCTGTTTAGAACAAGCAACACGAAGATCACGAAGGAGAAACAATAACTACTGCAGCTCGCAGGTAGCAGAGGCAAGGATCTGTATTCGGCCTCAGAGGACGACCGCGAGATGGTAGTTTGTTTCTTAGATTTCCAGGAAATAAGAGAGTGACCAAGGTAGAAGCAATAGCCTGAAATAGAGCGCCTGGTGACAGCACAAGTAGCCCAATCTAAATCAGAATATCCCTGCAGCTGGAGATCAGAATCAGCAGAAGAAAAATACCAGCACCTGGACAAGACTTGAGATAACGCAAAACGCGAAGAGATGCATGATGATGCTTTAAGCGAGGCTTCTGCATATGTTCACTTAGCTGTTGAACAACGTAAGTGATATCTGGTCTCGTCGAATTAAGATATAAAAGGCGCCCAACAAGTCTACGATATGCAGGGATATCAGAGTAAAATTCACCAGAATCAGAACTTAGTGAAATGGCAGGATTAGTAGGGGTAGAAGCAGCCTTACAGCCTAACAAACCAGCATCTTTAATTAAATCCAAACAATACTTTCGTTGACAAATGAAAATGCCTTTGGAGGAACGGGTAACCTCCAAACCAAGAAAGTATTTGAGAGGGCCAAGATCCTTGATACCATAAAGATCATGAAGGATATGCTTGACACGAGTGATTTCATCCAAATTGTTGCCAACAATAATAACATCATCGACATAGATAGTCAAGGTAGTGAAAGATTCAGCAATAAAACGGATGAACAGAGAAGGATCCGAATGAGCAGCTGTGTAACCACAAGAAACAAGTGTGGCAGATAAGGTTTCAAACCACTTACGACTTGCCTGCTTCAGACCATATAGTTATTTCAACAGCTTGCAAACTTGGTTAGGCTGTGAAACAGAAACACCATCAGGAACCTGCATATAGACATCCTCTTGGAGTTCACCATGCAAGAAAGCATTATCAATGTCTAGTTGGTGCAAATGCCAGTTATTAATAGCAGCAAGAGCAAGAATCATAAGAATGGTACTGATTTTAGCAACCGGAGAGTAAGTATCAAAAAAATCAAGTCCCTCAACTTGATTATAACCTTTAGCCACCAAACGGGCCTTATAACGGGCAACACTGCCATTAGCATTACATTTGATACGAAAACCCACTTGTTACCAATTGGAATCACACCATTAAGAAGAGGAACTAGCTGCCAAGTGTCATTTTTATTGAGAGCATCAATCTCAGATTGCATTGTAGCAACCCGGCGAGGATCATAAACTGCTTCAGTGTAAGTAAGAGGCTCAGAATCAGTCACCAAGGCCATAGCATAAGACCGATGAGTAGGGGAGAGGTTAGCATAAGAGAGGCAAGAGATCAAAGGATGGGTAGTGGAGGAAGTAATAGCAGATGTGTGGTTTGGTAATGTAGGACAATGGAAGTCAGAAAAGTGAGCAGGAGGTTTAGAAACACGGGTTGATTTACGGATGAGTGGTGGAGAAGGAGAGGAAGAAGATGGTGGATTAGGTGGTAAGGGTGGTGAAGGAGATGGGGAAGGTGAGGAAGAGTTAGATGGAGCAAAAGTCAACGTGTCAGGGAGAGGAGCTGTGGCATCAACAGAAGGTTGAGTGGTCTGTGGGACAAAAGGTAAAATCTTCTCATGGAAATAAACGTCACGAGAGATGATGATGTTCTGAGCATGAATGTCATATAGAACATACCCTTTCATACCAAGCTGGAAACCAACAAAAATACACTTCTTAGCATGGCGATAAAACTTAGAGCGTTGAGCCTGCAATGTAGAGGCAAAACATAGAGAACCAAAGACCCGAAGCTGCTGGAGGTCTGGTTTAGTCCCATACAAACACGCAAATGGTACAACATTATCAAGTGCAGGTGTTGGAATGCGGTTGATAAGAAAGGCAGCATGTAAAACAGCATAGTTCCACAGAGACTTGGGTGCATGAGAGTGAAATAACAATGCACGAGCTATGTTGAGTAAATGTTGATGACGTCTCTCCACCTTACCATTCTGCTGAGGTGACTCGACATAGCTCCTTTGGTGGAGGATGCCTTTGGAACCATAAAACTGAGGCATCTGAAACTCCAAGCCATTATCAGTGCGAATGACTTTGAGCTTCTTATTAAATTGAATAGCTATCATTTCAACAAAATTCTTGATAGCTGGAGCAGCTTCAGATTTGGATTTCATCATGATAATCCAAATAAAACGAGTATGATCATCTAAGATTGTGAGAAAATATTTATGGCGATGAATAGAAGATTGAGAAAAAGGCCCCCATATGTCTGCATGAACCAAATCAAAAGGGGTAGTAGCACGACTAGTACTAAGAGAAAAGGGTAGCCTGCGCTGTCGAGAAGTGTGACAAGCATCACAAACTAGATTTTTATGTATAGAAATAAAAGGATAATCCTTCATCAAAGACTGAACACGTGTAAGGGATAAATGACCCAATCTATAATGCCATAATACTGAATCAAAAATAGAAAAATCAGTAACAACAGATGAATGAACATTGGAAATTAAAGAAGTAGATGAAACATCAATCTTCAGCAAGTAAAGACCATGATCAGCACTAACCGAACCAATCATCTTCTGGGACAGCAAATCCTGTATTAAACAAGAATTGCGCTCAAAAATCAATCGCAAACTTAATTGTGAAACCAACTTGGAAATTGAAAGTAAGTTGTACTTGAATGCAGGAAGATAAAGGACATCATCCAATATAATTAAAGCATTTATGTGAAGCAGTAAGAGTAAGTCCATTGGGTAAATGAATGACCATAGGTGCAATAGATTGCAAACTAGTGAATAAATGTTGATGAGCACAGATGTGATCCATAGCTCCAGAGTCCAAAATCCAATTATCAGAAATGCATGTAGCAGCATGAGAAAATGCATAGCCAATACCTGATGTGGTATTAGAAACAAAACCAGAATGGTGTGCAACAGAAGTAACATGATTCACGGAAGGACTAACAGAGTTGACAATCCATCCATGAACAAGATCATTACATCGATGCCAAGCCTTGTAGCTAGGATCGAACGAATCCGGAGGAGAAAAAGTACCATCGACGAACTCAAATTTGTTTTTGGTGCGCAAAGCGCGTCGTATAGCTCGCGGCCAGACATGGTAATTGTTGCGAGTAAGAACAGAACTGACCAAGGAGACAGATGGATTTTCATTCGGGTGAACAAAATAAGGGCTGGACTGATTGAGATTTGGATCCAAGGTGGAAGACGACACCGGAGTAGCAGGTGCCATGAAAAAAAATTAGCAATGGAGCTCTTGTTCAGAGGCTCGAGATACCATGATACGAAATACAGAGAAGAAGAAAATGAACAAGAAACTCTGAATCATATATTGATTGATTAGTTGATACAAGAGGAGGGATATTTATACAAGGGAAAATATAACAGAAAGGAGAAAACGTGTAAAGTTGTTACAACGGAATGAATGAAAAAACTAATTATTATTTTCTATATTTATCAAAGACATTGGAATGGGATTAAACATGTATATCGTTACCTCAAAGGCATGATGGACATGGATTTATTTTATTCTAACTAGATCTGCACATGCACGATGCGCGGAATGGATTGATCCCCAAAGTTCTTAATTATTTTAGGCATATCATTTAAATATTGCTATTTGTTATTAAATAACTATTCTTGTTATCCCCGTAGTATAAGCAAATGTGTTAAAAACCAAGTTATAGAATTCCACAAAAGCAACACTGTTGAACTATAACACAAATAGAAGAACAAAAAACTCTGACCAAGGACCATGCATGTATAGATCAAAATGGAAAATAATTAAACTAACAAAATCTTCAAAGGCCTTCTGTTATTTAGTTCTCGTTGGAAAAACATGGTAGAGTAACACAGAAGAATTTTTATTATTTCATTCACATATAATGAAATCAAGATACATTGTATTTATAGATAAATTAAATAATTAAATATTCAAAACTAACTTACTAATAGACCTTTTTAATCTTATCGACACTAATTGATTCTAAACTTCATAAGTGACTATGACTAAACTCTAACAATTGATTTTATCTCTAACTAAATAATCTTATCACTAACTAATAAAATATTATTTCTAACAGTTCTGTTATGTTGTTCTGTTCTTTTTTTTATTCCATCTGGTTAGAAAAAATTAAATAATTAAGTATTCAAAACTAATTAACAGACAATTGATTTTATCTCTAACTAATTAATCTTATAACTAACCAATTAAATATTATTTCTAACAGTTCTATTATGTTGTTCTTTTCCCTTTTTTTTTATTCCATCTAGTTCTGTTTTTCTTGGTTAGCCTTATCTTTCGTTCTCAGTGAGAAAATAGAAGGCTCAGATTCAATGCATTATTTTTACGTGATTATTACAAATTTGACTCCAAATTTCCCTCCCATTTTTTGGCCTCACTTGCTTGTTTTTATATTATTAAGATTAAGATTAAGATATCTCTAAGGTTGACCTAAAGAGATATGCAGATGCAGGCTATAGGTCATATCCCCATAGGGGACGATCACAAGCTGGTTATTTGTTTACTATGGAGGCACAACTATTTCTTGGCAATTAATGAAGCAAACATTACCTACCACATCATCTAACCATGCTGAAATTTTAGCATTACATGAGGCGAGTGAAGAATGTGTTTGGTTATGTTATGTAATTCAGCATGTGCTAGAGACCTGTGGTTTGCATTTAGGAAAGATACCTCTGACAATCTTATATGAAGATAATGATGCATGTATAGCTCAACTAAAACAAGGATACATCAAAGGAGATAGGACAAAGCATACTTCACTAAATTTCTTCTTCACTCATGATCTACAAAAGGATGGTGATGTATATGTTCAAAAAATTCGTTCAAATGAAAATCTAGCAGACCTTTTAACAAAGCCACTACCTACTAAAACATTTGAATGACTAGTGTAAGGAATTGATCTTCGACGTCTAGAAATGGTTGCCAGCATGAGAGGGAGAAATAAATATGTCCTGCACTCTTTTTTTTTCATCATGGTTTTTATCCTAATGAGATTTTTCTAATAAGGTTTTTAATGAGACAGACTACAATGACATATTAGAAATGATGTACTCTTTTTCCTTAACAAGAATTTTGTACCATTGTGTTTTCTTAGTAAGGTTTTAACGAGACGTCATAATCATCCATGGGGGTGTTTTGTGAATAATATAATTATGGATGACTATCCCAATTTTCTAATTTATGGAGACTTCCTCTTTTACCTAGTATTTTCCAATTTCCTCAATTATTTATTATTTTCTATATTATGTAATTACCTCCCGAATTTCCGATCCTTTTTATAGACTCACTAAAAGCCTATAAACAGGACCATGTTTTCATTTCAATACACACCATAACTGAATACAATAATCTCATATTATCTTCTCTCTTCTTTTATCTTTTTTATTTTTCAGTTATTTTATAATATTTACAAGATTCTTATCGTCATATTAATACTTAAAAAATTGAAAATGTCAACAAATAATCCATTTTGTTAATGGAAGAGGATGATGAAGGACTAATTTGAAAATACGTTAATCTTTCGAGGATTTAAAAATGATACGAGTATTTTTAGTGATTAAAATAAGATTTTTTTATTATCATTTTAGTCTTTTAAATATTGAAATATTTTATCTGATACTAGATATGAGGATCAATTTTTTATTTTTATTTTTTATTTTTTTGGCATTTTTTGATAAATGAAAATGGCGACAATTTTTTCAAAGATTAAGTTTATACACTAACATCTTACTTGAATGGAAGGGGAAGATAGTATTGTAAAACATTAAAAGCCCGTAGCAAAAGAAACATTTTAGTTTCTCTTCTACTTTTTTTTTCAGCTACTATTTAATTTTGATTGGTTAACACAATTAAATATTAACTCCATTATTTGATATATTGATATTTAGAAAAGTAATGATTGGATGATTGAGTAAGAGTTGCACATCATAGAAAAACAAAAGCAAAAGAGTAGCTCAATCACAAAAGAAATAATCAATTTGTTGGTTGGTAAGTAATTAATGAAAAAAAAAAGAGGAAATTGTAAAGATAAAGGCAACTAATAGTTCTACAGAGCAAATTAGTTAGAAGTTATACACAAATCGAGTAAACTCTCGAATTAATCTATGAAATTGTGGGTGTCATGCAGATTAGTTTTTGAGATTTTAAAAACTTCAAAATAGTATCTGACTTTGCAAAACGACATGCACTTTAGTGTTTTTACCTATTAAACGACATTAAAAAAGCTAAATTAAAAATGACTAAAATGAAAGATTGTTTTAGCAAAGTCAGGAACTAATTTGAGGTTTTCATAATCTCGTAAACTAATCTGCATGACACCTACAATCTCAGAAACTAATTTTAGGGTTTACTCTATACAAATCATTTGTGATAAATAACATTGCTGTTATATTTATTTGCATAAAAAAAAATAGTGCAACTGAGAAAACGAATGTGCGCACTCTAATCAACCCTCCCGTTGAGCCATCTAGTTTCGTACACAATCCAGCAAGAAACTTGTGATGAATGGCTCAAAACAAGGCAATTTCGCATAAGCGGGAAAGTAATTGATGTCAATGACGAAGTACTTGTTACAATCATTAACATCTCTAATCACATCCACGTTAAACAGGTTAATCCCCATCGCTTCTCTCAAACCTTTCGCCAACTCCGTTACAAATTCCTCATGAGGCATTTTCACTTTCTCAATGTTACTCACGCCGTCACCACCGTCACCATTATCGTGTTCTTCTTCTGCGGACAAGTTGGATATCTGAGAAAAAGTCAACGTTCCCTTCAACGTCTTTGTCTTCTCCTCCGTTATGTCATTCAACGACCTTCGCTTCACGCACATCACGTGTTCCCCTGCCACGTAGACCTTGAACACCACTCCGCCGTGGTTCACGAACTCTTGCAACACCACGGGTGCGTTTAGCGTGGCAAGTCCCTCGCGGTCAAAAACCAAACGGAGTTCGTGAGAACGCTCACTTCCGTCAGCGAATAACGGTTTCGCGATAACAGGAAACTGTAAAGCCGAACCGAGCTTCTCCATTTCGTCGTTAATGTTAACGGCTACTTGGTTGGGAACCGAAACGACGGCGTTTTGTAGATGAAGTCGCAAGTGGGTAACCGCATCGAGCATGGAGGAACGGTTACGGAGAGGCTCTACCATGTGAGAGGGATCAATGATGAGCGCGTTGGGGTTTTGGGCCTGATATTGGGCCAAGTCGAGCGCGGCCCAATCACGAGGGTGCAATTTATGAACGATGCAATGAAATGGGCCTTGTTGGGCTAAGGGCTTCGTGAGGTCGATTGGTACGAGGTTGATGCCTTGTTTCTTAGCGTAGTCACACAAAGTGGTTCCAAGGAAGTTTTGGAGTTTCTTGGGTGGGATAGCGTAGCCTATGCGATACTTCTCAATCTGAAACTGAGGCATGATTTCGTTCTATGTATTGAAAATGAGTAAAGGAATGGATTTTTCGTCTGAGGAATTAAAATGAAGCGTTGCTAATTTGAGTTTTTCAAACGAAGGAAGGAATGGATATATATATATGAACAATTGAACATGCACGTGTGAATTGGTTTTTGGTTTTGTGTTAAAGAATCGGATACAATACCAAGAAAAAAAAACAGCATCGGATACTTCGTTCGGATCTGTGAATGATTCTATGGAGAACTTGCGCGTGAATAAAACAACTGGGATGAACATCATGGGCGATTAAAGAGACTAAGAAGCAGCCCTTTGACCAAATAATAAGAACTTATAAACAGCACTTTGACCACACAAAAACTTAGAAGCTGACCCATTAAATTCAAGTTTCATGCAGGACTTAATGAATATACCCCATAAAAATCAACAAACACTACAAAAGAAACACGGTGTTTTACCTAGGTTTATTTAAGGGGCATTTGAACTAATCAGCATTAAAAATTTATTTACCCAGGACTATAATTAGGGTCTTGTTGGGCAATTTCTCAGGGTATTTGTTAAGATTATTAGAATTAAAAAGATAATTATAAGTGTATTTTATTTTGTCTCTCGAAAATAAAATAAAAAAAATTATATTTTCAACAATGTTTTACTATATTTAGTTTCTTAAAAAATACTTTTAAGGCATTGTTTAACATTTTCCTTTAAGAGTGTGCACGGTTTGGTTCGGTTTCAACCAATATTCGAATCCAATCTAAAGAAAACAATATGGTTTGGATTAGATTGGATCAACTCATTTTTATAGGCAAACCCGATTCAAACCGATTAAAATCGGATTGGATCGGATCGGATAACGGGTTTTTGCATATTACCCATAAAAAAACATATTACCCATGAAAAAAAAGTTGTTACATAAATTAACAAAATATTTATTCATCTTACTCTTTACAAAAATAATGTTATTGAAAAAAGTTGTGCTCATCCATCACGTCCATATATAGTGCATAATATTCATGTTTCATTGTCACCCATAATAATAAGTAGGTAAGTCTTAAATAATAACTAAGTCACTGAACAAGAAAAGAAAAGGAAGACCACTATTAGGCTTACAAGATCACAAAATAGGCACATAAGTTATTTAGTTATAGTTACAATGAATAGCTAAATTAGTAAAATGCACTTAAAAATGACATATTTACATTACCTTAGGGTCGGTTTCGGTGGGTTAGAACAATGCAAACCCGAGAACTAAACCAATAACTACGGGTTGGTGATTTCTTTACACAATTATACCCGATGACCCGAACCAACCCGATATTTTCGGGTTAGATCGGATCAGTTTGCCTGGGTTGGTCGGGTCAACCCTACCTATAAACACCCCTATTTCCCTTACAATAAACTGTAGCAAAATCAATGATATAATGTTTTGAAAATTGGGTTGGTCATTGAACCAGTCAAAATAATGGTTTACAGTTTATTAGTCAGACCGTGGTCGAATCGATTTTAATTAAATATATTATTTTTAATATTAATATCTAAGTAGCATCCAATAGGTTGGTCTAACACTTAAAGTATGTTACTTTGAGTAGCTACTTATGAGTTCAAATTCCGGTAGACGCCACTTTTGTGTATAAAAAAAAATTAACATCAGTATTATATAAAAATTTATATAAAATTGCATAACCTAAGGATATTAGTTGAGTGTTAGGAAATGAGTAGTTGAAAAATAAATATTCCCTCCGTCTCTATATAAGTATATATAAGATTCTCTATAAAAAAAAGGCATAAAAATTAAAAAAGTTGGATAATTTAGGTAAATTCTTTTAATTTGTCTAATAATTTGAATTAATTTTCGAAATTGCTCTTCAATTATTCTTCAATTATCTTACTCTCTTTTCAGTTAAGTAATCTTCTCCAATTATCATAAGAGGAAAAATTTTCCCTTCAAATTTTATTACATTTATTAACTTTGAACCACACAAAAGTGATTGAGTAAATAAGCATACAGAGTGTCTATTGTCACTCTATTTTTGTCTATTGCTACTACAAATAGATTATTTCAATAGTATTTATTTGACAAAATTATACTTTCCGTCATATGTCTATTGAGTTTGGTTTACTTAGGTCATCTATCTTTTTTTTATTCAATTCGTCAATAAACTATTAAAATCTAACGAAAGGCGTTTAACACCGTTAACTTAGACCACGTGTCAAGTTACTAGTGATCTATTAATAAAATAGTGATAATAATATTTAATTTTAATAAAAAAAAATTCTGATTAAAAAAAAACATCTCTTATTTTCCAACCTTCTACCCCCATCCATGGCAGCGTCCTGCACACCTCCATCTAATAATTAACAGCCACCATTTGAGATAGTGTTCTAATCATAATCTTTACAAAATAATTTTCTCTCAATTTTAAAATAATTTCCACAATTATATAGCATTTGGGATCTATGAGATGAGTGGTCCACTCCTTGAGTATTTTAGTAAATTATGAAGGAGAAGAGCAATAATACAAATCAGCAAAGAAAATGAAGTCAGATTCAACCATGAAGTGGTGCGAAAGAACAAAGTAATAACGGTGCTAAAGAGAAACAATTAAATGATTGAACAAAGGTTCTAATCGATTACTGACAGAAAGAATTAACATGAACCAAAACAAAAAGACAGAGGACGAAATTGAATAAAAAAAGATAGAAAACCTAAATGAACCAAACCCAAAAAATAGACGACGAAAAGTAATTTTGCCTTTTTTTTTTTTACTTTGATTTTACTGGTTAAAAAAGAATATTTTTAATTAAAAAAATTAAAGATGAGTGGCAATAGACAAAAATAAAGTGACAGTAGTCTCTCCCACTACATGTAATATTGCGAGCTTTTATATTTTGCATTCTTTTATCCTTATATTTTTCAATTTTCTGGACTTCAAATATTTTACTTTTTAATTTTATAATTCTAAGTATATTGTATCACTAAATACGAACTAAATTTCATTCTAAATTCTATTAAAGATACCTACTTTAAATTTTATTTTATTTTCTCTCTTTTCTTAATTCTTTTTTTTTTTTTATTTAAGTTGCCTTTTTCCGGCTTCTGGTCCTAGCAAGATTGCATCTTATTTTTCTTTTTCCTCAAAATTAGCCATGACACAAATTAGACAAGTGATCAGTATATCTATTCGCTTTTCGAAAAACATGGCAAGAATTTTAAATAAATAAGTTTTTATTTCAATAAAAAAAGAGGGCAAGAATTTTAAACAGCCCTTAGCTAATGAATTAATTAATATAGACTTCAGACCCTTCAATAAAACGTAACGGGACAAACAAAAGGACCATCTTTTTATTCGGTCTAAACTCTAAACAAAAAAGACCATAATAAAAGGTCAGCTCTTCCAAATTTAGAATTAAACATCTTAGATCTACAGTAATCTCAAATACCTAACTGGATTTGTGCTCCACCACGATAAACCACATAACTTCGATAATGTAAGATTTTTTTTTAAACTAATCTTTTTTTTGATTGAAAATTGAATCCAGATGATCACACACGCATATCTTTCCGTGCTCACTAACTGAGCTACATGGCTCAGACAATTCGATAATGTAAGTTGCTATAAGTTAAAGATATTGAGACTATTAATCAAATCATAGCTTTTTTATCAGTTAATCATCGGTTGTCCCCAAGTTCTTCAGCTAGTTTAACACAAAGGCGACGAGCACAGAAAACGTGTCTATCATAAATCCCTCAACAGGTTTGCCAGAAGGAACTTCACATTATATACTATAATAGTAAACGATACAAGCACATCGCATTACCAAAGAAATTGTTCATCATCTTTCACAAGATCAGAGCAAGTATGACATTTTCCAAAACTCTTATTACAGCTATAATCTTCATTTATATCAGCTGTAATAGCTAAATCACTAAAGCATCCTTCATGTTTAGACACAATCTCCTGATTTTCGAGTTATGAATTATAAGAAGACTCCATAACTTAGAAAAATAGATTATTAGACCTACGCTAAAGCATGCTTCTATTACTTACTACTAATGAGGCTTGGTATAAAACCAAGAACCAACCATATGACCATGTGTCTATCAAATACTACATTTAGAACATAAAAAAGGCCTTGATAATTTTTGGTCTAGTATAAAGCCCTAAAAGATAAAGAAGGTTCTCTAATTATTTCTCCACCTAATAGGCACACCCAACAAGTAGAACACCAATTGCATCTCCAAATCCCAAAGGCTAGATTCTAGCCCTTAAATTAAAGGATGCATTCATATCTTCATTGTCAGAAAGATGCACCAAGTTGAATCACAGACACAAATATGGTCTAAAACAAAATTGCATAATATTATGTTGTTTGCTCAACTGAGGACGAAGGTATGGATTTCAAAAATTCTACCAACAAGTTAACATTGTGCTTTATTGTATTGTATACAGTATATACATACATACATTAATAAAAACATGCAATGACTCCAAAGTCCAAACCATGCAGACAACAAACTGTAGCCAGAAAAAACAAGCATTTGTTCACATACGGCAATTTAATCAGGCTGACTAACTCCAAGCTAGATATATTTGACCTCAAGTTGTTCTAAAGATGCACAAATGATTTGCTAACATCTTTAGGAAACCACGCCAATCATTTTCTTCACCAACACTGTCTAAAAAGAAGAAATCAAGCTGTGGCAGATTTCTCTCCAGTTGTTGCCTGTCCATTAGCAGTTACTGAGGCACGCTTAGCTTCATAATCTTTAACAGCTGCTTTTATAGCATCCTCAGCAAGCATACTGCAGTGCAGCTTGACAGGAGGAAGTGAAAGATGCTTTGCAATTTCACTGCAAGACATCAATTTTGTGTCATTTCAAAAACTAATAACAAGGAAGAAAAAACCATTAATCATGGAAGCATAACTAAAAATAGAATCATCTAGCAAGGAGTAGTAAGCAGCCATTAGATCCACCAATTCATCATCATCTAAAATGGAGATGAGAAGAAGATTCGAATTGAAGTATAACACCTTCCATCATTAATCATCAAAACAAAAATCTTGGCTTCCAGTACATTTGGAAAGACAGCTTAATTAAGCACTTATACAATAAGCTCTTATAAAATAAGAGCTTATTTATCAACAAAATTATTAAACTTTTTTTAATATATTAAAAACAGCTTATTCTAATGAGCTATTACAAGGAGCTTACAAAAATAAGTTCAAAACAGCTCATTGGGACATATACTGTAATCATGTTGACCAGTACTGTAATCATGTTGCCTTCTACAGCTAATCACTAAACACAAACTAATCTTCTACAATCTTAATCTATCACTTTCAAATTCACAGCATTAAAACTGAAGGTGAAAATTAGTAAGGGCCAAAAATTTAACGCTGCTGAGCATGGGAACAAAATAAATAAAAACTGCTAGGCTATAGGGTTAACACACCATTTTCTGACTATCTTGAAGATATAACTACTGTGTGTACCCTGCTATATGGCTTGTGTTAACACACAATAAATAAAACCTGCTATAACTAAAACTTTGGTGTGACTTCTATTTATTGTGTTAACACACAGTTTAGATAAAAGTACTCTTCTCCAGGCTATAGGGTTACAGTTACACACAAAACCATATTCTAAACCACATAACTACTATGTGCACCTAACTCCGGGTAAAAGATAATTAAGAAAATGAGCAAATAAATCACATAATTATTACACTAGCCAATGCCAAAATTGTAAGGGAAATTCTCCAACAAATGTTTTGAAGAAATCAAAGGCAGGTACTTACGTGTTTTTAATGGATAAAACTTCCTCCATTTGCTTTCCCTTTACCCATTCAGTAGCTACAAATAGAGACACCACAAATTAGAAACATTATCAATTATCAAACAAAGGCGTTTTCCTTTTAATGTTGCAAACAATTATTCCCAAAAATACTTTATCCAACCAGACCAGAAATTCAAACATTTCCTCAGCAATTGAATTAAAAAACAAGAGATGATTGAAAATCCCCCAGCTGATTATCATTTTAAGAAGAGGGGGGAAAAATCAAACCCTAGTTGTACAATCCCTCTCAGAAACTATCATACCAACGGAAGAAGAAGCAATGGCGGATCCACAACCGAAGGTTTTGAAGCGAGCATCGACGATTTTACCGGTGTTCTCATCAACCTTGATTTGGAGCTTCATGACGTCGCCACACGCAGGTGCCCCGACAAGACCCGTACCCACGGTGGGGTCGTTCTTGTCGAACGATCCAACATTCCGGGGGTTGTTGTAGTGGTCGACCACCCTCTCGTGGTAGAGTCGCGGCAGAACCCTAACTCCCAACGGTGGCGCCTGTGACGACGCCGTTCCCAGAAGTCTCTTTGCACTTGCGGCGATTCTCAGCATTTTTTTTTCCTTCCTTATTATTTCTGTGGCCGAGAGGGAAAGGAATACGAAATAAAAAGGATGAAAATAAATAGACTGGTGTCTGAGTATGATACCCGTGCAACGCACTTATTATTTAGGTCAAATTAATAGTTTTCTCTTGTGATTTATTTTTATGTTTTGATTTTGTGTGTCTTTGATAACACTAGCTTATAGCTTATGTAGAAGTTTATAGTTTGTAACTTATTGTTAAGTGGAGGTGTTTGGTAACAACTAGCTTATAGCTTATATAAGTTATAAGCTAGTTTTCATAAACTAGCTTATCAAAAGCTATTTCAAGTAACTTATAACTTATGAAAAGTAGCTTTCAATAATTCTTTTCTATTTTACCTTCTAGTCATTTATTATGTTTACTTTAACAAATAATTTACTACATGTAATTATTACTTGTCCTTTTAAGTCAATTAACAAATATAAGCTACCTGATATGCTAATTTTACCAAACACCTCTATTCAATTATAAGTCACAAGTCACAAACTTTAAGCTACAAACTATAAGCTATAAGTTACAAGTTATAAGCTATAAGCTAGTAGCTATTAAATATTTTAACTTAGTCATGTAACTTATTTTTCTGTTTCGATTTAGTCCTGTAACAATTAAACATTCCAACTTAGTCCTATAACATATTTTCCTATTTCAATTTGATTATGTAACTTATTTTTCATCCGACAAATCTGTCATTTCTATCAAGACTTATAGCTTATAGCTTATGACTTATAGCTTATAGCTTATGGCTTATAGTTTGTAGTTTATAGCAATATAGCTTATGACTTGTGACTTATAATTGAGTAGAGGCGTTTGGCAAAATTAGCTTATTAAGTAGCTTATATTTGTTAAATGACTTAAAAGGACAAGTAATAATTACATGTAATAAATTATTTGATAGAGTAAACATGTAATAGAGTAAAATAGAAAAAAATTATTGAAAACTACTTTTCATAAGCTATAAGCTACTTGAAGTAGCTTGTCATAAGCTAGCTTCATAAGCTAGTTTATAGCTTATATAAGCTATAAGCTAATTGTTACAAACACCTCTACTTACTCATAAGCTATAAGTTATAAGCTATAAGCTCCTAAGTAAGCTATAAGCTAGTTGTGTCAAACACACACTAAATTCAAACAAAAACAAAAAGTTACAAGACCAAATTGAAACCGAAAAATAAGTTATAGGACCAAATCGAAACATTTAATAATTACAAGACTAAATTAAAATAGAAAAATAAATTACAAGACTAAGTTAGAACATTTAATAGTTACAAGACCAAATCAAAACAAAAAAAATAAATTACAGAACCGAGTTATCAATTTGGCCTATTATTTAAAGGTGTGTGTGGTGATTTGATTAATGTCACCTAGATTTGGAAAATACTAAAACTTATATTTTTTAGGGCTTGTTTGATAATATTTTTTAAAATTAATTTTTAGTTTTTAAAAATTAAAAAACTTGTTTGATTATTCAGTTTTCAAAAACTATATCAAAAAACAGTTCTCAATTTTTGGTTTTAAAAACCAAAATACAGTAACTCCTTTTAGGTGTTTTGCTTTTTAATTTTTGTTTTCTTTTTTGAAAACACGGGAAAGTGCTTCTTTTCATTAACGGCAACTTGTAATATTTCCAACTTCTCACACCAGACCTTTTCTCTCTATTTATGTGAAAAATAATTCCCCTTTTCTTTCTGTTTCTGAGCAATCATTTCTTCACGCTTCACATATTCTCTCATCATCATACCCCCATACCCTCCTTCTCAAATTCTAAATTGCATCAAAAATTTAATCTTTAGCTTTTAGAGATTGAGATGGTAGTGAAGTTGCTTTTCTAGTGCTCATTTAAGAAAATTAGTGTCAGTGGTGCGGTCAAAATCGTTAATGAACAAGGAAAATGTTGCAGAGTTAAGACTTTCTTTTTTTTTTTTGTGTCGAAATGATCTCATTTTTCTATTCGAAGCTTAACCTTTTTTTTCTGTTTTTTAATTTGTTTCTTTTCTTCGATCACTTGCTTTTCTCTTTCTTTTTATTTATTTATCATTTTTGTAGTTCTGATAACTTGGGATATATATATAGTGCTCCTCCTTTTTTTTTTTGAATAACAAGAATTCTTTAATTTTAATTAAATTTGTAGTTATAATATTGTAATAGAATAAGTGGTGAAGAGTGAAAGGTGACGAAGGGATTGATGCAATTTTCATAGGGTTTGGGATTAAAAAATATTTGAACCATTTTATTTGACTTTAAAAATTATTGACTAAAAATTCTTCATAATCAAACGAATTTTTTCTTTTTTAGTTTTAAAAAGAGATTTTAAAAATAAGTTTATTAAACAAGTTTTTTAATTTTCTCTGGTCTAAAACATTTTTAAAGTAAAGTTATCAAACAAGTTTTTTTTTTCATTTCATTCTAAAAATCAGTTATTCAAAATTAATTTTCAAAACTATTTTTAAAAATTAAAAAACAAAACTCTTTCAAACAAACTCTTATTTGTTCTATAATATTTGTCGTTTTAGGTATTTTAATTTTTTTAAAATTAATTGTCACTTTACAATTCTAACAATGGTATTGATTACTTTTTTCAAACTATACCTTTAAAGGATAGAGTAATGAATTAAAGATATATTTAAGTATGAGTGTTTGTCTTTTTTTAACTTCTATATTGTGTATTAATTTCGTACCCTAAGTGCTATTCTCATGATGTTGTGATGTACTCTCTCGTCTCAAAATATAAGTCCCTAACCGTCTTTTACACGGTTTGAAAAAAGTGGTTAAATTATAAAGGGTTTTTGTAACCTGTGCAATAAACCAAAGTTAAAAAGCTTTTGTTGGGAAAAATAAATCTCAGACATACAATAAATACTCTGATTTCTTTCTATTTTTAATATTGCACAGGTTAAAAAAACTCAATTATTAATTGTAAAAGCATTAATTACTTTTGTCTAGTCTTAATCCTACAAATTTCAAATTCTGTCATTTTTTATTGGTGGTCTCCTTTTGGAAACAGCGAATAGTTGAAAAAACATAATAAATACCTCTAAATTTATGTGTAGTGAGTTAGGGACTTATGACATGGGACATGAAAAATAAAAAGCCTAGAGGCTTATATTTTGGGATGAAGGAGTAATTTGGATAATGTTGAGGCTATTGTCACTTTAATTTGTCTGTTGTTACTTTTTTCAAAATATTTTTTAATTTAAAATATAATTTACAACCAATGAAATCAAAGTATAAATATTATTAAACTAATTAATAATTAAAGAGAAGTGACAATAGAGTAATTAAAGCAATGAAATTTAGTAGTAAATTTTAATATTATTTAATTTTATGATATCTAATCCTATACTAACATCATTTTTATGATGTGTACTTTTATTAATTTGTAGTATTTGATCCTTGCATTTTATAAAACGTCAACTAATAAAAATGTTGTTTCTGTTTATACACACTAATTAGAACAATTACGTAAAATATCAAGATAGGCCCAAAAATAACTTATGGCCCATATTATTTGTGCGCAGGGGAGAATCGGAGATTTTGAACTGAATTGGGCTAAAGGGGCCAATTTTCATGCATGCGTGACCAGCCACTTTCTACTCAAGCTTACCACTATGAGACCCTTTTTAGTATATAAATTCTTTTAGAAAGTGTGAACTAAACAACGTAACACTTCAACCTTTTGAAATATAACAATATACAATAATTTCTACCTCAAAAAAAGTAATTTGTTTTGCTATCAACTCAAAAATAATCTTAATGACAAAATATAAAAAAAGATGGGGAAGATAAAAAAATAAATAATTTAAAAATACTAAATAAAGTTTACGTGAATCAATCACATCACCTTTTTTATATAAAAAAAAAAACAAAACAAGAATTTACATTGCGTTGGTCCGAAAGCTCGTGTACTACTCTGCGGTTCGCGTCACATTATTCATAGATTGCTAGGGATACAGTTTAATGATGTGGAACGAATAAAGAAACACTCTGCATAATCAATTACATCTGTGTAGAAATAAGACCCAAAGAAAAATTATCTTTTTTAATTGTAGAAATAACGAATTGGTCTCATAAAAATAAATCACAAAATGTGATGAAAAAATGAAGATGAAAAGTGCGATCTCATGTGATATGATAGAAGAATCAATGTGTAGAGAAGAAAAAAGAGTACAAAAATTACCATATGATATATTAAAATAGAACGTAACTTAGCTTGCATGGAGTGTTTATATGAATATTTATAATGAGTGTATTAGGGTTGAGCGTGTGTCATCATGGGCCTGACCATTGTCATCTTGGCCCAATCCAAAGTCTACATCATAACGTGTATCCCGCCTGCTATCTTCTTAAATACGAGTGGGTTATAATTCGTGTCCCAAAACGACATCTGACTAAGTGTCGGGTTATCATAATCCCGAACCATAACACAAGTATTCTCTCCATTCTTCTTTTTTTCATTGCTAAACTATAAGAATATATCATATATTTGAGGCCAACTATATTTTATATTAGTGCTTTTTCAATCACACATAAACTTTGTCATAAATCATTTAGGTAGTTTCATAATTGATTGTTTTATAGCTACTTGATATACTGGTCGATTCTTTTAATCCATTTTAGTGTACTTGTGTGTGTGAAATACGTCACTATTATATAATTGATTTTTAGCAATATTTAAAAAAATATTGTTAAATTATTAAAAAGTGTTGCTAAATCACTAAAAATGTTGTCTTTGTGTATTTGCGACATTTTTAACGAATGTTGTATCTGGCAATGTTGCAAAAAAGTTTGAGTTACATTTAAAAAATGTTGTCAAATTATTAAAAAGTATTATCTTTTAGTATTTGCAACATTTTTAACAAATGTTATATCTGATAATGTTGCTAAAAATCAATTTTGTTATAGTGTGTTATACTTGATGAATTTTGTAGTTCACCTTATTGTATACATTTAAGTTCAATCTAATCAAACCAAATTAATTGATACTTGTTTTGTGAATCAAAATTCAATCATCGTTATCTGAATCAATTTCTCTTTATTTTTGCGCTGGAATATTTGTTTCCATCATCAAGTTATTTTTTTGCTTAGGTGAATTATGGATATGGAAAAAAGGAGGGAGAAATATTTAATATTTTTGCTTATGGCCACATGTACCATAAGTGTCATTATTGTTGCTTATTATTACAAGTATATATACAAAGAACCATGCATGACTTCTCATCAAAGAGGGCAGCATTGGATTAGAGAAGTTTTGGATGGACATCCTATTCGATGTGTAAATGCGCCTTTAGAATGGAATCAAGAATTTTTTTTCTATCTATGTGATGAGCTACAATCTAAATATGGATTGAGACCTAGCAGGAACATGTCTATTTTTATACACTATTGCTTTAAGTGTTTCTAATAGAGATGTTACTGAACGATTTCAACATTCGGGTGAGATTGTTAGTAGAATTATTCATGAAATTTTAGAAACTATTTATGGTAGAAATAAAGGTTATATAGGTCTTGCAAATGATCTTATACAACCAAGGGGTCAAGACTTTCAATTTATACCACCTCAAATTGCTAATGATCCAAGATACATGCCTTTTTTTAAGGTAAAATTTTGGTATTTCTTATTTTGTAAATTTTATGAATACTTCTATTATAGTGCTAGTCATGATAATATCTAAATTTATAGGATTGTATTCGATGCATTGTGTTCCACCATGCACTGAGCATGGCGGATCTGGACTCCTATCTGGTCTCCGGTGCGGTGGTTGGATATTTCTGGCCACTCACCTAGCGGTGAGGGGGTATCTACAAGCACTCCGACGATCAAGTCAGTTGTATGTAACAGGCAGTAATTCTCAAATCTAGAGTTATGATAAGCGTACCAAATGAAGACTAATCACATGTATTTATAGGGTAAACAGGGTCACCAAAGTCAAACCTGTCACTGTCATACTTCCGTGAATTGCGGCGTTAGGTACGGATCTGTAACGGTCCTCACGTGGGGGTGATGTCCCCTGAGCCTTATGTCGGATCCCTATGTCGTGGGTACACGACATGGGACCGACGACTTGGGCCACCCACGTGAGACCTGCACGTGTCCTTCCCGCGGGTTAGGTCCATAACAGTTGCCCCCAAGTCTTCGGTATGTCGTTCGGCATGCCGTTAACTTACAACTTTGACCTATCCCGGTGACATAAAGTCCTCCCAAGTCGTTGCTGTTTCGAATTCTGTTTGTCAGTTTAGGCTTTGGCACGTGCCTCTGTGGCATTGGCCCTGACCCTTAGTGGGCCGCGCCCATCATCATTTAGTGACGTCAGGTCTGTGCGCATTAATTGCACCCCACGCCGTCACTTCTTCTTCACGTTTCATCTTCCCTTTTTCTCTCTATAAGTACTCCCTTTCTTAACCTAAAAAACTCTTCCCTGCTCCTCAAATTTTTCTCTGTGTAAAAGCTTTCTTCTTGCTTTTCTTGCTGTCAACTTCATCTTGCTGTCTTCCAGCTTTCCTTGGTCTTTTTGCTTCGCCATTTCCAGGTATCTTCTTCAAATCCTAATCGCCTTTTCTGTGTTTTTTCCTTCTTTTTGTTGCTTTCTAAAAAATGTCTACTCCCAAGAGGCCTACTAACTTTCCCCCAAAAGAAAGCCTTTCTGGGGAAGTAGGTTACTTCATTGGTTCCCCATCTGGGCCTGAATCGTGTGATGGGAGTGATCATCATATTCCCACTCCCCGTTCAGTTTCTGGTTCTGATTCTGAACAAGAACCTTTATTTGAAGCCTTTGGGGAGATCATTCTTGGAAATTCCCAGCTTATCCCCTTCTCAGGGGCTCCATTTTCTGAATCTGTTGCCCCCGTACCCGTAAGGTATGGAATGGGTAAGTATGATTATGATGAGTCATCTGAGGATAGTGACAATACTGTAACGTCCACCTTGCACCCTCTTGCCCCCTTGTTAATCTGTTCTTCATCTGAAACTTCTAGTTTTAATGTTTCTGATAATTCATCTAAGTCTTCAGATTCACATTCTTCTGACCCTCTTTTTGTCCCTCCTGTTTCTATTGCAGAACCAATGTCGGCTTTGTCTCCCATGTCGGGTTCAGAGTCGCCCTCGACCTCGGTCCCAGTCCCAGCTGTTCGAAAGCCTTCAAAGAGCAAAGCCTTAGAACGCCGCCGTAAGATGATCGAGGAATGGTATGGCCCACCTAAGAAGGCAACCAGAATTGAAGTCCCCAAGAGACTTCAAGGTATTCGCGAAGTAAGAAGAATGTTTTGGATTGACCACGACATCTTGCAAATTCCCTCCGGGCTGACTTCCACCCTGAAATTTCATGTCGCGGAGGTTGACTTCAGGAGGCCATGCACTTTCCCGGGGCCACACCAGCAGAAGAAGTCCCTTCTGGCCCGATCACGTTGTACAAGGCTGAACGTGTCGATGCCAACGAGCGTATTGGATCCTGCCCTCGCAAAGGAGGGGCTGACTACGTGATGCTGTATGAGTGTCTATTCCGCGACATCCGTTTGCGCTTCCCCTTCTCAAAATTTCAGGTCGAGATATTAAATCGACTTGAAGTGGCGCCTTCCCAGCTTCATCCAAACGCTTGGGAATTCATAAATGCGTTCGAGATCTTCTGTTGGGCGAAGAACTGGGAGGTTTCTAACAACCTCTTCATGTACCTTTTTATGCCCTACCATCTGGTTGATTTTAGTTTCATCTCGTTCCGATAGAGGAAGGATCATGCCTTCTTCAAATTATATGACGACTCCTTCCCCCCCCCCCTCAAGGATGCCTACTTCAAGGTGTCATATGTCGGGGAAGAGTACCCATTCTGGACGGGCCCCGACGAGTCCCCTCTGTTTCCTTTATACTGGTCTTACGAGCACTACTTGCGTGGGGCCGAGACTTACGTTACTGACTAGGCCTCATTGCTTGACTCTGAGCTCGCCATTATTGCTGGTTTTCGCGAGTTCAACAAGCAACATGGTCTTATAAAATGTAAAGAGGTTATCCGGGCACGTTGCGTTAGTCGTCTTGATACCATGGGTAAGGTCATCTCAGATAATTTTATTATCGCTTGTTAAAACATATGTCGCTTTCTTTTTCTTTCTTGCTTAAGTTATTAACCCTGCCACTGTTTTCCTTTTCAGCTGCCATCATGTCGGGGTATGCCCAATTGATGAAAAAGACTGGTGGCATGAAGAAGAAGGGAAAGAAGAAAGAGAGTCCCGCTCAGAACTTGGTGCGGTAGCTCTCTATCGACCATGGTGTTCAATCTCCCGGAGCATCCCTGGATCCAAACGCAACTGCTGAGGACGTTGTGGCTGCTTCGCTTGATGTTCAAGCCGCAAAGAAAAGGAAACTCATCCTCCGGGATCGCCCGAGGTCCTCAGCCCTTGCTTCCCAAGAGTTGGAGACCACCCAAGCTGCTTCTCACAATGAGATATCTGTCTCGGATGACGAAGAAGTTGAAACGGTTGGAGAAGCTCTCCACCGACAAAGAGGTTAGTGCTTATCATCTTTTATTCTCTGTATGACGTTACCTTTTCGAAATTATACTGAGTTTTGACATTGTTATCATTTGTTTCTTTTATTCCATGTAGGAGGTGTCCCTGCAATCCCTGCCACGGGATCGTCTTCTTCCTCCACATGGGAAGGCTTTCAGGCCCCCATTGTCTCCTTCCATCACGGGAAATTTTTCAAGGATCTCCCTCGCTTTGCGTTGAAGGTATTTCCCCTTTTCCTTGCCATATATATATGTCCTTTCTTCTTCTTTTGAGTTTGTACATGAGATTAATGTCGCTGCTTATTTTGTAGGCTAATGTCGGGGAGGCTCTTGGGTGGATGTCTTGTCAATCTGCTTTTCTGAAACATTTTCACGAATAGTTGGAGAGACCCAGTCCCGTAGCTGATATGGAGAAGAAACTGTAGGTCACCAGATCTGCTGCTGAGAAGCAAATTCAGGCTCTTTCCAAAGAGCGAGATATATTGAAGGCCTCTCAGAGCGAGCTTAAGGTCGAGATTGCTGCTGCTGCCTCCCAGTTTGACCAGTTGAAGCTAGAAAGTGCTAAACTTTCTGATGAGAAGAAGGAGGTGCAAGTTTCTCTTGCTAAGGCTCAGGAGCAAGTGGCTTCCTTGTCGGAGGAAGCCAAGCTGCTATCTCGCGTTTGTGATCAACTGCAGTCTGACAAGGCGGCTTTGGAGGTCACCAATGACATGTTGAAGGCTGAGATCCGGGAGCAAAGTTGTGTGATCTCTGCTGGTGGCTACATGGCTTTTGCCAGCTGCTTGAAGCAAGTGGAGTATCTCAATCCTGGGATCTCGCTTTCTTTCAAGGGAGTGCATCCCCTCCATGGCGTGGAAGGGGGAAACTGGTGGATTATGACCACGACCCTCCTTCCGAAGTCGACCTGAAAGATCCCGAGTTGGAGGCTTTTGACCCTCATGTTGATTACTCGATGTCGCCAACTCCTGCGGTAGATGAGAGTGTCGCCCCTACCGAGCCTTGAAGCTCATTTTGTAATAATTTAGGTCTATTTTTGTCTTAGTGAACAGTTTGCTGGCATACTGACCAGCTTTTCCTTTTGTAAACTAAAAAATACACGATGAAAAGCAAAAATGAAAAATATGGGACTAAAATTATTACTGTACACAATTATATTGAAAAGATCAAATAGAACCTTGTACGGACTTTCTCTTCTGCTATCTTAAATTCATTCTTAATTTCCTAGCTTCCCTCTTTTGGATTTGGGACAACTGCCAATATTCTTCATTTGAATCCAATGTGCTTATGACGGAATTCTCTGGTATAAACAATTAAATAATGAAGATATTGGCCATTTACCTAACAATACACCACATTCCATATCAGAAAAACGAAATTACCTTTAGTAGAGTGGAAGTGAGGTCGTTGAGAAGGTTGAATGATTGCTGGAACTGGAATTTTTTTTTGGAAATTAAATACACACAAAAGAAACGAATTAATACTTGAAGTTGTTGTAATAATAAAAAAAATGATTGTTGGTGAAAATTCCAAAACATACATGGTGAAGTACTCCCTTGTTCAGGTGTTAAAGAAGATTGGAGAATAGTAGCATTTGAATTTTCTGCAAAATGGAAGCATGAGATTGGTCTAAGAAGGGTCTATACAGAATGAGGGACCAAAACATGCGAGTAAAAGATATTCAAAGAATTTTACTTCAGCCATTACTTCTATTTGCATTCCTGATTTGGATTTTGTTCCTTCTAGCCTCCTTTTTACTTTCCTCTAAGAATTGCCTTTTAATTTCCATGGCAAGTAGCAAGTTTTCCCTTCTTATAAGCCTTTGAACTTATTAGTTTAATAAACTATTCTAAGCAGATCATTATTTTGGGTTTGAAACTCGTAAATAGATGAATAAAAGAACCAACTCTTCACATTACAGATTCACCATTCTTGTTTGGAGGGAAATGAATTGGAGGGAAAGAGAATTTTGAAAGAACGGGGAGTAATACAGTGTTTGGTTTCACTTTTAAGTTAAATGTATTAAAAATATGATATCAGGAGAAATGCATCTATTGCAATTCCTCTACTGATACAAAAGTAATTAATTGCATAGCTTTATTTTTAATAATAAGGTCCTCGTTTTCCATAACTTGGCTTAGTAAATCACATATGCATACTTCATTTGATATATGATAATTGGGTTAAATATTTTTTTGGTCCCTAAACTACCGCTAAAATCTGGTTTTAGTCCCTAGACTACAAAATGACCACTTTTAGTCCCTAAACTATTGAAATGATCATTTTTTGTCCTTCATTTTAACATTTTTGGTCCCTAAACTATTGAAAAAAGTCATTTTTAGTCCCTCATTTTATGTATTTTAACTTTTTTAGTTCCAGAACTATTTAAAAATATTATTTTTAGTCCCTCATTTTATAGTTTAGGGACTAAAAACAGATTTTCACAATAGTTTAGGGACAAAAAACTTATTTAATCCTATGATAATTTTATCCAACTTTTGGTTGATTGAATAATACTGATAAATTGAAATGTGAAGTTGCTATGAATTATTTGGTTTTGCATATCAGATAAATATTAATTCAGTACGTGGTGCATCTTATTTATTATAAGTGAGCAGTATGTAAGTTAGAAGAAGAGGAAAGGAAAACAAAGGAAGAGATAATAATGAAAATTCATATGAACATCAAATAACATAACTAAAATTGAAATATCCTGAATATAATTCAAATGTATTTCAGGAACAAATAACATAACTAAAATTGAAGATAACAGAAAAAGACTTATAATTTAGTCCTAAAAATAGATAGTAATGCAGACACTCCGAAAAGGAATGATCAACAACTTCATTGAAAAATATCTCCTTCCGCAACATGGTTCCTAATGTTTCTCCTGCTTGATAACCTTGACCTTAGAGCTGAGTTCACTGCAATCATGATTGACTTCACCAACTGCCAAGGAATGCTCTTCAACAGTCTTGGTATCATGAGTAATTTCAGCACCTACAACAGAATTATTTTTTCCAGTATTGTTGCTCTCAGGAATCTGCTCTCCATGAGGAGTTTGCTACAAAAAAATGTTAGAAAATATTAGTTGTATGCCAAATGACTTCAAATGTCGACAATCTATTCAGACTACTTGATCTCTATAAAGACAAAATGGAACATAGGCATAAATTTTTTCAAACATTAACCATGAGAGGAGTATTCAGCACAATGTTAGAATCTTGGCTAAGACCCACAATCTGGCTATCTATTGGAGAGTTCAGAATTGCCTGCATTTTCAACAAAAAATGTCTTAGATGATTTATAAGTCTACCATGTTATAATTCAAGAGAATGACAAATGAATAACCTTCATCTTCTTATTGATAGACGAAGTACTACTGCTAGACTGAGAGAATTCAAATAGGTCTTCAGATGACCTCTTGGACTGACTTATCTCAGGAGACACAAAAGTAGAATTAGCAACTTCACTAAAATCTTCAAGGAGGTTCAGCATTCAGGTCGTTACGCAATAAAGTGAATACATATACCTATATATGAGCATCTTTATGAAACAAATAATAACCACAAAGATAGGAAGATTTATGTTAAAAGAATTCATGTAAAACGCAATCAACCTTGCGTGGATTCTCCTGTTAGAATCTTACAATAAGATCACTATCATCTATCATTTTCTTGACATTGTAAGAAATCTCAAACCCAGGATTCAGTGGTGGTTTAAAATCAACTTTGAAAAGAAAGTCTTGCCCATGATCATTTGAATCTCTTCCGGAACTGGAATAAATCCCCCCTCCTGCATTATGATTATAAACAAAGCATGTTAATGAGGACTATACAATGAATATTATGTATGTGTTTGATGCGAAATATGATTACCTCCCTAACACTGTCAATCATATCAGAGCAAGACTTGCCAAATAACGTTGTTGACTCCCTTTCAAATATGACGAATGTAGCCTCGTCAGTATCGTCCTCAACCTTGACCTTCACACGATACCTGCAAATGAAAATGAGAATATTATTCACAAAACATGTTCAATGTGGAGGAAGAAGATAATTATCAAGAAATAAATAAACACACCTAGGACCAACAGCAATAACATGTTTCCAGCATCTATCGCAGAAATACATCTTATTGTCGGGGTAGACCGCTCCAGTGCATACATTGCAAGACATGTACCACCAGCCATTGTTGCCAGTAAGATATTTAACCTTTTCAAGAACCATTGCAAAATTCCCCTAAAAATGATTCAACATATTAGTACCATGAATAATTTTAGTGTTTAAACGTAAAAATAGCTAACATGACTATAAAAGTTTGGTGCATGATTACTGGCTTGAGAGTCTTCAGTTGATCAACAGATCTTCTTTGAGTAGTGAGCATATCATGCTCAATAGAAATAGCAGAAGATAAAGGCATTTGAGTCAACGGCTGTTCGAGAGTTGCGAGATTGGCAAGATAACTCTTAAAAAGGAATCACAAACCGATTATTGTTAAATCAAGAGCAGAGTAAGGCAAAACATTGTCAAAGATAATGATTAGGATACATAATAACTTGTTAGTTAATTCAATAGCCTGTGGATCTTGACAATTAAACAGCAACTTCGTTCCACCTCGAATAGATTGCAGTCCAATTTTATCTACATGGAGATTAATATGAATGAACATTAAATAAGATGATTGTGGTTATACACTAATGGATTTTAGAAAGAGCAAACATAGATTCAAAATAGAACACAGGATAGTTACCTTTCTAGACATTAATCTTAGCATCCTGCAAAGCCAATACTACGTTGCTCTTCTGCCCTTGGCCAATGAACGATTGCAGCTGTTGATAATAAATATCAAACAAAGAAACCTCAATCAAAGACCTATTTCAGTGAAGACATTAGTCAAAATCCAGACAACAACACTAATCTGTTGAAAAAAAATCAATCCAGAGCAGCATAAATTTATAAAGTGAAAAGATAATGGATCAGAATGTTGAACTATATCAGAAAATCAGGAAAGGAATTAATATACAAACACGAAAAGATAAATATTAGTTACAAAAAATCATACCCTTCTACGGACAATTCAATTTTGATAAACCAAGACTTATACTGAGAGTTCTTCGAGATATCCAGAGGCCTTCCCACACGCGAAATAACACCAACAACATCTATTATAAAAAGAATACATTAAAGAATTGTTAGGAAGATCGAGGAATAAAGAAAACTGGAAACGAAATACCAAAACAAAGACAATAAAAGACTGTATATTTGAAAATTTATTTACCTAGTAACTTGTTTGTATTCAGGGTTCCAGATAGAATTGTTTCAATAGGGGTAAAACTCAACCTATCAAGAGGAATATTTGGTTTGTCTATTTGATGAATCTGAGTATCATAAAGGAACTCCAAACAGAAATCGTGATCAGTACTGACGAAATCTCCTTCATTCTTTTTAACCTCAAACTGGCAAATTTTGTACGTTTTGTTTTCTGAAATGCTTTGCTGAAATTTGTAAATTAACGTATGGGGAACGGTAGCATGAATCCTGTCTCCAGCTTCATCCTGAAGAACGATTTGCATCGAATAAGGAAGCTTAGCAGCAGCATGCTGGAAAACCTTTCACAACCTTACAACACGAACTTCCAAATTACAGGAGCCAGAAGTGAGATTAATCTGGGAGATCGAACGGGTTAATCGAGCCATTTGGGAGAGACGATATTCTTTGACTGGAAGTCGTCTTTAGGATGAGGGGTTTAGCAGAAGTGAAGATAATGGAAACAACAGGACTATTATAAGAGAAGAAAAGAGAGGAAGCGATTAAAAACAATGAAGAATTTTTGAAAAATGGTTATGCCTCGAGAAAGACCAAGTGTGATGAAGAGTTACAATTTCCCAATGAAGAGGCTGCGCATTGGAACCCTAGAGGAAGAATTAAATTCAATTCTCTGATAAACTATAGAGATGCACTTTTAGATGATAGGGTCGGTGAAGAATGAACGGCTGATGATGGAGAATGAAAGAAGGATGATGTATCTACCATTGAATGGAAAGGAGTTTCTAAAAATAGATGGAGATAGGTGAGAGAGTGGCTCAATGTTTGACAAATGGCAATTTTGGACTACCATGTGGCATCACTTTCCCTGCAATGGGGATTCCATTGAACTATTAAAGATAACTATATTCAAAATAATTGTGCTAGTGATCCATTATTTAATATGTTAGAGCAACATCCTAATTATATACCAGAAGATGAACTCCAAGATATTCATGGAATAGAGTATCTTTACGACAAAGAAATTCAATAATGAAGCAAGTTCGTGATAACATTACTCGCTTATTATGGGAGTCAAGAAGCTAAATTATTCTTTTGTGATGTATGAACATGAAATCATTGTTACTGTATCCAGGGGTGGAGCTAGCTCAAAATTTGGGTCAAATATAAATAAATCAAAGTTTTGGGTGGCTAATTACTTATAATACTACTAATTTTTATTTATATTTTTAGAAATTATATATATATTAGCAATTTTTTGTTGCAATGAGGAGGCCGAAACCCCTCATTGTATCAATATAGCTCCGCCCTTGATTGTATTTTTTTTTTAAATAAAAAAGTGTTTTATGTTGTGTGGATACCAAATTTTATCCGGTCAATAATAACTTCAGTTGGTCAAATTATGATTAATTAATTAGTTTTCTTAATTGATTAATTAATTATAATTGATTAAATGGAGATTATGATAAGACTTCGGATTATATAACCAACTAAATGTTAACTAATAAAATGATAAAGTACTCATCAGAAAAAAAACAGTTTTTAATAATTTTAAAATAATATAATAATTTATTGTAATTGATCAGAAATGTAGTTTTTAAATAAAAGATAAAGTCAGTTTTCAAATAAAAATAGATAAAGATAACAAAATAACTTATCAAAAAGGGAAAATAGGTCCAACTCAGCTCTATAAATAGAGGTGCAAAGGAGGTGAAAAATCACCCATCACCTTTGAGAATCGCAAAAAATTGAAAGAGAAAAAGTTCAGAGATTGTAGGTGCATAACAAGTTATAATAATCGATTTATTTTCTTTCTCTCATCTCTATACAAACTTCTCTCCCCGAATCAAAGGCGTACACGAATAATTGAATAGCTCTTTATCGTAACTTAACTTTGTGCGTACACTAAATGGGTCTTGATACAATCGATGACCCTTGCCTTTCATTAGGGTATGCCCCTGGTTAGTGCAAGCATGTCACGCAGGACTTTCATTGAACATGATTCGTGTGCAAGGGTGGATTTTCACAAGAGTAATAATTAAATTCTAATATTGAGAACTACGTGCCGAGCTTAGGATACGCAACCGAACCCGTAAAACCGCTTTTTAAGGAGACGTCGTGGGGTGCTAATATCTTTCCTACACGTAATCGACTCCCAATCCAAAATTTGGTTTCGCTATCCCTATCGTGACCCCGATATAGATGATAAATTTATGAAGGAAATGTTCTTAATTTTTCTCATCCATTAAAAGTACGTCAACTTGAATTGAACCCGGATAATATCACACACATAATTTTTTAAAATCCTTTTTAAGTAACCCATTCGTAATTTTGGAATGAAAAATTGTGAGGGAAAATCTAGATTTTGTATTTAGTTTATTTAGTCAATATTAAAAATAAACACTCATATTAATTGATTAATAGATACTTCATACATAAACATTTATTCTAATAATATAAACCCAAACAAATATCTTTCATATTTATTAATCGATTGATAGAAAAGTACTTAAGTGAAAAAATGAGTAATATTTAATATTATTATTATATTAATATTAATATTATTTTAAATATTAATATAATATTATTTGTCTTTTTTGTTATTTAACATATTTCAACAATTCAATTTATTACACAACTTATTTTATCAAACAATTGAGAATTCTAACCAATAAACCAACTTCACAGACATAATCTCATCGCCTTCTGGCAGTTTCACAGCCAAAAATCAGTTCGTTTCTCAAATACAACCTTATTGTTTGGAGTTTTCAGTCCATTTTTCAAACACAGCCAAAAAAGCCAAAAGCCTTGAAATTTAGTATTTGGGTCTTGATATTAAGACATGAGTTAAGGTTACTAGAAGTAAAAAAACAATCATAAGTACACATTGTTTCATCTCTTGGAAATATAAAAATCTACATATTCTAATACATTCTTACTACATTTGAGTATTTAAATAGTACTTTTAAGACACTAAATATTATTTGTCTTAATATTTTTTATTTCATATTGTTTTTGATAAAAATAAAAATAAAATTTGTGCAGTCATAAAAGTTCCGTACATGTGTGGGGGCATGATAATGATATACATATTTTTGGGTAAAATATTTTGGTCAAGTGTACGTGTTAATTGCTACACTAAATCATATTTATAATATCTTCAACCGACCGACTCCAATCCTATCGTCACAATATAATTATTTTTTTTAAAAAAAAGCGTCATAATATAATTATTAGTTTTTCGAATACGACAAATGTTTTACAATTGTGTTTACGCATAGATATAATTTTAAATATTAGACAAAATGGGTTACACATATATTTTTGTTTGAACTAACGGTATTTTTAACCAAACAAATAAATTAATTTTTTTAACCACGGCAAAGAACTACTCCATCCGTTTACTTTCTAGAAATTTTTTGTGTTACTTTTTATAAGTCATTTTTTAAAGTATGTGAAGCATTAAATATTTTTTTTTTCATATATCCTTGTGATATTTAATAACTTTACAATTTTCAATAATTATGTCAACCAATAGACTTGTTCTAATTAAAGTGGATAGAGTATGTGATGAAAGAGATTGGTGAAACAAAAAAAATTAAATAAGGGTAACTTTGAAAAGTTAATATAAAATTTGTTAACTCCAATACTATTAACTAATTTTCTTAAGATACATAAATAAGTTAAAAGTGACTTATAAATAAGATGGAGTATGTAACTATATATATTTATCAATTAACCTAACCTAAGAAATTTTAATTATAAAGTTTCTGTGTACGTATCTAACCCCAATTGGCTAATTTGCGAATTACTAGTTAATTTCTTCAGTGGGGCTTCATCAAATTGTTGCAGAACTCATAATTTGATGATTAAAAAAATTAACGAATATTATTATATGTAACCCCTTTCGCATAATTTAGATAAAGTAATTAATTAAACTAACTCGAAACTTTGGATTCAGGCTACAAACAACAACTCCCAGTGGATTCAATAATTATATTTTGAGCAGAACCACTAACCCTGTTACCCAATTTGGCAATTCAGTTCAGAAAAAAAAGTAATAAATAAAATATTCATATAATACAATTGACGAAATATTTTCATTTATTGGCGCACTATCAATTTTTTCGCCAGGAGAAAAAAAAATTAAAATAATAGACTTGCATAATTTTATTCATATGCATACATGCATGCAGTGTTATTAAATCCGGGTTAACTCGGTTAGTTTGATCGGTTGACCCATGAACCGGTAGGACCGGTCCGATTCATTAACCAGACCAATTCTACAATCGACCCGATTAAAAACCGATTAACTCGATCAACTCGGGCGAGTTTTGAAGGTTTGGACAAGTCAACGGATCGATTGATTATTATCATGCTTAATTAGAAAAAATTTAAGAACATTATGAAGTGGGATTCAAACCCCACTCTCCATGTTTTATAAACGGACAACAAACAACTAGGCCACAAACTAGGTACTGGCATAAGTTTAATAATCAATAAATATATTATATAATAACGAAATTTTTAAATTTAAAATTCTTCTATATTTTAATCATAAATATCAATAATAATATTCATATACTATTTAAAAATGTTTCATATATGTGATTCAATTTCAAAATATTGATATACTTTAATCAATAATATAAAATTTAGTTTGCAAATTTTGTTTAACAAATTAATATGATATTTTTTTATGCTCTCTAAATTTGACTTATCAAGTGTAGAAATGAAATTAATTGGTTGGTTAATATATTTATTTTGAGAATCTTTTTTATGTTTGATTTGAACATGTAAAATTTAAAGTATAAATACGAGTTCTTTTCATATATATATATATATATATTTAAATTTATATATAAATATCTGAGTCGACCCAATAACTCAATAATCTAGTACTTCGACCGAGTCAATTAGTGACCCGAGTCTAATAACACCGTATAGAAGGATTATATGAGAGCTAGAATATATAAATTTCTGTGTTGGCCTTTTTTTCCTTTTTTTTTTTTGTGAAAATTTCTGTGTTTGTCTTTTACAATGTAAAGTGATCCCTTTGCCACTTGTGCACTGAAGGACAACATAGCTGATGGCATTGTGCACTCTTCGATCTGTTCTCGCATACGAAACCTTTAATTAATTAATTAATTAATAATTAATTAATTAATAATTAATTAATTAATAATTAATTAATTAATTTGCATAATTTGCTAGAATACGAAACCGATTATTTTACTACTAATTAACGGTAAATGTTGTCGAGATTACGTAGTGAAACTAGGTTTTGAAAATATTATCATGTAAAATCAGAATCAATCTGGCAAGATATCATTTTCTTCTTTGACCAAACTATTATGTGTAGGATTTAAATGCTGGACACCTTGATGACAACCAATCAATAAGTGTTCTATTTATCAACCGAAGTTGCCATAATTTGTGTGAAACTGTGTTACTTAAATAAGTTGTTAAGGATTTGATCAACATAAATGTAAAATTTTTTAATTAGGAGAGTTATCCGGAAAAAAAGTCAAACAGTACTCAAAATAATTAGTCACTGTGTTGGTATCATGTCAGTGGATATTTTGGAAAACAAAAGAAACAAGGGTTCTATTTGATGTAATCCAAAAAAATTAAGGCAAAATATAAAGTGAAATAAACATAATGTTTTTAAGCCTTTAGAATTTCTGTTAATTAGTAGCCTTATTTTATGAATAAATTAGGAATAATTTAATTTTGAACTAAATCTAAAAATTGGAATTGTTTTAGATTTTGAATTAATCACATTTAGTGGAAATAATCTATTATATATAATTTATATTTTATTTAGGTTAGAAATACTTTTATCTATTTAAAGCATTATCGATCTAAAGTTATACCAAGTTTGAAATAAAGTAAATTTGAGGTGATGCTTATTTTTAGAGTTCGTTGTGCTCCAGGGCAAAAGCCCTTGAATGCATTACCTTTGTGGTGATCATTTTCTTTGACTTATCAATCACGACAAGAATGTGCAATATAGCCACGTAAACATAGCGACGACCCGACACCGTACTAAGTTGTGATAGTATATTAATCGTTAGTGATAGTTCATTACTTAATTTTTTAATTTTATTATTATTATTGATGGCCTAGATCGTTGCTACAATAAAGGAATCATCTTTTTTCCTTTTTTCAATATGTTAGCTCATTTGCGACGATCCTAGCCGTCGCTAACTTAAAAGCATGTATATACTTTTTAAAATATATACCGTTAGCGACAGGGGTGGGATTTTTTTAGAAAAAATATAAAACATCCGTCACGGAAGGGGCAAGATTTTTTTAAAAAAAAATATAGAACGTTAACGATGACTTTACGATGGCTAAAGTCGTCATTAAAGGTGTAGGATTTTTTCAAAAATAATTATATAGCATGGAGCTGTTGCTAATTAAGGGAGTTGCCACATGTCAGATTATTATTAGAAGGTGGCATGAGACACATATCAACATTAGAGAGATTTCTGTCGTTCTCTTCCTTTAATCTAGTCTATTCTTTATTCACTTCTTTCTATGTATTCACTTCCTCTTCTTCCATTCACTTCTTCTTCTACTCACTTCTTCTTTTTAATTTAATCCATTCACTCCCACAACATTACCACTAGTGAAGCTCCATCTCTGGCGACCTCCAAAACCTACGACGAAGCTCCATCTCCGACAACCAACATAACTTTTCCTTCTTCATCCATCCATCTCCAGCAACCTCTATCTCCGGCAAAACTCCATCTCCGACCTTCAAAACCTTCTTCCACAAAGTTCCTTCACCGGCAATCTTTAATAGAGCACGAAACTAGTTTGTCGTCGCAAAAAAGGACTTTGGTGAGAATATTTTGCGACGGCTTTTGTCGTCACAAATTTTTAAAAAAATTAGCAAGACATTTGCCGTCACAAAATTGGCGTGCAAACAAAAAAATTCAGCGTGCATTGTACCGACGGTAAAAGTCGTCGCTAAATTTTAGTAATGTGAAAAATAGCAACCGCTCGACCTCTGTCTTTTGGTCGTCGTTAACGCCTTTTTAGCGACGGTATTATGCCCTTTAGTGACTTTGGCCGTCACTATTTTAGGCCATTCTTGTAGTGAATCTTATGATTGTGGTCTTCATCTCTTTTGTGACAACTCTTATCAAAGGTTTCAACCCTTCGTAGTCAGTCTTATACAAAGGATTAGAGCTTATCACTCTCATTTCCTTCCTCAATTCTAGAGTGTCATGCTCATATCTTTCTTTTTTTTTTTTTGATAAATTAACTCTTGGTATATCCGAAAATATGCACCATAGTCAGGTTCATATAAGAACTATAAAAACAGAACTACATAGATAGACCAGAAGAAGTCATGAGGCAACATTGAGAAACTGCGAGAAACCATACAGCTTGATTTTCCATGAAAATGTGATTCTCTCCATCCTACAACAATAAAATTGAAAAGCATAGAGTAATATCTCAATTAAGATTTCTAATCTAAGATGTGACCTTTTGCGGAGAGATATGAGTTGCCCATTAAACAAGTACCATAACAATTTCAATGATTTTTTTTCTTGATACACACTGACTTATGCACAACATAAATCATCACACCAGTCATTTATAAAAAAAAATGACAATATATATTTTTCCATTAAAAATTATTTTATTTTTTTAATCTTCATAAACCCCAAGACACTGCAAACCAAGGACTAATCCACAGTTCCCTATTCTTACCATTATTTGATAATGGATAATTATTAAACTATTTTATGGTTAATTTGAATATATTTTAAATGATATTATGTTTATCTTTTAATTAAATTCCCCTAAATTTAGTAAATTCAATACTTATCTTAATTTGAGAGAGAATTGGTTGATTTGAGTTTCATGCTTATCTTGTGGATTGATTTAGATAAGATTTGATCCCTAAATTATTGGATTGTAGATAAATAGATAAAAGCACAGAAGATAACGGTGAAGAAAAAGGAAAAAAGATCTGAAAAAACCATATCTGATATTATTTTATCTTATCTTGAGCAAAGATAAACCACTTGGGATCTCTTTAAAAAGCTTCATTCACTAAGAGCTAGGGGAGCCATCTCTGCATGAAATATAAGGTTTTAGGGAGAAAAAGTGAGAAATTGAGAGATTGTAGCTTAAAACCCTTTACTTGGGATTAGATGTAACTTGCTGTGTGAATTCTCAAACTCAGGTTTTTATTTATGTTAAATTGATTGGTTTTCTTTTCTCGGTTTAATTTAGAGTTGAAAGCTTATCACCTTCCTTCTCTCCTTCTAACTTTTCTTATTGAATGGGAATTTAATTTGAAAAGAGGTTCTGTGAAAAGGAATTTCATCAATGAAAGTTTAGGGATAGTTTTCATTTATGAACCACTTTTAAAAAGGGAATTCTTATTGCGTGGCAACTCTTTTACTGTTTAAAGGAATTTAATCGATATAGTTTTGTCATAGAATCTGGCAAATGAGGGATCTTTGTCAGTGGTTTTTATCCTTGGTCATTCAATTAACATAATAAGTTCTTAAGTTTTCAGAATAAATATAAGTACAGTGAAATCCAAGCCCAAGTATTCTTATAAGTTGTTTTTACCACTTTTTATATTACGAGCACTTATTTTACAATTCAAACTAAGTTTTCTAATTGAACTAAATTGTTCTAGAGTTGCTCCCTGAGGACGATAACTTGTTTTCCACTATACTGTAATGCGTTAGTATTTTAGTTCTCTAAAATACTTAACAGAAACATGGCATTCAACATGAGAAGGCAATACCACATATACCTCAAGACAATGGTGTATAAAAAAGGATGAACTGAACCATTATGGAGATGGCTAGAAGCAGGCTCAATATGGCAAAGTTGCCTAAGAAATTATGGGGACAGACAGTTGATCTACATGATCTTTAAAAGCTAGAGAAATGACCTAGAAAGTGAAGCGCAGAACAAAATGAAGCTCAACTATAGAGACCGGATTGAGGCAAATTCCATTGACAAAGTATCCAGAATCACAATATATTCTTCTTACTAAAGAGGGGGAGCCAAAAGGGTTAGTAGAACTATAATCTCATCCATATAAGAAGAAATGCTCCTTTTCTAAGCCACTAAGTAGCCATTGGCTAATTACTTCAAGCTGAGCAAGAAGTTGTGTCCCTTTTCTAAAGACGATTTGGATAAATGTTAAGAGCTCCTTACTCCTCAACAACTAGAAGTTTGATGTAAGTAGTTGTATGCATGAGGCCAGATATAGCTCATGCTATTGGAGTAGTAAGCATATACATGTGAAACTCTAAAAGGATAATTGAGAGGCAGTTGAATGGATTCTTAGGTACCTTAAGGTCACATTGAAGACGAGCTTGTTTTTTGAGAGATTTGATCCAATCTTAAAAGGTTATATAAATGCTAACACGACAGGAGATCTTGATGGTAGAAAATCTACGTAAACATACATATAAACTTTTGCAGGGGGCGCTATTTCTTAGCAATCAAGGTTGTAGAAGTGTGTTGTTTTATCCACAAGACAGGAAGAGTATATAGCAGCAAGTGAAACTGGGAAATAAATGTTGTGGTTAAAGTGTTTACTCTAAGAATTTTGGATCAAACAAAAGAAATACATAATATATTGTCACAACCATGTGCTTTGGCCTTGAGTAGAAGTTCAATTTACCATTCCCACACAAATCATATTGATGTTCACTATCATAAGATAAACAACATGGTGGATCAACAGGCATTGAGATTAATGAAGATTCACATAGATAAGGAGTAAAGGATAGTTACTCGAGGAAAGCTTGAATCATTTGTAAACACATTGTTGGAATGCATATTGGATGACGACTTCTTAAATGTAGCTAGCTGGGAAGATTTGTAGAGTTGTTCAACTACATTTTCTTTGACCACTTCAAGTTGTTATTTTTTGGCTTTTGTCAAATTTACCAAGAAAAATTGTACCGTGCAAAATGCTAGTGGTTTTTGTTCTTGACAAAATTCCTAGAGTGAGCATTTAGGTTCAATGTCCTCACATCAAAGTCTTGAAAATTTATACAAATGAGTGAAACTACCTTACATTTGAACTAGAAATATATTTATAGGCAATGTAGCCGTTAGCATGAAATGCCGCTAGACTTAGTATTGGTAACTTTGTGCCACGTGTTCGCTAATGTGGTCTAAATTAATTAGGTCGAGGGAAAACCTTTCAAGTCGCGGTAGGTCTTCTCAGGCTCAAACTGGCATGTTTCAAGTTCTATGTGCACATGCCGGGGTTTTAGGGTACCCTCCTAACTTAGGAACTCTGTAGAGTACAATTCCTAATTACATTGATGATTTTTGTGAAGGAAAATGAGCACAACTGCTAATAAATAAAACAATTTTCATTTTCTTTCAGAAATATGTAGAAACATAACATCGTTAACATAAACAAAACAAAAGAGAGATTAGTGAGTTGGGTGTGAATGGTTGTTTTGAGGGGTATAATAAAATGTATTTGGGAGTTTTGTAAAAATCTTTTAAATTGGTTTTCTCTCAATTATTTTGTGTTATTATTTCATTTTCTAGACAGCAAATAAGTGTACTCATTTAAATTTTGTTTTATAAGACAAAAATATTTTTTGAAATACTAGTTTATAAGGTTGTTTACATACATACTAAGCACTTTGTTACACAATAAGAACATAAGAAATGGGGTTGAATTATGTTTCAAACATTTTCATAAATCAAAATAATTCGTCTCAAGACATTTTTGGAAAAGCATTTAAAAAGACTAGATCTTTTGAAAACAAACCACTATTATGTTGTCCCTCATGTTGACCCGTGTAAAATATTTTTTATTTTAAAATGAAAAAAGTTGATTTTCTAAAAACATTGTTAGTCGGAACGAGGGACAACATAATATTTGTGTATATTTGATTAGATTATTGTCAAAAAAGTTGATTTTCTAAAAAAGTTGATTTTCTTACCAAATGTTTTGAATTACAATAATCTAATCAAATATACACAAATATTGAAGAAATAATTATAAAAAGGGTTTAAATTAAATCAATTATCTTTTAATTTTTAGTTTGGATTGTAGGTCAATCGACATAAGTCTGCATATAAAAGGGTCACATTTTTCTATTAGAGCCTGTGGGAGATTTGTGTTTCACTTGCAAGTTGGCCCACAGATGGAGATGCATATACCCTTTATTAATTGTTAAAGTGTAATATTTTAATTTTTATAATAATTTTAAAGTCATAAAATACACTTTTTTTTTTTTTTCAAATTTTCTCTTCTTTCCCTTGAACTAACAAATGCTGTTATCTTCTTCTTTTTTTCTTCACTTTTTGTTTTTTTCCTTACGTACTTTTTATCCACAACAAAATAGAAATAATATTTTTTTCATTTATTGGAAATAATATTTTTTTAACATGCAACTATCATTTTCTTAAACGGTTTACCGAATGTCCAAAACCAACTTGTTATCTGTCCCTTTATATCCTTTTTTTCATGCTTTTTTTTTTGTGCCTATCACACTATCTCTCACGTTCACGCCTTTGGTTTCTGATACAATCTTACCAGTTACCACTACCACTAAACTTTCTATTTCTCTCTTTCAATCTCTATATATATAAACTATTTTATTTATTTATTACTCACGAAAAAAAAACCTCTCATTGCAGCGTATGTTCGTTCTTCCAAGTTCTCTCAGATACTTGCCTCGAAATTCGTTAGTTCTTCTCTGAAATCTCGTCTAAAATACTAGTGTCCAATACTTCTGTTTCTCAGTTAAATGTAACTGCAATCCCTTCTTCTTTTTCTTCTAGTTCTTTGGTTTGCTTCAATCTGCTATTTTTCCTTTCTTAGTCTCCTTGCTGAAAAATGTAATTTTGATTTTAACTAAAGGTACCCTTTTGCTTTTCAATTAATACCCAAATCTTCAAAAGTGTTCTGAATCATTCTCTGTCATGGAATCTCGTTAATCTTGTCTGATTCCCTTCTGGGTCTGTCGTTGACCGTTCTGTTCTGTTGATGAACACTCTTCTCACTGCTTTTAAGTTATAGCAAATGCAGGTTGTGATAATCGGTTTTCGTTAATTGTGTTGGATTGCCCTCCATTGCTCTACCTTCAGAACTAATTTTTGATTGACCTCAGTTTTAGTGTGTGAAGTTTACCATGTAATTGGTTTCTAAGAGTAAGTTTAGTAATCCCTTAATTGCATATGGAGGGCTTCAATTGTAATCTAAAGTAAAGAGTGGTTTGGATCTATGCTTTGTGATGGCTGAACGCTAATCTTCTTTTTCTACTCTGTAGAAGAAAAAAAAAAAGAAAAATATCCTTGTATTCTTTGAGTTTTGCTTGGACATGTAATCCAGTGCTTTTTATTCAATTACTGACTTTTTTTTTTTTCATTCATAACAATATATTAAGAATTTCTTCATAAATTCTTTGAAATGTAAATTCTTCAACTGAATTCATTTATTCATTTTCTTCATCAAGGGCTTTATGAGCTCAATAATCAACAAATGAATATACCTTTTTTCAGCTTTCCTGTTTAGAATGATATGTAGGATTATAGTTTCCCTGCCCTGAGTTATATTGAGTTTCACATATGTAGTTTTGATCATTATGTAAACCTCTAGAGCTCTGTTGAAGTGAGTCAGTTTCTTCAAATTACATATTTTTCTTCTTCTTCTTCTTCCTTTTCCCCTCCGGTACACCAATAAATAAGTTAAGATCAGTGTTGATTCCTTTGTATTTTCCGAGATTTTCATGGAAGAAACATTTGTTCCCTTCCGAGGGATTAAGAATGATCTCAAAGCACGAATTATGTGCTACAAGCAAGATTGGACCAGTGGATTCCAAGCGGGTTTCAGGTTTGTTATATATTATAAATTTGATGATTCTGTTATCAGTTTGTTGAAGTTATAATTTGAGTAGCTTCCTTTAGTTTTCAAATTGAATTATACCTATTACATACAAAGTTGAAGTTTTCATTTTGAAAGAGCAGCAATAAAAATTTTGATGTTGTCTTATGTAGGATCCTTGCCCCAACTACATACATATTTTTTGCTTCAGCAATTCCTGTTATTTCTTTTGGGGAGCAACTGGAGAGAAATACAGGTGCAAGAATTTTTTTCAGGCTCAGTCTCCTTTTGGTATTTTGGTCATTATTTGCTAAGAAATCTTTTCTTTGGTTTTATTATACAGATGGAACTCTCACTGCTGTGCAGACTCTTGCATCCACTGCACTTTGTGGTATTATCCACTCGGTCATTGGAGGGCAGCCTCTCCTCATATTAGGTGTTGCCGAGCCAACCGTTCTGATGTATACGTTCATGTATAACTTCGCTAAAGATCGAAAGGATTTGGGACATAAACTATTCCTTCCTTGGACTGGATGGTATATTTGAAGCTCTTTGAGTGGTTTACTTTCGTTGTACGAAATTAAATTATTGATCGACTGAATGTTTTCTCAATTTTTTGTTTATTTAAAATATACTTTTAGGGTGTGTGTTTGGACTGCTCTGTTGCTATTCTTGCTGGCGATTCTCGGTGCGTGCTCCATAATCAACAGATTCACGCGGATAGCTGGCGAACTATTTGGTCTGCTAATTGCAATGCTCTTTATGCAGCAAGCTATAAAGGTGAGTATTTATGCATCAACCATGAACCATTTTCCTTATTTATATGCACCTAGTAATTATGGTTTCCAAATTGGAAACCTCCATTAACGAATTACCTATAACGAAACTTGTGATTGATAATAAGGTTAATGATTACTGATTGTCTATTTTGAAGGGACTTGTGGAAGAGTTTGGTGCACCCAAGAGCCAGAGAGAAAGTACCAATAAAGTTGCACTTCAATCATCTTGGCTATTTGGCAATGGAATGTTTGCTTTAGTTTTATCGTTCGGCCTTCTTTTTACTGGTTTACGAAGCCGCAAGGCTAGATCCTGGCGCTATGGGACAGGTGTTGATTATAATTACTATCTAACATTCTCTAGGGAATTTGAATTTGATTTACATTGTAAGAAAATATTCAAGTTTGAGGACTTTAGATAAACTGATTTCATCATGTCTTCAGGTGCTAGTTCTGTACTCTGTTTCCTTTTTTCCCGTTGATCAAATATTTCCTTAATGGTCAAGCACAATGGTGTCGTGTGATACATGTAGCCGACCTCATTTTGTGGGATAAGGCTTGTTGTTGTTGAGTTGTTATTGTTCTAGTCTATTTTTGCAGTAGAGTAACTTTTCTTGTCAATATTTTTCATTCTTGTAAAATTTTTTCATACTATATAGGTTGGCTAAGGGGATTTATAGCTGATTATGGAGTCCCCCTAATGGTTCTTATATGGACTGCTGTGTCTTACATGCCAGTCAACAAGGTTCCAAAGGGCATCCCAAGACGACTTTTCAGTCCGAACCCATGGTCTCCGGGTGCATACTCAAATTGGACTGTTGTGAAGGTGACTCTGATTATTTCATGTTGATGTTATTCTCAAAGTACATAATGGATCATATCACTATATGGAATGCCAGATTCTAGCTTTGCCTTATAAAAAGCAAGCATGCCTTCGTTGCTCATTTTCGTAACATTTTCCAGGAAATGTTGAATGTGCCCCCCTTATACATTATTGGAGCGTTTATACCGGCAACTATGATTGCTGTGCTTTACTACTTTGATCATAGTGTTGCGTCGCAACTTGCGCAGCAGAAGGAGTTCAATCTAAGAAAACCCTCATCTTATCATTATGACTTGCTACTCTTGGGCTTTTTGGTATGTAATAATTTTTTGAAGTGCTTATAAATTCAATTGCATTACCAGCACAGTGAATGGTGATAGATATCCAGTTTCTACATGTAGCAAATATATAATATATCCTTTTAAATTCTTATTCATTTTGTTTGCCAGACTATATTGTGTGGGCTTATTGGAATCCCTCCTTCCAATGGTGTGATTCCACAATCTCCAATGCATACAAAGAGCTTAGCTACTCTAAAACATCAGGTAATTTAGTTTTCAGTAATCAGTATATCTCAATTGTTAATAATGGATCCTTCTTTCAAGCTGTTTTCTTTGTTAACAATCTTATACTTCTTCAGTTTACTAGATCTTAAACATCTTATATTTCTTCTTAGTTTTCATGGATATTTGTGGTTTTTGGAACAGCTTTTGCGGAATAAGCTTGTCTCTACTGCACGGAAAAGCATGCGGAGAAATGTCAACCTTAGTCAGTTATACCAAAGTATGAAAGAAGCATATGATGGAATGCAAACTCCGCTGGTTCCCCAAATGCTGCCGACCTTGGTAAATGTTCTCCAACAATTTCCAATCGATTTGAAATCTGCGATCTTTTTCTGATTCATGTTTGTTTTGTTCCTCAATAGGGGCTGAGAGAGCTGAAGGAATCTACAATTGAACTGGCTTCTAGTCACGGATATATTGACGCCCCTGTCGATGAGGTTGTCTTTGATGTGAATAAGGATATTGATGATCTTTTGCAAGTTGAAGTTAAAGAGCAGCGCCTCAGCAATCTGCTGCAGGCATTGATGGTTGGGGCTTGTGTTGCTGCTATGCCTCTTTTGAAGAAGATACCAACTTCAGTGCTTTGGGGGTACTTCGCCTTCATGGCAATCGAGAGCTTGCCGGGAAATCAGTTTTGGGAGAGAATATTGTATCTTTTCACTGCTCCAAGTCGACGATACAAGTACGCCTACGAAACTCTAGCATCATCTGTAGTGTTTTTTAGACCATTTCAGTATTTTATTTTCATAGCTAAGATTTGTGGATGGTAGATTTGTAACTAATTTAAATTGTGTAAATGCATAGACACTTAGTGCGTCTCTGGCTTCACGTTTGTCCACTTTAGCACGATTAAGGATAACTTCCATGTTTTAGATCTGCATTTGACCTCATGCAAATTAGTTGCAAACACACACTTACACATAGCTGATAGCTCCAGGTTAATATTAACATACTCATGTGTGTGCTCGCGTGCACATTTAGCATTAGCATTCCATTTTAAGAGGTTGAAGATGATATTGATCCTTTTCTCGTTCCTTCTTTTCTTTCTAGACTTCTGGAGGAATACCACGCCACCTTTGTCGAGACAGTGCCCTTCAAAACAGTTGCCATGTTTACCTTGTTCCAGACAGCCTACTTGCTCCTCTGCTTTGGCATAACCTGGATTCCGATTGCCGGGGTGCTTTTCCCTTTGTTAATCATGCTTCTAGTTCCGGTAAGGCAATATTTTCTTCCCAAGTTCTTCAAAGGTGCCCATCTTCAAGAGTTGGATGCAGCAGCATATGAGGAAGCACCTGCTATTGCTTTCAACATGTCCTTTGAAGTAAGTACTTTGATCCATATTAATTTTACCATTATCATATTGGTACAAAAATGATATTGAGCTTGTTTGGATAAGTTTATGGATTTATAGAAAAACTCTTATGATCTTATCAAACTAGAAGTGTTGATAGATTAACTATTTCAAATAGTAACTTAAATTAGTCTTCCCAAATAAAGATAAATTTGATTATTTTTTGCTTTTGAACATTTAGAAGTTAATGCCTGTGTTCATGGCAGGATCAGGCAACAACAGTCAATGTGAGTGGTGGTGAAATTCTTGATGAGATTATTACAAGGAGTCGTGGAGAGATTCGTCGCACGCAAAGCCCCAAAACAACAAGTTCAACTCCAACTTCAATAGGAGACATTAGACCCGCCAATAGCCCGCAATTTTCGCGAAGGGTTCCAAGCCCTCGAGTAACTGAATTGAGAGGGGAAAGCAGTAAGGGACCAACTGGGAAGGAAATCATGTTGAAGCAAACTCCTAGTCCGCGGCCATCGATTCTTGGAAAAGATACCAAGGGTTCACCTTCAAGCTAAAAATGCATCTTTTGAAATCGTTTAAATAGTAGTAAGTGATGCTCTAGAGGTCATGCATGAACTTGATTGTGTAATAAAAAGTCATTTTCTTTGTCTTCTTTTTTTCCTTTTCTTTAATTTTGGAGTTTGTTGTATGGCTGCGATATTTCTTAATAATATAAAACGGGCAGGGATTATATTTTCATGTGGGGTGATGCTATTGGATGTTAGTAATGTTGCTGTGTCTCGATTTTATTTTTTTTTAATTTTATTTTTATTTATAATTCACTTGACTTTCTCAAAATCAAATAAGGAGTTTAGAGACAAGAAAAAAGTGTTAGTTAAGTATGTCTACCTATAAATTTTAGTAAGCTGAGATTTTGAAGCACTTAAATTAAGTGTGTTTGGATTAGAATTTGTAAAGTTAATTTTGGATAAAGCTTTTGTAAAACTTATTTAGGTTAAAAGTGAATTTGAGTGAATTGATGTATAATTAGAGAAATTTATTTAACTATTTTGACATTTGAATATTGTTTGTATTATGCTAATAAAAGTTACTTTATATATGATTGCAAAAGAATTTGTCTTTATCTCTTGGGCGTAGTCATAAATTATTACTTTCTAGTTTAAAGAATTATAACCAAGTATGAAGTCAAACGTGGTTTCTGCTTTAAAATAGTACCAAAATGTTGATTTGTGAAGCTGTTAGAGTTTGCATGGCTAGGAATATGACTCCTCAAAATTATAAAGATATGATAATCCTTATTCATAGAGTTAGTTTTTAGTTTTTAGAATAAAGTTCAGTTAAAATTTTAAATTTAAAATTATATTAGAGTCTAACTAGTCCTAAATTAAGTTCATTTGTAGAAGTCTAATTTTGTATACGGTACGTTTCGGATGTTTAACTCTAGGTGTACGGAGGTATTTTAGAGTCCTAACCAGGAATATGATGATAAAAAATTATACTAAAGACATGATAATTTTTTTAATGAGTTAAGCTTTTGGATACACTCATAAACATAAGGTGGAAGATTCACCTTTTCCCCCTCATTTTACTATGTTCTTGAAAAAGTAGGATGATGCTGGTATTTATTGGAGCAAAATTTCAAGCATACAATTATTCATCCTTCTACTACATCTTTAGTAAGAAATAGTGGTAACTTTTGATGTCTAAATACACATGCATTGGATCATTTGGATTCTTATCTATATGCAAAAGTTTCCATGGAAAAGTTGTGATTTAAATATAATGAGTAATGACATTGAACGCATACACAAGACCATGATATGACTATATACCATAAAAAGACCATGATATGATATGTTAGCTTGGTGCTTGTGTTTTCTTGTTAGAGAACAAAATTTTGAGGCACTGAGTTTGTTTCTCCATTAAACCTCTGTCCCCACTTCTTTTATTTCAAGGTATACTTCGTAACAAACACATAATCAGTTTATATAGAACTTGCATTTAGTTCTACTTTTCAATAATGGCTTGAGGATAATACTCAATGTTGGGATCATGGTCTATGAGAAAGATATTTGGGTATGTGTGCATAATCGGACATATACTGTGTTAAAGTGACTTGTTGTTATACTGATATAAAGTGTTAAGATCTAAAGTGATCAGATTATACATAGATGTAATATGATCAATAAGCGTAATGAGTTGTTTAGTAAACTTAGTCAATGGCGAACTTAGGACCTGAAATCAATGGTGCAACTTAAATAAGAATAAAATCTTGAAAAAGTAAAAGTAAAGAAAAAAATTAAAAATTAAAACATTAAGTATTTTTAAAAAAATTTTGAATGAATTTTAGTTAATAATAATATATATAAATTATAAAATTAAGAAGCTAAATATGAAAAATTAAGTTTAGGGGGTTCAAAAATATAAGTTGAGGGGTGCAAAATTTAAAATTTCATAGGCTAAATCATACTTTTGGTCTTTAACGTTGCAATAAAGTTTCAGTTTGGTCTCTTATGTCTATTTTGATTAATTTTGGTCTCTTATATTTATTTAGATTCATTTTGATCCTTTATGTTTATTTTGATTCATTTTGGTCCCTTATGTGGTACTTTTCAAGTCAATTTAGTCATTTCTATTAATTTTGTTTAATTGAGTTATCAGAGAGGTTAAAATGATATCGTTTTCCTTCTCCATAGTGGTCCAAAAAATACGACATAAGAAACCAATTTGGTAAAAAAGTTCAATATGAGAGACTAAAGTGACTCCAAAAATATAACATAAGGGATTAAAGAGAATTAAAATAAATATAAGAGACCAAATTTATCTAAAAAATACTACATACAATCTTAGAAATGACATAGGTCTAACTCTCCTCAAAGTCAGAAGCGATTTTTAAGATAATTTTAAGCCGTGAAAAGCGATTTTAAAGTTTTTTAAAATAATGTCCAATTTTTAGCGCAAAATACAACCATCCAACATAGAGTTTATTTGTGTTTGTTGATAAATTTGTTACAAAATATAATATACAGGGTTAAAAACATTCAAAGTGTGCATTTTAGTCCTTGATACTTTTCGAAGTGTGCATTTAAGTACAAAGTCACATTTAGAAACGGTTAAAAACGCCGCTAAATCAAATAATAGTCGTCATGTGTAGCGTGTATCTTACCAAACAAATAATTCTTTCATCTCTATTGGAGAAGAGAATTTTCTACCTCTAAAAAGTTCTTTCTGAGTAGTTTAGTCTTAAATAGAACTTATTTTAAAGAGTTTTAGTTAATTCAGAGAAATAAATTTCTGATCATCAATGAATTGTGTCAAATCAGAAATAGCAAAAGAATGAGAGAATAACTTGGACAGTATTTTGAGTATAAACATATGATTATGCAACATAAAAGAACAAAGAGAATATTCAATTACATTCTATTCTAATACATCAAAGTATACACAGAGACTCAAATAAGAATGTCAAACATTCAAAGGGGTTAGATCCACCCTTACATATAACCCATGTTGCTTCCATTGATAGCCATGGTTTGTCGTGTACGCAATGTGTTTAACCGTGAGATGTGTAGGAAGGTTTGTAGGATGTTAAAAGGATTTGATAGGTGGCCTTGGTTTGTATTTGAAGAACCTTGGTTTTTTTGGTATACAAGTCTCTGACCTAAATGGAATATCTCTCAAATACTTCTCTCTTTTATAGAAATCAAGAATGTAAAATACCATGAGTTAAATCTATTCTAAGGTTGCTTTAGTATGCCTTCTATGTACCCAGTGGGTCCTATTTATAGTACTCTAACTAGGCAGAGCCGTTACAAAAAAGAAGAAAAATAAAATAAAAAGAATAAAAGTCTCCACTGATGCACTGCCATGTGTCTTGAGCGGTTATTTCTTCTAGATATTTTGGTTATCCAATCATTGAGAATGTCACGTGTTAGGATCTTGTTCATTGTAAATAACTAACTGCCACCATATTTTCCATGTGAAATGGTAATTGCCTATGTCTGCATTGAACACATGTTTATTCTGAATGCCTTTCCCACTGTTTCCTTATACATGGCTAAATACTTAGCCAAATTTCTAATTTCATGCTTGGAACACGTAGATATGAAATTAGAAGTCCTTTTGACCATAATTATGATACTCTGACTAGGATGATCAAGTCAACCCGAATTGTCCACATATGATCAGAAAGCTTTATGATTAGTCATTGACCTCTTTTAAAATCACGTCTTTCTAAGTTTCATACTTATGGGGAATGAAATCTTTGCCAAGAAGATGCTTCTTGAGCATGAATCCCTTAATTGTTGCCTCAGCTTGCTGATGCCATGTTAGGTAATTATCTTCACTGAGTCTCAATGAGATTGAGTTGCTGAATGTCGGTAAGATGAAATTCTAAGATGCGGAAGCCAACGAATCTATTGATACCATGTAAAGGATATAAGATCAGTGAGATGAAGAAGATGATGAAGCTTTCAAAGGGATAGAAATGAAGAAACTAAATATTGTGTAGACAAAGTTAGAATTGAATTTGAGGATTTTGAACAACAAGATAGTTTGTTGAAATCTTGGCTTTTGGAGTCGATGGAGGCACAGTTCAAGGTCTGGATGATGGGTTATGAATGGTTCTTTGATGTTTGGGACTCTCTTGAAACCTACAGACAAAGGCACAGGTAAAATAGTTGAAGATTTAACTCAGAATACCAAGCAAACAGGGAATATATCCCACTACCTCTTGGAAATCAAGAAGGTTGTTGATACATTAGCGGCAATTGGGTCGCTTTTAGATGCAAAAGATCACATACATGAAATATTTGATGGTCTTCTAGAGGAGTATGATGGCTTCATCACATCGATTCTTTGAAGAATTGAAGCAAAATATATTCTCAAATTGAAGCTCTTTTCATGGCTCAGGAAGATAGGCTAGATAAGCACAAAAGCCAAGAAGTCTCACCAGTTCAAGTGAATGTGGCTCATGGAACTTTTTCTCGGAAGAAAATGTCACAAGGACAAAATCAAGGCATGTGAAATCAAGTCAGAAACTCAACACGTGATCGTGGAAGAAATGGTAGTTTCAACAATAATTCTAGTAGCGCAGTTGGCAGGGTTTAGTGTCAAGTTTGTGGAAAATCTGGCCACGTAGCTTTTCACTGTTGTCACAGGTTTGATCAACAGATGACAACCAAATCTAAGCAACACATCTTTGTCTAATTCCACCCAAGTTTATACTCAAAAAAAATATCCAAGCCATGGTTGCAATTGCTCAATCCTATAACTATGATGATAGTTGGTATTCTGACCTCGGAGCAATAAATCATCTGACCCCGGATGCTAGTAACCTGGTGAACAAATCTGAATATCATGGAAATGAAAAGATTCATGTAGGAAATGGGGCAGCTCTAGAAATTTAGCATTGTGGTAACACTTTTCTACAACCCTCTTATCATAAAGCTTTGTTATCCTTATCAAATATTATGCATTTTTCCTACAATAACTAAAAACTTACTAAGTGTCTCTCAATTTGCAAAAAAAAAAATGTATTTTTTAAATTCCACTCAAATATATGTCTTGTTAAATGTCAGGTTACCAAGAAAGTTTTGCTACAAGGGAAACTTAATTAAGGACTTTATGCTTTCGAGCACCTAAAATTTGTCGATCATACCTCATGTTTGTAATCTGTTGCTTATACCTTAAGTAGTGTAGTTAAAAAGGATTCTTTTTAGTTATGGTATAGTAGATTAGGCCATGCTAGAAAGAAGATTGTTCATCATGTTATGAATCAATGTAATGTTCCTATTGGTAGAAATAAAATGGATTCTTTTTTGTGTAATGACTGTTGTGCAGAAAGATCTTAGAAATTGCCCTTTTGATAGAAATAAAATGGATTCTCAAAATGATATATAGTGATGTTTGGGGCCTTCCCCTAGTCCATCTCGTGAATGTTTTAGATACTAATCATACTATATATTGTTTAAGTACACTTGGTTATATTTCATGCATAACAAATCCTAGGCTTTCACTTATATTCAAAACTTTTATACTATATTCAAACTCAATTTGGAGTTTCTATTAAGGCTGCTCAATCAGATGCAGGTAAAGAATATTCTCCCTTTACAAAGTTCCTTCAGAGTCATGGAATTATGCACAGATTCAGTTGTCCATATACACATGAGCAAAATGGAGCTGATGAAAAAAACATAGGTTTGTTACTGAAATTAGTCTTATCCTTTTGGCTGCTTCAAAACTACCACCTTCATTGTTGGCTGATGCCTTCTCAGGTGCAGTTTTGTCATCAATAGCATTCCCACCCCTTTGTTTTAATAACAGTCCCCCTTTCTCAAATTGTTTCACAAATCACCAAACTAAAATCTTTTCAAGCCTTTTGGTTGTGCTTGTTTCCCTCATCTAAGCCCATATACACACAACAAACTTGAACCTAGATCACAAATTTGTATCTTCATTGGTTATAGCTCATGCCATAAAGGATATAAATGCCTTCAACCTAATGGAAAGGTCATCATTGTGAGAAATGTGGTGTTTAAGGATGATTGGTTTCCTTCTCAACAGAATGCATCCTTCCTAGATAACACCATTGGTTGTTTTGCATCTGGAATCAATGCTACTCCTCTCATTCCAATTGTCCAGAGATCAACCACTAACACCAACATTACTCAAGTAAATCCATTTGTTGATGTTCCTTCAATTTTTCCTAATACCCGCATAGCAGTGACGTTCCTACTGCTTGTTCTCCTACACAGCAAACATCACCTTCTCATCATTCTCCGGTTCTTCCACTTACCACTAATAATCATCCAATGACAACAAGATCTAAAGCGGGCATTTTTAAGCCAAAGGCCCTTCTTGCATCAGCTGTACCAACTTCTGTTGATTAGGCCATGGCAGCGTCTGAATGGAAACAAGCCCTTAAGGAAGAATACTTGGCTCTTTTTAGGAACAAAACATGGACACTGATTCCTTTTCTATATGGCAGAAGAGCCATCAACGACAAGTGGCTTTTTCGGATAAAACACAAGCCAAATGGTTCAATCCTTAAGCACAACGATAGACTTGTTGTAAGAGGATTCAGTCAACAAGAAGGGCTAGATTATACAAAAACATTTAGCCTAGCCATTCGCCTAGTTACAGTCAGGGTCATTCTCTCTATTGCAGTTACAAAGGGTTGGGCCAATCATCAAATAGACGTCAACAACACCTTGAATGGTGATCTTCAAGAAGAGATCTACATGAAACAACCAGCTGGTTTTCATAAAGGGAATGCTAACATTGTGTGCAAACTAAATAAAGCCCTCCATGGCCTTAAATAGGCACCACATGCCTAGTTTCAGAAACTTGCAAACACACTTATACACCTTGGCTTTCATCAAGCCAAGAGTGATACCTCCTTATTTATCCATTTCTCCAAAACCTTTACAATATTTATCTTGGTATATGTTGATGACATTCTCATCATCAGTAACTCAACCTCTGCTATTAACTCTCTTATTCAAGCACTTCACTCCAGATTTCCTTTGAAAGATATGGGCTCTCTTCATCACTTCCTCGGAATCCAAGTTCAGTTCAACTCCGCTGGTGGACTTTATCTTACACGGGAGAAATACATTTCTAATTTACTTGAGAAGCTAAACATGAGCAATGCTCGACCGATAAAGAATCCAATGGCACCTTCCTCCAAACTCATAGATGAGGAAACTAAACTTTCAGTTGATCTATCCCTCTCTCGACAGGTCTGTGACTGGTGCATTACAATATGAAACCATCACAAGACTGAACAGAGCCTTCACAATAAAAAAAATTAGCATAGTCTATGCATCGCCCTCTTGAAGTTCATTGGAAAGCAGCTAAACGTGTTCTTAGATACCTCAATGTTACCATCAACTTTGGCGTACACTTCAGAAAAGGATCGGATATGTCCATATCTACATTTAGTAACTATGATTGGGCTTGTGACCCAGTTGACATGTGATCAACATTAGGGCTCTGTGAAAATCAAGTATATTCACTCACTCCTTTCCGAGCTTCATATTCCATTTACAAAACCTTCACTTATTTGGTGTGATAACATTGGAGTTGTCATGTTAACCACCAATCCTGTCATGCACACCACAACAAAGCATTTTAAACTTGATCACAGCTTTATCAGAGAAAAAGTGGCTCGTGGAGAACTGTAGGTCAAGCATCTTCCATCACGTTTTCAAATTGTATACGTCTTGACTAAAGCGCCATCCTATGCAACCTTTCTCGATCTAAGACTAAAACACAATGTGGAAGACTCACCCATAATGACTTTGCAGGGGGATATTGAGGATAAGAAGATGAGTAACAAGAAAGACAACAAGGACTCTTTAGCAAATACTAAACATTAGCTTATGTATTCATATACAATTTCCTTTTCTATATCTGAGAGTCTCAGCTATGTATATATACTCTCTCCCTTCTCTTTGTAAATATTCATTAAGTGAAATTCACTTTAATTCAATACAAACACAATATTCAGTTTCTCTATTTTTACTCTCTTTGAATCTCCATTCTCAAGCTTCTTCGTCTTCTTCATCTCATTCATCTTAGATCCTTTACAATGCCAAAAAGACAAAGCAAACATCACAACATTCTCTTGATAGCACACATATTTAACCCACTCAATTCCATCAAGTCGAGGATGAGATACAAAGAATACCCCAAACTCTTCTAGAACGATGACAATCTCTCAAACAATGAGTGATTTATGCTTATGGGAAAAGTTTGATTTTTATGATATAATTAAGCAAAAAAATTTATGTGTCCTATCAATATAACTATTCTTATTAGGTTAAGCTCAAAAGAGGAAGAAAGATAACCACACTAGATAAGGGAAAAATAAGTTTTATTTTTGAACTTCCTAAAAGGTGTTGTCAATATCAATTGATTAGAAAACAGGTATGTAGAGACTAATACATAGCTTTAGTCCTCAAATATACCTTAATTGGTTTTGTTGTTTGTTTTCTATATGTGTGTATGTTTTCATGCAAAACCTATATAATTTGATATAATTATAATTTATAAATTTTTTTTTCAATTATATTTGGTAGTAATTTCTCCGTTAGTTGCTGCCTAAGAGAATGAATGAAGAAACAAGAGAGGGAAAGCTACCTCACAAGTTTTTAGTGTTGAAGTATTTGCAAAAATAGACAATGCAAAGGAGAAAAATAACAAAATGTCAATTTGATATCATGATACCAAATTACAAATACTTCAGTGTAATATAAAATTATATTATTATTTTGTAAATATTATAATAATATAATTGAAATTTTGCACTGAAATATTTGTATAATTCGATCTTAGGATATCAAATTGTCCTTTTGTTCTTTTCGCATTGTCCAATTTTTTAATCTCTCCATCACGGGAAACTTATGATCAGCTTACTCTTCCTCTTTGGGATTTTCATCCATCAGCAATATCTAATGGAGCAATCAACACGAAATATATATTTACTAACTATTTATAAATATATTATATTACAAATTATACATGTTTCAAATGAAACCAAACGCACACATATAGGAAACATAAATAAAAACAAATTTAGGAATTTGAGGATTAAAAAAATTAGAGTATAGCATTTCTGTTGTTTCCATCTGTCACATCTACGAAGATGTTTATTTGTTAACTTTAAAATATATTTTTAAGGCTGATGTAGCAAACTAGGGAGGTAAAAACGTTAGTTAACTGCTATACGACTAACGTTTCTTTCATGCCAGTTTGTCACATACATATGCAAGTTCTAGACCTTCCATTAATATTAAAAATTATTTTTAATACTTGTGTGATAGATTGATGGGCCAAAAATGCTAGTTAACTGATGAAAATGGGGTGGAGTGCTAATTTTGATGAAATTTGGGGTAGAGTGCAATTTTCCCAAACCTCAAAGGAGTTATTGCAATTTACCCAAAAAATTATACACCAATATCTAGATACCCATATCTAAGTCAATTCGTACCGAAAGCAGTTTTAAGGAAGTTTAAAGGCAAAACTTATTTTTTCGCCCTTATTAACGGTGCTGTTTACCGCTTCTAGGGGCGTTCGTGGTGCGAATTGGTTTGGTTTTAAAGGAAAAATTCATCCGATTTGATCTTTGCGGTTTTGTCATCTCATCATCCGATCGGTTTTATTTTTAAATGATATCCGAAACAATCCGAACCAATTTTTTGCTGTTTGGATTGGATCGATTTTTCAGTTTTAGTTTTAGTTTTTTAAAATATATTCTTATTATAAAAATAATAAACATTAATAACAAAACGTAAATATGATGCATATATTTAGATCAAATTTTGTTATCTAAATTTTTTATTTAATTATTCATATATAATACATATATATAGCGACAAAAAATCAAATAATATTTATATTTGAAAGAAAAATCAAACTATAAAAATAATATTTTGAGCACATCATTTAATCTTTTAAGAGAAAGATGAATAATATAAAAAAATTATAAATCTATATTAGTATATGTGGTTTGGTTTGGGTTGGTTCGGTTTTAATTTAAGGAACCGAAATCCGAACCAAACCAATAAAATTATGTGGTTATTTCGGTATTCAGTTTGTTTGGTAACCAATTTATTCGGTTATCGATTTTTTAGATCGGTTTTAGCGGTTTAGAATGAGATGGTTTGGTTATGAACACCCCTAACCGCTTCACCTAATAAACCTTAGTTATAATGTTACGAGACAAATAAAAAATTTGCTTACTTACACCATAAAATCCAAACCCTTTCCACACTAATCAATAGGGTTAGAATTTAGAAAAAAATGTGAAGAGATTTACTTTGCTCGATGAATCATCCTTTTTTCCATTCCTTTTGGTTGATGAATCATCCTTCTTTCTTGATAAATCACCATTGAACATTCCTCCACATTGCTTTCGTGAGAAATTGAACCTGCCATAGTGATACAACCAAAAAGAAGAAGAGCTTAAGAAAATTATATCTCTAAGAGAGAGAAAATCATTGCTTAAGCATTTTTTGTGTGTGACAAGGAGATAGAACACATGTATTTATAGCCTCGTAGAGGAGTTCACAACCTTGCTAGGTGTGTATGAGTCATTTGAAATTATCATAAGTTTATGTTTTTATGGTAAAAAGTAATTCATTTTGTTATTATCATGAAAACTTTAATAGGGAACAACCCATTAATTTTCTTTTTCTTTTATGGACATGTGATTTGTCTTTTGGCAAATTAGTTAAGTATTTTTTAGTGCTAAATCAGCTAAGTATTTAAGGCATTTTATAGTCTTTCCTTTGATATGGTATTTTATCTATTTATGGCCTTAAATGCTAGTTTAATTGAATTTTATTTTTTACATATAAGAAATTCTACTGTTTATTTTTTAGAGTGACAGTAGTGAGGTATTTAACTTTTTTTACATACTCTACTGTTAAAAAAGTTCAATTGATTGAATCAATCAGTATTTTCTCAATAACAAAAAACAATGACATAAAGTGATAAATGTATTTTTAAGGAAAAAACATTTAAAATTTGCATTTTAGAAAAATAGAAATATTTTAATTGAGAAGATATTATTATAATTTTGATTTGAATGTATCTCATTGTCTATCTTATTTGTTCAAATATATTTCTTATTGGTTGAACAAAATATGGACATGAAAAATTTTGTTTGACAAAATAATTCAAGAATTAGAAAAATATTAATTTGATATAAAAATTTTAAAAGTATAGATCACTAAAATAAGGTAGGTACATAAATTCTTCGGAATAAATACCAAATTAATATAAAAAAAAAAGGAAAACTATACTTTTTGTCCTTTTGTCTTTAGAGGGTGTTTGGTATAAGAGTGAGTTTTAACTACTTTTTCGGATAAGTGTTTCACAAACAAATGATACATACCTTTTAAGCTGGGAATGAAATAACATTCTCAAAAAAGTAACTAAAACATGCTATCAAACATGAATAAGTTATGATTTTAAGTGAGTTTCCTATGAATGAAAAAATATTTTCAATACCAAACGCTCCCTTAAGGGTTGATTCAACTTGGTCTCTATTTATTTTTTATTCAATTTGGTTCTCAGTATGCTAATATTGATTCACGTCTACCTCGATGTCAATAATTCGTTAAAAACTACAATGTAAAAATAAGGACATTAAATCTGGACAAGTGTCATAGTGTGAGTTGTCTTTTGATAAAATAATTATAATAGTATACTTTTAAATTAAAAAGTTGATTTTTTATTTTGAAGAAAACTTAATCCTTTACTTCCCCAACCCCATCCCCTCCCTCTGGAATTGCTACTAAATCACATTTTGGTAATGTTTTGGGAGGTCGTTGAAGCTTTTATCCTCAGGCAAACTTGAAAAACAAAAAGTGATTAAGAAATGCATTCTCTCACTTATTTCTACTTGTTTGTCTATGTCTTGCTTTTTTCTGGAATCATTTAATAAAGTACATATTACTACAACCTATTAATATTGTGCCCCATTTTTTTGTTTCCTCGGTTACTCCATTTCTTTGTTTTCTCTTTAATGGGTTTCACTAATACTATTAGTGACGGTTGATACATACTTTGATGTTGGGGTCGAGAGGTTGGACAAGGAGAGTATTAATTTTTCTAAGGAAAATAAAAATAATTTTTTAATTTTAAAAACATATTGTTATAATTATTTTGTCAATAGAACACTCACAATGTGGCATGTGTCTAGCTTTAATGTCGTTAGTCTTCCTCCGTTAGTTTTTAACGGATTACTGACATCGAGGATAAACGTAAATCAATATTAACAGATGGAGGACCAAATTTAATAAAAACAAAAGATGGAGGATTAAGACCTTGTTTGTAAAGGCTTATGCGCAGCTTATAGAAATAACTTATGGGTTCTTATAAGCGATTTTTAGCTTATTCAAGTAAGTTTTGTAATTTTTTCTAAAAAAACCTATAATTTGAAATAGCTTATTGTATTAGTACTTAACTAAGTTGTGTACCCAAACACATCATAAATCGAATTAATTCCTAAAGTTAGATGAACAAAAGTACAAATTTTCCTAAAAAAGTATATAAAAATATTTCTTTATTTAAAATACGATATGTAGCCAAGCATCATACTACAAGGACAATAAAAACTTGACACACACGAGACGCAAAGTGCAAATGTACCATATCAGGATAGTCGTACTTATATGGAGCAATAATAATTACCAAATTTTTTAACCTCTTGTGTTTTCTAAAAAATTAAAGTGTGATGAGAGTTAAGAACACATTGTATACAATAAAAAGAACAAAGAAGAATTCACTTATGAGAAACCTAGGGTTCTAGAGTTCAATTATGCTTACCTCATTCAATCACTAGTCACTAACTATCCTTATTGATTTAATTATTAATCGGTGGTCATGCATTAACAAATATCTTTTTGTCTAATTAATCCTTTCGATGGTCATTAAAGAAATTGAAATTATAGAAAGGGTTGTTAAGTCAATAACTAGTTAGAAGCGAGAATCATAAATTAGTCCTTTATGATGCGTTTCTCGTCTATTTTGTAGTTCCATTAATTAGGTGAGAATGGTCATCTAGAACTAATAACTAAAGCGCGCCTAAGATTGATTAAGGGTTGTTTGGTTTACATTTTCATTTTCTGTTTTCATTTCTGTTTTCTGAAATTTTATAAAGGAAAAGCTGAAAGGAAATTTTCTATTTTCAGCATTTTCAGTTTTTCCTTTGTAAAATTTCATAAAACAGGAAACAAACTAAAAACAGAAAATAAAAATGTAAACCAAACAGTCCCTAATCAATCTTAGCGTGTGAAAAGCGCGCCTAAGATTAATTAGTTCTTAATTGCAAGATAAGACCAACCAATGTTATTAGCGTGTGAAAGCACTGAGAGTCAATTGGGAAATTTCATTATATCTAATTTTCAACCAGACAGTAATGAACCATAGATTCAGTATATATATACAACCCAAACGAGGGAAAAGAGATAGTTATTTTCAACTAGCTTAAGTTAACTAACTCTAGTTAAGTATAGCTGGAAACTATTCTAACTAATCTAACTAATATAGATATAGTTATAGAGAAAGAAAGGAAAAAGTAATAAGAGAAGTCTCATTGTAGTCCTAATACCCCAAGGTGGGTCATGGATGTTCAAAAGACCCACCATGGAGATAGACACCTGAAAAGGTTTTAGATATAGAGATTTTGTAAAGCATCTGCCAGCTGATTAGTAGAGAGAACATGAATCAAATGAAGAAGGCCTTCTTGAAGCTTGATACGAATGAGATGACAATCTACTTCAATATATTTTTTCCTCTCATTAAAGGTGGATTCTTTGCAATTTGAATAGCATATTGTCTATCAGTGAAGGTAGAAAATGGAGTTTGAATCCAGATGTGAAGACTGTCACACACAAAATTCAACTATTATAGCTCACAAGTAAGGAAGGCTAGTGCTTTATATTCGGCTTTAGAGGAGGATCTAGAGACTGTGGTTTATTTGTTTGATTTCCATGAAATCAAAGACATGCCAAGAAAAACACAATACCCTGTCACAAACCTGTAGGTAGTAGCACAAGTGGTCCAATCTGAGTCAGGAAAAGCTTGAATCCGAAGAGAATCGTCACAAGGATAGAAAAGACCGAGTCCAGGGACGCCTTTTGAGATATCTAACAATTCGCAATGCAGCATGCATATGTGGTTCCCTGTGTTGAGAGACAAATTGGCACAATTATTGGACAGAAAAATTGATATTCGGCCTAATATAAGAAAGATACAGTAACTTGCCAATCAAACACCTGAAACAAGTATGATCAGTCAAAAAGAGTACCATGATCTGCATGCAGCTTCATGGAAGGATCTACTGGAGTAGGAGCAAGCTTTGAACCAAGCAAACTAGATTCATCTATTAATTTCAAACAGTGTTTTCTTTGGTTTAAGACAAGCCCCTTCTTAGATCTAGCAACCACAACTCCTAAGAAGAACTTCAAGGGACCAAAATCCTTAATATGAAACTTATGATGAAGGTGTTGCTTAACAAGTTGAATTTCTACCAAATTATTGCCAGTGAGGACAATATCAACATATACCAATAAAACTGTCTTAGAAGGACCATGTTGCTTCACAAACAAGGAGTGATCTGCTAGACTTTTTCTTGTAACTAAGGTACACATGTTCATAATTCAATTTATGATTCCAATTCCCGCTTGCTTGCTTTAGACCATAGAGTGATTTTTTCAATTTACACACAAGTTTGGATTTGGTAATTCCATAATTTGAGGAGGTCTCATATAAGCCACTTCTTCTGAATCCCCGTGTAAAAATGCATTAACTACATCTAATTGATGTAGATACCAATTATGAGAAGAGGCTAAAGCCAAATGAAACCTCACAAAAGAAACCACATTATTTTAAGTTTGGTAACAAGGAATAATGTCTCAAAGTAATCAATGCCTTCAATTTGTGTGAAATCTTTGGCCACAAAACGAGCCTGGTATCTATCCACTGAGTCATCTGCCTTATGTTTGACTCTATATACCCATTTGCAGCAAATTAACTTATTTCCTGGAGGAAGTTCCACCAACGACCAAGTTTTGTTTCTAGCCAAAGCATCAAGTTCAGCCAACATAGCTTGCTTCCAACAATCTTTGGTCACAACTTCTTTAAAACTTGTATGCTCAACATGTGCAGATATAGAATGTCAAAAAAAGTGTTGTCAGAAGAGCAGTTTGCATGTGACATATACAAATGCAAAGGATAGAGAGAACTAGAAGTAAAATCAAAAGAATTAGTAATATTGCAATAATATTCCTCTAGGTATCCAGGTCTGGACTTAGGCATTAAAGAAACTCTTGGAACAAAAGGGATAATTTGTTTTTCTTCTGCTGAAATTGATTGTGAGCTTTCAACAACATGATTTAATTCATTAGTCTCTAAAATAGGAGTAGCAAGTGTTGAGGCATAAGCAAGACAGCCAAACACTTTCAGTTCATGCAGGTAAGGCTTATGATTATAGACCATTTCAAAAGGAGATTTTTGGTTAAGAAACCGAGTTGAAAGTCTATTTATAATGTGAACAACATGTCTCATGGCATAAGACCAATAAGCTTTTGGAATTTGAGATTGAAATAATAAGGATTTACATACATTCAAGAGGTGTTGATGTTTCCTCTCAACAATGTCATTTTGTCGAGGGTTTCAACACAACTTGTTTCATGAAAATTACCTTTACTATTGAAAAAATCAATGAGGAAGAACTTCTTGCCATTATCGAATCTGATACGTTCAGTTTACAATTAAATTGGTTTTCAGTAAGAACAATAAAATTTTGTAAGAGATTTCTTATTTCCATTTTGGTTTTTAATAAATGGATCCCAGTGAAACGACTATAGTCATCCACAATGGTTAAAAAATATCTATAGCCTTCAATAAAAGATATTGTCAAAAGGCCCCAAATATCAGCATGAATAAGTTCAAAGAAATGATATGATCTACTAGTACTATTCAAAAAAGGTAACTTCTTCTGTTTAGCAAAGGAACAAACATTACAAACAGTAGTAAACCATATGTTCAATATATATACACCCAAATGGGGTAAAAGAGATAACAAACTCTAACAACTAGCATAAGTTAACTAATTCTAGTTAAGTACAGCTGGAAACTATTCTAACTAATCTAACTAATATAGATATAGTTACAGAGAAATAAAGGAAAAAGTAATGAGAGAAGTCTCACTATAGTCCTTATAATAGTAGAACCAACTAAACACGTACGAATGTGATTGAATAAATTTGCCGAAAAAATTGAATAAAACTTGGAAAAGTGTATATAATATCTATATCCATTTTTACATGGAGAGGGAAAGGGACCCTATGTCAGAATAAACAAGGTGTAGAGGTTCAAAATACTAAGTTTCATAAACAAGAAATGAAAATTTGTGAGATTTACCAAGACAACAAGAACTACAATTACATCTGCTTTTATTCACTAAAATAGGAATTTTACATGTTCTCATAAAATAGTGAGCAACTTGTATTGCAAAATAGGAATTTTACAAGTTTCATAAATATTTTAAGTATGTTTTTTGTCCTTAAAGTTTCAAAAAATTCACTTTTAGTCCTTGTGTACATTTTTTGGTGATGTGGCAAACTGAATGTCCTTCATTATGTCCATGTGTCAACAAATTAGTTTGTCACATCACCAAAAAATATACGGAGGGACTAAAAGTGAATTTTTAAAAAATTTAGGACAAGAAACACACTTAAAATATTTATTATCTTAAAATTTAAAAAAATATCTGTTATTTTAGTTTTATTTTTATTTCTCAATTTCTCTTTGGATTGAAATAAAAAGAACATTGTTACCCAAAAAATAAAAAGAACATTATATAAAGGATAATAGCATAATAAACTCAAATACAATTATAAAAGTTATTGATTTCCAAAAAATGTACGGAAGGACTAAAAGTAAATTTTTAAAAAATTGAGGGACTAAAAATTAATATTTTAATATTTAAAAATTAAAAATAGATTCTCGCAAAATTTCAAAGATAAAAACATATTTAACCCTAAATATTTTAAAGGTAATGAAAGTTTTTAAACTAACAAATATATTGAATTGATGAAAAAAGAGAAGAAAACAATCATGGATGATGTGCTGATTCTCTAGTCTCTGGAGTCAGAAAAGTAAATACACATTCTGCAATTTTAATCCAACAACCAAGCATTTAGATCAGATAACGAGTCGAGAGCTTGTTTTATTTTTAATTAAAATTTACTTGAATTAAAATTAAGTTGATTTTTTTATGAATTAATTTTTTTAGCTTATGTTTAACTTGTTTAAAGTTCACTTTGATTCCGTTTACGAACTTACAAGATGAAGTTCTCAAATTTTATAATTATTGTTATGGACCTAATCCGCGGGAAGGATACATGCAGGTCTCATGTGGGTGGCTCAAGCCGTCGGCCCCATGTCGTGGGTACACGACATGGGCACCCGACATAAGGCTCAGAGGACATCACCTTCACGTGAGGACCGTTACAGATCCGTAACTACCGCTGCAATTCACGGAAGTGTGACAATGACAGGTTTGACTTTGGTGACCCTGTTTACTCTATAAATACGTATGATTAGTCTTCATTTGGTACGCATATCATAACTCTAAATCTGAGAATTCCTGCTTAAGACACACAATTGACTTGATCGTCGGAGTGCTTGCAGGTACCCCTCACCGTCAGGTGAGTGGCCGGAGATGTCCAACCACCGCGCCGGAGACCAAATTGGAGGATGAGGCCGTGAGCGGCGTACTCATAAGAGAAGAAGGTAAAGGTCAGTTCCCAATCTACTTCGTTTCTAAAGTCTTGCAGGGAGCTGAGTTGAATTATCAGCGACTTGAAAAAGTAGCTTTTGCATTACTGGTGGCTTCGAGGAAGTTACGCCCATATTTTCAATGCTACCCGTCCTAGTCAGGACCAATCAACCGATACGACAAATCTTACACAAACCAGACTTGGCAGGAAGGATGATGTCTTGGGCGATTGAGTTAACTCAATATGACATATCGTATGAACCACGACTAGCGATTAAAGCACAGGTCCTTGCCGACTTCCTTGCCGAAATGACACATCTCGGGGAGAACCATCCCGGGGAATGGACAATATATGTCGATGACTCCTCGAACATTAAGGGATGTGGCGCCGGGGTGATACTGGAAAACTCGGAGAGATTGGCAGTGGAGTATTCATTAAGATTTGACGTCCCGACATCTAACAATCAGGCAGAATATGAAGTCTGCCTTGCGGGAATACAGATGGCCAAGGAATTAGGAGCAAACGCGATAACTGTCTGCTCGGATTCAAAGTCGGTGGTGTCCCAGATTAAGGTAGAATATCAAGCAAAAGATCCCATCATGCAGAAATATCTCGCTAAAGTACGAGATGCTCTAGTAGGATTCTCTAAATTTGAAATCCGACATATACCTAGAGAAGAGAATGAGAGAGCTGATCTCCTTTTGAAACTCGCCAGCACGAAGAAGACTTCAAACTACCACTCCGTAGTGGAAGAGGTAATCCCCTATCCTAGTTTGACCTTGCAAGTGCAGGAAGCAGACTGGAGGATCCCCTTGATAGATTATATTGAGAGAGGGATCACTCCTGAGGATGACAAGGAGTCGTAGAAGGTTACTAAAAAAGCAACGAGGTTCACAATGGTTGAAGGCCACCTGTTCAGGAAGGGAGTCTCGGTTCCACTTCTGAAATGCATTGGCCCAGAAGAGGTCGGGTATGTGCTGGCCGAAATCCATGAAGGAACTTGTGGGCATCATATCGGGGCTAAATCTTTAGCCAGGAAGGCGTTGAGAGCGGGTTACTTCTGGCCAACTATGCAAGAGGATGCTATTAATCACATTAAAAAATGCGAGCAATGCCAACGACATGCCAACATCCCTCATATCCCGCCAGAAGATCTACACATGCTATCCACGCCATGGCCTTTCCACACTTGGGGAATGGACATCCTGGGACCTTTTCACAAAGCCACGGGACAGTTGACACATCTCTTAGTTGCAGTAGACTATTTCACGAAATGGATCGAAGCTAAACCTCTTGCAACTATTACGCTGCAAGAGTGGAGTCTTTCACCTTCAAAACAATTATATGCCGCTTTGGAATCTCGGCGGCGATCGTTACTGATAATAGGACTCAATTCACTGGAAGCCCATTCAAGGATCTCCTCCAAGGATTGCAAATCCGACATTATTGTTCAAGTGTAGAGCATCCCCAAACAAATGGTCAGGCTGAAGCCACCAATAAAGTGATCCTAAATGGCCTAAGGAAATGACTTGAAAACGCCAAAGGAGCCTGGGCGGATAATCTCTATCAGGTATTATGGAGTTATAGAACCACCCCGCAAACTACAATAGGAGAAACTCCTTTCCGGCCGTATATGGAACTGATGCAATAATCCCGGTTGAAATCGGTGAACCCTCTTGGAGAGTCATGTATACCCCGCCAAATAATGACGCACTTTTAAGAGAAGAACTTGACTTTATAGACGAAGTCCGGGAGTTGGCTCGACTAACTGAGATATCGAGGAAACAACGAGTTGCTCAACGATACAATGCTAAGATCGTGAAACGCGAAGTCATAATAGGTGACCTTGTTCTTAGAAGGGCCAGTATAGGGCTGAAGAATGCAAAAGATGGAAAGCTCGCAGCAAATTGGGAAGACCCATATCGGGTGATCAGAAGTACTAGAAAAGGTGCGTATTCCTTGGAGACTTTGCAAGGAAAAGAATTGCCTAGAACTTTCAATGCCAGGGATCTGAGAAGGGTTTTACCTTGAAGGTTTTAATGAGGCCCCAGGTTTTGTAACCCAACGACATATGAAATAAAAACAAATATTTGTCAAAGTTTAAGATTTCAGTTGCAGATATACAATTGCCACGACTCATCAGGCGTCTAAAAGGATAAAAAATCCTAACAAGGCGACATGCACCAACGAGATAGGCCACTGGCCTTAAAGTACTTCACCAGGATCTAAGATCCCACTAAGGCGACCTGCCCAAAATAGGCCACTGGCCTTAAAGTACTTCACCAGGATCTAAGATCCCACTAAGACGACCCGCCCAAAATAGGCCACTGGCCATGAAGTACTTCATCAGAATCAAAGATCCCAATAGGGCGACGTGCCCCGGATAGGCCACAAGCCTTGAAGAACTTCATCAGGATCAAAGATCCCAATGGGGCGACGTGCCCCGGATAGGCCACAGGCCTTGAAGTACTTCATCAGGATCAAAGATCTCAATAGGGCGACGTGCCCCAGATAGGCCACAGGCCTTGAAGTATTTCATCAGGATCAAAGATCCCAATAGGGCGACGTGCCCCGGATAGGCCACTAACCCTGAAGAAATCCATCAGGATCAAAGATACCAACAAAAGCGACATGCACCTATGATTTGGTTACGAAATTTAAATATTTTAAGAGGCTAAGGTTCAATCAGCCAGGGGTGTGAAGCTTAAGTTACAACTTGCGAAAATCACGACATGAGGAAACGCAGTGTTGAAAAAGTTAAGTTAATAGCTACGATATAAAAGTCGTCTTGAATATATGCAAGCAGAAAAATGTCATTAAACTCGAAGCACTACATAAGAAAGGCTGGTCAACAGGCCAGCAAATTGTTCATCAAAATAACAAAATAAAGTTAAATATTACAAAATAAATTTCAAGGCTCGGATGGAGCGACACCCTCATCTACGGCAGGAGTTGGCGACATCGAATAATTAGCCTGAGGGTCAAACGCTTCCAGCTCAAGGTCATCCAGGTTGACTTGGGTTGGGGGGGTCGTTGTCATAATCCAAAAGTTGGCCCCCCTCGACCCCATGGAGTGGATGAACGCCCTTAAAGGTGAGTTGCACCCCAGGATTTAAAAGCTGGACTTGCTTGAGACAGCTGGCAAAAGCCATATAACCGCCATTAGCAATCAGGCGACCCTAGGCCTCAACCTTAGCCTTCAGCTGATCACTTTCTGTCTCCAATGACGCTTTATCCGTCGTCAGTTGATCCCTAAGTCGGGAAAGGAGCCCGTTCTCCCCACGAAGCGAAGTCACCTCCTCCTGAGCCTTGGAAAAGGCGACTTGCATCTCCTTCTTCTCTTCGGAGAGCTTGGCGCTCTCCAACTTCAATGAATCGAAACTGGAAGTAGCCGCAGCAATCTCGGCCCGAAGCTCGGACTGGGAAGCTTTTAGTATATCCCACTCCTTGATAAGAGCTTGAATCTGCTTATCAGCCGCGACTTTGGTGACTTGCAGCTTTTTCTCCAAGTCAGCCACCGGGTTAGGCTTCTCCAGCTCTTCATGAAAATACTTCAATAGGGCGGATTGGCGAGACATCCACCCGAGAGCTTCCCCGACATTAGCCTGCAAGATAAGCAGCGACGTTAGTTTCATGTACAAACTCAAAAGAAGAAGGAAGGACAAAGACATATGGCAAGGAAAAGGGGAAATACCTTCAATGCAGAACGAGGGAGATCCTTGAAGAATTCCCCGTGATGGAAGGAGACAATGGGGGCTTGAAAGCCTTCCCATTGGGATGAAGAAGATGATCCCGTGGCAGGGAGTGCAGGGGCACCTCTTGTATGGAATAAAAGAAGTAAATGATGGCAATGTTAAAACCCAATATAATCTTGAATAAGTAGCATCATACATAGAATAAAAAGAAGCTAGCACTAACCTCTCTTTCGGTGGAGAGCCTCTCCAACCGTTTCAATTTCTTCATCATTCGAGATAGATATCTCGTTATGAGAAGCAGCACGAGTCGTCTCCAACTCTTGGGAATTAGGGATTGGGGACTTCTGGCGATCCCGGAGAATGAGTTTCCTCTTCTTGACGGCTTAGACTTCAGGCGAAGCAGCCGCGACGTCTTCAGCAATGACGTTCAAATCTAGAGATGCGCTAGGGGATTGAACCCCGTGATCTATGGAAAGTTCGCGCACCAGGTTCCGGGCGGGACTCTCCTTCTTTTTCCCTTTCTTGGTCATGCCGCCTGTTTTCTTCATCAGTTGGGCATATCCAGTCATGATGGCAGTTGAACAGAAAAAAGATGGCAGGATTAGCAACATGTGAAAGAATGGACAAGAAAACAACACGAGCTTTGTAAAGCAATAATAAGTTATCCAGAACGACATTACCCATGGTATCAGCACGACTGATACGGCGACCTTGGACCACGACTTTACATCTGATAAGCCCATGCTTGCTAGTGAATTCCCGAAGCCCAGCGATCACGGCATGATCGGAGTCGAGCAGGGAGGCCCCATCAGTAACAAACGACTTTGTCTCCCGGAGGTAATGCTCGTACGACCAATAGAGTGGAAATAGGGGCAAGCCGTCGGGGCCACTCCAAAAGGGGAATTCATCTCCCGTATAAGAAACCTTAAAATAGGCGTCTTTGAAGGGTGGAAAAGAATCTTTATAAAGCTGGAAGAAAAAGTGATCTTTCCTTTGGCAGAAGGAGATGAATCCGAAGTCGGAGAGGTGATAGGGGGCAAAAAGGTACAAGAAAAGGTTGTTGGAGCTCTCTCAATTGTTGGCCCAGCAGAATATTTTGAAGGCGTTGATAAAACCCCAGGCGTTGGGGTGAACTTGCGAAGGAGCGACATCAAGTCGGTTGAGAATTTCGACTTAGAAGGCCGAGAAAGGAAAGCGAAGACGAACCAGACAAAAGAAGCAGTCATAGACCATAAGGAAGTCAGGAGCTCCTTGGCGGGGACGGGACCCAATCCTTTCATTAGGATCCACACGTTCCGCCCTGTACAGGGTGACTGGAACTGAAGGAACATCTTCTTTAGGGGTTGCCCCAGGAAAGTGCATTGCATCTCGGAATTCCACATCGGCGACATGGAATTTTAATGTCGTGTTAAGACCAGATGGGACCTGGAGAATATCATGTTGAATCCAGTACATTCTCCGTACGTCTCGTATACCCCTAAGCTTCTTAGGGACCTCAATCTTGGCGGCTTCCTTTGGAGGACCGTACCAGTTATAGATTTCCTGTCGGCGGCGTTCTAAAGCCTTACTCTTGGAAGGCCGGCGGACAGCCTGGACAGGGGCTGAAGTCGAAGGCGACTCTGAACCCGACATGGAAGGCGAAGCCGACATCGGTTCTACAACAGAAACAGGAGGGACAAAAAGAGGGTCAGACAAATTTGAATCAGAAGATTTAGATGAATTATTAGAAGAATTAAAACTAGAAGTTTCAGACGAAGAACAAATTAACAAGGGGGCAAGAGGATGCAAGATGGATGTTACAGTATCGTCACTATCCTCAGATGACTCATCATAATCATATTTACCCATTCCGTACCTTAAGGGCACGGGGGCAACAGATTTAGAAAATGGAGCCCCTGAGAAGGGGATGAGTTGGGGATTTCCAGGAGTGATCTCCCCAAAGGCTTCAAATAAAGGTTCTGGGTCAGAATCAGAACCAGAAACTGAAGGGGGAGTGGGAATGTGATGATCACTACCGTCGCACGGTTCAGGTCCAGATGGGGAACCAATGAAATAACCAACTTCCCCAGAAAGGCTTTCTTTTGGGGGAAAGTTAGTAGGTCTCTTAGGAGTGGACATTCCTTGGAAGATCAAAAAAGAAAGAAAACACACAGAAAAAACGAATAGGGAATGAAGAAGGTACCTGGAAATGGTGAAGCGAAAAGGACCGAGGAAAGCTGGAAGACAGCAAGATGAAGCTGATAGCAAGGAGAGTAAGAAGAAAGCTTTGATGCAGAGAAAAAAACTTGAAGAGCAGGGAAGAGTTTTAGGTTAAGAAAGGGAGTACTTATAGAGAGAGAAAGGGGAGATGAAACGTGTAGAAGAAGTGACGGCGTAGGGTGCAATTAATGCGCACAGGCCTGACGTCACTAAATGATGATGGGCGCGACCCACGAAGAGTCAGGGTCAATACCACAGAGACACGTGCCAAGGCCTAAACTGACAAACAGAAGTCGAAACAGCAGCGACTTAGGAGGACAATGTGTCACCAAGATGGCTCAAAGTCGTAAGTCAACGGCATGCCAAACAACATACCGAAGACTTGGGGGCAACTGTTATGGACCTAACCCGCGGGAAGGACACGTGCAGGTTTCACGTGGGTGGCCCAAGCCGTCGGCCCCATGTCGTGGGTACATGACATGGGCACCCGACATAAGGCTCAGAGGACATCACCCCCACGTGAGGACCGTTACAGATCCATAACTACCGCCGCAATTCACGGAAATGTGACAGTGACATGTTTGACTTTGGTGACCCTGTTTACTCTATAAATACGTATGATTAGTCTTCATTTGGTACGCATATTATAACTCTAAATCTGAGAATTCCTACTTAAGACACACAATTGACTTGATCGTCGGAGTGCTTGCAAGTACCCCTCACCGCCAGGTGAGTGGCCGGAGATGTCCAACCACCGCGCCGGAGACCAGATTGGAGGCCAAATCTGTCATGCTAAGTGAATGGTGGAACAATTATTATTTACTTTTTTATGTTGTAAAAAAAGTAAAACTAAAATAAAAAAAATGTTTGGAAATAATTATTTTTATAAATTGAAATTAATGTACAATTTTTATAAAGTAAAATTTAAAGTAATCAATATCTATTATCATTGAAATTGAAATAAAAATTTATTTAAAATTATATATGTATTTATCTATTTATTTACTTATTAAACTAGTTCATAAACTAAATAAATTAAAATACATACTTCACTCAAGTTTAATTCGTTTAATTAATAAATTTAATTCTTAATTTAAGTTCAATTCATTTGATTGATAAATCAAACTCTTTGAGTCAATTAATAAATCAAATATCAAATATAAATATAAATGGAGTTAGTTCGATTCATCTGTAATCCTACTTGCATCTCAAGCATACATATTCAATTTTTATTTCATTAAAACAATCAAGATTATCTACAATTACAATTGCTTTACTAATTCGGACAATTCAAAAGAAACAATTTACTCCTGAGTATTAATTAAAATATACTCTTTATTTATATTTTATAATATAAATAGATTTTATTAGTGGTATTATTATTATTTTTTATTGTTCACTTCTAGGCATTTCTTAATTGTGTTAAACAATTTTTTATTCCAAATATACATGGATTCGTTTCAAAACAATTTAATATATCTTCCAAATTTTCAATCACTTAAAATCAAACACACATTTATCTTCGGTTGACCCGAGACATCATCTCCACCAAATCCTATTCCTTCTTAACTTCAATCCCAAGAAAGGGTCTCATAATTTCCAATTCCATCTGAACTGTCTCAAAATTATCATCTTCAACATCAACAACAGGAACACTCTGCATATGCATAATTCCACCTTGATCACAATCTTTTCCTTCAAAAACAGAACCACATTCCATTTTTCCCTCAAAATCTTTCTCAACCATATCATCTAGCAGAGAATCAATACTACACCCTTCTTCAAACAAATTCTCATCATCACCAAAGAAAAAATCATTAAAATCACAATTTTGTGGGAAAAAAGTGTCTAATTTTTGTGGCTGATGATGATCTGGTGCTTGAATTTTGGTTGTGATAGGAGTTTTGTGTTTGGAAGATTTTCTTCTGTAATCAATTGGAGGGTTTTTGTCTAAGTTCAAGCTCTTAATGTATTCTTGAAGAAGAGTGCCTCTAGGGTACTTTGAACGACACTTTCTTTTGGAACATTGTCTTCTTTTTGTTGCATTCCAATGGTTTTTTATTGAATTCTCTGTTCTTCCTGGAAGTCTTTTTGCAATCTCTGCCCATTTATTTCCTATTTCTGCATGTACTTCTATTAGAATCTTGTCCTCTTCATCATTCCATATGTCTTTCTGAATAAACAAATAAATAAAATTGCACAAGAATAATTGAAAAAAAAATGTTATATAAGAGTGCATATATATATATATCAGATATTTAATTTAAATCAGAGAGAAAAATATATCTTTATTTTTAACACTACTAATTAACTTATGACTTACTTTAACCCTGACTTGAAGAGAGAAAATGTGAAGAATAAAAGTGTAAAGAAAGAAAATAGAGAGAGGAGAAAAGTGAGAGAAGGATCAAGGAAAATGAGTGTGTTTAATTTGAGAGAAAATGGAGAGAAAGATGAGAGAAAATGGGTGTGGGACCCATGAATAATAAATACACTCTCACAACATCAACTTTCTCTCCATCGATAATCCAATGCGACGATCTCAAATAATTTTGGTAATTGTAGAAACTATAATATTGTGGTCTGGTGTGACCTAACGTCACAAATGAGACCACTATTGAAATACTTATAATGGTATATAAGATTTTAAATTGTGGTTGCGGTCATGTTGCGGTTATGATCGTATTACATTAAAAGTAGTTAAATGTGGTCGGATGCAGCCATTGTGGACCACAATCACGGTCAGATACGACTTTGCTAATCTTAAAAACTTTTACTTTTTGGCATAATATCGCATTTCGAACCTAGATTTTTCTAACCCAAATTTAAAGTATGGATCTCATATATATATTAGCATATAATATGAAAAATAAATTGATACCTTAATGTCAGGCCTTAGATGGTTATGCCATCTCTCTCTGCACTGTTTTCCTATTCTTCCAGGCAATAACTGAGCAATATGAGACCATTTTCTCAATCCATATTGTTCCACCAGTTGAATCAATAACCTGTTTTTGCAACATAACAACATTAAATTAATAGAATAAAAAAATAAAATTAAAGAAATTGAAGGAAATGATTTCCACTATTTTGAATTACCTATCTTCTTCTGAAGTCCATTGTCCCTTTACTATGTTGGACCTCTTACGAACTCTGTTTTGTGTCTTTTTATTTTTGTTCACTCCAATTTTTTTGTAATAATTATTCAAAGGGGATACACGTGACACTTCATCTGGTACAAAAAAATTCAAGGGCTTTGTTTCTTGAGGATTATTATTATTATTATTATTATTAAAAGGAAAATTATAACTCTGATTTGCAGTAGCAACCATCAAATCCAATTGATGATTCCTTTGAGGAATAATGTTAAAGCTATTATTATTATTATTATTATAACCTCCTCCATATAAGAAATTGTCCATAACACAAGCAATTCCATTATTATTCTCCACAAAATTAGGCTTGAACTCATAAACATCAAATCCTGTTGATGAATTCACAATGGTAATATTCTCAAAGCCATCAAACGTTGGAATAATTTGGGCTTGATGATGATTTGATGATGAGGAACCATTTCCATGAAACTGAAAAGCTTGCAAGAACAATCCATGATGAGATGATGAAAACTTATTAGGAACCCCAAAAGGAATTTCATAATCTTTCATGTTATTATGCATTGGAAGTGATGCATATTCATAGGTTTGTGTGAGATTTGTCTCAATATCCATTGACACAAAGAAATAAGAGTGAAACTAATTAACAAGTGTGTTTGAAGTTACCTTGTTTGTGTCCCTTAATAGGAGAAAGCTATGATGCATTTAATACAGGGGAATTGATCCAATGGCTAGGATTGATTCTCATCTTGAACTTGATCTTAAGTTTTTAACCCTATAGTAGTAAGTAATAATAATATCTAGCATTATATTTTCATTAAGATTTTATTTGATGGCTACGTTAGTAACAGTCCCTAAGATTAATGAAGATAATTATGAATTTGCCGTTATGTTATAACCATTATTATGATCAAATAAACCTTCGTTGAGTATAAGGGTCTGTTATTAATTAACTATTTCAATATCTAGAAGAGTGAAAGTTCATAGAGAAATTGTAAATGGGTAAACTAGGGAAACAAATAATCGTTGAATGCTACAAGTTTAGTCAACACAAATGTGATGATAAAGTGACTACTTAATCATTTTGTGATCAATAATATTGGTCGTTAAAATTGTTTATTCAATCGCTAAATATGTTAACGACAGTTAGAACTGAGTATATGGACTTTGGTCTGTGGGTCTGCCTATTTAATCTGTATTTTTGCGGTCCTGAAACATTTCAAATGAAGTCAATTTCATTTGCGTGCTTTAACGAACTTGTCCATTTATCCGCAGTCTTAACGGACTAAATCTACAGACCCCGCAGGTTATGCGAATACCCATTTATGGTGCATTTTTTAAAAAAAATGACTCAAATGTCTAAAAACTCAATTGACAAAAAAACCTAAGAAAAAAAATAGCCCAAATGTCCAATACTCAATCCAATTTTTTTTTTTCGGTTTTTTTAAGTAAACGATTATATATGAAACCAATAAAAAAAAATAGTAAAAAGAAAATGTAGTTACGCGGATGCCCACAGACAAGCGGGGTAGACCCAGGTCCAATTGTGAGAGACTCATATACCTACGAGGCAAGGCATGGTGTATATCCAACTCTAGCGACCTATGATATCACTTATTCGGTCATTAAATCACTCTTTTTTTTAATTGAATTTACTAATTCAGATATATAGTTACTAACAAGGTAACTATATATAACCGAACTATATATTATTGTTTATTAACGTTTTTTTTTTTTTTGCTTTACATTAGAATATATTTCGTTGATATAGACTTTGCCTAACAAATTTATTTGTTAGTATAACTATTAAAGATCTTTACAGACGATCTATAAATCAATAGTATATATCAATTACCTATACTAACAAATATATCTGTTAGTAATTATATACTTATGCATTAGTATAAATATTATATATAAATACTAACGGATTAATTCTGTTTAACGAAGTTTATATCAATAATAATTAATCTAAGAGAAAACAACAAAAAAAGTTAATAAATAACAATTTTTTATTGTAGTTTAAATGTTCTCGGTTCAAACAAAATTACTTCCTATAAAAATAATAAAGCTAGAACAAAAAAAATTGAGGTAATTGTTGCAACCAATTAGTTTGTGATAAAAAAAACACCGACAAGGTGAAAGTATCTTCTGATGCTCATAATCCTTTTTATAAGTTTCTATTACAAAAGTGTTGGAAATTTATTATATTTTTTAATTTTACTCTCCATTTTATATTATAAGTCCCTAATCACTTTTTATACCGTTTAAAAAAATGGTTAATATATTAACTTTTGATAAATTTATTATCTTTTAACAATTCTACTCTTAACTAAATATAACTGAACTATCTCAACTAAAAATAATTCACTTTAACAAAGAATGGTAAAATAATAAAAAGAAAGTTAATAAATTTTTTTAATATTTTATATATACTTTTAACACGAAACATCAACCTGTTATTTTAAGAGCTTATATTATAAAATAAACGGAGTATAAATAGATATAATAGTTTGATTTAGATTTTAGATTAAGGTATAATTATAAAGAAATTATAATTTATCTAAAATAAATATATTTTATTGATCTTACTATTCTTTAAATAAATATAATTTTTATTTTAAGTGTTTATAAATAAAAACGGAGTGATTAGTAAATATTATCTACTAATCAGAAATGTAGGAACATATCTCATTTACTTTGGTGAGAATGTAACTGTCACTAATGAATCAGGAGGAAGAAAGCTATTTACTTCCGCACTACTCCTTTGTCACCTTCATGATCTGTTTCCCTTTTTTTAACTGTCTCTGTGGGATTGATCCAGGCATTTTGTTTGTTAATTATTGTAATTTGGCTGATCAGTAAAAAATAAAAATAAAATAAAAAAAGAAAGAAAGAAAATTGTTACCTTTCTTTTTTCTAGAATCACATGTATCCCTTAGAAGAGGAGGTAAAGTACTTTATTTAATTAACACAGCTGCATAACCAGATCTCGAACATCTTCTGATTATAGTCTTGAACTACTGACTTAGTTTCTTGCATTTGCTTCATCTTCATTGAATTTCTTTTTGAAGACACTCGGTTCCAAATTTCCAATGATATAGATTTTCTCTCAAGTTTGGGAACTTATATCTAGACATCATTGTTTCGGATGAACTAGTTCATCTGGTCAGTAGTTTGATGTTTAGTCTTGGCATTAGATGCTGACATGCTATTAGCTCTGACATTCTCTTATTGCCTGTGTTGTATATATAAAGTTTAAGTCCCTAGCGATAAAATGTGTTTTTTTAAATTTTAGTTAAATAAAAAGCAAAAATATATATATATAATATATATATATATATAAATATAAATTGAGGCATTTTTAAAAGAAGAAACAAATTACAACTTTTTATTTAAGCGTCTTGATTTTTGTAAACAATTTATAAAATTTTAAACAAACAACCCCAAAGACTATTTTGTTTTGGTCCACGTACCTTTCAAAATTTACAATTTTTTTTCCAGTCTGAAAAAAAATTTAGTCGCTGGAATTTATTTTTGGTGCTTATACTTAAACAATTTTTTTTTTTTGTTTTCTTCACTATACCTGATATCTTTTTTTGATCCGCCAAACACACACACCCACACTACACTACTCATAAATCTCTCCACCGGAGATTGAACCGCTCCCCTCAAACTCCAAAAACTTCTCCTCGTGCCATTTGAGCTACAAGCTCTTGACTCACTATACCTGATACTGTTTTTATTTGTCTCCAAATGTAGGTAGATATTGACCAAACATTCAGCATAAAAAATATTTCTGTATAGGAACAAAATCCAATAACAAACTAAACGTAAATATTGATATGTATGGAGACAGAATTGAAATGTTCTTTTTTCTTTCTCTTTAAGAGAAAAACATAAAAGATTTGAAGTATAGAAACCAAAAACTTAATTTAATGTGTTTGGATTAGCGTCAGATCACATCAAGATAGATAAATCAATGGTTGACATAAATTTAGCACATAAGCCGAGGCGAATCCAACGAACGCAACAAAAAGTAGCGTTGAAGTGGATCCATATTAACGTGAATCCACTTCAATCCAAACAAGCACTTAACCATTTGAGAATGGGATTTGAATACTTGAGTTAATGCGCAGCAGTGTCAACTATCCGATGCAGAAGGTCCTCTATTTATAGCTCAAGGTGAAGATTTAAATGTGAGACGTTGGCAACAAGAGATTCCTTTTTGTCTGCGTCAGACAAATTTTTAGAAAAATTTGCCCTGCAACTCGTACAACGTTCAACTTCTGTAAAAAGTTTACTAACGTCTAAAGTAATGTGATCTCTTCCGTAGGGTCTTATGTTCTGAATTTCATAGTTTATAGAAGACGACGTGGTAGACTACAAAAGAGTATGAGATGCATGAGCAACAAAAACATTTACAACATCTGCACGGATGGAACACTGAGGTTGCTACTATTTATATCACCCTAATTGACAAAATTCTAGTTTTCGAATGTGTTAAACTTTGTTGTTTTGAACTAGCAGGTTTTAGAATCCATTTGCAAACAGATTCTAGTTACCGGGCAAAACTAAAGAGTGAAGTAAACCCAGAAATCAATGTAGTGTGAGCAGGTACATTACAATAACAGATCACCAAGAGAGAGCACTAACCGAGTAGAGCTTGCACACCATTTAGCAAATCAATAGCTCTGACTGCATGTATGTTTTTAAGCAAATGATACATTAGAAACACACCTTGATGTGCTATTTGACCAAAATTAAAAGAGGATAATTTTTCAAGGGGCAGAACCATAGGCATTTGCCCAAACATAAATAATGAAATCCAGAAGGTTACTTAAAAAATAAAAAGGAAAAGTGTGAAATCAAGAAAGGTAATCAATCGTCATAATCCCTATATCACCTACAAAGAAATTCAGAATTAAAGCTATTTGGCTTTTCTTATGAAACTAGCAAAATTTTATCATTGAAATTTAAATTTAAGCTGTCTTAGACTTCGGCTTAATTCGCTTCACCCTTGAATAGAGGAAAACACCAGCAAGTGCTATAGCAGTCCCTGTAGAAAACAATATAATGGTATGGCTAAGAAAACTGGAAAACAAAAATCTTCGAATGATTCGTAGAATAAACCAAAAGAGAGAAACTTTACCAAATGCATTCACAGGAGAGACAGGTGTTTGGAAGAAGATGACAGAACTCACAATGACCACAACCCGCTTCACACAATTACCCACAGAGTGGGTAACAGGTGACACCCTCTGCAATATCATATAAGAAACCTGCCATTCACAGAAAACCATCAATCATATCATTTAGGAATGCATGACCTTTTATTAACAATTACAGAAGGAACCATGTCAAAATATACAAGGCCAAGCAAGTATGTAGCAATGAGGATAATCCCCATTCATAGTTTTGCTTTCTCTTTATTTGATTTATTTTATTTAATAATAGTCTTACATCAAAAAGCTTCAAATACCATTCTTTAGTGATAGTCTCGTCTCCCTATGACTATGTCTAAGAAGCACACGATTCTTAATAATAATGGGTCTATTTGTTACTTTTACTGCAATTAAGAGTACTTTTGGAGGAACTGAGGAAGCAAGAAACATAATACCACTTTTTCTTGATAATCTAGCACTTCAAAGATACTACCTCCAGTCCTTTTTATGAGATTTAATAAAAAGTGATTTTTTCTTGATTCTATTTATAACTTATAAGAAACATAGTACCACTTTTTATTGTATTGATAGGACAAAAAAAATGAATGTTCATTTTTACTCTTTATTTACCGTGAGCACTCATATTTTCAATGCAAATGAGTTCATTAACTGCATGGGTATTTTAGGAATAAAATACAACTCTCACATTATTAATTAGAAAGAACATCATTAAATGTGTTTATTGGTCTTAATGAAAAGAGTCATATGTTTCTTATATAAAGTACCAAAGATAGTACTAATAAGTAACAATCACTTATTATCTGTCAGTAAAAAAATATAATGTTGAACTATAAATAGACACACTCTTTTATAGCTAACAAGCTTGTAGCTCAACTGTCAATAGCCCAGTCTCTGACTGGGGTTGGACGTTGATGTTGAAGGTTCAATTTTCATATTGACCACATATTTCCCTCCCTTCCCGGGTGCTTGCAGCTCCAATACATCCCAAAAGGATAATAGAATCAATTAAGGGGCATAAATATGCATGGAAAAAGCAGAAGTCACCTGTTGATACGCATGGAAACAGAGTGCAGCAAGAAGAGATCTGATATACAGTTGTCTAACATTTATTCCCTGTTAAGAATTGATTCAACAACACAATTATATCGTCTGATTGTGTCAAAGATAACAATATTCTTATCTATTTCAACAATCAAGATACTCACAGCAGATTGTAAGTAAGCAGGGGTAAATGTGACACCCTCCATGAAGACAGCCACAGGAGCTAACAAGAAGAAGGACATTACTGTTATTATGGAGAAGAGAGTAATGTTGTCCATAGATTCCTGAGAAGAACAAAATGCTTGTCATCTTCAGCTTTTTAAAATATGATTAAAGGTATTCATAAAATGCTATCTGAAATGTAAAGATTAACATCAACAAGGAAATATTTCTGAAACACGTGGAATATTAGTCATATCATATTACCTCTTTCTTAACCATAACCTTTTTGCTAAGAACATTACGAGATTGATTTGTCACATTGGAAGCCATTGCACTCCAAAATCCAGCCCTGATCAACATTCAACCAAAGCATATTAGAATTCACACGACCAAATATTTCAAATCATGCCAAGTCTCCTCTGGTCTTCTTCGAGAAGGACCAAGACACGGAGCATGCCTTACCAATTGAAAGAGGCCTCTGTAACAGAGGCCAGTGCAACTCCACCAACAATGGGCAGAAGAGAACCAACAACCCATAGTGTAGGCATCTGTGTCAAAGCAAAACAAGGGATTAAGATTGGAAAACATTAAACTCGCAATCTGTTAACTGTCAACTGATTTTTCCTTCGAAAGAAAATGCTTACAATATATATGCAATTGCAACTGCAGAAAATTATGCAAGAAATACATCACTGCGATACTAATTATCCATTTCATTAACCAAAATGAAAATACTGCCAGGGACAATGCTGCTACTACCCCGCAGCTATCAGTAATCATAATCATAATAATAAAAATACGGTAGATGATAACCAATATCCTAAGAAAACAAAAGTAAAATTGTTTTGTTCAAAGATTTACATTTTCTATATCAAAATCACAGAAATAACTTGATTCATAATACTATTCTAAGTAACTGGATGCGATTGATAATACAATAAGCAAAGCCAGGTTGCAGGAAAGAATATTTTTCATCCTAACCTCTCCAAGGAACATCGCGGAAAGGACCACAGAAAAGAAAGGCTCCATGGCTTTGATGGTGTGAGTGAAAGACACAGCCACCTTTCCAAGACTCATGTTAGTGAAAAGGTTCCCCAATGTATGCACCACAGCCAGTGGCAAAATCGCTGCAAGCTGCAATTAAATCACACAAAATCAACAACACAGAACAACAGAGTATCACACAAATTCAATTCAGCAAATACCAAAATACCTGGGCACCACTGATTTTCGGCCTCTTATAGAGATTCAATCCCCACATTAACGAAACAAGGACAGTCCCAACCGCAAATTGAACCGCAGTCACAGTCACAGGGAAATGGTACGCCTTCAATACCTGTTAGTTCAAAACGCAAAAAACAACAAAATGAATTATTATAATTAATATTACTATTATCGAAAGGACAAAAATTAGACGAAATTCTGTGTGGTTGATGTTGTTCTCTCCAATCAGAATTGGAGTTTTCCGTCGATTAACATGTGTGAACTTCAATGACTAAAACTCGAACTTCGATTCAAAAACAGCAACAACCACACTTAAGCAAATGCATCTGATTTATCATTATCGATTATGCAAAATCAGAATCAGCGAGAGACAGATCTGCAGAGGGAATAGAATAGTACCTGTTTGTTATAGATATTGAAGTAGATGTTGAAGAGGTACCAAAGGCCAAACAAGGAACCGAGTTCGAGAGTTTTGAAAAGATTGCTAGAATCGGCTTTTTCAGGCACGGCGTTATCGGCGGCTTTGAGAGGGAAAGGATCGGAGTTTGGAAGCGGTCTGAACTTGAAGGAAGAGTAAGAGGAAGAGGAAGGAGGGAGAGACCAGGATCGGCGAATGAAGGAAGCGCCATTGCCGTTAAGAGCTTCGTTGTTCGGTTTCGCAGAGAGAGAAACGCGAAGCGAAGGGCTCAATGGCTTATGGCTGTTGTGGTTGAAGGTGCGGTTGCGGAGAGGGAGGGAAGAAGAGAGAGAGAAAGCCGCGCTCTGCATTTTCGAGATCTGAAACGGAAAAAACTGAAACGCAAGAGAAGAGCACGCTTTTCTCTCGTTTTGTGTTGTGTCTCTCTAGGACTGGGTCCTGTCCCGTTTTAGTTATTGGAGACAGAGAGAGAGAGAGTGAATCCCCTCGAAGTGTCCGCCACCAGCAATGTTTGGTGTGGCTTGGTGGGGGTAGGTGAAGGTGACACTGTGCAAATGCGAGAGAGAGAAAGAAGGGGGGAGGGGGTTTTGAAACGGAAGATACTTTCATAACATGACGCATCTGAAAATTAAGTTAAATTATATAAAAAACAATAATAATTTTTTAATTAGGGAGAAAAATAATATAAAATATCTATATCAAAGATATTTAATTCTATGTTTTGGATTTTGGTTCTCAAATAACTAAATAAAAATACTTATAAAAATAAAAAGAATAATAAACTATTCTTAATTATTAAACTTAAAATACAAACTATTGATTAGGAGCAATAATTTACTTTTAATAAAAATAATTTAAATATCAACGAATGATTAGTATTTTCCGTAAGAAAGTACATTAACTTTAGGGTGGCACTTATCATACACAAACTTAATTTTTTAGTGACCGGTTAATTGGTAATAATAAATGAAAATGTATGATCTTATCGGAATAAAAAGAAATAAAAGGACCTTCTTTTGGTCATTTGACAATAATGAATATTTTGTTTTGGGACCTTAGAAGTGACAAATGAAAAAATAAATGAACAGAAATACATCAGAAAATGAACATGAACATAAACTCAAGAAATGAAATCAACATAAACTCAGGAAATGAATATGAACAAAAATACAAATCTGGGAAAATGAATAAAAATAGATCCAAAAATACTTGGATCTGAAAATAAAACAAAATACTATGACCAAAAACACAAGTATTAAGTTAAAGAGTATATCCGAAGGAAAAGAAAATCAAAGATATGGAGATGAGAGAAGATGTTGAAGTCCCACAAATAGAAGAGGAAAAATTGGTTGTTTAAAGTAAAATGAGATTAATGACTTCATATGTATGGATAGACCATTTGGGAACTAGAAGTGTTTGAATATGAAAAATCAACGGTACCAGAACCATGGGTTGGTACCAACCTTCAACAATCAACATGTAAATTTACTTAGAGCCACCATTAATTACTCATTGGGATAACTTAAAAAATAAAACTTTGTATAAAGAAAAATCAAAACTTGAATGTGTAAGCTAAATAGGAGATGAAGATGATGGAGATAGAAGAAGGGAGGTTATCTTCTAAACCAAACTGACACTAGTCACCAAAAAAATCAAAATTTTGTGTCAAAAAACTTCTTAAAAATCAGTATTACTTAAAATTAAAATTGTGGTCAGAACAATAATCTTTACCATTATTTAATATTATCTTAGTATTAATAAGGAAGTTTTGAAAATAAATAAGAAAATTTTTATTAAAAGAGAAATTATTTAGTATATAAGAGATATAACAGTTATTCATTGGCTTGACTTAAATATACTTTTATTTATGAGAAGATATACTTTTATTTTAAGTTATTATGATTGAGTTAGTAATGAAGAATTTAGTGAGTGAAAAATAGTGTACATAAGATCTTAAATTTAGACATTGGTGTTCTTATCTATTGCAAAACAATACTTTTTTTTAATTAACTTTGGTCATTATGCGATTTTACTTTCTCTATTTTCAATTGGGTTAGTTGGGTCCTCAAATCTTTTTTGGGTGCTACAATTGAGTCCATCCATTAAATTAACTTATGAAATTTAATAGAATTGCTAATATGACATTTTTATATTAAAAAGTAAAATATAATTTAAATGCGTGATTATTAAGTTATATTCTAAAATAAAAATATATTTTCAAAAAATCATTCTAAATTTCTATACCACCTCACCTCACTCCGCCTTGCCCCTCCACCTCCCTCATCTTCTTTTTTCCTATTTCTATTTACCTCTCCAGAACCACTTTATACTTTTATTAGAAAAAATAATTAAAATGGTCTATGACTTTGTCACCACTATTAGAAATGGTCCATGACTTTATCTTCCATCATTCAAAATGGTTCATGCCGTTAACACACACTATTGAACTCATGATGTGACATGTTAAGTGTTACAGTGGAAGCCCAAAACGATGTTATATAACCATGTGAACAAAAAATCAAGTATTAGTCCTAACAAAGTTGAAAAATAATTATTTTTGTCCATCCTCACTCCTCTCCCTCCATTTTTTGGGCAACCAACACACTTTTCTTTCTCTATTTTGGTCATAAAACACTTGATTTTCATTCACTTATTAATATGACATTGTTTTGAACTTCTATCGTGGCACTTAACGTGTCCTATCATGACCTCATTAGCGTATTTTAACAGCATGGACCATTTTACATGGCAAAAGAAAAATCAGGGACCATCTTACTTATTGTTATAAGTCACAGGCTATTTTGGCCATTTATTCCCTTCACTAATAGCTAGCCGGCCCAATCTGTCACAACTTGGACCCTAGAACCCATCATCTCCCCACCTTTAGCCCGGTCACAAACTCAATCAACTACTCACTCAGCCACCAAAATGTCCCAACATACTTTGCACTCACACTACTATAGTCACGGCCTCACAACCATTGGTCTTCAAATTGTTATGCATCATACATTCCTCTTAAAAGCTAAATTTGGGCCAAACACATTTCTTAAGAAGCTCTTCCGTATAAAAGCTACTTTTTTCTTCTTTGTGAGTGTAAAAAAAAATAACTTTTCACAAAAAGCTAGATAGAGGAACTTTTTTTTTGCTTCTCTTATTTTTATCTTTTGTACTCCCTTGTTCAACCTTCTAATGCACTCATGCGTTCTCACAAATGACCCATTTCCTGCCATCGTCAGAGCTACTGCCACCGTTGGCACATGTGATCGTCGAAAACCTATGACCTCTTGACCTACAACTTTTCCTTATTCAACGTTACTTCTTCCATCTACTTGTTCACAATAATCTCTTATTTCTCACCATAATCACTTGTTTCTTCTCTAATTTTTTTTCTTTCTGCTTCTCCATTTCTCAATTTGTTGACCTAATTATTTACTATAACTAAATGTGAGGTTGTCTAGTCCCAATTAATTTTTCTTATTGGATGGTAAATCCCCTTGTTTGTATTGACCATGTGTGTGTTTAGGGTCTGCTTTGCATTTTGGGACCTTTGGTTGCTATTCTTTTATTTCTGTTTTGCTATTTGTTTTTGGTTTGAGATTTGTTCTTTCATCATTCGCCTTATAGGCAGTGTTTTGGATGATTGTTTGTTGCTTTGCTTGGTTTTTTTTGTTCTATCTTTTTCTTTCTTGTATGTATTTTTTTGTAATCTTTTGTTGCACAAGATTATTGAATATATTTTGGGATTTGCTCTTACTATGGATTGGTGTTGTCATTAGAAATTGAAATGATGTTCAATTGGGTCTTCTATTTTGGATATGGAATTTAGTAGTGGTAGGGGGAAATAACACCAAATGCAATAGAAAATGTTTTCTGCAGCTTATTTGCATGGAAAAAAATGGTCATATACTTAAATACACTATACCTTATAGTAAATATTGTTATTGCAAGCATGTATACGAACATCACTACTCAACAAAAAAATATACTCAAATATTTTTTGTTTTTTAATTTTTGTTGAAACCAAGTGTTGAGAATTTTTTCTATTTAAGCATAGTGTGTAAAAAGTGTTCTATATCTAATTTCTTAATTATGCTGCTTTGATCTAGGTTATGCATTTTCTTGGATATTTAGAAGTGTGAAAATGAATGATGCAGTAGGACAATTTCTATTGTGATATAAGATCTTTAATTATAAGAGAATTGTTTGTTAATACAAGGCCTTTATAGTTGAGTAGTCTAATTTTTTTACCAAAGTGCAATTAATGGCTAGCAATAGTATTTTCAACAACTACAAACACATGTAAAGTAAGATTCTTTTTCTACCAAAAATATTAGTTGAAGTATGCATGATGAGATTTGTACTAGTGGTAAATCTAGGATTGCATTTAAAAAAAGCAAAGATGGAAAGTTGTAGTTGAGAACTTAAGCCTGTGTGCTAATAAAAACAACACTCAAAAGCAATTAAACATCTTAATGGATAATTTGAGGACCAATTGGCTTTTATGAAAAATTTTGGTGGGGGAAAGAAACAGGCTTGGGGTGAAACTATCAAACAAGAGGTATAGAAGCTAATGTCATGCAGCGGGAAGCCAAAATAAGGGTGAGTGTTCTAATTTTTTTTCATACCATGTAAAATTTAATTGTAAAATTTGGTTGTTCTAATGCTTCTTTGTCTTGGTTTTGCAAGATAATTCAGAATATGCTAAATTTTGACATCAACCATTAAAATGTAATAGAAACTGCACGGATACCTGCTGCTATGAGTGTGCCAATTGAATCTAATGGAAAAAATAACACATCAAATGTGCCATCTGAAATTGTTGAATATGGTGAAGGGGAATTCAATCTTGATGAATAATTTAACTATGTAGGAAACAACCAAAAAAAAAAGGAGACAATGCAAGATGAGTGCTAAGGTGACAAAGACCAAGTCAAAAATTGGGATTGCAGCTGTCATGAGAAAATCTTTAAAACAATTAGTTCAAGAAGCAGAAAGTCATAATGAAATTAAGAAACAAGAAATTGAGGCCATGACTTATGTCCATGGACAATACTCTATTTTAGAATGCATTGAAGTTTTGAAAATTCTAAATAAAAGAGGATATTCATATGCTAAACAATTTAGCTTTGCTGTAGAATTGCTTATGGATAGTCAATCTAGAGTCATATTATGTTCTTAAAATATTGCACTCTTTAGTCAATTGAATTTTGTACAAGTATAACTCCATTAGTTAACTTTGATGTTGTCTTTATGTTAGTCTTGATGTTTCCTTTATGCTAAAAAGATTTAGCTTTGTTGTAGAATTGCATAGGGATAGTTAAACTAGAGTCATATTTATGTCCTTAAAATACTGCTCTTAAACTTTGATCAATTGGATTTTGTACATGTATGACTCCGGTAGCTAATGTTGCTATTGTCATTATGTTAATTATTTCACATTTTAAACATTGGAGACTATCACTACAAGAATGTGGCAATATAGTCGCGTAAAAGTAGCGATGGCTCAACATTGTCGTTACGTTGCGACAATATATTAACCATTAACGACGGTCCTAGCCGTCATTATAGGGGCAAGAATTAATTTTTTTCTTTTCTTTTTAAATTATACTAGCAAAGTTGTGACCGTCCTAGGGGGAGGGAAATTTTTGTTTTTTTAAGAAAAATTTTGGCGGCAAAGTTGTTAATGGTCCTAGTTGTCGCTAATTTAGCAACGGTCTAGGTCGTAGACATCGGCTATATGGAAGTTTTTTTTCTTTCTTTTACTTTTGGTGCATATTTGCGATAGTTCTAGCTATCGCTAATTTAGAGACGGTCTAGGCCGTCGTTAATTTAGCGACTGTCTAGGCCGTCGCTATGGGGAGATTTTTTATTACTTTTGGGGCATATTTGCAATGGTCCTAGCCGTCGCCATATGAGTTTTTTTATACTTTTTGCGGATATTTGCGACGGTGTAGACTGTTACTATAAAGTCATGAATTAATTTTTTCTTTCTCTTTTAAAAATTATGCTGCCAATTTTGCAACGGTTCTAGCTGTAGCACTTAGGTAGTGTTTGACCCAGTTTTTTTTTTTTTTGCTTCTCTTCCTCTTATAAGTAAAAGTTGGGCCAAACCGGATTTTTGGCAAACCTCTTAAATTTAAGCTGGCTTTTTTGTGCAAAATGCAAAAAGCTGTCTTTTAAGCCCAAAGCTAAAAATATGAGCATTTCGACAAAAAGTTGGCTTATTTCGTGGGCCAATTGTAATTAATACTCAAATATTCTAATTAACACTTGAAATCTTCAATATATTTCCTTCTCTTTTTGTAAAAATAGCAATTTACTAAAACCTTCAAAAAGTTTTCTTCTCATTTATCGATTATTTATTTCACTTTAATATTTATGAATTTTATTGTTATTTAAAAATTTACATATTTAAAAAATTTTAATGTTAAATAATTATTTTGATAAATTTATATTGTGTTTAGTTTTTATTTAAAAAAATAAAATATTGAGTTTTATCAAAAAAATTATTTTTTATTGTAAATTACATTTTAAAAATAATTATATTGATAATTTATTTTCTTATATTAAAGATATGTAACAGTTAATGATAAATAACATTAAAAAGTTGACACAAATAGTTTTTTACTCCTAAGTAGCTTATAAAATATCAAATAATGAAATTGTCAAGCAACTTTTAACTTTTTATTTAAAGCTCTTATTTCTAGCTTTTACTTAAAAGCGGCTTATAAGGCAAAAATAAGTCGGGCCAAACGGAGCCTTAGTGATGGTCTAGGTCGTCGCTATTATTGACATGTGTTCACAGCTCATTGGCATACGCAATGACTTCTTATTCTTCAATTAATTTCTTCATCATTTCTCACTCAACCAAATCTTTCACTTCTTCATCCAATCACTTCATAACACCACCACCATATACCTTACAACCCATCCACCTCCAACAACTTCCGGTGAAGCTCCATCTTCGGCAACCTCTAACTCCTCATCCTCTTCTTCTGTCTTCCTTTTTTCTTCTTCCATACCATTTCTCTTCTTTTTTCATGCTATTTTCGACCGACAAAAGTATAAGGAGTTTCTCTAGGAGCTATTTTTTTTAAAAAAGGAAACTTAACAAATGCTTTTACTATAGCTAGATTGACATGCAAGCAATAAGTATAATTAATTATATTAGTTATGAAAAATATTTTTTTTAAGAATCAATTATGTGTATAATTAATTATAACATAATTAATTTTTTTAGGTATGTTGTTAAAAAATGATTTTGAAGATAATTTTTATGTTTGGATAATATAAAAATAGTTTTTAGCAATTCAATATCTTTTTCTGTTGTTACAAAAATAAATATCTTTTTCTATGAACAGAAATTGTTGTAATTTGCAAACATAAGAATTACATATTATCAACTAAAAAATTTCATGCTAATCTAATAGTCTAATACCCGCTATTTCGGTAACGGCGCGGTTTTGAGACTCGATCTGTTGAATCTATCATAATTAGCGGGATAGAATATTTGGCAATATTTATCTCATTTCCCATAATACCCTCACCAAACACAAGGAATACCGTTCTGTTTTTATCGCTTAATATTGAAACTCATTCTAAGCATCAGTGGCAAATTTGGCATCTCACTTTTACATATTCATTTTTGGCTTATAGACGCAGATTTTTATTTTTAAGTTAAACCCGTAAAAAACGGTTGCAGCCACAAATCCAATCGAATAAAAGAAACCCCGCATAAACCGCACCAACAAACAGAGCAAAAAAAGGCACTCTCTATACCCAAAAATGGGGGAAAATAATATTAAACCTTCTCATTCCAATTCATTATTTTTTTTCGGTGAGCTATCATTCCAATCCGTTCTGATTTGATTCGCACATTTGATCATTGAATTTGTGGATTATTTTCATCTTCATTCATCTGAAGAAAAAAAATGCAGTCGTTAAGCATCAAAGCTTGCATCGATTTGCAGTTACCGGTATTTAGGGATTCGGATGCGGGAATGAGGAATAAACGGTTGAATTGTACGAACCGTAGGGGAAGGAATTGCAGTATGATCGTAGCGTGCGGCTCGGAGAAGATCGGAGAGGGTTGGGGAGAGAGTAGGAGCACGAGTTCAAGTTCTAGCTCGAGCTTGTCTTTGCCTTTGAGCCATAATTACGCGATATTGAAGCGTCGAATGGAGGTAGCTGCTAAATCTGAGGTTGGTGTTTTTGTTCTTCAATCTTCAATGTGGTTCGTTCGTTATTCGGTTTTGGAAAGTGGTTTTTTAATTTCGTGGAATTTTGAACTTGTTTTGCTGTAGGATTATAAAGAGGCTGCGAGGATTCGTGACTCGCTGAAATGCTTTGAAGAAGAGGTTCCGGTTCTGCGTCTAAGGAAATTGTTGAAGGAAGCAATTGCAGATGAGAGATTTGAGGTTTATTTCTTTCCCTCTCTGTCTGTCTCTTTTTCTTTTCTATTTTTGGCTAATGTTTGAATTAAAACCTTATATCCTGTTGCTGATATTGCTGTCTCATGTGAGGTGTGTAACGTTTGACATGAGAAAATATATTTATTTATTTGTTATTGTTAAGTGATTTGAAAAAAATCAGATTATTTTTATTTAATTTCTCTTTTAAATTTTTTTATAAAAAGTGATAACAATAAACTCCTATTTTCTTTGAGTCTTTGTGTGTTTGGATCTCCGTTGTCAAAACTAAGTTTGTGTCAAACTGGCCTTTCGTTCGACAGGGTGAAAGCGAAATTTTCACTCGACGCTAGTTTGAAGCCCTATTCCTTTGAGCCAAGTGAGTTTCATTCCTTAATACAAACATCAAGGTACGTTGTTACATACAAATGAAAATGAGTTTGATAAATTTATCGGAAATCCAAACACACTTATTATTTTTTTAAAAAAAATGGAAAATAGTGCTGGTTGGACTGGCTGTGGTCTTATCAGAAAACAATCTTCTAATAGCAATAAAATAATTTCAACATAATTTTTCATTTTAGTGCCTTCTAAGGTTTTAATTGGTTGTTACTGTTACACACCATACTCATGCTTGATATGATCCTGATACACATTGTTTCTTTCATGCTTCGGCTCAACCATTAAATGTCCCACCATGCACATGTCTCATCTTTCACAGTAGCAGCAGCACTCGTATAATCTTTGATAGTTGTCATAATGTGTGCCTATTTTCCATCTTTATTTTGTAGTATTTGATTGTCTCTTAAATCTGCGTTAAGAACCTGCTCTTCTTTTTCTTTTTAAATCCAGGATGCTGCTAGATATCATAATGAGCTAAAAGAAATTGAGCCACAGCCTCTCTTAAAATGTTCAAGTGATGATACAACCTTGGTAGGATACTAATTTTTAGTAACAGCAATTATTGTGTATAGTTCGATCTTGGTACAAATGTGTAAATCAGTAGAATTATTAATTCATGTCATTCCTTCAGAAATTTGAAATGCTTAATGGCTCTCTTGGAAAACCAATGGGACTCATGGTTTTTCATGTGGGTTGAGAGATTTGTTAGGGATAATTTACTCCTAAGTTTCAGGATACCTTCTTTTTCATTTTACCAAAAAAGTTTCATTTTTCTTTTCTTCTTAAATTTCTGTTTTTTTTCTTATTACTGTATAATAATCTCATTTTGGTTTTTCGTGAGTTTTACCAGAAAATAGATTTGTTCCTGAAAATTCCTAAGCAAACCGATTTTGAATCTGCATTTCATCAGACATCACATGCTTATAAAGAAAAAATATTGACTTTTGACATTTATATTGGATTTATGCAGGGAATCAGGGTCCAAGTTAGGAGTGAATATTTAGAGGGCAGAAGTCAACCTTCAAAGGAGATATACTTCTTTAAATATATGGTCAAAGTCACCAATAACACAAAACGCCCTGTTCAACTTCTCAGAAGGCATTGGATTACAACTAATGCTGATGGGAAAACTGAAAATGTTTGGTGAGTTAATTGTTCTTCAACTCTTTGCTATTTTTGTTCTCCATTCTTCAATTGTTTTTTTTATTTCCTTTTAAATCCTTGGATTTAAGTCGATGTAACTTTTGTACTTCATTTTCCTCATGACAGGGGAGTTGGTGTTCTTGGTGAGCAGCCAGCTATATTTCCTAGGACTAGTTATGAATACTCTTCCTCATGCCCATTAAGCACACCAAATGGTAGAATGGTAAGATTGTTTTGTTCTTTCCTATCCCTGCTTTTATGAAGTTACTCCACCTAGTAGGAAAATGCTTTTGTTATGGGTAAACCTCCACTTTAGTTCTTCATATTCTATATTCGATGTGTTGGTTATTTTAGTTCCTGACATCATAAACACTTCACTTTAGTCATTTACTTCATAATAACCTTCACTGAATTGCATATTAGTCTGTGAAAAGGAGTAACATAAATGACTTTTGTAAAATCAAAGAAAAAGAGTTTCTCTAAAGTTAGAGACTAAAATGATCGAACATAGAATCTAAACTTTGAAGGACTAAATGAAGTTTACTCTTTTTGTTATTGTTGTTGTTATTGTTGCTTTTGGTCAGTAGAACCCAGTAATATGAGTAGCTTTTGAGTTCCCTAACTGAAGCAATTGCACTTATAATATTACTTGTGGTGTTTCGTAATACCACCAATCTACCGAATAGATGCATTAGAAATTCATATGGTACGGGTAGTAACAGCCTCCGAGATGTGATTAATTTGTTTGAACCAAAATTTTTGTTTCAGCTTGATTCTTTAAAAGCTCTTATCTAGGAAAACCTGTAGTAGATCTCCTTTGTAGATAAACTTATTCCACGTTCAAGTCTCATTTGGTTCTTTGGTGTTGTGCTTTAAAACCAAACAACTATCATCATTTTCATAAATAACAGATCAAACATAGGAAAAATTCGAAGGTCATATTCTATATGCTTCTGTAATATGCTTATTTGGCTGCAAGCCTGCAACCCCTTTACAATATTTCAGTACTAGTTTTAAATTACTAAAACATGGATTTACACTAACCATGATTTTGACTGAGCATCACTCACGGTTTCTTCATCATATTATATAAATTGCATAAAATGGAGGAAAATTATAATTATCCTCATTTGACAATTCTCATTTATTTGAATAAATTTGTTACATTTTCCTACTTGATTCATCATTGATTTCAACTATTTTCAAGCATTTGTTGGTTTTCTAGCCTTTCAATTGAACAACCAGCTTCTTAAATCTCATGTTCTTATATTATAATGCAGGAAGGTGACTTTGAGATGATGAATGTTGATCGAGTTGGTTCAGGAGTATTTAAGGTTGCTATTGCTCCTTTCTCTCTGACCATACTTGGGGATGATGAGGGAGAAACTACTTAAGATTGAATTGCAATATCACTCGCCTTCTTAAATTGTACCATATAAGCCTTTTGTAATTGGTTGTTGTATAAAATGTTGTAGCAGCCATCTTGAGAAATCAAATTTTGTCATTTGATCTAACTGTAAATATCTGGTTGTTACTAATAAGTGTCGGCAAATGTTTTGCCTTTAAGGTTTAATTTTTATTTTATCTATCTGTTTTGGGTTGATCCTCACAGATTAATGTATATTGTTGAACAGTGTGTACATAATAAATAAATCCAGTTTTGGTGTACATTATGGGCTGTTCAAGTAGTAATATGATTTAAATCAAAAGGGGCCATTAAATAACAAGGAGTAGATATTTCCGAGTGAATTTTATGCATAAAATTTGTATGCATTTCTTTCTTGATAGACATTTGATAAATAGGATCTTAATAAAAATTTGTGAAAAAGTACTAAGAAGATCATGTTAACAACAATATAATGCAGAAATGCTGCATTTTGTTGCATTCCTACTACCATGTAACAAAGTGTTTAATTATATTAATGAAATTATTACTAACACATTCTTGAACACCTTTTATGATTTAACTAATTTAAAATGAAACCAGAAAGAGATTGAATGCACGTGTCCTAATATTCATCTTTCGTGACAAGTAAGGACTACAACAAAACTTGTTATCATGTATAATGACCAAAATTATTGCACGTAAACACTTCTTTATGTTCATAAAACTTAGGTCCACTTTTGTCATCTTTTCCCAATCGAATTTTCAGCTGCTGAGGCTCCAAAAAGTGGTGCATGGCACTCTTAAAAGCTATTTTTATGAAATGTTTTCTCAAGCCATTCCTTGTACTTAAAATTAAGTAAATTATACTTTTAGTACTTTATTTTTAACAGTTAATTCGATTTAGTCCTTTATTTTTTTTTGGTTCAATATAGTTCTTCACCCGTTTTTTTTATTCAGGTTAGTCCTCATCGTTAGTTTTTAACTGAAATGTTAACTGCCTTTTAATTAGCCGCCACATGTTATTTAATGGGTGGTTCATTAATCAAAATAATTATAATTATATATTTTTAAAATAGAAAATATATTTAAATAAAAAGTAAAGATTTTTTTCTAAAAAACATTGTCATCTTCTTCTCCAATCCCTCATTTTTAATCTCACTGCTGATCATCCTCCACCCCCACCTGAATAATATGGTATCTTCCAAAATTGGCTCTCATTTTGACTCAAATTACTCAACTTTATTCTTTGATTTGGGTTGGAAAGCTTGTTCCATAGAGGAACAACAGATCTGAGAAGAGGGGTTGCATCAATTTCTTTTCTTTGAGATACAACAAGACTCCAATTTATAAGGGAAATGAGCAAGCACCATGTGATTGGTCCAATGAGAATGAAATCAATAAAAATGGGGGACGAAGGGAGTCGTCGGCGTTGGAAATGTGGGTTTAGCAGGATAGGAGTAGTGAGATTGAGAAGAAGGGGTTAGAGAAGAATACTATATTTTTTTATTTTATCAAAAGATTTTTTTATTTTAAATATATATTTTTATAATTATTTTATTAATGAACCAATCACAAATTGACACATGGATGATTTTAACTTGATTAGCATTTCACTGTTAATTTTTAACGAAAGTTTGACGGAAGGACTAGCGTGAATCAAAACTGACAGATGAAGGACCAAATTGAAAAAAAAAATGTTAAAGGATTAAATTGAATCAACCCCTAAAGATAAAAGATTAAAATTATAATTTTGCCTATTAATTTTATCTCCATTGAATAATATGCTATAACAAATTATAATTAAAGAGTAAAAATATATAGTCCAAATCTTTAGTGCAAAGACAAAAACAAAAGGGAAAATTGCAATAATCCCTTTAAGGTTTAGGGAAATTGCACTCCACTCCAAACGTTATTAAAATTAGCATTCCACCTCATTTTGGTCAGTTAACTAGTATTTTTGGCCTGTCAATCTATCACATAAGTATTAAAAAATAATTTTAAATGTTAATAGAAGGTCTAAAACTTACATATGTGACAAATTGGTATGATAGGAACGTCAACAGCATAGCATTTAACTAACGTTTTTACCTCGTCAGTTTGCTACATTAACCTTAAAAATAGTTTAGTTAACAAATTGATATTTTGTAGATGTGACAGATGGAAACGACAGAAACATTAGCTAGGTCAGTAATCAATAGTCAATGGTTAAATAAATGTGGTGGAGTATTACTTTTAATGAAGTTTGGGGTGGACTGCAATTTCTCCGAATCTCAAAGAAAATTATTGCAATTTACCTAAAACAAAAAGAAGAAATAAATACTTTATAAAAATTATGAAACGTTTCATAAAAAGACCTCTAAAACTATTTATATAGTTTATTGTAAAAACTAAAAAAGGACGAGAGAGTAATACAGTGACATTCATTTCATCTCATACACCTCAAATTTGGAGAGAAAACAAAAATGAGAATAGGATGAAATGTGATGAAATATATTATATTGCATTATATACCACTCTATTTCATTGTTACTTTTAACTATCCAAACAATATGAAGCCAACAATAATACATAATAAATATACAAACTTAATTCTTTACAAAAAAATCAACGGATAACCTTTATTTACGAATTTCGTAAATGAATACTTTCGTTATATTAAGCATTTTCTTTTTATTTAGGGTAAAATACACAAAATACCTTTGAGATTTTATAATATTGTGTAAAACACTAAACTTAAACAAAATAAACACTTCCCACCAAACTTTAACAAATCTAAACCCCATCGAACATAAAACTAACTATAATTATTCAAGGTAACTATAATCATAAATTATTTTGAATTAACTAGTGAAAAAACAAAATCTTTTTCTTTGGTTCTTCATTTTTAAAACAATTTCCTCTTGATTCATTGTTCGTTAAAATCCTTGCCCCATGGTTCCTCATTCTTTGACTTAGGGCTAGGTCTTCTCTTGATGTCATCTTTCTTTGTTCCTCGTTTAGGGCTCACTATCTTTTTCCCTTTTTAACATCCCAATACTTCTGCACCGTTTTCTCATTCACACCTCACTCTTCTCTCTTCCCTTTATATCACCCCGTTTAGGAAAGACAGAGAGGCGATGAACTCACAGAGCAGTTTTCCGACCGTTCTATTTGCTTTTCATTGTGGATGTGGCGCCAGAGAGAGAAACATTAGTTTTTACAGGTTTTTATGCTAATTGTTGAAATTCAATGTGTTTTACTGGTTTGATACAATGTAATTAAATGCTAAAATACATTGTGTTTTTTTATTTTTAACAAAAAAAAATTGTTTTCATGTTTATGTAATTGAATTCTAAAATCAATTTAACTTATGGTTTGAAATAATGCAAGGAGATTCTGAAAATAAAACTAAAAAATCTTTAAGAAGAGATCGTGATTTAAGAAAAAAAATGATTGACAAAAATAAAAAGAAGAATTAAAAAAAAGTCTCGCAAGAAAAATAAGAGTTAAAAATAGAATTAATCATACTTAAGATTTTTAACATGATATTCTCACATAGTAACTATTAGATTATTTGGTGAAAAATACTCATTTTGTTAAAATTTAATATTTTATGCAATATTATAAAATATTAGAAGTATTTTATGCATTTTATCCTTTTATATTTAATAAAACCAATCCAAATATATTTCAGGTAAGTTGAGCCGTGCAACATAGACGGCACTTAGCCACTAACTAACTTTTTGTTGTCTATCAATAAAAAAAAATTAAATAGTATTTTTATGACACTTATTAAGAAGATAAAAATATAAATATTTTATTAGAATCGATAGTATTTATTATTTCGAAAGTTAAAATCCTACTTAAATATTATCAATTCCAATAAAATATTTTTAGTTTTATATTTTTATTAACAACTACCTTAAGATATTATTTAGCAAAAACCTAAAAAAATGATTTGGGGTCTATTAGGAGAGTCTTTTGCGTTCACATTTATAATTTTATATATTATTTTGCAGTCACACTAAGCATCTGATCAAATTGGTAGAAATCATGCCACTAATTCGGTTCATACATAAAACACTCTTTCCTTCTCCTAATTTCGTTATTAATATTTAATATTCCCTCCTATCCTAAATATAAGTCACTTTTAATCGAATTATCAAAATCAACAAATAATAATTAGTTTATTAAATTTGTTTTTCAACTACTTTTTCTCATAATCTGTGTGAATTTAGTTAAATGATATGATATCTTTAGAATATGATATATGGAATAAGTTTGTTTCAGCTTATTTAGTAAAATAAGTATTTATTTTAATAAAAAGTAATTATAAAAAATTTTAATTTAATTGTTTGTACTTCTTAAAATAATTAGAATTAGAAAATAATCAGATTTTTTGCTTAGTTTGATAAGCAAGTTCTAAGTTACTTCTCAAAATAAGCCAAAAATATAATTATTTCACTATTTTATGAATTTCAAACGATTTTGTCCAAAAAGAAAGGATAGTGTCCTTCCCAAATGGGATGAAGTGAATTCCAACACCCATCCTACTTTATATTAATAAATATTTTTTAAATTAATTTAGAAACTACCTTTGAAAAACGTTAGTAGCCCTAAAGATATAAATAAGTTAAAGAACAAAATGTAACAAATGCACATTCATAAAAAATAGAATAAATTACACTTACCTCCCATGAATTTTTGGAGTATTACACTGTCTCCCTATATGTTTTGAAAACTACACAATCCTCGCTTAAATGATAACTGTGTTAACCTTTGTAGGTCTTATTTATGAATTGATGATTTTTTCCTTTATTAAAAAAGAAAACAACTCTCCATCTCATCTCGAATCTTCTTAGTCTAGTGAAATCCTTGCAACCTTGCGCCCCTTCAACTTGTGACCTCTTCAACTAGGAGTGGAAAGAGGCCAGCCGGCCTATCAGGGGCCTATGGCCTAACCTATTTAAAGTCTGCCTAGCATATTTAATAAAAAACCTAGGTTCAGGCTTTTTAAAAAGCCTATTTAACTAAAAAGGCGGCCTTTAAAAAAGTTTTTTAAGCCTAATAGGCAGACCTATTAAATTTTAATATAAATATATATATATATATATTTATATATATATTATAAGTTTTATAAATATAAATAAAATATTATTTTTTTTAAAAATTAATATATATATTTATATATAATAAATTTTATAAATGTTAATACAATAAATTTTCTAATATGTTTATAAATTAGATTTATTTAGAGGGCTTGTTAAAAAGGCCTATTAGCCTATTTAGTGGCTTGTTGGCATATTTAAGATAGAATTTTTGGCCTTTTTAGATAAGTTAGGACAAAGTAGGCCTATAAATAAGTTTCTAGGCTTTATAGGTTTTCAAATAGGCTAGGCTTAGCTTGAAAAATGAGCTTATGACAGGCCGATAGGCCAGGCTTAACTCCATCTATTATAAAATAGGTCTGGCCTATTTCCACCCCTATCTTCAACCTTGCCTCTGTTCTTTAAGGCGCGACCTCGCCACCGTTTTTGAAGTCTGTGACCTCGTGGCCCTTCTTCAACCCTACGACCTTCAAAACACTTCCTTAACTCTGCGACCTTCCCAAACCCTTCGATCTTCTCAAACCCTTCTTCGATTTTCTTCATCTTCACCACTTGAGATTTCTAATTTAGGACCACTTCATCTTCACCTTGTCCAGAGACATTTTTTAAGTGATTTTTTGACATTTTAAGTATGCTTTACTAATTAAACTTTTTTTTAAGCCTCAATTGCTTATTTTTTAAGTGAAAGTCTAAATACTTATTAGATTTAGTGTAACTTTTCTAATTAAGGGTAAAATTATCTTTTCATAACTATGAGGCCATGTGCAAATCACATGTTTGTTAAAAATTTAACCGTTTGTTAACGTGATGGGTGTCAATTTAACGTGAACAAACTTCAGGGGAGAATTGTGTTATGTTTGAAAATATACAGGAGAATAATATAATACTTCAAAAATTTAGGGTCAATATAATTTACCCTAAAAAATAATATTAAACCAACTGAGGTTAACAAATATACAATCATAAAACATAGTATTAAACCCGAGAATGGGCGAAATAGTACGTGAAAGGATTAACAACCATACTCCCAATAGTAAATACCTTAAAAATAAAAAAAAATCATAATATTATAATTTATTATCATTACGACTAATATTATTATTTTTATTATTTAAATAGTTAAATCGACTTATTAAGTCTTAAAAAACTTTATAAAGAGCTTGAAATCGAACTTGTTTAATTATTTGAGCTTTTGAAATAACCTTAGCGTAAACCAAATGTATTGAGCAGGGAGCAGTGCTTATTCCAACCCGTAATTGATGCAGTTTTTTATGCCAAAATCTTTACAAAATATATACCTTATTACTTCAACTTTTTTCCCCTCAAAATTGTGTATTACTGAAAAAAAAAAGTGTGACTATACTGTATTGTATTTTTATTTCACTTTTTTATATGTATAAATAAATAAATAGGAATGATAATACAGAATCTTCTTTTCCTATTCTTACTTAATTTTTTTTTTTTGAGGATTATTACTTATATTTAAATGAAAGATAGTATTCTTTTGGATAAAAATGAAAGTTAGTATTTATTAGTCCACGACAAAATTCAAAATTTTTAAAATTAGATTAGTCATTTAACCGGTAAATTCACTGATATATGATTTATATTGTGTTTGGTTATCAACTGTTTCAAAATTCTAAAATCATAGGTTCATGCATGTAGGATTCAAATCTAGTGTTTCTAAATTTTATGAGTATTACATTGTCGCTCTGCATATTTTCAAATATAACACAGATCTCCTCTACATATTTCAAAAACTACACAATCCTCCCTTAAATGATAACGACGTTAACCTTCCTAGGTCTTATTTATGAATTGACGATTTTATCCTTTATTATAAAAGAGAACAACTCTCCACCTCATCTCGAACCTTCTCGGCCTGATGAAACCTTGCGTCCCTTCTTTAACCGACAACCTCTTCAACCTTGCCTCTATTCTTCAAGCTGCGACCTCGCCACCATTTTTGAAGCTCGTGACCTCGCAATCCTTCTTCAACCCTACGACCTTCCCAAACCCTTCTTCGATTTTCTTCATCTTCATCACTTAAGATTTCTAATTTGGGACCACTTCATCTCCACCTTGTCCAAGATGCATATTTTAAGTGATCCTTTGACATTTTAGGTATGTTTTACTAATCAAACATTTTTTTTTTAAATTTTTAAGCCTCAATCGCTAATTTTTGAAGTGAAAGTCTGGATACTCAATTTGATTTAGTGTAACTTTCTCAATTAAGATTAAAATTGTCTTTTCATAACTATGAGGCCATGTGCAAATCACATGTTAGTTAAAAATTTAAAAAGGGGTGTCAATGTAACATAAACAAACTTCAGAGAAGATCTCTGCCATGTTTGAAAATATGTAGGACGACCGTGTAATACTTAAAAAGTTTAGGGAAAGTCAGTGTAATTTACCCAAAATAAAAGTTAGTATTTATTAGTCCATAATAAAATTCAAAATTTTTAAAATTAGATAAGTCATTTAACCAGTAAATTCACTGATTTATGGTTTATATTGTGTTTGGTTATCAACTATTTCAAAATTTTAAAACCATATTGGTTTATGCACGTAGGATTCAAATTTAGTGTCCTAAATTATGTTTTCAATCATGTCTCATAAATAGAATATTATTATGTCCTTCAAAATATTTCTTTTAATTTTAATATTTAATTTCCTAATAAATTATTTTAATGATGTGGCGATATTCTATTCGCAGGACATGATTGAGACATAATTTAGAAACACAAAATTTAAATCCACGAGGTTTAAGGACGAAACAAAAGAAAGAGTTTCTACTAGTAAGTAAAATAACATAGAGTGATTTCTATTCTTTGAAAAACAAGATTTGACTCGACAAAAAATAAAAAGATTGAGAATTTGGAGTATGGAAAATGTCATATACAGTTTTGGCTTAAATATATTTTTGATCTCGGAAAATTAGGGACCTTATGATTTTAATTTCTGTAAAATATTTTTTTTTGATATTAGTCCAACACTTTATAAAAATAACTTGATTTTAATTCTTATTGAGTGTCATTTTAGAGACTAAAATCATACAATTTTTTCAAAGTATTGGTATAAAAATATTTTACAGAGACTAAAACTAAAAAGTTCCTATTTTATGAAAACTAAAAACATATTTAAACTTAGAGGTTGCTTTTAAAAAAAAAATGTCATATACAGTTGTCAAGCGGGAGAAGCCGCCAGCTGTAGTATACGTGGCCATTTTGGTGGACTCATTGGAGTCATAGTAATGCATTTGAGAAATGAGAAATTATACCATACACATACTGTGGTGCAAGAATGTATAAGAAAAAGAAAAGAAAGAAAATAGTAAATAATAGGGACAAAATAAAAAATTGTTAAAGATAGTGTAATAGGTAAAAAAAAAAAGGGCAATAGTAAGAAAAATGATAAACGTATCTAATAGGTTGGTCGGATGACTAATGAGACTTGTTTGAGTAACAGATTTTCAGTTTGAACTCCTGTAGACGCACTTTAACTTTTAAAAAAATGATAAACTTTCACGTAAGTCCAAAATATGTGTTATAAATAAATTTTTGAAAGATGTTTTACATTAAATAAGTTGATTAAAAATTAGATATATTATTAAATAACTATTCAAAATATCTATCATTAAATAAGTCTTTAAAAGTTATATATATCATTAAATAAGTATTTGAAAAATCCAAATTATCAAATAAGTTTTAGGAATATTAGATATGTTAGCAACTCGATTTCTCTATTATCTTTTAACGGAGTTGAATTCCTAAACTTTTAACTCTAAAAGTGTTACTTAAATTAAATTGTTCCATTAGTTGTGGTCAAATGAATGCCGGTATCTCGGTATCTTTCAAAATCTACTAGTGACACTTCTAGTCGTTAAAAAGTTTAGTTAAGAGGTAAAACTACTCCATCTAAGAAAGGCCATACCACCAACCTCGATAATGATTTATAGTGAAATTTATAGATCGCTTACTAACAATGGCTTAATTTAACGAGATGAGACTAAACACGACCAACCCCTCAACGAGATCTATTTAATTATACATCAAATCTTTTAAAGATTTATTTTAAGATAGAAATATATATTTAAGGAACCTATTTGAAGATACTTTTATCTTTTAAAAATTCAAATAAGAGTTTATTCAAAGAAAATGAATGATATAACAAATGGAATGAATAATAATACTATCTCTATTTTTATTTATATGAAATACTAGATTATTGTCTTACATTAATAAAATACATTTAACGATATTTTTTAATTAATATTTAAATTTTATTTTTATAATACCTATATAATTAATATATTTATTTGCATGAAAAATTAAAATACAATACTGTCTCATAATTAATTAAAGATAAAGAAAAATAATAGATTTTAGTTAATATACCTAAAAATAATATTATATTTTCATAATAAAAATTAACATAAAATTATTTTTCATCAAAGATCATGGTTGTCCCGGTTGTCCCCAATTTCAATGTGGTGTCAATAGTGGGTCCCATTCCATGACCACAAACAAAGCATCAACATTCTCATGATCACTACCCTTTTGTATTTTTGTGATAATGATTACCTTAATTCATTCCCTAATATCTTTGATGAATCATTCATGTTAGTCATCATGTTCCAAATAATTGTTCAACTCCTGATCATATCAAGGATCTATTTTACCCTTTATTATTGTTGTTGTTATTATTATTATTATTAGTAGCTCTATTTCAATTTTTTGTTGTTTGAGTTATAGATTTTTAACATTAATTATTCGATCTAGTTATTCATAAATTTATCACAATTTTCAATAACAAAAATGTTAATGGTAAATTCTCTCTCGTTCTAAATAAAAATTATTTAAAGTTTTAAAACAAAAATTATAAAAGTCATTTAATATTCTTAATTTCATAAAAAAATATTAATAAATTATTTAATGAACTTTTAACTAATGTAATAAATAAATGTAAGAGAAGAGAGAAAATAGTTGTTAATATAAAAGTTTTTAAAATATAATATTATAATAATCGAAAGAGTAAATTGAAAAAAAATATAAGTTATTTATCATCAAAATTGCAAAGTAACAAATAATTTTAAAAAAAAATATTAGACTGACTTTTAACAGGCTGGAGCTTTTATTAAAATAAAATTAATGCTTCATTTAAATATAAAATGTTAAATATAATATCTCAATAGTTCAGTTAATAAGTATATAAAAATATGCATATTTGAGTATGTGTTATCCAAGTTCAATCATCAATTTTTTTAATACAAGTTCAATCTTTAATTAATATCCTTTTCTATAAAAGAAAATATAATAAAATAATTTTTTTTTCTCTCTAAAATGAGAAAGGGGTGATGCAGGGCAACCAATTTCACGTGAGCATCACCACTAGAAGCATTCCAACACAAAATCCAAAATTAAAATAGTGCCTGTCCCTTTCCTATATATGTGTTGTTCGTGCTCTATCACCATTTTGTTTTTTTAAATAGTAAAATTTGATTGGTAATCCTTTCCAAGTAACATTCAACAATTGTATGCATCTCCCTAATAACAGTTAACTCACACTCCAAGTTTGATGAATCATTCAAATCAATCAATCATGCATGTTGTTTACCAAAAACAACAACAACAATACTAATACTCGATAAAAAAAAAGACCCTTAGTGTCCAATTATGAGTTTGTAGAACTTATGATTATTTAGTTATATTCGATTACTTTTTTTAATATCCAAAAAGTATATTTAAAGGAGTTCAAATCGAATAGATAATATGATTAATGGTTGAAATAATATATTATAGGAAAGACAATAAACTATTCAAATTCTATAATCTCTTCATAAAATTCTATTTACCTCATTTATTTACTTATCATATTTTTTTGTCATGCCAGTTATTATTATTAATATTTATTTATTTATTTTTGCCTTTCATCTCCTTTTTAATACTTTTTCAATTCTGAAATATTAGTCACTTTAAAAAAAAAATTTGTTCTAAAATATTTGTCACATTTACATTATCAATGCTATATTTATTAACTTTTCTCATTTTTATTATTTTTATAGCCAATAGTTATTGAATAAACCTCAAAGTCAATGACTAATTTAATTTATCTATATACTTTTTTATTAAATTCTATATAAATTAATTATTTTTCTTAATCTATCTAAAATTTTTTAAAATAATTAATATTTCAGAACGATAACAGTTAGTTAAGCACTTTCCTCCTTGAACAGCAAGCAAGGAAGGACTCATGCATACAAGACAAGTTTTCTCTCATCATATATACATATACATGACATGGAATGAAGCATCCCCACTTCAAGCATCCCAATACCCAACAAACATTAATTTATGACCTGTCCCTTTCCTCTCTGCCTGTCTCTCTCACAAAATTTAAAATTAAATACTAATACTAATAATAGTTAAATAACATTTATAATCCTACAAAATCCCACAATAAACTTGGATGTCTTTTTTTTTTTTGTTTATTTAAGATTTTGTAATATTTTTTATGTTTTTATTTAATTGTTTAGAGAGAAAAAATTATATATATTAATGAGTGTAATAATTATTGTGATTTTTTTCAAAATAAAATTTGATCTCTCAATAATACTCATTATCTCTTATTGTTTGATTGGTTGAGTAGTGAAACATTAATTAACATCCAATTAAACATAATGTTAGAATCGATAAAAGTACAATTAGTGTTACATTGAAAATATAAGTGGACAGATGAATAGGAACAACAATTTTTTTTTCTCTAGATAAATAAAAAGGAATGGAGGGAGTACCGTTCACACAAAATTAGGCATTAGAATGAGAAGTTATGATTTGTCTCTTCCTTCAAAAGTGTCTTGGTTTGTGTGTTTTAAGATTTAACTATTACCTCCGATCCTGGTTATAAACAAAAAAACATAATTTGTGCATATTAAGAAATTTGGTTACTTGTGTTTAATTTTCTTGATTTCATTCAAAAAGATAAATTTTAATTAAAAAAAATACTCTCTCTCCCATTTGGATAGGTCAAATGGCATTAAAAATGGAAAAAGTGCTTAAAAATAGTATTAAATAAGGAGAAAGATGTTAAGATTTGCTTATATTTTAGATCAAGAAGTTTCAAATTTTTTTGCTTATAACTAGGACCAGAGGTAGTATATTTTTGGTCTCTTAAATTGTATTTTGTGAGAATTTGGTCCCTGATTTCAAATTCTTAGTTTTGGTCCCCTAAGTTTATAAAATAAGTAATTTTAGTCCTTCTACTTCAAATAAATTTTGTCGTTAATTTAGATAAAAATCGTTACTAATTTTAAAAAAACTAACAGAAGGACTAAAATTCCTAATTTTGCAAAATTAAAGGACCAAAACTACTAATTTAAAATTAAAAAACTAAATTTTCACAAAATATAAAATTAGAGGACTAAAAATACAATTAAATCCTTGTAAATTTTTGGCATGCATTAGCCATAAGAACGATGGTTAATCTAAAATGTGTTTTTGGCGTGCATAGCAAAGAACAATAGTTAAACAATTAATAGATAAAAATTTTATATTAAAAGTTGTAACATCAAATACTATATTTTTTGGTAAGTTTTTTATATATGTATAAGTCTCTTAACCATTTTTCTTAGCCAAACCAATCTAAAATTTGCATGTGTATGTAAAACATGGACATTACAATCAAAATTTGGCAATCAAAATACTAACAAAAAGCTAGAGAAGAAGCTTATTCTCAAAGCACAAAAATCCTTTTTCTTTCCCTTGACTATACAATAGTTTTCTCTACAAACAAAAGCAAAGAAGCAAAGCATCTTCACTTCTCTTACATAAATAACCACATTTCTCTTACTTTACCTTGCAAGTTTCAAACTTTTTCCTTGCTCAAGAGTTTTCCTCTTTCCCCTTTTCTTTTTTCTTTAATTTATAAAACCCATTAATTCATCTACTATTAAAAACTGTCGGTGTACACCCTTTTGAGCAAAAATCAATCTAAGTTTGGAATCTCTACTTAATCCAAACGATCAATGTGGTCAAAATGGGTGAAGAATCCCAACTTTTTGGTTCTTGTTGGCCCAAAATTCTTGCAATTGTTGTTCCTATTTTTGAGATGCATGTGAAACCCATGAGTTAGTAGTACCTTCCCATTAAAACCCTCTTTTGTTCTGTTTTGAGTTCTAAAAAAATGGCTCTCTCCAATTCATTTGGCTCTTGTACGTTATATTTAGTTCATAAAGTTTAGATTTTGATTACACCCATTTCAAAGTTTCTGTCTTTCCTTTCTGGGTTTTTCTTGTTTCTGAGAGATCAATAACAAAAAGCATTCATTTTGTTAGATATTAGTTCAATACAACTTCCATTTGTTCATTCACTCTTCAGTTTCTTTTTTCTTTTTCCAATAGTTTTTCTTCATTCTCTTTTCCACCCTTTAATGATCTCTTTGAAGTGGAATCAAAACCATTTCAACGTTTCTGTCTTTTCTTTCTGGGTCATTTGTTTCTAAGAGAAATCAATCAATAACCAAAAAAAAAAAAAATCCATTTTGTTTGATATTAGTTCAAATTTTCCTTAACCCAAATATTTTTTTTTCTTCACTCTGTTTTCTACCCTGTAATAATAGTCTTGGAAGTGGAAACAAAAGCACCCCATTTTACCATTTTCACTGAAAATAAAGTAAAAGAAATCAAAATAACAAAATGAGTTTTATAACAGGAACTCCAAAAGGCTCTTGGCAACCAATTATGACAGCTAAAACAAACACCCAAAATTACTGGCTAAATTGGAGGGTTTTACTTTGTGCCATTTGGGTTCTGATTTCAATAATCTGCTCAACATTGCTGATTTGGAAGTATGAAAGAAGAAGAACAACAACAACAATGGAAAGGGAAGAAGAAAATTCAGCAATTTTGTATGAAGATGAAACTTGGAAACCTTGCCTTAAAGGAATTCACCCTGCATGGCTTTTGGCTTTCAGGATTTTTGCATTTATTGTTCTTTTGGTTCTTCTCATAGTTAATGGTGTTGTTGATGGAGGAAGCATTTTCTACTATTACACACAGTGAGTTCTCTCTTTCATTATTTAATGTTATGTGCTACTGAAAGTGACAATGCAATGTGAATAATCACAAAATTTGAAGATTATTATGTTTTTATCAAAGTCAAAGTTAATCTTAAACTATAATGAAGCTCACAATTTTATTTTATTTTTTTTCTGGTTTAATGGATAATTTTGTGTCATTGCAATTTTGCCTTATATGGTGATGAATCACTTCATGTATTTAGTTAGTTAGGAGTCTATTGAAACATTCATTGTAGATAAGTTATTACTCTTTTTTCAAATATAAGAAAAAAATAAAGAGTTACGTTAAATAGTGTCTTAAGAGTATTTGTTAAGGTGTAATAAATATACTTTTTTAAATGATTAAAATTACTATAAAAAGTATTCATTAAATGATTTTCAAGTTTCGAAATATTAAATTATATCATTTTCAATAAAACATTACTATTTTTATAATCTTAACTAGTGCCCTTAGGGCATTGTTTAGTACTACCTCCGTGGTTATAAACAAAAAAAAACATAATTTACGCATATTAAAAAAGTTGATTATTTGTGTTTAATTTTCTTGATTTCATTCAAAAAGATAAATTTTAATTACAAAAAAATACTCTCTCTCATTTGGATAGGTCACATGACATTGAAAATGAGAAAAATACTTGAAATTAGTATTAAATAAGGAGAGTGAGGTTAATATTTACTTATATTTTAGACAGAGAAGTTTCAAATTTTTTTTTTTTATAACTAGGACCGGAGGTAATATTTTCCAAAAATAAATACCTCATGTTCTTAAAAAAGGCAATTAATCTCATTTAGCTTTTTTGATATTATTTAAAAATTAATTTTTTTTAATATTAACCTTCATCATATTTATTGTTGAATGATAAATAGTCATTAAAAATAACATCGTGAATTAATAATTGAACGTAATTTAGGTATATTACTAGTATTAAATGTAGTAAAAATAATTAATTTTGCTTATATTTAAAAAAAATCAAAATTTGCTTACATTCAAAATCTGATAGAGTATTCCATAAAAAATAAAAAAATAAAAAATAAATCTGATGGAGTATTGCCTTTCCTGATTTATGATGCCAATTTAGCAGCTACCAATTTGGCATTTGATTTATTTATTTGTTTTATGCTTCTGAAACAGGTGGACTTTTACTTCAATTACCATTTATTTTGGGGTAAGTATAAAGAGTCTAAACCTTATCCTTCATTAGCTATTATGGTACTAATGTCTAAAGATTAGAATTGTGATTTTGGTCGCGTTACATTCACACTTACATACATCAAATATGGTTAAACACAGTCAAATACAATTATTATCACAGTTTGTTACAACTTTTAACGGCCGTCAAAACTATGTGATATTGCGGCTCGATGTTACTGATCGAACCGCAATCACGATCCAATACAATTTTTAATGGTGGTCAAAGTCATGATATTGCACTCAGATGTCATATAACGAACCGTAACACAGTTCGATGCAACTTTTAATAGCTGTAAAAAAATGATATTCCAGCCTGATATCACGAAACGAACCGCAATTTAAAACCGTGCTAATCTCTATTATGTAATCTCTTAACACACTTTTCTTGATGCACTTGATGTTGCAGCTTGGATCTTTGCATTCAATGTATGGATGTTACCAACATCATAAGAAAGCTACAGGGGAAAAGGTTGATAATGTGGAAGGAGATGCAGAACAAGGAATGTATGATGCTACAGAACTCCCTCAAAGTTCTAATGCATCTTATCAACAAAAAAACTCGAGAGAATCATCACAAATTCTTGATCGCCAACATGCAGGCACTTTGGGTTACATTTTTCAAATAATATTTCAGGTAAAGTTTTCAAATTTCAGAGTTCAATGACTGAACTGGAAGAATGATTTCTCTGAATTCTTGGAATTATAACTTTGACAAGTTCGATTCATGGTACTTTGCACTCTAATCAAATTGTATTTGCAGTCGCGTTTTGATTATAGTTGTGTAATTTATGTTAAATGTGATCGAATTAGACTGTTGTATTTTGCAATCACGGGTTTTCGTGGTTTATATGACTACCAAAATTATGATATATTACACAATATTAAGAAATGGATCTTAATTTGAAATTTTGGCTCAAATTTTACTTAGGGTGGAGCTAATGTTGCTCTATTTTATCTATTGTTACTCATTTTTTAATTATTTTAATAATATTTATATATCTATAATTTTATTGGTTGAAAAATATATTTTGAATTAAAAGATATTTAAAAAAGAGGGACAATAGAAAAATTGTAATGGCAATAGCCGCACTCTTTACTTATTACAAGACATTAAGACTAAAATTTAGATAGAGAGATCCGCATTCATAATGTTTTACTTTACTATAGGTATTTTTTTTGTGTCACTTTTGACACCATACAATTTGTCTAAAAGATTACACTTTTATTTCGTGGGATAACTAGTTATCATTCGCAAATGAAATGATAACTAGGTCTAGGAAATTCAAATTTTGTCTAATAACTATTTTTTGGGAGTTCAAATTTTAAATAAAAACTAATTATCAAGTAAAAAAAATTTGTACTGTAAATTTAGTAAAGCGAGTGATGGCAATAGTTTTATCCCTTTTCTTCAGCATTGTTCTTAAAAAATAGATGGTAGTAGTAAAGCTTTTAGACCACAATATTGATTTTCGTTTCTTCACTTGTGAATAGATTAATGCAGGTGCTGTGATGCTCACTGATATTGTATTTTGGTTCATAATTGTTCCATTTCTAACCATCAAAGATTACAATCTGAATTTTGTAAGTACCCTTTTTTATACACCTCATAAATAGATTTAAGAATTTTTATGATTAATCACGTAAGCTAGATAAATTTTAGGGTTAAAAATATTTTACTCCCTATAACTTTACCTCATGTGCGGTTTAATACCAAAATTTCTAAAGTATATATTTTGGTCCCTGTACTTTTTGAAGTGTGTAGTTAAGTACAAAGTCACATTTAACAATAGTTAAAACCGTAATTAAATGTGAGTTTTATACTTAAGTGCATACTTTAAAAAGTACAAAAGATTAAAATGCAGACTTTAAAAGTTTTGGTATTAAAAGTTGAGGGAACTAAATGTTTTTAACCCTAAATTTTTACGTTACTGCTGTTAACTGAGAAGTTTAACCATATGTTATATTTTACTGTGGCAGTTGATAATCAATATGCACACTATCAATGCTGTTTTCCTTATAGGCGATACAGCTTTAAATTGCTTGGTGAGTTTCTACATTTGATTCCAATTAATTATGCATTGAAATTTTTTATGGATATGAAAATTCTTACCCTTAATTATTTTCCCTTTTCAGCGTTTCCCTTGGTTTCGAATAGGGTACTTTTGCTTGTGGACTGTCACATATGTGATTTTCCAATGGATTGTTCATGTTTGCATTAATCTCTGGTACAATTCTGTTTCAGTTTGGTTCAACTATTGTGAAAAATACTTAATATATTATAATCAAATCTAATAAAAAGTTTTTTTTTCTTGAAAAAATAGGTGGCCGTATCCATTTCTTGACTTATCATCCTCGTATGCCCCACTATGGTATGAATTACTTTTCCGCTTCAATCTTTAGAACTTGTTCATTTTTCTAAGAAGAAATTACTCTTATTATTACATCTTATTAAGATTTTAAATTGTAGTTGTGATCGCATTATAATTATTGTCACGTTGCATTCAATGCAGTTACATGTTGCCATACCGCAATAAAAGTCGGATATAGTTTCCGTAGCTACCAAAACCCTGATAATACGACATGATATTGCCAATCGAGCCTTAATTTAAAACTTTAATCACACTACAAATATAGTCCTGATTTTCCTTGATACCTCATTTATTATATGTTGATAGAATATTTAGCTTTATTTACTAGAGTTTATTAGAATATACCGTTGTACCCCCACTTATTTTTTCGAAAGAGTGTGTTTTAATTTTTAAAATACATCCACAAAACTCCATTTTCAAAATACTAAGAGTATACCATAAGTGCTAGCGTTCTCTCACTTACTGTACTTAATTTATATAAGGAGAACTTTATCAACTTATAACTAAAATTTCTATAATACACTTACAAAATGTAGTTTATTAACATGTTTATTTTAAAACAACGTTAGAAAATCCTGAAATTATCTTGCTAACTCTTTGTATGGGTTTTAATTGATTTATAGGTATTTTGCGGTGGCACTACTGCATATTCCATGCTATGGAATTTTCGCTTTGCTAATGAAGCTGAAACACTATGTCTTGTCAACCCGCTACCCGGACTCGTATCAATGTGTTAGATGACTTTGGATTACAACTATACTACACTAGCTTCAATTTTCTCTAGAATGTTTACTTAAATGTAGAAAGAAAGAAGAAATAGACAGATAATAATACTATTTAGCAATATGAATTATGAAGTCATATATTGAACAAATGAATAGCAAAATATATTGTATTTTTCTTTTTTCAAAGAATGGTTAGGCGTTGAAAAGTAATTACTACCTCTGGAATTAAATATATAAAAATACCTGAATGTAATCACTAGAAAATAAATAACAGGTTTGTAATCACAAGAAAAAGGGGGATTTCATTGAGATAAACAAAATTCTAATAAGAATGGGTTCGATGGTTTAACAATTTTTGAAAATGTAACAATTCCATCCATATTTATCCACCGCTCATATGATAAGTTGATTGATATGCATGTATAAATAGAGGTGGTAAAGCTAGAAGCTACTTTTAGGCTTAAAAGCTACTCTAATAAAAGCTTTAAAATAAGAGCTCATAATAGAAGAGAAGCCAAAAAGAAAACTGGCTCAAACACTACCTAAAGCCCTAGAACTCTATTCAATGAATGAAAAATTAACAAGAAAAACTTCAACGTATATGAAAGACGAGAATAAAGACAACAGACTTGACACATTTCATGATTTAGGTTACAAAGAATGAAGAATGAAGGATGAATGGCAAGCCCAAAAAATGAATACACCATTGTAATTATTGATGAACAAAGATCCTAAGATGCAACAAAATGCATGGTGTAGCTGAGCTGATCAGCGAAAGATATACAGACAAAATTTATGGTACAGGTTATGATCACAAAGAATTGCTTGGTAAGGAACCCATTAAGATAATATTTTCGTCTTTACGGTCCCTAATCTTACCAGATTTTTCCTTTGTAAATAATCCAGAGAGGAATCGAGGTGATAAACTAGAACTGAGTCCCCTGCTTAACAAATCCAAAGCTCCTTTTGTTTCGCCTCCTCCCTTTTGGCTTGTTCTGTTAATTAAGCTCCTTCTTGACTCATTCAATCTCAATTGTGCTCCACAAGGACAATTTGCAAGCTTTTTAAAGCAACGCTTATGGAAAACCGATTGACACGCTTTGCATCTTTCAATATCGTCTTCCTGTTGACAAGTTAGCTTTAGATTAAAACTGCTACTTATTCAAAAGATATAAAGAAATCCAAAATGCGACAAACAGAAATGGACAAAAAAGTAAAGAGACAGAGTCAGAGGATAGCTTAAACGGAATTGACCACTGAACTCGATGAAAATTATGGAAATGCTTTAAATTAAACTCTCACAGAAAAAAGATATTTTCACGCAAGAATCAGAATCCTTGACTCTGTGTGAACACCACAGGAAATTCTACCAATAGTAAATAGGAGCTAGGTAGTTCCAACCTAAGTTACGAAATCTGCAGAGGCACAACTAATAAAAATAGGGACAGTGAAGAAATGAAATGTGATTTAATGTGAGAATAATCATAGTTATCCTTGATGATAATTTATTTTATCATGAATTCCTTTGGTAAACTTCCTTGGTAGCCATAAGAAAGAAGCACAGGTCAAGCATATTCCTATATAAGCATCTCTCTTTAAGAAATATTTCCAGCAAGTGTAAGTTTCTAACTACCTACCATGACCATCCGAATATCCTGACATAAATGCAGAACATCTGCAGCCCAACAGACAAGACACTAAATAACCAGACGGTGGAATCTGGTTAAAAATGGCACAATTATAATATCCACGGGCATCCATGGATAAAACCCCACAGGAGAGATTTGGGGGGCCAGTTATTTTGGAATGGAGGCGGGGGCACATTTGTTTTCTACATCCGTTTATTAAAGGGATAGTGCTTCTTTCTATTAATTCTGCGTTTTGGGATACTTAGCATATTTTCAATAATTTTAACGGATATTGGCCGATGATATCAGTGAATATTCATGTATATTCATCAAATACATAAGGACAACAAAGAAACCTAAGCAAATATGGTATGGGGCATCAGTAAGGATGGGTTTATGTCAGCAAATGTCCTATATGACCTTATAGATGACCGAGGTCGAAGCACGTTATGGCACATTTGAAAATTGTGTGCTAGTTCAGTTATTTCCATAAGCAATTGGAAAACAGACTAATGGAAGGACGTGATTTGTTCAATTAGAAAAACTGAGGGACTTGATTGAGAAAAAGATTTACTGAGAGACAAAAATTGCACCTACCTAGGTCATAATAGAAGACAAAAAATGCAATTGACTCCAAATCTTATGTAACGTGCTTTATACTCTAAAAATCTAAAATGTGATGTTTATCCGCAGACATGCATGTTATACATATATCTCACAAACTTATCTATTACCATTCACATTAGAAACAACAAAAGCAACCAAAATTTATTTTCAGTGTTTTGTAAAATCTTTCTTCTCCCATTGCAAACCAGACAAAAAAACACTAATTTTTCTTTCGTCCCCTACCCTCCTTGGACCAAACAAGTATATATATATATATATGACAGAAAATGAAAACAGAGAATGATAATGCAAAGTAAACGGAACCTTAGGGTCGGTTTACTTTGTTTTCACTTTTGTGTTTTCATTTTCTATATGTTTAGTTCGAAGAATGGGAGGGGAAGAATTGAAAAATGGTGTATTTGTGTTTAGTTTGCAAGGGGAGATGAAGAGGTTTTAGAAAACAGTGAAAATAAATTATAGTTGTTTTGGTTGTTTTCAAAGTTTACTATACACATTTCTAAAAACAGAAAACAAAATGAGAGTAAGGTAAAAGTTTTGTAAAGCAATTAATCATAAAAATAGAGAATGAAAACAGAAAATGAAAATGCAAAGTAAACAGGCCCTTAGCTACGGACAAATACACACCTGAAATGGGAGAATGAGAGAAGATGGGTCGCTGCAATCTTGTCGAGCACTGCAGGGGACTCCAGCATCACAGCATATAAGGCATTGGTCAGTAACATGTTCCAGGATTTTCCTTGACAAAGTCTCCACCATCACAGGAAGTGCTGCATAAGAGTTGCTATACATCAGAAAAACTAGATATAGGGAATGCAAAATAAAAGCTTCAAAATTCACCATTGATTGGTTCCAAAATGCTTAATCAATAGTGCAGTTCTATGTTCACATGAAACAAAAAGAGAATTGAAACATACAAGGGAGTAAGCACATTGTATGATATGATCAATATGAAGATATTTGATGGAGCAAGAAACAAAAGAATGTGGTTGCCAATAATTATCATAAGTAGAAAATAACTTTCTAGGATTAGAACTTGACTCACCAAACTCAGTTTCCCTTTTTCCTAGAAAGATATACCTCCAATCAATGAAAATAATGTCTTCCTATTATTATTATAATTATTATCATTATTAGTATTATAAAATAAGTTTTCTTAAGTAGCATTTATTTTGCAACTCCATCTCTTTCATCAGATTTGAAACTTTTGACTTCAATTTTGTTCAAACAACATAACATCTATATCCAGCCTGGAGTTGGTGTTTGTGTGACTGGGCAAGGTAGAAACACAGTTTTGAAATTAGGTTGGGGAATAAGTTTTATATAATTTTTTTTTGTTTTTATATTTATGAAATAAAAATAAATGTGTAAGATTATAAAAAAAAGATTATATTTTTTTTTTAAATAAATAACGAACAAGTAGGATTATGAAGATATCAAGGATTTGGATTTGGCCACTTCACTATTCCATTAGTTAATTAATGGAAGTTGGATGTATGGATCTATTCGACCAAAAGTTATAGCTTCGAGATTGATTGGGAAGGTTTAGACTTTAGAAGCTTATGGCAGTAATTTGCAAAAGGTTCAAAGCTTAAGAGTGGTATATATATATATATTGCTAACGTGAATATAAATATATTGAATATAATCAAACTTGTAATTGTATAATAGCAAGCAAAATTATATGTTTGTACTCAATATTGTGTGTATAACATTTTAAATATGGTTGCCTAAATATTATTATTAATAAAACTAAATTGAATCTATCATGTCTATCTTGATTATAAACATATCTTACAACTATTAATTAAAATAAATTGTAAATACTATCTATAAGATAGGTTTAATTATCTAAACAATGAATACAACCCCCGCATATCATACAGGTTTTCTAACTAGTCGATTAATAAGGCCAACCCATCAAAGCAGAAGGAAAGGAAGAAATCTGACTGGCCAGGAAGTAAATTTTGGTGTTAGGAGCAAGTAATGCATGTTAGTGTCTGTGCGTGCATCAAAACCAGGCATTAGATGTTATTACATCAAACCTATGTTTCTTTGTCAAAACAATAGAATGTAAGGAGAAATTAATGACAATGAATTTCCATTTAAGGCAGAGATAGAATAAGTGGGAACTAGAAGCTAACCAGCAAAGACTCCTTTGGAAAGATCAATCAAATCTCTAAGAGCAAAAAAATCATTGCTATCAAGAAGATATCTACGGTTTCCAAGTCCTCTATTGATAGATCTCCTGAATGGGCAGCGAACATATGGAAGCATTGTTGCTAGCTTTTTTCTGACACTCATAACATGAAGAATGGCCGGGACCTTTGACAAAAGGAAGGGATTAACAGCAGTGACACAAAGCATGGGCTGCAGGAGAAATTTCATTGATGAAAATGTGAAGTGAAGGATAAGAATAGATTCAAAATATAAGGTTCATAGAAGCTCCTAGTCAATAGAAAATTTTGACTCAAACATACATCTTAAAGATCATAAGCCTGAAACTATGTTATTAACGGCAAATGATAGTTTTAGACTTACCTGTTCATGTATAGAATCCAGATAAGACTTTGCAAGCTGAGAAACAGGATAATGAGTAAAATCCCAATGATGTAATACCCTTGCCGGTAAAACTGCAGTCTCATTAGTATGGCAAGAAGAGCAGAACAACTGACCAGTGTATTCACAAAGTCGAGGCTTCCCCCAACTAAATGTCGTTACCAAATCCCAAATTAAAGTTTTCCCATCGTCGAAATGTTTACGGCATCCAGCACAGGTGTAATGTTGTGCTTCTAATAACTGTTTCATAGATTTGTTTGGTGGTATTTCAACTATAAGTGAGATGGTCTTCCCTAAAGTAGAAAAATTTCGAATGTTTTCCCCTTTGGTGAAAGAAGACTGAGACAATGGTGCATTTGAAGCAGGTGAAATAGGATATGAATCTTGAGGTGACAAAAACCAAATTAACGCACTAGGAGGACTTGAAAAGAACCTTGTACGGATAATAGACTGTAAAGACTCTTGAATGAGAACACTTCTTTTCACAATAATATCAGGAGATACACTTCCAAATATTTTGGATTCCTTTTCAACGGAAGACCAGGGCAAAGGTAAAATCCAGTCTTGCTCATTGAATAAGGCTTTCATGCAACGATAGAGAGCGAGAAAATCACGATATCGCCTCTCGACCTCCCACTGATCTTTGCCACTCCACACTTTTATCTTATACACAGTGTATTCCTTCACCCCTACCAATCTTTCACTAAAAGAAACATCCCCTTTCTTTTGCCTTGCACCGACCACTTCAATCCTATCTATTCTTCTTGGGGGCTGAGTTTGCAGGTAAGCATCATCTGTACTAGAAGTAGAAGCAGTCAACCCACCATCTCGTAGAGGCATAGACAGCTGTGGTCCAAGCATGTTAATGGCATGCCTACCCCCAGGAGAATCCATAGAGTCCAGTAAAATTTCTTCCATTTCCTGAACAACCTCGTCATAGAATTCATTTAGCTCAAAGTCCTCTGTCTGCAATATTCAGTGAAACGTTCAACACAATATAGGTAGGATGATTAAGACCATAACATCAATTTAAGTATAATGCAGCCCAAAATTAGATGCTTCAAATCATAAGTCTGAGGCAGCATTTCTCACCATCTTTTTCTACGGGGCAGGAACAAAAACAGCCTTTCTCAATGGTAAAAATAAGAAAATGAGAAGGCTAATTGAGTCATTAATCTAATCGTCTAAAATCCAAGAAAAAAAAAATTGATAACTTATATTCCAGGCTCTAGTTTCAATTTAATATTTCATATTGAATTGAATTTGTTAAAGAATATATAATCTCAATACTCAGACAAAATAGTCTTCCCAGAGATTAGGCATACTTTGTCAATATCAAGTTAGAAATGCCATGTAAAATTCAACTGTTTACACAATGTGGTAAATCACGGACTGCATCACTTAATGCGGTCAAAGCATCTCAGTTGCAGCGGCTACCACAACTGCGTCAAACCGCAATTGCAGCCCGCGTCGGTCCACAAGAGCCATAACTGCAACCTGACCATAACTGCAAATTAAAGCCTTGCACTCACAAATGAATTAAAAAATATATATATATTGAAGTTGCAAAAATAATAATTTTATATAGTAGAAAATGATAACTGGAAAGACAATGTGACACATTGCTCACCTTAGATATCACATGGCCATTTTCTAAGAGATTTGTTGAAGTGGAAGAGCTCTCTAACGTTTTCCTCATTCCACTATTGGAAGGAGGCACAATTTGTTCAAGGTTCTCATCTGATTGTGCAGTTGCATTCCCCTTATGGATGGATGGATTGGATGAATTTTGATCAACTCTGCTATTGCGAAAGTGAACAAAGTTGAAGTTAAAATTATCCAGCTCAGGGTTATCAAGTTGAGCATCGCCAATGATAAAAGCTCCATCACCGTTGACATGAGGAGGAGCTTCTTCTGCCAGCTGAACCAAATCCGTTTCAGAGACCTTGGAGATAGAAGAAGCTTCAGGGCCACTATCCACTTCATCATCACGTTTAACTTGACAACAAACAGCAGGAATGTCCCCGTCTCTAACTCGAACCTCTTTTACAGCTTCTCCATCACAAATATCCTTTGTTTCTTCAACTTCTTCATTGACTGTGACCATTTCCTTTTCATCGTTCCCTCCCTCTTTTTGGCCCAAACTCAAGGAACTTGCAGAACTAGAATTTACAATATTCTCTTCAACTCGATAATATTTTTCTTGTTGATTGCTAAATAGATCATTCGTAACAGAATTTTCACCACTTTGCAGCAAAAAATCATCCAAGTCTTGCGAACCAAAGGCCACAGAAGAGTTCATAAACAAGGGATTCTCGTTTCGCTCTTCCAGTTCAGCATGATGATAGCGTATACTCCTCGATAAAAACTTTTCATTTCCACTATCACCATCACTGCCATAGTTATACATAGAATCCTCACCCTCCGACAAGCCCCCTCTTTCTTCTTCTTCTCTCTCCATCTCTCTTTCCCCAATTTCCAATTCTAAACCATCAATTCCACTTTCTGCAACCCTAACCTCGCGATTATCGTTCTCATTAGACACTTCAGTGCGATTAAACGCGACCAACTCGGAGGAATCCAGCGCAGTCATGGTAAATTCATCACTGCAATCACCGTAAAACTCCAATCCACTGGAACCGTACCTGAAATTCCGCTTTTCCGAAGCGTTATTAGCGTCGTCGAAAGCCTTTGCAGAACTGAAATCCAAATCAGAGAAATCGTGGAAGGGAGTGATGGCACTGTACACGCTCATGCTGGTGCTCGGTGTTCCCATCACAGAGTTGGCGCTGCAGTACCGTTCGAACTCGGAGTCGCCGTCGCAGGAAGAGTGGAGCGAGGCACCGCCCGATTGCCGAACCCGTAACGGAGGGAACGAATCCAACGGATCCGGTGACCCCATTTCGCCTCGCCCGTTCATTATTTCAAACTCGACGGAAGAAAAAATGAAAAATGTTAGGTTAAGAGAGAATCTGATCGAAGCAAAACGAAGAATGGAAACTCTGACTGGTTGTTGCTATGGAAGATTCTCGAAGTCGAAGGAACCACAGAACTCGATCGAGAAGAACAGAGCAGAGTAGTGCCTGATACACAACGGAAGACGACGATGCAGGAAAAATAATAATAATGAAAATCAGCTATTTGATTTCTTGGTCATAAAAATACATAATGCATAAAAATACATAAAGAAAAAAGCGAGAAGAGATGAACACAGATTTTCAAAGCTACCGGTATAAAAAGATAAAAAAAAAATGCGTACTATCTTTTTTTTTTTGTGAAGTGTCGATCTTTTACCAATTTTAAATAAATTAAGATTATTATTACAGAAGCTGTATACCAATATTTATAATAATGTCAAGAAAAATCATTTTATTTTATATTTTTTAATATTCAACTGAGTATCATTTTTTTTATATTAAAAAAGTATAGGTGAAATTTGTTATACAGTATATACCAAAAAAACAGAAATTTGCTATACAGTAGAACATTTATCGCAAGATTCGCTACTGTTCAATTTACCTACCAATCAACGGTGGATGGGATTAGCACCATTCCTATTGAGAGTGACACCATCATTTTTAATATATAAATTTATGATTCTTACGTATAAAAGAATAGTATCACTCTTAATAGAGATGGTATTAATCCCATCCTCCTCAATCAACCCTGTAGCAGTAGTATATATGCCTGAAAATTCAGCAACAGATAGAGATGGCAGTTTTTTTTTTTTTCGAAAAAAAAAAGGAGTTTTGAACATTTGACCAACCTAATTGTATTTTTCTCTCCTTTTATATTATCTAAGATGTAAGAAGTTTTTTTTAATGAAAGGGTAGGGCAATCACAGGAATCCAAGGAACAAACAAAACTAACATCTCTAAACCATGGAAGCAGCACTGTCCAAACATAAACTAATAAAAACAAATAAAGGAACAAAGTTAAATATCCTAACATTACTATTAACGTATAACTAATTCAAATTATATATGTTTGTTTTTTAAGAGTTACGAGGTTGAGTCTGTTAGAGATATATACTCCTTCCTTCCGTTTCTTTTTAAATGTCTTTTAAAATTAAAATACATAAATTAAAATATTTATTTAATGGTTTTGTAACTATTAAAATTATGAGATACTCATATTGTACCATTGTTGGAACTCTTCAATTATTAATTATCTACTACTTAATATATGTATAAAATAATAAATGAGAAATGGTATAATAGGAAAACAAGCTATAAATATTTTTTTTAATTCTTAAAGAGACAGGTAAAAAGAAACAATTTTTTTTAAAACGGAGACAGATAAAAAGAAACGAAGAGAGTAGTTAGTAGTATTTTATCCCTTCCCTTCATGTATATAGACACTAATTGTGCTCCTTTTGTAATCACTTTTATATTACATCAATAATATCATTTTTATATTTTTCCCATCAATTAATTTCTCTCACCTTTAGATCTTAAACTCTGTTATGGTATCAGAGAAATATCATCCTCGTAGAGGGTTTCTCTCCCGCTGCTTAATGAGAGAGAAAATCTCACTCTCTCTCCCAAAATCCCTTTCTTCTCTCACGTCCCTTTCTCTCTTTCCCTTCATTTTCCCAATTGTTTTTCTTTCTTTTCTTGAGCACTCCCACAACCTTTACAATCCCTTCTCCATCTTTTTTTTTTCTTTCTTTTGTTGATTCTTGTTAGGGAAACCCAAAATTATTGAAGCCTCTTTTTTGCCATTTTCTTCCGGTAACAAGCTTTCAACATATCACAGTGTGTTCGCCTCCGCCACGCATCAACGACGATGGCAACCTCTTCATCTCCGTCGTGATTCTCGTTCTCGTCCATGCCAACGGTCATCGTCGCCATCATCAAAGATGGGTGTTTTATTTCAAGAACGGAGAGTTGCACTGTCTCTGCCCTTCAAGAAGCTGTTTCTTGTTCATTTATTTTCTCGCTGCTTCAATCTGGTGTCGTCGTCGTGCTTAGTTGCTGGAGAAATCAATCATCCGCCATAAACCATGTTCATCGTCGGCGTTCTCTTTTGTTACTGTAAGTAAGATCAAACTTTCTTGCGATTCTCGTTTAAGGTCTCATTGTCATTGGTGAAGAACATTAGCTTCGGATCAGAACACGTTGTCACCTTCAATTTCATTTGTTTTTGGTGAGTTTTAATAGGGATTTTTCTTCCAACGCAACTGTGTTGCAATCTGTTGGAAAAATTTTCATTCTATCGCCAGTTTTTTCTGCCATTCTTACGATGATCCTGAAATTTTTTGGGGTTCTTGGCTCAAGCTTGTTGGAATATTGTATCTTTTGCTGCTCACAAGGTGTTCGTGAAAATGCCCATTTAGCTACTACCTTAAACTTCTCCGCTATTCTCTGCCACCTTTGTCGGTCTTTCTTTCTCTCAATATCTAGATGCATCACAGTGTGTTTGTTTGAAGAGTTTGTGTTCTGACTTCTAGGAGCAATTGGGAACTCACAGTCCTTTTTGATCTCGGCCTATGCTTCGTTTCTTCATCTGTTCTGGTTTCTGGAATTGGTAATTCATAGTTGCTCTCAAGCTGTTTGAGACAAGTGCTCTGTGAAGAGTGTTATGTTTTTTTCCTTTCTCTGATGATGCTGATGAATGTTGATAAAATTCTAATATCCTAATTTGGATTTTCCTAGCTGGACCAACAATTTTGATATGCCCAGCAATGGTTTATTGTTCAACACATGCACATGATGGGTTGCTTCTACGTCATGTTATTCACTTTGGGGTCTCCATACCCATTTCTTTAGGGATCATACCCACTCTTATCGGGATCTATACCCACTCCTATCAGAATCTGTACCCGTTCACAAAGGGACCATACCCATTTCTTTTGGGATCTATACCCATTCTTCCCGGGTCTCCACACCCATCTCATTTCGGGATCTAACCCATTCTTCTCGGGTCTCTATACACATTGTTTACATTCTCTTTGAAGATTTCTCCTACGTTGCTACTATATGGTTACAAGTTGAAGATTTTAGGCTACTGCCTAAGTGTTTGTCATGAGTTTTGTATGATTATATACAATTGCATCTGGCAATTTTTCATTGTATTTTCTTTGCTTTGTATGGCTTATCCCAAGCTGTAAGTGTTAGTAACACTTTCAGCTTGTGGGGATATTATAGATATATAGTTAGTAGTATTTCACTCCTTCCCTTCAGGTATATAAACACTAGTTGTACTCCTTTTGTAATCACTTTTACATTACATCAATAATACTATTTTTATATTTTCCCTTTCAATTAGTTTCTCTCATCTTTAGATCTTAAACTCTGTTAGAGTCCTAGTGAATAAAAAAATTATTGGGATAGTTAGTCTCACCATGATATAAATATTTTAAGCTTAAGTATTCAACATTGGTATAGTGGTTTGAGAGTGAAATTTTGAATAACAGTTCTTCAGTTCAGTTCAGCTCGAATAAAATTATCTTTCGTAGAAGATACAAACAATTAAGCCACCAAAAAACCCTTTAACTACTAATAAAGTTAGGGATAATTACATCAATTTTACTTTATATTTACATTTATTTTTTTTGGATGAACCAAAGAATAACATTGATTAAAATACAAGATGTACCTAAACAAATAAAACAATATAACCTAGTTCAAAATTCTCACAAAGCACGGAAACGCACAAGGAAAACAAAGTTAAAACAATTACATATTAATACCATGACATATGTCCTAGAATATGTTTGGTGGAACATGTCGCCCAATCAGAATCACTATAGCCTTTGAGGTGAAGATGTGAGATGCTCAGATAAAAGAGTCCTTGTTTGGGACTCATCTTCAGATATCTCAATACTCTTATAGCTCCTTGGAAGTGCTTAATGCAAGGTTGCTTGATTTGTTGGCTGAGTTGTTGGACGACATATTGGATGTCAGGATGCATATTCGTCAAGTAGAGCAATTGACCAATCAATTTATGATAGCTTGTTACATCATCATAAAATGAGTCTAAATATGCAACTTTCAATGCATCTTTAACAATGGGAGTGTCTGCAGGTTTTCCTGCAAGAAGTCCAAATTGATCTAATAAGTTCAATGTGTATTTTCACTATAAAATGGAAATGTCGCGAGCAGAACAAGAAATTTCCAATCCAAGAAAACAACACAATAGGTCAAGATATTTAATTTTAAATTTAGCATGTAATAAACATTTAACAGAATCAATTTCAATAGTATTATCACCAACCGATATCAAGTCATCAACATACACAAGTATAGCAATGGTTTTATTATTGTGATGTTTGAAAAAGAGCAAGTGGTCATGGTGAGAATGAGTGTAACCAATGGAAATTAAAAAAATGAGACAATTTATAATAGCACATGCAGCTAGATTGTCTAAGACTATACAAGGATTTATTCAATTTAGTATGTGCATGTATACATCTTCATATAAGCCACCATGTAAAAATGCATTGTTTATGTCAAGTTGATGTGAGTTCCATTGTTTTACAACGAAAACGGCAAGTAACAGACGAGTAGTTGACATTTTAGCAACCGGAGCAAAATTGTCAAAGAAATCGATACCTTCTATTTTCTTGTGTCTTTGGCCACAAGTCTGGCTTTATACCTTTCGATAATACCATCAGATTTATATTTTATTTAGTAGACCCATTTAGAGCCTATTGCTTTCTTGGTAATTAGTTATAGTCCAAGTGTTATTTTCAGCAAGAGCACATGATTCTTTATTCATTGCATCAATTCAATCATCATATTGAGAAGCAACATTATAAGATTTTGGTTCATCATGCAAGGTAACTCCTAATGCATAAACAACATAATTCTTAGACAAATTTACTAAAATTGATCTAGGAAGAGAGAAGATACCTTATGCTGAATTAGTTCTAGAGTCTTACCGTGTAGAAGCTCACAGTGATAATTTGCCAAGTGACTTGATGGATAGGATATGCGAGTTGACTTACGTAATTGATGCTGCTAATTTGTTGTGTTAGGAATGTCGATATCAGTATCTGGTTCTGGAATATCAGTGTTGGGAGGAGAATCTACAATATTAGTCATTATATTTTGGGACATTTCAGCCACCACAGGGGTATGCTAAGTTATTGTTGGAACTTTTTGTTCCTTGAGTAAAGGGTCAAAAAATATATTGGGTAAGTATTATATTCATCGGGAGAAGTTATGTTTACATCAGATACAACATTGCTTTGTTGAATTGATTTTAAAAGGAAAATGAGTTTCATAAAAAATAACATTTCTAGAAACACTAATAGTCCTAGTTTGTAAATCCAAAATGATGAATCCTTTTGTACCAATTTTAAAACTGAGGAAAACACATTTCGAAGCTCTTGAATCAGGTTTTAATCTGTTGTTACTTATTAGACAACGTATTAGCAAAACAGAGGCTTTCAAAGACTTTTAGATTGAGAAAACTAAGAGGAGTTTGAAAAAGGATTTGGAAAGGACTTTGCTCTCTTAAAGCGGGGATGGTAAATAATTGATTGGAAGCAGCGACAGAGAGAGAAGACGAAGATGAACAGTAACAACATCTAACACCGTTACTAATGATGTTAAGCGAAATTTGCGAAATTAACGGAAAGGACTAACTTGTTAGACGGAGAATAGTTAGAGGACGAAAATAAAACTTTTATTAGTTAAATTACTAATTTGGCCTTTTAATTATTGTTTTTCTTTTGGGAGTTTTATGGGTGCAGAACTTGACTGAGAATTGATGCGATTATCGCTGTTTAGGCGAGATCTGTAACTGATTATTTACATTAATCCCATTTTGCTTTAAACAATCCATTTTTCTTCATCTATTCTCAGGACTACAACTTCTTCCATCATCTCCAGATCTATGATTTTGTTTCTTTGGATATACTCTTTAATTTTATACTTGTATTTTTTTCATAGTATTTTGTTTTATTTCAATTTTGAATTTGTTTCTGTTCATTTTAGCAGATCTGAGTTGCTGTTTATTTTCGCAGATCTGAATTTCTATTTATTATCGCAGATCTGAATTTCTGTTTATTTTCGCACATTTGGGTTTCTTTTTATTAGTTTTTTTAACATCAAATATAATTTTTGCGTGAAGACAATGTCAATTTGGTGTTGATCGAAGAAATGTATGGCCATAGTATGCCGAACGGCTGAAGAAGGTGAACAAGTTAGAACCATGCCTGAAAAATACTCATTTTGGGGGGAAAAACAAAAATCAGCCGACACCAATAAATTAATGACCAGATTGAAAAATGAAGGAAAGTGGAAGACATCTGGATTCCTTGTCTGAGGGAAGGGGATATATGTTTTATATAAAATATTAAATTAAATATAAATAAAATACTGAGGACTATTTAGCAATTATAATAATTGGGTGTTGCTAGTTTCATTTAATAGAAGAGTAATTTTAGGCCATTACTATGCGCACCACACATTTATCTTTGCGCAACACTCGCTCAAACATTATTGTCCGTTTTGTAACTTAAAATTTTTATAAGTAACATTTCGGATGATAATGTTCATTCTGGTTGTTACATTTTAAATGATAATGTCCGTTTCACTGTCTATCTTTTGTCCTTATATTTGCACAAACATTATCATCCGTTTATCTGCTTCGCGTTTTGCCTATTTGAGTACGGATGTTACTGTTTGTTTTGTTATGTTTTGTGTTTAATTTCTTTCAAATCCACTATGTTTAAGACACTATATGTTCTACAAATACAAGTAAAACAACACAAATTTTGAAAAAATTGATGAAATGTATTTATGTTTGAAAAAAGTGAGTTTTTGAGAAAATGATGAAGAGTGGTGAGATAAAAATGGAGATAAGTTACTATTTGGGATTTTAGATATTTAACGGACAAAACGGATGTTAACATCCGTACTTGTTCGGATGTTAATGTTTGTCTCATTTCGGACACTATTGTCTGTTTTTCTTATAACTCCAAAAATAAAAAACCCTTCGCACGAACATTATTGTCCGAGCGAAGGGCAAAAATGGAAAAAAAAATAAGACTGTGTGGTGCACCATGAAACAAAGGAGGTGCTCGAAATTTTATTACCTGCAACAAGAAGTTATTTTTAAAAAAAAGTTGATACGCAAAACTTGTCTTATGCACGGTAAATGGTATAACCTTTGAAGAATGATATGAGTCTCTTTTATAGACTTATTCTCTTTTTTTAGAAAAAACAGTTTAAGAAAATGAATAAAAATATTAATTTAATCCTTAAAATTATGAAGAAAAAAAAAAAAGACAGATAACTCATACTTTTTTCCTCCTAATTCTGTCAAACCTCTTCCTTAATAAACTGCTTCATGTACCTTCTGTATGTAAACATCTTCTAAGTGTGTAACAATTCGGGCGTGATAACAATGTATACTTTGAATTTTATGCTGATAGATATTGTGTTAAATGCCATGAAACTAACCAACATATTATGAAAGGAAAACTCAGATAATGACTATATGTCTGATAACATTTCAATTCCTGCAACTTCATGTAGTGTGTTTGGATTGGCGTCAGATCACGTCAAATCACGTCAAGATAGATAAATCAATGGTTGATATAAATTTGGCACATAAGCCGAGGCGAATCCAATGAACGCAACAAAAAGTAGCGTTGAAGTAGATCCACGTTAACGTGAATCCACTTCTATCCAAACAGGCATGTAACTCATGTAATTCTGTTTCAATTCAATCAAAAGATAGTACCAGTTCTCTGCAATGTAATAAATCTGATGTCTATAGGGTTTGGCGTGCTAGATTAGGACATGCAAACTTCAAAGTTGTACAAAATGTGTTAAATAAATGGCATGTTTCTGTTTCGAAAGATAGCACTTTCTCTGTTAAGCATGTTGTTTTTGGAAATCCCATAAGCAACCTTTCCCACTAATTGATCTTGCATTAAAAAAAGATTAACTCCAATGAGTAAAACAAAATCTTGAGCTTCAGAATCTTTCTGGTTTACTAAGCATAAATACCAGAGAACACATCATCATTCAATTTGCAAATATGGGATGAACAACCTTACAATAGTTTCCCCTACTATATGAAGACGAGCTGTTTCAGATTGCTTTATTAACATCACTCCTTGACCATGAAATATAACATCAAATATCAAGGTTTATTAAAAAACTAATTTTTTTTTTAAAAAAAAAAAACTTTTTCTGCTCCACCTTTTATTACTTTTGAACATAAACAACTTTCTAATTTATGATCCATCTTTCCTATTCTAAAATCTTATTACATACACAACACTGAAGGATAAATAATGTTACAACTGATATTAAATTACATATTTTTGTACATCTCTTCAGTAATACCTGTATATGGCATGAGGCCTTTCCAGGATCCTCCCTGTATAGATCCACTAATCAAGTTTACAACAACCAAACCGAAGTCACCTTAAATGATTCAGGCAGATTCGTCTTTTATTTTCTGCAATAACAAGAGAGGCAAGAGAACATTAACAACATGTGATTGCAATTTTAGCTTTTAGTAGATGCAGGATCCATTTTCTCTCACATTTGATATATCTTTCCACAAGCTAAGAGTCTTGAGAGCCTTTCCCGTCTGTTGTGTTTCACGTGCCATTGACACCCCTTCGGCTAGGTTCCTTACATGGCCAGTGACCAAGAGAGCTGCTGCTGCATTTAGAATCTAGCAAATTTTTTGTATTGAAAGAATCAAAATGTATGTCAAAGAGACGTGCTTATATGCAGGACTTATTATGATTTTTAGTATTACATTGAGAAAATTTGAAACAGAAAGAACAACAGAGAATGTGCCTCTAATTGGATTTCAGTGAAATAGGAATCTAAAGCAGCAAGAGGATTTTTACTTTATGGGGTATGGAAGCGAAGAGACACTAACTGTTGTCTGTTGCTCATAATTCATCAACAGGACAATTTTCATCCGGTTGAGATGCAGAATATTCTATGCAGGAACAAATTAGTTTTGGTAAAAGAATAATAAAAGAAAGAAGGCTATCAAGGTAGGATATTGAGTATTGACATAATTTCATGGTATAGTTCCTTCTCAAAACCAAGTAGACACACAGGTTTCATCTAATTATGAAGTAAATGCAGAGCCATAAGACCACAACAAAATGAGGAGGTTAGAATCTAAATAATTTGCAACGCAACCGATCAAAACAAGATAGAAGGGAACCAATTTCATCTTCAAAATTTCATTAAGTCATAACTGAAGTTGCATTGGAAGCATCGTTATATTTTTCATTCTATGGTCAGCACCTTCGCACAACTTGCACAGAGGGATCATTCTCTCTGCAACTTAAAAGGAACAAAAAAAGAACAAAAGGTACTCACAAAAGCATCAGCAATAGGCCCTTTCTCTCCACCTAGAACACGCTTTAAAGCCCCTGCATTGTATTCTGGACCGCCACCTTTTAAGCTTTCAAGAGTACACCGAGGAATGCCATAGTCCACTGTTCCAATAAACAATCTGATGTAAAGAGTGCATTCAAGTACGCATAGCCAAGAAATGATCCATTGTATCACTCAATTAGCAGCATGTGAGTATGAATTTACTTCATAAAAAAGGAAAGCAGGTAAAAAACATTAAAAATATCATCTGCTTACAGGGATCAAATGAGAACTTATCAATCCTTTCAGGAGTAACATCAAGCACTAGACCAGGTCCTGCATGTGATGACGACAATAGATAAGAAAGTACCACTTAAATCAGACCCAGATGCGTAATTCTTTCAAATACTCCCTCCGTTTCATATTATAAGATCCTATTTAGACAATTGCGGTTCTTAAGAAAACATCAATTAATATCTTGGGTTTTAAAAAATTAGTACAATTTCTCATATTTGCCCCTATTTAAAGTAGAAGCATTTAATTATTGCATTTGTTTAAATCTTGGAAATAAAAAAAGTTTGGTCATTTATGAAGGGCAAACAAGAAAAAATCTAATTAATTATCCTAAAAATTTGTAGAGGACCTTATAAAATGAAACACTCACCTTGTCTGAAAAGGGTCTTATATTGTGAAACAGAGGGAGTAAAAAATTTCCAACAAAGCAAGAGATCTTACCAAGAGGACTCATTTCATCCAATCCTTCAGAATGGACTACTAAAGCTCTTTTCATGCCGAATCTGTGAAGTGCTTTAGCCATTTTGTAGACCTATTCCGAAGTTCAAAGAGAATAGCTTATTAAGATGACACAGATAGAGAAAAACAGCGAGAATTTGATACTCAATTCTTCACAGTCTATCTTTTCAATTGTTTTTCTAATGAAAAGATACAAAGAAAGTAAGAAACAAAAGCAAATGCTCATGTAATAAGTGTATCAAAAAAGCTGTATCATCCAAAAAGTTTATGCATCAGCTGTATCATCCAAAAAGTTTATGCATCAAATACAATTCACCAATAAAACATGTCACATTCAGTTTGTTGCTACAGTTCTTCCGAAAAAGAAAATAAAGGAAGAAAAAAGAGGATGACTTTAGGCAATTTAAAAGTTTTAACTCCAGCAGGAACACTCAAAATATGGATGCAACATTCAAAAGATAGATCATAGAGAACCTACTCATACTTGTGCATGTAATATACATTTCTGTTGAAAGATACAAATCCAAAGGTTGTGAAGAAAGAAACAAAGAAGAGTCAGAACTTCGAACCTGGAGCTAAGTTGCTTCAGACATCAATATTTACCGAATAAAACGAAAATATATGACTATTTAACAGGTTGATACTAGAGAAAAATGTTGAACTTGTTTAGATTTCAATGTAAACCAATTACTTTCAAAATCGCTGCTTTCACAACTCAATCTTCGTGCTGCAAATGTTATGAGCAGAGAATTTTAATCTTTTCCCTACCTAGTTTTAGTATTCTATCCTTAACTCAAAAATTTTGGTTTTGAAAAACGGGCCAAGATGATACCGCACATAAACGATATACAGTAATAGGAAATTTGTTTCCAGTAAGATTATTTGAATATATTACAGATCAATTATCTGCAATGAAACTTACCAAGTCTTCTGTATATACTCCAACAACTGCATAAGGTGCCTGTGCCGGATTTAACATGGGACCCAATATATTGAATACAGTTTTAATTTTTAGCTTCTTTCTTACAGGCCTGACAATCTTCATTGCTGGGTGATACCTTGTTGACATCATAAACCCAATTCCTGCTTCATTCACACACTTTTTTACCCCCTGATTTGCAAAAACATAAAATTAAAGTATTGGATGCATTGATCAATAACAACTTCTGCTAGACAAACTATATTAATTGAACAGAGACACATATACACAAGCACAGTTTTGAACTTAACACCACAAAACAGTATTAGACAATTGCATTTCATTTGATCATGATATCAGCCCCATTACCAAATCTCACAATGCTAACATATGCAGTGTGACCTTCCACAATCCACACATAACAAAAAGAGCCAGTAACAGAGACAATTCCATTCTCAATTCAATTTGCAATTTTACTAACCTGAGGGCCCAAGTCAATAGATACTCCCATGGCTTCCAACACATCAGCACTTCCACAAGCAGAAGAACTCGATCGGCTTCCTTGCTGCAACAATGAAATAACCAATCGACACATCAGCACAAAGCCCACTTCAATAAAATCATACACGATACATTCATAACACTCAGGCAAATCAATAACACGCTCAAATTTAACCGCAATTGCAATCACATTTCATTTAAAACCATGAATACATTGTTGGCTGCAATGCAGACACATGACACACCTTGGCAACTTTGACACCGCAAGCAGCAGCGAGAATCGAAGCTCCGGTAGAAATGTTGACAGTGTTGGCACCGTCTCCTCCGGTTCCAACGATGTCAACCACATCACCCAAATCCTCAACCTTCAAAGCATGTTTGATCATAGCCCTTGCCAACCCTACAACCTATATAGCAAAAAAATAAACCAAAAAAAAAAAGAAAAACCTCCAATTATCACCGTCCTCAATTTTACAACTTCCAAATTTAAACTAACAGTGTCATTACTTCTTCGAATGTTTCCCCTTTGGCTCTCAGAAGCACAAGAACGGCGCTAATTAAAGCCTCATTGGCTTCGTTCAACAACAAGTCAATACATGCTTCCGCTTCCGCTTCCGATAAATCAATCCCATTGATCAACGATTCAATCAGCTGCAATCACGCGCATTTTAACTTCCAATCAATAAAACTAGCAAACAACTAAAACAACTTTTTATATATAGAAAAAAAATGACGAATTAACCTGGCTGACAGATTCAACGGACGTGGCTACATTCGGCGAAACGACGACGTTTGCAGCGGCAATGGCGGTGTTCTTCCGCGTCAAGGACGCAATCGGAGGATGAAACGAACGGAACCGGAGGTTGAAATTGGGAGAAGAAAGAGAGCGAGCGAAGGAAGAAGGGGAAGAGAGTGTGAGCGACAGAGCTTGAGCCATTTTTTCTTTTGTTTGTGAGAGGGAACGGCGACGGTCAACGCCGTTACGGCGGTGTTAATGGAAGTAGGTAAAGAGTAGATTTCTAGAATCCAGGGCGAAGAAGATCATAATTTTTCAGAAGGATTTCGTGAATGGATGGAATTTATTTATTCTGGTGATCAGTTACTTGATTTGTAGACTCGTTGTGTCTTGTGTCCTCTAAAAATAGCACGTTTTATGGCAGTAAGTGGTAAAATCGTAATTTACGCTTGGGACCATTTTTCCGCGTATTCACAGATAGAGAGTATCACTAATTTATCACCGTCAATTTTCTCTGTTAGCTGTCCCCTAACAGTCTTGTTTAATTTTTTTACAACAAAAAAAAAACAGAAGGTTATTTTTGGGTAGAACGGAAAACTAAAAAAAATATAGAAGGCTAAAACTGAAGTGGTAAATAAATGTGTGGGATTTTTAAGTTTTTTTATTGGTGATTGACCTAAAATCAGGGACCCGTTGCTTTTTGTTGTCAAACAGTAACGTCCATTGTATCGACGGTTAGCATAAGGTGGTCCACAGCTACCGGTGACTGAAATTATGTTTTTTTTTTTATAATCGTGAATTTTGATGAAACTAATTTCGTTCGAGTACCGTAATTGGTGCTGGTCTCTAAAAATTTGGCATATGTGAGAATTTGACTGTAATTACGTTTATAGGCCTAAAACAATTAAAAATTGAAAATCTATATTTTTATACCTACTTAAATGGAAATTTTATGTGGTCACTTTACATTAAATTAGATTATTAAAATGGTTATTTTTCTATTTAAAAGGGGCTTTTTGACTACAATAATATAATTTTTTATTTTATTTACTAAAATAATGTAGTAAATAAACAATTTACTATATAGGTATTTTGACTAAAAAATAGTCAAACTTTTCTTTTTGCCTTTTGTCCTTTTTTGTTTTTCGTCTGTTTGCTTTTCGTCTTTTTTGCTTTTTATCTTTTTACTTTTCGTCATTTTGCTTCTTGAATTCTGCAATTCTCTGTTTTGGGTCTTTTCACACTACAATAACCCTTTATTGGTCGTTGTGTCAATCTTTAGATTTTTCAGTTTAGCGTTTATCTCCTCAAACGCAACTGTAAGATCTGTTGTTTTGTAACTATTAAATTAAGTTTTTCATGCAACCCAATTAATAACTCAATAATAGTGTTATTCTGTTTTACTATAGAACTTATAGCAATATTTGTAGGACTTTTAATAAATTCTTCTGCTGGTGACAAAATCTGAGTGGTACTATCAAGTGCTTTTTGATAGTCTTGATTTTGTTCGATCATGCCAAGAATGTAGATATTTTAATATCTACGCGCTGTATTAGAGATTCAAGAGTCTGCACTCTTTCCTCTAATTATTTTGCTAGTTGAACAGTTTCTTGTTCAATCTTTCTGGATTCTTGATCTATTCTTATTAATAAATCCACTATATCTTTCTTTGTTGGCAACTTAGAAAGATATGACTTATCAGATTTAAATATTAAAGAATCAACTTTGTTGGTTAACTCTTTAATTGTTGTTTTTCTGCTTAGAGGTTCTAAGCCTTGTAAAGATGATTCAATTAGAGAGATTTTCTCTTTCTGTTTTTGGTACAGGTTGAGCAAAGACTTAAAGATTGAAGAATTATTATCTTTTTCAGATTGCAAATTATATAAAATAGTGTATGAAATATCCGAAATACAATTAAGTTGAGCAAACACAGATGACAGAGAGTTATGTTGATTTCCTGTAGTATGATACGTATGTTTGAAATCTTTTTTATCATCATGAAAACATACTAGATTAACATGATCAATAGTTCCTCTTCTTATATTTCTTGGGAATTCTAAATCTAAATAATCAAGTCTACCTTTTTCAGTCATTATTTATCCTGTAGCTACCTATCCATCAGGTGCAAACATCGTTTCCAGCATGGTCTTACCTTCTTGCTATGGTACTAAGATTGCCTTCCCTAGCCTTGGGCTATACAGGACTCATAATGCTTGAAATTGGTTTTAATGATTCAAAAGAAATGAGTATGTATCCACTTATCATATTAATAATATCATGCTTTTATAATAACAAAAATAAGATCAAATATAGCTCATACTAACAGTACTCTCAACATAATAAGTTTAGTTCATCATACCAAGCTTGCTCTAATACCAAAAATAGGTAAGTGCAGAGGAAAATGAATTCATACCTTTCTCTTCTCTGAACTTCATGTACTCAGAATAGCGCAAGATAAAGATAGTAGCGGAAGATAGAAGGCGCAAGGATCAAATAGAAAGGATTTATTTAGAGAAGTAAGTGGTTGTGCTTAACAAGGTGTGTTTTCAGACTAACCATTGCACTCCTTTTATAGGCAAACATAAACACACGGACTTGGAACTAAAAATAAAAAATACAATAATTGAGGTAAGTAGGGCACAACTTTTCTAAAAGTAGATGCTTTCAGTAATGATTGAAGGCCACACTTGTACAAACTTTAAACAAAAACCATACACGTAGAAAGAAAACAATAAAAAGATAAGGAGAAGAGGATTCCTTCCTTATCTGAAAGCTTTGCTATTTGTCGTCTTTTGCTGACAGTGTTGTTTGACGTCATTGCTTACGTCATTGATGACTCAGCTTTCAATGAGGTCTTCCAGCTCATCCATCAGGTCTTCTTCTTCATTCAGATTAGGTGCTTCAGATGTTGAGAGTAGATCCCAAACGGTGTTAAGATCTGGATGTGGTCGTGTCAGAGGTGCCCAAATGTTCATTGTTGATGTTTCTCCAAGTAGTTGGAACTTATTTCCGAGATCATGAAGGAAGTTGTTATAGATTTTTTCTTCTCGGACATCTTGATTATCTAGTTCATAATACAGGATTGAATCCGTAAAGAATATGGTGGAGAATTCTGTGAACATTCCAATAACCAAATGATGCTGTGCAGGAATAAATTTTTCTAGTATCATCTTTGGAGATGATGAGTAAACTCTAAGTCTAATTGGGGGTCTTGGCCTTAGGTCTGTCTGATTACAATAGGAATTAATAATCTTTTGTGCCTTTGGACCAAGAAAATCTGGTGCTTAACAAAACGTTAGATAATGAACAAAACCATAATGAAAACATTCTGAAATTATGGCTTCATCAATTCTATCCGCACTGGTAACCCTGAGTAGCATTGGTGAGGGTTGTAGAGGGTATTTATTATCGAAATATTCTGAGTATTGAACAAAGGTAAAATGGGGATAGGGTAGACGAGCTTCTTTCCTACTTTGCTGCATAAACATTTGCATCCCGATGAGGTCTGCATCTAAGCTAGATTCAGCCTTTTGAAGGATGTCCTGTTGGACTTCTAGAGGAAGATCTTGTAGAAAACTTCTTTTAAATCTTGAATCTAGGTTCATCATCCAGCTCCACTTGTCAAAGGGAATGGCTTCAACTCACGGCTTTAATCATATATTCCGCTCTGTTAAGTTCTTTTTCCAATTCTCTAATTTTTTGTGAGGATTGTCTAACTTCTCTTTCTCTACCTGCTCTCATTCTGGAACACATTCTCCTTTCACGGTCTAGATTCTTTCTCAAGACTAGATTTGAAATTTGTTCAAACTCTTGTTCTGGTCATCGTTTCAAAGTTTCAATGAAAAAATCTGCTTCCTGTTTAGAAAGCGTTTATGTTGAAGATTTTAGGAAATAATCTTCTGCTTCTTTAATGGCATCTTCTAAAAAAAACCTTTAAAAACTGGTTTTGAAGACTTTCCTATAGCCCTCATGAGAGAACCATAACTTTTATAGAGTCCCGGTTTTTCTCCTTGAAAAAGAACATAAGCCTTTTTCTGTGATTTTTCCAAATTATTGGGGTTCATTTTTGAGAAATAATAATTAAGTGCATTCAAAGCATTTAATTTTGTTGTTGGTGTACTTGCTCGACGAAGAGCAGTTAACAACACCTGCCGCTCCTTTAAAATAGAGCATCCATGTAATGGTTTAAACTATAGGATGATCCTCAGGTAAAATAGGGAGTTGCTGTGAACCAAACTGAAGCGTTGGATATCCTTCAGTTGCTGAGACTGGTTTCTTGCCTTTGTCTTGTCCTGCCATCTTTAAAAAATAGGATTGGTTAGGATTAATCTAGACAACAAATCCGCTACATGATTATCTTTACCAGAAATATGTTCAATTTTCACATCAACACCTATTCTGCAAACATTATCAATAAAATTTACCCATCTATTTTTAGAAAGTCTGTTGGTGTTCATGTTATGATAAAATTTTACTATGACTTGACAATCAGTTCTTAATGTAAATTCTTTTTTTATCTAAGAGAAAGATTCTAAATTTTTCGAAAGCAAATATACAGGCCATTATTTCGGAATCAATGGTGGATATATTGGTTTTATAAGTTCCTGATGCATACCTGGCTATTAGGTTTCCATTTAAGAATGGCACCCCATCCTTGTAAGGATCCATCTGTTTGGATAATAATGTAACTATCCTTAGGAGGGAAATCAAGAGGAGGAAGATTCTTAATAGAATCTTTAATTTTCCTGATGATTTTCCAATCCTGATTGTTAAATCTTCTCTCACCATGTAGAGAACATTTATTGTACAAACTACCAGTGAGTTTGCTTAAGTTAGGGATATAATTTCTTGCATAATTTAAGATCCCTAAGAATTGTTGTAAACCTTTCAGCGTTTCAAGGTTTTGTTCTTCAAATTCTAGGATTTTCTTGACAATATGGGGTTGAAGTTCAACCTTTCCATTTCCAATCTATAGTCCTAAGAATTCAATTCTTGTAACACCAATTTTTAACTTATTTTTTGATAAAACAAGTCCTTCCTTTTCACATATTCCAAAAAATATTGAAAGGTGTTTAAGGTGTTGTGAGATGTCTTCAGAAAATACAAGGATATCATCCATGTATGCTATTATGAAATCATCATGCTTGTGAAAAATATTGTCCATTTTTCTTTGAAATACTATTGGTGCATTCTTTAAGCCAAATGACATAACAAGCCATTCAAAATGTCCTTCTGGGCAAAAGAATGCGGTCCAAGGAATGGACTCTTCCTCGATTGCTACTTGGTGAAATCCAGATTTTAAATCAAATTTGGAATATACCCTTTTATCTCGTATTTTTAATAGCAAGTAATCAATACCTGGAGAGAATATTGATCCTTATGAGTGTTGTCATTGAGTCGCTTGTAATTATAAATCATTCTTGATTTACCTCTTCTTTTCTTTTCGTCAATGACTTCTGTTCCTGATTGAACAATAAAAGCTGTTGTTCGATGCCTAGAATTTGATTTTCTAATAACACCTAGGTTAAGGAGGTTTTGGATGTGAGTCCTATACTCCTTTTGTTGTTCTGGTGATGGGATGATGTGCTTGTCTTGTATTATCAAGTCTGGGTTGATAATTTCTAACTTACAAAGGATCTTATTTTTCTACCAATGTTTTACTGGGTTTTCACCTATATACTGTAATTGTTCTAACCTATTTAGGACCGGCATAATTTGTTGTTCAAAATGTGTCATTGATCCTAGGTCATACAAGCACAATTCTCTGTTTAGTACCTCAATTTCTCACTTGTGGGTACTAGTTCTAATTCTTCTGTTATTGCCTCTGAGACATTACAAGAAGCATAGGGGGGTGCTTGGATTGTATCAGCCTTTTTGTAAAGCTTTACAATTCCTGCTTCTATCTATATACCTCCTTTGAAGTTATAGATGAAATACATTCCAATGATTAATTGAATTTTTCTTTCTGCAAATTCTCATATCCTTAAGGGGATAATGTAAGTGTAGGCCATGAGATATTCTTCTTTGTTGAAGATTATCTTAGCATTGCTTAATCTATGATTAGTTGTTTCTGATCCTCCTAGACAATTTGCTATCATAGGTTTGTCTATTTGTTTCCAACACTTCTTAAGAAACGCTTCAGTGTCTATGAAACAACGGCTTGCTCCCGTGTCAATTATTGCTTGTAACACTCTCTTTTCTCCTTCTGTTGTTACTATAACACTGCAATTTAAGAGATTATTCTGTAGAGTTGCGTGTCTTTGTATTGAAGCACAAATTTCGTCATCACAATATTCTAAAATGGGTTCTATGTTTTCGGGATACATCTTCTCCTTCTCAAGGTTTTTTGCGAAATTTGGGCTCTGCTGCTCTTGTAAGGCTGCTTCAAGGGCAAACACTCTATCTTGTAACACCTGTATTTGTTGCTGTAAGTCAAGTATATACTTGGCTTGTTCCTGAACTAAAACAGAAAGGTTTGTTTTGTTCTGTGGAATTTCCATCTTAGGTTTAATCGGGATGGATAAGTTTAGAATTCCCTGAACGTCTGGGATACATATTGTTAGACTGCATGTATCACAGTGCACATTGTTACTATCTGGAGTCAAGAGATGACATATGTAACATTTTCTATGCATTTCATCTAGTTTTAGATAAAATTGCCATTGATGTGAACAATCTTGTTGTTCTTTAGAGAGCACAGATGGTGTTCTCCAAGCTAGTTGTGTTACCATCATCATAAAGGATGGCTGGTCTTCGAAAAGGTTTATGAAATCTTTTCGAGTTTGTTATTCTTCAGGATCTTCATATGAACAGATGTCTGAATCAACTGGATCCTCGTCTTCATCAACACTCACTATGTCCCAATCTTGAGGTAACTCAAGTTTTTGGTAGACCGCAAGACGTTCTCTGTTGACTCTTCCTGATCTACATTGATTTGCAAAATGTCCTACTTCTCCACAAATGTAACACTTGCATTTAGTGTCTCCTGGCTTTTTAGTTTTGAATTTACGGACATTATTCTTGTGAGGAGTTCCTTTATAGTTATTCGCTCTCCTGAGTGGTCTTTTGGGGCGATAATGACTTCTATAAACTCCTGGGACATCTATGTTTTTAAAAAATGAAAAATTCTTTGCTTGTCTATTGATTTTGTTTTGTTGACAAAGTTGTTGAAGTACGTCGAATACGAACTTTTTTCTGGGTGCTATCCCAACTGTTTGGTTAGGATATGCTTGATTCCATAATTCTATCATTTTGGAGCCAAAAGGCGAGGGAAGTTTTCTAAAAAACTTCTCAGAAATTTCTGGTTATAAGTATATACTACCAGTCTTAGCTGCCAATTCCTCATACTGCGCTGCATAGTTAGCAAAATTCTTCATATCATTAATCGTCAGTTGTTCCAGCTGTAGTAATGCTTGATCTTGCATTTGGGTGTGTCCTCTATATTCATCATATCCAAGGATCATTTTCCTTACTTGTGTAGTCAGGTTGACAGTATCATTGGCTAGATTTACTAACTGTTGATACTCATCACGGTAAGCAGCTCTCCATGATTGGAAAGTTAATTTTTCTATTAGTCCTAAAAGGTTTTCAAAGTATAGAACCTTGTTAGAATTTTCTGCAAACTGTAGGGATGCTAAATGGGTTATAGTGGCAGATTCCCATGTTCTAATGGTGTCTTCCCAATTTGCAATGTTTACTGGTAAAACCAATACAACTCCTTCTCTAGATTTTGCAGATGGTAATTCTTTAGGATTAAGATCTAAGGGTCTTCCTATAGGTGTTGCTGTGTTAGTGGTCTACTGATTTATTGGAGGGATTGCTATTGTTTTTCCTGCTTATGGCCCAAAAGTAGGTTGTCCTGTGGTTCTTGTTTGGGGCACTGAGTTACTAATTTCTCCTTCCATAAACAAGTATTCATGCTTAGTAGGTTTCTTCTTGGGATATGGTAGATAATCATCCTCTACTTCTAAAATAAGACCTACTTCTTGCTGTTCAGAGAATGGATTACAAAATTCATCCTCTTCATCAAATCTAGGGGGTTTACTATAGTCTACTGGCTCACTTATTGATTCACATCTATATTCTTGGAAATAGCATGGTTGAGTTTCCATAAACTCCTCATAGGATATTCCTTCATCCTGATTTGTAGTAATTACTAGTGCTGTTGAGATTCTTTCAATCTCTTCATCATCTTCATCTGATTCTATCTGAGGTCGAGACTCGTTGTCGCAGAATCGAATGCTGAAATTATTTCGGCTCATACAAGATACTACATTGGTTGGAGCCTTCACAGTTTCCTTTTTTGGCATAGTTATTGTCCATTCCTCTTCATTAAGAAGATTTGGATCAAAATCCTTTCCTAGGATAACTCTTATCCCTTTAGATCCTAGAAATTCAGCTATTTGGTCTGTTTGGACCTTGAAATTTGGGGCAGCATAATTGCTTAGTCCTGATGTTACAGCTTTAATGAGAATTAAGTTTGTTTCTCTAGCTGTCATGCTTTCATAACCTTTGATTTTTACTGTGATCATTACATGATTACAAAAATCAGATAATGAAACCCTATACTTCTTAGGAATAATGTAAACTAATTCATGATTTTCATGCATGTCGACTTCCATTGTCCCTATGACTGCTTTTGTAAGATCGTCACCAAACCTTGTATCTATTAGGGTTACTAAGACCTTAGCTCCTATATGTTCTCTGTGTAATCCGTAGATTTCTAAAAGAACGGCTCCTAAATGGATAGTTTTGTAACCTGTTGCCATCAGCTTTCTTTTTTATTCTAAGTTTATTAGACTTAGATTCTTCTGTTCATTACCAACACACAATATAGCTTCTTCACTATAATGTTGATAATATTCCAGTTTATTCTCAAAAAATTTGTGAGAATATAATACTTCAGCGGGAAGTATTTCTGCTTTTCCATGCCTTGCATGTCCTAGCTGTTGTTCCGGGTTAACAAGTTGTACCATTTCCATGGGCTTGCGTTTTCGAAATATATTTTCTACTTTCTTGTATATACTGTAAGGTTTAATAACATCCTCATCATTCATAGTTGGGCTTCTAAGGGAACTACTCCTTCCTAAAGAACTAGAACTCATTTTGAACAAACTAAATAAAAAATTAATTTTATTTAGAAAAAGACAATCAAGAAAAGACGAAATTATAAAAATGTATCCGAGAAACTCAAAGTGAGTTTGAGGCTTTAACTGAAAGACAATGTCTACTTTAATAAATAGTTATGTTTTTATATTTTTTAAGTAAATAAAAATAAAACTTATATTATTATTATTATGTTAGAAATGCCATTTAAAAGGTTTACATTATTGAAGGTACTATCGTCATTCTATGCCAAAAGTTATCAGCATTTAATGAAAAAAAAGTTCAAATTTTTATAATATCACATTAGACCAAAATCAACATTTAATGCCTATGTAGAAGTATTTTTTAGACTTCGGTATATTTTAGTGTGTGTTTGGTAACACTAGCTTATAGCTTATTTAGGGGCTTATAGTTTATAGCTTGTAGTTTATTGTCAAGTGGAGGTGTTTGGTAACAACTAGCTTATAGCTTATATAAGCTAGCTCTCATAAGCTAGATTATGAAAAGCTACTTCAAGTAGCTTATAGCTTATGAAAAGTAGCTTTCAATAATTCTTTCCTATTTTACCCTCTAGTCATTTATTATATATTTACTCTATCAAATAATTTATTAAATGTCTTTTTAAGTCATTTAACAAATATAAGCTACCTAATAAGCTAATTTTACCAAACACCTCTACTCAATTATAAGTCACAAGTCATAAGCTATAAGCTACAAGCTATAAGTTATAAGTTATAAGCTACAAGCTATAAGCTAGTTTTACCAAACAGAGCCTAAGAAAGATTTCGTCAATTTAGACAGGATACAATGAGATTGCTTAGTTGGTGTGTTTGTGCTAAGCAACTACTCTTAGCAAGCAACTTCTCATTACAGCTTCTTGACGTGGCTTGGGTTGCTGAGTTGAGTTGCTTAAATAAGCAACCAAGACTAAGGGTTGCTTGAAGGAGAAGTGAGACTAAAAAACAAAATTGTAGTGTAAGAACTTTGTATTGTGGGGTATGCGCAGGACCCATGTAAGTTGCTTAATAAGAATCTTGCATTGTAGTGTAAAAATTGATTATATTGACAGAGTAATGTATACATACGAAGCCTACCAAAATATTATAAAATATTTGTTAAGCAATTCAACTAATAACCTTGCATTGTACATGGTCTTATATAATACTCTCTTCGTTTTCAATTATAAGTAACTTTTTGGAGAATCTTATGTTATTAATTATAAGTAAATTTAACTATTTTTATTATATTTAATGAGAAAATATCTAAAATATTTCTAATAATTAATTTTATTGCTACATGTAATAAATATGTTTTAACATTATAATAAATATATTTGATAGGGATAATTTAAGAAAACAAATTATTTTTTTATTTGAAACTAACAATATTAAATAAGATTAATTAACATTATAATAAAAAAAAAAGAGGGAGTATAGTATACTACTATTATTTTAGACTTTCAAAAGTTTATTATCAGTACTTGAAAAATTTTGTATTTTGCAATCCATAATTTTATATTTTTAACCCCATTTAATCATAGATTTTAAACTTTTAATATTGTATATATATATTTTATATTTGAAGAGTAAGATTGTGTTTGGATTAGCTATGAAAATTAGATTATTTTGAGAATCGATTATGTGTATAATCGATTATTATTATTATAATCAATTATAACATAATTAATTTTTGTTTGGGTATGTAGTTGAAAAGTGATTTTGAAGATATTCTCTTATTTTTGGATGGTATAAAAATTACTTTTAGGGCCCGTTTGGTGACTATGATAACTTATCATATTCTGTTATTATCTGTAGTTTGGTAAGCCACCCAGATATGATAAGCTTATCTTGTTAGCTTATCCTATCATACTCTCTAGTACAAAAAGTTATTTTAATGGGAGAGTTGGGTTAGAGGCCAGCAAGATAGGATAAAAATTTTTATTTCCTACCTTACCATTGCTTATAATACATGTTATTAAATTAACATTTATAATTATAATAAAAAATTAAAATAAATAATAAAAATAAACTAAATAATAAAAATAAATAATAATAATAGTAATAAAAATAAATAATAATAATAGTAATAAAAATAAATAATAATAATAATAGTAATGAAATAAATAATAAATATTGATAATAATTAAAATTAATAATAATAATAGTAATAAAAATAATAAGTAATAATAATAAATCATATTAATAGTAATTATAATAATAATAAATATCAATATAAATACTTAAAATAAAAACAATAGTAAAATAAATAATAATTAAAAAAAATAAAAATAATTAATAATAATAATAGTATTAATATTAAAAGGAAATAATAATAATAATAATAATAGTATCTATTCTGATATCTCATAGACACACCAAACACTGGATGATAAGATTTATCAAGGCTTATCGAACTCTTATCATATCCTATTGTTATCCACCCCTATTATCCTATCATGCCTTATCATATTCTGTTAACCAAACGAGTCCTTATAGTATAAATTTGAATCATAGAAAAAGAAAATATATTAAAGCTAAAAGTTTTTTCAATAAACTCCAAATTTTTTCTTATAGTATAAATTTGTTCAATAACAAAAATTAGAAAACTTTAATCCATTTTTTCTTTTTTTCCCAAACACATACTTTTGACTTCTTAAAATTTTTTCGAAAGCTTTGGAAAGGAATATTTTCCAAACACACTATGTTATTTATGCCCCAGGGATAAGCATATATGTACTTTAATAATAAAGTAGGAAATATCTGGGAAAAAAAAACTTACTATATCTATATACTGTTTATTAAGCCCAATAGTGTGCATCCGTAAATCCAAAATTACCAAACCCATTATTTTTCTTTTTCATTTTTCCCTTCGTTCACTTTAACTTTTTCTACAAGTTGTTTGTTTTACTATTCACAATTAGTAATTTATTTTTAAAGGAATATTGATTAAGTAATTGTTATTATTTTAAATTTTAAATAGGGAATGGAAAGATTTTCTAGGAGAAAATTTTCATCAAACAAGCAATTGTCATCATCGGTATCTCATGAATTGAGTTTTTAACATTAACAAGTTTAAATCAATCTAGAAGATTTGTCATTAGATCCTTGGAAACGAGTTAAAATTTTAACATATCATCCTAATGACCATGATAAGATAAGAAGAACATATTTACAAAGAGGACCATGTAAACTTGCTCAACATATTTTTCCCCAATGAAAACTTAGTAATTCTATGCTTGGTTTAGTAAATTTGCTAACTGGTTGGAGTATAGCATTGAAAAAGATGCCCCATTTTAGTGATGCTTGATAACTAGTTTGAGACTTTTATCATTGATATGCGTAATAATGTTGATTTTGCATCTTTTAAAGGAATCAACAGTCTTTTAGAAAAGTTGGTTGAAACTGAAAGACATATTATTCATCCGCTAGTTTATCTCTTTTAAAACTAGCAATAATTTTACCGGTCGCCACAATATCGGTTGAAAGAGAAGTTTTAGCAATTATTATCTTGTGACTTATATTGATAAAGATGTCTTCAATAGCATTGACATTGAGTTAATCATACAACAATTCCAAAACATAAAGTTACGCAAAAGACAATTGTAAGGTATCTAATTTTATAATTTTAACATTTATGCATTTATTTTTATATGATAATTAGTTTTTTTTTTTAAATGACCTTGCCCCTCTCGCCTAGGGTTCTAGATCCGCCACGGGTTGCACCGGACCAAATCAAAATTTAATGTTTATGATATTTTAGTTTATTTTAGGCCCTCACTTTAGCTATCATATTGAATTACTAATTTACTCTTTCGAGATGTAAAAGACTGTAAAATGTAACTTTACAAAAATTACCTCCTCTCTCCATTTAGTGATATAGTTTATTTTAAGGTGGTTTCTATGGTGTCATCTTTATCTAGATGTCATCATGCTCTCTTATCAATCAAATTAAAAATTTGATATGAGACAATAAGAAATTCAATTAAGTTATATTTTTTTTATTAAATCATATAGTTTTGAATAGATATAAATTTGATTTTGTTTATAATTTAATATTTATATTTTATTTTTAATCTGAATTGCATGTCTCTATTTTTTTCAATTAAATGCTTATCTTGATTATATTATTAAAGATGTATTTGAGCTTTAATTAATTGAAAAAGAAAATGAACTTTTATTAGTTAAAAGATAAATAAATTAATGACAAATATTATAATAAATGCAGTAAAGAAAAAATATTATTTTTGGTCCCTAAATTTTATACCAAATTTCAGTTTGATTTTTCTTTTTTCTTTTATTTTGGCTCCACTACTTATTTTTGCTTCATTTATTTCATTAAAAAATTAATAAAAATATCTAAAATAGTTGTTGAGTGTGAAAAAGAAGAAGTCAAGGATAATATTATTATGAGCATTCTTGTTAATTATTTATCATAAAAAAATTAATAAAAAATGGTCATATTATATTTAAAAGATAAATTACTAATATAAAGAAAAAATAAAAGGACCAATTTAAAATTTAAGATAAATTTATAGTAATAAAATATAAATTTAGCCATAAAAATAATAATGATATTCTACAGATTTTCCAACTGAGAATTCATAAAATAACAAAAAAAAAACAAGAAATGATTTACCGATAAATTTTATAAATCCAACACGAATAAATCTCACTTAAATAATATAGTTGTATTTTAATTATGTTAACTATTATATAATTTTCAACTAAAATTTTAGTTAGGAAATATAAAATTTAAATATTGTTTTCATATAAATAACTAGTATATGCGTCATTATGTTAACATCCATATGCTCAAGTATTAATTACTTGTGTCACGTTCTTTTAAGTCTTATCATTTGTTTCTAGTCAGATTATCTATTATTTACGTTCTATTATTTTGGAAATACTTGTATCATGGGGGGCTTGATGTAAATGGTAGACCTAAATCAAGATAATACAAGTAATTAATACTTGAGTCTTAAGAAAGCATTAGACCCAAAAGAATATGACCTAGGTAATTTATACTCCAGCCTGAAGCAAACAATAGACCTAGAAGAAAAATACATAATTAATTAATATTTGAACTTGAAGCAAACTGTATTTCCAAAATAATAGAACGTATAAATAATTGATAACCGTGTCTGAAACAAATTATAAAACTTAGAAGAACGTGACACAAGTAACTCATTGTTGAGCATAGGAATAACAATATAATGAAGAGTGTAATAGCTGTTTATATGAATAATAATATTTAAATTTTACATTTCCTAACTAAAATTTGAATTAAAAATTATATAACAATTAACATAAAATTAACATACAATTATATTATTTAATTGAGATTTATTCGTGTCAGATTTATAAAATTAATCTATCCATAATTTCTTGTTTTTGCGTTATTTTAATAAATTTTCACTTGAAAAATTTGTACAATAATATTATTATATTTTTATAGCCAAATTCGTATTTTAGTCTCGTAACTTTATCTCAAATTTTAATTTGGTCATTTAATTTTTTTCTTCATATTAATAATTTATCTTTTCAATATAATATCATCATTTGTATTAATTTTTGTTGACAAATAATTAATGCCCGTAATAATTTTTTTTATCATTGTCAACTTTTTTTCTTACATCCAGCAAAAAATTTTAGATACTTTTATTAATTATTTAATAAAATAAAAGAATCAAACTGAAATTATTTTTTTAATTAATTAAAGCTCAAATACACATTTAATAATGTAACAAAAATATAATAATTAATTGAAAAATAGAGACATATATATAGTTTAGATTAAAAATAAAAATTAAATCGTAAATTCAAATTAAAAATAAAATCAAGTTTATATATTTTTTTATGATCAAATCAAGTTTATATCTATTTAAATCTAAATGAATTAATAAAAAATATCAATTAATTGAAGTTCTGATTGTCTCCTATCAATTTTTTGATTTAATTAGATAAGAAGGCATGATACCATCTTGATTGAGATGACAACATAGAAATCACCTTATTTTAATACTTTTTCACCATATTAAAATAAGTAAATTGATAGTACTACTTTAAGGGAGCATTAAATGCAAGATATGACTAATGATTTTTAAATATATTTTTTATTGAATAAAACATAAATTTGATTCTTTAAAAATACATTTGTCATCTTTTAAAGATATTTGTCACCAATTTAGTTTCTTAAACATTTAAAACACTATCAAAAAAGATTAGTTTTGTAGTATTTTAAATCTTTGAGGAACTAATTATCTAGTGTTTAAATCTTTCATAAACTAATTTGATAACAAATTTTTGAAAGACAAAAGGCCCGTTTAATTTAGATTTTAATAGAATCAAAAGTAAAAAACATGCAAGCCGAGACAAAAATCAATAATGAAGATTTACACAAAAATCGAGATGATCCAATAAAAACAAATATTTTAAACTTTATAATATGATTCAATAATTGAGATGATCCAATATAAACAAATATTTTAGTAAAAAGTAATTTTGATCAAAACTAAAGTTAAAAAAAAACAAGTTATAAATTAGTCATAAATATATCTTTATAGAACTAAAATGATATTTTATTCTACTTTTATTTTATGTTCTCAAATTAGTAATGATATTAAATTACTAATTTACTCTTTCAAGATGAAATAACTTTTCATAAATAGAGTTAAATATGACAAACATAAATTTATTTAACGCTACTAAGCGGCTTTTAGATTTTTTATTCACGTTTGACTGATTTTACGTAAATCCATATACACTAAATGAATATTAGGTTGGAGTATTTACAATTTGTAGAAGAAATAAAAATCCAAACAGAAATTGAGAATCTGTAATATGTTTATGATTAAAAATGTATTTTATTTCCCTAAGATTTTTATATAAAATACCTTTATTTTTTAGAATTTAATCCATATAACTTCGTATTTAATATTTTCACCTTCACATTTTCTTTTTTGCTTTTTATGCGTAATATTTTTTTATGTTTTTCTTATTTATTATAAAATACTACTTAGATTGACTACTTTCGTTTCTTTAAAATTTAAATTTTCACAAAAAAACATCAACATTTAAATATCAAGACTTACATACTTGTAAAAAATAAACTTCCATTTATTGGGAGAAATAAATTATTCTTATAAACACATTTTATATAAATTAAATTATTTTATTCTAACAAGTATTCTTTTTAAATTTTATATTGATATGTTTATATTAGTGTTCAATGAAGATTATCACTTACAATATTAGAGGCATTGGTGGTGTTTTGAAGAAGAAGGAATTGAGATATCTTGTTGGGTCTGAGAAACCTGAAGTGTTGTATGTTCAAGAAACAAAGTGTGCTTCGGTTAATCAGGTGATTTGTGATCAACTCTCGGGCAACAGTGGTGCGTCTTATGTGTACAAGGAGGCAAGATGTTTGTCCAGGGGATAATCACCGTATGGAGGTAGGATATGTTTCAGGTGAGTGATTCTTTTGTTGGTAGCAATTTTGTTGGTATTAAGGGGGTTTGGATAGAGAAGAATCTTGAGGCCTGCATTGTCAATGTATATGCTCCGTGCGATGCTAATCATCGTCGGGCTCTTTGGGGCGAACTTCTTAGTCTTATCGAGGTAGGAGGGGTTGATAGCGGTGGCTTACAGGGGTCTTTAATGACGTACAACATCCATCGGAGAGGAGAAGAAGACAGACTTATGATCAAGGGGCGGAGATTTAGTCTTTTAATTCTTTTATTCTCCAGACTGAGTTGATTGATTTACCTTTGACGGGTTGTAGTTTCACTTGGTATAAGGGGGATGGCTATACTATGAGTCGGTTGGATAGGTTTTTGGTGTCTCCCAATTGGTTGGACACGTGGAGTTCCTTATCTCAATGGGGTTTGCCACAAGGTCTGTCAGATCATTGCCCGCTTCTTTTGCGTGATAGGGTGTTGAATTGGGATCCTAAACCTTTTCGCTTTTTGAATTCTTGGCGGTTACAGGATGGTTTTGAGGAGATTGTGAAAGAGGCTTGGCAAATTGGTTCGGTTACTAGTACTCCTTCCTTTATCCTAAAAGAGAAGCTGAAGGCTTTAAAAGCTAAATTGAGGGCATGGAATTATGAGATTGTGGGTGATTTTGATGTTCGCATTCGTGAGCATGTGGAGGTTTTGTCTCGGTTGGACGCCTTGGAGGACTCGGTGGGTTTAGGTGAAGGCGAGGTTGCTCTTCGTAAAGCGTCCATGGCTGAGTTTTGCTATTTTTCAAATATGAAAGAACAACTTATGTTTTAGGAATCTAGAAAGCATTGGATTAAAGAGGGTGATGGTAATACCGCTTTCTTCCACAAGTGCATTTCTATGAAGCGCCAATATGACACTATTCATAGTATAGTCTTTTGTGGTGAAAGGTATGAGGAGGTTCAACCGGTGAAGACTTTATAAGGGGGCATTTTGAACCTTTCTTTGGTAAGCAAGGAGGTAGAATGATGTCCATGGATTCTTGAAATTTTTCTATGTTGTCAATCGCAATTTAATTGCTCCTTTTGAGGAAGGGGAGCTTAGAGAGGCGTTTTGGGATTGTCATGGGGATAAGAGCCGGGGACAGAGGGGGTCACATTCTTTTTTATCAAGCAGTTTTGGGATATGTTAAAAGACGATTTCATGCGGTTTGTGACAGAATTTCATGCTAATACTAGGTTGGTGAAAGGTTCCAATAGTTCCTTTATTGTTCTTATTCCAAAGAAAGTCTCACCTCAAAGCACTAGAGATTATAGACCTATCTTGCTTGTGGGTTGTATGTATAAGGTGCTGGCTGAACTCTTGGCTAATCGAATCGACTAGTTATTTCTTTTATTATTTTCGAAGAACAATCCGCCTTCATTAGTGGTAGGCAGATTCTTGATGGAATTTTAGTGAATGAGGTGGTGCATGAGGTGCATAGTAGAAAGAAACTTGGTTTCATATTTAAGATTGATTTCGAAAAGGCGTATGACTCTGTCTCATGCTATGGATTGTATGGGGTTTAGTCATATATGGTGTACGTGGATTCGAGCTTGTCTCTTTTCAGCTCGTATTTCTGTTTTGGTGTATGGACGCCCTAATAGAGAATTTTCTCCTGTAAAGGGTCTCAAACATGGTGATTCTTTGTCTCATTTTCTCTTCTTGATTGTGGCTGAGGGTCTATCCAAGTTACTGTGGAGGGTGAAAGAGTTGGGGTCTTTAAGGGTCTTGAGGTCGGTAACTTTGGCATTGAGGTCACTCATCTGCAGTTCGCTGATGACACTATTCTATTTGGGGAGGCCACTTAGCATAATGTGGCCACGATTAAAGCGGTGTTTGCTTTGTTTGAGCTAGCTTCGGGTCTACATGTTAATTTCCACAAAAAAGCAGGTTGTACGCTTTTAACGTTCTTGATGACTGGTTAGCTGAAGTTGCGTCAAAGCTTCAGTGCAAGACTAGCATGTGTCCTTTTCTTTATTTAGGATTGTTGATTGGTGGGAAACAAGGGTGTAAAGCCCTGTGGCAGGCGGTGTTGGATAATGTTCGACATAGGTTGTCATTATAGTCTTCTAAATCCTTGTCTTTGAGCGGTAGGTTGGTCCTCATCAAAGTTGTCCTCTCGTCCATCCCAGTCCACTACTTTTCTTTTTTCAATGCTCTCAAAGGTATCATTCTAGCCCTTAATTCGTTATTTCAAAATTCCTTGGGGCGGGGGGGGGGGGGGGGTGGGTCACAATGATAGGAAGATCTATTGGGTGAAATGGGGGTCTATTTGTAGAAGCTTGGAGGAAGGGGGTTTGGGTGTACAAAATTAGGAGTTATTTAATTTTTCTTTGTTGGGTAAGTGGACATGGAGGTTGCGAAACGAACATAACTCTCTTTGGGTTAAGATTTTAGCTTCAAAATATGGGTTCATGGTAGTCAATGTTCTAGGTGATGGCGTGATATTTGTTGTTTGTTTGGTGGCGCTAATCCAAAGTGTGAGCGGTTTGGTGCAAATATTGTGAAACATGTAGGGAATGACGGTAATACCTCCTTTTGGTGTGAACGGTTAAATGGTGAAGCACTAAGGATTAAATATGACATATTATTTTCTTTGGCTATTAATAAATGTATTACGGTTAGTGAACCAAGATCTTGGGTAGGGGGTTCTTGGAATTAGGGTTGGGAGTGGAGGCGACAACCATTTATGGAATAGGAATGGGACATTTATAATAACCTTTTGCAAGTTCTTGGTTTAGTTGTTTTACGGGATGATCAAGAGGACTTATGGCATTTGAAAGCTTGTCCTTCAAGCAATTATTCTGTGAAGTCAGCTTATAAAGTTGCGAGTGACGCAAATCCTTATCCTTTCTACAAGGTGTTTTGGAATTCAATGTGCCTTCGAAGGTGGCCACTTTGCATGGAAACGGTCTTTAAACCACATCCCTTGCAGGTTGATTTGGCTCGTAAGACGTAGCTTTTGACGATGTTTCTTGTTGCCTGTGTCAACTTGATCCGGAGTGCACATATAACTTATTTTTCACTTGCTATCAGTCGACAAACATTTGGTATAAGGCGCTTCATTAGATTGGGGTTTCTTCAGTGTTGCAACCTACTTGTATGACTACGTTTCTCCAGTTTCGTAACAGACTTCTAGGCATATGTGGGAGGTGGTTTGAATCTCTTGCGTTTGAACAATATAGATTGGTCACAATAATATCATTTTAAACCAATCTCAATGGGATTCATCCATAGCCAACTGTTGCTGTCGTAATGTTGCTTTCTCCTCTTAATTTTGCAGAAGGTCATGATGTCTCCGTGTCTTTATTTGTAGTCTTTGTTTTTAAAGTACTTCTGGTACTCTTTTTTTAATAAAATCCCTTGATTAAAAAAAAAATTATATTAGTGTCAATTCAGTATAATGATCTTAATTATTAATCTATATAAATATTAAATCTATTCACTAAATAAAACAAAGAAAATTTTCTCACTTATAAAATAAAATAAAATATAATCTATCTTGTATTCCTCGTAATTCATTATTATATGCATTTTTGTGGCCGTAAACACACGTTGAGTCTTCCTAGTAATTCAATTGCCTTTTTTATAAACTTGATTTTACACTTCCGAATTTAATTATAATTGAAGCAAGATAAGAGTTATTTTTTAGTTGGGTGACTAACGACAGTCCACTTCCTCAAATGCATCATTTTGGTCCTAAAACAATACTCTGTCAACACCATAATTTTCAAAAGATTAAAACATCACTAAATTGGTCTTTCTTAGAACCCTTCCATTAATAGAAGAATCAATTTGGTGAGGCTTTCAATTGTTCGGATATTTGAGATGATGATAAAAATATTTTCACGACCAAATTTGTGATGCGGCATATCTTCAGAAGACCAAAATCATGTTTATCTCAAGACAAAAACAACAGAATATAAACATTGTGGGTTCCTGTAACTATGACATTCACATGATAAGAGCACATTACGCATTTGTTCCACTTCACATTCACACAAACTAATGCCAGACATCTTTAATTTATCATATACTTTCTCCTTATTTCGTCTGATTTAATAACATATATTATATATTATTATATATTATGTAGTAATTCATAGCTAAGCATCGGTTTTGGCGATAGCTCCAGCATCATTAAGAAGGGGTATCAGTTGACCTGCTCCATGTTTCTCCAAAACAGCTGCAACACAGATTTATAAGGAATAGTTCTTAATACTCTTACCATATGCTCCTATAAATCTTCTTATTTCATAATGCTTTTTCATATTTAATTTTATATTTATTACTTACTTTATGAGGTAATAGGAGGATCTGAAAGAGAATCTTTAAGAGGATATAACATTACTCATTTGTAAGATATTGTAAATAATTTAGGTTAAATTAACCTTTTGTCCCTATACCATTATTTTCATTTTAGTCCCTACACAAAAAAATTATTCCTTTTAGTCCTTATTCGTGTTCTCTATTTTCGTTTTAATCTTTGCCATCATATTTCTACTAGTCCCTGCTGCTAACCGATCTGAATCCCACAGATCCACCATTGCAACCACCATGGCTGAGAAGGAGGGAGGGTGAAAGATGGCTTTAATGGTGGCGGTGGCGGTAAAAGTGGAGATGAGGATTTACGAGCTGAGGAAGAGTAAGGCTGGCACGAATTGCTAAGGTAAGAAGGACAGAAACCGACCAGCGAAGGAACGTCAGGGTGGCTGGTGCAAGAGGTAAAAGGTCTGTGAGCTTGTAATGATAGTTGCCGTGGTGGTTATGATGGTGAAGCTGCGAGGTTCAGAGCGGTTAACGGTAAGAACCAATGGAAATATAATGGCAGGGACTAAAGCAAAAACAGAGAACACATATAAGGACTATAAAGAATGTTTTTTTTTTCGTATGGGACTAAAACAAAAACAAAAACGAGGTGCTAATACAGAGACCAAGAGGTTAATTTAACCAACAATTTAACAAATATTAATAACAAGATTAGTTTGATGCTTGCTTCATGGAAAATATGAAAAAGAAGGCGTGGCCTTACAGTCACAACCACCGATGTGTTTTCCTCCAATAAACACGTTGGGCACAGTTCTAAGCCCTGTCCATTGAGCTAAAGCTGATTGAATATGACCCCCATCACCTTCAATTAAGAAAACAAACAAAGATTTCTGATTAAAAGGAAAATTAACAAGAATAAAAGCACCATGATACACATAATAGCAAAATACAACCACCACAACAACAAGCCTAATTCCACTAGGTCGTATTAACACAATGCTTTCACAAAACTAGTCGGGGTTGGTGAGATTTCTTATGTTTCATTCAACATTGATAAGGCAAATTAGAAAAGGAGAAACCAAATCATGATCCTTGTATGCAATACTAAGAAAACAACATAACTTTGAACTCGACGGTTATAGCGCATAAAATAATAGGAAATAGATGTGTTCAAAACCAATCGATCTACTGCCACTGCTCTGTTAATCTGGAACAAACTAATTGTAAAAAAACCTTATGTAAGCTCATCAAATTTCATAGTAGAAATGAAAAAAGAAAACCCATAAATTTTACCGCAAGTTCAGAAAGTTCAAAATTTGAAATTTATAAATGTTCCTTGAAAAGTGGTGGGGTTTGCATAGCTGTGTTCCTGGGATCGAATTGCTACTCTCGTCAACTTAGCCACGAGAGATATCATGAATTTGGAGACTACTTAATGCCTTCTCTGTAATGTTGAACACTTGAACTAGAAAGTGATAAGCACCTTTTCTGTTCTCGACTTATCGTGTCTATCTTTCTGGTATATGGGCAGCAGTATCCTCTTGACTGCAGCTATCCTTGGTGTTGAATACCTCTAGTGTCTCGGCTTTTGCGATTGAGGGGGTTGGTTAATACTAAGTCTAGGAAGAATTTGGTGGAATCGATTTGGTTTGCTATTTTGCGATCTATCTAGCTTTTGCGTAATGACATTCTATTAAGAGGGGTTCAATGGGATGGTTTAAGGATCAGGGACCTTGTCAAGATAACATGTTGGTCTTAGACAAAGTCATTTCTTGGATCTTGTAATTTCTCTATTTTGAATTGGTGTGTTTGTCCTATGGGGCGCGTATTTCCTCTTGTTTACACCTCTAACATGTAATCTTTGACTCCTTTCAATATAATCTTTTCAAGAAAACAGTTAAAATGAGTAGCAACATCTTCACTAGAGTCCTAAAGAAGGACAACAAAAACAGTTAAAATGCAACAAACTACGAAATCAATTGGGAGAGTACTCAAAGAACCCTTACTTTCAGTGTCCAATTCAATCACCTTGTAGGTTGCTCCTAGCTGCTTCAGTAGATCTTTAACTCGCTTGCAGTAACCACAGTAAGTCTTGCTGCCACCACAGTTTACAAAACTAAATTACTAATACGAAAACAAAAACGAAGCCGCTTTATCAAAATGAACATGCAAGGCGTATGAATTATGAACAACCCCAATTTGTCTTGGCAATGTATCAATACAACAAAAATGAACAACAGTCACAGAAAACAGCGAAGTAGCTCTATCAAAAGCAAAGGCACATAGCCACATACATATAAACATACATATAAACATACATAATTTCTAAAATGCAGATGATTTAAATAAGCAATGGTAACGGATATTGCAAGTGGGTAGAGTGGCCTTGCTGCCTTGTTGCTAGTTACCACTATCCACTGAGATTCAACCTTGTCATTTCCACTCATTTTAAATTGATAACAAAACAAAGTTAAAGTAATAACAAACATCATCAATGAGACATCAGTAAACAATGAATGCATACAACAAAATTGCACGCAAATTTCACCCAATTTTAATAAAATCAAACTAATTCTGAGATAGAATTGTATCAAAATTAAAACATGTTACAAGCAAAATATACAGTAATAAGTAGAAAAAAAAACAAATACCTGAAGACAACGACAGGGGCGGAGGAAGCAGTCTCCTTGGCTTTGTTCAACGCCGTTTCCATCTCTTCTTTGCTTATCTGTGAACTCATCGCAGAACCCATTCCTTAATCTCTGTGTATATATATGTAATTTAACAGGAGAGGAACAGAACACAAAAAAAATCTTAAAGCTTTGGCAATTGACAGGTGTTAAAAGCAGAGTGAACAAAGTCAAGAACAGAGCACATGTGTTGAAATTCGATGTTGCTTGCTGGCACAGGATTTAGCAGCAGTAGCAAATGCAAACAAAGATTGAAATTTGAATACGAATGCGTGAATTTGGGTGTTACGAAACAAACGAATCGGGAAGTTAGGGTTCGGTTCGAATTGGGTTTCGTGGTTAATTGGGGATCGTCGAACGGTGTCGTCTATATGACTTCCACTCTTTTCTTATAATATTTGAATGAATTTAATTTGAATTTAAAGATAAATAGTGGCTTTCGACAAAAGTGTAAAAATTAATTATAATAAGAGCCCTGCTATTTTACACGAAAAAATAGCGTGAAATTTTACGAATTTTTCAAGGCTGTGATTTTTAGCCAATCCTAATCGGCTAATTTAACTAAAATAATAATATTTAAATTTTGAATTTAAAAAATAAAAGATAAGTATGGGTGAAAAATAATATTTTAACTGATTGGTCAATAGTTAATCAGTTTTTAGTTGACAAAAAATATTTTTTAATTCAAAACCAACCGATAATTTATAATAAGAATTTTTTTAACTTACAATATTACACAAATAAAAAAATCAAAGATAAAAAGAAAGTATATCATTAATTGTATGTTAAATACAATTTTATTAAATTTTTATTTTTTTTAAAAAATTTTTTATCTTAAATGAGTAAATTGTATATGCAATATTGTAGAGGTTAAAAAATCCTTATAACAACACATGTGATGTTGGTTAAATGAGTAATTGATTGATTATCAATGGTGGTGCTGCATTTATGACTTTCCTGAAGTTTTCTTTTAGTAAAATTTAATATTTTTCATTTAAATGTTATTATAAGAGAAATACTAAATTTTGCCAAATGTAAACTTCACTAAATTTGTAAACTAATAATAAATCAATTACTTATTTAAACACTATCCTATGTACTCCCTTGGTTTTTATATATATATATATATATATATATATATATATATATATATATATATATATATATATATATATATGTCATGTTCTAGATAAAATCTTTGGTCTTAAATATAAGTGATTGACTAACTATTAATTGAGTTTTTTCCTTTTACTCTTTCTATAATTTTCAAAGATTTAATTAATAATTGAGTGAGAAAGAGAATAGAATAAAAAAGAGAAAGAGATATTAATTAGCAAAGCATTTTTTAATTTTATTGATTCGATTAGAAGTGACTTATATATAGTACCAGAAGATATTGTGATAAATCATCAGATGGTTGATTTTGAATTCGTAAAATTTTGCGCTATTTTTTTCCGTGTAAAATAGCATGGCTATATTTGTTTCTGGAACACTACTGTGTATATGATTATAAATCTAAAAATAAAAAATAAATTAATTTTATTATTATTTATTCTTATTATTACAATGTAATAAGGGAATTGATATTGTCATTCCTATTTAAAAATTTTCATTCAATTTTGCTTTGCTTTTTTGTAAAGGAAAAGAAAAAAAAGAGTGGCAATATCAATTATTGGAGTGGCAATATCACTCTCCCTGTAATAATTATAAATTAGCAAGACATAAAAATTTTGTGCTGAAACAACTCAATAAAAATATTATTTCACATCACCAGCGACAATTTTTCCAAATTAATTGCCCTTCTTGATGTCCTTTATGAGTTGATCGAGTTTTTCAATATATTACTCAAACATTTTGAATATTTGATCGATTTAATTTCAGATTTCAAAATGACATGTGTTGTGATCTAACCTGACGAGGATGTAGGACAGACAAGGTGGTCTTTTGGATCAGCAGAGGACAATATGAATAACGTCTAGGCCTGAGCTCCGGCAGTGGTGGTGTGCACCTGCAAGGACTCCGACGCTCAAGTCAGTGAGTGTATTAGGGTTTTAGTATCTGATAGAATACTTATGTACCTTACATGATGCATTAATGATAGTATTTATAGAGTGAGACATGCGACCTAAATGTGGTCCGTATTGGGCCAAGATCTGTGCCTGGGCCCAAACCTCATTACATGGGCCTTGATCATGGGCTGCGCCAAACTTACCGGGATGATACCGGGATGGGTGATGACTGCTTGCCCCCCAAGTCGTCAAGCTTTTCATGGGAGAAGTTGGCGAGTTCATTTGCCATGCCGGGTGGGTGTTAGATGGTGATTCTGACAATGTCACGAGATAACGATTGGTTTTCTTTTTGGGCGCGTGTGTTTTACGCACTCCATTTTGGGCATTGTGCGCGATGATTAGCGTGGTCTTGGGCCCCACGTTCATTAAGGTGATGTGACGGTTTTTACTTTATTTCTTTTCACTCGTTACATTTCCATCTTTTCCTTTGTTCAAGTTTTCACTTTTCACTTTCGCGCTTCTTGCCTCTTCATTCCCTGTGATAGAAAGCTTTGAAACCTTTCTTCTTCCTCTTCGTGCCTGTTTGTCAGACCTATTTTCTAGCAACATTTTCGCTTCTTCTTTCAGGTATTGCTTCTATTCTTCATCAATTTGTGCTTTTGTATGATTCTTCCCTGATTCTTGGGTTGTTCTGTTGCATCCTCCTCATTCTTTAGGGTTTAGTTATTGTTTTTGGGTTTCTTCATGTTGAATATGGCCGATAATTTTATCGTGTTGACGAGTGATTCTTCTTCGGAATCAAATGATAATGAACTTCTTAAGAGTTTTGCGAGGGGGCTTCAAAAACATAGGTCTTCTAATGAGTCAAACCCTTGTCCAGGTACGCCTTCCATAGCCAATCCTGATTACTTTGAATCTGCCCATCTTTGGTTTTATCCCCTGTATTCTCGGCGAGTGGAGAGTGGCGAATCAGTTACCTAGAGTGTGAGCGGGTCGTTTAATACTTTAAACCCAAAACCTTCCGCTCTTCTTCTTGCTTCAGCCCACCTTCCTGATAACTACAGTTCTGATAGTTCTGTTCCTGTCGAGCAAGATTTAGATCGCCGTGCTCCTGTCAACCTTCCTTTGGTGGAGGATGAAGTTGAGTCTTCCCATCCCGGGGATCCTTTGGACGATAGGGAGTCTATACCGTCATCTATGACATATTCCTTAGATTCTGAGTCCGACCCTGCGTATGCTCCCTCTTCTCTTAGTCATTTATCCCCGGGATCTGATTCTACTTTATCTTGTCATGTAGATATGGAACCTGCTCAAGGCGATATTCCTATCCAGGTAATTTCTGGTACTCCGGGATCTTCCGTAGGCATACCGGGTCCATCTGATGTCGGTGGTTCAGAGGTGGCTGTGCGAGGGACTGGCGAACCTAGTACCTCTTAGCCTCCAACTGAATGTCCCCCTGATTTCTTGGAACTGAAGAATATTTGGGGATTTTTGTGGGTTCCCTGGGATTTCATCCGGGAGGAATGCTCGGTGAAGGATAACGCCCGACTTAGGAAAGTGGAGAGGCGTTGGAGAAAATGCTTCCATTATGGGCCTAATACTCCCGGAACTGATACCACGGCTGATCCTTCCACTAATCATAGGTTGGTCATCCCGGGTAAGAAGGAGAGGATCTGCACATCGGCATCTGAAGGTGAAGGTTCCTATATTATGATGCTGGAGTCTTTGTGGCATCAGCTTAAGATTAGGTTTCCTTTCTCCGACCTTCAGATTGAAGTTTTGCACAACCTTCACCTTGCTCCTACCCAGCTTCATCCTAACGGTTGGGGGTTTCTTCAGACCTTCGAGGTCTTTTGCTGGGCCAATGGCTGGACGTGCTCCTCGGCCTTGTTCCTGTATGTTTTTGGTCCCTACCGGGGTTTGAAGAAGAGTTGGGTATCCCTCCGTCATTGTTCTGGGATACCCCAATTATTCACTCCCTATGAGGAGTCCTTCAAGGCCCATAGGGACTTTTTTGTCAAAGCTGTCCCTCGGACCAAAGATTGCACTCCCTTATGGATGGGAGAAAACAAGCAGCCACTGTTCCCGCTTTACTGGACGGAGGAGCATTATAGGAGATCTTTGTCTCTGAAGGAATTGGAAATCGGCTTCCTGGAAGAAGAAGACCAACGAACATTTAAGAACCTATGTGCCTTCGTTCAGCAAGGGAGGATACCCATCCATTGTAAGGATGTTATAGGGGTATCTCGTCGAGATCGTGCGGCATGCTTATGTAGGAAATTATCCTTTATTGTATGATGTCGTTATTTTTCTTTGTCGTTGATTATTTTGCTTCAACTAACAAGTATATTCTTTTCTTCTGTAGCCGAGATCATGGCCAATTACGCCATCCGTTCCCAAAAATGAGATGCTAAGGGAAAAGGAAAGGTTGGCACTTCAGGTCCATCTCTTGCCCCTATTCCAGTTCCTGCTACCATCCCGGTTGCTTCCGCCGAGATTAATATCACAACTGCGGCTCCTGTTGGGCCTGTAGCTTCTGCTGGAGGAGCTTCTCCTGCTAAGAGGTCCGTACCTCCATCTTCGGGACTGAGGTGGCTACTGTGTCGCTGAAGCGTCGTCGCGCGACTAAGTCCGGTATGCTTTTATTTTTGGATTTCTTAACCATATGAGAATCATGTGTTACCTTCTTATGTTATTTAGTTCGATTTGTGGGTGACCAACCTGGAGGTGCCCAAGGGGCTTCTGCCGGAATGAACCGATGCTGATGGCGCCCTTCTCTACTCTTTCTTCTGCTTGGGAGGGATTCCAATCTCCCCTGATTAAGTTCCAACACGGGGATTTTTTCACAAAGGGTGGAGCTGCTGCCGTGAAGGTACATGTTATTTGTCATTTGAATTTTTGTATTGATTGATCCCGGTAGATGTGTGTTTAATTTCTCTTATGTTGTTTTTGTCTTTATAGGAGCAAGCCAAATCCCTTATGGGCTGGACGACCATGAGCATGGCTATGCTCCAACATGTTCATGACCAGGCCGAGGACATGGGCCAGACTGCTTCTTTGAAGGCCCAGCTTTGGGATCTACGGGATGACATGGATTTGAAGGAAACCATGCTCAAGAGCACCAAAGAGTCGGGATCTCGTGCAGAGATGGATCTCACCTCTTTGAAGGAGAAGTTCTCTCGTATGGAGGAAGATTTTGCCAAAGAGAGGGAGAAGGCTGCCGGCTTAGATGCCGAGAATTTGAAGCTGAAGGATGAGATTTCTCATCTGAAGGCTAAGGTGGAGGAAGATGGTTCTGCTCTTAGTCTCCTCCAGTCCGAGCTCCTGGGATCGGCTTCAAAGCTTCACGAGACTCAGGTTGAGCTGCGGGAAACTCAAGAGAAGTTGGAGGAGGCTTACCAGGACATGGACATTACGGTGAATGATTCCTACCGGGATTGTGTGAAGACTCTCCTGTTCTTGAATCCCGGGATCGAGTTGAAGACCCATGGTCTTTGTAAATATCACGGTATGAAGGATGGGATGCTCATGGACTTCCATGATCCTCATAATCCTGTGCCTCTTGATCTCGCTGATCCTAGACTTGAGCCATTCGACTGCAGCATTCCTCCTCCTACTGATCCCGTTCCGGAACCTGAAGGTGCAGATACTGGAGGAGCGGAGTGACTTGCTTTTTATTTTTTCTTAGTAATCTTGTTAATCGTTGGCAGACAATGTTTGTTATGTCTAACTTCATGGCATCTCGGTGGTCCGGGATGATCCTTTTATAATTTGCTATTTCTTAATTCGGCTTGGAAATTTCTACTTTATTTATTGTATTTCTTCGTGTCGCCGAGGCTTGACCACAAAAGGTGCCTCTTGTTATCCCGTCAATGCGGAATCTTTTCATATCACTTTAATTGTTAGGGTACATCAATGATGACGCCCTTTTAACTCCTCGATAGGAGGGAAAGTAGTTTGTACTTTCTCTAACTTTTGGTTGAAGTGTGACCTTGATGGTACTTCATATTTCTTGTGGCCAGGGTTAACCCGTGAAGGGCCCCTTTTGAGTATGTAGCAGAGATTTACCCGAGATGGTATCTCGACTCATTGTTGGCCTTGCGTGTATGTCGGCGTCGCATGTTGGCGACATATGAACTTGGGAGTAGTTGTACTGGTTGTGTATTCTTCTGGTTTGTTTGCTGTTGAGAATTGAACTAACTTGTTCGTGCGAGAATGAATAAAAATACTGCTTTATTGATAACATGAAACAAATAACAAATGGGGGCCTCATTAAAACCTCTAACTGTAAAACCCGCCTTAGGGATAAAACCTGCTACAGGAAAAAAAGTGCCCCTTTATTACAAGGAAAGTAAGTTACATAACTTAACTATAGTATCGCCTTAAATCTGCGACATTAAGCGTTCTTGGAATCTCTTTGCCTTTGAGAGTCTCTAGATGGTATGCTCCATTGGCTGCAACTGTCTTGACCCGGAATGGGCCTTCCCAGTTTGCTTGGAGCTTCCCGTCTTTGGCATTCCAGTTTCCAATGCTAGCTCTTCTTAGGACCAAGTCACCAGGTTGGAAACTTCTTGGGACTACCCTCTTGTGTGGGATACATGATCCTCCAAGATGGATGTCCAATTTCTACTGGGATTACAGCATTTGAGCCGTAGACCATCCGGAATGGAGTTTCTCCGGTAGTGCTATGGGGGGTAGTTCTGTAACTCCAAAGTACTTGGTAAAGATCTTCCACCCAGCTGGTTCCAGCTTTCTCAAGCCTCTTTTTCAAGCCATTAAGTATGACTTTGTTGGCGGATTCTGCCTGTCCATTAGACTGTGGATGCTCCACACTAGCAAAATACTGCTTAATGCGGAGTCCTGCTAGCATTTCTCGGAAATCTTTGTTGGTAAATTGGGTCCCATTGTCAAAGATCACTTCTGCCGGGATACCGAACCGGCATATTATTTGCTGAAATACAAAATTCTGAGCTTTAACTGATGCTATGCTAGCTAATGGTTCCAGTTCAATCCATTCAATATAATAATCAACATCAACAATAAGATGTTTGAACTGACCTGTGGTTGGTGTGAAGGGTCCCAGTAGGTCTAAGCCCCAAGTGTGGAAAGGCCAAGGGGTGGAGATGCTGTGCAAATCCTCTGCCGGGATATGGGACAGTGGACTATGTTCTTGGCACTTTTGACATTTCTTCACGTGTTCAGCTGCGTCTTTGTTCATGGTTGGCCAGAAGTATCCTGCTCGCAAGGATTTCCTTGCCAAATATTTGCCACCAATGTGGTGACTGCAACTTCCTTCATGTACTTCAGTGAGAACATACCAAGATTCAGATGGTCCAATGCATTTAAGCAAAGGAGTGGACAATCCTCTTCTGAACAACTGTCCTTCTATCACGGTGTACCGAGATGCCTTTTGCACCAACCGCTTTGCTTCCCGGGCATCTGCAGGACGGATCCTTCGGTGATATACTCCGTTATTGGGGTCCCCCAATCTTCACTTTCAACCTGCAAAATAGCACAAGGAGAGGGGAGAACTTCCTCTACCACTGACTTCAAGGTTGAGGATGACTTGGTGCTGGCCAATTTTGAGAGCAGATCTGCACGACTGTTTTTTTCCCTAGGAATGTGCTTGATCTCGAATTTAGAAAGACCGAGTAGACTTTCCTTAACTTTGGCCAGGCATCTTTATAACAACGGTTCTCTTGCCTGGTATTCCCCTTTTATCTGGGATACCACAAGCTGAGAATCTGAGCATAAAGTGATCGCAGTAGCTCTTAGCTCCTTTGCCACACGTATCCCGGCTAAACATGCTTCATATTCTGCTTGGTTATTGGAGGTTGGGAATTCAAACTTTAGAGAATATTCTACCGTTACCCCCTCATCGTTCTCGATCAGTATGTCGGCGCCAGCTCCCTTTGGGTTTGAGGACCCATCAACATAGATGGTCCAGGATCCTTTTGGTTCTTCTCCGGGATGTGTCATCTCGGCTACAAAATCTGCCAACGCTTGTGCCTTGACCGCCTGGCGTGGTTCATACGAGATGTCGTATTGTGATAGTTCTACCGCCCAGGTCATCATTCTTCCTGCCAAGTCAGGTTTATGTAAGATTTGTCTAATGGGTTGATTAGTTCTTACCGTGATGGGATGATACTGGAAGTATTGCCTCAACCGGCGAGATGCCAATAGCAAGGTATAGGCGACTTTTTCTAGCCGCTGGTTGTTCAACTCTGATCCCTATAATGCTTTAGAAACAAAGTATATCGGGCTCTGGTTCCGGGATTCCTCTTTTACTAAAGCCGCACTGATTGCTTCATTGGTGACGGCTAAGTAGAGGTATAAGGTCTGCCCAGGGTCTGGACGGGATAAGACTGGTGGGACTGAAAGAATTTTCTTCAGCTCCTGGAAAGCTTCTTCATATTCTGCATTCCATTGAAACTCTTCCTTGCGTCGTAAGGTCTTGAAAAATGATACGCATTTCCTAGCTGAATCTGGGAGGAATCTTGTCAATGCAGCAATCCTTCCAGTCAGCTGTTGGACTTCTTTAATGGTCCTGGGACTCTGCATATTCAACACGGCACTACACTTGTCGGGGTTGACCTCAATCCCCCGACTGGTTAGCATGAAGCCTAAGAATTTTCCGGCTTCGACCCCAAAAGTACATTTATTGGGATTTAACCTTAAATCATACCTGCGTAGCTGTTGGAATGTTTCATGCAAGTCAGCCACCGGGTCTTGGTCTTCTGGAGTCTTTACTATCATATCGTCAATATAGGCTTCAAGGATCTTGCCAATCTGTTCTTTAAAAACCTGGCTCATCATTCGCTGGTACGTTGCTCCACCATTCTTTAAACCGAACGGCATCATCATGTAACAGTAAACACCCATGTCGGTTATGAATGTCGTTTTCTCTTGATCTTCAGGGTGCATTGGGATTAGGTTGTAGCCAGAGTAGGCATCCATGAAGGATAGATACTTATAACCTGCAGAGTTATCAACAAGTTTATCGATACAAGGCAAAGGGAATGGGTCTTTGGGGCATGCTTTGTTCAGATCTGTATAATCTGTGCACATCCTCCATTTCTCGTTGGCCTTTTTCACCATTACCACATTGGAGAGCCAATCTACATATCGTATTTCTCGTATGAAACCTGCATCCAACAACTCCTTCACCTGTTTTTCTATGGCTGTTTGTCTTTCTGGACCCATCTTTCTTTTCTTCTGGGCTACCGGGATACATCCCAGTTTTAGAGAGAGGCTATGGCACACAAATTCTGGGTCTACGCCGGGCATGTCGGAAGAAACCCAAGCAAACAGGTCTTTGTTCATCTTTAACAATTCGATGAGTCGTTCTTTGATCATGGGGGGCAGATTTGCCCCTATTTTGACGGTCTGATCCTCCTTAAGCCCTATCTGGACTAGGATCTGGTCTCCTTTTGGTTGAGGTCGTTGACACTCAAAGTCTGCTCTAGGATCTAGGTTAGTCATCATGACCCCTGTATTCCATATCAAATCACGTCTTTCCATCTTCTGCTTTCCTTTCTCCTCCACCTTTACTGGCGGGATAGATGGTGCTTTCGTGATTTTAAGACTTTCTTGGTAACATTTTCTTGCATCACTGCTTTTTCCATGGACAGTTACTACTGATCCGTCTTCTCCGGGAAACTTCATGGCTAAATGGATGTTAGAGACTATGGCGCCAAGGCTGTTCAGAGTTGGCTGCCCAATGATTGCGTTGTAGGCTGAAGGGCAATCCACCACTATAAACCTGGCCGGGATTGTTTTGGTACTTGGCTTTTTGCCAAAACTAACCTTGAGGTCAACGTATCCTTTGGGGATGATTGTGTCTCTAGTAAATCCAATTAGACTACCCTTGTGAGGGATTAAATCCTTGGACCCCAATCCCATTTTATCAAAAAGGTTCCAGAACATAATGTCTGCTGAACTTCCTTGATTAATAAAGATTCGATGGACTTCGAAACCGTTCAAATTGGCTGCTATGACCAACGGTTCATTATCCCGGATGCGTTCTTCCGGGAAATCTGCATCTAAGAAAGATAGAACTGGGTTAGTTATAACAGTTACCTGGGAACAAGAATCCCGTGCATCTCGAGTCCTCTTCTTATCTTCAAGACCCTTTAACCTGGCTCCTCCAGCTATGACTTGGATTACCCCTCTAGGGGGGATTCCTGAGTTCGTCTCGGGCTCCGGGATCGATGTCGGACTTCTGTTCGTTGATCTGGTTCCTAGGGGGAGATCTTGGTGTCTGCATCCGAGGAGATGGACTTCGGCGACGATCCCGTCGTTCTGGGGAGGCCCGAGCGTAATTTCTCAACGTACCCTACCGGATCAACTTTTCAATTTCATCCTGGAGTTGGATGCATTCGTTAGTAGAATGCCCTTGATCCCGGTGGTATTCACAGTACTTGTTTTTGTGCTTCCCGACCATTTTCAACGGTGGTGGTCGTTCTCTCAGCTCAGAGTGTATCACTTCTTTTAACACTGAAGCTGATGGGACTGTCAGTGGGGTATAATTATTGAAAAGGCCCTTGCGCTTCTTGGGGGACCTATCCTGGGGCTTTTCATCCTTACCCGAGATTGGTTTGGAGGAGTAGTTTTTGCTTTGTCTTCCTTCTTGGCAGCCTAGGCCTTCTCCCGTTCTTCTATTCTGATCCATTTTTCAGCCCTTGAGGTGGGCTTATCTCCTGCCAGTTGCTTGGCAAAAGCTCTTGGTTTCAAACCTCTCACAAAGAAATATAACACTAGGTTAGGCTCAACATTCCTAACTTCTAACACTTTGTTATTAAAGCGTGTTATATAATCTCGTAGATATTCATCTTTTCCCTATTTAACGGTTTCTAAATGGAATTCAGACTTAAATTGTCGTTTACTACTGGTGAAGTGAAGAATGAACTTATCTTTGAGAGCTTTCCAGTTGCTGATGGACTGTGGTGGAAGGTCTGAAAACCAATGACTTGTAGCCTCGGATAGCGTGAGAGGGAAAGCACGACATACAATGGCCTCATTTACCCCTTCAAAGTACATGGATCTTTCAAAAGTGCTGACATGTAAGGTGGGATCCTTGGTCCCATCATACTCCTTTAATTTCTTTGCAAACTGGAATCCATGAGGAAGAGCATGGGACATGATCCATGGTGTGAAGGGATTATCAATATACCCGAAATTCGGGACATTCTCCGCCATGTGCTCCTGGTTACCGGCAGGTTGTCCGGCTTGCTGGCCCCAGGGGGGACAGGTGGCGGATTGGCCCCCTCCACCCGGGATTGGTGGGGAGCCCCTTCATGTCGGCGGCTCATCCGTCCTTCTTGCTGCCTTTCCTGATTTTTAGGATCTCCATCTTTATCCCCTTCAAGTGCGGATTTTCGTTGTTGCTTTTCTGCATTGTCATTATCTTTTTCCGTATCTTCCGGGTTTGCTTGAGTATGCTTCTCAGCTCTTTCCTCCTCTGAATCCTCCTCAACAACTTTTTTCTTGCCTTTTCGTTGTTGTTCCTTGAGGTCTGCAATCTCTTTAGCCTGTGTCTGCACCAACTGTTGCAGTTTGCGAAACTCTGCTTCGATATCAAAGTGCTGGGATGCCCTTGCTTGGTGTGATGCACCAGCCTGCTGTCCTGCTCCTTGGTTTTAAACACTTGGATCGTTGTAATCCTTATTCTTGGTAGAGCCAACCATTGTTGACGATGGATGGAAACGAGACTTTTGTTGTGTTTCCCACAGACAGCGCCAATATTGTGATCTAACCTGACGAGGATGTAGGACAGACAAGGTGGTCTTTTGGATCAGCAGAGGGCAATATGAATAACGTCTAGGCCTGAGCTCTGGTGGCGGTGGTGTGCACCTGCAAGGACTCCGACGCTCAAGTCAGTGAGTGTATTAGGGTTTTAGTATCTGATAGAATACTTACGTACCTTGCATGGTGCATTAATGATAGTATTTATAGAGTGAGGCATGCGACCTAAATGTGGTCCGTATTGGGCCAAGATCTGTGTCTGGGCCCAAACCTCATTACATGGGTGTTGATCATGGGTCGCGTCAAACTTACTGGGATGATACCGGGATGGGTGATGACTGCTTGACCCGGCATGCATGCGTACGTCCGAGATACTGTTATTCTAGTCCACAACAACATGGAATCTGAAAGTGAAGATAATTCGCTTGTGGTTTGTTGCTAATCAATATAGTGAAGATAATCTTAAAGTAAAGTTTTTATTTTAAGCACTTTGATCATAAAAAGAAATGGGGCTAAAAAATTAGATTTGTGTGGTACATGCAAGACTTATACAATGTGCTTATTTAAAAATGTACAGGGTGTTTATTTAAAAACTTACATTGATGTGTAAGGGATGATTAAATTGAAAGAGTAATGTGAACAAGTAAGACTCACATAAATATTCTAAAATAATTAATAAGCACCCGACACGAAATCTTATCATTGGAGAAAGTCTGCTTGTCAAGACGGCAAGCAACAATCCAAATCCAATTATATCATATATGGCTAATGGTAATAGGATATGTTTAGGGGCGGAGGATCAATTACTTAGAGTGTTAATAACTTTTATATTTTAAGAAATTATATATATATATATTAGTAATTTTTTTTTCAGAGTAGAAAGTCGAAGTCCCTCGTAGCATAAGGTAGCTCCGCCCCTAGATATGTTCTTGTTCTTGGTAAGAGGTTAGGAACATAATTTTATTATGATCAACAACCTTCATAACATGCAAAAGGTACTAAAAAAAGAAAACGGGTCTATTTGTTTATACTTTTATCAAAATTTAAAATAATTTTAAAAGAAATAAGAATTTCTCACTTCTATTTGCATTGGGATCCGCAATTCCTCATCACTACCAAGTACTTCTGAACGGAAAAACAAACGGGAAAACATTGTACATCATCTAGACATTTGAACAAGGAGGCAGGAATCTAAGACAAATCCACATAGAAATATAGCACAACAAGAAGTTGGAAACTATTTTTTAAATTACATAAAAATACACCTATTTTTCTATATCATGAACTTTCACTTGGATGCAAAAATGGCTTCCAAATCTTTATACAAAGAACTTGGTTTTGATTTGAAATCAGAAGAAGAGCTTCCACTTCTCTTGTTTCCCCAAAACCCACTCCATCCAGTAGTACTACTAGTGGAAGGATCATTAATATTTGCACTTCTTTCTCTACCAAAGCTTCTCTTTGCAAATTCCCTCAATTGCTTCAACCAAGCTCTATCAGGTGTTCCCGAGCTCCGGCTTCCCGAGAAACTATTTCCTTCTGTGCCGAAAACCATCTCTCTAGCCTCTTCGCTCCCATGTCCATTTTGTGGTAACTTCTTTTCCAAGCTTTTGATGTACTTTTGAGGGATGAAGTACAAAAGAAATCCAATGGAAGCAATTTTGATGCCTTTTAAGAATGATTTCTCCTCAGTGTCCAACATCTTTGTTTGTGCATATAAAGCATACCATTCATTAGTGATTAGAGAAATATACTCAACTAGGAACAACACAAGCATGAAAATTCCAAAATTTGACTCTGTTCTCACAGAATAATGATTCTTCAAGAGCAATAAAATTGTAGCAAATAGAGCAACTTCACATGTGAGTGAGATGATTTCAACTAACTGAACCTTTTTCTTTATAAATGGCTTCTTTAGGACCATGAAGAATAACTGAAAAGAGGATATTGAGAGCATAATAATAACCGGACGGTTAGTTGATTGCGTCTGAACAAAAACACCTGCCAAGATTCCTAGCGAAACGCGCCTTATGGATTCGAGAAAGACATAGTATATCCTAAGGATTCCAAAGAGTTTTTGGATGAAAGGCGCTTCGGCGTCTTCTGTTTCGTCATCAGAGGCAATGATGCGGTCGCTTTGGCTAGGAATATGGCTACCTGAAATCTGCGAAAGCATGTACTTTGGAGGGCCTCTTAGGTCTTCGAACAAAGGGCCGAAGATCGTTAGATAAACGGATTTCGGCTGTTCTTTCCATGTCCATTGGCCTCTTTTGCCTGGCCCAAGTGTTACTCTCACAAGCTCTTGATACCAGTGAAATTTCAAACCTTCTTGATGAACTTCTTTGTATTGAAGTAGTTTTCCAAAGGTGATTCCAACGGAGAGGAACAAGAACAAAGCTAGAAGCGCAACGGAGACGAAAATCATCAGGAGAATACCAACTGCCACGGCTGAAGGAGATCCCCCTAAGGTCATACATGAAAAATGAGAAAAATTAATGATTTTGAAGTAGAGGTTTTAAAATAGTTACTCTATTTTGATGAACTCACAGAAAAAATGGTTAGGTGACAAAAAATAACGTTGAGATTTAAGATTACCGCGAATAAGGGCCGCAGAGGCCTTGCAAACACAAGGAAGTGCGAGAAATATAAGAAATATCTCAAATCTTGGGAATTTGAGTGCTCCATATGTTCTACCCTTTTCAGAATTTCTCTTCCCAAATTTCAGAATAATAAGAAGAAAAGCATGCAGAACAACTAATCCGCCGTAGATCACAGCTAACCAAAACATGCTTCTATAAAATTCTGTCCATCTACAAGGAAAAAAAGAACAATTAATCTGATAGTAAATCTAGAGAAGAAAATAATTGCTGGAGTATTCAAACAGTTAATACTTAGATTGATGTATTAGTTACAATCTGAAACAGAAGATGTGTCTTGATATATCTCATGGAATGCATTGTTATTATTGTTCACAAGTGAGAAAAAAACAACAAATGATTGCATCTAGTTCAAGATACTTCAAATCAATATGCTTACAGAATGTTTGAGTTACTGTATGAATAAAATGATGATGAATGCACCACATTTTCCCCCTCAAATTTGTATTTCTGTTACTTAAAACATGTTCTAAAATATCGTCTTTCTAGAACTTTTATCCTAATTATAACCTTTTTCATACCGAAACGAAAGCTCTAATTTCATAAATAAAATCACAATGCACTGACACATTCATAACTTACCCACTAGAATTTTGTGAATCCCAAATATATTCAGCTTCCGGTTTCATATTTTGGCTCTGCAGGTATGCGTCGTTAATTGATAACAACTTAACTTTCCAGGTAAGATTGATAGAGAGATTTACATGCTCTTACCTCGAAGTATTGCTGGTACTCTGAAGATGTAAGTGGTGATCCATACACGGAAGCAGCGAAATTCGAATTCTCGTGTATTGTTGCTGAAGCATTAGGGAATGCAATGGCGCTCACGAAAGGACTAGAGCCTACCATGAAGATGTTCATAGGTTCAGCTTCCCATGGCACAGAAAAGTAGGGTATGGTCCATTGCAAGTGCCTAGCAAATTCATAAAACTCAACTGGCAACTTAATTGCTAACCATCTACATAGTGCATAGACCTGAATATGGCAGAAAATTCTCTGCATGATATAGCAAAATTGACTTTGTCAAAGTGGTATTCTCTCCATAATCAATACAAAAACATATGGTTTTTTTGGTAATTTTCATAATGTTTACAAAGTTGAAATGAAATTAAAAGTCCAAGATATTGAAAGAAAAGTATTTTCCTGTTATCCAAAATTCTGAGATCAGGTTCATTCTTTCAATAGGAAGAAGAAACATTAGTATCAACTATCAAGCTTGAATAATGCAAGTAAACACTCTATTATGTTCTATCAAGTCTAGGGTTGGACGTTTGGAGCGTGAAGCTTACATGACTAGACATGCAGGTGGATCTTGATTCATGGTTTTATTAACTTTTCTCAAATACAACCATCAATTTGTTTTGCATTTAAAAAAATACTGTTAAATCATTAACTTAAATAGAATACTTATCAGCCAACATATTTAATTCATGGTTTCAAGTATATTATCATTTTCTCCATTTTAAACAACAATTCAATACATAAACATGTATGGGAAGGTAAACTATGAAGCGGGATAATGCTCCAAGTTAGGTATCTCACGAAAAGATTCCTCGCCGGATCGACGATCAAGAAAGAAGAGGATCTTGTAAATGCACCAACAGATTGAAGGCTTGCGGTTGAGATAGTAAGTATACCCGCAACAAGTGATGTCAGCACAAAAGAAGCAGTTGCAAATGCAGAAATCACAGAAGAAATCAGAGGTACAGAGTCTGCATAATTGTGAAATGATAAATCTTTTAGTAACAACTATGGATGCAATGGACAAAATACAATATCAATACTAATAACAACACAATCATCAAAAAGTAAATAAAAAGAATCTTACAGTGCCTCACTTGTAGAACATTGGAAGCTAGATTTTTATTTCCGGCAACATCATGAGTTACATTCGCAGGAACACTGACAAATACAAGATCATCATCCGCTAGTAGCTCAACGACATATGTGCTCCATTTTATGTTGTGGAAGCTAAACAGAAGCAAAAAATTGCAAGAGAAAGGATTAACAGACATTTTATGAATAACACAAATAGGAAGAGTCAGATTTACAAATGCAGAGATATTGAATCACTAGTCACACTACGCGATAAAGCAGAAACGAATATCTTAAAATACTTGCCTTTTTATTGAACCTCCAGAAATTGATATGCAAGAGCTATTGAATCTCAAAACAGGCTTTGCAAATTTAATTAATATATGGAGATTGTGTTCCCTTGTCCTCATGCTATATGTACTCAACATCACAGCAGGCCTCTTGGAATCTGAATTTTATGCATGGTTGTCAGAAAACAGCAATGAAATCTCAAAATTATCAAGCCTAGAGACTGTGTGTGTGTCAGGTAACAATTGTTCTTAATTAGTTTCATGAGAATAATAAATTCTGACCGCGCACCTTGTTTTCATTTAGTTTCTTATTTTCTAGAATTTGTATACAAAATACTAAAATCAAGAAAACAAGAAACTTCCGGTGGCAATTTTTTTAGAAGGAAACACTTGAAACAAAAAAACAAGGAAACTTTATTCTGAATATTTCTTATTCAAATTTCAGAAAACAGGAAACAATCTGAAAGCTAAGTGACAGCTTTATCATTATCTATGAATAAGGAAATAAAAACAGGAATTGAAAGCGAAAACAGAACAGACCCTAATTGTTTCCCATGATATGTTCCATATATGTAAAATATACAGTGTTTTCTTGGTGGATAATATGTACCATAAAGGAAAGTAACAGGTGAAGTTGGAGAAACTTGAGTCCTTTGTCTGGTTACTATAGACTCCGAATTGAAGTCAACTGAGATTATAGCAGTAGATGAGATATTAGCAATCTGAAATAGGAAATGCCCAAAGAAACAAATGTGTAAGGAGAAGTAAAAATTGTTCTCAAACTAAAACATATCATATCTATATGAATCAACTAACCATGAATCCGAATCTCCGGTTTCCAAGACTTTTTGCGCTAGTTGGAAGAAGTGAACCGCGATTAATGTTGAGAGAGTTCATAATTTCTTTAGATGAATTCAGAATTGGAGCTGAGAAGTACAAATACACCTTTAGCTTGTTATAGTCATTGGTTGCTTGTACTGTTCTAGTTTCACTGTTAAGTTGAAGTAGTTGTTCAGGTATATGAGTCCTTATATCGACATAAACCGGTCTTCTATCTGTTCATCATCCCCACCAAAGAAGGCAATCAACCTTTTTTATCAACAAAAACTTATCACAGAAAATTATTCTTTCAGTGAAATTTATGCATGTTTTAGTAAAAACAAAAAAATGCTAATACACTATAACATTATGTTACTCACCAAAATGTATATAAACACTTGAATTTGGCATTCTTGCGAAGCTGTTACCAGCGATATCAGTGCAGAAATTCTTATCCATTACGAGGATTGCTCGTCCATATTGAACTGCAGATGATAGACTTACAAGAAGAGAATACACAAGGTTTGGCTGAATAGTGGTAAAAGAAGATGGTATAACTTTGCCAGCACCATAGACAAGAAGCTGTAAAAAAAAAAAATAACCGCAACATGTTAAAATTTGGTTCAGTGTTGTGTTAACACAGTACTATTTACTAATTCTCCATGAACTCTTTCCTTAATTAATTTATTTTTGTTGTTTTTTTCTAGATGAAATGGATTTTTAATTTCCATTAACACAACAGAGAAAGTTTAGAAGAGATTCTTATTGGTTGAATAGAATCCTAAACTAATCTGTTTCTTTGTCAAAATATGTCAGTTAATGGAATTGCATAATTAGCACATAATTAGAATGATATCGGAATTCGAGAAATCTTTGCTATTTTAAATGGCCACCTACTTACATTGCAGGCATTCACAGACTTGCATCCAAAACCTCCTCCACCTATACATGGTTCACTGAAAGATATAATTACTGACACATTTGAAGAACTTGTGAAAGTTGTTGAGGCTGTAACATTTGCTGTTGGGGGAATTGTATCTGAAAAAAGAAAATATACTTTAATTAAGATGGTATTCTATGTGAAACAAATTTTATGTGAATCTCAATCAACTCACACAAAATTTCAATCAAAATATCAAAAGTTAGTTACTTATGCATTGAGGTGCACTTATTATTCTATAGTTTCTACTAGAACTGGGAAAACTTATTTATTTAGAACTGAATTCTTGTGAAACTTAAATTGATTATGCTAAATTATTTAGGAAAAAAAAAAACTCAAAAACTTTGAATTCCAGACATATGACATGATACTTCAAGTGTCATGAATTTTTAGTTTAACATCAAATCAAACCAAATTTGCAACTACATTTATCACATTCAAATATGAAACCAAACACACACGTCATGCTAGCAATAAAAAGTTGGAAAATCCCGCAAGAAGAAGGAATAAAGTATGGTTTCTTAACCAACAGTCCAGTTATAGGTAGCACAGCGAAGTCCTCGATGCCTCGCCGTGCAGACTTCAAAAGTATGATTTCCATCGCGCAAGCTTGAGTATCTAACTTTTCCATTTGAACAAACTGATGCAATCCCATCATCAAGCTGCATATACATAATATTTTCAAAGAGAATCAGAAAAGAAAAGCTATTAACTCCTCAGAAAAAGAAAATGAAATTAAAATGTGTCAGCTGCAACATGATAATGTGTCAGCTGAATCCTCCCCTTCCCAAATTCCCTGAGAAACAAAAAAAACTGCTCATGCTTAAAAATTAAAATCTAATATATATTGTATAACACTAAGGTAGTGTTTGACCCAATTTCTTTTGAGCTTCTCTCTTTTTCTTATAAGTAAAAGATAGAGTAAATAGCCTTCTCCAAAAGCACTTCTTTTTTTTTGTGAAGAAAAACCTAACAATTAGAACTTCTTGAGAAGCTAGAATTTGGAGCTCAATTTCTCTTAAAAGTTTCTTTGAGGTTTCATAGTCTCTATCATCTTTGGTTTCTATAGTCTCCGCCACCACACTCAGGAGTATCTATCATCAACTTCTCTTACAAGGAAAAGAGAAAAACAAACAAAAAAAAGCCAGGTCAAACGTTACTTTAGACTACAAATATTAAGCTCTACTAATCTAGCAATAGATAAATTTGATGGTTTGATTCCTTAAGGAATTTTGATTTGCACTTGACTCTTTTTTTTGTGTACCAAGGCGGACAGCCGACAGCTGAAGATTAATCCATTCAAGACGGAGAGATCACCGAAGTGGATCCAACCTTTTCTACTAACAAAGCCTTTTCTATGTGCATGGTCAGGATTCGAATCCCTGCATGCTTAAAGGACCCGATATCTACCAACTCAACCAGACTTTGTTGGTCGATTTGCACGTGATGGTTCTCTAAAAGAAGCAAAGAACAATTTCTAGCAAATCGCCTAATTAATACAATAACATCTATCTCTCAACAAAAAAAATGATTCAATTAATGGTGAAATTGAGAGCCAAAATAAGAAAGAATTAGCACAGACAATAAGAGACACACAAACCTTGCAACTGAGGCTGCAATTTGAGCAGGGGCTCCCATTACTAGAATTAAGAAGTTGAAAAGCAAATGTTGCTGAGTTCAAGTGAGAGAATGGTTTTGGTGCTTTCAAGAATTTCACATAGAAATCTGAAGAACTACATTTAGCGACAGAACACAAAAGTGACAAAGTCCAACAGAATATACACAAATGTAATAAGACTCTAAGAAGAAGACCCATCTTAGGTCACAGTACAAGAGTGAGAGTCACTTATATGTATGAGTGTGGCATTTTCTTGTTATTTTAATTTGGAGAATTAGAGTTTGAAGAAAGTGAAGAAGATTTCTTTTTTTTCCTTCTTTTTTTTGCGTGTAAAAGAATAGATAGTGATTAGTGATAGAGAGAGAATATTGTCTTCATTCTTCACTGTTTGGTAGCCATTGATGATGGGCTTTAAGGATAAGCTAAGCCAAGCATGTGTAACAATCAAAGATAGAAGAAAGGAATAGAAAGGAGAGGAGAAAAACGAATGGAAAAGTACTTCCAATTTTGTTTGTTGCTTCAAATTTCAAACATTTTTATTTCCGTTGAAAAAAAAACCCAATTTTAAAGGTTTCAAATTATTATGGTTTGTAATTGTGTTACGAGTAATATTAAATGCGGTTAAATATAATTAAATATGGTTATTAAAATCATAATTATGGTTGAATTTAGTTTTAGTCCCTAACGAAAATTTGATATTATAGCACAAAATTACTAGTCAAAAAATAAGGACTCTCATTTATAGTAAACATTGGAAGGAAATCAAGATTTTTTAGATTAGAAGAGGACAAACAATGAAAAGTTTGATTTTTATTTAATGATAAAGTTTGAGATTCAAATTTTGTGATGTTAAAATAGTTTTATCTTTTTAAATAATTATATTTATTTTAGACTATACCTAAATTTTATGCTGAGCAGATCATAAGTCGAGATTACAAATATTTTATAAGTTTTATTCCTCTAAAATTAAGTGAGGTGCTTAATAGGAATAGCACCCTTACAAAGACAATTGGTCTCACAGTGATGAACATTTGATTCTCTGACACTACATGATATAGAAAAGAAAAAAAAAACTATCAAACTATTTTTTTCATATACTTTTATATATTTTTGTCTGTTTATCACTTACTAAATTAAACTTGTGCATATCTTTAGTATTAATTAAAGAGTAAAATATAGTAATTATGAACTAAGATTCATACTTCATAAAATAAAAAAATAAGAATTATTATTTAATCAAGTCGGATTTAATAACACTACAGTCAAATTAAACTTACTAAAATGATAAAATGTTACAAATATCAAAGTTAAAAATCAAAGCTATTAAATTATATAATATTTTCTTAAAAATCACATATATATATCATTTTAGAAGATTGAGACATTCGTTATTCGTTATTACGTAATCTAATAAAATAATAAAAAATTATGCTTATAATTTATAAATTTATAATATATTCAACTAAATTAAATCAGTATAATTTTATTCTGACTCAAAGTCAACATAAATTTTGTGAATCATAAGATTTAAAAAAGTATAATTTTACTGTTCTTGTAAGAGAAAACGGAAAAAGGGAATAGCTACATAAATGCAAATGATCAAATTCAATCTTGTAAATGAATACAAGAAGCAAAAACGAAAAGATGAGTGGAGGACCCAATAGATTTCATTCTCATTCACATAGTGACAATAAAATTTGAGTGAGAGATAAAATGTCTATGAAGCTCAACCTTAGAAACGTTATCTCCCATACCCTATTCCCATTATATTCTAAATCTTATCATATAAATAATAAATTAAAGAATTCTATATGCCCATCCAAATTCCAAAATCATATTTTATAATCACACAATTTTTCATATTTGTACACGTAATTTTTGTGTGTATATTTAAGAGTTTTGGAGTCCAAATAAACGTGGGTCCAGAGGTGCAGAATCAAATTTTAGTAAGATTTTAGTTTTTTGATTGGGTGGTTTTAAATTGAGAAAAAACAAATAATTAGGATCACATGAGAATTTTATTAAAAATGAAAAGTATGAGGTATTTCTAGAAAAATAGATTTTTAGAAATATTTAATATTTTTTAAAATTATCTCATATTTTTCATTTTTCAGTAAAGTTTTTACATGATGTTAATTTTTTTTTGTCTCACCATAAAATCAGTTTGATTATGCATTGCACTGATTTGGAGTAATGTTTGGGTATTTTAGATTTCAACATATATTAGATTGTTTGATTTTACACTTACACCAACTTGGGATTCTTCTTTTAACAAAGAAAAAATCTTTTGGTCTTTTAGCTAAAAATTGGACATGGTTTCAAAAAGCATAAAAATCGCTTCCCAATGCTAAAAATTATCTTAAAATTTACTTCTCACAATAAATATATCCAAAAAAAAATTAATTATGTTTCAGACAATTAATTCTTTTTTACATCTAATTTTCACAACTAATTCAAACACGACCTTAATTTTTAATTTGTTTTTAGAAAGTCAAAATCAATTTTAAAATTTCAACATTACTTTTGCATTGAGTTAAAAAATTTGTACCAAATTTTTATTAAAAACTTATTTAAAAAAAAAATCTAAACATAAATCACATTACTTTTAATTAATTTTACACCAAATTAATTCTATAAAATTACGTGAATTCAAAATCTATTGAACGGCTACAAAATTAAGAGTAATGCTGTAGCCTCCTAAAAATATTCCTACTTATTCTCCTATTATCATATAAGGTATAAAATTAAATACATTCAATCTTAAAATAATAAAAAATATTAAAAACAATCTTTAATGAATATAGAGTAAGAAAATTTAGAATTATTCCAAAATTAAACATATAGTGAGATTTTAGATTGCGAGCTTGAAAATTGGGAATTAGGGTTACGGAGTGAAGATAGAGAACGAACCCAACGGGAAAGCTAGCTGCAGCTGCAATCAACAGTCACTTCATTAATTATGCCTTTAGTCATCATTGAGTCAAGACAATATTAGTGAAATTGATTGGTTAAAGTGGATACACACAAACTAGGCAAAAATCGAACCCACTTGCATAACATAATGTTTGGACCTGTAATTCACACACTAGAAATATTAAAGCTAGCTAGCTTCAAAAGAAATGTTTAAAGAAGAAATTATAAGATATAAAGAATTTTGGGTTACTCAAAGATTCATCCAAAGACCTAACAAATTTGAATAAACATTCATCTATTATGTCTTTGTCAATTTCTAAATTTTGAACATATTTACAACAATATTTATATAAAAGTATATGTTTGTCGAGAGCTTGTAGCTTAAGTAGCATAAGGAGGAGCTCTTTGAACTTAAAGTGGGAGGATTGATCCCGGTGAAATAGAATTAAAAATAGTGTAGTGTGTATGATTACTCTTTTATGTCTCTATTCTAAAGAAGCTAAGGAGCACTACTCCTTTCCCTAACCACTAGGGTTTTCCCACTTAAGAACTTAATAATTGTTTGTTTAAGTTGCTCAGTAAATAACAACTTTATAGTAGTCTAATCAAATAAGAGCATGAACTTCACATTAGGCACTAACTAAAGCATGCATGTTACTTTTCTTTAACCATGATTTTGACACCATAACTAGTTATTTTGGATTTACCCAAACACCACAGAATATCAAAACCATAATTTGATCAATCTAAAAATGATTATACTTAACACATCTAATATTTTTTTTCTCATGTGGATCATTGAAGTTTGATTTATTGTTATCTATTGCTAAGCTGAGTTTTTTCAAATTTATTCAAACTGATTGTTTTACTTTTACTAGAGTAGGGTTTTAGATTCTCAAAATTGTGCTTAAACATGGGATGTTCATGCACTAGGTTATACATATCCGATCTTTAACCCAACCCTAAACACGGATCGCGGGAATAATTATTTAGACTCAAGTCTCACTCTAAACCTAATGATATCCTGGTTATTAGGATCTAATCAAAGAGGGACATGACTAGGTTAAGCCAAATATATTTTTATAGAAAACCTTGAAATATGAAAATATGACACTACTACGTTTTTAAATATAATTTTAAAACTATCATTAATTCTAAAGTTAATACTTGGGATTAGACAATAACGATGATGGTATATTAGAGGTTTAACAACAATTAAATTTATATTCTTTGTGGTGAAAAATAATACAATAAAAAAATAAGAAAATAGAAATATATGGTACAAAATACTTTACAATCGGGTTAGAGATAACCTAGAGGTTAATCCAAAGCCGACCCTAATAACTTGGTACTAGGTTAACCAATTAAATTGAAACATGAACTTAAAATATAAAATTGACAGGTCAGACTCATCCCAAATGTTTCAGGTTAGGTTCGGTTATCAAACTATGCTAGGTTTTTAACACTCCTAATTGAAACTAATTAATCTATGAAAAATAATAGAAAAAAAATATGTGAAAGCTAGAATCTTTTATTTGATGTGACACTAGGAGATCATGGGTGACAATATGATCGGCCTTTTTGTTGAATTGTGGATGTGTGGCCTAGTCTATTTATATTCTTGCTTTGCCGGTTGGCTTACATTAGAATAGTATAGGTTGTTGTTAATAGCGCCACACCCATTTTGGGTGGTGTCACCCCCATTTAGTTTTTTGGACGTAAAAAGACCTAAATACCCTTGTCACTTAAATACATACCCTTGCCACACTTATCTCTCTCACGATTTCTCTCTTAATGTGGCACTTTTTCTGTCTTCTCTGTCACACACACACACTTTCTTTGTCACCACCTACAACATAATCATTGTCGTCGGAGACTGCAGTGGAACCATCATCATCGCCACCACACAATATAAGTGGACAAATCATACATAAACTGCCACCTAAAAGCACGATTTCTACTCAATTAGGTATGTTTTTCTCACCCCAAATCATCTCTCATTCATATTAGCATTTAAGGGTTGATTTTGTTAATTTTAGTCACTGGTTAGTGGGATTTGAGTATAAATTGTGAATCTTAGGACGAACAACGAAGAAGATGAAGATTTCGAATATCCAAAAATCATGTTTTGAAAACTCTCCAGGTGAGATTCTCCAAAACCTATCCAAATTGAGTTTTCCGAAAATTCCTTATTAAAAACAAAGAGCAAAATTAAAAAATCTAGAAAATGTTTTTCGGATTCCATTCCAGATTAGATTCTCATTTATACATCCAGATGAGATATACTCTTCAGAGTTAGAGAAATCTAAAAAAAATTAAAAAAAATATTACTTTTCAAAAGTTTCTATTTTAATAAACTTTAATGTTACTATTATAGATTTATTTACTTTATAATAGTATTTAATATTTATGTCTAATAATTTGTATATAATTTATTTTGAAAAAGAACATTTTTGTATTTTTTTAAATTGTATTATATCTTATTGTTATAATTCACTTAATATTTAATTCACTTAGTATATTCAATATTGTGTACAAGGTTTTAAAATTAATGTCTCGTATATAAATTAAATATTAAATGTTGTTTAATAATATTGTGTTTGTTTAGTTAAATACAAAGTGTATTTTATATTTAAATAAATTAAATTAATAAATTAAAATAACTCTTGATAATATTGTGAACTGTGTTTTTTCTTTTTATTTCTAATAAATAATCCTTAAATAAACTTAAATACCTTTTAAAAAATATTTATAGATTGAATATGTAGAGATATTTTATTATTGTATTTATTGTTTAATTGTAGGATGGCCAAGATCTTACCCAATGTATGTAAGGCTAGAGCGGCTAAGGTTAGAGAGGCGGAGGATTGTTGATGACCCACCGCTTCTAACGGTAGACTTTGTGTCGTTCAACAAGCTTAGGTGGAAGACCCCATCCCTCCTTATGAGGGACCGATGGATGAGGACCTTGTTGTGGACCAGAATCATGGCATCCCGGTCAGATGCTTGCATGCCGGGTCAAGCAGCTACCAAATACCGCCAATATCCCGGTAAGTTAGGCGCGACCTAGTATCAAGGCCCAGCTGACGAGGATTGGGTCCAGGCATAGATCCTGGCCCAATACGGACCGCATTTAGGTCATTTACCTCACTCTATAAATACTATTATAATGCGCCATGCAAGGTACGTACAAAATATTATCACATATTCAAACCCTAATTCACTCACTGACTTGGGCGTTAGAGTGCTTGCAGGTGCACACCACCGCCGTCGGAGCTCAGGACCCAGAAGCAATCCTACTGCCCCTTACTGACCAAGAAGACCATCTTGCTCGTCCTACATCCCTGTCAGGTTAGATCACAACATTGGCGCCGTCTGTGGGGACCCGAACAAAAAGTTTCATTTCCATCCATCATCAACAATGGTTGGCTCAACTAGAAATAGGGATTACAACGATCCCATCGTGCAAAACCAAGGAGCTGGACAACAGGTTGGTGCGTCGAATCAAGCAAGGGCATCCCAGCACTTTGATATCGAAGCAGAATTCCGTAAACTGCAACAGTTGGTGCAATCACAAGCCAAAGAGATCGCAGATCTCAAAGAGCAACAGCGGAAGGGCAAGCATGTTGTTATCGAAGATGATTCAGAAGAGGAAAGAGCTGAGAGGCATACCCAGCCAAACCCTGAAAATCTGGAAAAAGATAATGGCAACGCGGAAAAGCAGCAATGAAAATCCGCAATTGAAGGAGAAAAAGAAGGAAATTCGAAAACTCAGGAAAGGCAACACGAAGGACGGATAAGTCGCCGACATGAAGGGGCCCTGCATCAATCTCGGGTTGAGGGGGCCAACCCGCCACCTGTTCCCCTTGGGGGCCAGCAAGCCGGTAACTAGGAGCACATGGCTGAAAATGCCCTAGATTTTGGTTACATTGACAATCCCTTCACGCCTTGGATAATGTCCCATGCCCTTCCTCATGGATTCCAGTTTGCAAAGAAGTTGAAGGAATACGATGAAACCAAGGATCCCACTCTACATGTCAGCACTTTTGAAAGGGCTATGTACTTTCAAGGGGTGAATGAGGCCATCGTATGCCATGCCTTCCCGCTCACATTGTCAGAGGTTGCAAGTCGTTGGTTCTCAGACCTTCCACCACAATCCATCAGCAACTGGAAAACTCTTAAAGATAAGTTTATTCTTCATTTCACTAGCAGTAAAAGACAGTTCAAATCTGAATTCCACCTAGAAACTGTTAAACAGGGGAAAGATGAATCTCTACGAGACTATATAACACGTTTTAATAATGAAGTATTAGAAGTTAGGAATGTTGAACCTAACTTGGTGTTATATTTCTTTGTAAGAGGATTGAAGCCAGGAGCCTTCACCAAGCAACTGGCTGGAGATAAGCCCACCTCCACGGATGACTTGAAGGTCAGGGCCGAAAAGTGGATCAGAATAGAAGAATGGGAGAAGGCCCAAGCCGCCAAGAAGGATGATAAAGCAAAAATTGTCCCTCCAAACCAATCCCAGGGTAAAGACGACAAATCCCGGGATAGGTCTCCCAAGAAGCGCAAGGGTATATTCAACAATTACACTCCGCTAATAGTCCCGCCAGCTTCAATGTTGAAGGAAATGATGCATTCTGAACTAAGAGAGCGGCCACCACCTTTGAAAACAGTTGGAAAGCACAAAAACAAGTACTGTGAATACCATCGGGATCGTGGACATTCTACCAATGAATGCATCCAACTCCGGGATGCAATTGAAAAGTTGATCCGACAAGGGAGGTTGAGAAATTATGCTCGGGCATCCCCAGAAAGGCGGGATCGTCGCCGAAGTCCATCTCCTCAGACGTAGACACCCAGATCCCCTCCTAGGAACCGAGATCAACGAGCTGAAATCCGTCAGAGATCCCGGAGCCAGAGACGAGCACAGGAGTCCCCTCCTAGGGGAATAATTCAAGTCATAGCTGGAGGAGCCAGCTTAAAGGGTCTTGAAGACAAGAAAAGGACTCGAGATGTCATGGATTCTTGTTCCTAGGTAACTGCTATAGCTAACCCAGTACTATCTTTCTCAGATGCAGATTTCCCGGAAGAACGGATCCGGGATAATGAGCCTTTGGTCATAGCAGCTAATCTGAACGGCTTCGAAGTCCATCGGATCTTCATTGATCAAGGAAGTTCAGCTGACATTATGTTCTGGAGCCTGTTCGATAAAATGGGATTAGGATCCAAGGATTTAATCCCCCATAAAGGTAGCTTAATTGGCTTCACTGAAGATACAATCATTCCTAAAGGATATGTTGACCTTAAGGTGAACTTTGGCAAAAAGCCAAATAACAAAACAATTCCCGCTAGGTTCATAGTGGTGGATTGCCCCTCAGCTTACAATGCGATCATTGGGCGACCAACTCTGAACAGCCTTGGCGCCATAGTCTCTACCATCCATTTAGCCATGAAGTTTCCAGGAGAAGATGGCTCAGTAGTAACTATCCGTGGAAAGAGCAGTGATGCGCGAAAATGTTATCAAGAAAGCCTTAAAATCACGAAATCACCATCCATCTTGCCAATGACGGCAAAAGAGAAAGGGAAGCAAAAGATGGAGAGACGTGATCTCATGCGGGATGCAGGGGTCATGATGACCAACCTAGATCCCAGAGCAGACTTTGAATGTCAACGACCTCAACCAGAGGGGGACCAGATCTTAGTCCAGATAGGACTTAAAGAAGATCAGACCGTCAAGATAGGGGCAAACTTACCCCCCGTGATCAAAGAGCGACTCATTGAGTTGTTGAAGACGAATAAAGACCTATTTGCTTGGGTTTCCTCCGACATGCCCGGAGTTGACCCGGAATTCGTGTGCCATCGCTTGTCTTTGAGACCGGGATCTATCCCGGTGGCCTAGAAGAAGAGAAAAATGGGTCTAGAAAGACAAGCAGCTAAAGAAAAGCAGGTGAAGGAGTTGCTAGATGCAGGGTTCATCCGAGAAATACGATATGCAAATTGGCTTTCAAATGTGATGATGGTGAAAAAGGCTAACGAGAAATGGAGAATGTGCACAGATTACACAGATCTGAATAAAGCATGACCCAGAGATCCATTCCCCTTGCCTTGTATCGATAAACTTGTGGACAACTCTGCAGGTTATAAGTATCTATCTTTCATGGATGCTTACTCCGGCTATAACCAAATCCCAATGTACCCTGAAGATCAAGAGAAAACGGCTTTTATCACCGACATGGGTGTTTACTGCTACACCATGATGCCGTTTGGTTTAAAGAATGCCGGAGCAACTTACCAGCGGATGATAAGCCAAGTCTTCAAAGAACAGATTAGCAGAATCCTCGAAGTCTATATTGACGACATGATAGTAAAGACCCCAGAAGACAAAGATCCAATGGCTGACTTGCGTGAAACTTTCCAACAGCTGCGCAGGTATGATTTAAGGTTAAATCCTAACAAATGTACTTTTGGGGTCGAAGCCGGAAAATTCTTGGGTTTCACGCTAACCAATCGAGGGATCGAAGTCAACCCCGACAAGTGTAGTGTCGTGTTGAATATGCAGAGTCCCAGAACTATTAAGGAGGTCCAACAGCTAACTGGAAGGATCGCTGCATTGACGAGATTCCTTCCAGATTCAGCCAGGAAATGCTTATCTTTTTTCAGGACCTTACGACGTAAGGAAGACTTCCAATGGAATGTAGATTGCGAAGAAGCTTTCCGGGAGTTGAAGAAAATCCTCTCAAGTCCACCAGTCCTATCTCGCCCAGATCCTGGACAGGTCCTATATCTCTATTTAGCCGTCACCAATGAGGCAATCAGTGCGGCTTTAGTAAAGGAAGAATCCCGGAACCAGAGTCCGATATATTTTGTCTCTAAGGCGCTACAGGGATCGGAGTTGAACTACCAACGACTTGAGAAAGTCGCCTATGCCCTGCTATTTGCATCCCGGCGGCTGAGGCCATACTTCCAATGTCATCCCATTATGGTAAGAACTAATCAACCCATCAAACAAATCTTGCATAAACCTGACTTGGCAGGAAGGATGATGACTTGGGCAGTAGAATTCTCACAATACGATATTTCGTACGAACCACGGCAGGCAATCAAAGCACAGGCGTTGGCTGATTTTGTGGCCAAGATGACACATCCCGGAGAGGAGCCAAAAGGATCCTAGACCATTTACGTTGATGGGTCCTCGAACCCCAAAGGATCAGGCGCAGGCATACTAATCGAAAACGACGAGGGGGTAACTGTAGAATATTCTCTGAAATTTGAATTTTCAACCTCCAATAATCAAGCAGAATATGAAGCCTGTTTAGCCGGGATACGCGCGGCAAAAGAATTAGGGGCTACCGTGATTACTTTATGTTCAGACTCCCAATTGGTGGTATCCTAGATAAAAGGGGAATACCAGGCAAGAGAGCCACTGTTGCAAAGATACTTGGCGAAGGTTAAAGAAAGTCTACTTGGTCTTTCCAAGTTTGAGATCAAGCACATTCCAAGGGAAGAGAACAATCACGCTGATTTACTTTCAAATTAGCCAGCACCAAATCATCCTCAAATTTGAAGTCAGTGGTAGAAGAAGTTCTCCCTTCTCCTTGTGCTGTTTTGTAGGTTGAAAGTGAAGATTGGAGAACTCCGATAGTAGAGTATATCACTAAAGGCACCATCTCGACCGATTCCCGGGAAGCAAAACGGTTGGTACAAAATGCCTCCCGGTATTCCGTGATACAAGGACAACTATTCAGAAGGGGACTATCAACTCCTTTGCTTAAATGCATTGGATCATCCGAAACATGGTATGTTCTCACTGAAGTGCATAAAGGAAGCTGCGGTCACCACATTAGTGGCAAGTCGTTGGCAAGGAAGTCCTTACGGGCAGGATACTTTTGGCCAACCATGAACAAAGACGCAGCTGACCACGTGAAGAAATGCCAAAAGTGCCAAGAACATAGTCCACTATGCCACATCCCGGCCGAAGATCTGCATAGCATTTTTACCCCTTGGCCTTTTCACACTTGGGGTTTGGACCTCTTGGGACCTTTCACGCCAACTACAGGTCAGTTCAAACACCTTATTGTTGCTGTTGATTATTACACTAAATGGATTGAAATGGAACCCTTAGCCAGCATAGCGTCAATCAATGCCCAGAATTTTGTCTTCCGACAAATAATATGCTGGTTTGGTATCCCGGCAGAAGTCATCTGTGATAATGGGACCCAATTTACCGACAAAGAATTCCGAGAAATGCTAGCAGGGCTCCACATCAAGCAATATTTTGCCAGTGTAGAGCACCCACAGTCAAACGGGCAGGCAGAGTCCGCCAATAAAGTCATACTTAATGGCTTGAAAAAGAGGTGTGAGAAAGCTGGAACTAGTTGGGTGGAAGACCTTTATCAGGTACTTTAGAGCTACAGAACTACTCCCCATAGCTCTACTGGAGAAACTCCATTACGAATGGTATACGAATCAGATGTCGTGATCCAGTAGAAATTGGACATCCATCTTGGAGGGTCATGTATCCCGCACAAGAAAATGAACAGCTACTCAGGGAAGATTCTGACATGGTCGAAGAAATTCGAGAAGCCGCCAGAATCAAAGAGTTATCCCGGAAGCAACAAGTAGCACAGAGATACAACTTGAGGGTTGTGCCGAGAAGATTCCAACCAGGCGACTTAGTCCTAAGAAGAGCCAGTATTGGAAATCGGAATGCTAATGACGGGAAGCTTAGAGCAAATTGGGAAGGTCCATTCCGGGTCAAGACCATCGCAACTAACGGAGCATATCATTTAGAAACTCTCAAAGGCTAAGAGATTCCAAGAACCCTTAATGTCGCGGACTTAAGGCGCTATTATAGCTAAGTTATGTAATTTACATTCTTTGTAATAAAGGGGTACTCTTTTTCCTATAGCAGGTTTTATCCCTAAGGAGGGTTTTACTGCTAGAGGTTTTAACGAGGCCCCAATTTGTTATTTGCTTCTTATTATTAATAAAGTCACATTCTATTCACTCTTACATAAACAAGTTAGTTCAATTCTTAATAGCAAACAGATCGAAAGAAAGTATGAGAAGTACAAATAATCCAAGATTAAGATGTCGGCAACAAGCAGAAACCGACGTACACACAAGGCTAACAATGAGTCGAGATACCATCACGGGTAATTCTCTGCTACAGGCTCAATAGGGACCCTAAACGGGTTAACCCTGGCCATAAAGAAGCATGAAGTACCACCAAGGTCACACTTCAACTTAAACTTAGAGAAAGTACAAACTACTTTCCCTCCCATTGAGGAGCTAAAAGGGCGACATCACAAATGTATCCCTAACAATTCAAACAGCATGAAAAAACTCCATGTCAAGCGAGAGTTAGAGGCACCTTGAAATGGCCACGCCTCAACAACATACAGAAATGCAACAAAAAGAAAGAACTCCAGCACACAAAGAAGGCATAAACCGAAGCTACACTTCAACAAAAATTAAAGAAAGTACAAACTACTTTCCCTCCTGCTAAGGAGTTAAAAGGGTGTCATCACAAGATGTACCCTAACAATTAAAACGACACGAGAAAGTTCTATAGCAAGCAGGATGTAAAAAGGCACCTGAACGAAAAGTAAACAAAGCTATGCATAAAGAACATCTCGGAATATCAGAACGAAAAAGTCTACATTCAATATAAACTTGTCTGAAAAAATTACAAAATAAAAACAGAACAAGAGAAATATAGAAACAAAAGCAACAAATCAGGCAGCCCCTCCAGCATTTGCAACTTCGGGTTCTGGCACAGGATCTGAAGAAGGAGGAGGAGTGCTACAGTCGAATGACTCCAATCTGGGATCAGAAGGGTCGAGTGGCACGGGGTTGTGAGGGTCATGGAAATCCATGAACATCCCATCCTTCATGTCGTGATACTTGCAAAGCCCATGAGTGTTCAGCTCAACCCCGGGATTCAAGAAGAGGAGGGTCTTTACACAATCACGGTAGGAATCGTCCACCGTAGTATCCATATCTTGATAAGCCTCCTCCAATTTCTCTTGAGTCTTCCGCAGCTCAACTTGAGTCTCATTAAGCTTTGAAGCTGCCCCCAAAAGCTCGGATTGAAGAAGTTTAAGAGCAGAACCATCCTCCTCTGCCTTAGACTTCAGTTGGGAAATTTCCTCCCTCAACTCGGAGTTCTCGACAGCCAAGCCGGATACGCTCTCCTTCTCTTTGGCAAAGCTTTCCTCCATAAGAGAGAATTTCTCCCTCAAAGAAGCAAGTTCCCTCTCGGCTCGGGATTCAGACTCCTTGGCACTCTGGATCAAGGCATCCTTGAGCTCCATGTCATCTCGGAGGTCCCGCAGCTGAGCCCTTAAAGAAGAAGCTTGGCCCATGTCTTCTGCTTGGTCATGAACGTGTTGGAGCATAGCCATACTCATAGCCGTCCAGCCCATAAGGGATTTGGCTTGCTCCTACAAAGACAAAAACAACACGAAAACATTAAACATATACCTACCGAGATTAATCATCATAAAATTGACGAGATCAAATGACAAAACATATACCTTCACGACAGAGGCTCCACCCTTGGTGAAAAAGTCCCCGTGCTGGAACTTAATCAAAGGTGATTGGAACCCTTCCCAAGCAGAAGATGGAGTAGAGAAGGGCGCCACCAGAACCGGGTTCATCCCGGCAGAATCCCCATGAGTACTCCCAGGTTGGTCACCTGCAAATTGAACTGAACGATATAATAAGAAGGTAACACACAGCTCCTACACGACTAAGGATCCTAAAAGATAAAAAGCATACCGGACTTGGCAGTACGACGATGCTTTTGCTGCACATTAGCCACTTCGGCGCCAGAAGATGGAGGTACAGACCTCTTAGCAGAAGATGCTCCCCCAGCAGGAGCTACATCCGAGATGTTAATCCTAGTAGGGATTACCGGGATAGGAGCAGAAATTGGAGCAGGAGAAGAAGGTGGACCTGAAGTACCAACCTTTCCTTTTCCTTTAGCATCTCGTTTCTGAGAACGGATGGCATAGTTGGCCATGATCTCGGCTGCAGGAAAAGATACACTTGTTAGCTAAAGCAAAATAACTAAAAACAAGGAAAAGACACAACGACATTGCACAATAAAGGACAATCCCTACATAAGCATGTCGCCTGGTCACGGCAAGATACTCCTATCACATCTTTGCAGTGAATGGGAATCCCCCCTCGCTCGACAAAGACGCAAAGATTCCTGAAGGTCTGTTGGTCTTCCTCTTCTAGGAAGCCAATCTCCAATTCCTTCAAGGACAGCAACCTTTGAAAATGATCTTCCGTCCAGTAAAGCGGAAACAAGGGCTGCTTATTCTTTCCCATCCAGAAAGGAGTACAATCTTTGGTCCGTGGGACGACCTTGACATAAATGTCCCTATGGGCCTTGAAGGACTCTTCATAAGGGACAAATAGTTGAGGAATCCCGGAATGGTGACGGAGGGATACCCAATTCTTCTTCGTGGGACCGCGGTAAACACCAAAGATGTATAGAAATAAGGCCGAGGAACAATGCCAGCCCTGAGCCCAACAGAAGACCTCGAAGGTCTGGAGGAATCCCCAACCGTTGGGATGAAGTTGGGTAGGAGCAAGATGGAGGTGGTGCAGAACTTCAATCTGGAGGTCGGAAAAAGGGAACCTAATTTTAAGCTGATGCCACAAAGACTCCAGCATCATGATATAGGAACCTTCACCCTCAGATGCTGGCGTGCAGATCCTCTCCTTCCTACTCGGGATAACCAACTTATGGTTCGATGAAGGATCGGCTTTGACGTCAGTCCCGGGGGTGTTGGGCCCATAGTGAAAGCATTTCCTCCAATGTTTCTCCACTCTCCTGAGCCGGCGACCATCCTTCACCGAACACTCCTCTCGGAGATATCCCAGGGAACCCACAACTTTCCCCAGATATTCTTCAGTTCCAGAAAATCCAGAGGACATTCGATCCGAGGCTTAGAAGTACTGGGCTCTCCTGCCCCTCATACGACAATTTCAAAGTCTCCGGTATCGGGTGAAGCCGGTACACCACCAGAGGATCCCGGAGCACCAGAAGCTACCGGGATGGGAATGTCACCCTGAGCAGATTCCATATCTACATGATCAGAGAAAGTAGAGTCAGATCCCGAGGATGAATGGCTACAAGAAGAAGGAGCATATGCAGGGTCAGATTCAGAATCTAAGGAATGAGTCATAGACGACGGTATAGACTCTTTATCTCCCAAAGAATCCCCGGGATGGGAAGACTCAATTTCATCCCCTACCGGGATAAAATTAACTGGGGCACGACGATCTGAACCTTGTTCGACAAACACAGAACTTTCAGAACTATACTCATCAGGAAGATGGGCTGAGGCAAGAAGAAGAGCAGAAGGTTCCGGGTTCAAAGTGTTAAACGACCCACTCACACTTTGGGTAACTGATTCACCACTCTCTACTCGTCGCGAATACAGCGGATAAAACCAAAAATGGCAAGATTCACAATAATCAGGATTGGCTATGGAGGGCGTACCAGGACAAGGGTTTGGCTCATTAGAAGACCTATGTTTGCGAAGACCCCTGGCAAAACTCTCAAGAAGTTCAGCTTCATTCGATTCTGAAGAGGAACTACTCGCCAACACGATAATACCATCGGCCATTTTTGAAGGAAAGAGACCCAGAAACTACAACTAAACCCTAAAGGAGGGGAAGAATGCAACAGAACAATCCAAGAATCAAGAAAGAGTTGAATAAAGACAAAAACTAGCAAAAAGTAGAAGCAATACCTGAAAGATGAAGAGAAAATGTTGCTAGAAAACAGGTCTGATGAACGAGCACGAAGAAGGAAGAAGAAAGGTTTTCAGAAGTTCTCTGTCGTAGGAAATGAAGAGACAGGAAGCGCGAAGGAGGTGAAGAGTGAAAACTTGAAAAAGAGAAAAGAAGTAAAATGTAACGGGTGAAAAGAAATAAAATAAAAACTGTCACATCACCTTAATGGATGTGGGGCCCAAGAACCACGCTAATCATCGCGCACAGTGCTCAAAGTGGGGTGCGTGAAACACACGAGCCCTAAAAGAAAAACCAACCGTCGTTTTGTAACATTTCCTGAACCGCCATCTAACACCTACCCGGCATGATGAATGAACTCGCCAACCTCTCCTGAGAAGAGCTTGACGACTTGGGGGGCAACTGTTGTGGACCAGAATCATGGCATCCCAGTCAGACGCTTGCATGCCGGGTCAAGCAGCTACCAAATACTGCCAATATCCCGGTAAGTTAGGCGCGGCCTAGTATCAAGGCCTAGCTGACGAGGATTGGGCCCAGGCACAGATCTTGGCCCAATACGAACCGCATTTAGGTCATTTACCTCACTCTATAAATACTATCATAATGCACCATGCAAGGTACGTACAAAATATTATCACATATTCAAACCCTAATTCACTTATTGACTTGGGCGTCGGAGTGCTTGCAGGTGCACACCACTGCCGCCGGAGCTCAGGACCCAGAAGCAATCCTACTGCCCCTTGCTGACCAAGAAGACCATTTTGCTCGTCCTACATCCCTGTCAGGTTAGATCACAACAGGTCAGTTCCTGCTTATGAGGGAGTAGTCAAAGACGATGTAGTCCCTGTCTAGGAGCAACAGTTCTATGAGGACGTCATTGAGGATGACAAGGCCCTGATGGAGGATGAAGAGGAGAACACTTGCCCACTAGAGTCATATCCTAACGGCCCATATGACACTTCACTATTCACCAGATTCCATGAGCATTTTGCGCTCCATTTATGAGAAATCAGGTAATTATTAAAATCATGACATAAGTAATATTTTTGGTATTGATTATATATCATCTTATAGTAAGTATTTCCCTCGTCGGATCAAGATCGAGGCTAGCTGAAGATTGAGGCACGTGAGCACAAGGTCCCTGAGTTAGTACTTGTTGATGACTAAGCTACGTCGTTGGGGTGGTTGAACAAGTTGGTATTTTATCGCTCATGTATTGTTGCCACCAATTTATCGACATGGGGTTGGTGTCATCTTTTATATAGAGGTGACTTGCTTGTTCCACCTTTCGTAGGTGAGAAGGTGATCACATTGGCTGATGGAGAGTATTACATGCCCCCTCCTTATATGTGGAATTGGCACGAAAGATGATGTAGGCCTTGTTGGGAGTAATAGAGGCACAAAGCCGCAGATGAGATTAAGAGCACCTAGGGTGCTTATGCATGATTCTTCTGGTTATGAAAAGTTTATGTTGTGAGGATACATGAAGGTCCGCGAGATTTGGCTGCCAGATCCTTCATGCTCCATTTACTTGGTTGTACTGTTATTTCTAATAAGAGTTCTACATATGTTAAAGTGGAGTACCTGACGATGTTCGAGGATTTCAATTCTATTTGTTGATACGCATGGATCCCATGACATTGACATGGCTATTTGATTACATGTGCAAGGCAGCAAGCATTCTCATAAGCACCTTGCATGATTTTTAACCTTGCTTCAAGTATATAACAACCATTGACTAAAACTTTTTAGTTGTTTGTGTGTGATTTCTAGTAACTAGTGACATGTTATTTGTGTAGGTTTAGATATGTGAGCACTTCCCTGGATGGAGCATGTTGCAACTCAATCCAGACCACAAGGAAGACCTCCCTAGAGCCTAGCATGTTGTAACCTTGCTTCAAGAAAAAAAAAACAAGAAAAAACAAAGAAAACAAACACACCAAAACAAGAACCAATGTAGAACACTAACGGAGCATAAGAATTAATAGAAAACAGATAACAGATAACAGAAAAGAGCGAGAGGAAGAAAACACACATGAGAATTTTACGTGGTTCACCCAAAGTGCAATGGGATACATCTACTGGAGTAGCAAGTCATGTTTCATTGATCTATGAATCCAAATCCAAGTTATAAGTGTGACTGACTTAGGGACCTAACAACAAGCTAAGATCCTTATATAGAAGAATAATGTCTAAGTGAAAAATAACACCTTTTAACCGAAATTAACTAGCATTTTGAAACAACTAACTCCTTAACGACTTAGAAGGTAGTTCAAAGGCAATCCCATGAATTATCCACTTTGCCTTAGAACTTACTGACCAAATGAGGAGCTTAGATAACTTCAAATCTGAGCATGTTACCACATGCCAACAGGGCTATTTATAGCAATCTACATTAAGAAAATCTAGGAGGTGCATGAACTTTCTTTTGGGGCACTAATTTTGTGAACATTGCCTTGTGTTGGTTATCGTAATCTTAACTTTTAGAGAATATGTAAATATGGTTAGAATATGTAAATATGAAAGAATATAATTCCGTGATCATTTCATTAGTAAATATAAATCATTACAAGTATCCTAGCCTATAATAAAGGAAACTAAATATACACCATAATTAGTAAAAAATACTCCCTCCGTTCTTATTTATAAGTCACTTTTAACTAATTCACACATCTTAAGAAAATTAGTTAAAATTAGTTAATAGTATTGGAGTTAACAAAATTTGTGTTGACTTTCCAAAGTTACCCTTATTTAATTTTTTTTATTTCACCAATCTCTTTCATCACATACTCTATCCACTTTAATTAGAGCAAGGCTATTGGTTGACATAATTATTGAAAATTGTAAAGTTATTAAATATCACAAGGGTATATAAGGAAAAAATATTTAATGCTTCACATACTTTAAAAAGTGACTTATAAGTAGGAGTAAGTGAGAGATCAACAGAGATCCTAGGCTATAATACAAGGGATATGTAAAAGATATTTACATATTCTAACCATATTTACATATTCTCTAACACACCCCTGCAATCTAAGCGGGAGGTTGGTGGACGCTGAGACTGTCCCAAAACTCTTCAAACAAAACCAATGGAAGACCTTTTGTAAATATGTCAGCAATCTGATAATGTGAGGGACATGTAATACGCGAACTTTCCCACAAGCAACTTTTTCGCAAACAAAATGAATATCCATCTCGATATGTTTAGTACACTGATGTTGGACCAGATTGCTAGAGAGATATATCACACTAACATTATCACAATATACCAAGGTAGCCTTGCGAATAGGACATTTAAGTTCGAGAAGAAGATTACGTAACCAACAAGACTCAAAAACCACATTGGCAACACTGCGATATTCCGCCTCTGCACTAGAGTGGGATAGAGTAGGTTGGCATTTGGTAGACCATGAGATTAAATTATCACCAAGGAACACACAATAACCGGATGTAGAACGACAGGTATCCGAACAACCACCCCAATCCGCATCTGTATAAGAAGTAAGAGTAGAAATAGAAGATGGATAAAGATGCAGGCCATGCGTCAGAGTACCCTAAATATAGCGGATAATGCACTTGAGGGAATGCATGTGGACTTCCCGCGGATCATGCATGAACAAACATACTTGTTGCACAGCATAAGCAATATCAGGGCGTGTGAGAGTGAGATATTGAAGAGCAACTGCAAGGCGACAATACTGAGATGGATCAAGGTGCACTAGACATAGCACTGAGCTTCGATTTAGTGTCCACCGGGGTCAAGGATGGCTTACACGAAGACATGCCAGCCCTGTCAATGATCTCAGCGGCATACTTTCGTTGAGATAAGAAGAGACCACTTGCATAGCGATTGACTGCAATACCCAAAAAATAACTCAACGGGCCCAAACCTTTCATAGCAAATTCAGAGCTAAGACTCGAGATGATAGATTTGCGAAATTCATTAGAGGAGATAGTCAAGATAATATCATCCACATACAAAAAAATGTAAGCAATATTGTTACCATGATGATAAATAAAGAGAGGTTGATCGGAGGAATTGTGGATGAAACCAAGACGAGGAACATAATCTGCAAACCGCTTGTACCAAGTTCAAGGAGCCTGTTTGAGCCCATATAGTGATTTCTTCAACAAACATACATGATTTGGATGATCTAGATCACGAAAACCCAACAGCTGATGCATGCACACCGTCTCATGGAGATTACCATGCAAGAAAGCATTCTTCACGTCAACTTGGTTTTACAACTGGACTAAATGTGTTTCCACAATCAATGCCAATCTGCTGAGTTTTTCCATCACCTACAAGACGGGCCTTCTGTCGCTCAAAAAAACCATCAGAATTTTCTTTATGAATAAAAATTCACATAGAACGAATGATATTAACTCCCATGTCTTATTTTTAATAAGAGCATCAAACTCATCATCCATGGCCAATTTCCAATTCGGGTCACGAAGGGCAGAAACTGGGTCACGCGGGAGAGGTGATTTGGTGACACAAGTATGGAGATTTAATCACTGTTTGGGTTTAAAAATCCCTTGGAGGTTACATGTCACGGGTTTGTGAACCGAAAGAGGATCAGGCGGGGATGAAGGGAAAGGTGTAGGAAGGGAAGGTGCAGGTGATATGTTAGGTGAAGTAGGTGGTGAGGGAGTAGGGGATCTTGGTGAAGGATCGGGTTGGGCGGTTAAATGATGAATCACATAAGGAGAGGGGCCATCATCCAAGGAATCATAAGAGTGAGGTTGAGAATTGTGTATTTTGGTAAAAGGGAATTGAGTTGCATCAAAAAGTACATGGCGACTGATGATGATTTTTCGAGACGACATATCATAGCACTTGTAACCGCGATGGTTAGAAGGATACCCAAGAAAGACACATGGTGATGATCGCGGTTGAAGTTTGTGTATGGTAGTTGAGGGATAAAGCGGATAGCACAAACACCCAAAAACCCGTAAGTGAGAGTAAGAAGGATCCTTATGGTAAAGAACCCGGAGAGGGGATTGATAGGCTAATTATTTATTTTGAAGAATTTTTAGGAGATAGGATGCCATTTGTAAAGCATGATGCCAGAAAGAAGTAGGTAAGGAAGCATGGACAAGAAGAGTACAAATCATGTTATTAATGATACGGATTTTGCGCTCACTTTGCCATTTTGAGAAGATGTATGAGGACAAGAAAGACGGAAAACCAACCCATGAGATTTACTAAATTCCCAAAATTGATTAGTATCAAATTCCTTACCATCATCACACTGAAAACTTTTGATATCACACTCAAATTGAGTTTGAATGAAAGCTTGAAAAGATAGGAAAGTGGAAAACACTTGAGATTTGTTAGATAAAGGAAATGTCCACAAAAATTTTGAGTAATCATCGTAAAAAAAAAAACAAAACATAATATCGGTGACCTGAAGAGCTTAAAACAGGAGATGTCCAAATATCACTATGCAAAATATCAAAAGGCATAACAGTACTTGAATTAGAAGGCACAAATGGTAACTTAACATGTTTTCCAAGAGAACAAGCATTGCAAATAAGCGAACTACAAGCTTGAGTACATGCAATAAAATGATTTAGCCTAAGAGAATTAAACACTAGAGCATCCGGATGACCCAGGCGAGCATGCCATAAAAATGGTACAAGAATGGCAAAAGTAGATGATGAAGTGGCTGGAATAGTGGCAAAGGAGGTGGTGGAGATAGGATAAAGGCCACCATGACTATCACATCTCATGAGGTGCATCCCCGTCTGTAAATCCTTCACAGAAAAACCAAAAGGGTCAAATTCAACAGAAATAGAGTTATTAGTCATAAACTTGCGAACCGAGACTAAGTTTTTAATAAGTTGAGGGCATGGAGAACGTTTTTCAATGTGAAGGGAGGATTCGGGTGAGGCAATTGTGTGTGACCATATCCACGAATTGGAATAGAATGACAATTACCAACAAGAATCCCACGAGGATTACTCAAATTAAAATAAGATGAGAGAGTACCTTGCTCAGATGTCATGTGAGAGGCAGCCCCAGTGTCCATGTACCAATTAGCATCCGGAGGAGTAATCCCAAGAGTGTGCATTGGGGCTTCAATGTCGATCGGGGTAGGTGTGGTGGCCTCTGTTGTGTAGGCTTGCTGCGGTTTCGGCCCAAGCAAGCCGGGTTGGCGCTGCGGACCATGCGAGAAAGAGGGCTGAACCCACGGAGCAATGGGGTATGGGAAAAGAGGAGAAGTTCATGGCATCCAAGGCCACGACCACTGTCCAGTTGGCCATTACTGTGCGGATGGCTGCTGCTGTGCGTTACCAGTACGATCATGTTGCGGCTGCCCACCACGACCGCCCTTTTACCATTACGGCCACCCCTATGTTTGCTTCCAGAATTGCGATTGGACACTTTTTAACCACTAGGATTATTGCGATTCTGATGGGTAGGAGAAGAGGGAGAGGTGACGTTGTCACGAACCACCATGGCGGCGTTGACACTGGTAGCTGCTTTCTTGGCAAGCCCAGCTTCTTCTAAAGTGAGCATAGAATGGGCTTGATAAAATGGCGGGAGAGGATTGCTTTGACGAATGAGTGTGGCAAACCCATTAAAGGCTTCGGTAAGGCCAGCCACCATTTGAAGAACCAGATGGGTATTCGAGACCAGCCGCCAACATTCTTGAGTTAGTCAAACAACTCCTTAAGCCGTTGGCAATAGGCATAAGCATTCGGGAAATCCTCCATGTTGGTATGGGAGAATTCTTGTTCGAGTGCAACAACGCGAGAATGCTTACTATCTTGAAAGATATCCCGCAATAGATTCCACGCCTCCATTACGGTGGCGTCAGGTTCAAGAATAGTATGCAACAGATCATGAAAGATGGTTGCATAAATCCATTGAAGAACTGTAGCATCAAGGGTGGACCACAGTTCCGTATCGGCAGCGGTCGTAGGAACCTTCTCCTTGTCGGACATCGTGGTTTTATCCGCCGCCGGCGAGATGATGTGGTGAAGGACCCGATGTGCACAGACATGAATATTGAAGAGTTTCGCCCATGTAGCGTATTGGACGTTATCCATCTCCAAGGTGATGGGGATATGATTCTTGATGTTAGAAACAACAAGAGCGGGGTGGAATTTGTGGGAGTCAGTCATTGTGGTAGACAAGAAGAGAAGAGGTGCGGCTAGGATGAAAAGAAGGAAGGTCAGGTTGTGGCAGAATTGAGGAAAGGACTAGACTACTGATACCATGAAAGAATATAATTCCGTGATTATTTCATTAATAAATATGATATTATATACAATAATTACAAGTATCCTATCCTATAATAAAGGAAACTAAATATACACCATAATTAGTAAAAAATAAGTGAGAGATCAATAGAGATCCTAGGCTATAATACAAGGGATATGCAAAAGATATTTACATATTCTAACCATATTTACATATTCTCTAACATTAACACGTTTTTCTGTTTGAATGAAGTGGTATCTGGCATCTATATGCTTGGTTTTGTCATAAAGAACCTAATCTTTTGCCAATCATTTTGCACTAAGACTATCACAAAAGATCAAGGAAAACTCTTGAGGAATGCCAGATCAGATTCCAACCTTTTTAGCCAAACCCCTTTCTTTGCTGCTTTGTTTAGGGCCATATACTCTGCATTTGCTATTAATAGAGCAACAAAAGGCTATAAAGTTGCTTTCCAAGAGTGTAATCATAACCCCTGGTTGATCTTCCTCCATCCAAATCTGTTGCATAATCTGCATAAGAATATCCTCCCAAAGAAAAACTTGGTTAATGGAAGTGCATCTCAGGAATTTATTCCTAAAAGGGATCTTAGGCAAGGGGATCCCCTTGCCCCTTTCTTATTCCTTATAGTTGTGGAGTGCCTTGAGGGATTGATGAAAAATGCATGTAGTAGGGATATGCTCATGAGGGTCAAGATAGGATGGGGAGTGATTTCAAATATGCAATTTTCATATGATACCCTTATAATGTGAAAACTTCATGGAACAATATTAGAAATTTGAAGGTTGTCTTAAGGTGCTTTAAGCTGGTTTCTCGGTTAAAGGTTAATTTCTTTAAAAGTTTTTTGATTGGGTTGAACATTGATCTTCTTTCGTCTCAATGACTTGAGTTTTTAAATTGTAAAAGGTCAACTTCCTTTTAAATATTTGGGAATTCCATTGGTTGGTGCAAATGCTGCTTCTTTATCGGATCCGATTATTGCCAAATTACTTGGTCAAATTACTTCGTAAACTCTCATATAGTAGGAACCTTTCGTTTGGAGGTAAACTAATTCTTCCTAAATATGTCCTTACTTCTCTTCCTCTCTTTTATTTGTCCTTTTTTAAAATTCCAAAATATGTGCTAAATTCTATAATCAAAATTCAGAGAAGGTTTCTTTGGGGAAATTTAGTGAAGGTTTCTTTGGGGAGGGATTGAGAGCAGGGGGAAGGTTGCTTGAGTTAAATGGTTACTGTGTGTAAACTAAAATATTGGGTGGTTTAGGTATTAGAGATATTGGTTTATTCAACTTGCCTTTCTTGGAAAATGGAGGTGGAGTTTACCAACATCCCTTTGGAGTAGGGTTCTTATAGCAAAGTATAGGAACCATAGGAGCACCTGTACTTGGTGGAAAAATGTTTTTGAACTCTCGTGTGAATTCTCAAGGTTATAAGGTTTGATAATGGGATTAGGTGGTGTTTAGGTGATGGGAGGAGTATAAGTTTCTATGATGATGTGTGGGTTGGTGATATTTCTTTGAGAGATAAATTTAATCGCCCTTTCAATTTGGCCATTGATAAAGAAATTACTACATTTCAAATGGGGAACTGGAGTGAAGGTGCTTAGAAGTGGAACTTTAGATGGAAAAGAAACCTGCTTGTTTGGGAAGTCCATTTGGTTCAAAGTCTTTGGAACAAGTAAGTGGAGTTCAATTTCAGGTACAACAACCTGAGAAATGGTTGTGGATGAGAGATCCGTCGGTATCTATTCAACTAAATTTGCCTATAAGTTCCTGTCTAATGAATGAAATGGATGGACATAGCCTTTATATCTTTAGAGATTTCTGGTCTAAGAAAGTTACTCTGAAAGTTATTTCTTTTGTTTAGAAAATCTTGCATAATGACATTCCTGTTAAGTTAATTTAGCAAGAAGGGGAATTTCGGGTAATAATTTGGAAATTAATTGCATTTTTTTAACTCCATTGAGGAATCTGTGAATCATCTGTTTTTTCATGTATGTCTACCCATAAGCTCGGGTCTCTTTTGCTATGAATGGCTGGACATCGTGGAGTCTTCCCTTCAACTATTTCTGAGCATTTTCTATAGCATGATGGGTTAAGTTGTTGTTTAGGTTCTAACAAGGTTGGCTGATGGTTAATTTGGTTTGCTACAATTTAGAGTATTTAGTTGAGGAGGAATAATACTATCTTTCATCATGAAACTATGAGTATCTATGATTTAATAAAACTTAGATCATGGAAATGGTTTAAGGCTGCAAAAAGAAATTTTGGCTACTCAATGCACCAACGGTATGCAAACCCGAGATTATGCTTGAAGGGGTAATTTAAATGGTTGGTTTTGTAGCTTGTTGTTATGGGTTACTGAGCTTTAGTTCTAAGGCTTTGGTAGGTTGCAGTATGAGGTGGTACATATCTTTGGTAGGTTGTGGAATGCATTTTAGAGGTGGTACATATCACATGATAATTGATAGGAATGCATATGTAAAGGAAGTAGTTGGTTTGGGTCAAGGAACAGCTCCAGGTGTTTACGTAGATACTGCAATTTTGGTTGAATATGGACTATTTTATTCCTTTTTTGGATTTTTATTGGTAGTTTTTATTTGTTGGCTAGTTTTTTTTTCTGTTCTATTTTTTGTTGATGTTGCCCTAATTATTTCCTTCTTTTTGTTAGTCGTTGGTGTATCTTTTAGACTGCTATACTTCTGCACCTCTAATGCATTTATTATTAATTTAATTTTGTTCTTTGTAATAAAAATTTGTTTTTGTTCCACCCCACCTTTAAAGGACTCTTGTGTTGTCCTTAATCTCAACTTATTGACTTACCCTTAATCTAAACCGACTAATTAATCCAAGGTAATTCACCCTTATCCTATATTGTTGAACTTCTTCAACCTAAATCCCCAAATTAAACAAAAATTCATTGACTAAAGCCACGACCTTCATCTTCTTCACTATCCTCTTCGCTGTTCTCCCTCTTAACTGACACCATTCATTTTTGCCTTTCTTGTTCGATTTTCGACGTCTTTCGTGTTCTTTCGCTTGTCGGTGAAAACAACGACCAAGGATGATGCGGAATGCGAGAGACAACATCGGCAAAAATAAAAAATATAAATTAGGTTTGGGGTTAAAATGTGAATAGAAGAAATAAAAATATTTTTTTATTTTTTACATAAACTTTAAAGAGAGACACTTCCTATTGGTCAAAAAACTGGTAATCCACAAAAAAACTGGCGGGCATGTTAGTAATGGCCTTATATTTATTGTTGGTAACACTTAGAAACTTATAATTGTGCAGTTGAAGGCATAAAGAAACTGCTATGAGTGAAATCAAGGAATATGTGTAAGCCTGTAAACAAGTCTTCGTCAACTAATATACTATACTTTTTTTTCATAGGAAAATACATTAATCGAAATTGAACTTGCATATTCACACACGTATGTTCTCATGTGCTTACCAAATGAGCTACTTGACTGAGATAATTAACATACTACACTTAACTAAGTGAAACAATGTACTCTCTCTGTTTTTAGTTATAAGCAAAAAAAAAAAAAACTCACACCAATTAAGAAAATTAGTTTGTTTCATTTAATTGTATTGAAACTAGTTAAAAAGCAATTGATTTTCCTAAAGAACCATTGTCTCTCTACTCTTCATAACTACTAAATGAGTAAATTGAGTGGTGTTCCATCGGTATAGTTGAGAATTTACCAAAATAAACTATCCTCGATTTTATTTGAGTGGTATTCCACCGGTATAATCGGGGAAAACTAATGAAATAAATAAAAATAATCCTTGGTCTCATTGAGTGGTTATCCCGCCATCAAGACCAAGGCGTCGTATGGTCGGGTTGAGTGACGTTTGCGCCGCCTGAACCAAAGGCGTACACGGGTTATTAAATAGCTCTCTATCATAACCCTGTGCGTACATTAAATGGGCCTTGATACGATTGAGTGGTCTTCCCATCAAATAAGGGGCGTACATGGGTTGTTGAACATTTCACATGATGACCATTGCCTTTCATTAGGGCATGCCCCTGGTTAGTGCAAGCGTGTGATGTAGAACCTTCATTGAACAGTGCTCTGTCATGATCCCGGTATAAGTGTGGATTTTCACAAGAGTAATAATGAAATTCTAATCATGAGAATTAGGTGGCTTTGATTTCTCCACTGGCCGAGGATATGTAGGAGCGGGAACCGAACCCATCAAGCCAAACTAAGTAAAAAACATTTCCCCTCTATTTAATAAATAAGTAATAATTTAGCGAATGATTATTTGAGTGAATTAGATATTCTTGTTAAGTTAATAAATTGCACAGTTATGAATGGTGAAATGCAAAATTAAGAAGACTTGAAAGTTGATGAAGAAAAGAAAAATATGGAAAATGAGGATCATGATCCAGAACAGGTGAATGTCAAAGCAGAAGATCCAACAGAACACAATAGTTACAGTCAAAAGCAACCACTAGAATATGAACAAGACCAACATCAGGGAATTGCATAGGCTTTAGCAACTTAGTCCAATGCACATCATCAAAGTATACAGAAACAGATTCATAGGCAGCAAAGAAATGTGATTGAAGATGCACCAAAGAAGAATCAACATGAATATCATGAAATTGAACATGCTTCACTAACCCAGTCAAAGGCATATCAGCAACATATGCATAAACAAAGTATAGGGCAAAAAGAGAAGGAGCTCCCTCCTGTTCAAGATTCCACAGTGATCATGGCAACTCATATTAGGAATTTTGAGAGTCTCGACATTCAAACCAAGAGGGATTCAAATCCAAAGGCATTGACATATGGCAATGATAATCCTAAGATAAAGCACACATACCTGATTTTTCACAGGGGACACCAGAAACATGGGCGAAGATACCAATTTGTAGAGTTTAGCGTCAATTTCTTCAAATAGAGCAAAAGCATTTCGGTTTTGCTTTGCACCAAGCATCTGTTACAGGACAGAGCGCAGGGAACAGGGTATGCTCACTGTGACGCAACGACATGGGATGAGAACCACCAGTTGTGGCGGTGGCGCAATTCCCAGATCGAAGAAAAGACGGGCTTCCTCACATACAAGGTTATGGACGCGACGGTTGACCAAATGGATCCTCATGGGAATCAAATACTCCTCGCCAACACGTCTATGTGAATCCATCATCACTCCTTGCCAAAATCACAATTCATCATGGGTTAGGGTTTAGGCCATGGTACTGCTTTTTCCCCATGGTGATCTGTGCTATGGTGATCTTGGCGGCGATGGTCACGAAGAGGAAGACCAAGTCCGAGATCGAGACGCATTTTGGCTCCATCACAGAAGTGATGAAAGCGAAGGTTACCTGTGTAACGAACAATGCTTTGGATGCGACCTCTCCTGTTCTTCTAACATCGGCTAATAATCCCGCGTCAATGACAATGGTGAGAGTGAAGGCGTTGAAGAAGTACGGCGGCAACGAGCGCGAAGGGGTCAGGGAGGAATGACGGGCTTTCCACCATAGAGCGATAGGTTGGGTTTTCTTTCTATGGAGGCAACTAAACCCTAATAGCCACCTTGAGGGCAAGGTGATTTTTGATGGGGTGGATATTGATATGGATCTGACCCGTTATTCGACTCAGATGACTAAATCACCTAAACCAGCCCAATATTTGTTCAATTCAATAACGATAGAAAAGCCATTTATTGTATATGAGTATTGTTCCACCATGCGTTTGGCATGGCGGATCCGGCCTCCAATCTGGTCTCCGGTACGGCGGTTGGATATCTCCGGCCACTCACCTGGTGGTGAGGGGGGGTACCTGCAAGCACTCCAACGATCAAGTCAGTTGTGTGTCTTAAGCAGGAATTCTCAGATCTAGAGTTATGAAAACGTACTGAATGAAGACTAGTCACATATATTTATAGGGTAAACAAAAGTCACCAAAGTCAAACCTGACACTGTCTCAGTTCCGTGAATTGCGGCGGTAGTTACGGATCTGTAACGGTCCTCACGTGGGGGTGAAGTCCCCTGTGCCTTATGTCGTGTCACTATGTCGTGGATACACGACATGGGACCGACGGCTTGGGCCACCCACGTGAGACCTGCACGTGTCCTTCCCACAGGTTAGGTCCGTAACAAGTATAAATATACATTAGAAGATGTAAGAATAATATGAGAATAGTAGTATTGAATGGAAAAAACCCCTAAGAAGTGGACAAGGTCATTCTTATTGGATTGAATGCTCTCTATTTCTTCTCCTTTTTCCTTGAGGTTCTATTAGTGTATATGTAAGTCATTTTTTTTTCAAATTAATAATACTAGATAGGAAATTGACAATTTTTAAACACTTTATAATGCCAATACACTTTAACGAGCTTAGTTTGCATCCAGCAGGTTGGTCGGATGGTTGAGGAGTACTGCTTTAAATAGCAAGTGCTCGGTTCGAACCTCTGTAGACGCACTTTAGCCTATAAAAAAAATATAATGCCAATACAGAAATTAAAGAAAAAATCCCACAGTTTAGGGTGTAGCAATTTTTTTAAAATAAATTATGTTTTATTAAATAAGCATTTTGTAATCAATGAGAATGTTGGTATAATAGTAAAGGCACATAACAGTTTTAATTTCCTATCGTGATAATAGGGTATGAGATGCCCTAAACACAAATGAAAAAATTCGTAAACAAATATAATGGTAATTTTTTCTCTATAATACTATATTAAAAAACAAGCATCTTTTACCCTTTCAAATAAAATAAAAGTGTACCAACCAGGGATGACCCAAGTGGCATGTACTTGGTCGCTTGGTCAGGTCAGGGGTCTATGCATAAATTCCACCTTAAACTCTTGTTGACATTGGTGGTTCTCCCTAATCTTCGATTTGGTAGATTTGTCCTTAACCTAAATTTTTATGTACAAAAAAATAGTGTATTTTTGCTATCTTGATATACCACAAAAGAATTTACGGTGATTTATTACCATTTCAAAATGTCTATTATCATTCCTTTTTAAATACTTTTAAATTTAAATATATTTTACTCAATAAAATTAAAATATTAATATGAAAATATCATTAAAATGATAGAAAAAGAGTAACCATAGACATTTCAAAATGATAAGAACCTCACATAAGAATATTTTTTTTTAAAAAAAAACAACCTTACCTCATACGTCTGCACGGGATCAGTATGCCTATGGTTTGGAAAGTTTTTGTTGTTGGACCTATGGATATCTCATACATAACTCCTGTCTTATTGATGACTCTCTCTGAGCCATCGGATCATGATCTTACACTCAAGTTCAAGACATTACATCCATTAGATTAGCCACATAAGCTTCCGGATCACCCAGCTTTATTTTCCACTTTTTTTCTTAGATTAGTTAGTTAGGTTTTTATGTTTATAGTTGTTGGAATCTTTGTGTATATATAAATTTTAGTATGAGATTGTAATCATGTTTTTGAATTGTATTCTTCTCTTTTACGCATAATACAAACATATTAGTTTTTCTTCATTTTGAATCTTTGACTCCTTTTTGATCTTCATTGAATCTTTATTGATTCACCATGGTTGGTAACCTATGATATGGTACCCCAAGCACCAATTAGGGGCTTCCACGCACTTTAACTAATCTTCTTTCTTCTTCGTTTTCTCACCTACTTCAGTGGCTAACACATCTTCCTCAATAATTGATCCGACCTTGTCACCATACTTCATCCACCCAAATGAAAACCCAACTTTAGCATTAGTATTTTTTGTCCTCAATGGGAGGAACTTTCAAACTTGGTATGAAGAGATGACTTTAGCATTGAAAACAAAGAACAAAATCGCCTTTGTTGATGGAACTCTCAAAACACCTAAAGGAGATTATGAGAAATTTGCATCTTCGGACAGATGCAATACTCTTATATGATCTTGGATCAATTGACCTCTTGATCCTGCCAAAGCATGGAGTGTGGTATGGATACAAAATGTATATAACATTTGGGAGGATCTATGGACCATATTATGTCAAGGAGATACTATTAGAATTGGCGATCAAAGAACAAATCTATAGATGTGAGCAAGGATATCTTTACATTGTTGATTACTATACTCACATAAAGATTTTATGGCAAGAAATAGAATAGTTTAGACCCTTGTCAGGCCATAATTGTGCCAATCCTTGTCCTTACAAAACTTACTGGGAAGATGACCTTATCATCAGATTTTTGAAAGGTTTAAATGATGCTTATGTAGGAGTAAGATCCCAAATAATGTTGATGGACCCTCTTTTCTCCATCCAAAAAGTCTTTTATCTTCTTTATCAACAAGAAAGACAGACGGGATTGGGAGAAGAGTCAAAAGTTCTTGCTAATTTATCATCTTATGAACAAAACTCCTATCTTAGGAAAAGGCAATTTGGAATCTCTAGGTACCGCTAATGCTATTTGGAATGAGATGGGTAGGAAGATAAAGAAGATTGCGAAAGAAACTTTGGGTGAATTGAAATGCTTTGGTACGAGAGATAAGGAATCTTGGTGGTGGAATGAAGATGTGTAGGAGAAAGCAAGGTACAAAAGGGAGTGTTAGGCCTTACATGAATGTAATAATGCTTAGAACTTGGCAACATATCGGAGAGCCAAGAATTAGACAAAGAAAGCGGTAAGTGACACAAGGTCTAGTGCTTATGAGGAGTTTTATCGAGAATTAGGAACAAAAAAAAAATGAGAGCAAAGGATTTACAAGCTAGCTAAATATCGGGAAAAAAGGACTAGAGATTTAGATTAGGTTAGATGTATTAAGGATGAAGAAGGAAATATTTTTGACAAAAGACCAAGATATCATAGAGAAATGGGAGAACTATTTCTATAAGCTTTTTAATGATGAACAAGGATCAATTTATAATTTGGAAGGATTGGAAACCCAAGAAGATGAAGCCAATTTGAGCTACTACCGTAGGATCTGATTTGAAGAGGTAAAAGATGCTTTTAAAAGGATGGATGACGATAAAGCAGTTGGTCTCGATGGTATCCCTATTGAGGTTTGGAAGTGTGTTGACGACCAAGGGGTTCATTGGCTTATCAAATTATTCAATGAGATTATGAGGTCGAAGAAGATTTCGGATGAATGGAGGAGGAGCGTCTTGGTACCCATATTTAAAAAAAAAGAGAGATATTCAAAATTGTGCAAACTACAAGGGAATAAAACTTATGAGTCACTTGATGAAACTATGGGAAAAGGTAATTGAGTATAGATTAAGGAAAGAGACTAGGATTGCTTAAAACCGATTTTTATTCATGCTAGGGAGGTCTACAACGGAGGCTGTTTATCTTCTAAGGAGGTTGATGGAAATCATAGATGCAAAGAGAGAGATTTACATATAGTTTTTATTGATTTGGAAAAGGCGTATGATTGGGTGCAAAGGAAGGTATTATAGAAGGCTTTGGAAAAGAAAGGTGTTTGCATGGCTTATATACGAGCTATACAAGACATGTATGATGGGGTAACTACATGTGTGTAAACCCCTAGTGGCGAATCTAAGGACTTCTCTATTAGAATAAGGTTACACCAAGGTTGAGCTTTAAGTCCCTATTTGTTCAACTTAGTCTTAGATGTGCTTACCAGGGATATACAAAAGGTGATTCCTAGGTACATGATTTTTGCACGATATAGTATTGATTGAGGAATCAAAGGAAGAGGTGAATGCTAGACTTGAGCTTGGGGGAGGCTTTGGAATCAAAAGGTTTTCGCTTGAGTAGGAGCAAGCCAGAGTATATGCATTGCAAGTTTAGCAAGAGGCAAAGGGAAGACAATTTAGAGGTGAAGCTGGGAGAGGATGTCATAGCAAAAGTGTCTATATTTAAGTATTTAGTATCCATAGTGCAAAACGATGGGGGGATTGATGAAGATGTCACGCATAGGATACAAGCATGGTGGTTAAAATGGAGAAAGGCTTAAGGGGTTATTTGCGATCGAAAGATACCTAAAAAGCTTAAAGAAAAATTTTATCGCACTACTATATAGCCAGGAATGCTCTATGGTAGTGAACGTTAGGTGTTAAAGGGACAATAAGAAAAAGAGTGGAAGTTGCAGAGATGAGGATGTTGAGATGGATTTATGGTCACACAAGGTTAGATAAGATTAGGAATGAATATATATGAAATGATGTTGGCATGGCACCTATTGAGGAAAAAATGATAGATAATAGGTTAAGATGGTTTGGGCATGTGTAGAGAAGGTCATTGGAAGCACTTGTGAGGAGAGTCAATAGCATGATAGTTAGTCCAATAAAACAGGGTCGAGGTAGACCTAAAAGGACTCTAGGTAAACTTATTAAACAAGATCTTTTGATTAATAACATCCCAATAGATATAGTTCTTGATAGAGCATAATGGCATTGTGTGATCCATGTAGCCGACCCCCACATAGTGGGATAAAGGCTTGTTTTTGTTGTTGCTGTATGAACAAAACTCCTATGAGAGAAACAAAAGCAAAGAAAAAACATCCAAATATCAAGGATATAATCCTGCCAATAATGTTGGTGAGTTAGGATAATCCAAAATTTGCACTCACTATAAGAAGACAGGAAACACTATAGAAACAAGTTTTAAGAAAAATGGGTTTCCTGCTCACTTCAAGAAGGGAAATATTGTCAATAACTTGAGTTCTCTCAATAATAGTGAATACGAAAGCAATGATGATGGTGTCTCAAAAGACAGTGAGGGAGATAAAGAGTAGGAAAACACTGGAATTGGGTTTATTGCAGACAACAAAAAGCTATAATGAACATCATCTAATAGGCCTTAAACCAAGGACAAGTATAGCACAACGTCAGCTAGATTATTGCCTAAATCAGTAAGAAAACACAGGTCTCGAAACCCTCTCCAAAAACAACACAAGGTATGTCTCTCATTAAATTATAAAAATAGAATCACCAAGTGGATTCTAGATAGTGGTGTTATAGATCATGTGTGCCACTCTTTATCTATGTTTGATTCTTACAAGAATATCAAACCTTTACTAGTTAAATTTCCAAATGGTAGTTTTGTATATGCTTTTATTGCAGGAACCATTTTATTTACCAAGGATTTGTACTTGATTGATGTCTTGTACATACATGGCTTCTATTTTAATTTAATTTTTATATCTAAATTAACCTTATCCCTTCTGTGGAATCTGATATTTTCTAATACTGAATGTACTATTCATGATCAGGCTACTTGGAAGATGATAGGTAATGCTGACTTGGAAAATGGGCTATATACTGTGAAGTCAACATCTATACAAAATAACAACCTAAATAGCATGATTGTAACATATCTAGTTGTAATGTTGATTTGTGACATTTAAGGCTAGGCTACCCACCAATGAGTAAATACCAAATTCTGAAAACTTATTATCCAAACATTCAATTTGATGAAAATAAGATTCCTTGTGATGCTTGCGATTTTGGAAAACAGAAAAGAATGCCTTATAATGATAGTGACAGTAATGCTAGTAAATTCTTTGATCTTGTAATCGTTTTAGTCCCTTCAACATTCTTTCCATTTCTAGTCACAAGTATTTTTTTAACCGTTTTAGATTATATGAGTAGACACATATGGACATACTTCATGAAACATAAATTAGAAGCTTCTCATCATATTTGCTGTTTTTGTAATCTTGTGGAAAATAAGTTTGGTACAAAAATTAAATTCATCAGGTCAGATAATGGTCCTAAGTTTGCCTTCAAAGCTTTTTATGACTCTAAAGGAATTGAACATCGAAAGTCATGTGTAGAATATCCCCAACAAAATGGTAGGGTTAAAAGGAGCCATCAACATATATAGAATATAGCTAAAACACTTATGTTTCACTCTAATAATCTTCCTAAGGTTTCCTGGACAAATGCCATTGCTCACGTTTTTTAATCAGTAAAACACCCACAACTAGAATGTGCAGTATTAGATACCAAACAATACCCACGCCTAAATTGGTGGCAAAATAGCCACGGATAACTACATTTTGCCACCAACACAACCGTCTCTAAATTAGAGACCAACATATCCGTCTCTAACAACTGAATATTTAATGTATAAAATTTAATTTAATAATAATTTGAATTTAGCGACGGCATTGTGAGTCTCTAAATTAGCGACGGATACATGTGTCCCTAATGCTTGGGGTAAGAATTTTTTTTCGAAAAAATATTTATTATTAATTATTTGTGACGGATATATGGGTCGCAAAAGTAGTGACGCACAAGTTGGTCTCTAGTTGTCAGTATTTTGTGACGAGATAGTGGGTCTCTAATCGTTAGTATTTTGAGACGCAAAATGAAGTCTCTAAGTATATAACGTATTTTTTTAATTAAAAAAAAGTATCACAAGTCCCTAAAGCAGTATTTTACGACGCGCCTTTGGGTCTCTAAACTTCAGTTTTTTTGACACCAAAATATGGGTCTCTAATTATATGAATTATTTTTTTATTAAAAAACATTGACAAGTTGCCACGGATCTGTGCGTCCCTAAAGGGGTTTTATTTTTTTTCTATGTTGCCACGCTATTGGGCGTCGCTATGGCCCAATAAAGGTTTAAAAAATTTCTCATTTTCACACAAGAGACACAGACATACATACATAACCCTCTCTTCTTCATCTATCTTCTTCTCCGATATACACACCTCCTCCAGCCCTTGACAGCTCCTCCGGCGAATTGGTTCTCCGGCGATGGCGGTGGCCCACCACACCTACTCGAGTTCTCTCGGTACTCTCCACAACGTCACAATCTCCTCTCTCCACCGTAGACACGCACAACCTCCACGAGCTCACGTTCTCCGGCGACGGTACTACTCTCAGCTCCACAACGTCTCTTTGTTTCTAATTTGAAACCATGCTTAAAGACTTTGTATAGAATTAGCACTACTAGTTACTGTTTTTTTTTTCATGTTTCAATATTCATTTTATTAAAACTATTGGCTGCATAACCCCTATTTCCCAAATTTTTTTTGCTACCTTAGGAAGAGATAGAGATAGGGAATATATGTATGAGTAATTCAGTGCCACAAACAGATAGAGATAGAGAAAGAGAGTGAATAAAAGAAGTAAGGAAGGAAGGAATTTGAGCACAAAGGTTCGAACCGGTTTAAAGGTATGATGAACAAGGCGAGGGCAGAGTATGCCAAGACTAGTAAAATTCCAGTTTTGTGTCCAAATACTATTTGGAATCAATTGCTTGCATATTGGGCTAGATCGGACTTCAAGGAGGTCTCTGAGCAAAATAAGAAGAATAGGGCTTCTGAGAAGGGTGGAGTGTTACACACTTCTGGGCGCGTATCTCATTCTAAGATAGCTATACAAGTTGTAAGTTTATATTATGATGATTTTAAAGTTGATTTTCTAGTTCATGTATACTGAATAATGCATTTGCCTTTAATTTATACATAATACTATGTTTGGTAATTGTATAGGCACGAGGTAAAGGAAAGCTAGTTGAAGTTGACGAACTTTTTCGTGCCACTCATCAGAAAGCAACTGGGGAATGGGTTGATACACGCTCCCGGGAGACATTCGTAAGTTTTCAATATAGTTTAACTTTTTTAATTGATTAAATATTAAATACTTTGTTAATTACTATTTGATATGTCTTATGTTTTGTTTTTCAGACTCAGTTTGGTATCAATTTGGAGAAGAAGAAGGCGGCTAGCCAGATTGAAACACTTCCTCCTGAACAATCAGAGCAGGCTGAAAGAGAGGCTAGAGCAACCACTTGGTTAGAAACAGTTGGAGGGAAGAACCATGGTCGTATTTATGGTACAGGTGATATGGCTTCTAATTTTTCATATGGGGTATTTGAAGGATTCTACGCCTCTCAGCTTCCTTCATCATCGAGTACTGGTGGATCGACGACATCTTCAGATCCTGCACTGCTGAGGGTCCTGGATGAGCTGCAGAAGGAGAAAGCGATCTATGACAGGGAGATTAATGACTTGAAAAACAATATGGCTACAATTATGGAGTTGCTTAGACAAAGGGAACCTGGTCAGCCTCAAGAGGCTGGGATCGAATCATCTAGTAGGCAGCAGCATGTCCATCCTGATTATGTTGAGGAGGATGAAGAAGATGAACCCCTGTGTTTTACTAGAAGAAGATGATCTGACCTTATTTTAGTATTCATATATGACTATTGATAATTATCTTGATGTTTTATGTTGACATTTGTTTGAAATTTTTATTTTATGTACTTGTATTATTATGATTATGGTTACAAATGCTTATTTCATTTCTGCACGCTAGTAGTTGATGTGTTAAGTATATGTATGCTTCTTAATTATTATATATCCAAGTTTTTCAATTTAGTAATGGAAAAATAATATTTTTGTAGAAAATCTATGTTTGCCACCGTTTGGGCCGTGGCAAAATATGGTATGTGCAAACAAGTTTGCCACCCATTGAGGGGTGGCAAATTAGGGACACAATATCGGGTGGCAAATTAGAGACGCAATGAGGGGTGGGAAATTAGAGACCCAAAAGTGGGTGGCAAATTAGAGACCCAAAGGTGGGTGGCAAATTAGAGACGCAATGAGGGGTGGCAAATTAGAGACGCAACTAGGGGTGGCAAATTAGAGACCCTAAAGTGGGTGGCAAATTAGAGACCCAAAAGTGGGTGGCAAATTAGAGACGGATTTTCTGGTCTCTAATATTAACGACGCCACTTTTTGCGACGAATTTGAATCTGTCGCTAATCCGTCGCAAACACAATCTTTTCCACGGATTTTATTGTTTTGCCACCAATATTTCGGTCTCTAATAGAGAGCATTCTTGTAGTGTCCTAGCAGTGTTATTAACAATGCTTGTCCTCATGAGATTTTATTTAATGAAGTTCTTGATATTAAAAATCTTAAGGTTTTTGGATGCCTATGATATGTCTTTACCTTGCATGTTAATAGAAAGAAATTTGACCATAGGGGAAGAAAATGAATTTTTTTTGGGATTCAAGCGTGGTATGAAAGGATATGTTTTGTATGACCTTAACAATATGGAAGTTTTGGTCATCAGAAATATTCAATTCTATGGAGAAAACTTTCCATACTAATCTATACATGAAGATAACGATAAACACAAACCAGAGGCTTAACAGAATCCCTATCTGACATATTTCATGAGAATACTTGTGAAAATAATTTTGACATGCAGGAAACAAATAATAGCTCAGGTACACAAGAACCAAATCCTCAAGAAAATTGAACATAAGAATCAGATGGAAATCACTCACAAGAATATGCTTAGAACAACAAGAATACAAAAAACTTATATTGATATTGTCATTGATCATGCAGAGTAATAAGGCACAAGCAAACCTCTTAGACAAATCAGAACTCCCAGATATTTGAAGGACTATAATTATGACTTAACTCAAACCAGAAAGGAGTAATGGACCAACAAACATCAAATAAATAACTGTGTCCTTTGACAATTTTTCATCTAACTATAAGCATTTTGTCTTGCATTACAAAATGATCTAGAACTAGAAAATTTTGAGGATGCCATACAACATGTGCATTGGAGGGATGCCATTATTGTAGAGTTTGAAGCCTTAAGAAAGATCAAAACCTAGACTATCACAAAACCTCCTCCCAACAAAAAAGTAGTGGGGTGCAAATGGGTTTTTTAAGTGAAAAGAAAATCAAATCGATCAATTGAAAGGCACAAGGCATTACTTGTGGCCAAAGGCTTCACTCAAACAGCTAGATTAGACTAGCTAGAAACCTTCAGCCTAGTAGTTAAAATGACTACTATAAGGATGATGCTCTCCCTGGCAGCTTCATCCAATTGGTTCCTACACCAATTGGATGTCAACACAATGTTTTTGCATGGTAAACTCAAAGAAAAAGTATACATGAAATTAGGGATAGCAACGGGGCGGGGCGGGGGAGGATTTTGCCCTCCCCATCCCCGCCCCCGCTAAGAGCGGGCCGAGGACGGGTTCGGCGAAAAACAAGGCGGGGATAAAAAACTGAGACTCAAGCCCACCCCCGTCGGGGATCGGGGAACCCGCGGGTAACCCACGGGGAATTTAGATTCACATTTTTTAAAAAAATACAATTTCTTAGTATATTTTTACACAAATTAAATACTTGAAAATTTTTAAAAAATCAAATTAATTACTTTAGTTCACATTATATGTAAAAGTTATTAGAAATATATAAAATTCTAACTTTATTATCATTAATATTGCTAATAGTAATAGCATTATGTTTATATAAATATGAAAATAAGTATAAATATATAGAATTATAACGGCGGGACGGGTTCGAGGGCGGGGCGGATAGTTAAAATCCCAAATCCGCCCCTGTCCCACTAAAAGCGGGGGCGGGGAAAACCCAAACCCGTCAAAAACCCGGTCAAAGCGGGGATTCCCCGTCAACGTCGAACGGGGTCGGTTGGGTACTCGCAGGTTCGGTTTTTATTGCCATGCCTACATGAAAGTCCCACAAGGCCTTAACAATAAGTATAAGAGCTTGGTTTGCAAGCTAGACAAGTCCATTTATGGCATAAAACAAGCCAGCATTGAATGGAATAAATGGCTCACAAGTTTCTTAGTTAGAGTAGGATAGAAAAAATCTATGGTTGGCATCCAACTGGTTGGTCTAGTGGCTAGGGAGTGCTACTTTGAGTAGCATCTCCCCGATTCAAACCCCAGTAGACGCACTTTCGCATATAAAAAATAAATCTATGGCTGATTATTCTCTATTTATAAATTCTAAATCCAAGAGCTTTACTGCCTTACTAATATACGTGGATGACATTTTAATGGCAAGTGATGATCTTAAGGAAATGGAGTAGATAAAGACAAAGAATTCTCAATCAAACACTTTGGAACTACAAAATACTTTTTAGGCATTGAGATTGCTAAGAGCACCAAAGGGACACATTTGTGTCAAAGAAAGTATGCCACTTATTTGTTAAAAGAATTATGACTTGAAGATGCCAAACCGAGCTCCACACCCATGGATTATCATGAGTAGTTGCATAAACAAGCATGCACAGCAATGGGGAATCTTGAAATCTATAGAAAGTTAATTGAAAAGTTACTATATTTGACTATAGCAAACCAGATATCAGCTTTGCAGTAAACAAGCTGGCCCAATTCATGCATGTTCCAATAGATCAACATTTAAAAGCGGCCAAAAGAGTGTTGAGGTTCAAAAGAAGTCACCAAGAAAAGGAATTTTCTTCTTAGCAAATTCAGAAACAAAACTGAGGAGTTTTTAGGATTCTGATTGGGTTGCTTATCTAAATATGAAGAGGTCTAATTAAAGTCGTATCATCAAGTAAAAACAAGTAAACACAATACTAGGAAGCAAACCTAGGTCGTCTCCCGAGAACCATAAACCAAATTAAGATTCATTCATGTAAACACACACTAAAGGGGAGTGTTTAATAGCAAGTAGAAAATATTAAAAATCAAAATAAAACTAAATTAAAAAGGATTGAAAAAAAAAGGATGAGAAATATATTAGTCTATTGGTCTTTTAGAATTGCTAAATTCTTGGTAGCAAAAGTTAAATCAATTTTAACCTGAATTCCTAGTTTAGTCTGAAGTTAATCAAACAACTGTCATTCTAAATTCCTCACTTACATTAAGCAAGATACATATTCATCTATTATAGATTCATTGAACAAGCGTCTTAAATCCTAAATAGACTTTTATGAACTTGAGATTCAACTAGACTCAAACCAAAAGCTTGGCAAAATAGATTAAAGCAACCTATGAATACCAACTTAATTCATTAAACTAGAAACTAAATTCCACTAAACATGAAATTTTAGAATCCAATTTAAGAATTAAGATAAAGTAATAAAAATAATAAGAGATAAATGATAAGGAATTAAAATTGAAAATATTTAAATAGAACCTCAATACCATGCGTGATTGCAACCAAAAAAATTAATCAAAAGAGTTTAGCCTTCCATTGATTGGAAGAAAACAAAGAAAATTAAAAAATAGAAGAAAATAGAAAAGAAGAAAAACTAGCGTGAATAGAGCCACCAAGGGAGTATATGTATATATGTGATTGTAGGTGTAGAAAAAAGAAGAAAGAAACAAAGAAAGAAATGATGGAAGGTGGCGTGAATTAATTAAAGAAAGGGGAGGAATTATATATTTGATGGTGGCTAGGTTTGCGCCAGCTGTCTCTTTAATTTTATGTTATTTATTGAAAATTCTAATGTGATATTTTTCTAATTTAAATTAATAAAAATTTCTTAAATATCTAATGAGTTAAAAATGACAATTCAATCAAATACATAATATAAATAAAAATCTTAACATATTCCACTAGATATGTTCCTTTTCAATTTCTTCAAATTCAATAATTGTCTTTGATACTCAATATTATCTTGAAAAATAATAGCAACTTAATTCGGCTAATAAAATTAAATTTAATTCAATAAAGAATAATTACATAATATAACTCAATCTAATAAAAACATACCAAATTGAATTAATTAGACACCGTCATTACATAATAATAGCTACAATAAGGATAATAAGTATGAATAAAATATAACATATCAAGGTCAGTAACATGTTTTTGCTTCTACTTAGGAACTTTACTTATATCATGGAGAAGCAAGAAACAAATCGTAGTCTCAAAATCTTAATCAGAGGCTAAGTATATAGCTCTAAGTCAAGTTGCTTGTGAAGCATAGTGGTTGATTTATCTACAAGACTTGAAACCACCTAGATCCCCTATACCAATATATCGTGACAATCAATTAGATATTTACATAGCCAATAATCTACTCTTCCATGAGAGAACTAAACATATTGAATTAGATTGTCATTTTGTAAGAGAAAGATATCGATTGGAGTAGTTCATCTAATCAAGTATCTTTCAAGTAGTAGACATCTTTACAAAAGCCTTAGCTCTGGGAACCTATGATTGCAATTCAAGCAAGTTTGGAATGCAAGACATAAGCCTTCCAACTTGGGAGGGGGTGTTGTTAGATCTATGGATATCTCATACATAACTGATAACTCCTCTCTTATAGATGACTCTCTCTCTCAGCCATTAGAACATGATTATGTACTCTCAAGTTCAAGACATTACATCCATTGGATCTGCCACATAAGCTTCTACTTGGATCATCATTCACCCAGCTTTATTTGCCGCTTTTTCCTTAGATTAGTTAGTTAGGTATTTTGTTTATAGACGTTGGAGTCTTTGTATATATATAGATTTTAGTATTTCTTTCATCAGCCATTTTTTTCTAGAGGAGGGGGAGGGAAAGAACCCTACACCTTCACCTGGTATCCTGATAGCACTCCCATTAGGCTACTATCAAGGGGATATATAGATTTTAGTATGAGATTGTAATCATGTTTTTGAATTTATTCTTCTCTTTTACACATAATACAAACATATAAGTTTTTCTTCATTTCGAATCTTTGAATCCTTGTTGATCTTTGTTGAATCTTTATTGATTCACCAGTGTGGGTAACCTTTGATAGTTTTTATTTTTATTTTCAGACTATTTACTATTATTTGGATTTGGAAAAAGTATAATTTTTTTCTTCATCCATGTGGCTAATAAAGCATGGTTATTTTGGTGTTGGTAAAAACATGGGATATAAATTAAGCTTAAAGATGGTAAACGGAAAATCTTTAGTGGACATAGAAAAGCTTTAGACTCCTTTTGTTGGATTCACTTTTGATCTCTACAACACCATAAGGAAAAACATTACTCACAACAAAAGGGCCACTTATTGTTAGGGTGAAATAAATTTACCCTTAATAAAATTTTAAAAGCAAAAAATGATCAGATTAAAGCCCTAAATATTAAGAAGAGTTGACCGTTGATCAGAACCAATCAATAATAGCTTTGAAATAAGTGCTCAGGATGTACTTACGATCAGAAAGAAATGCCTTATAATGCACTAGTTGTTGAGTTGATTAGAGGCTCTTTCTGATTTTATCAGAAGCTTTCCTAACAAAGAAAGGGTCATAATTATATTAGTTATATTCTTTAGAAACATTCTGACCTTACTCCTTACCTTAGTCAGAGAGGTTCATTTAAATTAATGGCCTCTAAACTCCAAGTGGTTTAATTCTGGAGAGATGAATATGAAGTCGGAGAGCTTTATAATCACTTATAGATGATTTGAACTTATGTTAACATTATGAATCAGAACATCGGAAGTTTGGACATAAAGGTCTATGACTATAGATTAGAATGTTCAAGACATAAAGTGGAAATTTGGCTAAGTATTTGACCATGCACAGGGAAACAGTATGGAAGAAATCCAAAATCAACACATGTTCAACGCGGAAGGAAGCAGTTATCATCTTCACGTGAAAATCTTGGTAGTTATTCCTTACAAATGGATAAGATTTATACACGTGACTATCATAATGATTGAGTAAACAAAAAGTCATACAGAATTAACCACTCAGAACACGTGACAAAATTCTATTGAAAAACTTTTATTATTTTTTTCCTTTTTCTTTTTATGTAACTGCTCTGGCCAATCAGAGCACTATAAATAGCCATCATTCTGTACATAGAAAACATGTGAAAGCAATATATTATAGTAGATTACATGACTTATGTTATTTTTGTCTTTCTATTCTACAAGAAAGAGAGCATTATTTGCGTATTCCAATATAGTTCACAATAAGATATATCAAAGAAACCAAGTGTTTATTAGAACACAAAACTACGCCCATCTATCCAAAACCTTCTTACACCTTACAAACCTTCCTACAAATGCCTTACACGTCCTTGACAATAAAATGGCTAACAACGAAAGCATCACAGGTTATATGTAAGTATGGATTAACCTCTTTTGAGTGTTCAGAATCCTTGTCTGAGGCTTCATGTATGTTGTTGTGATTTATAATGAAATATGATAAAATGATGTTCATTACTCTTTTGCACTGTAATTATATTTTCATCTTTAATCATAATACAACTTAAGTTAATCTGTCTATCTTTTTGTTATTTCTGAATCTATGTAATCAGAAATCTTTATTTTACATTTAACTAAATATCATTAAAACAATTTTGTTTAATAATAAACTACTCATAAAAAGAACCTTTAAAGAAAGAAAATTTCCTTCTCCAAATTGAGATCTAGGATTTATTTGTTTGGTAAAATACACACTAAACAAATTGGCACACCTGGTGAGACTTTCTTTTATTAAAGCAATGTTCAAAAACTTGTTACTACTATAAATTTTTCAAGTTGTTAAGTCATATTGTCTTTATTTTCTGTTTCACATAAAAAATGTTGTACAAGTTTTACTTGTAACTGCTGCATTATTTCTGTAATTACTATTATTGATATTATTATTATTATTATTATTATTGTTGTTGTTGTTGTTGTTGTTGTTGTGCATCTTCAATATTAATGTGTGTTGTGCATCTATAATTGTTTATAATATTTTGAAAATCAACATATGTCCTTTGATGACGTGTTTTCAAAATCGATAAATTCATTTCTACATTAATTAGAAACATATCTCTTTGCTAAATACTTTATTCTTAAATTACACTGTGTTAAGTCAGAGTCATTTTTGCTTATTAGAATATCTATTCTATGTGCTTACGTAGTGGTAGGATAATTAGCACTCAGGATCTGTTTAAAATTATGACTTTTGTGGCAACAAATGTTGCAAATGATACCACAAATGTGGTTAACCCTAACCAAGGAGATAATCAGACCAATCCATCAGAGCATGTGGCCACGAATCAACCCAATAATGCGAATGCTGACATAGAAATAGAAACTCTGATCAGCCAAATGGTCCTCTAACTTTGGCTGCAGGATGGCAGAAGGAATTAATGCTAATAACACTGCTTCTGTGTCATATGACAACAAGGAAAATAACATAATTCATACTCAAAATCCTGTGGATTTGAGTTCAAACTCTAAGCAAGTGTCAAATAATTTGCCTCAGAACACAGTTCTGACTATTAGACATTATATAGATGATTCAAATAGAAAAATGACACAACACATGACAAATATATTTACTCTCCTGATCAGAGAGATAGAGAATGCCTATGAGTGTTTGACTGATTAGATGAGTCGTATGACTGAAAATTTCAACATTATAATGGTCCCTGGATTGAATTATAATATGCCTCAATCAAGAGTAGTTACTCAGACTCAGAATTAGAACTGGTTTAATACTCTAAGAAAGCATGCTTTGTCCAGTTTAATACTCTAAAACCTAGTCCACCTTATGTGTGCAAGGCTCTGAGTCCTATTGTTTACAAAGACAATAGTAAGACTGCTACTTGGAGTCAAAAGATTTATGGTTTTGATATTACCAAAACAGACATAATTTTTATGTTTTCTTAAAAGATAAACAGATTACTCTGTCTGAAGATCATAAATTTTTGACCCCTGATCAACTGAAAGGCCAAAAATATTGTAAATTTCACAATAAAATAGGTCATACTACTAACAATTGTATTCGTTTTAGGGATCTAATCCAACAAGCCATCAAGGATGGCAGATTAAAGTTTGAGAAGAAGAAATCAGCTATGAAGGTGGACTCTAATCCATTACCCCCAAGAGGCTAACTATATGGAACCATTCTCCTTTGAAATCAATATGGTGGATATCTCCAGTACCAACATACCTACTAATGTCAATTATATATTGGATCAGTATGACCAATATCAAAAAATAATTTATCCTCGGACAAGGGAACCTCTTATTAGTTTCCTCAAAAGAAAGAAAAGAGGGGGAGAAAGTTTCATCTTGTCCCTCATAAAAGGGAGCCTTCCGGTCAAAAAGGATATTCTAAAAAGAAGTGGAAGGTAAAGGGTTATTGGAGACCTGACCAGAAATTTGCTCAAAAGCCAAACCAAAAAGGTATCAACATTCAAGAGGGAGAGGCTTCTTCAGCAGTTGAACCAAACAAGGCAGAGATCCTTAATGGTAAGGGAAATGAGATCATGCCATATGAAGATGATGCTTAGAGTTCATGATTCGAGTCTAGATTCCCTGATGATCTGGATGCTATCTGCAATGTGGTATCCATACTTTCTTCTGATTTCTCCCTCCCTACAGAGTCAGAAGAGGATGATTTTATTGATGATGATGACGGCATTATCCGAATTCATGATGAGTTGCCCTTCAATACTGACAATGCTGCAGTATTCTGGCAACCAAGTTGTGAAATAAAATCATACTTGAAGACATTGTTCATCAAAGCCAGGGCTGAAGGAAAAGTTATCAGAAGGGTCCTAGTTGATGAAGGGGTTGCTATAAACCTGATCCCCGAGCATGTGGTGAAGAAATTAGATAAACCTTTTTCTGAATTACTACCTCATAACATGATTATTATAGACTTCAATAGAAAATTTTTTACTTCTCCAGGGTGTGTGGCCTTGGATTTGAAAGTAGGTTCCGTAATCAGAACAACTATGTTTGTAGTAGTGCCATCAAAGGCTAACTATAACCTATTGCTCGGAAGAGAATTGATTTATGCAGTTCGGGTTGTACCCTCTACACTACATAAAATGATGTTCCTTTGGGATGACTATGGTCAATTAGAACTTATCATGGGAGATGAAAGCTACTTCTTTTTATATGAAACATCCTACCCAAGTGCACTTATCAGACAAGGATATGAAGATAATTGATAATTGCAATTATCAAATCAGTTTGAGAGTTATCCAAGATTCCTCACAACAAATTTCTCACTCAGTTGAGGAAGAGCACAATGTTAATGTCTACAGACACCATCCCGCTCAAATTTTAGAATATAATGAGATCAAAGATGAAGTTCTAGAGAACCTTTCCTGCCTCTGCCATGATGATGAAGACCATAATTACAACTTCCAACCAAATGGTTGGGAAGTTTCTAGTTGAAGAGATAAAGGGATATCTCTTTTTGACTTGCTAATGGGTCAGAAAAATGTTTTAGGCATTCTGATGGGTCCTTCAACCCTGTAATGGATTGAGAATTTTTTATTTGTTTGATAAAAAAATATTTATTTTAGTTGCTTAAGGCTGATTAAAGCTTGTATTTATGTGTTATCTATGTTTAGTTGCATAAACTTATGTAGTAAGTTATGTAATGCTTCTGACCATAGTCAGAATATGTTACACATATATATACATATTATGCTTTTGTTCAATTTTTTGTCTCTATATTAAGAGTTTCATTCTTTTCTTAAATGCCTGTAGAGATTTAGAGAAGCAAAAAATATCTGCTCCTGAACCCTCTTTGACCAAACAGGCTCAGAGGATTAATGATTTTCTTGGTAAAATGAATAATTACTTGGGGGCAAGAAACCTGAGTATTCCTCTCAAAATAGTATTCTAGCTCAGAAAGCTATTAAGAGAATTGTCTATTATGCTAATTCTCAGCATAATTTAGATTGTATTTATGATGAGGAACCTTTGGGTTTTGAAAGGTCGGGACAACAAGAGAACAATGTAGAAGTTGAGAATCCTTTAGAGGAAATCAACTTAGGCTCTGAGCAACAACCTAGGCCTACTTACATTAGTAGTCTTCTAGAAGAACCTTTTAAAAGTCAATTGATTGACTTGTTATTAGAATTTAAAAATTATTTTGCTTGGGAATATGAGGAGATGCCTAGTTTGTCAAGGGGCATTGTTGAACATAGGCTCCCTATTATCCTAGGATCAAGAATAGTCAAGCAACCTCCTACAAGGTTTGCTCCTAATATTATTTTGAAAATTAAAGAAGTTGAAAGACTTCTAAAAGTTAAGTTTATCAGAACTGCTAGATATGTTAACTGGATTTTTAACATAGTCCCCAACTATGAAGAAAAATGGAAAACTCAAAGTGTGCATTGATTTCAGAGATCTAAATAATGCTACACCTAAATATGAGTATCCAATGCCTACTGCAGACATGCTTATTGAATCAGTAGAAGGGAATGAGATCCCGAGTTTCCTAGATGGATATTCAGGATATAATCAGATCTTCATTGCTAAAGAAGATGTGCCTAAAACTGCTTTTAGATTTCGAGGTGCCATTGGCACATATAAATTAGTCATGATGCCTTTTGGTTTGAAGAATACATGAGCTACTTATCAAAGAGCAATGAATTTGATTTTTCATGATCTAATTGGAAAATTTATACAGGTGTATATAGATGATGTAGTAGTGAAATCAAAATAAAAAAGATGAACACTTGCAGAATTTAAGGATGGCTTTTGAGAAGATCAGAAAGTTTGGTCTGAAGATGAATCCTCTCAAGTGTGGTTTTGGAGTCTCTAGTTAAGAAAACTGGAATTGAGATTGATAGGAATAAGGCTCATGTCATATTTGACATTGCTCCACCAAGAAATAAAAACGAGTTACAATCTTTGCTCAGAAAGATTAATTTCCTGATAAGGTTTATTTCCAATCTTTTTAGGAAGATAAAAGTTTTCTCTCCTTTACTAAAATTAAAGAAGGAGGAAGATTTTAAATGTGAGGATGAACATCAACAGGCTTTTGATGAAATCAAAAAGTATTTAGCTAATCCCCCTATTCTGACTCCTCCAAGTCAGAATACACCTCTGAAACTGTATATATATCAGCTTTTGATGTAACTATAGGTAGTATGCTTTGTCAAATAGATGATCTTGGAAATGAGAGCATTGTGTACTATCTTAGTAGAGTTTTGAATGATGCAAAAATTAGATACACCTTTATTGAAAACTTGTGTCTATGTTTATACTTTTCTTGCACAAAATAAAAATATTATATGAAGCCGTTTGAAGTGCAAGTAGTATCTCAGTACAATGTTATCAAGCATATGCTATCCAAGCCTATGTTACATAATAGGACTGGAAAGTGGGCTTTGATCTTAACTGAATTTTCTGTCAAATATATCCCAATGAAAGCAGTCAAAGGTCAAGTATTCACTGATTTCATTGTTGATCATAAAATCAGGGATGTAGAGGTTAAGTCAGATATCGATGGCATGTTTATTGGATAGAAGTCTTAGGTAATGTACTTCGATGGATTTAAACACAAAGGTGGTGTTGGTATAGACATTGTAATTATCTCACCTATTGGTATTCCTACCAAATTTGCATTTGAAGTAGATACTATGAGATCTAACAATGAAGTATAATATGAGGCTCTGATTGTAGGGTTAGTGTTTCTTCTCTGTCTAAATGCTAAAACAGCCCTGGTCAGAGGGGATTCTCAGTTAGCAATAAGATAGTTAATAGGAAAGTATAATTGTCTAAGTCCCAAAATGGTTGTATACTTCAGTTATGCATTTGGTTTAATCAGAAAATTCGATATTACTTTTGAATATATTCCTAGATTGGAAAATGAAATAGCTAACAAATTAGCTCAGAAAGCCTCTAGATATAGAATTTTGGATAAAAACCTAGAAGCTTTATGGCAGATTAACCACAGACTTCCTATTGGTCAGATTGGGGTTCATAATATGGATGTGACAAATACAGATTGGAAAACTCCTATCATTACATATCTGAAATATCCTAATTACCCTGCTGATAGAAGATTAAAGTTGAAAGCATGAATTTTGTAATTTGTGAAGAGAACTTGTATAAGAAAAGGGTAAATGGAGTTTTGCTCAGATGTCTTAATGATTTAGAATCACTTACTGCTTTAGTAGAAGTGCATGATGGTATCTGTGGTGCACATCAGGTAGGAGAAAAAATGAAATGGATTCTGAATAGATACAACTATTATTGGCCTTTTATGATCAAAGATTATCATGAATATGCCAAATCTTGTCAAGATTGTCAGAAACATGGACATATTCAACAAGTTTCGGCTAGTGAATTACATTGTATAATTAAACCTGTGCCATTCAGAGGATGGGCTTTGGATTGAATTGGACAGATTAACCCCGTTTCTTCTAAGCAACATAGATATATATTAGTAGTGGTTGATTATTTCACCAAATGGGTTGAAACTATACCTTTGAGAAAGATAGATCAACAAGATATCACTGAATTCATTGAGAAGCATATCGTTCATAGGTTTGGAATTCCAAAAACTATTACTACTAATCAAGGTTCGGTATTTGTTGGTCAGAAGATGACTAAGTATGTTGAAGAGACTGGTTTTGAAACTTCTCACTTCAACTCATTATTATGCTCAGGCCAATGGTCAAGTTGAAGCTATGAATAAAATAATTATTTGTCTGACCAAGAAACATGTTGGTAAAAAGCCAAAAACTTGTCATGAGACTCTGAGTCAGATTCTTTGGCTTACAGAAACTCTCCTAGATAAGCTATTAGTTATTCTCCTTACAAATTAACTTATGATCATGATTTAGTGTTGCCTTTTGAAATTAATTTGAATTTGGCTAGAGTAAAGAGACAAAATGAATTACCTACTGAAGATTTTTGGGCCATGATGTATGAAGAGTTAAATCAGTTATCTGAAGATAGATTGCTTGCTTGTGAAAATATCATCAAACAGAAGGAGAAGGTGGCTAAGTTTTATAATAAAAAGGTTAAGTCCAAATTTTTCTCAAAAGAAGATTTAGTATGGAAAGTTATTTTGCCTATGGACAAGAAATCTAAAATGGGTTAAATATGTTTTTGGTCCTTGAACTATACCGAAAATCTGTTTTTGGTCCCTAAACTAAAAAATTGAAGTTTTTAGTCCCTAAAAAAAATTTGTTTTTAGTCCTTCTGTTAACTTCCTTCTAATTCCGTCAAATCCACGTCATCAGTGTCCATTACTTTTTTTTTCTTTTGGTAATTATTTTTTATTATTCTAATTAACATAAATTCTCAAATTAAGAAAAAAAAGAGAGAGAAAAACCAGTAGTTCACCCAGAAATGCTTGAATCTTCATCTTCTTTCTTTATCTTCTTCCTTGTTCTAAACCTAGAAAACCCAATCAAACAGAGAAATGTTTCAGGTTCTTCATCTTCTTTCTTCCTTTTGTGAAACCCAATCAAACCCATAAACCCAAACACTAGAAATCCAATCAAAATCGAAATCGCCATAACCCATAAACAAAACGAAACTGAGTGGATCAATGACCCATCCCTTTCTTGTTCCCAACCCAAAACTGAAATTCCCAAAACACTTTAAATCCCTAACGGGCCCATTTCCTTTTCCCCAAATTTTCCAAATCTAAAACCCTAGCCACCACAAACTTCCTTACCACTCTCAAGCATGGAAGGGAAGGGAAGCTATGGAGAGTGAGAATTGAAATCGCAAAGATTTGATTTGGGTTCTGGATTTGATTTGAGTGGGTTCCTAGATTAGGTTTTAGTTTTAAGGAGGAAGACGAAGATGAAAGAAAAAGGAGAAAGAAAGAAGAACATGTCATAACACATACTGATGAAGAAGAAATAAATAAGAAAAATGAAGATGAAAGAAGGAAAGAAGGAAATAAGAAGAAAGAAACGATGAAGATGTAAGAAGGAAAGAAGGAAAGAAAAAGAAAGAGATGATGGTTCTGGTTTCTATGCGTTTCTGGATTTTACTTTTTTATGTTTTTTTTTCTTTTTTTAAAAATTTAGTAATTTAATTTAGTAAATTATTAAAAAGAATGTGACACGTGGTCTAATAAGGATTTGACATGTGGTCTCCGTTAGCCACTTTGATAGAAAATTTAACAGACTTAAACGGAAGGACTAGAGACAGATGTATCGCGTAGTTCAGGGACTAAAAACTTCAATTTTTTAGTTTAGGGACGAAAAATAAATTTTCGGTATAGTTCAGGGACAAAAAAACATATTTAACCCTAATTTATGGAAATGGTCTCCAAATTAGGAAGGAACTTTTGAAGTTACAAGAGTTCATTTTGGAAAATCTTACTCAATTAAGTTGATTGGTTTTGATCAAGTTTATAATCTTATTGACAAGTGGGCAATAGCCCACATGGTCATGTACCAAGCCTCCAATTCATTCAATATTGAGCGCAGCAGAATGTACAAGCCAATGCAAGTTGAATGAGCTTAGAATACATTACATCAATTTTTATTTTCAACATAAATTTAAATTTAACGCCCCATCTTAAATAAATACAACCCACTCTCTCAAGCATAAGTTCCCACTCAAGAGGCTACTATTATGCAAAAATTTACACAGGATAACACTGAATTAATTCACCTTGCGAATATATAAAGTCTTAGGAACTAGCCACCTATATATACTAACAATAACAGCTAGAAACTATAAACAAAGAGTTCTAGGAAAAAAATAACTCAATTGCGAATATATGAAGTGAAGATGTGTGAGTCTTTGGATGGTGTGAGGATATGTTGTGTATTCATACAATTCTCATATTAAGTAGAATGAAAGTGGAAAAAGTAAGTCACACATTGTGTAGTTTGAAGAAGGGTGGAGTGTAATATTCATATCAATAGGAAGAGTTATTTTGAGTATTCTCACCATAACATCACTAGTTTCTTGGGTGTAATGGAAAATTGGATAGTTGTGTGACATGTGAGAGTTTGTAATTTTTTCCATACAAAAGTGGTTAGCTGAAAGGGTTCGTGAATTTTCCATTTAAAAATTATAAGTTGAAGTATAAAAGATGGTGTTCATTTTTTTCCATAAAAAAATATCCTGTTGAGTAATACTTTTTTTTGTAGAGTGTTCACGAATGTAGTCCTTGAGGTGTCGAACCACGTTAAAATTGTGTGTAAGCTTTTATGTGCTGCTTCTGTGAGTGTGATTCCATTAGTAGAAATTTTGTAGAGATTTTCTCCTCTTGTGGACGTATCCCAACAATATTTGGATCCAAAAAGCTTGGGGGTAAGAAAGCTTTGGGCAGAAACAAACATGAAGGGCAAGATTAATACTGTCACTGCACAAAAAAATTTAAAGAACGCAAAAAGACCACGTTGATATAAAGCATAGCATCTAGTACAAATTGAAACAAATAGAAGATCTTCCCTAAGCATCTTGTACAATGAAACACCTAGTGTATTATATCTTTCGTTATCGTAAGTGGTTACTTTTGCATTCCTTTCTTCTCTTCTTCGACCTATTAGGTTCTTATGGAGTAGATTAAAGTTTCTGTAGTATGCTACAAAAATAATGAAAGTCGGAATTAATATGTTGCAAAAAAGGGAAAAATAAAAGAGAATAATTAAATTGTGAACCAAGCTTTCGAAACACAAAGTAAACCACATGCTAAACAATTATTGAGATAAACTTAACGGTGTACCAGTCATATACGAGACCCTATCATGCTTCACTTTACCAACCCTTTTTGGTTGATGTCGTTTTGGTATATTTCATTAACTACTTAACTGTGTTAACAGTAAAGGACTAAGTTGATCCCAAAAGATAGTTGGAGGACTAAATTGATTTAGAAAGAGAAGTTAAGGGACCAAAGTTAAACTTAGATATACTTAAGAGATCAAAAGTATGTTTTTGATATTTTTAAACTATCAATGGAGACTTTTTCAAAAGGTTAAAATACACATTTGATCCCTGTATGCAACATTGATATACGGACTAGCCCTTACCATTAGTTGGGAATTATGGAAGGTTTGGTGTAGGGACTAAAAGTTACTGTTTTGGGGCATAGGGACTCATTCGTAAGTCTTTGCACGTATAGGGACCAAATTAAATGTGTACTTTAACCATATGTGTCTTCAGTGCCAGTGCGGAATTCGTCATCCACATCAGCTTTCATTAATCCCTAGCAAATGATAGAGTCCTAATTGTAAAAATATTCATGTGGGGACTGAAAGTTAACATTTTTTGGTATAGGGACTAATATGTAAGTCAATGTCATGTGTATGGACCAAATGTGTATTTTAACCTTTTCAAATTTTTTTATCTAAATGTGACACTTTCCACTCACAAAAAAGGATTAGCCGCAATTATAATATGAGTAAGTTTACCCAAGTATTATGGACCATGGTTGTGGATTAACCTCAAGTAAGTTTAGCTTTAGTGGCAGCTATGACCACAGGTATTGCCACAACACCGCGGCTAAACCACTTTTCTTTTCTTTTCTTTTTTTGTTTGTGTTGAGATTTGCCGTAATTGTAATATAAGTTGCGGGTAATTCAATGTCATTGTAATTGTGGCTAAATCCTAGAGACTGCAGCTAATATTTTTTATGAAAAAAATACACCATTTTGATAAATAGGTTAAAAAGTGCCACAATTCAATAAATAGAAATATATTATTTTGGTTATTGAGTCAATAAAAACTATCCAATCCACCCATTAACTATTTTCTAAAGGATGAATCCAATGCTTTCATATGATCTTTTTAAAATTTCTTTGTATCTTTTTTATCTTTGCAAAACTTAGTTGAAAATATTTACTTCCAAAATTCCCTCCCAAATATTTTTTTCTATATAAACTTATCTTATATTTTCTTTCTATTTTTACCTCTAAAATTCCGGAAAATATTTTCTCTCTCTAAAATTTTGGTTTCTCTAAAATTTGTTCACCCAAAAATTGTTTTTCTCTTTAATATTTTTTCTTAAACTTTGTTGACCTAATTTTTTTCATTAGTAATTTTTCTAAGAAGTTTCTCTATCAAATCGCCTACCTTCTATAGTCAACGCTTCTTCATTCACGCAACTTATTTCCAGAACACCATCTTATTTTCCTAAATTGAAAAAATTGCAGCACCAGTCGACTCCGTAGCCCCCACGCTAGATCTGACCTTTGACCCCTAACAACTGCATACACGATGCACTAGGTCGTGCACCACTATATCAAACACGTCAACATTGTGATCTTCTGTTGTATCATGATGTCCTATTCGACATTGATTGGAGCTCCATTAACTTGTCCATCAACACCAACCAAAACTTTGATGAGGAATATATTTCTAACATCAGAGTTTACAATTGTAACTAAGTCGTAGTAATGACCAAAACAATAACAATCACATCTAGAATAAAATCATTGGTCATTGTTAGAGGAAGTTGTGGGTAGGGAGAGAGAGAGAGGGAAATAGTTTGTCGGAGGATTTAGATTTTGGAGTTTAGAGACAACTTTTCAAAGTGTGAAGAAAACCATAAATTATTTAGGCCGTTAATAATAAATCATTCAATCTATTAAAACCCACTAGGGATGGCCTAATGGTGGGAGATTTGAATAGTTTAGATGAGATTATAGGTTCAAACCCTATCCGCTTTTAGTACACACCCAAACAAATTATAAAAAGATTGACGAATCCATCCAATCCATTATATTTTAATTCTATTGTTGGATAGATTTTTCAATGGATGAATACCCCTAAATTTTCTACTACATATGTGTTTACTTTAAATTATTTCAGAGAAATAAGCACCTATATTAAATATAATTTTCTCTAAAATGGATAATTTTCTCAACATAAAAAGGTCATTAAACATGTGTTTGTTTAATGGTTGGAAATTTCAAAGCAGATATGATCTTTAATGCTTTATTAGATTTGAGTTTTATTTTGCTAACTTGGGTTGAAGAGCACTTTGTTGTTTGAGATGGAAATAGAGGGTTGATATGATTGAATTCAAAATAAATGAATTAATTTGGAGTAAAAAAAATCTTTATTTAAATTATTGTAAAAACTTTCACATTGAAATTGGCAGCATGCATCATTTAGTTTTTAATTTTGTTTTTGATAAAAGTAAACGACACTCATTTTCATCTTGTCCATTACTCAATAAAGTGTCAAAGTTTGGTGTAGCTCCAAGTCCCATATCGGAAAGTGTCAAAGTTGAGTGTAGCTCCAAGTCCCATATCGGAAAAAACAAGTGCTTTCACCCTATGTTTCTCTTATATATAGATTTAGTTTTCATACGCTTCATTAGTCTAAAAATAAGGTACTATATTTGAGCACAAAAAAAAAAACCTCTACCATTTAAGTCAAAATGATTAGAGGAGGATTGTAGTGGCTCGTGAAAACTTGATCTTTGAAGTGCAAATTTGATCGGCGTGGCAAGATTTTCTTCATTTAAGGTGAGTTCATTTGTCTTTTTATTTTCCTCTTTTCATTTGAAATAGAGTTCTTCTTTTTGTTTGTGAGTTTTTTATAATTTAGAAAAATTTTATTGTAATGTTTTCATATTAATTACGGGTACACATAACCTTTTAACACAAGTTAAAAATAGCCTTTTACACTCGTAATTTGATCACTAGTACCATAAGTTATTCAGATTAAGTTAGAAGAGTTAGTTAAAACAATTGTTTTTATATTTACGGACTATGATTCTCACTTGTAGTCATTTGGTGACTAATGAATATTAATTCAATTACTTATTCTCTCATTTCTCCCTATCCTTCTTTGTCGTCCTCTGATATTTTCACGGTATCAGATTGTTTCGATTCAAGGACCTGTGGGTTATTGAGATTTTTGATTCTAAGAGATATACAATAGATTGGATTGCTTCGGCAAAGCTCCAACATATTACCAAGTCATCAACATAGACTAAGATAAACAAGGAGGAATCACTTTTGGCATGCTGTAAAATGAATTCTTCGATATCTATGTTGTATTTCCACACATGGCATTCAACTCACATACTCTCACACTCTCAAGCTCTTTGCATTTTACAACACTGACTGAGGAGCAAATGTTGATGATAAAAAATCTACAACCGTATTTTTTGTTTTTCTTGGTTCCAATCTTATATCTTGTCCTCGAAGAAACAACATTTGGTATCTCCGTCAAGTACTTAAAATATAGAAGTCTTGGTGCAATTATCGTTGAACTTGCTTGGTTTCAGCCACTTGTGGATGAACTTCAAGTATCTTCTTCCTCTACACCTATGATATTTTGTGATAACTAAGTGTTGTTTTTCTGAGTGCCAATATCATCAAGCATTCAGAGACTAAGCATTTTGAACTGAATTTATTTTTGTTCGTGAGAAGGTTCAAAATATCAAAATCAAAGATTGTCATATTTCTTCTGCTTAGCAAATCGTTTATGTGCTCACCAAACCTTTAGCCTATCTAGCTTTTTTAGTTGCACGTACAAATTCAAGCTCCATTCCCATTTTTCTATGAGTTTGCAGGAGTATCAAGGTAACTTGAGAATTCAAGTTAGTTTGACTATGAAGAGTTAGTTAATATGCTGTCTTTATAGTTATTGACAGTTATCTCTTCTTGTACTCTAAATGCACCTACATATACTATAATTTTCACTTGTAATCATTTGGTGACTAATGAATATTGAATCAGTTACTTCTCTCCTTTCTTAGTATCTTTCTCTATTGTCCTTTGATACCTTCAGTTATCATTTCCCGTTGAAGCACTTCTCCCCGCCGCCCTAGAACAAATATTTCTAAAACAATAACAGATCTAGAACAATATTAGAATAATAGAAAGAAAACAATGGTAAACAAGAACCACAAAACATTAATTTAGATTCAAAATATATTGAACAAAAAGTGGAAAAATAAGAACAAACTATCATAATAGATAGCAAAAACCATAAAAATATAGATCTAGATGCAAAATTATGGATGTGGATCCTAAAAGCCAAATACTAACCATTATCGTAGTTGGAGTGCCACCTCCCATTAGGTTTGCGTGTATTTACACTTACCTCTTGAGATTTGTACCTCCACTACATTTATCCCATACTGTTAACTTGATGATTAATATCATTAAGGTTCACATGATTCATTTTAATTTTAAAATAATGATTTTTTCATTTTACCTTTAGGAAAAAAAAGTAATAATCTAAAGAAATATATGAATAAGGATAAATAAAATCATTATCTCATAATTAAAATAGGTCACACGAATAATAACTATAATAAGGTACAAATCTCATAAGAGTAAGTGCATTTTAAAAAACTAGAGGAAGACAAGTGTAATACACGCAAATATCAAGAAAGAGAGAAAACATGACTTTTAAATTGCAACAAAAAGGATTAGATTGACATTAGTTTCAGAGAGAGATGAGTCACGTGCTCTCATTTTATTAAATTAAAGGGATTGATTATTGAATTAAAGGAATTGAATAATTGAGAATTGATGTGAGTTTAAAGACTTACACCTAGCGTCAATGAATCTTTTATATATATAAAAGTTGTTAAACAGATTTAGTAAGTATCCAGCACTAGTAATTACACTCGTGCAATGTACAAATAAGTTGTTACATGAAATGATGTTTAGGTAATCCTAAATAGAATTCATAAAGTACAGTTCTGTTTTTTTAAAAAAACCCTTAAAGTTATAAAATCTTAAACGTTCTCTAATATGCATGACTAAGAGTGTGTTTGACACAACTAGCTTATAGCTTATTTAGGAGCTAATAGCTTATAGCTTATGATTTATGGACAAGTAGAGATGTTTGGTGACAATTAACTTATAGCTTATGAAAACTAACTTATGAAAAACTACTTGAAGTAGCATATAACTTATCAAAAGTAGCTTTCAATAATTCTTTCCAATTTTATCTTTATCTTTTTTGAATAATGACAATTAATACTAATATTATATTAATTATATTATTATATTAATATATTATAAGTATGTTCTTTTAGGTCATTTGACATAATTTTAGCTTGCCATAAGCTAGTTTACCTAACACCTCCACTTACTCATAAGCTATAAATCACAAGCTATAAGCTATAAATTAATTTTACTAAACAAAGCCTAAGATTTAGCAAGTTTTAAACATCTTCAACTATTTTATCACAGAAAAGTGATATAATTACTTTGGTGATTTCTAGCAAAATTTCATCACTAATTACGAATTACTTTAATATTAACAACTCACTCTGAAAGCTGCGACTAATTATAAGATTTAATTATATTGATACACTAACGAGGATGAGAAATAATAATGCTGATTAGCTGCATGCTAACTGATGTAAGTTGCTACAATTTTAGTAGACTTTTTCCAACTTAAAATTGGGCTAGACTTATTTACTTTTATATATATAAAGAAAAGATAAAGATAAAGATAAAAATAAAGAAAAGATAAAGATAATGATAAAGAAAAAGAGAAAGAAAGATAAAGATAATGATAAAGAAAAAGAAAGATAAAGAAACAAAGAATAAAGATAAAGATATAAACATAAAGATAAAAATAACAATAAAGAAAAGATATAAAGATAAAGATAAAAATAAAGAAAAGATAAAAATATAGTCACTTTGTCCTTATTTATAAGAATTTTTTTAAAAAAATTGTTTGTCCCTTTTTATATGTTATTCTTGGAAATTTTGTGCAATATTTAAAATTTGTTTACTAAATTATCTTTATTTACTCAACTATTTTCGTGTGATTCAAAATTATATTGAGAAGAGAGAAATTCTCTCTTATAATAATTATAGAAGACTAATTAAATGAAAAGAGATAATACTATTATTTTAATAATTAAAGGGTAACTAAAGAAATAAAAATAAATTTTAATACGAATTTATTAATTTTTTTAATTCTTATTTTTTCAGAGGAATTTATATATAAAAATAGAGAAGTATATAAGTTATTAATTAGATCTTGTAAGTATCCAACACTTTCTCATGAACTAAACAAATCCTCTCTTAAAAGACCTCCCAACAAAAAAAGTGAAAACAGTAAGCTTCAGCGCCGGCCCTAGAACTGCAACACCAGGAAACTTGAAAGCTTCAAGGAAGAAGAAGCAGAGGCAAACAAGGGTGGAAGAGACAAAAAGACGAATCGCAAGGTATCCACGGGTCGCGTGAAAACCCGACCCGAATGAGCTTCCTACAGACTTGAAACGGTCGGTGATTGCACGATCCCACCCGTCGGCGCGGCGATTCTACGGCGGTCTAACATACTTGCGATTCAGCGCTGAATCGAGCACGGAGAGGCTGCCGAAGATCGTAAGATCGTACGATCTTACTAGGCATGCAGCCACTTACATATCATGGGTTAGTTTCATAAGTTTTGACCACGTCAAGCTATGCCTAAAGCCTTATGTATACATGTCAACAGTTTGTGTTATTGGTTGATTTTTCTTTTGTTGCTCTTTTTTGGTTTACATCAAGGTTTTAAATTGTGGTTGTGGTCGCGTTGCGGTTATGATCGCGCCTCATTAAATGGGGTTAGATGCTGTCATTGTGGACCACGGTCGGATGCGATTTCAGTAACCTCCGAAACCTTTACGTTTTGGCCCATCCTTAAGTGTTGGGCCCAGATTAAACCTTGGATTACATTATGTTGCATTCTTGTTTGATTATGTTAACCCAGTTAGTTTTGTATGATTTACTTTGATTGTAGGGATAAATATGGCCACTAGAGAAATTGTAGATTTATCTAGTGATGATGAAAGTGAAAGGGTTGGTCCCAAAGCTGTTAAGTTGGAGCCAGACATTCGGATCGGTTTGAAGCAACGAAATGAGAGTGACAAAGGCCCAAAAACCAAACACATGAGATCAAGACATGCTACACCGCAAATTTCCGAAGAAAATAAAAGTTCTAATGGTCCAAGTACTGCTCATAGCAACTCTAGTGTATTGGAGCAGGGATTGTCGCCAATTGATGACACGGGCATTTCTTATGCGTCATCCATTTGCGCCGCACCCCTTTGTAGGCATTTTTGGAAAGCTGGAAGCTATGATGATGGGATTGGTTCTACCATCACAGTCCAAAGTAATGCAACATAATATATTGAATAGGCTCCATTGCAGTATCTACTCTACTACACTATGTTGGCTCATTGTTTATATAAATGCATTATGAACTTTTGTTTACACTTGACTTTCATAGGCAAAAGAGTTTTGTCCATTCTGGACTTCTGATTTTTGTTATTCTTCTTGGGTTGCAGGTGCAAAAAACTATCTACATGTACACCCCATGTTCCTTCACTCTAATGCAACTTCACATAAGTGGGCATTTGGTGGTAGGTTCTCATCATCTATGTAAACCACTCCCTTATTTATGACTACTCCCTCCATTCCTTTTTAACTATCCACTTAAAGAGAAAGATTTTATTCTTATTTATCCGTCCACTCATATTTTCAAGGTAGCATTAAGTGCTCTTTTATCAATTCTACCCTTATCTTTAATTGAAGAGCTAATTAATGCTCCACTATTCAACCAATAAAATAATGCTGTTGTAGGAAACTCAAAAGAACTTTTCTGATAATCTATTTTTAGTCTCTAAACTTTAAAACGTCGGTTTTTAGTCCCTGAAACTTTGAAAATTTTAGTCCGTTTTAGTAACGCGGCAAACTGATGTGCTGACACGTGGACCAACTGACATGTGGACCTGATGAAGGACCCTTAGTTTGTCACGTCATAAAAAATAGAGGGAGTAAAGTGAACTTTTTGAAAGTTTAGGGTCTAAAAACCGACATCTTAAAGTTCGGGGACTAAAAACGAATTGTCGCTAAAGTTGAAGGACCAAAAATATATTTAACTCAAACTCAAAATATACTTTGATGAAAACAAGAATAATGGTTACATTTTTTTAATAAGCCTAATTTACTTTTAGTAGAATCCCAGATAAATAGGAATGGAGGGAGTACTTTAATTGCACACCTTCTTGATTATTTTCATGAGTTGGTCTTTCTCTTTTTTCTGTTTGCAGCCATAGCGGAACTTCTTGACAATGCTGTTGACGAGGTGATTATTCCTCCTTTTTGTTTCTTTTTTAGAAAAAACTATTGAACTGCATTGTTTCTTAAATATAATTTTACTTGTTCATTGTTCATGTTCTCTTGTCATCTGCAGCATACTTAACAATTTCCTACTAATTTTATGTTGCCTGTAAATGCAATAAGCTTAGTTATGGGTATAATTATGGAATTTACTGGAATAAGCTAAAAGCAAGTCATGGTGATAAGCTTCTCCATGAAGCTTATCGAAGTAAGATGAAAATAGCTTATAGAAAAGTATATAAGCTATTTTCGTAATCTATGTGTAAGTTTTTCCAATAGATGTCTTTTTCTTTTTTTTTTCTCAGTTGCTTCCTGGTTTATCCATATTGGTCATTTCATAGATTACTTGAAATAATGTTGATTACCAATGCTATTTTTTGTTTTTTCAATGTTTGAAACCAATATTTCATATTTACATTTGATTTTTGTTCATATTTTGTAATGCATTGTTGAATGTTGACATTTGTTCTTAGTATAGATCCAAAATGGAGCTACCTTTGTTATTGTAGATAAAACTACAAATCCGAGGGATGGAAGTCCAGCATTGTTAATTCAAGGTATTGTGGTTCTGGAACTCATTGATATGGGTAGTTAATAGCTTTGATTGTTTTCATTTCCTAGCCATGAATCTTTTATAGGAACATATTTGCTCTGGATATGATGTTTCAAATTGTTTTGGTTTGGTACTGGCACTTGTCAATCAGACGATGGTGGTGGAATGGATCCGGAAGCAATGCGTCGTTGCATGAGTTTTGGATTTTCAGATAAGAAGTCAGCGTCGGCTATTGGGCAGTGTATGGATTTTGACCTTCTTTCAGCTATCATTTTGGAATGCTCTTTTGTATTTATTTTTCAAAATTTCAATTTAATGCTATAGATGGAAATGGCTTCAAGACAAGTAGTATGAGGCTTGGTGCAGACGTGATAGTCTTCAGTTGCCATCTAAATGATAGGTATGTGCATGACAGTATGAGTCAAAAAGTGAACATGACTTTACACTAAAGTTGGTTAAGGGCAATGAATATACTATTTTGAAGACATTGTAATTATTATTTGATTAGATTAATTAGATTCTAAAGGCCTTATATTGTTTAATTAAGTCATTTTTCAGTTTTTACATTGACTTTCTGATTGGAAAAACTGAAAATAACTACAAATTTTCTCCTTTTTATAACCTTAGAGAAATATCAAGATATAATAAGGTGTTTTAAGTGGGATCCCCTCAACCTGGTCATGATTTGAGGCTCTTTGGAGCCATTTAAGTCCCCCTTGGTGGGCGATCTCCAAGGAGATCCCTTGGTGCCTGGTGCCTAGGGGCTAGTTGAGTCGTTACTTTGGGTGTAACCTCTAGGTAGCCTTGGGCTAGCCTAGTTTGGAGGTGCGGTTCTTCATAAGCCCTCGGGCCACCCACACCTATTGGCTGGATCCCTAGTCCGGGCACTGGTGGCTGGCGCTCCTCCCAGTGGTTTGGAGGCGCCTCTCCTCTCCACCATTTTTCTTATCAAAAAAGAAAAAAAAGAAATAATATGCTCTCTACTGTGTGGAATTCGAACTTTCTTTGTTCTGAGGCTTATCCTAAAATCATTCCTTTCTTTATACATTTGGTATCACCGTGTATTTGATTTCTTCTCTCGTGCTCTTTGGATTGTTGCTTCCCTTATTCACTTGACAATGAGGCACAGAGGTTTTACAACAAACCAACATGTGAAATTATTTGGGAAATGTTAATTTGTTAGTATTTTTATTTCTTCATACTGTTTTTGTATTATCAGGATTTTGACTCAAAGCATTGGACTCCTGTCTTATACATTTTTGACACAAAAGCAGCTTGATAGAATAGTAGTACCGATGGTAAGTGATATGTATAATTTTTTATAGATACACATTATAATGCATTTCCTTCGGATGCTACTCTTGATACAAAAACATTTGACTCTGTCACTGTATTGGTTGTTCTAGAGATTCTGCAGTAGGAAACAAATTAGTTTTTCTCATCTTTTGGTTGACAGTACATTTGTGTAGAAATTTCTGAGTATTTGTATTTATTTATGTTATGTGTTGAAAAACATTGCGGGTAAAGGGGAGGAAAAATAAGAGAAACTTGAGGAAAAAGGTCAGGACGCATTGTTGCTTAACTTTTCAAGGGAGTACATAATATTTATAATATAATATATAATATAATATAATATAATATAATATATATAATATATAATATATATAGGTTAAAATCTTAACAAGAAAAGAATATAGCACGAGATAATTATAACAACTTCTAATCAAATTTTAACTGAATACTAGCTAGATATTATTTCTAATATACTCCAGCTATTTGGAAGTGCGTTCTAGCACACCCCTAAACATTAAACCCTAAAGTATCTTGGCTTATTATCATTATTAATGGTATTAAAGCATTCTCTATAGTCATGTGGTCAAGAGTTTGATCTTTGTGCTCCTCATTCTTCCAGATGAAATTGACTTTTAAGACAAGGTAAGATAGTAGGGCTAGTGCATTATTCATGCTTCAAGCCGAAATATCAGAGGGCTCATTAGACATAGAAACCAGTTATGAGCCTTCACCTATGTTAGGAGTTAAGCTAGATGGAAAGGGTAAATTAGTTAGGAATAATTAAAGCGGATCAATTATAAAAACAGGAAAAAAAATAGGGGAGAGGAGGCATTTAGAAAAAAATAGAAGATTGTAAGAAAGGGGAAACCCTCGGAAGAGAATTAGTTTCCTTTTCACTGTACTGTTTTGCATTCAAGAAATCAATTCTTTCTCTTTGTTTTTCTCTATTTTCATCTCGGGTTCCACCTACTAACAGTTTAAGCGTTTCGGAGAGGTGGTCCTTAACAATGATGGATTGATGCATTTTTTGCACTCCTCAATCCTCATCACCTGAAAACCTTTTTACAGTGAAGATTCTAGTAATTTCAATTTACACCACTAACTGGTCGTGTTAATTTCAGGTGAATTATGAGTTTGATACGTCAACTGGATCATTGGAAATATTGAATGGCGAAGAGCATTTTAAGACTAACTTATCATTGCTATTGCGTTGGTCACCATATTCATCAGAAGCAGATCTTCTAAAACAAGTCAGTTTCTAAATTTTATTCTGTTTCCTCCATTGTTATAGAATGAGCAATACAGCTAGGCATGGCAATCATCACCCGAATTTGGGGATCCCCGCGGGGACTGCCCCATTTGGGGCCGTGGTTGGGGAATTTTTCCCCGTGGAGACGAGGATGGGGACAAAAGTTCCCCGCAACAGATCTGGGGATGGGGACTGGGACCATGCTCCCCGTCCTGTGGGGTCCCCGCATCCCCAAATATATATAAAAAATTACATAAATATTCCCATTTAATATAATTAATATAATAATAAATATACATATAATTAAAAGGGTTAATGTAGTCATTTTTATAAAAAATAATATGATTAACTTTTTTTTATTATTATCCCTACTTTTAGTTCTTGTCCCTACTTACATCAATTGTTGTGCTATTCGTTCGTTCATTCCTGCATGTCGTTCTTGCTTATCATGCTCCTTATTGCTATACCATCATTCTTGCTCTTGCGTTCGGGCTCTTACATTGGTTCTTTCTTTTATTAACTTATGTTTCAGGTTTTTATACTTTTTAGAATTTTTGTTAGATTTTTTAATATCTGCAGCGATCCTGCGGTCCCCGTGGGGAGGTGGGGAATGGGGATGGGGAGAAAACTGGGGAGCAGGGGAGTACTCCTCGCCCCCACCCCCACCCCGCCCCATTGCCATGCCTAAATACAGCCAAGCATCTTGGTTTCTGCCCTTTCCCTGTTCCTTCAATGTTTTTTTTGAGCTGCTATGTTATTCTCGTGGTATACCGAATTATATCTTTTTTCTCCCTTTTACGTGAATCTACTTTTGAGTCACTGTTGTTGAAATTTGGCATTAAGTGGTTTAATGTCATGGGATGCTCATGTTGGTGACTCACTATCCAAGGCAGCAGTTATTTCATGGGACTGATCAGATTTTAGAGAGGAAAGCCTTAGGTTTCTTTTGTGGGAGAGAGCTTTTTGTTAGGCATTGATTTGGGTTCAGCTGATTGGCTTGCTTTTTTTGGAAAATGTTTTTCTGCTGCTGATCTTCAGGATAACTGGGCAGATTTTTCGCAACAACCCCTCTGTTTGGAGTATATATTTTCTGCATATAATTCTTCTGTTTTCTAAATGCGTGTTAGTGATGGTACTACAAGTGCATACTGTTTATCCTTTTTGGAGGACTTTGGATGCTTAAATGATATTACATGGTTTCATAAGTTATAATTGGCATTAATGTTGTAGTTAAAGCCACGGTTCAATTCCTCAGTGGACAGTTGTAGTTTTGAATTTTAATAGACCGATGTGACTACTGATTCCCATGCCCTCTTTTACTTCAATGGTCATCAGTGCTATCCCAAATGAGGGCACAGTCAAGGTGCATGGGAAGTTGTGGAAAGCATGTGCTTGATGCCTGCCTGTATCACTATTGATTTTGGACAATGGAGCAATTAGGGTTTCATGGTTTATGGTTTAGCATTTTCATGGGCAGATTGACGGTAGATTGGTGGACTAATAAGCTACTATTGGTAGGTAGGTAAAAGCAGTATGGGTCAAGGGTTGCATTGCAAAGATAAAATGTGGTTTATTGATTCACTGGTGTCTTGGCTGTTTGGGTGCTTTGAACAATACCTATATAACTAGGATTAGGGATGTCAAGTCACACATTGACTAGAGATATGGTCAGGGTAGCCTTTATAAGGCCTTGTCATCCCTCTCCCGTTCAGCTAACTTTTGAGGTTGAGTCAATCAAGCCCAAGTCATTTCTAATATACTATTAGAGCCTATTTAGTCCTGGGAGTGAGGGTTTTTGTTAATTCCCTAATTGACTAAAGGTATGGCCAAGGTACCCTTTAAAAGGTCTCGGAATTCCTCTCTTGTTGAGTCATATTCGGGGTAAGTTTTACCCAAGCCATTTCTGATAAGGGAAAGATAAGGCTTTTTGGAAAAGATGAAGGAATAACTGTTAGGATTTTGATGGGATGGTATTTTGGTGATTTCCTCCAAAGAATTCTGATCTGGGCAGTTGATGAAACTAAAGAAAATAGAGTAGTAGAAAGGCTGAAGAAGAAATCAATCCAAGGATCACAGCCAGGTTTTGATGCATGTAAACCAAATAGAGCAATTTACTGCCTCAATTCATGTAACTAATAATCTATTAAAAGAGTCATTTCAACCTCATTACATGACATGACTCCCAAGTCCAAATCCCATTAACACTTGTGTTGAAAGACCCACATCGGTTATAAATTTAGCCAAAATAGAGTATATAAGTGGTATGGTAATCCTCCTCCGACAAACTAAAAAGCCAGACTCAACCTAAATTTAAGATGGTATTATAGCCTATTCTAGATCTGTTATTAGGGCACCTATGAGAGGTGTGTTGAAAGTCCCACATTATTGGGCCACTTGTATTTGTCCAAGCTCTAGATATTTAGTCGTGGGCGCGGCTTGTGAAGGGTGTGTTGAAAGACCACATTGGCCAGAGATATGACCAAAGTATATAAGTGGTGTGATAATCCTCATCCGACGAGCTGGCTTTTGAGATTGAGTTATGTACTTATTAAACCGAGGGTGACAACAAATAACCCTTAATAATATTGAGATAAATTGATCTGAAGTTCTGAACACCCCCCCGTGGGGTGATGTCTTGCTGAATAGGCTAAAGTGTTTCTTTGGTTTCTGTGGTCTGATAACATCCTCTGATGATTCTGTCCTCATTTGCATCCCTGAGAGTTTTAAGGCCCGAATGTATAATCATTCTACGAATTCTTTCAATGAATTTTATTTGCTACCTGACTGTGCTGAAATAGTCAGAGATAGGGTTATTCGAAGAATATGAAATGTTGTCAAATAGATCCTTGTAAAGTAATTAGTATAGCATATTAGTTTGTTTTATAACCTTGTTCTCACTACTAATATTCATCACCATTACAGTTTGATGGCATTGGATCTCACGGTACTAAGGTTATTGTCTACAATTTGTGGTGCAATGATGACGGGAATTTGGAGATAGATTTTGATACGGATCCTGAGGTTTATTTCATCGATATATGTTGTTTTTTTTTGCCTGACTTTCTGTTTTGATATCATGCTTTCTTGCTCATGAGAGGTTTCTTTTCATATGCAGGATATTCGTATAGCCGGGGATATCAAGAAGATTGATACAATCCCTGCTTGGAAGAAAGTAAATGAGCAACACATTGCTAATCGGTTTCGTTACTCTTTACGTGTACGTTTGACTTGGAAAATTGTGCTTAATTGGATCTGTGTAAGTTTAAGTTTTCTTGAGTCTAATATTTCACATGTGCTCAGGTATACTTGTCCATATTGTACTTGCGGATACCAGAAAGTTTTCAAATGATATTGCGAGGGCAAGTTGTGAAGCCACATAACATTGCTGATGATCTTAAATATCCTGAGTATATTTTGTATAGACCACAAGTTGGCGGATCTGTACAGGTTAGTTGATTTGGATTAATGTAATTTGATGTTACAAATCAGAACTCTTCTATCTTAGGGATTGAGAATTATTTGTAGTATGCATGGTTATCAAATTGAGATTTAGATCATGCACGGTGTATTGGAAGACTTAGGGCTTGTTTGAAAGAGTTTTGATTTTTAGTTTTTTAAAACTATATTATAAAATAGTTATCAGAAACAGTTTTCAAAAAAAGTTAGAGAAGTTTTCAATACATTGTATGTAAATTCAGAAAATTGGACACTAAAAACAGAAAAAAGTTTTAGATGTTTCCAAATTTTAGTTTTTAAATACTGAAAAATAAAAACTATTCTCGAAAACTCATCTGCCAAATAGGTTTTTTAGTTTACTGTTAAACTATTTTTAAAAACAAAAATCAAACAGCCCTTATTTTCCGAATCGTGAATCAAAGTATAAACTAAAATATTACCCAAGGTAGTTAAAACATAGTTTCACCATTGACACGGTGAGGGGGTTTCGACACGTAGAATCATGGAACGTAACACAACTCGTAAGAGTAGACAAAAATCCAAAATTATATTTATATATGCCTTAAAAAAAATAAACAAAAAATAAACATACAAAAAAAAGCATAATTAACCACCAATATAAAATCAAACATAGAGTAAACATTCATAAGGTCTTACCCAACTTAAAACAAGATTTAAAGTAACAAGTTTTTAAAAGATAACATAGGAAAAACATAAAACTATAGCATAAAACATAAGTAGTCCATGTCAAACACAAAGGCCTAATTCTTAACTCCTAAAGACCAAGCAAATCATTCAAATTTTGATCACAATAATCATCTTCTTCCTCCATTTCATCTTCATTCTCATGCTTCCAAGGCCAATTTTTCAAAGTTAGGAATTTCCAAATCATCCAAAGATGCCAATCCAACTTCATCCTCACCACTAGCACCTATTTCACTTGAAGAAGGTGGCAGTGGCAACACTTTACTTGCATGAGTTGCATCAACATCATCCAACTCAACATCTTCACTTTGATCCGCCAATCATCATAAGAATCAAGATCTTCCACACTATGTTGATTTCCCTTCCTCCTTTGCTTATTCTTCTCCAACTTTGAGTTGGTCATCACAAAGACAACATCATTCATTGTCTTTTGCTTCAAACGGTTTCTTTTCTTGGTGTGGATCTAAACATTTAAAATACCAAATCAATTTAACATAATATGTTCTATGCTATAAATTAAAGAATAGAACATATTAGAAATTTAAAACTTTACCATCTCAAAAGCACTCCAATTGCGTTCACAACCGGATAAACTACATGTCAAACTTAAGACCGTATAGCAAACTAATAAAAAAGAAAGTAACAAACTTGTTTACCTTCTTTGAACTCCCTTGAAAGCCTTCTGAATTGACTCCTTTGCTTGGTCCATCTCTTCATAAATGAAGCCCATGGCTGGCTTCTCATCCGAGTCCGCTAAGCGAAGCACTTTGATCAAAGGATATGCAGCCCTCAAACAAACAATAATGTTCTTCCAAAATTCCTTATCAGTCGTAGTTTCTTCAATTAACTTCCCATCCTTACTCTTTGCAAATGTACTAGTCCAATCCTTACTTGTAAACATCTTGAACAACGCTTGCTTGTTGTCATTCAAACATCCCAAAGTCAAATAGGATGTGGCAAAACGAGTAGTGGCAGACCTAATCAAGTCACCTCCCTTGGTAAAGTGATGCAAAAGAACTATAAGAGTAGTTCGTGAGTAAATATAAGTGGTGATCTTTTTACCTCTTGCAATTGTCTCTTTATGAATAGGCAACTTCTTTTCAAAATCCTCAAGCATCAAATCAATACAGTGCGCTGCACAAGGTGTCCAATAGAGCCTTTTCCTCTTTTCCATCAACTGCTCTCCGGCTGCCTTGTAATTCGCAGCATAGTCGGTGACTACTTGTACAACGTTTTCTTCACCCACTTCCTCCACAATTCTAATCCATCATTTGAAACACATTGTCAGCTGTTTTTGAAATGTTAGAAGCATCAATTGACTTCAAAAACACAGTTCCCATAGGGCTATTCACCAAAAAATTCAGAATTGTTCTCCTCTTGTCTGTCCAACCATCGGTCATTATGCTGCAGCCGGTTGCCTTCCAAGATGTCCTATGTTTCTCCACAATTTCCTTGGTGGTCTCAACATGTTTCTTAAATATTTGACTCGTATCTCATGGTAGGATGGTGGTTTAAATCCTTTCCCATGTTTAGCAACTAATTCAAGTATGTTCTTGAATTCATCCGTCCTAGCCACATTGAAGGATATAGCATTATTGTAGAAAAAGGAGGCAATTGCTTGACATGTTTCTTCCCAAGGTTTCTTGTATACACTATCAATTGTGGTTTGGCTAGTCACTGCCCTTTTCTTCAAAAGCTTTTCTTGTGAAGCGTCGTCAGTTGGTGGATTTTTTCTTTTTCCACCAAGTTCTTCTTCTTCCCCCTCTTCATCAATTTCTGCTCCATACTTCTTGTAGTTCCTTTTAATCAAGGCTTGTTGCAAAGAAATTACAATTTTCAGCATGTCCTTTTGAACCTCATCAGGTACTGCCCTACATGGTTCAACATCTTTTGAAGATCAAGCTAAGTGATGATTCAATCTATAGACTCCTCCTTTGAGCACCTTTTCACAATACTTGCATCGTATATTTCTAGTTCCACCATCAACTGATATTCCATGTTTCCACCCAGGGTCATCTCTGTTTCCAGAAGCATCTTTCTGCAGTTTTGAGCCACCGACAGCCCCTGAACCTGCACCTTCAACACCACTTGAAGCACCAGTACCAGCCATTTAAAAAAAAGAGATGAAACGCTGCAGAACAATACTGGAGAAGTATCTCACCAAACAACAACCTAAGTAAATTAAAAAAAAGGTGAAAAACAGAGACAAGAAGAAGGGCAGAACAATACTGAAATTGATGAAGAGTAGCGAAGATTGATGAAGAGGGGGAACTCATGATTCATGAAGAAGGGGGAAAACAGAGACAAGAAGAAGTGCAGAACAGTACCGAAATTGCAGAACAGCCACCAACGCTACGAACTCGCCGGAAAACAGGGAGAACAGAGGCGGAACTCAAAGAGAAACACAGAGAGAATAGGGAGAAAATGATTTAGGGTTGAAATTTAGTGTGGAGGCCACTGAAATTAAGTTTTTTTCCATCCGGGTCGCGTGACCTGACCCGGTTAGCAAAGGAAGCCCAAAAATTTGGAAGCACTGAAACGCGCCGCTCCTACCGCTCCCACGTCCTGACGCGCCGCTCCCAACCGCTCCCTGTCTTCATCTGCTCCACCAAGGCTCGCGACTCGCCAGCCGCCGTCGAACGCATAAAAGCATACGCTCCTACGCTTCGGAGCGCGCTTTTGACTACATTGATATTACCTTTGAATTTGAATAAAACATAATTTAAGTCTCAAATCTAAATGACTAAAAGAATGAAACAGTGACTACTCAAGTGGTTCAACAATCCATAAAAAAGATGTGCAAAAAACGATGGCAGGTCGCTGTTTCATACTCTTAGATCCTGTGTTCATAGTTATTAATTCAACTAATGAGTATTCCCTTTATCCTCATCTGTCATAAGCTTAAGCTGTGGTCCATAGGAGAATCTATTGGTTTAACCATAGCATATTGATTTCTTTTGAAATGTTGAGTTTTCAGAGATGGGAAATATAGACATATTTAATTGACAAAGGAGATACCACAACTGGTGTAAGCCTGTAGTTTGGAAATATTGGAATGAATACTCTTTTGAGCCTTCAATTCCCTAATAATCTTCAACTGTAAATACATTATTGTCCATACAGACTATGAGAAAGTTGCAATGGTTAGATGATGGTGAATGTTCATCGAACACACAATGGTTTGCCTCACTACAAACCATTCCAAATGGCTGTAAATAACTTTACTTAATTTTCCAAAACCAAGTCTTGAGGTGGTGTCTAAGGCCATATATGGACTGACACTATCAGCAAACAAGGCTTTACTCTCCCTAAGCAACAAATCCAGGTTGTTGCTCTATATATACTTCCTCCTCCAAAATCACCATATTGGAAAGTGTTAGAATATGTGAAAGCATCAAATAATATTTTAGGAATAGAAAATAATGGGGAAAGGATAGAGGTGGTTGGTGGGTATACAGTACACGCGAGAAGAAAATAATTAGGGTGTTGGAGGCATTGGGTAATTGGGTTATGGTATAAAAGGGAAAGTTAGTATAGGACAGAGTTTACCTTTTGACTATAATTGATTAATTGTAGACTGAGAATATCTAAGTGTGAAGGTATCTTTTCCCTTGGAGTCTCGTTCTTTCCTCCGTTTTTTCCCTGATTTTGATCATTCTACTCTATCTTCTCTGCAATTGTAACATAACATCTTAATCATATATTGGAGTATCATACGGTTGGTTTCTCTGGTTCCTTATTATCTCATGATTTGTTTACTATCTTAATTAAGATTTATTATATAGTACAATAATATATAGGGATTACTCTTTTATCTTTTGCACAAGAACAGGAACAATAATACAACACAATACTTATTATTATTCTCCAAATTATGATTAGTCTTCTATTTCAAATTGTGCTCTTCGTCCCAATACCTTAATCTCCATAATTTCATCAGAGTATTTTTTATGTCTAGTTGATGAATAGGTCATAGAGTATAGATAAGCAGTCCACCTATGACCTATCCATCAGGGCTCCTCACTTTGACAGTATAGGAGTCCATGTGTTATTTGAATCCAAGGCTGCCATCTCATACAATCATAACCTAATGCCTTCCTAGTTGGAAAATGCTTCTTTGACAGTTTTGGGATATAAAGAGGAGAGGGTAGGGGAAAAGTTACATTTTGAGAGGAAAAACTATCTTGTGCTATCAAGGAAGTATTATTGTTACCTGTAGTTCTCTCAGTCTTGTTATCCTTTTTATAATTAATTTCATTTGGATTGGCTATGTAGGGAGCAGTTGTGACGACAATTGGATTTCTTAAGGAAGCTCCTCAAGTCAATATCCATGGTTTCAATGTATACCACAAAAATCGGCTGATACTGGTAATTATTCCCAACATGTTATAATGCCTAGATGGAGACAATTGTTTGATGTTATGATTTGATGATTTGATTGATTGATTAATTGATTAAGGGCTAGTTTGTTTAAACTTAAAAATAATTGGTTCTGAAGACAAGTAGAGAATTGACTATTTTTTTAATTGATTATGGTGAAAATCGGAAGTTATTTATGTTTGGTTGAAATAAGAACAATCACTTTTTTAATCTTTTCTCTCTTCTACTACAGTTGATTATTTTGAGAAGCAGCTCAAAGTTGCTTCTCAAACTAAGCAGAAATCTGATTATTTTTTTTTTTGCTTCTGATTATTTTGAGAAGTACATACAAACATGCTAAAAACTTATAGAAGTGCTTTTTTTATATTAAAATAAGTGCTTATTTTACAAAATAAGCACAAACAAACAGGCTCCTAATTCTATTGAAAATTGAAATATTTGACTGGATAAATTTCATGTTTTGTTTAGGGAATATTTGTTTCTTTTGTTTTGTTTTTCTATTTTGTTTGTTTTTGGTCGTGTGGGTGGGAAGTGGGAACAAGCATGCATATGGTTACAGTCTGATTGATTTGTTGTTAAGAGCAGGCAGTCTTATAATTGCAAAATGCATAATGGGGTTTTCCTATTTCCATATTTTAGCAAAATATGCATGTATTTGATATTGCACTGGATAAGTTATTTAGTGTATTTCAGGACAATCCTGACAAAATATTATTGCCGGCTGGTTTTTGTGATGTACTTGGACGTAAGCATAATTGTATTGATCTGATTGTTTTGGTAAAGATGCATGGAATATGAAATATATTTGAAAAAAATCAGTCTGAACAAATGCCTAAGTTTTGGACATGTATGGATTTAATTACATAGTTACTGTAACATTGCTATTAATTAATTGTTGGACAAATTACAATGGCACCCCGATTGGCTCACTGCTCAATTACACCCAATAACCCTTGCCCTAGGACATCTATACAAACCGTTCATAAGCGTCTAACTCAAGTTACACTGTGTCCCTTGTTAAAACTGGTCCGCTTAATTAGGTAATGGTTGCATCTCAAGTGACGTTATACGCGACCTTTGTAGTTATTGACTTTTTGTTGTAAGATTACCTGTCTTCACACTCAAATAGTATTCACTAAAGCCAAATATGTGAATTACCCCATACATTAACAATGTATTTTTGAACATTTTTTTGTTTTATACTTCTATTTTTAAAATGTAAGACTTATTTTTTATAAATAAGACTATTATAATAGTTCATTTTAAAAAATTTCATCATTGCTCAACCCTTTCTTAATATTGCATGTATTAGAGCTGCCTCTATATGTATAGTATATACAAATTTGTGCTTTGCTTTATTTGATGGTGCTCGTCAATGAATAGTTTGTTCTATACTAACTATGCATCAGTGAATACTTCTTCATATAATTTGAGTATTTTATGTTTTTCAAATATATTGATAAAAAGTAAGCTTGTTTTCTTATAAGAGTGACTTACAAAATTTTAATTATTTTTTAAAATATATAAAATATAATATTCCTCTTTCCAATATTGCTCACATTTTTTTTTTTAAGTTTGCATGCCTTAAATTAGCCTCCCCATGAGTGGTTTATTTTGAAGGCAATATGTTGAAATTTTTGTCCTGTTCAGGGTGTTCTTAGTCAGGAATCAAAAATGACTTATAGGTTCAGGCATTTGTTTAAAGATTATTCGTTTTATGTTCCTAACAAGATGGGTATCGTGTTTAATAGGTGTAAAGTTCAGGGTTTGTGTAATTAGTCCTTTGTCTTTGACTTTGAGTATCTGACGTCTACTCATTTTGCCATTAATTTTATCAATAGCTAACATCCTTTTACATAAGGTAGGTCTGTGTAAAGGTTAAAGCAAGGACAGTATTGTGTGTAATGAGATTGAATAAATTCTCTGTTGCTTTAGCATTAACTTTGTGTTTCTCTCTCATACTATTGACACTTTCTTTCAATATGACAGCCTTTTTGGCAGGTTGTAAATTATTTAGACAGTAGGGGCAGAGGAGTTGTAGGTGAGTAACAAAGTACTGCACAATGTCATGTTCTGTTTGATGTATAGAGATATTCTGGACCTGTAGAGTAAGGGTGCCTAACTACGTTAATTCTATGTTAGGTATCCTGCAAGCAGATTTTGTTGAACCAACACATAATAAACAAGATTTTGAACGTACTTCCCTGTTTCAAAAGCTTGAAGTGCGATTGAAGGAAATGACGTGGGAATACTGGTATGTTGTTTAACTAGATTTCTTTATTCCATTTTGTCCTGCTCTTATTCTTATATATCCTGTCTCACATATTCTAGACATGCAGGTCTTTTCTTTTCATTATTTTTAAATGGTTGTATGCTAACAATATGCGTGTTATTTAGGAAATAAGTAATGATTTTAAAGCATTGATATCTGATGTGTCCAGTACTCTTCAAACTTTTGCAGGGATTACCATTGTACCCTAATAGGGTATCAGGAAAAGAAGAAGCGTCCAACTCCAACTAACCTATTGCATCCACCACTAAAGAAACCACTTGCTATGGAAAAACCGGTCATACTGAATAGAAGTTCTGCTCCTGTTGTCAATAGAAAAGTAGTAATTGGGAACTCTGAACAGACAACAAACCCGATAAGCAAATCTTGGCAAGGTAACTTTCTTCGAGAAATAAAATTGTATCACCAGCTTACAAAATTGATCTTAGCAAACATTTTCTCATTGTGGTTCAGGATCTCTTAATAAGAGGAAGATGCATGAATTGGTAGACCTTAGGAAGATGAAAAAGCATTCAAGGGAAGAGAATGTAGCAGGTGTTGGTTTCAGTCAGAATGAACAGGTCTGTATTACAGATTTTCGGTTATGATGTTGAAATTTGTTCATTTCGTTCATATTTATCATTTTTAGGCTTATTTTCCTATGAATTTGTTCTGAATTACGTTCTAAATTTACGTAGCAAAGGGAGTGTAAATTGCATTTCCTAAAATTAAAATGGTCTTTGTTTTCTAGTCAAATGTGTTTCCCTTATTGATACTAACCTGGGCCTGTTAGGAACTCAGGATGGAAATAAAGGATAAGACCAGTAAGATTTATTGCTTGACTGAAAATATGTAAAATTATGGGTGGAGAATTGGAGATGAACCGAGCTGAGCCGCACATCTAAACCTTAGGCTTGGCTTGTGAAAAGAATATACGCCTTCTCAGGAAAAGATAAAGCTTGAGCTTTGCTTGTTTATTTTAATTTTTTAATTTTATATTTTTTAAATTAATTTTTTTAATTATATTTAATGAATAATTTGGAAAACTAAAAAAAATGCACAATTTATGATAATTTAAGTTGGAAAACTTATAATTTCTTAATCTAATACAATAAATTTTGTAACTTCTGTTTTTTTTTACCGTTGAAAGAAATTTTTACCCTCATGACTAAGTGATGCATATTTCTTTGTAAGCATAATAAATAAGGCTATCATTGATATTATTAACTTATTTTGTATAAATATTAATAAGCGAGCTATTTACTAGCGCTTAGTGTCAAGCTTATAATGTTTAAGCTAGGCTCATTAAAATATTTGAGCAGAACTTAAGTTTGAGCTTGTTTGTTTAGTTAAATAAACAAGCTTGATCGAGCAAGATTTCTCCTCCAAGTGTTTCCACATTTTATGCCTTCCTCTCCCCTTATTTCCTCTTATTTATATAGTTGATCCCCTCGAGTAGACTTCGCTACCTTTATATAACTAAATTTCTCTTCTCTTTCGTCCTAATTTCTAACAGCATCATTTTTGCTGGATGCTGTCATTGTTTGGTGTTAGAACTTTATTGTTTCAAGTAGTATTGAAGAATAACTACACATTTGTAAATTCTATTAATTCTATTCTTCTATTGTAGATAACTGAAAGTATCCTGATGTCAACTTTATCATTAAATTTTGTGTAGGTAATCGCAGACCAAGTGATGAACCCAGAGACTATAAACTTGATGCAAGAAAACAAGAAACTGCATGCCAAGTGAGTGTATTTCTAACTGCAGCCACTCTGATGACTCTTAAGTGTATAGATACTATAGAATATTTTGTTGTTTAGCAAGATGGATTGGCTTCAATATTGGTCCAATCTTGCTGGCAAACACAAACTTAATTCAATTTTTATTATTCTCATTTTGATTTTATTTGGCAACATCTGCCAAACTTAATTTTGGCTCCAATCTTGATTTGACCTTATTTGTACTCTTCTTTTTCCTGCAGATGTTTGGAATTTGAAAAGACAGGGGAAGAACTTAATCTCAAGGTAATTTTTACAAACTAGTCATGCTTGGTTAATACTTGCATATTCCTGTTTGTTTATTTTTATTTTTCGAGAACAGTTTTTGTACATTATAAGTTGGTTTTGGATAATGATTAATTACTGTGATGGATTCTTGGGTGCTGCATCACAGCATGAAAATTGTTTTTTCATTCCATTTTATTTTTTTGGGTTTTATGAAAGCCGATGTCTAAGAAAGTAGTTGGATTCTGATACGAACCAGATTTTCAGAACAGGAAAAAATACTCTGAATAAAATGAATAAATTTAGAGGAAGATACCAAGAAACTGTAATTATTGAATGATAAAAACAGAATATAGAAGAAGATGAACTTCAACTGTCCCAGAGCAATGCTCCTAGAGAGAGAAGTCTCTCTTCCCTTAACCAATTCTTCAATCGTCCAAAGATACCTCACCACTCACCCAAGTCTGATATTTATAACCACATTCCCCTTCTCATCCACTCCAACAAACTTCCTCTAGTTACTGCCTGCTCAGCACACACCCCTTCTCTTTCGCTTACAAATCCCCTTCTAACCTTTGGATCTTCAAGCATCTCATGTACCAAGCGCGCTGCTGGTAGTGGTACAACCTCATTCTGGGTCCTATCAGATTCTCACCACCCACCAAACAAATAAAAGAACATAGAAATAAAAACCTTTACTGGAAAGTTGTATTGCTAAAGTTTTGTATCCTTGAAGTTTAGACAGATACCTTTGATAGATTTAGTTGAGGTTTGTTAAATATAGATGCTCTGCTGCAAACTTCGAAGAGTGAAGATTTGTTTTCTGTTTTCCTTTTTTACCTATTTAAAGGAAATGGTTATGATTGAACAGGTGAAAACGCTGAGAAGTAAAATACAAGAAGCCCAACAAGAGTACAATCGGCTATTGGCAGAATTGCAGTCCCTAGACGTAAAACCAGAGTAGTTGTGTAGCTGTAACTCTTGCAGTGTTGCTTTGATTCTTTTGTTCTTAGAAGTTGATTTTGTATGTATAGCTTGATCCTCATTCCAGTCTTCGTCTTTTCAATTTTGGGGACACTTGAAGGATCATAAGGTCTGAGTCTGTGATCCGGCAGGGCGGGTTAGGGTTTTTCGCTCGAAGATTCAGGCGTCACAGCTGAGATCTGCCTTCTGTACATGTGAATTATGAAATATCGGCTGTAAGCAGTTAGTCATTTGTTGTTAGTCTCTAGTTTTGTGTTGTTTTTTCTTTTTTTTTTTTTTGTTCGCATCTGTTATGTGGTATAGGGGTGTTGGCAGTATAAGTTGCTTTAATTTTGAAGGAAAAAATCATCTAATTCACAATATATATGCGGTTTTGTAATTCCCTACATCCGATTAATTAGATTTCTAAATGATATCCTAACCCATTTGAACCAATGTTTAGCGGTTTGTTTCAGATTGATTTCTATATATATATATATATATATATATATTAAACCAACATTCAAAAATGTATATTTGAAAGGAAAATTGAACTTAGAAAATGACATCATTCAGAATTTTATCATGAATATGGACAATATAGAAATTTACATGTATTAATACATGCAGTTTAGTTTGGGTTGTTTTTGAATTGTGATTTTTGAATTATAAAATGAAAACCGAATCAAACCAATTAAATTGTGATTTTTTTTTTTATATGCACTTTGTTTAATTGGTTTCTGAACTCATTTCGGCAGTTTTGTAATAATTCGGTTTGGTATATGAACACTCATATTTTGTGGTGTTCAAATTATGGCAAATCCATTTACCAAAAAAAAAAAAAACTATTGCAAAATCCAGTAACAGAATATTTACCAAAAAAAAAAATCTAGTAACAATTTTGTGAGCATATTAATTCAAACCTTTTCAGGAGCCTTCAAGAAAAAAGAAAAGGAACACCTTTATTCGCTGTCTTATGGTGGTCTAGATTATTTTGAGACTGGTGGTAACTGATTAAAGAGTGTCAATGCAACAATAAAATCAGAACTATTATCATTGTTATTCAATCCCATCTCAAAATTCTATGGTCCTTAACTGGAACAATAGCAGCAGAAATTTTCCTTAGTACATAACACATAACATGATAATATTCACTTTCTTCTGTCACTTGTGAAAAACAAATTGCTAGCAAAGACTTCTTTTTACAACTATCATTCGTCCTTAAACGTAGGATCACCTTCCTTATTGGAGTGCCTATTTGATTATTACATTTTGGAAACACCTTTTTGTAAACACTAGAAACACAATATAAGTACTGTCTATGTTGACCCAAAATTTGTCATCATTGATCACTGGAAATTGAATTCAATCCACACCAATTTTCAATTAGAGGAATTCACACATGATGCAACATGTATAAATCTTATTCCTAAATTAACATCATCAAAATTTTCTCATGATATTAATTAAATCAACATGTACAAAATGATATTAAAAAGGCTTTTGAAGCAATTGCGAATCATGATAAACCTCATACACATTTGGGTTCTCGTATGCGACAAGTTAAGCTTAACTTTCTAAAGTTTGACAGCACTAATCCACTCGATTAGCTCTTAAGGGCTGAGCAATATTTTGCTTATTATCACACTTCAGATGCGGATCGTTTGACAATCGTAGCGGTACATTTTCAAGGGCTGGTTGTACCATGGTTCCAGATGTTACAACGTGCAAATCAAATTCCGACGTGGTCAACTTTGGTATCGGCGATTGAGGCTCAGTTTGGTCCTTCACCATTTGATAGTGCTTGTACGAAATTATTCAAGTTGTACCAAACTTCTTCCATCAATGTTTATTATAATGAATTCATGTTGTTGGCAAATTGGAGTGAAGGGATCACTAAAGAGGCATTGTTGGATTGTTTTATCAGTGGGTTGAAAGATCATATTCATCGCGAAGTCTTGGCTCAATCTCCTACAGATTTACTCAAGGCTGTTTCAATGGCACGTTTATTTGATGAAAAAACCACTTTGGGCCTCCCAATTTCGCATAATAAGTCCAATGTCAGTAAGTCTAATTTTAATTTGAGCACTTCGACCTTATCAAAAGGGGGTGCGTCATCATCACAACATTCTTCTGTGCTACCGTCGCTTCTACCTACTCCAGCAATAAAGACTTCACCTCAAATCTGCCGCATCTCTCTAGCCGAACAACAATTTACACAGAGAAAAAGGTCTATGTTTTATGTGTGACAAAAAGTATACTTGGAATCATCGATGTCCCGATAAATAGTCTATGGTTTTTGAACTTGAAGAAGAAATTCCATCATCGCCGCATGAGGAATTTCTGCCCCGGTGATGCCGATTTGCACCATTTATCCTTGTAGGCATTTCATTGTTCTTCGAACAAACCTACTTTGTATTTCGAAGGATCTATTGCTGGAAAGCTTGTTTGAGTTTTACTTCAGGGCAGCAGTTCAGACAGTTTCATTCAACCAATGTTGGCTAATTCACTGAATCTTCATGTTCAACCATCTCCCAATCTCAAAGTCATGGTTGGCGATGGGTATTTTCTACAAACAAAGGGGTTCGTTCCAAATTTAGCAATATCAATTTTGGGTCATACTATTATGATTCTAGATTATTTTTGGTTGTGAGTGGTTCTGAAATCATAATTGTTGCTTCTTGGTTGGACACTCTTGGACCTCATATTGCCAATTATAGCACTGGTTACGTTAAATTTGTCTCTAGTGATAACTTTATTACTTAGTAGGGAGATTCTTTGTCTGTTCCTCAATCTGGCCACTTTAATCATTTGAAAAGATGTTATACATCAGACAAGGTTTTCGAGTCCTATCTTTTGCATTACAAATCTATTCTAGAGACAACTATTGTTGTGGTAGAATTTCTTTTGGATTTTCCTTCAGATTTTTTATCAATCCTACACCATTTTACTTCGGTTTTTCAAGTTCCAATGGGGCTTCCTCCAACTCGTCCGCAGGATAACGCCATTCCTCTTCAAGATGGTGTTTCTACCGTTTAAGTCAAATTGTATCATTATCCTTTTTCACAAAAGGCTGACATTGAACATATGGTTAATGAGATGCTATGTCAAGGGATCATTCAACCAAGTACTTCTCCGATTTCTGCCCCTGTGTTGTTGGTTAAGAAACATGATTGATCTTGGCATTTTTTACGGATTATCGTGCTTTGAATGTTGTAATGATAAAGGACTCTTTTCTGATTCCCACTGTGGATGAATTGCTTGATGAGTTGAAAGGGTCAATTTTTTTTCTAAATTGGATCTAAGCTCAGGTTATCATTAGATTTTGGTTCGATTAGAAGATCGTCATAAAATAGCTTTTCGCACTCATAATGGTCATTATGAGTGGATAGTCATGCCGTTTGGTCTCACTAATGCATCGGCAACTTTTCAGTCGGTTATGAATGATCTTTTTAGGCCCTTTTGTGGAAATTTGTACTGGTGTTGTTTGATGTATCTTAATTTACAATTTTGGCAACTTTTCAGTTGGTTATGAATGGTCTTTTTAGGCACTTTTTGTGGAAATTTGTACTAGTGTTGTTTGATGTATCTTAATTTACAATTCTGCCCAGGTGCTTCATTCAGAGCACTTATCTGTTGTTCTTCAATGTTTACAACATCAATTTTATGCAAAAATATCTAAGTGCTCTTTTGGATAGTCTCAGGTTGATTATCTTGGTCACATTGTGTCCCATAAAGGTGTTCAGATGGATCCCTCCAAAATTGAAGCACTACATGATTGATCGATTCCAACTACAGTGACGCAATTGTGCGCATTTTTGGGGTTATTTGGCTATTATAGGAGCTTCATAAAAAAATTATGCTTCTATTGCAGGCCCACTCATTTGTTACAGAAAGATCGCTTTTTATGGAGTTCAAATAAGCAGACTTCCTTTGAGGCATTAAAGTTAGCCTTGTTACGAGCTCCAGTATTGGCTCTGCCAGATTTCTCCAAGCCTTTTATTTTGGAAACTGACGCTTCTGGCTTGGGTATAGGTGCAGTTTTGACTCAGGACGGTCATCTTATTGCATATTTTTCAAAAAAGCTTTATGGAAGAATGCAGAAGCAATCCACTTATGTTTGGGAATTGTATGCTATTACGGAAGCTGTTGCAAAATTCCGTCATGTTTGGTCATCATTTTGTCATTCGCACTGATAAAAAAAGCTTGCATCATTTACAAGACCAAACAATTCAAACACCGGAGCAAGAGAATTAGTTGCCAAAACTTTTGGGTTATTCTTGTTCAATTTAATACAAAGCCGGTCCTACTAATGGAGCAGCAGATGCATTATCGCGCTTTTTTCATATGGCATTATCTCTTCCATCTTCTTTGCTTTTAGAAGATGTCTATGTTGCTGTTTTTGAATCTCCTTAGCAGAATTTTTTTATAAAATTTCAGGAATCCACAAGCTTATCCACGTCATGTTGTGCATGATGGATTGTTGTATTACAACAATCATTTGGTGATTCTAATAGAAAATTGTTCGATTATTAAAACTATTTTGCAGGAATTTCATTCTTCTAGAATTGGTGGTCATGCTGGATATTTACGTACCTTTTCATGTATTTTTGGGACGGAATGCGTACTGATATTTGCGAATTTGTTCGCACTTATCAGGTGTGCCAGCGAGCAAAACAAGTTCAAACTTCACCGGCAGGTTTGCTTAGTCCTTTGCTTGTTTTTACACGGGTTTGGGATGATATCGCGATGGATTTTATTATGGGTTTACCCAATTCTCAGGGATATACTGTTATATTTGTGGTGGTTGACCGTTCGTCCAAATATACTCATTTTGCTCCCTTGCGGTCCTCATTTATTGCTGTTCAAGTAGCTGAAATTTTTCTCGCTACTGTTATTAAATTGCATGGTATTCCTCAGTCCATTGTCACTGATTGCAAATAAGTTTTCACTAGTACTTTTTGGCAACATCTTTTTAAGCTTCAAGGCACATCGCTCAAAATGAGTTCTATTTATCATCCTAAAATTGATGGTCAATTGGAGGTAGTAAACAAGTGCTTGGAAATGTATTTAGTATTTACGTTGTGTTTCTGATCATCCTCATAAATGGGTATCCTTCTTGCCTTGGGCTGAATTTTGGTACAACACAACATTTCATTCTTCCATTGGCATGATACCATTCAAGGTACTTTATGGAAGAGATCCTCCTAGCATCATTTTGTTATCTGTTCATGATGGCACTCCTCCATATGTACGCTCCCTCCTTGAGCAGCGTGACGAAATGCTAGTTGAACTCAAGCATAATCTTCTCAAAGCACAACAACATATGAAATTTTATGCAAATCGTCATCAGAGAGAAGTTCATTTTAATGTAGGAGATTTTGTTTTTGTTAATATTCAGCCTTATCGTCAACATTCGATTTGATTGCAACGCAATCAGAAATTAGGAATGCGCTATTTTGGCCCTTTAAAAGTCCTTTCAAGAATTGACACTGTTGTTTATCTTCTTAAGCTTCCTTCACATGCAAAAATACATCTTGTTTTTCATGTGTCTGTGTTGAAAGCTTGTCGCGGTGACCCGACGAACCAACATATTCCACTTCCTTTGATTGAATCAGCTGACTTTGTGGACAAGGTCCTCCTTGATGGGGAGGGTAATGTCACGACTGAAGAAGTTGGGTCTACTGTTACGAAAACTGCAGCAGTTGAGGAACGCCAACAGTTGATGCGGCGTAGACACATGTCAAGAATGTGCCTTTTGTGGTTTAAGGTCTAAATAATATGTTAGTGAAGAGAGAGAACTAAAAGATATGTTGTATGTTGTGTAACCTCTTCTCTATGGTTATGTTTCCCTGTAACTTCCGTTCAATTTTCCTTCTTTGTAATCTTAGGCTTTGTTTGTTGTCTATTAGTGTTTCCCAAATGTTTTATTGTTTAATGTGCTTAACCTCTGTCAATTGGAAAATATATGTGGTAGCCATCACACAATGCCTAAGCACATGATTAACATCTTATTGGTTTGTTGGATTGAATGAACATTGATTAGGAGTTTTCCCTTAAGGGCTAACCATAAGAAAGGAAAAGTCCTAACAATCTATGAAAGGTGGCGAAGGCACATGACTGAGAAGTGAGAACTATCAGTGTCCATTTTGCGCAACAAAAAAACTAGAAGATATTAATCATGATTCATGACCTTAGACATTGTATCTTTGCCAAGCAAACACAAATAAATGTAGTGCATGTTTATTTGAGTATGTTATGTTTAAGTCTTATAATTACAAATTCATATTCAAACAATTGAAACAATATATGAGAAAACCTACTAGTGTAAGTTTACATTAATCTTACCTCATTAGTAACTTTATATATTTATCTGTTTTATTGATCTGACTATTCGATTGTAACTATACATTATTTTCATTATTTGTGTCAAATTTCATAAAATATGAATAACAATAAGAAGTTGATCATAATAGTAGGATTGGAGAATTACACACATGATTATTATTTTGATGTATTTTGAAAGCTCACTACAGTATAACTAACCTTTAGCAATATGGTCTTTTATATTACATTTGCAAAAATGTTGCAAATATAAAAAGACAACATTTTTTTAACACGTTGACAATACTTTTAAAATGTTACTAAAACTCTTTAGTAACATGGTTTTTATATAATATTTGCCAAAAACATTATAAATTCACAAAGTCAATATTTTTAATGATTTGAGATTTTTTTTTACAACTTAGCAACATTTTCTCAAATATTGTTGTAACGAGAATAAATGAGGTGGAAAACAAGTTAGCTCATGATAAAGATGTAGCCATGGATGAAGGACATGTCAGCAAACATGATGCGATTAATTATGAAAAAGGGACAGATGGCACATGATCCAATGGTGGGTGTACGTAGATGAGAGAGAAGAGAATCCTGGATACGTAGGTCAGAGATTATGTGCTAAAAGTATGATATAGGCTAGGAAGGAGAGAGTGTGAGGTGGTTGAGGATTGCAATGGATGACTTTCTCCCTCTAATATTATTTTCCCTTGTCTTTGTCAGTGTTTGTTTCTTTCTTGCTTCTGTTCTCTGCTATAGATATGATGGGTCATAATTTATTTCACAAATCCTATTACATTTTTATTTGACAGTCTACTTCTTTGGTGTTTTTCGTTTCCACCATGGTGGATAATACGCGGCTGAAGGAGCTACAAAATGATATGAAACCCATGATGGAAGTGATTGAACAGACACGTTTGGATGGTGAAAAATATGATGAGGAACACACGAGGCGCTTTAGTGGTTTGTAGCTGTCCATTGCAAATTTATATTCCAAGCACTCAAATGGTGCTATGGGCTCAAGCAAAGATCAGATTTCTACTCAACCATTTCATGTAAGAAGTATGAAGTTAGATTTACAATGCTTTGATGGCAATGATGTGTTACAATGGTTCCTAACTTTGTCACCACCATTCAAAATGGTCCCTGACTTTATCTTTCATCATTTAAAATGGTTCCTGCCATTAACACACACTAACAAACTCATGATGTGACACATTAAGTGCCACAATGGAAGCCCAAAACGGCGTCATACAAGCAAGTGAACGAAAATCAAGCATATTAGTCCCGACAAAGTTGAAAAAAAAAGTCATTTTTGCCCATACTCACTCCTCTTCCTCCATTTTTTTGGGAACCCAACCCACCCCTCTTCCTCCATTTTGGTTTTAAAATGCTTGATTTTTGTTTACTTTCTGATACAAATCCATTTTAGGCTTTCATGGTGACATTTAACGTGTGACATCTTAGCTCCGTTAGTGTGTGTTAACAACAAGGAACATTTTGAATGATAGAAGATAAAGTCAGGGACCAATTTGTTTATTCTTATAAGTCGAGGACCGTTTTGAACAGTTGTAACAAAGTCAGCGACTATTTTGGTCTTTTTTTCGATTTCCAAATATGAACAATTTTTTATTATTATCATACAGCTGAGGACCAACAACTGACTATTGCTACAATTCAAATAGATAAGGACTTGGTTCCTTGGTTTCCAATGATGCTCAAAGCCAATCCATTTCAATAGTGGAAAGGTTTTACTAAAGCTTTAGAAACTGAATTTGGACCATCACCATATGAATGCCCACGCTCCACTCTGTTTAAGCACCCTCAGTTTAGTTCTTTGAGTGAGTTTTTTCATGAATTTACTGCATTATCGAATAGGGTCACTGGTTTATCTGCTGATGCCTTATTGGATTGTTTTGAGTGGATTAAAAGCTAAAATTAGACGTGACGTAATAGTTCAGGGTCCCGACTCTTTGCTCAAGGCAGTTTCATTGGAAAGACTATTTGAGAATGAATAAGCTAAGAAAATTTCTTCATATTTTCCTGCTAACAAATATTAACCCAACCTTTTTACTTTCAATCCCAAAAACACTGGCCTACCCCCACTTTTACCAATTCCAAACATGAAACCTTTCAGGCAACCCATAAAACCTACAAATTTTAAAAGAATGACTCCTATAAAGATGCAAATCCGAAGAGAAAAAGGGTTTTACTTATGATGAAAAATTCACCCCTACTCATAGATGCCCAAACAATATACTCCAAGTAAAAGACATTGATTCTGAGTGCCTTCAACTAGAATGATCTCCTAGTCCTCAGTTAACCTTAGAGCCTAAGCATAATTTATCCTATAATGCCTTGAAAGGGGAAAATGGAATTGGGACAATGAAATTTTAAGAATAGATACAAGGAGCATTAGTTCATATTTTATTGGATAGTACCAGTAATTATAATTATATACAGCCTCGTATTGCACACTTTTTGAAATGGACCATAGAACCTGCTCCACAATTTACAATTCTTGAGGCAAATGGTAGTACATTGACAGCTAAAGGATGTTTATGAGATTTGCATGTCAAAGTGCAGAATTATGTGTTGCAATTATCTGCTTTTATGTTGCCTATAGCTAGAGTAATCTAGTACTAGGTTCATTATGGTTGGCCACCTTAGGACCTCATGTAGCATATTACAATTCCTTGACTTGGTCTATTTGTTACTTTACATGGGTAGTAAGAAATCATGTGCGAGCTGAATTTCACCATTTTAAGAGATTGCATCAGACTCATGCTTTTGATAAGTCTTATTTGTTGAAATTGGAAATTCCTGACACTGCAATGGATCAACTGCAGGGCCTTTCTCCAAACATGGAACCTGAATTAGCTCTATCGTTACATACATTTAGGGTGGTTTTTTATACTCCTTCTGGTTTACCACCAAACACAGATCAAAATCATGCAGCAAATCTAGTGCATGGCTCCCGTTCACTAAAAGTACAACACTATAGATATCACCACAACAGAAAAACATTTCGCGGCGGTTAGGATTTTTATTTTGCGACGGTTTTAACCGTCGGTAAAAGACTATTTCGGTGGTTTGAAAACCACCGCAAATTCCACCAACGGGACTGTACTTAGTGACGGTTCAGAATAACCGCTAGTATAATCGCCATGATGCATTTAGTAGCGGTTAATGGGTATTTTGTAGCAGTTACGATTCACCAGCGGAACGGTATTTAAACCGCCGGGTTGTATTGGCGGTAGTTTGAATTTAGTTTCTTGTTAATTAATAATTAAGTTTATTCAATTATGTAGTTAGATAATGTTTTAAATTTTTTTAAAAAGTATGAATGACATGTTTTTCGGACTTACATGAAAATCATTTTGAATGAGAAAGCTAAAGATGAAGAAAGTCTCTTGCTTTTAATATCCTATGTGTTAGTAATATTTAATTTTATTACTTTTTACCTATCCAATTCACCACTCCTCTCTTTTGTGCCTCCTACTCAAATCTCTTTCCATTTTGTCTCTTCCTCCATTTTCTACTTTACTGTATCTTTCTCTTTGTCCCTCTATTTTATACAATGCCCTTCCACCCTCTTTTCTTATCTCAACAACACTCTAACCCTCAATCACCATCTAAAGAGAGAAATTGTTATTGTTATTATTATTAAATAATAGTAATGTCTCTATCATCAGGTTCATCATAACGATGGAGCCCTGCCACAGATGACAGAACAACTCACGATCTTGGAAGAACTATACAAGATTGGGATTAGAACTCCTAGTGCCTCTCAAACACAGCAAATTACAACAAACCTTTCTTTCAAACTCATCATTGCCAAGTACTCAATCAAGATCATTTCACCACTCAACAAGCAACAATTTCCAACTCATCACCACTTTAATCTATAAATTAATTGTTCTATTTCCTATCCTTATCAGAAAAAATCCAGGATCTCTCTTATGATAGAAATTGAAAATATGAACACTTTAGACTAAGAACTAGTTAAATTTTGCACAAGATATCAGAGCACTCCCTAAACTCCCTAAATTATTGCATTGTTTTCTTCCTCAATTACCAAAACCAAATCTGGTTCAGGAATTTAACAGATTCATAGACACCATCCAATTAGATAATAACAATAACAATCTCCTCATCACCACACAAACTCACCAAAATTCACAAAAATTCAACGAAAAGTCACAAAATCGAAATGCAATAATTGACAGAATCAAAATGCATCACAAAATCGAGGTTGAGAGACAATGAAAGGGGGAAATGGAGATAGAGAAACAAAGAAAGAAATTAAGAGATGAAGGAGACGGAAGAACAACAGAGAAAGAAGAGGGGAAGAGGGAAAATCGTCCTAGAGAGACAATGAAAGGGGGAAATAGAAATAGAGAAAGAGAGAGAGACGAACCAGCAACGGCGGTGTGCGTGTGTTCCGGCGTGCCAAAGAGCGGCATGCGTGTATTGGAGCGAAGAGAGGACTGAGATGAGCAAATAGCCTAATAGGGTTTTGATATGAGAAATAACATAACTAAAGATTTTAAAAACCAAATCAACCGCTGCAAAATGCATGTCGTATTGGAAAGTGGCGGCGGTTATACATCGGCTGCCATATACATGTAAAATGTGGCGGTTCATGAAATTGACGTAGAATGTCTTTTAAAAGTAAGCGACAGCAGTTATGTTGCAACCGCCGCTAAATTCCCGCCCCTATTCTCCTTCTATGTTGTGGTGTATCCCCTTCTCTTCTCCTATTATTTTGGTCAAGAAGAAGAATACAAATGAGAGGTTTTGCACATATTATAGACCATTATATGCAATCTCTATGAAGGAAAATTTTCCTATGTCAACAGTGGATGAGTTGTTAGACGAATTGTATGGTGCAAGGTATTTTTCTAAGCTAGATCTAATGTTCAAATACCACCTAATTTTGGTGAAGCCTGAGGATAGGGTGAAGATAGCTTTAAGAACACATCATGGTCATTATGAATGGCTTGTTATGCCATTTGAATTTACCAATGCACTGGCAACCTTCCAAAGTTTAATCAACCAAATCTTTAGCCACAATTAAGAAAGTCAGTTTTGGTTTTCTTTGATGATATTCTAGCTTATAGTCCTTGTCGGCCTTCTCATTTGCAACTCTTGGAGATAGTTTTGTAAATTCAGCAACAACACAAACTCTTCGTGAGACTATCTAAATGTTTTTTGGAATGGAGGATATTGATTATTTGGGACTTACAGTTTCTGGTTCTGGGGTTGCTATGGATAAAAGAAAAGTGGAAGCTATCATGTCATGGCCCGACCTTGCAAATTTGAAGCAATTCTTGGAGTTAACATGTTATTTCAGGAAATTCATTAACAACTATACTACTTTGGCTGCTCTTTTGTCTGATTTGTTAAAAAAGGATAGCTTGTTGTGGAATACCAAAGTTAAATAATCTTTTGATGAATTGAAGTTAGCTATCACCCATGCTTCTATCCTAGCCTTGCCATAGTTCTTTCAAACATTTGTCTTAGAAACATATGCGTCCGAAACTAGCATTGGAGAAATTTTGAGTCAAAAACACTATCCTATTGCACATTTTTCAAAGAAACTGCCTCCTCGTGTGTGCAAAAGTGGTCTGTTTATTCAAGAGAAATGTATTCTATGATTGAGGCATTGGAAATAGGAACTATTTGTTGGGCCACCCTTTTGTGATTAGAACAAATTAAAAAAGTCTTAAACATCTTATAGATCAGTCCATCCAAACCCTTGAGCAGCATAAGTGGTTATAAAATTTTCTAGGCATTGACCCAGACCCTTGAGCAGTGGTTATAAAAAGTTTCTAGGTTTGACTTTCACATTGAGTACAAGCCAGGAAAAGAGAATTTAGCAACTGGTAGACTTTTTAGATCTTTTATGATGACTTGGTCTAAACCTAAACCTCTTTTTCTTCAAGAACTGAGAAATGCTATGAAGGAGGATGTAGTTTTATCTCAGAAATTGGAAGATTTTCAGACCAAAAATAATACTAATCCTCACTATACGATTAGAGATAGTATATTATATTGGAAGAGGAGATTAGTTATTCGTTCTGATTAAAGAAATTTTGGGTGAGTATCATACTTCTCCTGTTCGTGGTCATGTTGGAATAGCAAGAACAACGACTAGAGTTCAAAAGGAATTTTATTGGCCATATATGCAAAAGGGTATTACTAAATTTGTGCAACAATTCTTAGTTCTTTAGCAAGCTAAGACTCAAAATGTTTCTTTTGCATGTCTCCTTTAACCACTACCCATTCTTACACAAATTTGAGCAGATGTGGCCATGGAATTTATTACTGGATTGCCTAATTCCTTTGGATTTATAGTAATCATGGTTGTGGTGGATAGACTCTCTAAGTATGATCATTTTGATGCTCTTAAGACAAATTATACTAGTATAACTGTGGCTGAGGTTTTTATGCATAATACAGTGAAATTGCTTAGTATACCTAAATCTATTATTTCAAATAGAGATAAGGTGTTTACCAGCCAATTTTGGCAGCATTCATTAAAACTACAAGGGACTATATTGGCCATGTCTTCAGCTTATCATCCTCAACCTGATGGCCAATCTGAGGTTGTGAATAAATGCTTGGAAATGTACATTAGGTGTTTTACATTTCAGAATCCCAAAAGCTAGTTTAAGGTAATATCTTGGGCTGAATTCTGGTGTAATACTTCATTTTACAACAGTTTAGAAAGTAGTTTTTGGCAGAGATCCTCCAACATTGACTAGGTTCATTCAAGGAGATACTGAAGTAGAGGGATAAATTTCTAGATCAGTTGAAGCATAATTTATTAAGAGCTCAGTAGTATGAAGTATCTTTTACTTTAGAACCACTAGAAGATTAATATAATATTTCCTTCCATCTTTACAGCTCTATGTTAACTCTTGAATATGGTATAGTTGTCAAATTCTAATAAGTTAACACGTGATGAATGACTTAAGAAACTCCTTTCTTCTTTCATTCATAATACCCTGGTCAAAGTCTTTATTTTTATAGAGCTCAAACTCATTACCAAGAGTTGATGGATTCTTTCTTGATTAAACATTAATTCTACAAGTAATTAATCACACTTGATAATCATTCAACTATTGTCAGAAAGCATTAGGTGTCCGATATCAAAGTATAATAAATATCTTGTTGATTACCATGATAATCTCAAGTCTAAGGAAATTATATATTTCTTCAAAAAAATTTCCTATTGACAATTCAAAGGTAATATTAACCATTAGAAATTCTCCTTTGAGTCAGTTCAATAGTCATATCTCTATATGCATCATTTATATGTGTAATTTAATAAATGAGATCTATTAATCTTTATCTAATAAAGACCACTACAGATATATTGATCTATCAGGATTAATGATATCCTTTCATCAATAATCCTATTATCAAGAACAATTTAGATTAAAATTATATAAGACTTATTTCTCATTATTATAATCTCTATTATAATAACAAGTCTTTAATTTTAATCAAGGACTTTATCATATGAATTAAATAAATATGATAATGAAATAATAATAATAATAATATTAATCACAACTATATTACTCCCTCCGTTCTTTTTTATTTGTCTCTGTTTTGAAAAAAATTTGTTTCCTTTTATCTGTCTCTTTAGGAATTCAAAAAAACATTTATAGCTTGATTTCTTATTATACCCTTCTCATTTATTACTTTATGCCTATACTAAGTAGTAGATAATTAATAATTGTAGAGTTCCAACAAGGATATAATAGAGAATTATCTCATAATTTTGATAGTTACAAGAGCATTAAATAAATTTCTTAATTTATGTGTTTTAACCTTAAAAGATAGATAAAAAGGAACCGAGGGAGTATTAATTACTAACTTGACAAATTGGATCTAGGGCAGACCTCAAATCCAACAATCTCCCACTTGCACTAGAGCCAATCAGTCATGTACCACATTCCTAGCTCCCACTTGTATCTGTCAAATTCTTTTATGCCACATCACATGAAGGTTCAAGCTGACAGAAACAGAAGGCATTTAGAATTTAAGGCGGGAGAATTGGTGTTTGTGAAACTACAACCATACGTGCAACATTCTTTGGCTTTGAGGAATAATCAGAAATGGGAATGGAGTATTTTGGTCCCTTTGGGGTTCTTGAAAGAATTGGAAATGTGGCTTATAAACTCATATTACAAACTACTACTATGATCCATCCTGTGTTTCACATTTATGTGCTTAAGTCATTTAAAGGAGAAGTATTTCGTCCATACATTCCCTTGTCCTTATTAACTACAGAAAAGGGTCTGGTGTTACAACCAATTGTAATATTGCAAAGCCATGTGGTTTTAAGGAAACATAAACATATTGCTCAAGTTCTAGTGCAATGGGAAGGATTGGCTTCTAATGAGACAACTTGGGAGAATGTTTAGTGATTCAAGAGCATTATCCAAACCTCAACCTTGAGGTCAAAGTTATTTTAAAGGAGGGGGAATTGTAATGAGAATAAATTGGGTGGAAAACAAGTTAACTTATGATGGATATGTAGCCATGGATTAAGGACATGTCACCAAACATTATGATCAAAAATTAGTTATGGGAAAAGGACAGATGACACATGATTTGATGGTGGTCGTACGTAGAGGAGAGAGAAATAAAATCCCGAATACGCAATTTAGAGATTATGTGAGGAAAGCATGATATAGGCTAGCAAGGAGAGAGAGTGAGGTGGTTGAGGATTGTAATGAGTGACTCTCTCCCTCTTTTTGAGTCAAAACCCTCAAATCAAATGGATTATAATAATAACAAACCCATCATTAGCTCTAAAAAACTCTGGCTAATTTGAGATGCCTTTGATCTAACAAGTTTGTGTAGGAGACAACACAGTCTCAAGAAGGAGGAGTTGAATTGAGACTATGAAATTTTTGGTCATTTTTAAAAAATAGTTCACATTTAATTTGAGCTCTAAGTATGAAGTTAGATACTTGAATCTCATATTCTTGACTCTATGAAAACAATAATTGTCAACACATATATAGTATAGGTTGAAAAGATTTATGCCTAATAACCAGAAATCTAATCTTGACAGATTTACAAGAAAAATGATTGGAGTGAGCAATTCTTAGAAAATGATATTTGAATGCAATAGACTTAGGGCCTGTTTGTTTAAAATTTTGCTTTGGTGAAAATCATTTTTGTCCGAAAAATAGTTACTTACATTGGATAACCTCAGCTTTTTTGCATTAAGAATCTAAACCATTGATTAAATCTCAATTTTTGTGTTTTTTCACTTTTCATTCCACTATAATCTAAACCAAACACACACTTAGTCTAAGATAGATTCTGTTAGATAGATAGACTTATAACGAGTTTAGATCTATAAAATTACAAAGAGATTTTCTAAGCATGAGTAAAAGGCTTATAGGCCATATCTGAACTTGATGTAGTGAAATCTAATGAATTAGTTCATAAATAGACCTGATGAAACAAAATTGGATCCTAGACATAAGTAAATTTTAATGACAAGATCTTTGAAAGAGAGACTCAGATTCAAGATAGATTTCACTTCCAAAGATGAGTACTAAATTTAGATTCTACTGGTTTGATAATAACAAAGTGTAAAGCCAAAAATGAATTAAACTAAAATTGAGAATAAGGGAAAAGGATAACAATGGCTTGAAGGATGGGGAAGAGTGTTTCTCTCCATTTTCCAAGCTCTCGTGCTCAACCCCAAGATGAACTTGAGGGTTTTATCCTTGTTCGGTTGGGTTAATGGGGGCGGCTTATTTGCTATGGCGAGGTCAATAAAACCAAGTCTGTGGTCAATCCCGTTGAATAGGATGCTAATGAAGGCAGAGACAAAGGTTCTATTGGGATGAATCCCAACGAACTTCTGGTTACTGATACCCCAGAATAGCTTAGGATAGGTGATGCCAGCAACCCTGCAGTTACATGATATTTCTTCTTTTTTTATCTTTTCCATTATCTCTTTTTTTCTTTTAATCTATGAATTATGTGTGTGTGCCATGTTATGTATCCTGCACTTTAATCAATAGGAATTTACCTGTTGTTTTGATATTCTTCTATGTTCATTACTCATATTTTGTTTTATATTTCAAACTTGTTTTGATGTGGTCTTTCAATGTTTCCTACTTTACTAAGTTACTGATTTCACAAGTTTAGCTATGTATAGGTTCTGATTCACTCTTCTTACTTTGGAATTCTCATGTTTGATGGGATCATTAATCCTTAGAGTGGGACTTATAGTCCTAGGTTAGGGTTTGTGACCTTGGCGAGATCATTTATCCTTAAAGCAAGATCTATTATCTCCAATTTGGGTCTTTGAACTTGGTGGGACCATTCATGATCCTGAGTTGGGATCATTGGCCCTAGTGGGATCAATGACCTTGGTTGCGATTGTCACCTTGGAGTGGGATCCTTGACCCTGAGTTGATATCGATGATCCTTGTTAGGATTATCATCCCAAATTGAGGTCCTTAACCCTGAGCTGGGATCGATGATCCTGGTTAGGATTATCATCCTAAATCGAGGTCCTTGACACTAAGTGGGTAGTGGCGAGATAATCATACAAATTGTAGTCTTTTTTCATACTTGTAATTTCATTGACTTTTTTAGGATCGTGGGCCTCGTTAAAATCTAGTACAGTAAAGTCCTTTTCTAGGGATAAAACCAGCCTCAAGACAGAGAGTATCCCTACTTTATTTGTACTTACCATTACAACTTAACATAATTTTCTAGCTATAATATCACCTCAAGTCAACGACATTCAAATTTCTTGGAATCTCTTTTCCTTTCAAGGTCTCTAGGGTGTAGGCTCCCTTTCTTGTTGCCCCGAGAATTCTGTAAGGTCCTTTCCAATTTGCCTCAAGTTTTTCGTCTCTAGCTTTTCTTTTGAACAATGTCACTTATTCTCATCACCAAGTCACAAACTCTAAAGCTTCTCTTCTTGACTTTGACGTTATATCTTTGTGCATTTTGCTGCTCTCTTGTCATTTCCTTCATTCTGACAACTTATTTAACTTCATCTACAAAATATGTGCAAGGGCTACCTCTAGTTCCCACTTGTCCGAGGGAGATTGTCCATTATTCTCAAACCATAATCACAAGTATTCTTATCATAGCCTCTTCAGGCCTTTACACAGTTAGTATTATCCTTTCATGGCCTCTCCAAGCTTCTAAGTAGTCTTTCTTAAGCCTCTCCAAGCTCACTTGCACTCCCACCAACACTTAGGTACTCTATCTAACTTGGTTGAGTGACTAACTCACAAAATTAATGGATAAAATAATGTATAGCTTGTTACAAAATACACAAACTGTGGATAAGTAAATACAACACAAGTAACAGTAGTTACAAGATGAAAAAGAACATAAATACAATTCAGTAACTACTTGAGAAACTTATATTTGTTAGCTCAAATTGTAGTTTTGATCGAAAATTGGCTTGATTTTCTAAATGAATGAAGATTTGGTGTTCCTCTCTATGTCTTCAACAAGTTTCTTCAAGTATTTATGCACTACATTTGAAAAACTGGCCGTTTGTAGCCATTGAAGTGCAACACACAACCTTGTGTGACAGTGCATCTCAGATCAATCTGAACTTCTGTCTTAGTCTAAGCTTGAATTTTGGATTTGAGCTATTCAAAGGCTTCTAAGCTTGATCTTCATCTTTTTCTATACTTAGAATGACTCTTTCATAGTCATATTCGTCATTCACATTGAATCTTATTTTGTTAGTGTGATGTTGAGCCAGCTTCTCCCTTGTTTTAAGTTCTTTCCGTCTGAAGTCTTCTTCAAATAACTTGACTTAAAACTTTGACTTTGCATGTCTTCTTGACTTTCTTCTAAGCTGGATGACATCAATGCAAAGTTCAGATTCTGATTTTATCTTGAGTATCTTGTCATTTTGAACGGATATAACAATCAATTTTGGATTCTAATTTGAGATACTTTAATAATAGTCTAGCAGTGGTCCATTGTTCATAATATTCATATTCTGCAATATTACAGACTTGTAATCTTCATTTTGAGAATCTTGAAACCTTGATCTGATGTTTCCGTTAAGTCTTTGAAATTCAGATTTGAGCTTTTAGTGCATAAGACTTATAATTTGACCTTCTTCCTGAACATATCATTTGATCTTTTAGATTCAGATTTTTATTAGAAACATGTCTACCTTACATCTTACTAAAAGTCTTGATTGTGCACATTTTAATATATCATATATCATTACACTTAACAGTTGTGTCACTTTTATAGTGCCATTTGGCTTAGTAGAGTTTATTGATGTCTCATTCTTAGGGCCCAAGGCTCAACTGCCTAGATAACAACCTCAATATAGAAGTGGGGCTATCCTGTCAGCTTTAGTTGGGATATAGTATATAACTGGGATATTGAATGATCGTTGAGTTTGGCATGTTGTGTATCAGCAATGAATTTGGTGTTCCTATCTCGATCTATAAATTATGTAATTGATAAGATCCCTTTAGGATATTACCTTTGTCTCAAACGACGGTACTCTCGGATCCTGGATTCCAATCCATAACAAACACTAATTAATTCCCTTATGTTTAAGTGTCAGTAACCAAATAAATAAGGAGATAAATGAGAAGAAGGGGGAAAAGCAAACAAAACTTTATCGTTATTCATCCCCACAAACCAAGATTACATCGTGTCCCTAACAATGTATCAAGATTTTTTTTCCACTACGATATCACAATCTTACAACTAGCTCTCCAAGTTCACAACCTAGCAAGCACAGGTTACAACAACCTACAAATATGTGTCAACATATTTTTTTACAAGTCTTTTCAGGTCAAAACCAAAAAATAAAATGAAGAAAAGATATAGCTCTAAAATAACTCAATCATACACAAAATTTGAATGTCCTTGGTTACAAAAGATAAAATCTTATCTTAGTCTAGTTACCCTTCTTTGGGTTATTATTGGGCCTCTATCTTATAATCCATCATTTTCTATTGTTAGTAGTTTGTTGGCGAGCAGCTCGTTTAGTTTCATGGTTAGTTACAAATCATGTGTATATAAAACTACCTGATGTACACGTTTTTAGTTGAACAAATTTACTTTTATATGTTTATTCCACTATAAGAATTTCAAATATTAGCTTATGCCAAAAGCTGATGCTAACAAACAAAACTTGATGTTAAAAATCTAAATAACATCGGTCTAACGTCGGCGTTGTGGCTGACGTTAAAATGCTTGACACCTACATTAGCATCCATGCCTTAAAGGCCAGCACTATAAAGATGTTAAATTTTGATTGATGTGAACTTTGTTTGCACATAAACAGACACTAAAAAGTATCTGTTGACACTATTTAGCGACAGTCTTCACATATATAAATTTTGTGTCCATTGTTTTATGACGTAGATGTGATGATGTTTATCATCAACTTAACATTGAAAATTGGTCAATGCTAACGTTATTGTTGGCCTAAAGCCAACACAAATTTAGCATCAGAGTAGTGTTAGTTTTAGCATCAGATTAGTCAATGCTAATTTCTTCAAATATTTTAATTATGTAAAAGTTGTTCCACTCTAAAATTTACCATTAAAACTAGTATTCACTTAATATCACAAGCAAACGTTTGTGTTTATATATATATATATATATATATATATATATATATATAAAAGAAATTTAAACATAAATCTTTCAAGTCTCAATCAACATCAAATCAAAAGTAGCAAATAAGAATTAATGAAGTCCAAAAACATCATTATAAATCGAGATATGCATAATCCAACATAAAAACAAACAGAAGACACATCAATGATAACGATGTTAGCAAGGTGGAGTAGATGACGTGTCATCTAAGAGCTCATCATCTAAATTTGGATCATAACTAGGAGACCTTAGCTAGCACTATTTGAAGCATCTGGTAATCTCTTGGCCATCATTTGTCACATCCATTGTTGCATCTCTCCAAACACAGTTTGTAAATTTCTAAAAAACCCAATTACCGCAGTTGCAGCTTGTTAGGCTTCGATGACCTCAAGCCACAAAGCTTCATTGTCTCTAGTTATGTTTTGAGATACGAAATTAGCAATAGATGTCTAGGAAGGAGGAGGTGCATAAGACTCCCTAATTAGTGAAGACATGCCTCGACGGGTATTATATTGCCAGCCATGTCCACCCATGAACCACCATCGTCGGCCCATCAACCTCATGTGTCTTGCTCGAGGAGACCCTTAGCACTATATGTTTAAGAAAATTCTTGGGCCAAAAGAAAACATAAGTTAGTATCAAATATTAATATTCTTGAACTTGAAAATAATAAAAATTAAACCAATAACCTGTAAATGAGTTGCAAGAGCAATGATCAACTAAATTGCCTATGTTGCTTGTGTGGGTGATCACAAATAGCTCACCAGAATAAACATCCATACTCATGAGTCTAAATAAAAATGACAATCCAATGAGACATACTTTGTTCAAATAACAAATCAAATAGGCATTAAATGTATTGAGTATATACATATCGTGATTTCGTGCAACCTCTACATGAGATAGGCGACCTATCGTGTGCGTGGCTCAGCCTTAAGTAGAAGCCCAATTTGCCGCATTTCTGGCTAAAGACCTTTAATGCATCAATATTCCAATAGTTTAAAAGTCCAGTGAAAGTGTTTATGCTTCTGATCCATTCTTTTGTAAGATAGTATTAGTGAAAGCATTTATTCTTTCGCACGCATCTTGATTTCCTTTCTTCTACTTCATATTCATTCTTCATCATCTCTTTCATTTCCTCCTTCACGGTGCATCTTTCATCCATGGAATATCCAACTTCAACTACCAACAATGTCATCAATGACAGCTCAAGCGCTTATTATCTCCATGCTTCAGATAATCACATAATCTTTTTGTTTCTCAAACTCAGACGAGAGGTAATTATAACTCATGATCTCGTGCAATACGTATTGTGCATGGTGGAAAGAACAAACTATGTTTTTTGGATGGAACAATCAAAGAACCCACTAATTCAACCTCTCTTTTGTACTCAATATGCAATCACAATAACCTTATCATCCTATGAAGGGATTTTTGAAAGGGCACACAATAGGAGGACCCCTACTAGTAGTACCCCATCATTTTAAGCTCAATTATTAAAATAAGCAGTCCTATTGAGATTTTGGCATGTGGCAAGTTGCACAAACATAAAACTTAAATAGACAGTTAGGCGGCATTTTAAGAGTTGGTAACAAACAAGAACTGAGATGCCGATCTCCTTAACTTAGCAATTCATTACACGCCTTACTAACTTAAGAGGCAAGTGTTATGGACCGACATCTCGAATCTAAGAGTACCCCCATTTGACACACATGTAATATCCTAAAGGGATCTAAGCTATTAAATAATTTATAGACGGAGATAAGAACAACAAGGTCACTAATGTTACGCAACCCGCCAAACTCGACCATACTTTGGTATCTCGGTTCGACGATTCGGTACCACATCCCAGATAACGCTCACAGGTGGCCCCACTTCTATATTGAGGTCGTTGTCTAGAGATTTGGGCCCAAAGAATGGGATAACACTAAAACCTTTGAAGCCAAATGGCAATATAAAATGGACACGATATATCTCATCCAAGTAAGTATTATTTACATTCAGCCTCCATACTTAGGACACCTTGCTAACGTAAACATTAGAATTCTTACAAGTATCCCACCATCATCAAATCATCCTAGGAGCACTCACGTCAATCTTCTTTTCCTAGAGGATAACTGCCGCTATAATTGTGGGCTTTCACTAAGTCCATCCACATCAATATTATTTGCTTTCATTGAGTTCTATATGTTGCTATTTTTAAGGGATCATCAAAAACCAGCACTATAAATAAAATTATCATTCATATTAATGTTTATTTGTTAGTTTCTGCTGAATTAGCCATCGTCATTTAAACTTTGTTTAAGAGAATTATTCATAAATATCACCATTAAAAATCCTTACTAACACATTATAATATTTATACTAATTAATTTATTTAGAACTAATTTTATATTTATTTTTGTATAAATATTATATATATATATATGTGTGTGTGTTAATAGATTAATTTTATTAAAGAAAATCAATACTAAAAGACTAAGAGCATGTACATTGGAGGAGTTTTCTATGGGTGCTTGAGTCAAGCACCTCTGCTTGGCAGAGTGCTACCATTGTGGCATGATGATGTGGACAAGGTGCTCGAGGAGAGAGGGTGCTTGTGATAACACCGGTTCTTGGAAGGAAAATGGGATCCAAAATCGTTGATTTTTCAGGCGGGAGAAATGATATAGAAAGAGAACTGGTGCCAGAAAATAGAAGATTGGGTTAATTTTTGGAGAATTAGATAGTTACAAAATTACAACATATCACAAAATTAAAATAGAATCACAAAATTAAAACTATAACATAATCACAAAATTAAAACAGAAATTAAAATAGAATTTTTTTAGAGAAATTATAACTAAACCCAACAAATCAAGACAGAAATAACAAAAATTAAAATAGAAATTTTTATTGAAGATGAAGATTACGATGAAGAACAGAAACTACAGATGAAGAACATAAATTATAGATGTAGAATTTACAATAAATTTTGGGACAGCTGGTTCAAATAATGATATTAATGTCTTAAACCAATCTCTCATGTTCAATGACATATTGTTAGGGCATGCACCTGAGGTATAATTTACAGTAAATGGATCACAATATTACTATAGGTACTATTTAGCGGATGATATTTATTCGGAATGGGCTACATTTGTCAAAAGTTTCCTAGCGCCACAAGGAGGGAAGAGAATATTGTTCTCCAAACGTCAAGAGGCAACAAGGAAGGACGATGAACGTGCATTTGAAGTGCTTAAATGTCGATTTTCCATTATAAGTGGTCCAGTGTGTTCTTGGCACGTGCATATATTGAAAAACATCATATATGCATACATCATATTGCATAATATGATCGTTGAGGATGACCGTCATAAATATCCTAGTTTTGATTTTTCGTATGATCAATAAAGTGGTAATATGCCAACAACTGGAACTACGCGTGAAAGACGAACTCATGTCCAACTTCAAGTAAATTTAGTGGAGCAAATTTGGCAATGTTTTGGACATCAAATCAATGAAGAATGAATGCTGGATTGATCAATAACTCTTATTTGTGTTATTTTCAATGTCATTTTTCTTTCCGTTTTATAATGCAACTTTTGCCATCTTTCTTTCGTATGTAATTTTAATTTCAATGTAATGTTATATATAATGTCAATTTATGTTAACTTAAATTCCCATTTAACTTAAACTAGCCATTGAATAATATAAATTTTTTTATTTATAATTTAAAACTCTTTTTTACTTTTTTTAATTAATATTTTGCAATTATATTTAAATTTATATAATAAGAATAACTTAAATAAATAAGGCTTTTTGAATTATAATAAAAAATGATAAATACGAGATAATTAATTTGTGGAGTTCATCCAAGACCCATATAAAGAGTGTTTGAGAGATACTATTATTGTAATGTTTGAAATGCTTAAGTTAAAAAAATGAGATGTAAACATGACACAAAAAAAAAATTTTTTAATAACGTAGCACCCCAAAAGAGGTGCTACCAATGTGCATGCTCTAATCTAACAACACTGAGAGACTTTAGTGAATCACAATTTATTTTAGTGCGGACATAAATATAAATAAAAAAAAAAAACTGAAAACTCTTATAATGTTTTAAAATATTTTATAGCACATCGTGGAGACCGTGGATGGCACCACATGGAGACCACAAGTTGTGAACATATGTCTGTCATGCACTCTTATTACAAGATAATAAGAAGTAAATGCATATTTCCTTTAGCTCATGCATTACTAAAATTATGATTTATCTTGTATTAGAATTATTTTTAAAAAAAATTATGTTTGATAATTTTGAGCCAAAATTGATTCTGGATATAAAAATTAGATTTTATGAAAAATAACTTTTTATTATTTTTAGTTTTTTATAATTAATTATAAAATTATAGTTATACTACAAAACTTACATTTTGATAAAAATATTCAAAAATAATTCTTTTTTAATAATTAATTTTCTGATCTTAATCAAAATCAATTTTACTTGAAAAATAATTAATACAAATAATTATACTCAAAATCAATTATATTACGTCAATTTAAACATACAGTAAAATACACAAGACAAAACAAAGTTGGATATAATATGGCATACGGTAGATTATAATTCATTTTTAATTTTTTTTCATATTTAGTATCTAATTTTTTTTTTGGTATAAATATATACTTTTATGTTAATAAGGTTTCAGTACTCTCTTATCCGGAATTAGTAGTATTTTAATAAATTGGGCTTTAAAAGAAGATTTACAAAAGAATAAAAAAAAAAAGTTCGTTTCTTATAAATTTTAAAATATATTTTAAAAAATTACTACACGAAAAAATAGTCAGGGAGAAAACTACACTTTGTTATGACAAAGGAGTGTTATACAGAAAACTTAAGCCAGTAAAAGATAAAGAAGATAATATTCTTTTTTTTTTCTTTTTGAAGAGGGATAAAGAGGACAATATTATATTCAATACTAAAGACAAAAAGTTAAATATGAGTAAATATAAAAACTAAAATAAAATAGAAAAAAAAAATTATATGAACCGAACACCAACTTGCATAACATATATAAATGAAACTAATTATCAAAGATTTAAAATCTATTTTATTTTAAACACAATATATATGTTTAGTGTGCGGGTAAGGCTCACCAAACCCTCATTTTGGTTGGACTCTAAAAAATATACACAATCAATAGATGGCAAAAATATCTAGACCCTACTTTTATGTATTTTTAACTTTAAAAATATTGAAATATTTAAAGGTGTCAACATACGTTGTTTTCCTTTTATAAAATATCTTCTTAAATAAATAAATATATATATAATCAATGTTTATATAGAATAATATTAATGATTTTGGAATATCTTCTTCTTAAATGTATACTATTTAAATATATTATTTTTATATAGAATAATGTTGATATTAATAATTTTTATATAGAAAAAGGTTATTATTGTTAATCTTTCTCTATTTTTTTTATCAATTATTACAATAATTTTTTTTACAGGAAAATACATTAACCAGAGATTAAATCGCATACTTACACATGCATATTCTCATATACTTACCAACTAAAATATATAACAATAATTCATTTAAAAAATAAATTATTATTATTCCTCTTTATCTATTGTTATTAATATTTAAATATTTTAATTTTATTAAAATAATTAAAAAATAACAATAAATAATTTAGAATGACAATCTCTAGACAACTTGTTACCAAAAAAAAAATCTCTAGCAACTTGCATATTTTATTTTATTTAATTTTGCCGGGCAGCCCGGAAGCCAACAGCAGCCTGCCCGCTGCCCGTTACCGCAAGTAGTGTAGCAGCGGCGCTAATGTTTTGCCCTAAAAAACCAATCTTGAAGCCTCAAATCTAATCTCTATAAATACCCTCATTCTCTTACCATCTTCTTCTGCTTCTCTTTCCTCTTTCTAACTAGATTCATACATTACATAGATCTATCATTTTTATTTATTTTCTTGTCAAAAAATACTACCCTTCTACCACTTTTTCTTTTTGCTGAAGACATTGTTTTTTTGTTCTTATGATTCTCTGTTTTGTGTATACCTTGAAAAGAAGATTTATTCCTTGTATGTTTTTTTAATAAGCAAAATTGTATCTAAGTCTTTCGAGTCGAAGAGTTGTTATTGTTTTTGGACAATAGGAGCTGTTGTGAAAGTAGCTCGATTTTTTAGTCACAAGACTAATATGTTGGATGTAATTTTTTTATTTATTATATTTATTTATTTTTATCTATGATTTTAGTGGTGCAAAAATCTTCCATCCGCATGCGACACTAGTGATGGGCATGACGGCCATATTTTGCACAAATCGAGTTAAAAGTCTTGAAGCACTGCTTGTGTGTTTTAAGCTGCTTCTAATATTGAGGTTCATGTGTTTTTTTTTTATTTTGCATAAACCTCTCTAACATAGCAAGCATACACTTTTTTTATTTTGCCTAAACTCAGATTTTCGGCGTATGATGGATTGGATCAACCCGATGAACCTCATTAATTTTATATGATTCAATTTTAGATAATTAGATTGGATCTGATTTACGGGTTAGAACGAATTCAAAAATATCGAACCCACCTTATCCAATTAGATATCGGATTATATAATTTCAAATCCAATCCAATTTGACTGTAAAAGTATTATTTTTTTTCTTATTTAAAATCATGTGTAAAAGTATTTTTATTTTATTATTTTTTTATTAATTAAGATTATAAAAATATGTATATATTTTGATATTGCTTTTATTTTTATATCTTTTGTATTTATATTTTATTTTTTAATAAAATTTATATTCATTAATTTAAAAATTTAATAATTTTACTTAATCCGATCTAACCAAGTTCAATTCATCAGATTGGATAAAATTTTTGTTTAAATCGAATCCGATTTGTTATCACCCACGTTGATATGGAAATAAAATTCATAAAATGTCTAATTGGTTAAGACTGATAGCCAGCTTTCCTCAGAAAGTAAAAAGGTCAAGTTCTGACATTTGAAAATGACCCAGAAAAGAATAAAAGAAATATTCCATTTTCTATATATGAATAATGGCAAATTTACTAAATAAATATTCTTTTGAAAAAATTTACTAAATTGGACTTTTATAAAAATATTTATCAAATTGAGTTTTTTTATTCATTTAACTATTCTTTTTTTAAAAAAATTAATCCTGGACTGTCATGTTGCAACATTACATTGAGTGTCACTTGCTCGAAAGTGTCAAACGTTAACAATGCGATATGGCAGCCCTAGATTTATTTTAAAAAAAAAAGTGAAAATTTGCGACCCAATGACGGAGCGCCATGTAAAAGGCGTTCGTGGCTTGCTGCATGTCACTTAACGACAAACTTATATATTATATTTTTTAAAAAACATTGGTAGCTGGGGTTCCAAGTAGTTCATGTGGTATAGTGTATTTTGTCCTTGAGTTGTGACAAAATATATTGTGTCACTTGAGCTACTTGAAATGTTAGCTATAGTATATTTTTTATATAATATATATATATATATATATGTTTTGCGCCTAGTAATAAGCGTTAAACCACTCAAACCTGTCATGTGTCCGTTATTAGAATGTAGGTTTTCAATTTTTTTTGTTTATTTCTTTAAAAAACATCTAGGGCTGCCACGCGGTAGCACTCTATTGGTTGGTGGCTTCTAGTAGGCACTACTCAATAGGGTATTGTCATGTGGTAGTCCGGATTAATTTTTTTAAGAAAAAAATGGCTAAATGAATAGTAAAAAAATTCAATTTGGTAAATATTTTTTATGGAGACCCAATTTGATAAATATTTTGAAAAAAAGTATTTATTTGTGATAAATTTGCATATGAATAGCACTTCTTTTTTCAAATATATTTTTCTATATATGAAATCCCCTTTTTTTTCAAAAATCTTTTTCTATATATGAATAGCACCTTTCTGTTTTTCTTTAAATAGGACTACTCTAATTTTTATTTTTTTATAGTTTTTGGAAACCACATTTCTCTAATTGGAAAACTGCATTTTGGGTTTGCCGTCCTTTTAGTTAATAGAAAAGTATATTAACAGATGACTAAATTTAAATACCTACACGTATATTTTCATGTGTTCATCAATTAGGTGTGTCCATGATTTTATCTTTAAGTCAATGACTAATTTAGTTTTCCTATGCACTTTTTGTTAGATTTTATCAAATTAATTGTTCTTCTTAATCTATATGAAATCCCCTAAAATGACTAATATTTCAGAATAGATGGGGTATTACACTATCTTGGACTATCAATTAATTCACTTCATCTTATTTGGAAATGACATCACTTATTTCTGAAACAGTAGCGTTTAAAATAAATAAAATAGTAAAAATAGAAAGTAAATTACCATTATTTTTCCATACAATGTACAATTCTAAACGCTACTATCTAAAAATAGATAGTGTATTTTCCAAATAAGGTGGCGTGAATTTCTTGGCACTTATTGTAAACCCAATCAATGACCAAGATCCTCATACCTTATTGGCTGGACCAAAATGCCAAAATTCCTGATTCTACAATATACTCTCTTCGTCCCTAAATGTAAAACCCTCTAAAAAAGAAATTTGTCCCTTTTTATAATATTCTCTTACAAATTTTGTGCCAAATTGAAAGTTGTTTTATCCAAATACCCTTAATATTTAATAATACTAAAAAAAAGTTAGAATCATTAATTAGGTAGAGAGTGGAGTTATGAGTTTCAATAAAATAAAAAGGGGTATTTTTGGAAGCTAATACAAAATTGTAACATAATTAATGGGTTTAATCATATTCCTTAATTCCCGTGTAGTTTTTGTAAAGGGTCTTACATTTAGTGACGGATGGAATATTTTTTTGGATCTTGCTAGTGCCCTAAGGGCATTTGTTAAGGATACAAAAGTGAAAATATTTTATTGGGATTTGTAGCATTCAAGTAGGATTTCAACTTTCAAAATAATAAATACCATCAATCCTAATGAAACATTTTCACTTTTGTATTTTTAACAAGTGTTCTTATTAGGACACGGGTTAGCATTTTCCTATTTTTTTTTAAACAAAAAAAATCCAGTGTTGGTCACATACTTTTTTAATATATAAATATATTATTAAACGAAATTTAATTATATTTCACAAATCAATTCAGTTATATTATACAGTGAGTTATATACAATTCAGGTATTAATAGGGTGTTAAAAAGTATTTAATAATAAATTCTTATATTTCTCTGGCTGATTAATTTATTTTTAATATTAAATAAAGTCCATACACTTTTTTTTTTGTTTTAAAAAATAAATTTTATATTTTTTGTCAACAAATAATACACGCGAGCTGCTGAATGTTTTTTTCCGGTAACAGATAGTTTTTTTTTTTTTGTCTAACGTCAATAGCTATTTCTAATTTTTTGAATCCAGTCCAAAGTCCAATATTTTTTTTGGAAACCAGTCCAAAGTCCAATTGTATGTCCAGAAATGAGAATAAATGCTATTTGCACCCCATTTTTAATTACATCATCTAATTTTTTAATAATGTTTGTGAATAAAGTCCAGAAAAAAATAATGTTTGTGAATTAAAGTTTTCAAAATGTGTCGGCAAAAATCAACTCAAACATAGACGAGCTCAAGTTATAGGTGTAAGTATTTGCATGGGTCAACGCCTCCAGTAGTGTTGACCAATAATAGGGATGACAAAAGGACACAGCAATAGCAGGTACTAGTCCTCCGTAATCCATTTTCGCGGATTTGCAGCTATCTATTAGATATTCACAGATATTTTTATGTATTAAAATACTGTTAAAAATATGAAAAAAAATTCTATAATAAAATATATATTGAAAATTATATTAACTATTATAAAAAGGCTAAAATAAAGCATATAATGTCTAAAAAATTTAATTAACACCTGAAATTTATGTTTATTTAGATAAGCTACTTCCAATAATATAAATACATGTGTTTTTATTTTAATACCAGGTTCGGGTACACACGAGTACCCACCGGTGCGAGTACGATATTTTTTTTTATAAGCAAAACATATTATTAATGATAATTAAGAATACAATTGGTACTCTAACCCGATACAAATTTAAGAAAATTCCATCATATACAATAACGGATCCATTAATCAATTCGAATAAATTAAATGCCCTCCTCTTACGCCTATAGATGCCCATTTCCAAGACCTACATTTTACCATATCTAACAATTCCCCTACATCTTGAATACTAAAATATAAATAATTAGTACATCTTGAAGAGCCTTAGTATAAGTCTCATTAGTTCACTAACATGTTATTTAGTTGTATTATTATATACTTTGTGTTTGAAAATTGTATTATATTTTGTAAATAATTATTTTGTTATATTATGTTTTATATTAGTTAAATTATTGTATGTTACTTAGTTTAAATATATTTTTAGTTAAGACTTAATTTTTTTTTCAATCTTATTTTGTTAACTCAATCTACTACTACTGTTCTCACTCATTGACATAAGTAAAAGTTACCAGTTCCTTACTCAAAGAACTCGTACCGGTACTCTTGAGTTCACAACCCTAAAAACCTTAGATTGAAGTAGAAAGTCGATCCTACTAATTACGTAAAACCATGAGCCATCGATCGAGTGAGTTCGAGGTGGTTCATGCTTTCTATATAAGTCGCTGTACGCTAAGGCAAAGGTTGTAACCATGCGTCATGCGTGCCGTAAGCGGGCTCTGGTGGGGGATAATTTTTTTTTCAATCTTATTTTGTTAATTTTGAAATTAAATATAATTATTCTCTTAATAGTTTACGAAAAAAGAAAGAAAAAAATATTTTAATTAACTAAAATGTGAGCAAAGGGTTTGGGTTTGGATGTGTACCTAGGTAACTTGAGAGTTAGAGGATGTGAACTAAGGTTGTTACCCATGCGGGAATGGAGCTCGATACAGAGATTTTATTCAAATGCTAATACAAAAACTAGTGCTTTAATATTGTATCTGAGCTTACTCATTGCCATCCCCTAATGCCAATACATAATGCTAATTGATTATGCATGCAAAATAGTTAGGAACATATTCATAATAAAGGAAAATATCAAAGGGTAGTAGTATAACGGTTATGTGACATATTATCTGATTATGCAAGCAAAAATTATGAAATGTGGGCCGAACAAATGATAAGATGAGAATTAAGTTAAGATTGTTGGGAGGGGAAAGTACTAGGACAACCAAAGCTCAACTTAATTAGTAGACAGTTAGGTCTTTTAAGAGTGTTAGTAGGAGTTTAAATTCTGGCCGTATGCATAGAAAAACTTTGATGGGAGAGGCAAAATCTATTTCGGTGATCTTTACGCGTCAAAATCATTAGTCTTCGATTGTTAGTTGAATGATACTCTTCGGGTAAAAAAGGGAGGGGGGTGGTGGAATTAAAGCAACCTGCTATAAATTTTGCACACATTACAACAAGACCGAACATGTTTGCGCACGTTACATCGACCTCTCTTAAGGTTTGTTTTCTATTGCATTGACCTCCTCTAAAGTTTATTTTTTATTACACTCACCTTCCCCCGACATTTACACACATTACCAATTAAGTCTTACTGTAATGTTCGTAAACTTCTAGGAATATTGCTGTACTTTTCCCATTAAAAAAAAAAGAAAGAGAGGACTAGGCCTTGTGATATGGGAAAAGAGGTTTCTAGGAATCAATTCCCAAAACCTTACCTCATGGATGACTGGGTATCTCCACCGAGCTATGTTGTACGGTTAGTACTTGATTAATTTCGTAAATTATGGCATTATTATCGTTACGTCACACTTCTAACAACAATTTACCGAAAGTAAGCATAATTAGTGTTGTACATTCTAATACCTGCATATTGTTGTCAAATTAAAGTTTAAACAGTAACATCAAAGTTTTAACATTAATCAAAATCTCATTTGAGCATGATTATTGTATGCAATTAGTGGATTTAACTCTATATAGTCGTATTTAATGCAACACAACTATAATAATAATATGATTGCTACCACAATTTGAAACTTTAACCTCTAGAATAAAGCCATAAGATTCATCGTTCAAGAGAAAATTATGAGACCTAATAAAAACAATATTACCTGTCAAATATTACAACTAGTTTTTTCACACGATGCTATCTTCCATAGTCTCTACATTTATTTTTTTGTTACAAAGGCAAGCTGTCACTGAATCCTTCTTATTTGGTGAAGCAATCAACCCAAATGAATTCATATTCCAATAATACTCTCCATTTATTGTCTCTTCTCTCTTCTTTTGCTCCTCAACTATACTTCCATCTTCACTTGAAATTACCACTTTGATCCAATTGAACCACATTCTCAACATTATATAGAACATCACTAAGCATATCATTAAGGAAGTAAGAACAATTCCAACTATGATCACAACAACTTGTGTGTTTGAAAGCTGCATTTTCTCCTTAGTTTCTGAGCAAAATTTTAATGGTGGGCCACACAAGTTGTCATTATTTAGAAAGGAGCTTAATGAGAACCCTGAAAATGTTGAAGGAATGTGGCCTTGGAGGTGGTTGTTTGAGAGATTCAAAGCAAGCAAACTTGTGAGTTTGCCAAGTGAAGGAGGAACTTGTCCTTCAAGATGATTGAAAGAAAGATCAAGTCTTTCTAGTTTCATGAGGTTTCCAAGAGATGAAGGAATCTCACCATAGAAGAGGTTTCTGCTTAAGTCCAATATTACTTGCAACTCTGTCAACCCTCCTAGTTCAAATGGTATGTTGCCTGTCAGGTAATTCTTTTTATCAGGACAAACTTAACGTTTAATTCTTAGAGACAATTACTAAAAAAAATACTATTAATATTAAAATAGTAATAACACAAGTTTTAAAGTTGAGCTTATTATTATTTGGATTTTTTTAAGACGTGCAGTTATAAAACTAAAAGTGAAAGCATTTTATAGGAAAAAACAAATATTCAATAACTTTGAAGTTTATACTATAATAAATATTTTGTTTTCTAATAAAATATTTTCACTTTTAGTTTTTTAACTTGTGCAAAATAGCAATAATAGCACAAGTTTTAAGTTGAGCTTATTATTATTTGAATACATTCTAAACTTTTGATTAGTTGCGCCTTTAAACACAGCGTTCATGCAAGACTTTCTCTTACCTGTGAGCAAGTTTTCTGAGAGCCTGAGCTCATAGAGCTTAGTACAATGCTGAATTGTCGGTGGAATGTGACCAGAGAGAAAATTCCTTTGCAAGTTGAACACATTGAGGGAAGTGAGGTTTCCAATCTCTTTAGGGATTTCACCAGAGAGATTGTTGTGATGCAGAGAAACCTTAAGCAACTTTGAGCATTTACCAATTCCAACAGGAACCTTACCATGAAAATTATTGAATGAGAGATCTAGCTCACCAAGTTCTTGTAAATTTCCCAACCATGAACACATTTGGCCACTCAATTTGTTATTGTTCAACAAAAGGTGTTCAATTTTCTTGCAATTTGACAATTGATCTGGCACATTTCCTGATAAATTGTTGAATGACAAATCAAGAAAGTTTAGTTCTGTTAACTTGCCAATTTCAGAAGGAATGGTTCCTGTGAGGTAGTTATATGCAAGTCTGAGACGGATGAGGTTTCTTGATTTTTCTAAACTAGACGGTATGGGACCTGAGAGAGTGTTATTTGTTAAGTCCAAAACAGTGAGAGAATTTGAACCAATCAGAGGGAAGATACTGCCACTGAACTTGTTATGAGAAAAATTAATGATCCTAAGGTTTCTGAGAAGGGAAAATGAATGAGGGATATGTCCTTCAAAGGAGTTATTGTAAAGGGTAATGGTAGAAATTTCTGAAAGGTAAATAAAAGTAGGTGGAATTGAACCAGAAAATTTGTTATCTGCTAATGCCAATAACTGAAGCCTTTTACAGTATCCCAAACTTGGTGGAATTTGACCGGAGAACTCGTTTTCCCTTAAATGGAGAAGAGTTAAGTACTTCAGATTTCCTATTTTCTCCGGTATGGGACCAGAGAAATGGTTTCCAAAGAAGTCGATTTCTGTTACGCTTGTGCAGTTTGTTAACTCCTTTGGAATAGGTCCATACATTTGGTTATCATAGAGGTAAATGGTGTTCAAATTATGGAGTTTTCCTATCTCCACTGGGATTTTTCCTGTGAACAAGTTACCAAACAAGAAAAGGCTCTTCAAGGTGGTTATGTTTCCGATTTCTCGAGGTATTGATCCAATGAAGCTGTTGTTGTTGAGAACTAGATCTGTGAGGTTCTGTAGTTTGTCAATAATGGAAGGAATTTTACCTTCAAAGATGTTATCTGAAAGATCAACTTGTTGAATTGAAGAGCAGTTGAGTATCTCCAAGGGAAATCTTCCGGAAAGTTTGTTTCGCGCCAAGAATAATTGCTCGAGTTTCGAACTTTCGAGACAGAAGTTACATGGAATGGAACCTGTTAGAGAATTATCAGAAAGAACAAGAGTTTCAAGATAATGTAATTTTGTGTTAAGGAGGGTCAATGATCCAGAAAGGTTGTTTTTGGATAAGTCAAGTTTTTGTAACTGTCTCAAATTGTTAAGCTCTGAAGGAATTTCTCCATTTAATTTGTTTCCAAGTAAATTCAGGTATGTCAAATTTGAAAGTTTACTCAAAGAAATAGGAATTGATCCAGAAAGACTATTATTGGCCAGATTCAAAATTCTCAATGATTTTAGGTACCCTATAGAAAAGGGTATGTCTCCTTTAAGAAAATTATTTGAAGCTGCAAAATTTTGAAGCTCTTCACAACCTTTAATCTCTTCTGGTATAAGGCCACTAAAACCATTCACTTGCAAATCAAGAGATATAAGATTCTTCAAATTACCAACCTCAATTGGTATTTTTCCATTCAAGTTACAATTTGCTAGACCCAAAATTTTCAACTCTCTCAAGTTTCCAATACTATTTGGAATTTCACCTGATAACATATTATCTCCTAATCTAAGAACTTGCAAAATTTTCAAATTACCTATCTCTGAAGGAATTTTACCAGAGAGATAATTTGAGTAAAGTAGAAGTGTTCTTAGGTTTTGAAGCTTCCCTAGCTCAGAAGGGATAGAACCTGTGAGAGAATTTGAAGACAAATCAAGTGATTGAAGATAAATGAGATGACTGAACTCAACTGAAATTGAACCTGAAATTCCTGAATTAGACAAATTCAAACCTACTATGTGTGTTTTTTCATCATGAATATCACATGTTAGGGCATTCCAATTGCAGATATGAGTTGTTGGAGACCAGTTACTTAAGGATCCTAATGGATCAACAAGTTCTGATTTGATTCTTAGAAGCCAGTAGGAATCTGATGAATTGTCTCCTAGAGTTGAAACAAAAAGAGTATAATACACTATGGTTAATAGTAGAATGAAATGGAATATGCAAATTGAAGCCATTGAAGAATGTTTGAGAAATTTGAGCTTCATGGTAAGGAATTAAACACCATATTAAATGGTCTGATTTCAGAGGATGATTCCATGTGAAGGAATGGAGATGAAGAATTAAGAAAGGGTCTAAGAAAATAGAGGAAGTAGGAAATTAAGGAAGAAAGAAATAATATATAAACAACAATTACAAAGATTCAAGTGCTGAGAGGAATTAAGATGTGGCATTAAATAGTTCTAGTGAAGTAGCCCTGCCTACTCTATTTTGAATACTTTTTTTTTTTTTGGTAAAGACTCTATTTTGTTTTGTATTTTGGTAATTACTCGATTTTGTTTAAGAATAGAGTTGACATTTGTGATCAGTAAAAGTGTTTGCGTAATAGTAAAAGTATTTTACGACTCAATTTAAGTGTAGAATCATGATTCTAATCTTAGAGATGACACTAATTGAGAGGACAAATCTATCTACACTTTAAAATTAATTTTCTACTCAAGTAATAGTAAAATGCAACGATACCCAAAAAGTTAAAAAAAAGAGTTAACTATCTTAGGGTTATCGGTTATGGCAAATGACATGTTCTTGGGTGAACAAATGGTATCACTCGGTTATGGCAAATGACATGTTCTCTATACACCGTCAAAATTTGAACTTCTCTCAAAATACTTAAAGGACTTAACTATTTTCCAATTGTGTCAAGTTTTGTTGGTTAGCAAATGACACGTAACTATTGTAAATGAACAACTTTTAACCAAATATTATCTTCATCACAATAATTATATTATAATACCTCTTTTTTTAAGCAATCTATGAATAAAAATTTAGTGTTGAAAAGTGTAGAGTATTTAATACTATAAAATTATTTTTAATTTATTTTAAATACAAAATTTTCATTCATGGGTTACTTAACCATTGTCCTAAGGACAATTGATTGCAAAATTATATATATATATATATATATATATATATATATATATATTCCTTCTTACTGATTAACTACTTTCTACGTTTTTTTATTATAAGTAACTTTTTGAATAATTTTATGTTATTAATTATAAGTAAATTTAATTATTTTTGTTGTATTTAATGAAAAAATATCTAAAATATTTTTAATAATTAATTCACTTGTTATTTATAATAAACATATTTTTCTCTAATTTCTATAATAAGTTTGAAATGAGTAATCTAAAAAAATTAATTATTTTTTACTTGAACTAACTAACATTATTGGTAAATATATTTTTTCTTGTAATTTGAAACGGAGGGAGTACATCATTTATTATTTGTGTGTTTATTAAAACTTTCGTCGAATATGTGTTGTGAGAAACCCTTCCTTTGAGTGAATTAACTCACATTCATTAATAATTTCAATTTCAAAACATGACATACACATCAATATATAAAAGGTAAAATAAGGAGAGAAGGCTAGTGTTGTAATGGAGGGGTCTTAGTTTTTTATTGAGAATTTTTTTATTAGTATGTATATATAATTTTTTATAATGCTACCTCTCCCTCCTCCCTCCCCCCCAAATTTTTAATTATGGCCTCGTATTGAAAGTTTTTTTTTTTGTTTGTACCGAACATATTTTAAAATAAAAACTAATTCCTCTAAGTTTTAAAGATCATCAAAATTACTATAATAACATAAACATGTTTTGTATTTTGGAAGATATTATATAATATATAATTGCATAAAAATATGTGTAAAATAACTTTAGGAGATGTATTTCAGATTTAGAAAATATTATATAATAATATAATATATAATAATAATATATAATTACAAAAATATACCTAAAATAACTTTTGAAGATATGTTTTGGATTTGAAAATTATTATATAATAATATAATATATGATATAATATATTATTATTGTTAAAACTTACTCAAGAAGATAGTTGTTTTACAATTTTCACTTTGCCTCTCATATGGTAGCAAGCCGTCTCTTGCCCTCTTCTCTCCATATGTGAATTCAATTTTCAAAATGCTAAAATCAAACCCCACAAAATTTTTACTTGATATTATTTTGTGCTCTTTAACCTTGGAACAAACTAACATAGTGCACTTGTAAATCATCGCTCCTCACTCGTTATCTACCCCTTGGTCAGTTAATGAGTTTTGATTGCTCTCCTAATTTCCTAATTTGTTTATCGGTTTGAAGTTTCAACATTACAACAATATTACGTCTTTGTCTCTTTATTGACAGTAAGTTTTACAATTTTAATATTTTTTAGTTGTAACTTATAAAGTTTTTTTTTTTTTTTACTTTCTTTTGCCTCATGTTATTTTTTGAACTGATAAAGTGTTGTGTATTATTATTAATTAACAACCTGCTCATATTAGTAATGTATTGCATCTTCCTCATGTTAATTTTCTTTGTGATTTTCAAGTGACTAAAACTAGATTGTGATTTTTCAATAATAATCTATTTTATCTATTGTACCTATGAGTAAAATGAAAATACTTGATAAATTTTTTAAAAGGAATACAGTTGACGAAGTAGTTTTATATTTGCATAGCGTATTTCACTATTGAATTAATCATAGATGATTTCGAATCTAAAAAGTATCATCAAGTTCAATTCTCTTAAGTAAAAATTATAAGTTTTTCATCCTTATTTTTTTACCTTTATTTTATGTTTTATATAAATATTAATTATTATAAACTATTTTAATTATTAATTATTTTTAATATTTTAATTTTATAAATAAATTTAATTTAAACTATTATTTTTGTCCCCAACAAAAATAGACAAGTTCCGCCCCGAGTAAAACTCAATTACGTGTCTTGAATCCTTTTCTTCCTTTTTATCCTCTCTTTCTTCTTATGGATAGTTTGGACACCCTATTTATATAATCAATATTAGATCATCTTTACATCATATGCTTTTTAGATTTTTGATGATAAAAAAGCAAAAACTCCTTTTTTTCAAAAGGGAAAGTGCAAAAAATAATGAAATTGTTTTTCGGTTGAGAATGTCCTCTTTGTGTAATAGGGTTAGTAACACTTATCTCTCCTTTATAAAGTTAGTGTTACAAAAAAAAAAAAAAAGCACTCCAAATTTTTTAAAATTAAAAAGTTAAGATAGTCGAAATATTATAAAGGAGAAATTAACACATAAATATATTACATATTTTTTTTAAAAAAATGTCTACAACTTTTAAAATAGATAAAATCTAAATTTATTTCATGTTAATTTTTGTTTAAAAGTAAAAATGTGTCAACTAGAGTTAGAACGGTTCAATTTTAAAATAGGTGAGTATAATTAATCTTATGGGATTTTCAACTTTTCATTTTCTTCTGGGATCAATCTGGTTCTTCTTCACCTACTCTAGGCAACAAATTAAATTTAGAAATTTTTTCATTTCTTTTTTAGCTTCTCTAAATCATCATGATGGATTTTTTGTTTAACCCCAAAGAATAATAGGACAAAAACCTAAAAAAGAGATCCACTAAGAAGAAGATGATACCATAAGTGGATCACTTTCTACAATCCTTTATTTGATCCTAACTTTTTTTTTTCTTTTTCACATTGCAACAATACAAATTCATTGCATAATCACTAGCAAGGATTACAGAAACAACGAAATTTATTAGTATGATTTGACTTAACAAGAGTTCTGCTAAATTAAACTTCAAAATTTTCAACTAAATGGGTATAAATCCATTATAACATCGAAAAACTAGATTCTCCTAAAGATCTTGAAGCTTGAAATATGCTCACGTGGCCATAAATGTCTGCTTGGCGTGATAGAAAGTTTCATTTTATCTAAAGGAAAAAGACAAACGCATTAGGATTTCAAGCGTGCATAATTATAACTAAGAAAGTTAACGAGTATTCATCATGATACGTAGGAAAGTAGAATAACATCAACAACAATGAAATATATGCACGGGTATCTTAAGATACACTCACCTATTTTATAGAAGGAGCATATTAGCAAGTTATACTTTTTAGTGTATTTTAAAAAATCTAGTTATAACTTACTAATGCACTCCTTCTATAAAACAAGTGGGTGTACGTTAGCAAGCCCTATACGTTAGCAAGCCCTACAGGGGTTTGCTAACGTACACCTACTTGTTTTATAGAAGGAGTGCGTTAGCAAGTTACACATTGTTGGTGTATTTTGAAATTTCAAGTTATAACTTGCTAACCCACTCTTTCTAAAAAAACAAGTGAGTGTACGTTAGCAAACCTCATATATAATATATATATATATATATATATATATATATATATATATAAATCATAAATTTATAGGTTTGGTTGTAGTTTTCATTTCTCAATTTTATCAATTGTGTGATTTTAGTCTTTTAAATTTTAATTAGGCGATTAATTTCTTAATTTTTTTAATTGTGATTTTTGTCCCACACTTTTATACGTATGATTTTAGGCCTCCAACTTTATCTATTGTGCAATTTTATTGGTCCCCTCAACTTTTTCAAATTGTTCGATTTTTTTTAATTAATCAATCTTTCGATAAGAAGATAATGATTACACAATAAAATCAATAAAATAAGTGTGTAAGATCACTAAAATTATGTAATTAAAAAAGTTTCAAATCAAAATTGCACATATAAAACTCATTCTATGAGTTTAACCGTGTTGACTATTACTCTCTCTGTTCCTATTTATAAGTCACTTCTAACTAATTTACACATGTTAAGAAAAGTAGTTAAAACTAGTTAGTGATATTGAATTTAGCAAAATTCATGTTGACTTTCCAACATTACCCTTATTTAGTCTTTTTAGTTTTACAAATCTTTCTCTTCGCATTCTCTATCCACTTTAAATAGAGTTATTTTATTGGTTGACATTGTAAATTTTAAACTCATTAAATACAACAAGGGTATATAAGGAAAAAATTATTTAATACTTCACATACTTTAAAAAATGACTTATAAATAGGAACACCAAATATTTCTAGAAGGTGACTTATAAATAGGAACAGAGGGACTAGCTTCTTAACGAGAAATGGTTAAAAGAATTTAAATCACGCAATTGAAAAAAATTTCAAACCAAAATTGTGCATATCAAAGTTAGGGGACCGAAATTGCACAATTGACAAAGTTAGGAGACTAACACTATACAATTCAAAGTAAATGGACTAAGATCGCATAATTAAGAAAGTTGGAGGACCAAAACTGTAATTAAGCCAAATTTATATCAATCTAAAAGTATTTTGTAATGCATCCATGTGTATATATTATACAATACTAGTCGTGTATCTGTGCGATGCACGGACGGAGTTATTGTTGTAAATTGTTCTGATATGTATTGTATAGTAAGTAGTTTTATTTTCAATTTATTTAGAACATTGTGTTATTCTTATTGAGTGACATAAATTTGTGTAGGACCGAGTTAATAATATACATATAAATATTTAAGTCTCACTAAATATATTCTTGTCTTCAAAATAGTGTACTCAAATATCTCTAATTTGAGGATTTAAAATTATAATTCTTCAATTCTAAAAAAAATATTATAATTTGATGTTAAAAAAAAAGAACAAAAAAAACGTGGATGGAAAAATTACAATTAATAGGAAAAAAAAAATTTTAAGTAATGAAAATATTGTGCATGAGATTTAATCTTCTTATCTCTAGTACCGTGACATGTGTAATGCAGGAGTATAAATTAGTTTATGATTGATATTTAACTATTTTAAAATTTACTTTATTTGAAAAAATAAATTTACTATATTTAACGTTCAAAAAATAGAAAATGTATTGCTTTATCTATTTAAATAACAAATATTAAAAATAAAAATAAAGGATGATTTATATCAACCTTATTATATTAAATATATAAAAATCTCAATCATATCAGTTTTTTTTTATAAAAAAAAAAACTAATAAACTAATGCTCAAAACTTTTTTTATGTGTTTAAATTATTATACATTATTAAAATTTTACCTCATTAGAAGTTACCATTTTGAAAATATAATGATGTGAATATAAAAATTATAAACATTAGTTATAATAAAAGGGATAATTACATTAACCTCTCTCCTGAGGTTTGTACTTATTATATTTATTTTCTTTTTAGTTTTTAAAATTATACAAACTCCTCTAAAGTTTAAAATTTCATTACACTTATCCCTTCAAGACAATACACTTATCCCCTTAGATTTCAAATTCATTACATTTACCTTCTCTGTAGGGGATAACTGTAATTTAAAAAACTAAAAGGGAGTAAGTGTAATAAACGCAAACTTCATGGGAAGTTAGTGTAATTATCCCTAAATAAAATTATAAAATTTATAGCAAATTTGGAGGTAAAAATAGTAGGAGATGAAGCAACATTATTCTAATAACTAGAGAAATTTTTAGATGGACACGTACCTAACACGTCAATTTTGGGCACAACCAATACAAAAAAGTCAACTCACTAAAATTTATCCAAACTGAAAATTTAAAATAAAATTACCTTTCCTCCTCTCTCACATGATGCAAATAGTTGCTTACAGTTTTAGAACTCAATCAAAAGAAACTATCAATTTTTCACAATTTTTAATAAATTAGCTTTTTTTTATTAGTTGTGTCCAAAAATAATGTGTTGAGTCTGTATCCGCCCAAGAATTTCTCCTAATAACCATTCTCCTATCAAAGTAAGACAGTAGTCAAAGGAATTGAAAACATTAAAGTTGTTTATACTTACAATACTATTTCGTTGCATAGAGAGCAGATAATCATATATTATGTTTAATAACAATTAGTAGTTTCTAAAGTAGCATCCAAACTTAATTGTCTATGTGCAACGAATACATCAAAGTTAATAGTTTCTCAAATAAAGAAAAAGGTAACCATCTGCTAGGGTGAGATGCATGGAATAAATTTATTTTTTTCTCCATTATTAAATCTTGTTATCTCTTTTTTGTCTGAATAAATAAATCTATTATCAATTTTTGACACATCTTTTTTGCTAAAATACTTATAAGAACATCTAAAAATCAATTAATAATTGTCATACTAGGAAGGAAGGAAGAATGTACACAAGCAACGGAAATTTTGTAAAAAAAATTTACAAAACATGAAGAGATGTGTTGTTTCATGAAAAATTGTGTGGTTTTATTTAAGGTCGAGAGTTGTCTTGTTAAAAATTAATTTAAATTTCAAGGGCTATAAGTGTGACCCTTCAATTAAAGGGGTGTGACTCTTGAATGTAAAGACATGACTTAAAAAAAGGCAACTCTTCATGAATAGACACTATCATGAATAAGAAAAACATGATGAAACACTTGTTTTCTCAAAACATCTTCAAATTCATTTGTTTACGTTTTGTTACAAGATATATATGCAAAATTTCACTTTGTAAAAGTCATTGTTGTCACTATTTGAATTTTGAAAGTGCGAAACATACTAAGGAATCTTCATTATATCCTGCAAAAAATTTGCCATGCAACTCATTTTACACCCCAAGAGTTAAAATTAATCAGGGTGAATTAAGTCTAAAGAAAGTACTAGAGAACACACATTGAAAAGACATTATGCACATTTTTCTATTTTTTTTTCTTATTTTTTCTTTCTAATTTTTGTAGATCCACAGCCACCAAAAATATATTTTCCAACAAATTTCCATAGCTCTGTGATTCATAAATTTAACATACATAAATAACTCTATACCCATATTATGAATTTTAAGGAATTCCTAGTGATGACAATTTTTTTTTTCGACATTCAAGGTTCTTCTTAAAAAAAATAAAGGGTAGCAAAATGCAAATCAAGATGAAATCATATATTACAGGTTCAGAAAGATGGAAACCTATAGGAGGCTTATAACGTTAACTTTTAGCCTTCATTTCTTACTTTCAAAATTCAAATGCATATCAAAGAGGAAGTCATAGAATACAACCATGATCCAATCAGAACTTTGCAGTTAAGTGTGCTTACGCGAGAGTAGTACTAAGATGGATGGGTAACCTCCTGAAAAGTTCTCATGATGCACCTTTTGTTGTCCAAAAAAAAAAACCATGATCAAAATAATAAATTATCCTTACTGCCCATGCTTCTCGAGTGTGTGATCCATGCAACATGAGACATATTCGTGTATGAATTAAGAAAGTTATTGTAATCTTCAAAATAACAAAAAAAAATTGATAATACAATAGAGTTACACATTCTTGAAAAAAAAATAAAAAATAAGTCACTTATAACACAAAAATAAATATACAAAATATTCATAAAATACACAATGTAGAGAAGAGACCTTAAACAGGACTTGTGCTTCAACACTTACCAATACACATTAGTGAAAATACAAAAATATATTAAATGTTATTGTAATTACCAATACACATTAAAGAAAAAATAAGAATATATTAAAATTTTATTTGTTAAATGCATTATTTTAAAGACTAATGAATTTTATTTTATTTTTGTGAAAAGGGTTATTTTGTCCAAAAAGCTATTACTTTTATATATATTAAGACTAAGATAAGATCACTGCATTGAGGCTAGGCCAATGTGCTTTTTTACACAATAATCTGGTTTATGTATAATGATGCATTGATAATTGAGGGGCATGTGATTAAAATAATGTTAAGATATAACAAGAAACGTTTAATAGAATATGTTATTTAGAAACTATTAAATTAAATATTAATTTACAAAAAAAATGTGAGTAATTTATGTAAGTAAACATACATTTTATGTAAAATATTTGTGTAAAGTAAAAGTTTTACATAACAATTTAAAATAGAAATTATAGTAAAAACTTTAAAACCAAAAAAAATATTTTTTATTATTTAGATAAAATTTTTTGCATTAAAAAATAAAACTAATTATAATTGATTTACATGAATTAAATTGAAAAATAAAATAGTTTTAGTTAGTTAAATATAGAAAGTATTTTGATTTATAGATGCTATAAAAAAATTATACAATATTAAATGGATGGAGAAATATATAGGATGTTGATTATTTTTTAGAATGAAGATATGTTATATTCGGATAACTTGAACCTTAATATGATAATCTAATTATCTTGTTATTATTGGATTCTTGAATGTTATGATATTTCATGTTAATTTGGCTTTAGATGATAGTAGTAGTTTTCTTAAAAAAAATATGAAGTTTAGAAAAAGTTATGTCAATTTAGAGATGTATATACAGTCTAGATTAGAGAATATTTGTCTAGTAACTAGGGAGAAAAGCGTCCCACAACAGCTTTTAGGTTCAAATGTTTGCGGAAGCACTTTCGCTTATAAAAAAAAAGATTAGAGAGTATTTATTTATACATATATTAAATTAAATAATGGTAAATAAATTATAGTTTTTCTCTTAAAGTGTATTGAAATTTTAAATTTATAATATTTTTAATTTATATTATAAATAGATTATAAATTCTAAAATTGACGATAAATTTGAAGAATGAATAATATAAAAATGGATATAATATAATATGTAGTAAATAATGTATTAACATATGTTTTATTTTAATCATCAAAAAATTTAATTAGTTTTTTCTTATTTGTAAAATAATAATTTAAGAAGTTTAATTAGGTAATTTATAATTAATTTAATTTTATTAATAATATTTGAACTATTTTTTTATGTTAAATTTCTATTGATTAAGGTTGACAGAAGTCTGTTGCAGAATATAGACATCAGCAGTATAGGTGGTGTCTGCCGTAATGATGATGGTGCCTGGTTGTTCGGCTTTCAAGGTAAGCGTCGAGCTTTTGAGATCCCTCTTTTGGAACTTCAAACAATTCTAGTTGGTCTTTCGTTAACTTGGGATCGTGGCTATCGGTTTGTGCTTCTTGAGTCTAATTCTTTATTGGCCGTGAGTTTGATTTCGGTGGCTACGGATACACGTTTCCATGCCTATACTGCTATCATTCTCTGACATTTGGGCTTTGCTTCATAGGCCTTGGAATGTCCTCTCATTGCCTTCGGAAGCCAATTGGTGCACAACTATCTTGGCCAATGATGCAATTAACCTTATAGAAGACACTCTTGTTATTGAGGAATGTCATCCTAGAGTTACTCTTGCTCTTCTAGCTGATAAGATTCCCAACACAATCTTAGCTTCTTTTTTCTCTTTGTTTTTTTTTTTATTTCCTTAGTTACCAAGAAAATATTATATTCGAATTTGATTTAAAGAAGAGATTAGTTGTGGTGAAAAAAAAGGAGAATGAGTTGTAGTGAAATGTGAGGTAATATAGTTAAATTGTGCCAACTGTGTAAAAAAGCTAACGTGATAACTTGTTATAAAAGAGTATATGTGATGTGTCAATTTTCTTAACTTAAGCTTTTCTTTTAATATATATATATATATATATATATATATAAATAAAGGATAGATAGATAGATAGAGTGGAAAAATTCAATGTCCTTTATGCAGCTTGTGAATAGTTACTTTCCATCTTTTATGCGGCTTGTGGTGTAAATTAGGGGTGTTAAAAACCATTTCAAACTAATATAAACTGACATAACCAAATCGAATAAACTAAAAATTAAATGAACAAAAAACCAAACAAAATTGAAATTTTTATTGGATTGGTTCGGATTTCGGATCCTCTTAATCAAACCGAATTAACCCAAACCAAATCGAACTTTTATATACACATACAATTTTCTTACAAAATAATAACATTATTCATGTTCATATTACTAAATATATTTAACAAAAATAATACTATAACTTACTTTTTATAATTTTGTAATGTAACATCATCTTAGTATTATATATTTATAATTTTATCATTTTTTAATCAATTTAAAATTGAGTTTTAACATTTTTAATTTTATATCGGGGAATTCTATAATATATATTTTATGGTATATCTTTAATGTTTTATTCAAGTGTCGCTAAAATATAGAAAGTGGTATCATTAGACGTGAATAAACTAGTCAGTGAAAATGAGAACAAAAGATAAAAAATAATAAAATGTTCAGGAAATATGATATAAGCCACTACGCCTATTAGTTGAAGTCTTGAATTCAAATATCATGCTTTACTCTACTTATTAGTATGATATAATTAATGAACTTGTTTTGATAAGATAATATGATTAACTTTTACATACAATACCCATCAATACGACATATTTATAAACAAATATTAATAGAATTGTGATGAGAAATTAAACCATTATAATGTACTAAAATATAGAAAGTGTGATAAAATGAACCATAATGTGAGGATGAGTACAAAAGAACAATACAGACAAATGGTTAGGAAAGAGTCATGTAGAGTAGGGTTTTGTAAATTAGGATAGCAAAACTTATTTACTTTTTTTAATTAATAAGATCTATTACTTTTATATATAACTAGTACAATATCCTACGATGCTCAAAAAAAATAACTATAAGTGCATGTTATAATTTAAACATTATTATTAAATATGAAGTTCTCATCAAAGTATATGACCTTTTAACAACCATTTAAACATGAAATTCTCCTTTTGTGAAGAATCCTTTATGCTCGAACTTTGTTTTTAGTGTGATCTTTGTTTTGATTCGCAGATGATATGATTTCTAAATTCTCCTTTTATAAAGGACTCTTTATGCATGAACTTAATTCCTTTTTGAAAGATTCATTTTATGTGACCTTTATTTTGATGGAGTCCCTAATGCCCTGATTTCTGAATTAAACTATTTTTTTATTGAGTTTTGTGTGTGATAAGTTTATAGTGGAACCTGTGAATTAAAACTAACTTTTTCACTTGATTAACCTAATTCCATAAGGTACAAGGTAGAATAAACAAAAAAAAAAAAGAGAAAAAGATTCATGTGAAATAGGACTTTTACAAATTAGGGTTGTAAGTATTTATGTTCAGTGAGATGTCTAGGTTAAAAGAAGTGTGTCATGCAAATGAGTCGCAAACAAAATATGAAAAAATGAGTTACGAAAAATTAATGCACGTGCGATGTCTAGGTTAAGAAAAATGAGAATGAGTATGGGATGGAAACAGAAAATTTTAAAAATGGAGCATTTTTTAATTATTATCCTTTTGTAATAGTAAAAAAGCGATGTGCAATTGAGCAAGAAACAAATAGTGAGATTAAGGATTGTTACAAATTAATATTTTAAGACTCATTTACTTTTATATATGTAGTATGAGTGGGGATTCACTTACTCCAAAAGTAAGTCTTACACACTTAATTCACTTCATGTCTCTTTACCCACTTTGAATTTCTCCAATCCAACCGTAAAAATCTAACATCTCTATATATGTCATCTTGTAGGCAAGATTTACTTACGTTTTAAAAAAGTGCTTTATTCGTTAAAATGAAGTAGATCGATGAAATATCGACAATTTTGTATGATTGATTTATCAATTAGGAACTTTATATTCAACGGTTGGATCGGTGAAATTCAAAGTGAGTGAAGAGATATGAAACGGAATAAATGTTTCAAGACTTACTCTTGGAGTAAGTGGATCCCCAGCCATATAGTATAGATATATGATTTATGTGTGCTTCCTTTTTCTTTTGTCCCTTAGTTTCAATTATTCTTATCCACGTGTAAAGCATAATGCAATCAAAGGTGCACCCAACCAACGTAATTGCATTTCTGATCAAGTTGATCAGATGCTTTCTCAACCTGAGACCACTTAACTCCATGCTATGTATTGTAATGATAAGAAAACGAAAGAGGGAAAACAATTGCACAAGCTTTAATTTGGCCAATTCTTCAATCTTGATGTTTGAAGTTCATAATGGAGCCACCACTGGTTACAACCAACCAAAGTATGCCACTATGTGTCTATGTTGCCTCAACATTTACTTACTCATGTCCAATAAAATTGGTAGAGCTAAGCGGTTAGACGTCGAGAGAAAAAATATTGCTTAAGATCTTGAAATGTCTGTAAGTTAAATTAATAAAGTCCGACATAGTTAATAAATGGTTGAATCTCTTAAACATAATGATTAGAGGTCGAATCTTAATTGTATATATGAAAAAGACTTCTGTTGGAGAAAGTGTACAAATTTTTAACTGTCAATTAAAAGATATATTTTTCTTTTTGTTTTTGCCTCAAGCTGAGAGATATATTAGTGCATACAAAAAAAAATGCTAAGCCCAAAATGCTAAAAGAGAAAAATACCTCTTGCATTGTTATTTTTTTCTTTTTTAAGAAGCATCAACGTCACATTTGAGGCTATGGATTGGAGGAGGCTGAGGATTTCCTTTCAATTCTAGTTTTAGAAAATAAGTTTGATGTGTTTACCTCAGTGTCCTGAGGCCACCAAAGTCCTTACAAAAAGAAGTGATCATCATAGATACATCCTAGATAGAGATGGTATACTACTCGGACTGCGCTGGCTCACGATTAAGCAGATTGGCCCGCGAAACTTAATTTTTAAATGATCTAATATTTTAGCAACCCGTATAAGTTTACAGTTAAGCAGACCACCCCATAAGCCGGCCCACATAAATCTTTTTCTTTAAAATTAATTAAAGTGTTAAATGTCTTATTTATAATAAAGCTATTATTATAAAATTAAAATTACAACAAAAATTTAAAAAATAATGATTAAAAATAGTTTTAAATTAAATTATTATTTTTTTATTTTATAGAAGTGGTCAGTGGGCCAACTCGCAAACCCACAAGCTAAATCCATTTAACCTACAATTTAAACTAACCCACAAGTTTTGACTCAATAGAAAACATGATCTTCATGGATTCTGTATATACGAATATATAATTTAGTGATACCAAGCAAAGTAACGTTTGCTTGTGACCCAAATGAGGGTATTAAAGTGGTGGAATATTCGGCTGTGTTTGGATCAACATTCAACCCATGTGTATCACAACTACCATAACATATAAACATCAATTTTCTACTCAAGTAGTCTTTTCTCGGTTATTTTTTTTCTGTGCCCCTTGCTTGATGAACCCTTTCCAGAAATCCATGGGAGAGTTTTCTAAGAGTGAAGGTAGTGGTTTTGAACCAGCATCTAGTTGCTCTTAAGAGGAGTGATGTTGTCTAAGTTCCACTTGTGCTTTTACATGGCAGATTTTCATTCTGATTCAGAAATGGAAAGAAAGGAATTCGGAAACCCATACCGTTGATGCGCTAGAGGTCAATGTCTGAAATCCATTAGACATTCGCAGCAAAGGTAGGGTTCCCTAATAAGCAGAAGATATGCTAGGGAAGATTATATGAAGTGAGCGTACCTGTGTTATGAGTGTATAATTTTAGTGCTGCTGTATCACTTCTTGAATGCTTCGTGACCAAGTTTAACCCTTCTATTGTTTGAGCATTGCCCATCTCTCAATCAATGAAATTGAAACTCTTGAAAAAAGAACAAAGGAAAGAACAGTAACATCCAAAAGACATGCCATATGCAGAGAAAGAATTACAAATATTCCTCCATTTGCTTCTTTGGAATCCAAAATCCTCCAATTACAGATTCTTGCAACCACCATTTTTTATTCTAGACCAGTCCGCAGATTAGTATGCAAATGTCCAATTAGATTTAACAGTGTTAAGCAAAAAAAAAAAAAGACAATTAAAAAAACCGAAGTAAATGTACAGATTTTACAGAAGACGACATTTAACAAGCTTTACAAGAAATTGTTTTCTTCACTGAACAGTTTTGGAGGAAGAAGGGATAAACCTCATGAGGAAGCTAGAGAGGGACCAAATGCAAATCACACCAAGAAATTGTAGGACATTTAGAAGGGTTCCCAGGGAGCTGTTTATAGCCATGTTGTGTGAGGTCATTTCGGCTCCTCTAACTGTAAATGATAAAGCTGTCACCAGTTGTGCTGCTCTATTTAGTTGGTGCAGCCTATATACCTGTTAATTACAAATTAACACTTTCTTATATGAATAATCAATTCAAAAATGATCATAAGAATATTTGAAAATGCTAGTTGATTATATCCAATAAAAGAGAGAACTGAGCTACATTAAACTTTAACAGTTTATACAAACCAAACGGCCAAATAGGATTTTAGTCCCAATAAGAATTACGATTTTTGGATTTGATCCCAGTAAAATGTTTTCTTTGGTTTTGATGCCTACACGTTTATTTTATTTGATTTTTGTCTCAATAAAAAAATCTTTGATTCTTTTGTCCGTAACATTTTAAATTGTTTTCCATTTTATCCTTTTTTTTTTCTTGAAGAAAAGGGATAAAACAAAAAAATAAATTCTAGGGCCAAAAACCAAGCAAATTTTTTTGTAGAGATTAAAACCAATCAGGAACAAAGTGGTATTCAAGCCTAAACCAGATAATCAACAAGGCAAACCAAGATAAATGTACTTCACTGTGTTCATCTTCTACCAGAAAGACAAAATACACAAAATTAATCAATAGGGGATTCGGTTGTCCTTACTTGAAAGATTAATGGAATAGCAGACCATGAAGGTGACTTCCTATATCTGGCATACTGCTCAAAAGCAAATTGGACTACTATACCGACCAGGTATGGAGCAAGAGTTGCGGAGGCAGCGGGGCCAGTCCATGGCCAAACGAAACCCATAGTGACCATCGGAATTACAAGACTAAGCACCAAGGTCGCTACAGAAGAGACTCTCTGTCCCAATTGTAGGGGCAGAGTATCAGTAGCAGTATCCAGTTGCATGGGTCTCCTTAAATAGTCTAGTAGAAAAAGAAATGCCGCAACACCACAATAGAAAATTGCTTCTGTGAAGAATAATATGAGGAAATCTGCAGATAAGAAAGAAAAAACTTCAGCGTTGTGAGATCATAGGAGAAAGCAAAAATTAGAGCTAAGAAAAGAAAAGAAATTATAATAAAAAGATGTAAAGCAAGTATAAAACAATCTAGTATTTGAAGACAGATCATCTTAGAATCTTTACAACTGCCAACGTTGTAGGCCTGTAGCACCTAATTCACAAGAATTACACTAACTGCAACCTCTTTTTGTCCCTGCCACTCACAAACAACCTGGACTTCTGAGCCAATTTCAATGTTTACATTGCAAAAGTTTTATTTATTATTGACATTGAAGCTGCAAATATTTTTATCCATTATGCGTCAGTATAGTTTCATCTCCATTTCCATCCTAAGGTTGATGCAATCCATTTTGTCAAGAAAACAAATAATTCTAATTCGACCAATTAGCATCATATCCAAGTTCCTAAAATCCAAATGTTTTCTCTAGCATCATTCATCGATAACAAACCCAAAAACAAGTAATTCCCTTTCCTCTGTAGTTTACATCATCTGGTGCTCAACCATATTGATTCACACAGCCAAATCAAACATATTATCAGGTGCTCAACCATATTCATTCATTAGTTTACTAACATACTGTGAAATACACAGCCAAATTATAGAAAGCGCTTCGCACCAAAATAGTGAAATATGAAGAATAGCAATACATACAAAGAACAAAAACAACAGAGTGAGTCTTCCTTTCAAATAAACATTACCTGTTAATAAAGAGTCCTCAAAAATGAAGGAAAGCACTTTGCGCAAATAGAGCGAAGGTAAAATGAAAGAAGCAACAAGGACTGCAGGGCCCATAAACCACAATATGCTGTTTTGACTTCTCTCTGAATTCAATAAAAGGTTGTCACTATCTCTTCTATATGAACGGTTATAGAACGAAATGAAACCTGGTTTTCCATCACTCCCTGATAAATGAAAACTTGAGTTGCTTGCTGGAGAGATGTCTTCTGCAAAAATATTGCCGTTTTCTAGAACTAGATTATCTGTTTCAAGCTCAATGTCTTGTGACTGATCCTCGGAGACGACAAAAAGAGCATTGTTCTGTTTCTGCAAACTTCCTTTTGACTTTGGCATTCCATGTACAAACTTAAACTGGCATGATTTGTCTATCAATGATAAAAATCAAAAAAGAAAGGAATGTTAACAGAGACATATCCAGAGGAATTCATATTAGATATTAGGCAAATTGCAGCTCACACCCTCCAACTTTGGTCCAGATTACTCCTTAAGGCTTGAAGTGTGCAAATGAACCCTGCAAACTTCAGGCTTTGTGCAAAAATCACCCTCCAGTAAGCAAACCATTAAACATCTGATGGAACTGTCACATGATTTGAACATGACAACAAACCAAAGAAGGGGCGGAAACGTGGCCCCAATCTAATGCAGCATCCTTTCACTTTTGTAATCTCCAACAATACCAACATTAATGGTTTTCTTAAGGGACCTATCAGGTTATTTCACATCAAGTTTAAGGTTCAGCAATCATTTACACCTTTTCCAACCCCTCAGGTCTAACCCACACAAAGGCCAGCATTCCAGGGTATAGGTTGCAATTTCCACTAAAACTTTCAAATTTCTACAACTAAATTTATTCAAGAAATGCACTTGGAACCATTCATATTAAACTCATTATTATATCTTTAAAGAAGGAGGAATAGGCAACTGAATTGGATGCATAATGCACAATGTAGAAATTCAGGAATCGACCAATACATAAGCAAGCTACCTTTAGTGTATATTTGCAGCTGAGCACCAGTTAACCGGTTGATAAACAACCCTTGTGATAAGCTCAACTGAGTATTAAATGAAACGAAATCATGTAAGTGGAAGAGAAAATAAAGCAATACTCAAAGATACAGTATTTAACAATTTTGAATGACAGTAAAATGAAATGGATTTATCCCAAGAAAGAGTATTTCTCAAATAGAAAATTGCATAAATTCCTTGACTGTTTAAATATATAGCAGAAAAGCACATGGTAGAAAATGGAAAGATTAACACATTTTCTTAAATTTGAGCTTTAGGCCTAACTCACTCCCAAAAACTAGCTCATAAGAGGAGGATTGCCACACCGTTTATATACTCCATAGTGGCCATATCTCTATTTAATGTGAAACTTTCAACACATTTCATGCCTATCATCATCCATTTTCAGGAAAAAATGTACACAGTTGCTGATTTATAACATGTATTATTTATATATGTGAAAATAAACTGATTGTAACAACTAGTCAACTAGTAGTATTAAATAGTATAGTATCAACCATAGAATAAACTTTTATACAAACAGAGAATACCAAAAAGATTATATTTGAAAAAATTCTAGCGCCCATGTCATTCAAGCCCAAGGCTTTGAGCAAGTAATAATAAACCCAAAGTTTTCACTCACGTTCATACTTCATATTAAACATTAAACATCACTCAGCGATCAAATCAATGCACGAAAAAATTATTGAAATGCGTACATATTTCTTGCCATGTCTCAGGTAAACGCATACATACATTTTACACATGAAGTGACTGTTTATATCTAAATAACCCAATAACAACAGACAACAACAAAAACTTGAAAGGGAAAGTAAGGGAAACAGAGAGACATAGAATAGACGCAAATTCAGTATTCATTCAAATAATCACAGCTAGGCAATTCATCAAACCAATTACCAAATTACTCAGATTTAACTATCTACAGAACTAACAGCCTGAACCAAATGAATACCACTTGGTTCTACTCCCATAACCATCTCTTTTCAAATATATTATTCTTTTTTTTTTCCCAGCAAATTCAACAAATTAGTTTCAGACGCTTACTGCACCATCCATTATTGATAATTTTCAGCTGGTAATTACATTATTATTGGTCAAATTATTAACAAAAAACCACGGTGTGACCTTATTCATATCTTTCCAATGCCATTAAGATATTTGAATTAAATTGACTAGGGTAAGCGTGTGAAAGAGTACAATTTTGACATATTACAGTACTACACTATGCCAATTGAATAGAATAAAAAAGAAAAATCTTCACAGTTCACATGCCTTCTAGTATATTTGACTATAGTACAAGTAAATCATCAAACTACATTTTCTAAACAATGCAATACAGGAAATTAATTTTGTTTTAAAATTTTCATCAATCAGTAATAAAATTTTACATATTAGTGTAGACACCAAATCGAACATAGCATAAACTCAAAATTAATTTTTAGTTCTCGAAGCTCATAAGGAGAATTCAGCATCGACTAATAATTGATGGATAGTCAACGAGGTCAAGAATTTCGCGAATACGTTGTATATATATTTATATTTATTTATTGGCAATGGAAAATTGCGTTGGGAAGAAGGAATGTTTGGGAAAGAAAATAGATTGAGGAAAAGGAAACGAACCTGAGCACGTCTTGTGCGTTGGAAAGGAGAAGAAAGAGAAGCTGCCAAACAGGAAAACGAGGAAGAAATTCGAGTATTTGCCATAATAATTATTACTTAATAAATTCTGAAAAAGAAGGAAGAAGGCTTCAGGTGTAGGGTGAAGAATCACGCTCGCTCACTCACTCACTCAAGCATGGTGAATAGTGCTGAATAGTAATATTCGGAGAAAATGGAAGACGGACGGAGTCGCCAACTGCCACTGCCGTGGGTTTCTGGCTTTCGGATTGAGCCAATGGATTTGATTTTTTGATTTTTTTTGTTTTTTGTCTCGTAATGGATTTGGTAATTGTTTTGGTTTATGTTGTGGATTCTCGCCAAAGCGCCAGCCCAACATTTTCCAGCAATTTTTTTCCCTTGGATGACTTGTAGATTTAGAAAAAAAATATTGTTAATTCTAAAACTATTTATTAAATTGAGACTCCAAAAAATAACTTAGTTAAATTACACTATTGGTATTTTACGTTGTAATGAAATTTTAATTTGATTTCTTAGGTTCAACTTGATTCACTTTGGTCATTTATATTGTGTTTTTTAGGCTATATGAGGGACCGAAGTGATGACATGGATTATTAACAGTTTTACTCTAGAAAATTGTACATTTTTTGCATTAGTCTCTTTGCCTATTTGGTTCAAGAGATTCTCCTTTCATTCTTCTAGCTTTAGTCATATTTTCTCTTTATTCTCGCATGTGAAGTTGATTTTCACACACTAAAAAATCTCATTTGTTACCTTTATTTTGAGGGGGGAATCCAGATGCAAAGTACTTATAACATAATAGTACATTGCATTTCTTTTTATTTTTAGTCAACAGAATAATGCATTTTTTTTTTGGGACAAATAATAATGCATATCTAAATTCGCTATGTGAATTCCATTGTAATTAGGCCTTTGGCATGTACTTTGTTGTTCATTTTCAACTATTTTCTTAATATTGAGAATTTTTTTCCTAAGGCTATATATATGAATTTTAAAGTCCATTTTTTGCATAATACAAAAAATAATTTTAACTAATAGAATCTAAACAATATTCTTTATTAAACTCAGCTTTCAATATATAAAATTCAAACAAAAAATATGTTACTTTAAACTCACGTTTATTAAAAACTAATTTTATAAATGCTAATTCAAACACACACTAAGAAAATCTTTTTAGTTGTTTTTTTCAAAAAAAAAAAGATGAATGAAAGAAAATTTCTACTTGTGAGAGTGTGCAACTAGATCAATCGAGCCAATCAAAAGAAATTTCATTTGGGGGAGATGAAAAAGGTCATTGTAAGTATAATAATATAGAAGCATTTCTGTTTGTCAAAGGAACAAGGTGGTATGTGGAATGGGGTTAAAGGACAGCATAACTTCAACAAGCCTTTGATTATGGAGCTGGGTTGAAAAATGAGGTGGGCACTTTTCACGCCATATTGTCTTTTTCATTTGTTAAAGTTTAGTTAAGGAGTAGGCTTACTCCATCCAGGACATAATGTCTTTTCGGTGTGCCAACTTTTCTTTCTTTTTTTAAAGAAAAATTACCCATCGTTTGAATTCTAAAATATGATAACAAAACTAATTTATCATAAACTAACATATTCTAAAATAAATAAGGTAATTAGGTAATTTTAAAATATGCTAGCGAAGTTACTTCAACCTTATTCTTGGACAAAAACAACAACAAACTATCGAATTCTAAAATATGATAACTAGCAGATTCTAAAATATGGTAATCAACATGTGCGGTGTTTCAGTTTAGTTTACAACTAGGATCCAAGTGAGGAGTATTTTTTTTTTCAAAAAAAAATAGAGTTGTGTGGTAAACTCAAAAACACGTGGCGTGAAAATTAGCAACAAAAAATGATCAACAACTCTAGGCCCTATGGATTCAAGTCGTCATAAGCAAATACAATTGTGGTCATAGAGCTATTTCGGCAGTGAACCATTTCAAGTCTGAATTAATCTCCCACTTGAGCTAGCATATGCAAAGTTTGGAACCATGTGCTTAATGGTATTAGTATAGTTTGATAGGTGGTTGGTATGCAAATCAAACAGACTAATCAACAAGATAGACCACATACAATAGTTTAACAAAAACTTTTAAATAAATTTTTTAAATTAAATTAAATTACTTTTTTTTTCAAAATATGGCTTACAGCATAGATCCGCATTTAGACATATTAACTTTTTACCCAAACTCGTGGGCCTAGGATCATATGCCCAGTTCTAGGTAGGTGATTGATAGCTACACCACCCCTTTTCTGAAACACCACTTTTATAAATGAAAATAAAGAGGTTTTCAGAACGCCTTTTTTGAAAAATTAAACTTTCAAAACATTTTAATTTCTGGAAAAAGGAATGGTGACGCACCAAATTTAGTTCATGAGCTTATTAACCGCCTTCTAGGCATTGGACAACCTGTGAAGGATCTTGACCCAAAAAGATTGATTGTGAAGGATAGTAAATCAATGATGTTCCTAACTAGTTTGTGACTACTAATTGGATGTCAGTTGCAAGAAGTTCTATAAAAAAAATGATGGATGAGCATCTTCCTTGGACATAACTAGATGATGCTACAAAGAGAAGCAGGGGATGGAATGTATCCTAGCTGCATAGCCTAGGGTTGATTAAGATTTTGTTGAATAATTACAATACAAAATTATTACTTTATATTTGTTTCATTTTATTTTTTTAGATTTTTATCCAAATTTTGACAACAACCAAACAACTAAAATTTATTTTTATTGTTTTGTAAAATATCTCCTCTTAGTTTGCAAACTAAACACAAAACATTATTTTTTTTCTTGTGTCATCTCCTCTCATTTGAATCAAACATATACCTAAAATAGAAAATAAAAAACAGTAATTAAAAATGCAAAGTAAGCATATACCACTAGATTCTCATAACATTTTGGAAGAGATATTGCTCATCATGTTCCGAACCTAAAATCGTACCATTAAAAATAGAGGCACTGAAATTACCCAATTATCAACATTGAAAGACCAAAACTACAATTAAGAGGTCTATAATTAAAAATAGATTCTTTCTTTCTAGGTAACATTCATGCTCCGCCTGAATTGTACTTTGTATCTAGTACTCTATATTTGTTGACTTATAAAAAATATATATAAATCATTTTTCTATTTATATTTTTTCTGGTTTTTAACAAATATAATTTTATGTTTGTGTATTTTTAATTTTTTTGTAAATTCAATAAACTTATTAATAACTCCTCATCTAGGTATTGTACTGTATAGTGGGTTTGTACATTATACTATTATAGTATTGCTTGCTTGTTTTATGGAATGTAACAATTTTTTCTTCTCTCATCAATCCCCTCTTTAAGGAACCATCAATGATTTATTTTTAAGAGATAAAATATAGGGATTACAACATACACAAGGAAGGTTCTCAATTTTTTTAAATATTTTTTTATCTCTTTTAAAAAAGTAAAAAAAAAAAACATTTTTATGTAGTATTATTCTATTATATTTCTTTTAGTTAAGTTTAGTTAATTTTAAATTTATATTTTTGAGTTTATTGACAAATGAAAAATCATGTACAATTTATGTGTGTCACGCAAAAACTCTGTTAAAAATTAAATTAATATAAATGGAACGACCAAATTGTCACATCTTAAAAAATTCTAGGACATTAATCGCGCAACTATAATTTAAGAGATCAAAATCACACAATTACCAAAAATAAACAGCAAGTGCAACTAAGCTCATAATTACTTTCGTAGAAAATAAAAAGGCTTCAGTATTAATTTCATTTTAAGTAATAGTTATCAATGTGCATAAATTTTATGCAACTAAGCTCATAATTACTTTCGTAGAAAATAAAAAGGCTTCAGTATTAATTTCATTTTAAGTAATAGTTATCAATGTGCATAAATTTTATTTTTTTAAGTGTCATTTTGTTTATTTAAATAAAGAGATCTATTTTTCTGAAATTGCAAATGCAATTAATTCCACAAAAAGTAGAGGCATATTATGTTTTGAGTATTTCGATAATAAATGGGATAATAAATCCCAAGACAAAGAAAAAAGCTAACTAATGAAGCTTGAAAAAAGGTCTACACATTTCGTTTAAAATATTTCTTTAAAATCTTCATGAAGAAGTTGCTCTGCCAAATAGATGTAGAAATGTCCCATAGCTCCGGTGCGAAAGGTGTTTTCATATCTAGTTTCTAGTGTCAAAATCTCACCGTCATTAATTTTGATAGAACCTGGTTTTGGATAACAAACCGACATTTCAACAACATAACCTTTCTCATTTCCTGCTTCTGTTCCATTTCCATATCTTGGGGTTGAAGTGCATAAAGTCTTTCCATCCTAAATTAATAAAAGAAAATGCATTTTAATTTAGTTTGGCCTTCTCACAATAATATGAAACCGAAAAAAATTTATTGCACATTACATAATTATATCATCAAGCACACAAAGTTTGATAAAAATTTAATTTATTACCAATAATAACATATAACACACAAGTTGTTGGACCAATCCCAAGCAACTTGGCATATTGTAAGAGTGAGAACAAAAATTCTAATCCGAAAAAACATATTTGTGTGTGTGTGTGGGAGGGGGGGTAGGGGAGGAGTAACGGTAAATGCTCCATTCCCCGTAACTGAGAAATTTAAAAGGAAACAAACAGAAAGTGAATAGTCCTCACCTGCCCATATAGAGTTGCATTTACAACACCGATATGCATATGAGCAGTTCTATAGATAAGATAACCACCTTTTTCCATTGGGATACTTGCTTTTTGAACGTGAGGGGAGTCTTTACTACCGTGTCCTGGAATAGTATACTCTACCTGTATCAAATGAATAAATCATTATTGTTGTTTAATTACGGGTAACATAGCAATATAGGATGTTTAGAACTCTTGTGTTTGGAAAAATAATCGTTTTTTTTTTTTAAAAAAAAGAAACTATTAAAAGGAGTAAACAAAATAAGCCATCTTTTTTCTAAAATGAGATAAACCAAAATCATGCACTTATTATTATATATAGAATTAAATAGGGATTGAAATGTTTTATTATACGAATAACTTATTTACCTGGCAATTATGAATTGCTTTGGAGCCATTTGATGCGACTCGATCTGTCGAATCAAGTATATAAACCTTAACAGGGACTTGATATTTGTTCCAATCAACCCAACTTATTCTGTATCTCAAGGCAAGCCTTCTTGTTGGGCCTTCAAATCCCTCCTTCAATTTACATTGTAAGTTATCACGGCAACAGAAGATTCCTCCTTTATAATCACGGCTTAGTGGTTGGCCATTAAGGTCCATGGTTATATTATAAAAGTCCTTTGGGAGATTTAAAAGGTCACATCTACATTCAGTGCAACCTTTCTTATCTATTACACCACGTGTATCAATAGCCAAGATATTGAACATCCACTTCTCTTCAAATCCATTTGGAATTTCCTTAGGGTTACCTAGTTCCACCGCAAAAGGGTCTGGGATATATGATTTTGTTCCTCGTGAGTCAGCACCAAAGCCCCAATAATGTGAAATAAGATAATCCCTACACATTCCTGCGTTTCTCTTGAAGATGAGACCTCTTAAATCATTATTGTCGCAACGGATGTGTGACATACTTATATTTTCAAAGTATTTTATAGTAAAATAGTGATGGAGATAAGTTTCATATAAAGCTACAGAATTTCCTTCTTCATCAACTAGCTCAGCATCAAAACTCTTGATTGCAATATGACCTCTTGGTAACTCAATATCTAGCATTGTTTTGTCCACAACTGCTCCTGGCCTCACTTCAAATGATTTAGTTGTAAATGTAGCTGAGTTAACATGATTTTTAAACGCTTGATGAAGTACGTGTGAATATGTTGTAGTTGATAGCAATACTAATATTAATGTTGAAAGTATGAATGCTTTCGGGATAAATCTCATGTTAATAACCTGCAAGTAAAATATTTATTAATATAGTGTAATTTAATGATTAGTATGAATATTATATTGTTTGAAATTTTATTTTAACGTGTGTACTTATTGAAAATTAGGCATATTACTTACCATATGAGAAGAAGAGGGGATAATCATGGTATGGAGTCGCTCTTTGTTTGATTTCACAGCAATTGTTGATTTTTTTTTGAGATGTATTTGTTTATGTACCATGTTCTTGTTTTCGTTGCTTTTATAGTAGAAAATGTTTTATAAATGGTATATTTGGCATAACTTGATTATAATGTTGCCAATTCTACATAAATGTTGAAATATCGAATTTTTTTATGTATGAGATGTATTTAGTTTGCTGATAGTTGGTTTGCACAAAATTTAGTACAAATTCACACTAATTAGAAACTATGCAAGCAATTAGCCAACTCTATAACTAATTATAGGTATTGCAATTAGATGTCAATAGTATTTGTGAATACAAATTGTTGTTATTATTAGCAATTTTCTTTTAGTGCACAGCTTTTTCCAGGGTTTTTTCTTTTTAGTATCATGAACCATAACAACAATTTAAATGACAATTATATAATTTGTTAATATTGTCCTATCACATAACTACTGAAATATTTATTTTATCTTTGATATATTCTAGATTACAAAAACACACACACATATGTTTTCACTTACTCTAAGAGTAAGTCTAAAAGCTTACTCCAAATCATAACCGTTTATTTTTCTAATGAACTAGGGGTTCACATTAATTCTCTCATTGACCTCATGTGACCTCTTTCTTTTAATCTAACAATAAGTTACACTGGTGTCATTTGATTCCTCCCATATATATATATATATATATATAGGGGAAGGATATTTTGACACCAGTGTAAGTCCATAACTCTTACACCCAATCTAGACCATTGATCTTATTATAATCTAATGACTGTAATTTATCACTCCATTTGACTCACTTTTCATTTCTCTCACCTATTAATTGTTGTTTTTTCCAATTCTCTCCCACTACTTCATGATTCCTTCATATCTCTCTCCCTCTAATTCCTTTTTCGTCTCTTTTTTTTTTATTTCATTACTCTCACGGATTCCACACTATAGTTATGTGGGCAAATTTTTGCATTGACTGAGGCATCCCTGTAGCTCTGATCTGGTGAATAGCAACAATGGCAGAAGATGAAGATTTGGTAGTTGCTATGTTTTTGATCTAACAAAGGGTTGCAGGATTGGGGTTTATTGATCAAAGTGTTCTGTAAAATTAAAAATGGCAGAGAACAGCTGTTGTGAGCTAGAGAGCAAGTATGTAGAGAATGGGTAACATTCAACTGGATTGGGGTTTATTGGTTATGGTGTTCTATGAAATTGAAAATGATGGATACCAACTGTTCGATGAAATGCAGCAATGTAATTCATGGTTATTTTTGTGGATGGATATAAACCAAAATATTCATGTGAATGAGGAGGAGAACAACTTCTAAGTATTTAACTCGTATTTCGTTTGGTATGAGCCTCTCCAACAAGATCGAAGGATGTCAAGTGACGACTATATAATGAAACTAAAAAAGCCATGGATTACTTAATGCATAAGTGCATATCTTATCCCTATTGATCAAAGTTGAACTCTTGGTGTGCTATAGACTATTTGTTATAAATAATTTTTTTTATTGTATAGTGTATACTCATAATTTTTTACTGTAAAAATATGTATAAAAGGAAATTTTTCTTATATTGCAGGGAAATTAGTTGTTAATATAGTGCTATTATCTCTTTTTTAAATTTTGACTTGGACTTGTTTATTTTTCACTTGGGATCATGGCTAAATATATAAAACAGAGAGGATTGGCAATCTCTGTTAGATAACATGCCTTATGGGTTGTAGTATCCCTCATATTTGTCATTCGAAGATAAGATTACTAATTATAGGTACAACAATTATTCCATTTCACTTTACCAACTACTCTTTCAACATTGTCTCACTTGCTCTTACAAATATAAGGGATATTACAATCCGAAAAGGTTAGGCACTTGAATTATATTATGTCTATCATGAGCAATCTCTTTCAAAATTAGACACTCTCAACATGAAAATTAAAATAAATTGAAGAAACAACACAAGCTTAGAAGGTAATAAGTATAATAATTATGAAACAGGTACGAATAGGCCAACACAGTCTTACAAATAAAAACTAAAATGCCTAACAAAAATAAAGTTCAGATAAATATCATGCATTTTCACTGGTAACATCAACCTCTGCACCACTACATCAGGCTCCATTAGTGGCAAAATGGGATAGGCAACCCTCTGCATAAAATAGGAATTCTAAACAAATGAGTTTTAAAAATTTAACACTTAAAATAAACTAACATGGATAAACATTTCAACAGGTAATGTCTAATTTATAATATCATCTTCACATACCTAGTAGTTATTATCAAAACCTTGATATGAAGAGATAACTTTCCACATTTGGCGAACGAATCTGCCAAAAAAAATAGAAAAATGAATGATAAGAAATACAAATTAACAAAATAGTTGAATAAATAATTTTAAATCAGTATCACTTACACTATGTTGCATATTTCTTGCAAGTTGATTGATAGTGACCATATTCTCCACAAGATTTGCACTGCCTCCTTTTAACCAAGGTCTTGTTTGTTGCCAATTCAAGAGCACTTTTGTATCTTCCTGCTACAGTCACTTTTCTTCTACCTTTTGTTTGAGATACTTGAGGGTCTTTGATATTCCAATTAGAAACATCATCCAATGATTCAAGCATCAAAGTTTGCTGGTCAAACTCAAGACAATTCTCAGCCACTTCTTTCTCCATTGTAGAAGCAGTATTAAAAACACGATCAAGTTCAACCAGAATATAATTGTATGCTTCTTCGGACCTCTCTGCCAATTTTGAAAATTTGCCAAATAGTTGCTGCACATATAAACTTCTCAAATCACCTGATTCATGATTCTGATTATCTATGTCACCAACCTCAAGAAATCGATTGGCTTCTTTGGTCCAACGTTGCAAAATATAGTGACTAGGAATTTGAACAATGTTTTTTGTTTGAAAAATCATCAAAATATGCCTACACAATATTCCCAAGAATTCATAGAGTTGACATCCACAAGTAGCAATCTTTGTCTCCAAGTTTATATCAACAACAAATGTATCTCGAGTATTAAAACAATTAGATACTCGATACCTATACTGCGAACCATTTTTCTCAAGCTTCTCCTTTGTAAAATGACTCCCACTAGCAAGCTCCTCATGAAACTTCCTAAACACATTTCTAGTATAGATTGATGCAGCGTGCTCCTCAATTTTCGAGCCAATACTCAAAATGCGTGATTTGTGTCTAGACTCAAAGTCCTCTCTTTTCTCAGCCTCGTACCGGTGATTTACCGCCCTTTCAAATTTCACCACAAAATCAGTAAGTGTTGTGGTAGAATTAACAAAGGAGTCAAAAAATGAATTGATGCTCTCGCTTCTCTGCGTAGTATTCATACCAGCAAAAAAAGTGCCTCTATTATAAATTGGTACCCATGACTCTTTAATTTGAAATAATCTTTGAAGCCACTCATTTTCTTGTAATTCATACGTTGTCATTATACGATGCCAATCATCTTCAAAATCCTTGACAGTTGGTGATTCTCTAATGCACCTTTTAAGCTCGTGCTTGAATGATGAATTCTTATGATAGATATGTGCAAGCTTTTCAGGAAACTTCTTTCTAATGTGCCACAAACATAAACGATGATGACTTTCTGGAAATACCTTGGCAATAGCAGCTCCAATTGCTAAATCTTGATCCGTTATTATAGATATAGGCTTCTTCCCATTCATCGCTTCGAGCCAAGTCTCAAACAACCATACAAAAGATGTCTCAGATTCATCTTGCAATAATGCACAGCCAAACAAAATTGATTGAAGATGATGGTTTAATCCAGTAAATGGGGCAAACGGCATGCTATATTTGTTGGTTTTGTATGTTGTATCAAAAGTAATGACATCTCCAAATCTCTGATAAGCTAATCTTGATCTAGCATCCACCCAAAATAAATTCATCATTCTAGCTTCACCATCACATTGTATTGCATAAAAAAAATCAGAATTTTGAGCTTGCTTTTGTTTGCAATAATTTAAAACACCTTGAGCATCTCCAACATCCAAATTCTTGCTACGAACATTCTTCATATGATTCCAACAATCTCTATTGGAAAAAGATGAATCACTGCCGCTAAACATGGAGACCACCTTTCCTATAGGTAATCCTTCTTCACTAAACCTTTCAACAAGATTTTTTGCAACATCATTCATTTTTCTATGGCATCTAAAAAGAGACACACTTTTAGGACTAGCCATGAGATGATTGTGGTTATTGTCAAAAGATCTGATAACCCATACATTTTGATTCTTCTTCTTTTTCACAATAAGTGATGCTTGACATCCCATACGGATAGTTGAACACTTCTTCTTAACTATTCCCATATTACTTTTCACCTTGTTTTCACCTTGCCTAGCACATACAAATTTGCAGTAATTACTTTTGCTAGACTGAATACGATACCCAAACCCTTTTATCTTGGCAAATGATTTATAAAAATCCTTCACTTTTTTAAGTGAATCGAATTCCATACCAACATGAGGGTCATTGAGTACTTCAACCAAGGAAGATTGTGGTATATCAAAAATTTCAGAATTTATTACTGATTCATCCCTGAGAATATTAGTCTCTGTATCCCTTTGTGATAACTCGATAGGGTCCACATCCATTTTTTATTGACCTGAAAGCATAATAATAAATAAATAATATGAAATATGATTAGATATTTATCCATCTCATTATCATAATTAGTAGCATTTTTTTGTGAAAATCGTTACATAATAATATAAAGTAACTACTCTTTTTTTTTTAATCAGCAACAATGACAATATATACAATTAATAGATGTACGAGAAGTACCAGAAATTATACAAAGTTAACAGGCATTGCAATACTGCACAAAAGGGACTATATAATTACACCAACAAGAAATAAACCTATATAAAAACTAAAGCAGACTTTCAGGAAATTAGTTCACACCCCCTAGAAGATGACAAACACTACTAAAACTAAACATTATATCTGAAATCACCGATTAAAGAAAAAATTGATGAATAAAACAATCATAAAAGGGTTTTCTTACTATAAAAGAACCAATAAATTAAATGTGTATATAGAAGAGAAATTTTAAATGAATATGGATTATATTTTGGTTCGGATTAAGTAAGGAAGTAGAATTACAATTCATGCATAATGTGATGAGCAAACACTGTCACATTGCAGTACGAGAGCTGAAAGGAACAAAACTAAAACATGAACTTTTACCAAAAATATTAAAAAGAAATAGAGACAAAAATGAAGAGCAAATGCATACCAACAAAAGGTGTTGTGTTAGTCACTTGTCTTTTTCTAATACTTCAACAAAAGATTGTATGTGAATACATGTTAGCTTGTTATGAGAAACAGAGCAGAAAAGGTATCACCTTTGAGTGTTTGAAAGATGTGAGTGTGAGGAGGGTAATATGAAAAGACAATGAGTAAGAGGAGAGAGACAAAGAAAGTAGAAAAAGGAAATAAAAAGAAGAGAAGAAAAAGGAATTAGAGGGAGAGAGATACGAAGGAATCAGAAAGTAGTGGGAGAGAGAGAGTGTGTGAGTATGTGCAATTGGAAAAAACAACAATTAATAGGTGAGAGAAATGAAAAGTGAGTCAAATGGAGTGATAAATTACAGTCATTAGATTATAATAAGATCAATGGTCTAGATTGGGTGTAAGAGTTATGGACTTACACTGGTGTCAAAATATCCTTCCCCATATATATATGTATATATACATACATATATATATGTATGTATATATATGTATATATGTATGTATATATGTATATGTATATATGTATGTGTATATATATATATGTACATACATATATACATATGTATATACATATATATATATAGGAGGGATTCACTTATTCTAAGAGTAAGTGTTGTATGAGTTACTCTGCTTAGTATCTCCTTATACACATCAAATATCACCGATCTAACCGTTTAGTTGAAAATTCTTAACATATAGATCAATCATAAAAAATTTCAATTGATTTAAAAACTTACTGATATTTCATTAATCGACTTCAATTTAACGAACTTTGAATAAAGCCTATTATTCATTAAATTGAAGTCGATTGATGAAATACCAACAAGTTTTTAAATCAACTAAATTTTGTATGATTGATATATATGTTAAGAACTTTCTACTAAACGGTTGGATCGGCGATATTCGATGTACATAAGGAGATATTGGGCGGAGTAACTCACACAACACATACTTAATCAATAATTTTCTTAAAAAATTGACTGTTAGATTAAAACTTCATATTATATAGATCATATCTACAAGATTTCACTTTGACCTGAGATTGTTTAATACTTCATCAAATGATTGATATTTTCTTATGTTTTATGAAACTATATATTACGTTAATCTTTTAGTACCTTGATAGAGTACTAAACGATTTTGGATCAACGTAAAACTTCGTAGATGATCTATCTGCTAAGAAATTTTAATCTATCAATCAATTTTGTAACAGGATTATTGATTAAATAGTTATTCACGGTGTCATTGCCACACCTACCACTATTCTTGATCCTCTCTAGTACCCAAACATTGGTGCCAGCCATCACATGACAAATGATGAATCCAACTTCTCTGTTAAGTCAGAATACAATGGCCCTGACAAAGTCAAAGCTGGTAATGGATCAGGTTTGCTTATTAAACATGTTGGCAATTCTCATTTCTATGATTCAATATCTCAAAATTCCTTTGTTATAAATCATCTTCTGCGTGTTCCTTCTATAACCAAAAATTTACTCCGTGTATCAAAGTTTTGTCGTGACAATAGAGTCTTCTTTGAATTTTATTCTAATCATTGCTCTGTCAACAACTAGGATACCAAGGAGACCCTTTTACAAGGAATCCTTAAGGATGATCTCTATGTCTTCCCTCAGCTTCGGCATTAATAGAATTCCTCAGCCTTTGTCTCCAGCAAAGAACCTTCTACTCAAGCCTTGGAACTTTAGAACTCAAGGCTTGGACATTCTCCTCTTAGGACTGCTAGATCAGTTTTACAACACTATATTCCTTGTAATACCTTAGCTACTTCTTTACCTTGTAACTCATTTTGTATGGGAAAATCCCACCGGCTTTCATTTTCTCCTTCTCAAACTGTATACTCTTCCCCTCTTGAGCCTGAATTCACAGATATTTCGGGTGCTGCTCCAATCTTTTCAACTAAAAAATGTAAATACTACATAGTTTTCATTGATGCCTATTCTAAATACACTTGGCTTTATCCGTTACAACAAAAACCTCAACCCTTTTTTTTGCCTTTGTTTAATTCAAGAAATTTATTGAAAATTAGCTAGGAACAAAAATCAAAGCATTACAATCTGACAATGCCAAAAAATATCTCACCTTCACACCTTACCTCAATGGATTCAAATCATGTGCCCCCAAAATCATGTCTCCAATCATGTCCTACCAATAGAATATTGCCACGTCATTAAAATATTTTCTTTAATTTTAATCTTTAAATTCCTAATAAATTTTTTTAATGACGTGGCGATATTCTATTGGTGGGACATGATTGAGGACATGATTTTGGGGACACATGATTTGAATCCTACCTCAATGAGCATGACATTCATCATCACCTAACTTGTCCCCACACACATGAACAGAATGGTGTACCCAAAAGAAAACATAGACACTTGATTGAGACAGGCTTAACTCTGTTGGCTTCTGCTTTTTTACCTTTTCATTATTGGGGTGAGGCTTTTAGCACTGTTACAACCATTATTAATTACCTTCCTACACCTATTCTGCATAATCAGAGTCCCTATGAAAAACTTTTTCACAAACCTCCTGACTACCATTTTCTAAAGGTGTTTGGATGTTCTTGTTACCCTTTATTAAGACCTTACAATCAACATAAGCTTGACTTTTGATCTCACATGTGTCTATTCCTTGGTTACAGCCATCAACATAAGGGCTACAAGTGCTTGTCTCCTATTGGAAGGTATTATATCTCCACACATGTCATTTTTCATTAACATGTCTTCCCATTCAAAAGCTCTGATAACCTCTTTCTATCCAACTCTTCTTCATCTGATCCTTGTCCATCTTTACCTCCACCTTGGTCAATCATTATGTTATCTTCTAGAAATGAGAATTCTCAACATGTTAATATTCAAACTGATTATTTGCCAATTATTGATTCTGATACACCTAACAACACTACTACAGATTCTATTCCTCCTGTTGTTTCAGGTTCTACTTCTCAGAATTGTCATCCCATGACAACAAGGGACAAAGCGAGGATTTTCAAACCCAAGACATTTGCAAATCCCAAATTTGGAGTTATGATCCTTAGATTGAACCTCATACAGTGAAGGAGGCTTTGTCAAAACCGGAATGGCTGCATGCAATGAAGGAGAAATATGATGCCTTGGTACGAAACAATACTTGAACTTTGGTAGATCCACCTAAAGGTTGTAAACCTATAGGCTGTACATGGGTGTTCAAATCCAAATATAATGCATATGGGAGTTTTCAAAGACACAAGGTGAGACTTGTAGCAAAGGGGTTTCATCAAAGAAAAGGCTTTGATTTCAAGGAAACCTTCGGTCTTGTTATAAAACCAGCAACCATCCGGATTGTACTAAGTCATGCTCTCTCCAATCAATGGCCCATTCATCAAATTGACATCAATAACGTCTTCCTCCATGGAGAACTTCAAGAGTCCGTGTTCATGATCCAGCCTCCTGGCTTTAACCATGATGGAAGAACCAAAGTATGCAAGCTAAATAAAGCTCTTTATGGCCTAAATCAAGCGCCCAGATCATGGTTCAACAAGTTGTCCAACACTCTTCATCATATGGGGTTCACCTCTGCCAAAAGTGACACCTCTCTGTTCATGTGCTTCACATCATCATCCACTACACCAATCCTAGTCTATGTCGATGATATACTCATCACTGGGTCATCACCAACTGAAATACAAAGAATCATCTCTCATCTGCATAACCAGTTTTCACTCAAAGATATTGGTCAGCTTCAATACTTCCTTGGTATTGAAGTTACCCGTCTTCCAAATAATAGTCTGATTCTCTCACAATCAAAGTACATCAGAGATTTACTCCACAGAGCTAACATGCTTGATTCCAAACCGCAGCCTACTCCTATGGTTTCTGGCCAAAAACTCTCCTCTGATGGCTTCAGTTCTTGATCCTACCTTCTATAGAAGCATTGTTGGTGCCTTGCAATACATCACTATCACCAGACCTGAAATCTCGTTTTCTGTCAATAAGGTATGCCAATATATTCATAGGCCTCAAGAGCATCATTGGAAAGTGGTGAAACGCATTTTGAGACATTTACCAGGCACTTCCTCACATGGATTGCTTTTACGCCCGACAAAATACACCAATATCATGGGATTTTGCAATTCAGATTGGGGTCTGACCCTGATGATCTTAAGTCAATGACGGGTTATTGTGTCTATCTTGGTTCTAATCTGGTTTTGTGGTCCTCCCACAAGCAGCGTGTTGTTTCTCACAGGCGGAGTACAGAGTGTTGTTACTGCTGACATAATGTGGATTCAGAATTTACTAAGGGAACTGCATCTTCTGATCTATGTCCCAAGGATATACTGTAATAACCTTGGTGCCGTTCTATTTGCTGCTAATCTAGTGTTGCATTCTTGTACAAAGCATTTTTAACTTGATCTCCATTTTATGCGTGACAAAGTTCTTGCAAAACAAATTGTTGTAGTTCACCTTCGCGCAGAATTTCAAGTTGGCGATATTCTCACAAAAGCTTTATCCAGTTTGATACTTTCAGAAGCAAACTCCTAGCTACCTCCACGGACACCATGAGTTTGAAGGGGTTTAAAGGGAACTTCTAGTTAGTAGTTTGTTATCCGTAGTTATGAGTTAGTTTTGAGCCGTTACATTCTATTAATTTAGCATTGACTTGCAGAGATAATTTTATCTCTATATATACCTTTATAATAGCCCTGTATCATTTTGACCAATGAAATCACATTCATTCTCTTTCACTTTCCTCTTCACAATTCAAATCATAATGAAAATTACCTAGGCACAAAAAAACTGTAATTTTGTAATTATTACATATAAAATTAGGAATTATCTACATTATATAATTTAGTGTCACTTAAGTAAGTGGTTTAGGTTTGATATTTAGCTCTTGTGAATGTAAAAAATATCAGGGAGAGTCACCTCCGAAAAAGCCGAACAATACCCAAAAGGATTTGTGAACCAAAAAAGAAAGATTGGGGGATTAGGGATTAAGGGGATTAATAATTAAGAGAATTTGAAAGGACTTAAACTTAAAGTTACTAACCTAATATATTTTCCACATTGTATCACTTATGCATGCTTATCATTTGGTTTCAAAGACAAAAACCAATCTTTTATTTTTGAGAGACCAAATGAAACATCCGTTGCATTTATTGGAAACAGAAACATATTTTAACAAAAAAGTCTTAATTTTATGGTCTTTTTATAGTACCAATATAAAATTTATTTTATTTTTATTAATTTACTTTCAACATTAATTTCTCAACAATTGATATCTATACTTATATTTTTAGTGCATTGATGAAAAATTAAATGATACAACTAGAATAGAAAAGATGAGTCAAAGAAATGGAAGAGGAAGAACATCGAATAAGGAATAGACTGATCAATAGAAAAAGAAATATATGAATATGAATATAAAGAGATAGATATAGAGATACATATTAATAGACTAAAAACACAAGCGAGTAGATCAATTGGCAGAAGGTTGTTCTCGGGTAACTAGTGTTCTTCAATTCAAGTTTTGGGTATACAGTTGCATTAAATACTTGAATGGAGAGCTTTGCCTCCATTCGAATAAGATCGCTTCTCGAGGAGATTACATGTAGTCTACACCAAAAAAAGATTAATAGACTAAAAGAAAAGTAAACTCATACAAAAATAATTATATAGCACTCATAAGTTCTAAGGATGGCAGTGGAAAGAGTCTAATTGGGTATTAAAGTACTCGTTTCCATACCCATACACACATTTGAAAAAGTTCTCTGTACCTAACCTCATCCCCATCTGAATAGCAACCTTAATATTTAACCACATACCCTATGAGTATCTAGGTACCCACACCCAAATTCATTACTCGTATTTTAGTTAAACAAAATATATTTCCATTTCTTTAAAAACAACAAAACAATAATTATATTTAATTTTAAAATTAACATAACAAAGTTGCAAAAGATATTAACTAGAAATATAATTAAACTAAACTAAAAATATTTTAAACTCCTTTCAAGTTTAATTAAACAAGTAATATACAACAATTTAACTAATTTTAAATCTAATTAACAAAATAACTAGTTTCAAAATATATGTTCATACACAAAAATATGCAATAAATAATACAAAACAATTTGCTAATAAACTAGTGAGCCATATGCTCGAGCTCTTCAAGATCCATAAAAAAGTAATATATTAATGCTAATTATTTGTATTTTATGAAGAAATAAACGTAAAAGAAAGCTATTTTACTTCTTTATCAGAAACGATATTTTCAAAAGAATAAGGATAGATATAGAATATAAGTGTGTAGACATGGGCAGGTTAAATATTAAGGTACCCATACCCACATTTATTTCTATCAAAATTTGTGGGCTTACTAAGATCCGACTCTAGACCCATTTCAGAGGTAGCCCAAAAAATTTAAAGGCCTAAAACACTTATTTGGCACTGGGCCTTTTTAAAATTATTTGTGATAATCAATTAAAATTATTTAATTTTATTTAAAATATTTTTTTAATTTTTTAAGTTATAAAATCACTTAAATATTAAATTATTATGGTTAATTTATGTAACACTTTATTGATTAATTTATAATAAATTTATTCTATTTAATTTTTGTTGACATATTATTATTATTGACTTTAGTTAAGATTTTATTAATTTTAGTTGTGAAAGATTTATTTTTACTGTTAATATTATAGAGAGAATACTGGTTAAGAAAGCAAATATGTTTATTTTTATGGAATTTATGTTTCATCCTAATAATAGGATATGGTACTTAAAAAATAAAAAATTAGCATTATATACATTAAAAAAATTAAGACTAATTATGAAATTAAGTATATTAATTGATGTATTATTTTTTACTAGTATAATTTCTTTTAAAAGATATTTTAATCACAAGCATCATATTTGTAAACTAAATATATTTTTAATTAATAAGTTATTAATGTTAATGGGCAATAAAAGAATTATTTGGGGCCTTTTTTTCCCTAAAAATTTGTGGGCCTAAACACTGCTTTGGTTGCTTTGGTCTTGAGCCAGCCTTAACCCATTTTAGTGGGTAAATTTTCCCGTTTGGGTATTGTTTGTGTGTACCTATTACGTATGAGTCCAATTGTCATCCACTAAAAAAAATTGATTTAATGACTGAATTTGCAAGAATGTGGGTCGTTAAAAGTGGTGTCACTGGCCATTTCGGTCATTACTTTGGTTGCTAAAATATTTAGTCCAAAAAAGTTAGTTTAACAACCAACGAAATTGGTTGCTAAACAGACTTTTTTCTTAGTAATCCCGGCTCATAACTCTAGTCTAGCTATCGAATACCCTTTGCAAAAAGGAGAGAGTTGTGTTGGGATTATGGTCTAGTAAACAAGTGTTTAGCCATGTGCGCTAAGGTAACTTGTCATTAAATCAACATAAAGTATAGAGCCTAATAGTGATCATATTATACATATGGGTCTTGTATCATCAGTAGGTGACTATGTGTAGTGGGCCACTTAGTAAGCGCAGACCAGGAGGCATGACTACTCACTTTGTTGAGCCGGTTAGTAGTCATAGCCCATTAGGGATGAAACGGGTGTAGTTTCTAACGATAACACACTATATAAGTATTAGCTTATGACTTTAAAAGATATGTTTGACCTATTCGGAGCCGTCAAGGGTGAGAGCATTCGGTACCCATCGGCCAGGAGTTGTGTCTACTGTCAGAAGACCCCAACTCTGACTTCATAGAGATCATGATCAACTACTTTAAGCTGTGGTGACGATCACGCTGTCTCTATTTCGACATGAACTTAGATATACTTTCGCTTATCTCTTTTTCATATGGATTAGAAGGTAAATTTCTTTAAGGTGAGCTATTAATAGTCTATGACTTTATGTTAATAGCTTTTTTTGGAAATTATACATTACCTTTAATAATAATCACATCAAATCATTTTCACTGTCCTGTGTTAACAATAACTATTTGATTCAAACCCTAATAATCACTTAAGTTACTTATATCATGCAAAACTTAAATTTGAAACACAATTATATGGTTAAAAAAACTTCAATCTAATGTACACTAACTGCTACATTAACACCAAATAGATTTTAGTTTTTTTTTTTTCAAAAAATAGATTTTAGTTTAAGTAGTTATGTTGATTGGATAACTAAACCAATAATTATGATTGCAAAAGATTTATAAAACACGGATCCGTCGTTCACTCGATCATAGTCACTGGTCCAATTAGCGAGTGTGTGTCAAAATGTATAAATTTATAAATTCATACTTAAAGGTATGAAATTTATTTACAAGCAACAATATATAATGATAATTTAAATTTTTTTTATAGGCAAATACTCACACATCCTAAACTAAACTATTCTCCTATTCTTCTCTGCCAAGGTTAATACATGATCATTTGAGTTAAAGCTCTTGGTCAATAATAAATATTAATAAATACATTTTATGCATATATATAAGTTTATTTAAATGTGTTTTGCGAGAAAAGAATACTTAGGGTGTGTTTGGGAAATGGGCTGAAATCTCAAGGCTTTTGGCTGTGTGAGATTATGACCGTGAGATTATGGCTGTGAAGTTTGTTTATTGGTCAGAATTATTTGGTAACATTGGTTGTGTAATAAGCTGAAATATATTAAATGACCAAAAAGGACAAATAATATTATATTAATATTTAATATAATAGTAATATCAAATAGTGGTGGGAATTTTGTGATTTTTAAAAATAAATAAGGACAATTTTGGAAGTGAAATATTGAAAGTCCGTCCTTTGAAGCCAAAAGCCTCTTGAGAGAGCTTTGCAAAAGTTAATTACAAAAGCCACAATCCCATAACCAAAAGTTTTATTTTTATAATTATCAAATGACGAAAAAGTTTTTAAAAAACCAAAATCTCCTAAAAAAAGCTTTCCCAAACATAGCCTTAACCACCATAAACTTTTCATGGTGTGCAAATAGTCATCATAAACTATTTTTCTTCCCCAATTAAACCTCAAATTTTAACCGTTTACAATCAAACATCTCATATTTTAGTTTTTTTCAATTAAATTTTAAATCTTCACTTGTTTGTAAATATACATCTCATATTTTTCATTCCTTTCCTACTAAACCATAATTTTCTCGTATTAGTGAAATTCATTATTTTGTTAAACCTAAAAGTATAAAAATTTTAAGATTTAATAAAGAAGACATGAGAAGTATAAGGATCTAGTTTACAAACGAGTGCTACTTTAATCACTAACCGGTTTGATCATGGGTATGAGTCCAACTGAACTAGTCAATTAGGTTTAATTTTCGTACACCGATTGCAACTGTATGGACTTGGAGAGTCAATAAGCCCATAACCAACTCTTCCAATAGTCCACAAAGTTACTCATGTGGTTTAATTTGGTACTCTTACCCATTTTGTAATTGAAGTTTTCCAGCGTCATTAGTTCTTACATTTACCTAATCAACTAGCATCACCACATGGATTTTCCATTCTTACTCCAGCAAATAAGTTTACCAAGCAAGAATCAGGAACTAGCGAAGACTTAATTACATCACGGAGCAAAATGTTAAAAACATGTTTGCACCACCAAAAATATTAAGAATTAATGTGAACAAACCCTACGAATTGAAAGATCAAATAATACATTTTTTCTAGGTTTATTAGACCCTCTCAAATAGTAGAATCTCATAGAGGGTGCTTATGAATTATTTTAAAATATTTTGGTAAATCTCACTTATGAACATTACTCTTTCAATTTAAGCACCCCTTAACTCCAATGCAAGTTCTTAAATAAACACTTTGAGTGAATCCAGCATGCACCACACAAATCTAATTTTTTGACCCCACTTCTTGACTAAGATCCAAGTGCTTAAATTAACAACTTTGCTAAGCACCAGATACCAAATTAACAAGCTCCAAGGCGGGTAGGATAAATGGTAAGAACCCATTTAAGCACCCTCATTGGAGTCTTAGTCACTATGATTCCTTCACGAATCATAAAGGATAGGCATAGAAACTAGTGAAATGAAAGCTTCATGTTACTACGATATCATCTTTAGCGCATTTCTCCTAGGTAGTTCATCCATGTTAATACATGTTACTAAATACTAGAGCTTTCGGTGTTTCTTGAGCATTTCAAGATAATTTTTTGGTGTCTAAGAAGAATAAAGCACTTCAGAATACATTCTTCTCTGGATTTTAGCTAACAAATATTACAATCAATGGAACAAAGTAGCCCCACAACAGAAAATGCATCCAGAAGGATAGAAATAGTAACTCAGATTGGTCATGGGTTGTGAACCAGAATCAAACTTCAAAATCAAATTTCCTGTTGTTCCTCAATGGCTCAGTGGTAGAACAAGTTTGCCGTTAACTGACTGGTCGTAGGTTCAAATAGTACTTTATTCATTCCGAAATAGAACATCAAAACATAAGCAGCATTTCATGAAGATCACATGGTGGCTGCCCCGAGACGGATTCTCATTGGCACAAATCCTCTTCGCCTTCCCGCCTCCCAGGGCCCAGCTGGCCCTCCTACCGGAGGAAATTCAAAAAGAAAAAAAAATACAACCTAATCAAAGAATAAAATAACGTTTTCAAGAATCAAGATAGAATAAATTAGGAACTTACTTCCTCTTGACCATTACTCAAAACACCAACACCCCAGCAGCAGAAAATGGGATTGGCCAGATCTCGTTTAAAAATTTCAACACTATTTAATACCATCTCCCTTTAACCTTTCTGGAGATTATCCCTGAGCATATTCTCAAATTTCAAAACTAGATAAGATTAGCCCTCTTCAAAAATCTGATTGTCCGACAATAATATGGCCATATTGATTCCACATAATCAAGATACTTCTCCACTATCCATTCTTGCAATTCTTTCAACTTCCTTCTTGTTAGCTGTTTATAATCTCTATTTTTTACACTCCATATAGGCTGCAAAAGATGAGCTGTAATATCTTCTTTGAGCTTGCCGCAGAAAATGTAATTGTAGGCCAAAACGCAGTACGAGGGTAAATTCTTGAGTACTTTGACAGTCTGATTGAAGCTGAAGGCATAGAGCGCACACAGCCCACGGATTATCAAGATGTAGATAGCCGTAACTAGTGGCCCCAAAACCCACAAAGGAGTTAACTCCTTGGAAACTTCAGCACCATATTTTACATTAACAATCAGGTAGAAAGGAAAACTGCAAAGAAAAAATAAAGTTAGAAGACACTTAAAAGCATTGTTGTGCCATCAAAGGTAAAGTCGAATAACTATGCACTAGCTTGGTACTATATTGAGAAAGCAGTAAGCAATTCATACACTACCCTTCATTCATTTTGCTCCATAAATTTCAACCTAAAGCTAGCTTCAATCAAGAAATCTAAGTTCATGATGAAATTAAATATGTGACAAGCAGAAGGTAAATTAACTTGACTACTTCAGGACCATAATAACAGAACATGCATTTGGTAATTGGTAGGTACCATAAAAAATTCACAATTTCACATCCATTTTCCTTTCACAAAGATTGCATAACTTACAGAGAGGAAAATACCATCATACTTACAATATCAACAAAGGAAACTTTATTGTTGAATCCAGTGCCAGAAATTGGGACCACGCCCATTTTAATACACCGCTTCTTTCCTTACTTTGGGTCCCTTGTAGACATTCCGGTGAAATCCCCGGAGCAGGTTCTCCATAAGTTTCCTCTACTTCTTGATTTGATGGTTGTGTGCGCAACATTGTCAGCCATTTTTTGAAAAGTCTATGAATAGCAGATGTTGTTGCAAGGCTATCATTTGTTTCGGATGGATAAGAGAGTGGAATGTTATGGGCCTCCTCACTCTCTCCTAGCCTAACAGAGGTCTTAGGCGGCTTCAACCGATTAGCCCTGATTCGTGAATCATCATTTTGGGCGTTGCCTTTGAAGCCTGAAATCCTCAGAGGTCTGAGCTTGGACACACAAAAGCAAGGAGGCCCTACACTGGAAACAGTAAACTTTAATGTGAAGCAGAAATAAAATGACATGTGCATTCAGTTCGTTCATTTTATTATAGATATTACACAGCAACCAAAAAAAAATGATATATTCAAATCAATATATACAAATCTTAATATTGATATTACTGTATTAGAAACATGAAGTGAAACACATAAACATTTCATCAAACATTTTCTGAAAGTAATGTTCTCTCACAAGCACAAAATTTTGTTTTTCACTCACCAAAAACCATTTTCTTTGGATAATAGGATCCTTCAATTCCATAAGCTGAGGATGATAAGTTCTTTACTTCGAGTAATATAAATATAACTGTTTCATCAACATTTGTAATTTTATTTAACCTTATTTCAAGGAGGACCGTTAGAGTTGCACTAAGATTTTATATGCTAACTCCAGCCATATTCATATGGCACTACTTGAAGACACTTCTATCATTGTATAATCTGAGTTCTAAACTTCTTATAGTGAGAAGACAAAAAAGGGCATATTTAATTTTCATCACAAGGACACAAACATATCACCACCTTAAACAAATATTCCGCTTCAATAGGCAATGCCAGTAAGGTCTTCCAACCATGTGATGCTGCTTCAGCTTCAACCCTTTGCTCTTTGACATATGGCATGACGAAGATGTCGCATGAAGAACCTAGAGACAAAAAAACAAATCAACCAGAGTTCATAACACAGACCCTGAGCATTTGAAATGCTATCATGGAAAATTGTGATAGCAGAAATCAAAATGCTATTACAAACACATAATACCCATTAAAAAGGAGAATAAGACTTATGAAACTTGATGAACCATATCAGATAAGACTCAGAGAGAGATATGTATTAGTATCAAAATATTTCAAATTATTAATTAGATGCTCCAGTTACGAAATTTCATACTACAGTTGAATCCTTACCACCAGAAAACATCTCTGGTTTGGTTCTAATACTATAAGGGATATATAAATTGAATTGAAATTATACTTCTAGAGAATTACTCTGCAATAGAAAAGCTAAATGGCAGAGATATAACGCAGGACACATTACCTGCGGTTGACAAGCTACCAAGGCCATCTTTTGCCCTTTTGTTTATCCAATCCACTCAAAAATAGAACCTAATTCAGCAAGCACAAACAATGGAGTTAAATATACACAAACAAAACATCAAATTAAGATGATAACATATCAGTTTTGATAATTGAAAAAACAAAAACAAAAAAACAGAATGAATAACCTTATGCAACAAATAGGCGAGAGCTCGAATTTAAGATAATAAATAGCAAAAAGAAAAGGTGGGAAGAAAAAACGAATTGGAGCGAAGAAGCAAGGTACCGTATCGAACGACAGTGCAGTGTGGATGAGGAATTGAGATGCAAAGCAAAATCGTTGAATAGAGAATCAGCGGTGAGCGAAAGAAAGAAATTGCAGCTGTATAGAACCCTAACCTAAGAATCTAACGAGATGAATGATTGAAAAATACATGATAACACAACACAACTGGGGTTCCATCCCTATCCCCTCTGCTTCTTCCCTTTGACTCTGTTTTTCGTATTGTTTATATTTTTTTATTTGTTTAAATATAATTTTGCTGTTATGTTATTTTCAATTTGGTTATTTTTTTAAAAATTTAGTCTATGAAAATATTATTTTCAAATTTATCCTTATTGTCACCTCTTGTCCTAACATTGTTACTAATTTGATCTTGTTGTTACTCTTTTAATTATAATCTATTTTTCAATTTCATACTTATTCAATCATATTTGAGATTTTCGTAATTTAATTATCTTATACTTGATAAAAAAAATTAATTTAGTCACCATACTTTGTAAAAATATGATTAAAAGTTAAGATGTATTAAGTATAAGGATCAAATTAAAAAAATATATTTAATATAATGATTAAATTAAAGAATATATGTCAAATATAGGGACCAATTTTATTTTATTTTTTAAAAAAAAGCATTTTAATGAAAAGAGCGACGATAAGACATTAATAATAGATTAAAATCTAAGGTGATGTCAAGGACTAATTTAAAAAATAATTTTTTATTTTGTGACTAAATTGAAAAGAAATTTAGTCTAAAGACCAAATTAAAATAGGAAACAAACCTGTATTTAAACAGTTCATGTTTATTTATAGTTATGTAAATTAGAGAGTTTTATATTTTATTTTCTAAATGTCCGTTATTTTTAAAAATCGTATCATATTTAAATTAATTTTTTTATTGTTTAACTTCATGTCATTTAGGGGTGAAAATGAGTCAAACTAAAATATTCGGAATTGACTAATCAAATGTTCGTTAAAGCTCGTTTATTTAATTAAACAAGAGAGCTTAAATTTTAAATTGAACTCGAATATGACAATATGTTAAGGAGTCAAGTCTAAGCTTTATAAGCTTGAAATTAAGGACTCGTGAACAGCTCATTTTTTTATATAAATTAATATAAAGTAGTAATAATAATAGTAGAAGGCTAATATATAAAAGGTGTCGTCTTTATTTTTTTTATATAAATTAATTAGTTATATATATTATAAAATCTTTAGCATATTAAATTAGAATATTAATCTTTTATTAAATTATTTATTAAATATAGAGTTAATAAACTTAAATTAAGAGAGATTATTCATAAGAAATTAATTAAATAAACAAGCTTAACAAATCAAACTCAATTTTTTTTCTTATCAAATTAAGCTCATGCATATAATTTGGCTTGTTTAAATAAATAAGCTAAGCTTCGGCCTTTTATTATTTTCGCAAGTTAAGTCTAAATTTTAGAGTATATTTAGATATTTTTGAATGCAACATATGTTGGATTGTTTGATTTTGCACTTACAAAAGTTTTTTTATTCTTCTTTTAACAAAGAAAAAAAATTTAGTCATTCAGTTAAAAAATTGATATTGTTTCAAAAAGCTTAAAAATCATTTTTCATAGCTAAAAATTATCTTAAAAATCGTTCCTCACAACAAATATATCCAAACAAAAACTAATTATAATTTAGACAATCAATTCTTTTTCACAGCTAATCCAAATATGCCTTTAAATGCTCAACTTGGCTTAACTCATTTCCACCCCAATTGTCATCCTTAGGAAGACCTTTTTACATGAACTTTGTAAATTTAAAAGAAAAAAATATTAATATGAACGAATCAAAAGACTATACTACTACTTCCGTTTAAGAAAAATAGTTATTGCATTAATTTTAAAAAAGTTAATCACTCTATTATAATTTTACCCTTAAATAAATGTACCACTTTATCTAGAGAATTAATAATACTAATAGTTGTGAATTATTTTAATAAATAAAGGTAAAGTTAAAAAAAGTTAATAAATGCACATTGTATTCTGTGTATGTACTTATAATATGAAACAGGTACATTTTACTCGAGATGCTTATATTTTGAAACGGAGGTATCATGTTATAATTTATACTCCCTCCATTCCTTTTTATATGTCCAAATAGAAAAAATATAGATGACAAATATAAGAAATCAGAAATGCTTGAACCAAAGAGTGTTAGAAGGAATGCATTAGAAGGACATTTAACAATCATTAAAACTTGACATAAATAATTGTGTCGTTTAAAGATATTGATCGATAGAGGTATGGATGGGTAATGGGTTAGGTAATTCACAAACCTCAACAATCCAAATCAAACTAAACTGTATTTTTTGAGTTGGGTTGATTGATTGAGTTAATTTGAGTATTTTTTAGTGAACTCAAACTAATTTGGGTTGAGTATTGTGTTTGTATTTTAAAAATCCAATTAACCCAACCCAAATTACCCAAACTAAATTTCTAAATGACTAATTTTCTATATTGTTTTACTCATTTTAGACTTTAATCCAGACTCCATACTCCGTCGACTAATCCTTACTAATTACTTTCTTTCCAAAACAAGCATAATTAGATTCACAACTCTAGCTGTAGCTATCACTTTGACTTCCTCACTATTAACACTGTCTCCTCGTATTTTGACTAATTGACTAATTTACTATTTTATTTATATTAAGACTATGTTATACTCCCTCTGTTACGAAATATAAGCAAATTTTTGGAAAGTCCTATGTTATTTTTTATAAGCAAATGTAACAGTTTTGACCACATTAAATTAAATTATACCTAAAATGTTCTTATTTATTTCACTTCTTATTCCCTATAATTCATTAATTTGACCAGGAGAGAGAAGAGACTTTCTACTTTTCCATAATAGTGTTAAATTCCTAGTGGTTGAAAGTTGAAACAACACTAAGAGAGAGATTTAATAATTAGGGGTAAATTAGAAAACAAACATACTTTTTACTTCATTTCAACGAAATTTAATAAGTTTAACTAATTTTCGTAAGGGGTGTGTGGTAAGTATTTTTTTGCTTATATTTTGTAACGGAGGGAGTATTGTATAATTATATTATAGTGTTACGTTTTATTTTGGCGAATAAAATCACTAAACTTGTGTAAAATTAATATTATATCACTATAAATTTTACAAAAATAATTTTTAAATAATAAAATTTCATGTTTTTAGTTAATTAAGTAAACTCAATCACCCAACTCAATCCAACCCAATCAAGTTCAGATTGGGTTGGTTTGGGTTAAAAAGTAAGGGTGTATTTGGTTTGAGGGAAATGGAGGAGTTCGGAGGGGAGGGATTTTGGTTTCTGAAGTGTGTTTGGTTCAATTAAAATAAGAGGGGAGAGAAGGGATTTTGGAGCTATTTTGCTCCCCTCCAAAAGTGGAGAGATTTAGAAGGGAGGAGAGGTAAAATTAACACATAAAATCCATTCTTTTCCCTTCAACCAAACACAAAAACAATATTTTGTCTCCCCTCCCCTTCCCTCTATTTGAACAAAATGCACTCTCAAAAATTTTATTTTTCCTCCCCTCTCCTCTCATCCCCTCTCCTCCATTAAAATCTCTCCCCTCCCCTCCTTTAAACTAGACATACTCTAAAAATTATAAAAATCGAACCAACTCAATCCAAACCATTTAGTTTGGGTTGGACTTCAAAACAGTAAAAAACTCACCCAACTCAGCCCAAACTCATCCTTAAATAGAGGTTCAAATCTTGACCGTGTGTATAAAAAAAAGACTTTATTAGTAAAGGTAAAACTCATCTTGATAATTTTTACGTCTCGAATGGATTAATTTTTTACTGTCAACCGAAAAATACCTTTAATAAAAAAAAAAGGGACATTTAACATGGATTTTTTTTGTTTTGGCTAACATTTAACATGGTTTTAAAATATTAAAATATAATGGATAAAGAACAGCTGAAGAAACTCTTGCCAAAAAAAATAATGATAAAGAATACCTAATTATCTTATTTTTGAATACTCCTCTTCCTTTTTATTATAAGAATGTCATAATCAAATTTTGTGTATTAAACGCACAATAGCCCTGCTTTTGTTTGGGGTTGTTTAGCTTAAATGATTTTGGCGAGTCTAATCAAGACATGTAATTTTTTTAATTCTGTATAACTTAAAAAATTACTATTATTTTTGTGTTGGAAATAAGTTTCACATTGTTTCACTTTTTAAGGTACAATTTAAATACTTCTTAGACTACTCTTCGTATTATCAAATTGATTTTATGTTAAAACCTTAACATTTAGAACTCATAATAATTTGTTAAATTAATCATACTTGTTACCCTATATCTATTTTTTTTTACCTACAAATATTTCCTAAATAAGTCTTACATGATCCGGAATGTACAAGAAACTGACACTTGTATAAGCTTGTATAAGATGAAAGGATTTAAATCATGTGTCCCCAAATTACGTCATTAAAAAATTTTATTAGGAAAGGAAAGATTAAAATTAAAAGAAATATTTTTAATGACATGATGATATTCTATTGGTGGGATATGATTGAGGACATGATTTAGGGACACCTAATTTAAATCCAAGATGGCAACCCATTCTTTTCTTGGCTCGGTTGCTTTAAGCAACTTTGATTACCCAAAGCACTTCAATAAGGAAGGTAAAGACAGTCTTAAGAAAAAATATAACAAAATTTAGTATAATATTCTAAATTTATCTTCATTTAAAGTAAAACTTTTGATCAATACATTGATTGTATTTTATTTTTTGGTTCATAAAAAAGGTAATACATTCATAGATTGAACGTCATATCCACATACGCATGTCTTTATTACACTCACCAACTGAACTACATGACTGAGACATTAATTGTATTTCATTATTATCTCTTTAACAATATTTATTAATTAAAATATACATGAAAAAAGTACTTGAATTTTGTAAGTGGTCATATAGTATGGTGCGAAAATGTCTTACGTTAAGGAATGGAGGAAGTAGACACCTTAAACTTATTTTCTCTCTTAATTTGTTTTTTTAAATTTTCACTCGTTTATAGCCAAACACCATATATCTTTATATCTTTTCAATTAAACCTTAAACTTTCACTCATTTATAAATAAACACTTGTACTTTAAAATTCTTCTCAATTGAACCTTTAAGTTTCTATATTAGTGAGATCTTTCTTTAGTTCAACTTTCAAATACGAAAAGTGTATGGTTTAATAGAGGGGGGAGGGGGACAACAAGATATATATTATATTTGTAAAAGAGTAAAAATTTAAAAGTTTAATTAAAAATAAATGAATGTATGAGGTGCTTGTGAGTAAAAGAGTAAAAGCTTTAAGTTTAATTAGAAAAATAGAATATAATCCCAGGTGATTTTGACCTACAAGAGGAAGGAACAGAAATAAATGGGTATGAATTTCTAAATGGTATTTAAGGATTACATAATACAGATGGCTCAATGCAACAGTCCCCAAGTTCTGCAACAGCATAGTCTATAAATTTAATGAGATCTTCAGGTGTGTAGACCTGAGAAAAAGTGCATGCTTTCAAAACATTTAAGTCTACCAAATCACCCAGTGAAGTGCTCTCAAAATCAGAACTCAACGAAGCTTGCTCGTGTATCTTCGCGTATGTTCTTCCTACATCCATGCACAGTTTAGAAAACCTAGGATCTTCAAGTGCTTTGATCATGTCGACAATGCAATCATGATTTTGATCCAGTGCATGCATGTGCTTCATCTCTGATGCAACCTTCCTTATAGACACAAGATTCATAGATACATGTTGAGAAACTGTTGAAGAACCTTTTCTTGTACTTCCATATCTTTCATTTATATAGTAAAGCAGCACCAGGTTGGCCAAGGTTATGTATGACATGAAAGTAAGAAAGTCAAAAAAATTCATCCCTGTTTCAAGAGTTAAGTCAGTTTGGTTTGCGTAGCCAGCAAAAGTATCCTCAATCTGAATTACTATATGCAATGCAAATGTAGTTTCCATCGAACTTAGTATAGAATTTATCTTATGCGGTTACGTCACATGCTCTTGTAAGCACTAATAATTATAACATTGTGTTGGATGAGGAACTTTAAGAGATAATTCGTTTTGTAAGAGAATTTAAAATACATTGGAGTGAGATGTACTATTTGGATAAAAGAATCTAGAAGCCTTGAAATTCTAATAGAGAATTGTATCTATTGTATCAAACTAAAAAGAAGGAATTTACAATTCCATTAAATATAAGGCTGAAGGTATTTTACAAATTCTTTGGAATTTCAAATTCCCAAGAACTTTTTCAATTGCTCCATCCAAACACAAGGAGGTAACTGAGATTAACAAACTTGTGAAGTTAATATTAAAAAACCATCACCCTCTATTCAAAGTTGATCATCAGAAAATCCTCTAATCATGGTGAACCAATACAGGATTGCCACTAACTTTTTTTTTTCCAGTTAAGTCTTCAATTTAGGATATCCACATTAGTTTGTCCGAACAGCATATGAAAATTTCATGACACAAGGTAGGAAAAAGCAATTAATCAGCAGTTCAGCACATATATTGCACCTGTATTAGCAGCAAGATTGCGCTGGCAGAGACCTTCAAAATCATCACATACATCCTTGATGTCTTCTATGTATTCTTTGGCTTCATTGTAATCCCTCAAAAGTAGATTCCACTGTCATAGTATGAAAAGTCATGAGATATACTTTGTTCAACAATATTTATCTCTGAGCTTGACTCTAAAATATGTTATAGGCATTGATCGCATTGCTCAGTTTACCACCCAAGACAGGTTATAGCCATTGAACCAATTGTGGTTTATAGATACTGTATCCTCCTGAAAGCATAAGAAATAAAATCAAATAATTAGATCTTATCACCTGTCATGGACAGAATCATCTGATGCTAAGCCTAAGTATAGAATGAAATCTAAGTTTGTTCTGAAAATCCATGTTCTCGAAAGCTACATCATTTCCTATCCTAGCTGTGTTGTTGTCCTGCTTATACCATCTAATCCAACCAACCAACTAGCCATGTTCTATTTGAAGATTCAGAGGTAGGCGGTGGCAGGGTTTGGTTTTTCATAGAAAATCAAACAAAACCAAACCAAATCATTAATATGGTTTTGTTTTTCAAACCAAACCAGTTTTTCTCTTAATCTTTTTGATACTGAACTAGTTTTATTTTGGATGAATTGGTTTAGAACTAGTTTTCATTTCAAAACTAGTTTTTGAACTGAACGGGTTTAAAATCAGTTTATACTCAAAACTAGTTTAAAACCTAATCCTAACCAGCTTTCACATTAGGAAAACTAGTTCAAAATTGGTTTTTACATGTACAAACTAGTTTAAAACTTAAATGTAACAATGAACTTGTTTAGCAACGACAAGTTCACTATCATATATATGGGTTATAAACCAGTTTTCACGTGGAAAAACTGGATTTGAAAAAAATTTTGCAGGTTGAAAACCAGTTTTGAAGGGTTACGGTTATGACATAGTTCTAAACTGGTTCACCAAATAGCGAAAAAAGAGAGGTTATACCGGTTTGATTTGGTTTTCTAGGCCAAACCAAACCAAGTGCACCCCTAGTTTGGATACAGTGCTCACAACAAATAGTAGCAACTAGCAAGTGTTAGCTTTCATTTGGAACACAATAAATATAAATAAAAGCAAGTGAAGCTTCTTGCATTCTGCAGTCTGCACAATCTAAGAAGCAAATAACATCCAAATAAATGGGAATATAACGAGTTAAAAACAATCATTACTCTATTTGGTCTATCGAAATCAACTGGTAATATAATACCAATCCAGATAGGGAAGCAGAATATACCAAATTATGAACTTGGTGATACCATCCGCTGGGGACAAATATAATTTCACCAGCTTCCTGTGTGCATTCTAACCAGATAGCCTACATCCGTATACAAACCCACTGAAGGCTGAAGCAGAAGAGTGTTAATGGAATGAATAAGACTTCTGAGAAAATGGAATCAAGAAATTTACCTTGTTAAAACCAGGAAATTTTGATTCTGGTACATCATCAAAGATATTATATACACTGTTTTTCATATTCCTGAATCAAATCTAAAAACAATTCAGTTCTGACAACAAGTAGGCAATGCATGAAAGGACTCCAAACCCCAACCTCCCAAGAAAAAATTACAAAAATGATAAAGAATGACTCTGTTTGGAAAGTGAAAGAACTAAAACAAAAAAAGAAAAATGGAAGGTATGAAGGGAATATCATCTTCCAAGAACAAAAAGTTTGGTCAAGGTGGAGGTCAATAGTAAAGCATAGTTGATAGTTGGTTCGGAAAAAGACCCAAGTACTGATAGATCTCAATAGATGTGTTTTATGTTCTTCTTTGGGAAAAAACAAGTCACCAATTTCTATTTTACAAATGCATTCATGCCTGTCAAATACAAGATGACATTGGGAAGGATCTAGAAAAAGCCATCTCTTCTTTCCACAGACATTCGCCGACCAGCTATAAGACCTGAAAACATCAGCATGAAGAGGAGTCCAAGATCCTGCCACAAATAATTAAAAGCAAGAAGTTACTGGTGGGTTGTTCATCTCTCTGTAAAGCAAAGTACAGAATCATCCAAAGTTCATTGCTCCTAGAAGAATTTATTATTCCTATAATCACACCTTTCACCCCCATGTATACAAATCGATAGTCAGAGCAACATATTTCCTGATTTTGTTGGTATGTATCAGAATCTACATGCATTCTGAAGTTGTCAAGATACAGATTGAGCCAGTCATCACAAAAGAACAAGGGAGTGATATATGCTACATATTCTGGATATTCCTGCCAAAGTGAGAAAAGTAGAAATTACTATGCAAAATATAATCTGTACAAAAAAAGAAGATTTTGTTCTTGCTGTTGCAGTCTTCCTGCTTTTTATCCAAATAAGCCACATGCTCACAAATGGCAACTAATAGCAAAAGGTACACCTAAAAGTTCTATTTACAATCAAAATTCAAGCAAAGCAACAATACCAATACAATTTCACTGGCAGAAAAGCCTTGATTAAGAGCCAAAAGTGAATGGGAATGATAAGCAGTAAATTTTTCTAATCCACAATATATATAACCCCTGCTTCCCAAGTTCATGCTTCATTCAAGCTGGTGATATGATTGGCGACATCTTTGAAACAGTGACAAGATAAAACCCTAACTTTTATGGTAAGTTCTGTATCCCCTAAATGTTTTTAAAAAATTGACCCTTCAAAAATTCTGACATAAATCCCAGGGACAGCAAATTGGCAGTTCAAAAATTACTTCTACTTGAGAATATAGGACAAGCGTTACTCTAATCAATGAAGAAATGATAAACTAGCTAAAAGGCATAAATACATACCTTTACAAAATGCCAATCCTTCAAATAAGGTACAGACACAGAGTTACCATTACTTATACGATCTTCATTATCACATTGATCCACAGAACCCTCTATTCGAAGCCAACGTTCTATAAAATCCGAGACAAGCATCTCCTCCCTTTTCTGATCAGTGAATTCCCTAGTATCACAATCAGCAACCTTCGTTTCACAAAATTTCCATTAACTCGCAATCATTTACCGATTCGTATGCATAATTTTCCAACGAATTAGAGGAATCATGATGTTATTCATTTCGAGAGAAGCTATAATTATACCTGAACTTGAGAAGCTCCGAAACAGGTGGAGAAGAATTGAAGATTAGGTTTTCCAAGAGGGGTGACCCATTCGGAGGAAGCTTTCCAGTTATGCCCAATTAGTCCAGTGAGAAGCACGGGTTGGTTCTTGTGCATATATTTCTCTGCGAATTCATTGTAACTCAGTTCGTTTCCATTAACTTTTTCCACTTGAGCTTTTATGTTGATGCCCATTCCCTCCCACACTTCACGAGAGAAAATCTCACCACTCACCACCAACCAGAAAGAAACAAACAAGAACAATAGAAGAATTTTTATTTCTTTCTGGTCTACGATAGAAGAATTTCAGGATTTTTTAGAAAATTGGGTTCCACTTAACTTTTTTTTTTTTTTTTTTGGGTGAAAGGCTTTGTGTTTGTGTTTAGTTTTGCGTTGGTATAATTGATTTTGTATTAACGTGATTTTATATAATTGATTTTATGTAAAATTGATTTTAAAGTAAATTTTTCAATCCAACGCAAAAACAAGCCCAACCTTGCTTTCTCCATAATTGATTTTGGAGATTAAAATCACCTTCTACAAAAATTTAATTCAGAAACAAACAATTATTTTATCACTTAAAATCTATTTTAAAAATGACAAACTTGATTATAGGGGCTGCAAAAGCCCCAAACACACACTTCACTTAACATACCTAAGGGGTTCATGGAGGAGGGAGAAATTATTAATAAGGTAGTATGGATGGTTAAAAAATAATAAAAGGGAGGGGAGGAGAATAATTTTGGTTAGTTTGAGAATTCTTTCGGAATTATTAATGAGTTGTTGTGTACTTGGGTTTTTTTAAAATGATCCTCCAAAAAAGAGAGCATGATGATCACCTTGATTAAATAACAAATGAACGGTTTCTTCATTTATTACCCTCAGCTTAATGATTTACCACTATAGGGTGAAATTGTTTATTTTCCTGGTATAACCACACGTTTTGTGTGAAATTGTGGTAGCACCCCAAAGTTTTTATCGTTATTTTGTTTCACCCCCAAACTTTGCCCCAATGTTTTTACAGTTATTTTTGTTTCACCCCTAAACTTTGCAATTTTTCTATAGACCCAAATCTGGAAGATTGGAATGTCGAAAAATCATTATGGAAAATGTCAAAATATTGTTTGTGATGATAGTGATTCTGGTGAAGTTCCAAACGACAGACATGTGTGATCGTAGTGTCTCCGATGAAGTTCAGAATGACATACATATCTGTTCATAGTAAAAGTAAACGTCGGTAATGCTTTGGCGTCACGATCTTACAATGAAGAGTGTAACTTTGACGATTTGGTTGCGGCGCTGGCGTCGATATCTATTGATGGAGACAAGTGAAGATTGAGTTCTTGCAGTTTGGTCGCAACGACGTTGGTCTTTGTGCTGCGGTTCTGTCGTTGGTATGTGCGTTGTTGCAGCAACTTGGTTGGTGAATATTTTTGTTGGGTTGGGTTTAGGTTTGACCTGCAACCAGTTTGTGAGCCCAATGACAATTATCTTATGCAATTTTTTGTTGCTAAATTACATTTATGGCCCGAAAGAAATCGTACAAAAACTCGTTAAAAAAAACAAATTTTGTCAAAAATAAACATTAATATTGTTTTTGATCGGCCAAACACACACACACCACACTACATTACTCCTAAGTTTAACTCATAAATCTCTCCACCGGGGATTGAACCCCTCCCCTCAAGCTCCAAGAGCTTCTTCTTATGCCATTTAAGCTACAAGCTCTTGACAAAAAAAAATATATTAATATGAAAATGTAAATTATTTAGTGTAATGAAAAATGTCTTTAAAAAATATAACATTTCGTCACTCAAACTTAGAAAATACCTGCTAGTATCTATGATGCCTGTGACACACATGACACTAGAGACCTCATATTGGAACATGTGACACACAATGACTCTAATGGTAACACCAAGACTAGCCACAATAACAATAACACTAACATTAGGAATGACAATAATAATGTTTGTACATAATAATTATAATTATAGAATAATTAGGGATAATTTAACCGAATAATAAAACCAACAAGACATGATTGAAAGATGACTTAGCTAAGACATTAAATGTAACGAAGAAAATCAATTTCGGGCAATCCAACGACAAAGTTCTTTATTTCGTTTTGTAACTTGTTGATCTCGATCATTAGGTCACAATCATTATGCATATTAAGAAATATAATAATTATTCTTATTTTCACCAAAATAGTCATTGAATTTCCTATAATACCCTTTATTTCTCTTAACTATATTGATTATATAATGAAGCATTAATTACTAATCCAATTAAGAATAAGGGTAGAATTGATAAAAGCATAATTAATGCTTCATTGAAAATGTAAATGGACATATAAATATGAACAAAGAAATTTTCTCTATGTGGACTGATAAAAAAACGGAGAGAGTATACAATAATTTATAATTATATGATTTATTAATTTACTATTAAATATTTGATCATTTATAATTTAATTATAATTATTTTTAAATGAATATATTTGGGTCCTTTTGGGTACATGTAAATTGCTACATATTCACCTCTACTAATCTTATAATCTTATACAAAATAATTCTCTAATTTAAATAACCACCTTCTTTTATGTCTTTTAATATCAATATAACATTTTCACTAAAAATCACTTAATAAAATAATAAAATATTTATATAAAATTATTACTGATATTATAAACTAATAAACTAACGTAAACAAATTATATTAAACAGAGACGATATTAAAATACTTAAAGAACAATAAAATATTTCAATTGTCTAAAAATATAAAAGCAACTGTTATAGATCGCATAGAATCACACCTATATTCTTAAGGAATGAATGACAAACATCATAGTGAGGATAATATATTTTTATTAAATAATTGGGATATTGACTGATCTACATTTGAATAAATTGAGAATCACGAATGTTACGATTGTAAAACTGTAGGGATGAGCTCATCTTTGTCATTGTGCACTATGGTCACTCTCCCTTTCTTCGGTATCACTTGAACCGGACTCACCCAAGCACTATCCGAAATAATATAAATCATGCTCCCCTCTAAAAGCTTCATCACTTCCTTTTTGACCACTTGTTTCATGGTAGGATTAAGGCGCCTTTGAGATTGAGCCACCGACTTGTAGTCTTGCTCCATGTGAATCTTATGCATGCAATAAAAAGGACTAATACTCTTAAGGTCGGATAAAGTCAATCCTATAGCAATTTCTCCTCCTCCAAAGGGGTTAAGATACCACTAATCACTACCGGTTTCTTAACTCCCTCTTCAAGAAATACATACTTTAAATGTGGAGGTAGCATTTTCATCTCTAGCTTTTGACCCTCACCCTTTGCTTCTTGTAGAATTGGTTCAAGCTGGCACTTTTGATGGGAATTTCCTTCGAATAATCAAGATTCTTTAAACATTCTTCATTTTCCACTTCTTCCACTTCCAAGAAATCTCCATGGGATTCTATTAGCACCTTCTCAAGAGCATCTTCCTTGTATATTTTCTTCTTTCTCTCCACCAAGAGCTCATCAATAACATATACCCTCAAGAAATGTTGCTTGTCATTAGGTGCTTCATAGCCTCAAACACATCAAAGTTAACTTCATCATCTTCCACCCTCACCTTGAGCTTTCCATTGATAACATCAATTATGTCGCTTGCGGTTTTCATGAATGGCCTTCCAAGAATCAATGCACATCCACATCCTCTTTTATTTCCATGATGAAAAAATCAATGGGAAATACAAACTTGTCCACCCTTATCAAAACATCCTCCGCAATTCCGTGATGGAACTTCAAGGATCTATCGGCAAGTTGCAAGGTCATTCTAGTTGGCTTGACCTTCAAGTCTCCAATCCTTTTGAGCATAGACAATGGCATTAGGTTTATACTTGCTGCAAGATCTAAAAGGGTTTTCCTTATCGGCAACGCGCCAATGGTCTCCGGGATTGTGAAGCTCCCCGAATCCTTTGTCTTACTAGGCAAGGTCTTTTGAAATATGGCACTACATCTAGCCTTTAACTCCACCCTTTCCTCTTTAAACATTCTCTTCTTGGTCAGCAACTGCTTCATGAACTTTGCATAAGTAGGCATTTTCTCCATTGCCTCCATAAAAGGGACATTGACTTGAAGGCGTTTGAAAATGTCTAGAAAACAGAAATACTGTCTCTCTTTGTCCTTCTTGGAGGGATGAAGAGGGTAAGGCACCTCTTTGATTTGTGGAGATTCTATCTTATTCTTCTTGCCCTCACTCTCTTTTTTAGCCCCCTCTTGTTTTCTCTTTTTACTATTTACACTTTTATTCACTTTCTCAATCTCCTCTTCACTCACTTCCTTAGAACTCTCTCCTTCCACACTGAAATCCTATTAGTCCTTCTTCTCAACCTCCTTTTCCACACTCAAGTGATCTCCAATTCCTTTACTAATCTCCTTCCCACTCCTTGTAGTGATTACCTTGCAATGCTCCTTAGGATTGGTCATGTTTTTGGTGGAGAATGGGGTGGTGGTGAGCTCCGAGAGTTGCTTTGCAATTTGCCCCACTTGAGTTTTTAAATTCTAGATGGATGCCTCAGTGTTGTTTTGGAAAGCTTCATTTCTTTGATGGTTTGACATTGAAGATTGAATGAACTTATCCAAGGCGTCCTCCAATTTAGAAGTTCTCTCCACCAATGGAACGAAGGGAGGTCTACTTGATGAGCTTGCCTCATTCTTCCAAGTGCTTTGGTCTTGGCCTTGGGGATTCTTCCAATCTTGCATAGAATTATTAGAAAAGTTAGTCTTAAAAGGTTGAGAGAAGAAGTTACCCTTTTGTTGATTGTGGTTATTGAAATAGGTGAGCTCTTCCTCCTTTTGACAAGTTGCATGTGGGCATCGAGTGTAGGAATACTTGTCACCACATAGCTCACATATCACCTCTTGGGAAGCTTGAGGAGGTTGAGCCACCACTTGCACTTGTTGAGGTTTTGGCACTAGTTGGGTAATGGTTTTCTTGAGAAGCTCAATTTGTTGAGTCACGAGCTTATTTTGAGCCAAGATTGCATCCGTTGTGTTCAACTCCAACACTCCTCTAGATTTTGTGGCTTCGCTTCTTGGTTTTGGTTTGACCATATCACTAGCCACTATAGAGGCGATGATCTCCATTGCAGTAAGTACATCCACGAGTTCAATTGATCTTCTAGCAGTAGCGATTAAGTGGATGGTCCACTCATGGTTCAACCCACCACAAAAGATGTTGAGCATGGCCACATCAATGAGTCTATGATTGAGACATTTCCTAAGAAAGCTTTGAAATCTCTCACAAGCCTCATGGAATACTTCATCTTGGCCTTGCTTGAAGGCGGTGATTTCTGATTGGACTTGAATCCTCTTAGTGGGAGGGAAGAATCTTGATAAGAATGCTGCCTCCACTTCAGCTCATCTCCTCAAAATTTGGCTAGGGAGAGTCTTAAACCACTGCTTTGCATCCCCAATGAGCAACAAATGAAAGAGCTTCATGTAGACATATTCAATCCTAGTTGGATCTATCCCCATAGTAGCAACCAAGTCATAGAATGTCTCCAAAAACACATGTGGAAGTTCATGCTCCTTTCATGTGAATTGGTTGGTGAGAATAAGATTGTACTAATAGGACTTAATCTCCAGTTTTTGTGCCTCAATTAAGAGTGCAATGGCCGATCGATTTCTTGGACCTTGTGGGATCATATAATCATCAAGAACCACTCTAGGAGGTAGACATTCTCCTTCTTGACCATGTGTGTGCTCCATGATGGGAGTTTTCGGCCCCGGAAGTGAACTTGAGGAAATTGAGTCACCCTCTTCCTCTAGTTGCTCTTGTTCCTATGACTTGAGTGATTTCTCCTAGGAAAAGCCTCAATCTCGTCCAAATATTGAAGTTGATCCTTATTACCCTTGTTACGAGTATGCATACACAACCAAATAAAGAAATTGTGAGAAAGGTTAGTCAAAAAATCAATCTACTTACAAAACAAGAAAATAAGCTTATCATAACTTGACAATTGAAAAAAAGAAATCTAAAAGGATACCATGCTATCGAACAACAGGGCCAGAAATTTGTTAAGCATTTTTGCAACACTAAATTGTTTAACACGTTTCGAGTATAATGGTGAGAAAAGATATCGTCCATAGGGAGCACAAAACGCCTATTAGAACTAAGTTCAATGTTAAGAAAGGGTTTTAACAAGTTTGCATATAAAAACAGAGCAAAAATTGAACACTAATAAAAACGGGTTTAAACAAAGCAATTAACATAGTTGGGATTGAATTTCACTTGCCCTCCGCTCTTTACTCAATTGAAACTCAGGATAATCTCTAAAAACCTAGCTAAATTTATACTTAGGAAAAAACATCACAAGTTATTATAACTCAATAACAAGTTCCTTAGATGAAGAAGTCATATATCAATCTCTTAAACATACAAGTTCTTAGTATCCAGCATGAAGAACAAGCCTAACTAGAGGTAATCAATGACATGGTAACTATCTCTAAATCAACACACCAATGAGGTTCCTTTTCATACTCTAGATTTCATACCAATTCTCATTAATACAAAATCATAAGCAATAGTTCAAGGTGATCAAACTCAAACAAGCAATTAAAATAGAAAAGAAACCCAATTTAACTAAATTGAAGCAAGATTACAAGAGTTTAGAGAGTAAAGAGAGTAAGAGTTACATTCAATCTCAAGCCTTAAAGGAGATTAGCTCCTCATTCTAGGAGTTGCAAGAAAAAGAAGAGGAAAAGAAAACCATAAACCCCAAGAACCCTAGCTCTTTAGAAGTTCTCAGCTCTACAAACTTTTCTCTCTCTACAAAATGTGTAATTCTCTCTCTAAAAATCAGAATGCCCAGAAAATGAACCTAAAACGGCTAATTAAAGGCAATTTTTCGTAATTTTGTCGCCCAACCTTCAAATGGGTGCCCATGTGCTACAATACGACTCCTGGATTTTGCTCCTATATATGTCCCACGCGCTAGCCTCTGCTCCAAGTACAATACAAGACCTCTGAAGCTCAGACTCTGTCATCCGGGTGTTGGGACTGGTGCCTGGGTGCTTGACCTTATGTCTTACGCAGCAGATAAGCCCTGTTCCTCACAGCTAGCACTTGGGCGCTGGATATGGTGCTTGGGCATTGAGAATTTGGCCTCAACTTCACCAATCTAAGCTTGCCATTGCTGAGCCATTGCCTACATTTCAAGAACATGGAATTAAAAGTGTTCAAACCTCACTCAAATCTCCAAATTACTTGAGATTTCACAAAATTCTAACTTGGAGGGAATTTAAGCCTCAAAGTGCAAGACTGGGAGTGATAAGTGCTTAAAAAATACTTGGAAAACATCAATTGAAAGCACTTATTAACTACTTTCTTAGCCTTGAGCTCACATGGTGCAATGATGGCATATACTTCAACTAACGCAAAGATGCTCTTGAGCTCTTATCATATTCTAGTTTTCTAAAATCCAAACCAGCTGCTACACCTACATATTCCACTCTCAGGCTTTTCAAACAATCAAGGTCTCCTCTCACAAACATCAAATCATAACGAAGGCTGATTGGGTGCTTGATCTACCTAACTTCAGCAAGGGTAGACATTACGTATTCTGTACAACAGTTAAGCCAATTCCTAACTTGTCCAACTGATATATATATTTGAAGAAAAGTCATAGATTTCTCAATTACATAAAGTCTATACCTGAGAAAGGAATTTTCTTTTTAGCCAACTCAAGTACGAAACTCTAAACCTTTAGTTACTATGATCGGGGGAAATGCTCAGATTCTCGCAACTTTGTCGCTAGCTACTGCATTTTCATTGGTTCTTCCTTGATATCATGGCATACTAAAAAGCATAATACAGGGCTCTATCTTTCACTGCTTGTGAAGTTCAATGGATCTCCAAGCTGTTAGAAGATTTACAAATGCCAAGGACATGACCCTTTAACCTCTATTGTGACAATGACTCAGCCATTCACATTGCTCACTATGATTCTTTCCATGAAAGAACAAAGCACTTAGAGTTGGACTGCCATTTCATCCGAGAGAAAGTAAAGTCTGGTCTTGTTCACCTTCTTCTAATTGATTCCTCCAATCAACTAGCAGATATATTAACAAGCCCCTTGCCAATGATCCTTTCAACTTGATGCTACTCAAGATGTGAAAGATGATGAACCTCAATGGTCCTCATATCCCTGTTCTATATCTCCTTTTTCTCCCTACACATTCTTGTTTTCTTCTCCTTTGTCTTAATTTTCATTTGAAACTTTTTTTTTGGATAATCCCATATACTCCTAGCCACAAGGAAGCCAATGGAGCACATGCACTTGACCACATCATTAGCAAATAAATAGGATTGTAGTGCCTACTTATTTATGGTTTTAATTTCTAATAATTTAGTATAAATACGTACACTATATCATTGTTTAACATCAAAAAACAATAACAACATATATTACAAAACATTAGAAAGAGTTTTGTGAATTGTATGTGTTATGTAATAAGGGTAGCATGATTATTAAGGAGTTTTTGTATCTATCATCTATCGACAATGAAGTTGATTGTTTTCTTCAATTTTGTATTGTTATTATTTCATTTTCCCAACAAGTGGGATCAGACCTTCGGTTGAGGTCCTGGGAAAAACGAAGTGTTGAGATATCAACAGAAATCACACTACTCGGGTGAGAGATAGCCACGTCAGCTACCACGTAAGCACAAAACCAACAATACATCATCGCCACATGTTATCTCGTCAGCATTTTTTTTGTCCTATTTATTTTTAAATTTTTTGGGTCCATTATTATTTTTTGTTCTCACAATGAAGAATGTATGATTCATTTGGTGCCATGATTAAATTCACTGCCAACAACTATACACTTTGGAAACCAAGGATGGAGGATCTCCTCTATTGTAAAGACTACTATGATCCTATAGAGCATAAATGTACAAACCCAGATCCTACTAAGGATGCAGGGTGGAAGAAGATGAATAGAAAAACAGTTTGTTTGATTAGACAATGGATTGATCACAGTGTCCTTCATCACATGTCTTAAGAAACTGATGCTTATGCCCTTTGGAAGAAGTTACAAGATATGTATCAATCTAAGACAATATGAAATAAAACCCTCCTTATAAGAAAGTTGGTAAATATTAAATTGCAAAGTGGAATGTTAGTGGCGGAGCACACCAGTGAATTTCAGAATCTAGTAAACCAAATGTCTGCAGTGGAGATAAATATTGATGTTGAATTGCAAGCTCTCTTAATTCTTAATTCTCTTCCTGATAATTGGGAGACTCTAGTAGTTACTCTCAGCAATTCGAATTCTGGTGGAAAACTCACTATGTCTATGGTGAATGATTCCTTGTTCAATAAGGAAGCGAGGCGGAAGGACAATTATGTAAATAACGAAGAAGCTTTTGTCACAGAAGGTAGGGGAGACAACTGAAGGGAAATCAAAACAGATGGAGAGGTAGGAGCAAAAGTAGGGGCAAGTTAACCGATAGAAGGGACATGTTGGTAGAAGGTGGAAACCAAGGTGCTACCAATGTGGGATAAAAGGTCATCTCAAGAGATATTACAGAAGGTTATGAAGGGAGAAAGATCCAGAAAGCTACCAAGCAAGGAAGGACGGAGAGACATAAGATACAGTTGTTGAAGAGGTGGTTGCATACATTGTTCAAGAAGAGTTATGCATAGCGGAGTTAGGTGGAGAAGCCGAGTGGACAATTGATACCACAGCTTCTTGCCATGTCACTCCTTAAAGAGACATCTTCGCAACATATGAGGATGGTGATTTTGGCACTATGAAGATGGGAAACACCAAGATTGCTAATATTGTGGGTATTGGCGATGTACAAATAGTAATATATGTTGGGTGTAGAGTTACTCTAAAGGATGTTCGACATGGGCTAGATCTTCGACTGAATCTACTTTCAGTATGAACCCTTGACCAACGAGGTTTTGAAAATTGCTCCCGTGATAGCACATGGAAAATGTTGAAAGGAGCCATAGTTGTCACTCATGGACAACTTTGTGGTAGCTTATACAGAACTCGAGTAAAGATCAACTTAGAAAGCATTAATGTAGTGGAGCAGGAGTGTTAGGATTTGTGGCACCAAAGACTCGGTCACATGAGGGAGAAGGGTTTGTCAACCCTGATGAAGAAGAAGTTTGTAACTATTAAGGATACAATAAGTCATCCTTGTCATCATTGTTTGTTCGGTAAATAAAGAGGAATTCTTTTCAGCTCATCATCAGTACGAAGATCAGAGTTGTTAAGTCTGGTTCACTCTAATATTTGCGGTCCCATGAATGTTGAATCGTTAGGTGATAACATGTATTTTCTAACATTTATTGTTGATCCTTCTAGAAAGTTTTGGGTATTTTTGTAAGAACCAAGGATTAGGTACTGGAAATTTTCAAGCAGTTTCATGCCATGGTAGAACGTGATATGGGGAAGAAAATGAAATTTTTTGTTCAAACAATGGAGGAGAATATACTTCTAGGGAGTTTATCTCTATTGTAAGAAATATGGCATTCGTACCATGTACACATTAACACAACAATGTAGCATAAATGTTAAACCGAACCATTATAGAGATAGCTAGAAGCATGCTCAGTATGGCGAAGTTGCCCAAGACATTATGGGGAGAAGCTTTTCACACTACTTGTTACTTGTTAAATAGATCACCATTAGTTCCTTTGAAATTTGAGATTCCAAAGAAGGTATGGTTTGGGAAAGACCCCTCATACTCACATTTAAAAGTATTTGGGTGTTTGGCATTTGCACATGTATCAAAAGAACGAAGGAAAAATATTGATGCAAAAACCACATCATGTATCTTCATTGGTTATGGAGATGAAGCGTTTGGATACAGGTTATGGGATCCAAAGGAGAGGAAGGTGTTCAAAAGTAGAGAGGTGATATTCCAAGAGAACTAAGACATATGAAGACCTAGAAAAGCTTACAATGACTAAAGGTCTAATTATCAAAGATATTGTTCTAGATTATGAACCTACTACTGTGGAGAACACAGAAGTGCATGAAGATATTCCTGAAGCCTTATAGGAGTATGCAGAGGAAGATGGACTAGAAAATGAAGCGCTACCAGAACTAAATGAGTCTCGATTACAAAAATCATATAGAGGCAAGATTCTATCAACAAAGTATCTAGAATCACAATATATTCTTCTCACTGGAGAGGGGGAGCCGAAAGGATACAAAGAAGTATCATCTCATCCAGACAAGGAGAAATGGTTGCAAGCTATACGGGATGAGATGGATTCTTTATACAAGAATAAGGCATATGACTTTGTTGAGATCCCTGTAGGAAAAAAGGCTCTAAGGAATAAATGGGTGTTCAAGATCAACAAAGATAGTAATGGAAAGATGATGAAGCACAAGGTGTGACTTGTGGTTAAAGGGTTCCTCCAGAAGAAAGCAATCAATTTTGATGAAATATTCTCTCTCGTGGTAAAGATGACATCAGTACGTGTTATTCTTGGATTGACCACAAGCCTAGACTTAGAGCTTGAGCAGATAGATGTGAAGATTGCATTTTTTTTTATGGTGGCTTGCAAGAAGAAATAGACATGATATAACCTGAAGGTTTTGAGATTCCAGGAAAAGAGAACATTGTGTGTAAATTGAAGAAAAGTTTGTATGGTCTTAAGTAGGCACGTAGGCAATGGTATAAGAAATTTGACTCTTTCATCTTGGGAGTCAAGGATATAGGTGAACAATTGCAGGTCAGTGTGTCTACTTTCAAAAATTTCCAGGAGGAGACTTTGTTGCATTGTTATTGTATGTGGACGACATGTTGATAGTTAGGAAAGATGTATCAAAGATAAATCATTTAAAGGAGGATCTGTTCAAGTTTTTTGATATGAAAGACTTAGGACCATCTTAGCAGATTCTTGACATGCACATTTACAAGAATAGGAAAGTACGAAAGTTATGGCTGTTCCAGGAGAAGTATATTGAACGGGTGATTCAGAGGTTCAATATGGAGAATGCCAAGCCGATAAGCCAACCACTGGCTAATCACTTCAACTTGAGTAAGAATTTATGTCCCTCCTCTAAAGAGGAGATGTTAGAAGTTCCTTATTTGTCAGCGGTTGAAAGTTTGATGTATGCGATTTTATGTACGAGGTCAGATATAGCTCATGTTGTTGGAGTAGTAAGCAGATACCTATTAAATCCCGAAAAAGATCATTGCAAGGCGGTTAAATGGATTCTTAGGTACCTTAAGGGTACATCTAAGATGTGCTTATGCCACGGGGGAGTTGATCCTATCTTGGAAGGTTATACAGATGTTGACATGGCTGAAGATCTTGATGCAGGGAGAAAGTGTCTTGGAAATCAAGATTGCAAAAATGTATTGCTTTATCCACCACAGAGGCAGAGTATATAGTAGCTACTGAAGCCAGGAAAGAAATATTGTGGGTTAAGCGTTTTCTTCAAGACTTTCGGATTAAGCAGAATGAGTGCATGATATATTGTAATAGCCAAAGTGCTTTGGACTTGAGTAAAAATTCAATGTAACATTCGTGCACAAAAAACATTGATGTTCGCCATGATTGGATATGCGACATGATAGACCAACAAGTATTGAGTTTGATAAAGATCCACATTGATAAGAATGCAGTAGATATGCTTACCAAGGTGGTCACTCGGAAAAAGCTTGAAGTATGTAAAGACAGTGTTGGAATGAATGTTCGATAATAAATTACAAGATGTAGCTAGAACGAAAGAGTTTTTTGAATAATTCCAACTACACCTAGCCACAAGGAAGCCAACGGAGCACATGCACTTGACCACATCATTAGCTAATAAATAGGATTGTAGTGCCTATTTATTTGTGGTTTTAATTTTTAATGATTTAGTATAAATTCATATACTACTATATTGTTCAACATTCGAAAAAAATAACAACATCTATTACAAAATAATAGAGAGAGTTTTGTGAGTTGTGTGTGTTATGTAATAAGAGTAGTGTAATTATTAGGGAGTTTTTGTAACAATGATTTATCAACAATAAAGTTGATTGTTTTCTCCAATTTTGTCTTGTGTTATTTTTCCATTTAACAACATTTTAGATGGAGTTTTTAGACCTAAAAAGATTTTTTTTATAAACCAAATGTAACTACATGAATTTAAATTGAAGAACTGCTACTTAAAGCTGATCGATCAAGTAAAGCACTTTACTTTTATAAAATTAGTTGCTACTTGCATGAGTCTCAACTCTTAATCAGTCATATAGATATTTCTACCAATAATAAATATTTGCAAGTTCTTTTGAGACTTATATAATGACAATAACCTATTACATTATTAAAGGTATATATCCTTGTTGGTCTCTCATATTTGCTTTCTTTACTAGATAAACTATCTCTTTATTAGAGAGGTTTTATGAACCATGCTCTCTTATTTTTACCAAAAAATCCCTTTATGTCTCACCTCTATTGAACTTAACATAATGAATAATAAAATTTAATGTACATGATCAAATTGTTGCTTGGCGTAGTCGCTTGTGAAGCAAGGCATGAGTGTTGTTCCATAACTTTTGAGCTTCAAATTCATCATTTGCTAGGTTTGAGCACTTACTCTCATTACAATCTGTAAAGTATTTTCCACTTATCCCTTCTGTTTTTGGACTAAGAGCAACATAACATGTGGTTGATGCACCCTGTGGAGTGCATTAATGTAAATTCCATCAATTGTTATGAGAAAAAATTGTCAATAAATATTTAGTTCAACTTATTTTAAAGAAATAATTAATTATTTTTTATCAACAAACTAAGTTTTTTAAAAGTAAGCAATTATTTTTTTAAAAAAAAATAACTGATTTGCAAACTTGCACTAGTTTATTTTAAAAGGACATAAGAAGAAAATTACCTAATTATATTGGTTTTGTTGTTTTCCATGATTATGCTACTTAAAATCCAACATTTAGTGCGTATCAAGTTTGACTTGATTTGATTTGTTTCTAAACACACTAAAAATCACTACAACTTTGTAGGGTCAACACTCTATTAGCCATAGAAAATACTTAAAAGTGTAAGTGTATCAAACCGAATGTACTCCGTTCATTCTTATTTAACTGTCTATTTAAAGTTAAATTACGCATATTAAGATAGATTTTTTTTTTTTGCACAGGTGAAGAAACTAAAAGTGGAAGTATTTTATAGGGAAAAATAAACATTCAATGAGTTTGGAACTTGTACTATAATAAATGTTTTGCTTTCTAATAAAATAATTTCACTTTTAGTTTCTTAACTTGCACCAAGTTGCATAGGTTGAAAAAATCTATTAAGAAATGCAATGAGTATTCTTATTTTCATGAAAAAACTTTTTGAACTCTTTATATATTACTCTTATCACTCTTTTTTTTATTAGATCAATAGTAGAGCATTAATTAGTACTCCCTCTATTCCTATTTAACCATCAACGCAAGTTAAATTACACATATTAAGAAATACAATGATTATTTTTGTTTTTATCAAAATATTTTTTAACTCCATATTACCCTTTATCTTTCTTTGTTTTGTGGAATTAATAGTAGAATATTAATTAACACACAAATTAAACTTATGAATAGAACCGATAAAAGTGTAATTAATACTTTCTTAAAAATATACGTGGACGGTTAAAGAGGAATGAATTTTTACTCTATAAGAAGACACTCGAAAAGGAATACATGGAATACCCCCAATTAAGTATATGGGTAGAAATGATAAAAGACAATTAATACTTCCTTAAAAATACAAGTAGACGGTTAAGTGGGTGTTTGTTTCAAGGGAAATAATATCATTTTTGAGAATGTGATATTGTCATGTTTGTTTCAAGTTTTAAAAAAAAATATACATGTGTATCATTTATACACAGTTTTAGTGTGTTTTTCATGATTTCTATTCCCATGATGAAAAGTGAGTAAATTACTCCCTATAAGAATATAAGTTGTTATTTCTTATTTTATCTCATAAATGTTCTGATTTTTTTGAATTTTAACAAATATTTTCATCAAAGTCGTCAACTTTTATCCAAACATTTTTTTTTAATTTATCCAAGAATAATATTACTAGATATAACATTTCAAAGAATGTGATTATCTAAAATGATATTGCTTAACTTGAAACAGATGTCTCTTAAATTGGAATAGAAACTTAAAAAGGAAAGAATGGAGTATTTGTTTACATACCTGTGATGTGGATTTGAGTAACTTTGATGCAATGAAAAATAGGGAATCTGCGTGGAGGTTTTAGAATAATTCTTAGTAGTTTCAACCTTTGATAAAATGAAATTGGGACACAAATTATGAAAATTTTGTACTAACCCTTTATTAAGCTCTTATGAGCTCTAATAATTCCTGTCTTCACAATGCCTGGATGTACTGCATTTATAGTTACTTTTGCATTTCTTACCTGTAATTATATTCCAATAATAATTTAGCTTTTGACACCCGAAATTTGGTATAGTTAATATTCGTACCAACTCTTTTAATAATAGCGCCACACTATATTTTCATTCTCTTTTCTGTTTCACTTCATTAGTTTTTATTTTTAGAAAAGAGTGGTGTTACTACTAAAAAATGTGGCATGCTTATTAAGCACTCGAAATTCACAAAAGATGAGAAGTACAAGAAAGTTAGGGTTTATTTCTCATTCTAACCTTGAGTTGTCTGGCTATTTCTTTGACGTGCAAAATATTGGCCAATTTTGATTGAGCATAAGCACGTGTGCCATTATAACTGCAATTGTTAACGAGGAGTGAAATACAACAAGAGTACATTTGGAAGGAATTATGTGTAACTTATAAAAATAATTTATAGGTCTTTATAAACTAATTTTTAACTTATTTTCATAAATTTCTTAGAAAAGCTTATATAAGATTAAGTTGTTTTTAATTTATTTAGATAAGTTTCATAATTTTGGGTGCATTTGAAAACATAGCTTAATTAAGTACTTATATAATAAGTTCTTATTTAAAATGAGTTTATTTATAAATAAAATTATGAAACTAATTTGAATAAACTAAAAATAATTTAGTCTGATAAGGTGTACTAGGAAGCTTCTGAAAACAAGCTTAAAACAACTTATAAATATCTATAAATCATTTTCATAAGTTGCGCATAAGCTCTTTCGAACGCAATCTTAATATATAAAAAAACTCATTCTCAAAAACTATTTTCAAAAAAGCTAGTGTGTCAAATAAATTTTTTAATTTTCTAATTTTAAAAAACATAAAACTATTTTAAAAAAGAGATATCAAATAAGTCTTTTAGTATAAAAAATTCAATGGAATATTTTTTTTCTGAGAGGAAAGTAGTTTGAAGTGTACTTTTTTCCATTGAGTATGTCGTTGAAACGAAAACTATGTCTCTTCACCCAGCTGTGGATGACAGAAGAAACGTTTATTATTCTTCCTTGAATACCTGTCTTCTCTGCAGTTTCTATCATTTTGTCTAATAGTATTTCTGTTAACAAAAAATGACCTGCAATTCAAATAAAATAAAAAAAAAATAGAAAGGTCAATACACGTCTCTTTTTAAATATTTTTTGCCAATGTCATTTTAGCTTGGATTACAGTAATGATAATAAAACATAATTAAAGGAAAAGGATTTAAATCTTGTCATCACCTCCTTTCTTGTCTTAGCTAAAAAAAATAAAAGTAGCTAAAAAGATTTTGTCAATGATAAATTCTAAAATGCTTCTGAAAAATATCTTACCCTATCCGACTAATTATGTGTTGGCTAAAGTGTTTTTTATTTTAAATTAAGTTATCAAAATAATAGAGGGATAAAAATAAAATGGAAACAAACAAAACAAAAGCATCAAACTTTTAGAAACGGGCCACTTAGGGCTTTGGATTTTGAGCCCATAAAGAATGGTGCATGCCTAGTGCTAGGTGTTTGTGGACCACTCCTAAATGAAGCCTAAAATCGGACACAAGAATTGACACCACCCTGGTTAAAAATGAGATCATCTTATTTCGTATATCAGCATCTGAAATGGTATTTTCGAATAGTGTCATTCATAAAATAAGAGTGATTTCTTTTCAATTTTCATCATTTTACAGACAATAACATCTGAAAAATAGTGATCTCGTTCTCAACTAGAATGGTGTCAATCCCAGCATCCCTTAAAATAGGTGGCTGGGAAACATGTCGTATCAATTCGGTGTGACACCACCCTTTTTTTCATAAAAATTTATCTATTAATAATTACAAATGTTATCTAGTGCTTTTATAACACTTTTTAAGGAGTCAAATGTAGTAAAGAAGTTATTGAAAAATATAATCTTTTATATTCTCTAAAAACGAAATAATGTGCATATATAATTATTTTATAATTCTATTAACTTAGACAAAATCCCTAAAAGCATTGTTTAACAAGATTCATAAAAAAAAATTATAATTTTGAATAGTTCTTTAAAAAGAAAAAATGGTGGCTCCATAGCAAATAAGTGTGGTGCATTTATAAGCTTTCTTCATTTTGTAGTTGTGGACCCTAATATGGCCAGAGAAGTGAGAATGTGGACGATTGTTTTTGGTGGGGGACCTTAAACAAACTAGGATACTTCTTTTGATCATATGATGCAAACTTTTTGACAAGTAAATAAAAGGAAAAAAATGGAATTATGGTCTATTTGTAGGACGCTTCTTTCAATTGAACCAAGTTTTTCTTCTGTGAGTAAATTTTTCTAGATTTAAGTGAGTACACAATAAGATATCCGATAGTTCATTGTCAAAGACTAATCCTATGGTGTAAATATCAAGTAATTTGTCAAGTTTAGTTCATCTCGTTGATTTTGTTAAAGCAAAAATAAAGCTGATTGGTAAATTTTTTTAAGATTATCATCAAATTATATAATAAATAACCTTACTTTTTAACTACGAAAAAGACAAATCCATATCCTAAGACCGAGTTGTTAGATGCATTTCTCCTTCTTTAATCCCCTAATAAGCCTAATCTCACTCTTATAAATCCACAAAAAAAATTGACGACAAATTCAAAAGATTTTTGGAATGATTTTTTAAAGATTTCTCTTTCTTGGTGAATGGCTGATTTTTTTATTTTTTTTAAAAAAGTTGGTATGATATCTACCCATGTACGGTGTCCTACCTCGACAAATGCCAAGCAAGGAGCTTAGTGCCAAAAAGACCAAGGAAATCAACTACCTGTCATCCAAGTCGACTTCATTCTCATCAAGTTGACACAAGACGACCGTTTTGATTATGCTCTTTATTAAGTAGGAGAAAGATAAAGGTTTAAATGGTCAATCAATGATAATCAATAATAAAACAGTTTGATTCAGACATTATTCCGGCAACTCAATTAATAGTACCACAAATTCAACCACAATAAACCTAGATCCTAGAGGTATTAGGCCACCTAATATATATATATATATATCAAGACTCTTTGTATAATTTTCATATCAAGCTTATAGTAGTACTTAGATTTAAGGTTCAAAAGGTTAAGCTATCCCATAACATTAGTACCTCCTGTCTAAGACATAACAATCCATGTCTCTATTCATGTGTCTATTAATGATCTCAAATAAATTAGTTGTAAGTTGTAACATCAAGATTATGCTGAATTATTTGAAGTTATATCTTCAAAGATTAATTTTCTTTTGGTTACATCTTCAAAGATTAATTAAACAATTCTTTCACTCTTGATGTAAACTCTAAGAAAAGAATAAGAAGTAGAAAATAAAAGGTTTAATAATTGCACTTTTAGTCTATTTTTTTTATTTGTCCGTGAATCTGGTTGCCTGACTTATAAATGAGTGGTTTTGGTCCTTTAAAATTTGCAAAATCGCTAATTTTACAAACTAATTTGGATAAAAATCATCACTAATTTTTAAAAGGTAACGGGAGACTAAAATTGTCTATTTTATAAACTTAGGGACAAAAATTGCACATTTAAAAATCGAAAAACTAAATTTATCTAAAATATAAAATATAAGAACCAAAAATACAATTAAGCCAAAATAAATTTATAAAATTGTACCTAAGTAATTTGTAGCAAATGTCATCTCTATTTTATCTTCAGAGAACTCCAAGTTTTGAGAGAATGTCCCAGCATTGTTTCTGTAAAATTAATTCATTCCAAAATATAAAATATCAACGACTTTCTCCTTTTTCTTCCACAATAATATATCATTAATACATGAAACGGAAAGGTAGAACAACATGATGACCAAAAAAAATCAATAGTTAAAATAGTCTTCGTAGATCATTTTACTTCTTAACTTCATCAAAATTAATTTTGATTTTGTAGTTATAGACTCATCGGTCACAACAGTTGTTAACTTCATATAAAAATCAGTCACTACTATTGTGATCGATTACTATAAAGTCAGGAATTTAAAAGGTAGATGATCACAAAAATTATATATATATATATATATATATATATATATATATATATTAAAAAGACGGATAATTACAAAGTCAGATATCATTTTACTATATTATTCAAAAAAGACCAAGAAAAACTTACATGAGAATATTAAGGGGAAGTTGTAAAGCAAAGAACTCAGAACAAAATCTCTGTATAGAAGCAAAAGAACTAAGATCAATCTCCAAAAGAATAATCTCAGCATTTATATTCTCCATTTGTATTTTCTCTTTTACTTCTTTTGCTTTTTTCAAATCCCTTGCAGCAATAATAACTCTCACTCCTCTCTTTGCTAAAACCCTAGCTGTTTCAGCTCCAATTCCTGAACTCGCTCCTTCAATTAAAAATTCAAACAATAATAATCAATAACAATTTCATTAATTACTATTAAATCCAAACAACACTTTCATTGATTATTATAATCTCACACACACATCACGTGCTCTAGTTAACAAAAATACTTTAATGGTTTAATAATGGGGCACTTTTATTTCATCCCTACTCTTCATTTCGATTTGTAGGTTCCTATACTTAATAAAACTTTTTAATTAGGTTCTTATACTATAAAATAATTATCACATATAAAAATCAAATTGAAAAGGAGCTAGGTTACATGAGCAGAAGGTGATGAGGACCAAAGTGCAAAAGATATTTTGCAAAGGGACTCAATTGAAAATAATTTATATATGGGGACCAATTTGAAATGAGGTGTCACCTATGTGGGCAACAAGTATATTTAGATCTACTTTAATTGTGTTGGTCATCCGATCATAAGTATCATCCACAGAAGATAATACTGCTTGAATCGTCTGATAAGATTATATTATTATAATTGTTAAAGTTTTCTCCTTTGAGATTGCATATTTAACAAAAAAAAAAAACATGGGCTCGAACCTAAGATCGCAGACTAGGTTAGAAAACAAAAATGATTTATAACCAACTTTATTTAATCAATTTTTAGCCAACTTCTATTAAATAATAATATTTGGTTTTTTCTATTAAATTTAATTTAAATTTTTTTGTATTTTCTATTATTATTTAATAAAAATTTGCCAAATGTTGGTCAAATGAAGTTGGCCAAAAATCATTGCTGGTCAGAAAAATGCGCATTTAGTGTTACAAATACTTCAACTTAAAATATAATTATAAGTATTCTTGAAATTTTTTTATTGTTGGATGAGGGTCAAAAAATGGGGCAGGGCGTGGGAAAAAGGAGATTATGAGTTTGTGGTGTAGGTAGAATATAATAATGATCATGTTTGAACTCAAAATTAAAGAAACAATTGAAGAGTGCTCGAAAGAGACAAAACCATATCTTGCTACAGCTAACAATTAATTTTTCTGAATTTCTATATATCATATTTGGCTAATTTGTAGAAAAAATTTGACAAATTAAAGATCCAATTAAATTTTACTGGAAAGACCAAAAATGAAAAAAAAAAGATGGAGGATTAAGGAGAGTAGAAATGAAATACAATAGTAAAATAGAAAAATGTAGTTAACAATTAAGATCCAGCTCTGTTAATTAGAATCTCCAAAATCAAGCAAGCAATATAAATAGTAGGGTTCAAATCCTCTTCATTTCTATACCTTTCTATTTCGAAATCTAGCAATCTTTTTCTCACGACATTTCTCTTTTTTTAATTATATTATAGAATTATATTTATTATTTAAATTCAATGAACTGCGATTCTCTCTATTTTTCAGAAATAAAAATGGGGAGGATCGAGTACCATATCGATCTATGCCCTCAACTTCTAAGATGAAGATTAGAAGTTGGAAGGAAGATATATAGCTTTTAAAAATGTCTATTTTTTTTTTATAAAAAATAAAAAAAGAAGTGTTTAGTTATGAGACATACATACCAGTGATGAGAGCAGTTAGAGGTGAAGGAAGAAAGGAAGAAGAATAATGTTGAGTGACTTGCTCAGCAGTTGAATTTGAGCCAAAACCACTTGGCCCTGCAATTCCTGCTAAGTATCTTAGTGCTGCCTTCATTGGTAGTGACTATATTTTAGAATAATAATATATAATTTTGCAAGGACAAAAATTATAGCATTTGAGAGAGTGGGACTCAAACGTCACTTACCTATTTTCATTTATATATAAATAGCTAGGTTATATTCATCATATATTATTATAAATTATATAATAATAGATATATACAATATAGCAAGAGTACACTTATTACTAATTTACTAACTGTCTTCATATTTCTATTGATATTCCTTTTTATAAGTTCTTACTATAAAAATATAAAAATATAAAAATAAAAAACATTTAATTTTACCCTTAATTAATTATTAGAGTAGTTGGATTGGATTTTAAATGATAAAAATAAATAATTGATTTTTAATGAGGGTAACAGTGAAAAAAATATTAAACTTTTTTAAAAATTAATACATTTATTTGATGTTAATACTTTTTTTAATGAGTGTATGTGTATTTTTGTTTTTTTTTTATTTAGAAGTTTATATATAAGAGCAGAGGTAATGTTTATTAATCTCAACCAATAAGTTTCTCTCGTTAGAAGTCTTACATATTGGTTAAATATATATCATATATGGCTACCATAAATTAAAGTACATAAATAGTATGATAATTGTTGGGAAAAAAAGTCTCATATTTGTTAGAATAAGGGCTATGATGAGAATGGATCTCCTCAGGTTCAAAAATAACATGATGTATCATGTTGATATTTTTGTGTCTATCTCTTTTCTCATTAATATTTATAGGGACCCACAAATTTAATATACATTTAATACATATTACGAGAGAAATAGACACAAAAACACCAAAGCATCATATTATTTTTGAACATGAGGGGATTCATCCCGGCTATAATAGTGTTTATAAGGTCTTAGACAACTCTTTTCTTGTGAGCTAGCTTTTGAGGAGAGTTAGGTCTATGTCATTTTTAAGATGATATCAGAGCCTATTTGAAAAAAAAAAAACACAGGACAAAAAAAATTCAAAAAAAAAGAAGCACAAAGTCTAGGAAAAAAAAAAGAAAAAGAGAGATCGAGACAAATGTCCATAACTTGAAAAATAAAAAGGCCTATTAAAAAAAAAGACAAGTCATAACTTGGCTAAAAAAAAGAAAAAAACCAGTTGGACTTAAGGGGAATATTAGGAGAAAAAATTTTACATTGGCTACAATAAGAGCTATGATAACCTTTATTAGACCTTAGGCAACTATTTCCTTATAAACTAGCTTTTAAGAAGAGTTAAACCTATGTCATTTTTAAGAATAATCCTTGTATGTTCTTCGAGATATGATTGCTACCAAGTCTAATTTGTGCAGGACGGGTTTTCTGGATGAAGGTTCGCTTATTCTGTGTTCCTTTTGTGGTAACTGTCAGGAGGATTGTTTACATCTTTTTTTGGGCTGTGAGTTTTCTGCGGGCATTTGGAGGAAGGTGTTAAGCTGGCTTGGAATTCAATCTGTGATGGCTCCTTCTGTTGTTGAATGGTTTACTCAGTTTAGAGGTTTCTTTAAAGAAAAATTGGCAAAATGCAAAGGTATGCTGATTTGGCTTGCTGTGACTTGGACCTTATGGCTTAGAAGAAATGACTTTATATTTAAAGCCCAGCATTTTGATTTCTGTTCTGCAATGGATTTGATGAAATCTAGGTCGTGGTTCTGGTTATGCGCTCTAGGGGGAAATTCCTTTTCTTTTGCAAATTGGTGTCTTGCTCCTCTAGCTTGTATTTGTGGCTAGTCCTTTTTTACTTTATGTTGTTCTCTGTTTTCTTTGATGTTGTAATTCTCCTTGAGTACTTCTTATACTTCTGAAGCTTTTTACTGCATCAATAAAACTTTTTGGCTTACCAAAAAAAGAAAAGAATAATCCTTGTATTTGATAGTTTTAAAAAGTAAGTTAACTTAGGTCTAAACCTAAAATGTAAAATCTCTTGAGTTCAGTATTGTATTAACTTTATATAGCAATGTTTAGCAAAATCATTAGTTAAGACACACCTATATATAACCTAAAATGTAAAATCTCTTAACATTTTATTAACTTTATAGTAATGTTTAGCAAAATTATTAGTTAAGACACATCTATATATATAATATTAATATGTGATGGTCTACAAACTACTTTTTATTTTCTTTTTGATATCTTTTCACCTGATTATAATATACGTAGAAGATTGATCCCTTAAATATATTGTCTGCAGTTAAGTCACAATTGTTCTTTAATCTCAACGAGTGTTCTCTTAATTTCGAACTATAATTTTTTTATTAGGGTCATTGTATATCTAGCAACATCTTTATTGATTTACTATATTGCACATGATTAATTAGAATTATAAAATTTAGTCGATCTAACAATAAGTATTTTTTTTATGGGAGGATTGATATCTTGGTCTATTAGCGCGTGAAAACAATATTTATATCATTGTAGGGCTAGCTGTCCGAGCAAATAAGTTTTTTATTTTTTATTTTTAATTTTTATATTGATGATTAAAACCAACTAAACGAACTATCCGTTGGTGATTAAAACTACTAAATATGTGTCTAGCAAATATATATATTCGCCATACTATTGCCCTCTTTTTTTTCGACTTTATTCCATTTTCTTTTTCATAATTACTGCCCTTATTATTAAGTGGCTTTCATTTTCTAGGCTGATTTGATATTTTCTGTGTAAATTACAATTTCTTAGAGCATGATTATGCTTCTGTACTAAGCAAAAAGTGAACAATAATAGTGCTTAATTAATTAGGTAAGTACAAATGATTATATGAAGAGATTAATTAGCGCTAAATTAAAACTAAATGCCCTTGTTTTATCTTGTTTTCAATTTCAAATATGGTGGTAATTAATAAATTTTTGTGGATCCAATTTATTGTACTTTCTTTCGTGATATCTATAAAAATTTCATCTTATCCCTTTTGTGTCGTTTCACGGAATTGAAGGCTATATGGCCTTATCCCTTTTAATTTGCCATCTTTCTTTTTTAAAAAAAAAAAATTAAAAAAATTGTAAAAAACATTACTCTCACAATTTCGAATATTATGGTTATTCTCCTCCCAAAGTTAGAACTTGTTGATATTTGTCATCTTTCTTTAGAATTGAAGCAAAGATTTTTGGTTTTTTACCAAAGTGCGGAATTAATTAACGTATTGTAACACACCGGTAAATTAATGTGGTAGTGAATTCATATCATCATCAGAAAAAAGGTTGTTATATCCAATGTTTTAAAAATTGGACCGATCATTGAAGCGGAAGAGGCATTTGTTTACAGTTCAATGGTTCGACCGGGGTTGAACCGTGGTCGAACCGTTTTATATATATATATATATACAAAGAAAAAATAATTTATATACAATAGATGCACTAATAACTTAGTGATATATACCATATTTTATCAACTTTGTTTTAAAACTTTGATAATTTCATGTTGACGACATTACAAAATAATATATTGTATATATAAATAAAAATGAATTGTTCGAACCCTTGGGTGTGCAAAATCCTATCATTTTTATCATTATTTATAAGAAATCGGTTGGATATGACCCGTCCGGTTCTCGAGCGATTGATCGGTTTTCACCGGTTTTCCGGTTTGAACCCTGGTTTTCAAAAAAGCGGTTCTCAGAGTGGACCGAACCGGTCACTGGTCCGGTTCCCGGTTGGTCCGGTCCGATTTTCATAACCATGGTTATATCTTAGGGGTGTTGGTATAACAATGAGTTTTACCTACTTTTTTGAGTAAGTGTTTTTAAGATAAGTGATACCTATCTTTTAAGGTGAGAATGAAAACACATTCCTAAGAAAGTCACTTAAACATTCTATTAAACATGAGTAAACTATAATTTTAAGTGAATTTTTCAAAAAAAAAAACATTTTCGATACCAAACGCCCCCTTAGTGACAAAAAAGTGGACGGTGAAAACCTTCCAAAACAATAAATTGTTAAAAGAATATAACAAAGCAAGAAGAAAAGTCTCCATTATTATATTAAGTCGTGCCATAATAGGGCACTACAACATAATTAACATTTAGCAATATGATATTTATATTATATTTAAAAAATGTTTTTGTAAATACCAAAAAGGAACATATTTTAACAATTTCAGAACATTTTGAAAATGTTGCTAAAACCTCTTAGTAGATTTTTATACAATATTTGTAAAAAATATAACAAATATTTAAAGAACACATTTTTAACAATTTAGCAATAATTTTTAAATGTTGTTAAAGGTAAATTATGTTATAATATACTATCTGTTGTATCTAAGTGATAATGAATAGTATATAATAGATAAGGATTGTTAGTTGTACCCAGGGTTCGGAAAACTAGACCCGTCGGTCGGATCGAGAACCGGTGGGTACAATGGTTCAACTGACCTTCAAAACTAGACCGGCATTACATCATAATTGACCTTTAGCAATATGATCTTTATATTACGTTTCAAACAAAAAATATTGCATCTCACAAGTTGGTCGAATAGTTGGGAAGTATTACTTTGAGTAGTAAGTCCTCGGTTCAAACCCTTGTGAAGGCACTTTAGCCTATAAAAAAAAAATTTAAATATTGTTAAAACCTTTTAGCAACATGATTTTTATCTTTTATATATATATATATATTGGATGTAACTTTTAATGAAGTTGAATAATATTTTTATATATTAAGACCCATTTTAGTGTAATTTTTAATATTAAGCTTTATTTGTCATTATGTTTTTAAAAATAATTTTTAAAGGTCTTATAATATTAAATTTTAGAATTAAATATAATTTTGGTTACTAAACTTCAGTGATTCGATTTTAAAAACATATTTTTAGCCCCTAAAGTGTTTAGAATATTCAGTTTTGGCCCTTTAGAATATTAATTGTGGGGTCATGTGTCAATTTTTTTAATAATTTAATAATCTAAATTACGAAAGTAAAAAAAAAAAAAGTAAAAAGAATTGAAAAAAAGGAAAAACCACAAATGTCCTTTCTTCTTCTCCTCCGTCCATTCTCTTTCTTCTTTTTTCTGTTGTTATTTTATTCTTTCTTTCTTCTTCTTTTTCTCCATTCTGTTCATTCTTTCTTTCTTTTTTTTCTTTTTTTTTTTGTTTTCTCTTCTTCTTTCTTCTCCTGTTTTCCCATTTTGGGTAGAAGGAGAAGAAGCAACGACGTTTGGAATTTTGTTGGTGGATTTCTATTTAAAGGTTCTTCGCCGGTGGGTTTCTATATTCTTCAAGAAAAATCATTTTTGGGTTTAGAATTTTAAGAAGGCGAAGAACATTGTTTTGTTTTCTCTTTAGATTTATGAGCTTTTAGAATAGGTTTGTGGAATGAGTTTCTAAGCTTTGGGAATAATTTGATTTCTAGAATAAAGAAAGCCACTTGGGCAAGATGGAGGGACACAAATGGTGGTTTGCAAATGGATTGAGATGGAAATAATGATGGTCAGGGTGGGAGTTAAATATTGGTTTGTGAATGAAGGAGGCAAACAAAATATTTTCTGGGTTGGGGTTGATGGGTTTTTGGGTTGGGATGGGTGATGAGTTTTTAGGTTTGGGTGATTTTCTAGTTTATTTTTTTCTTTACAAAATTTAATTTGGGAAATTTAGGTAGTTTTTAAATTAAAGTTATTGGCACATTGATACTGTTGCTCTGAATTTGACGAAAGTAGGTAGAATTTAACAAAATGACTAAAAATGCACTTTCGTTAAACTTTAGCGATTAAAAATATATTTTTTAAAGTTTAAGGACTTAAAGTAAATTCTCGCTAAAATTTAAGGACTAAAAATATATTTAACCTTAAATTTTTATATATTTAATTGATACGGGTTCGATCATAATTCAACCACGGTCTAATAATTGAACTGTGAACCAATATAGTTCGTTTATTTTCCTTCTTTAGCAAGTAGTTATCTTAAGTTCCTAACAAAGTTAGTTATGTTTTTGTTAGCTTGTGTTAAGTTTATTCATGATATATAATCATCCTCTACTAATTAACGAAGATAAGATGATTTTGATTTAATAATTAATATGGTATCAGTGATTTTGATTCCTTCTTTTTTCTCTGCTTAGTGCCAAGGTGTCTTCTATCTCTTATTCTTTCTTCGCCTCTATTTTATTTTCTTTGTTGAGTTTCCTACTATTGTTAATGATTGTTCTCGTTTACGTGGATTTACTTTCTTCCACATAAATCTTATGCACCTAATGCTATGAAACAATATTTCAATATGATATCTACCTAGTTTAAGTCTAATATCAAAGCTATCCTTACTGACAATGCCAAAAAACTTTATCTTTCAATTTTTCCTTTATCAAAAGGTATTTTACATCAGTTTTCGTGTGCATAAAGGCCTGAACAAAATTCTATTGTCGAGCACAAACATAAACACTTAAAATTACATGATCGTTATATTTTCATTCAAAAATTCCTATTTGTTTTTACGGTGAGTGTGTTTCAATAGAAGAATTCCATATGAACCGGATCTCTTCACCATTGGTTCAAAACAAACCAATTTGAAATACTATACAAAACCAATCCTGACTACACTAGTCTACGAGTTTTAGGGTGTTTGTATTTTGTCCCAAGTTTGATTTGCTCAAGGAAAAAACTCTCTCACGTGAAATACCTTCTTTTTTTATTGTAAGTAATTTTTTTAATCTGTGTAAATTTGTTAAAGAGTCTTATAAAAAAGATCAGAACTAGTATGTGTTCTTGTAAAAAAAATAAATTAAATAAAAGCAAGGCATATTAATAACATACATATATGTTATTACTTTCAACATAAATCAAGGAAGACAAACCCAAATTAAAAAATTAACCATGTTTTTTGATATAAATGAAAAGACAAAGATATGTGATCTGGACAAGATTCTCTAGTCACTACTGCTCAACAAAAAGCCGTTTGACGTTTAATATATAATTTTTGTCTTAGCAATTTTTTTTTTTTAATATTCTAGCAAAAGTTGTTTTGGATTCAACAAAATAAAAATGAAATTTCACGGTCACACACATCTACTACTTTTTCCCCCGTATTTTCGGTCACAATAATTGTTATTTTAAAATTTCCACTTCAAAGAATACGGAAACTTTTTGTATTAATTCTGGCATTTATAATTAATGAATATAATCTTGCATAAGCGCGCATACAGTTTTGCACAATTACATTTCCACACCAAAAATAATGACATTTAAATAATATATCCTCTTTTATTTTTGTGATACACTTCAGTAATTAAAAAATTAAAATAAAAATGTTTAACTTAATTAAAAGTACGATAGATGATAAACAGCTGAGTTTTTGTTTATATAAAAAAATTTTAAAATTGTACTTTTAGTCTCAACTTAATTATTTTTGTAATTTTGATCCTTTAAATTTTGATTAATTGTGTAATTTTGATCCACTAATATTAAATTACGAAAATTTGATTTATCAACGTTTTCAATTGTATGATTTTGGTCATTTTGACCATCTTCTATTCATAAACTATTGGTTAATACAGTTAAATTCATATAACCAACTTTTTTTTAATGACACGATTTTGATCTTCTAATTATTTTAATTGTGCAATTTTAATTCAAAACATTTTTTATCGTGTGATTTTGGTGTCTTTACACACTTGTATTGGTTTAATTGCATAAATGACCAAAATCACGCAATTATAAATAGCTAGGTCAGGCCGGGAGATTAAAATTGGACAATTAAAAATTAAGAGACTAAAATCACACAATACACAAAGTTAAAAGACTAAATTCATGCAATTAAAATTTGAAAATTAAATTTGCATAATTCACAAAATTCTTTAGAAGATCGAACTGCAATTAAACCTTAAAAAAAAGTAAGATAGCCAAGAGCATGTTTGGATTAGATTATTTTCAAAAGATAATTGTATTTTGCACTTAAAAAAGCTTTAAAAAAACTTTGGCAAATGATATTTAGTGCCCTAAGGGCACTATTTAAGAACTCAAATGTAGTAAAAATATATTGGAATGTGTAGTTTTTTATATTCTCGAGAGACAGAACAATGTGCTCTTATGATTATTTTTCTACTTCTAGTAACCTTAACTAGTGCCCTAAGGGCACTATATATCTAGTAAAACTTTTGATTATTCTTGTAAAAAAGAAAAAAAAAATTTTGTCCTTCAGCTAAAATTTTGACTTTATTTTAAAAACATTCAAAATCGTTTTTCACAGCTTAAAATTATCTTAAAAATAATTTCAGACAGCAAATATATCCAAACAAAAATTGATTATGTCTCCGACAATCTATTCTTTTTCACAGTTTATTTTCACAATCAATCACAACTAATCCAAACACACCCCAAGTCTTTTAATTTTTTATTTTTAGTTCATAGGAAAGTACATTAATTCTGAGAATTGAATCCTAATACTCACACTCGCATATTTCCATGTACTTATCAACTGAGCTACATGATTAAAACTAATTCTTTTAATTTAAGAATATGGACATAATTTCGAAGTTTGATTGTTAGACCATATACAATACAGGTGAGTTGTTTAATGCTAAGCAACTGCCCTTACGAAGGGCAACCCCACTGTAGCTTGCTGACCTTGGCAAGAGTTGCTTCTGGGAGTTGCTTGAAGGTGTAGTGGGGACATTGTACCAAATTTATGCGGAATGAAAGGAAAGAGAAGAAGGAATCAACCCGAAAATAGACCATAAACCAAAATTTCAAAAAATAATAATAATTTAAGAGATCAACAACAACAATTAACATATTCTTTAAAGCAGTCTTAGATCCCCTTACGGGCTAAGGGTCAAGACCAGTGCCTGCTACTCCTACTTCTACGCTTCCTTTAGCACATGCCCACGAAAGAATGGGCAAGAGCCCGGTTATGTGAAATGGTTTACTCCCGTCTCTCTATTGAATGTCAGCCTAAGGACTGAACTATTAGATGAAGCAGCTCTTGCTTTACGACCTCTTGAATCGATTCCCCTCCTTTGAAGAGATAGATCCTCCTTTCCCTTTCATCTTTTTATTTAACTGGTGATCAAGTATTGACAAAAGATCTTACTTATTAGCTTAGGAGCTTGTGTGCCTTGATGAAGTAAGGCTTGAGAGACCTCTTGTTTAATAGTGTAGATCCCTTTCAGTTGATTAACGATCAGTTGAGAATTGCCATACACTGTAAGAGGATCAATCTTCATCTCCAAAGCTAAACCCAATCCATTAGGGCTTCCTATTCAGCAGCCCTGTTTGAAGCTGCTGAAGTCAGTGTGAATGAGTAAGGGATCATTGACCTTTCTGGGGTCATGAAAACAATCCCTGCCCCCGCTCTAGCGCTCCTGGATGCACCATTGAAGTATATCTCCCATGGGAACAGAACTTTAGCATATAAAACTTATTCATCAGGTAGATCAGCTGGTTAGAGCAAAGAACTGTTGAGGCAGATGTGGCATTATACTGTTTTCAAATAGAATCCCTAAAGCAATTCATGTAAAGCTATCGTCATTACCATCGTTGCTATTTGAGCTGTTAGTGCAATTGAAGGAGAAGATGCTCTTACTTTGGTTTTCAGGAAGCTAGGGAGTCTTTGGTACAACCAATGAGAGTCATTTCACCGATAACCGATTTGAGGAAGAATACCCCAACACCTCTATCGATTGACCATCTTTATGCGGAGGGGCTGCTTCTTCATGAACCAAAAGTTATAGTTTTCCTAAACCAACATATCCTCTTTCTCACAGCATTTTCGGAGCAGGCTCAGTGCTTTCTTTAGCCTTGGGAGAAATCGATTCGGTAGTGATAATCGATTGAGACTTAATCATACCTGAGCCTTCTCTGACCTTCTTTGTCTGGGCAATTTGCTATAAAAAGCGAGAAATGAAAGCTAGAACTAATGCCACGCCACGGTCTATGTCAGAAATTAACAACAAAATTCCATAAATTAACACATCCAGAAACCAAAAATTAAAGAAATTAACAACAAAATTTAAGAAATTAACACATCCAAAAACCAAAAATTAAAGAAATTAACAATAATATTCGAGAAATTAACAACAAATTGAAGAGATCAAAAACAAAAATTGCAGATATTAACAAACCATTGAAGAGATTAGAAACTAAAATTTCAGATTGAAGAAGATCTTCGACGAGGTCGAAGAGAACAGGTTGAAGATATTCCAGAAACCAACATTGGCGAAGGAACAGGTTGAAGAGAAGCCAAAGGAAGTCAAACAAAGCCAAATGAAGCCACGATTTGGAGGTGGGAAGGACATGCATGACGGTAGTGAAGAGATCTTTGACGGTGGTCTGGAGATCTTTGATGATCTGCAGGTGACGATGGGGAAAGCTTTGTTGGTGAGGGAGAAGAGAGTAGTTGAGATGGGACAAGCGGTAGAGGAGGTACGAGTGAGATGGTGTGGGTGAGCAGTGAAGTTTGACAGAGAGGGGGATGAGAGAGTGGTGGAGGAGAAGAAGATGGGTTGAGAGAGTGGTGGCCAGTTTGTGCGGCGGTGAGGTTGAGAGAAAGAAAGGGTTTGACAAGATTGAGATAGAGAAGGCAAGGGTTTGACGAGATTGAGATGAGAAAGGCAAGGTGGTTTTGAGACAGCAAAGCCATTATTTTAATTTTTTAATTAAAATAATTAAGTAATTTTTGGATGGATAGAAAATTGAATAGCAACATTTCAACTGACAGAAAATTGCTTCAACGGATAGAAAATGCACCGTTGCTTTGCAACGTTTCAATATCAACGGGCCGAAAAAATTAAATTGAAGCTAATAGTATAAATATGTGTATTAATGAGTCAAATGGTAGAAAACTTCTATTTCTTTCTTTTGGTAATAGAAGTCCAATTTTTATCATCTCAATTCTTCTAAAATATTTCTTTCTCAATGGATCCGAATTGGAATTGGCAGGCTTATTATCAGTTGTTGCAAAATCAACATCCAAATCAAAATATTCTGCCTTTCCCGACTCAAAATATTCCAAATTTCCCGACCCAAAATATTCCGCATTTTCCGACCCAAAATGTTCCGCATTTCCCTTCTCAAAATGTTCCATCTTCGTCGGATTGCAAAGATGAAGATGAAGATATCAAGCTAAAATACCTTGAACGATTAGTAATTGCAAATGAATTAGCCTCAGCAGTTAAGGATAAATCTGCAAAAGCGCATCTTGAACAATTAGAAATTGAGAAGGAAAAGCTAAGAATACAAGAGAAAGAGAGTGAGGCACGACGGACAATTGAGATGGAAAAACTAAGAATACAAGAGCAAGAGAAAGACATGGTGATTTTATTTAAGGATACATCCGAAATGAGTGACTACCAACGTGCATTTCATGAATGTTATTGTACCCAAATTAGAAAAAAATATGGCTTCAACTGACTTATGTTAATTTAAATGTAACAAAGTGTTTAGTTGTTCATTGATTTTAGTTATTGTCAACGTGTGTACAATGCAAATTATGTTTGTAATTTTGAATTATGATTGCAAAAGATTATGGTCCATGAATTGATGCCCTCGTGAAAAACTAGCCGTTATAAAAACTAGCTGCTACAAATTAGCCATTGTAAAAATTAGCCATTATAAACTAGTCGTTGTAAATAACGGTCCTCATCCTACTTTTCAAACATACCGACAAAGGAGATCCAGTGTTCATTCTAGTGATACTCATCACGCACTTCAAGCGGATTTAGTAGAACATATTTAGAACTATTTCAGAGGCAGAGATAATGAAGATTAAATGTTGATTTAATTTTAAAGTGTTCTCATAGTTTATAAGTTTTTGAATTAAAGTGGTTAAATTTTGATATGCTTTTTTATTTAATATTTATGTTATGTGATATTTATAATATTTTAAATTAGTTATTTTATCATTATTTTAGTTTTTATTTTTAAGTTTTGAATATTTTTATTTAATATAACAAAAATTTAAATTAAATTTTAAATTTTAATTAAAAATAATGAACGGGGTAGTTAATTTATGACGTACTCATATGAGTTGCTTAACAAACAATCTTGCATTGTAGTATAAAATTGCTTAAATTGATAGAAAATGATGTGCACCTATAAGACGCTAAGACTTACTAAAATATTAATAAAATATGGATTAAACACAATTTTACGTAATCTTATTACTCCATACGCTAAGGCATCCCATCGTCGTGGGTCATAGTTTTCCATGCTTAATTTTGTAAAAAAAAAAAAAAAACTTATTTCCATAAAAATTAAATTAAACGTTTTTGAATTACCGGCTGAATTATTTTTACTTGTGGCAGTTGGTATTCATCATACGCGTTATTTTTTTGTTTTTGACGTTTTCTGAAGTCAAGTGACCCCTATATTTGTATTTCTATACATTTATATTTATATTACGATAGTGTTGGGTAGTTATAGAGAATAAAATAAAATAGAATAGAATGGAATAGAATAGAACCATGTATTGTATTTGGTGATTATAGAACATAATAGAATCATATATCTTATTTTGTGCGAATTAAAATATAGAAAATATTTTTTAATACATATAAACTTTTACTTTACTGGATAGAAAATATAAAATTAAATAATAAATAAAATAGAATATATTTTTTATTTTTTTTAAATTATGAGTATAATTCAATAATAATTTTAAAATTTATTAATTTTTTATTAGTATTTTATGACAAAAGTAAAATTATTAAATATAAAATTCTCACAATAAATATAATTATTAAATATAAATTATGTTGAATATATTTTTATTATGTAAATTTTTTAAGAAAATATTTTTTAAAAATCATTTTTTGTCGGAAAAAATAATATAAAGTTTAAGAAAATTTGAACACATATTATTTTGTTAATAAAAAATAACTTAATAAAAATAATGATAATTTTTTTGTGTGTTCATTTTTCTTCTATTTTATACTTTTCAATGAAACTAATCTGTCTTATTAATTTGGTTAGTATCATGTTTCGTTCCTTTAAACTGATATAGCAAACGTAGAACATATCGTGTTTAATTCAGTTGAAACACAACTGTTAACACTCCCTAAATAAAAATTGAGTGTATGTAAAATTGAGGATGAAGCATGCACGCACTTGTGAAGGGTGAAAGATAACTTAGGCACAGAATTAATGTATCCAAACACGTGTGCATCTAGAAAAACCAATCATAGCAACTAGCACGCAATGCAAGTTTTGATGATCCAAAATTTTCCACAAACAAGAGAAAAGGAATCAAAAGCCAAGAGACAGAGTTAGAGACAAACATTATGCTTTTGCTGCGTGCCACTCACAATTCTCTTTAATTTTTTAATTTCTCCAATTAATTTTTGGTTCATATCCACCCAAAATGAGTGTGTATGTGAGAATTGATGGGTGGTGTTGGGCTAAAAGATAGGCATTGAAGTTGACCCTTCAACAAAGGGAAGTGGTGAATTTTTCAACTTTGGGTTGTGATTTGTGAATTGGGGTCCCATTTTGTTTCCCTACTTACCAACACCATCTCATCAACTTTAAGCACTTCTTGCTCTTGTTTCACATGTGCTACCAGTCTTCTTAATGTTCCTCCGAATTCACGTTAAATAATTTATAATAGATTTTTTTAATCTGTACAATATTGCACAGATTAAAAAATTAAAGATAAAAAATACTTTTTAGAAAAACAAAAACCTAATGAGATTATGCTTAACATACAATTAATGATATGTATTATTTTTATCTTTAGTTTCTTAACCTGTACAATATTACACAAGTTAAAAAATCCATTAAACATTTAAAAATTATATTAAAAATGATTTATATTTATGACATCTAAATGTAATTTATTGCAACCAATCATGTATATATTAAATATTTAGTTAGTTGAATATAAAAAAAAAATTTAGTTAGTTGCTTTAAAACACACACACACATATATATATATATATATATATATATATTTTGTCTAAATGTAAAATTAAACACAAACAACCACGAAATGGGTTAGTTACTGTTTCTGGCGATAGAAACTTTTAGAAGAGAAAAAAAATATTTAATTATACTTTTAGTCTCCTAACTCTGTATTTTATGTGAATTTGGTTTCTCGACTTTTAAATGCTTAATTTTGGTACCCAAGTTTGCAAAATGGACAATTTCAGTCCTTCTAGCACTAACTTAGATGAAAATCGTTCTTAATTCAAATAAATTTTGTAGTTAATTTAGGTAAAAATTGTCTCTAATTTTTTTAAAAAATAAATTAACAGAAAGACTAAAATGGTTTATTTTGCAAATTTGAGGGACCAAAACTACTTATTTGAAAGTTAGAAAGATTAAATTCGTACAAAATACAAAGTTAAGAGACCAAAAATATAATTAAGAAAAAAAAAACACAGAACACTTCATTCTTCATAGGCATCATGACATGCGTCCAGAAAAATAAAAGTGGGTTGGGTAAAGTTTGAATATATGTGTGTACTATATATGATATGGCATGATCATATACTACATGCATATGCTGACCAAGATGCCTTGTTAACATAAAGTTAGCTCCTTTCTTCCTATTATTCAAAAGTTATAACAAAAAAACAAAAAAGCTAATAACCTAAGGGGACAACTATGACTTGTACCTCCTTGTTTTGCCAAGTAATAATGAGAACTAATTTATGTATTATTACTTTTATTTAATTATTTTAATAATATTTATATATTAGTATTTAAAATACATTTTAAATGAGTAATAGTAAAAATTTTAGAGTCATATTAGAGTCGCCTAAATATAATTAACAGTCAATAATATGTATCTCTTTTATCAAATTTTTAAAAAGAAATATTAAAACTAGAAAAATTAAAAATATTTTAAATAAGTTTGAAGTTTAGGAAGCGTATCTTTTAAGAAAATGATTGATTCTGAATAGACCTGATCAAATGGGTTGGGCCCGTCGGGTTGGCCCGTTTAACCCATTTTTTCGGTGGGTTGGGTTGAGTATTTTTACTCAAATTTTAAAAGTGGGTTGACCTGCCCCATCCTGCTTTATAACAGGCTAAAATGGGGTAGGTTAACCTATTTTGGTCTGTTTATCTTTGCTTGTTATTTTTGTTTGCTTTGTTGGAATCTTATTTCAAGTACTTGATATGAAATTTGACGATTTGATACTTGTTTGAACTTTTTTTCTAATTCTATTGTAATTTGACACTTTGACTTGGTTTATTGTATTTATATTAGTACATTACCAAGTTGATAATTTAAAATTTGATGATTTAACTTATATACTTAATAACTATTTTAGAACGTGAGATAATATATTTCCTTAAAATGTGTTGGATATAAAATAGTAATATATATATATATATATATATATATAATTAAGAAACAAATTTGAGTTTATATGAATTTTTAATTTTTTAATGGTTTAATGAGTTTACAATTTTTTTTTATGTTTAGGCAGGTTGACAGGTCACGTCAACCTGCCAACTCACTAAAAAAGGGACGGGTTTAATGGTTTAATGAATTGTCAATTTTTTATGGTTTAATGAGTTTATGCGCCCCGTTTTATAGACGTGTTGGCCTGCTTTGCCAGCTCTAATTGTAAATGTTTCATCTTCTAAATTTTTTTGCAAACAAGTTTTCCAAGTGCATGGTCATTATAAAAATCATGTATTAATTAATTTTTCAAAATTTAAAATAATAAATATTTTAATTCTCAATAAAAAATCTTCTCCTATACCCTCTATTTAGAAGAGACGAAAGAAAATGGGGAGAAGAGAAAACATATATAACGATGAGTTTTATTTTTCTTTGGTTGAAGAGGAAATCGAGAGAAAATGAGCCATTGCGGTGTTTGTTTGAATTTGTATGATTTTCTCTTATTTGAAACTATCTTCCACCCCATTCTTTTCTATGAAAGCATTAAGACTTTGTTTAGATGTGGAAATAAATTGAAAGGAAAGAAGTAGAAAGGAAAGAAAAGTGAAAGGAAGGAAGTATAAGAGAAAATGAGTAGAAAATACACGTTGTTTGGTTTAAGAGAAAATAGATAGAAAGTTAAAAGGAAAGAAAACTGTAAAATTACTTTACTATCCCTAATACTTTTTTGAAGAAAAAAGTAGTGAGACATCTACCACTACAAGAAATATGTTTTTTAGTGGCGGTTTATTGCGCCGCTACACTAACAAATACGGCCACTATGCAAACTTAGCAGCGGCCTTAGCGACGGCCAACGGGCCGTCGCTTATTTGGGCATCGCTAACAGGTAGCGACAACTATAAGTAAACCGCCGCTAAGTAGTGGCGGCCTGACCGCCGTTAAAACCGTGGCTAAGTCGTTCTAAAAGGAATCCAAGGCCGCCGCTAATTCTCATACTAATTAGGGAGCAACCCTTACTTAATCAAATTCTCATACTAACCATTAAGGAGCAACCCAATTTCCACAATGATATAAATTTCAAGAATGTTCAAAACTTAAACCTAAAACACATAATGGTTTAAACATGCTTTTCTCAACACAATGGATTAGGAAACCATATATACATGTTAACTTCATAATTAGAAAACCTAACATAACAACTATTTTTACTAACAGAACCTAACCTAACAACTTAATTTCCTAACTTCACCTAACCTAACTAAAAATTTTAAAATTAAGAAATTTTTGCCAATTAAATGAACACTTCTATAAACAGAACCTAGAACCGATATTCCACATACATAATTAGAAAAATTAATAAAAAATTCCCAAATGCATCCATGGAGAGTATATAGAGAGCTAGAGAGAGACTGAAAGATGGAGAGTAAAGAGATGGACTTATCTGGGCAGGTGGCGGTGGTGAGGGGTGGTGGTAGTCGACGGCGGCGGCGGAGATTTCTTTGGGTTTTTTGGGGTTTTGGGTTTAGCTTTAATTTCTTGCAAAATAATCGATGAAAAGGGGGAGTGGGGAGGCCAAATAAGCTACCTACGGTGGGGATTTGGTGGTTGGTGGTTGGTGGTCGGAGAATGGAGAAATTGGCGGGGAAAGTATGGAGGTCACGACGAAGAAGAGAAGAGAAGAAAAGAGAAGGAAAGGGAAAGTGGGGAAGAAGGGTTCCTGCGTCAGGTCTATAGACACAGTAGCGGCGGTCAAATTTGCCGTTTAGGAGTACACATGGAATCTTTCCGTTGGAACGTAGCGGAGGCCAGAAGCCGCTACTAATTTGAAAATGATATAGCGGCGGCCGAAGCCGCTGCTTTACAGCCCCAATGGCGCATGTCTTTAAATACATTTATTGCGTGCTAAAACTGTAGGAATAGCGGGGGCCAAGCTGCCTCTATTATATTTTTCCCGCTAAATGTAGCGACAATCATGGCCGCCGCTATTGTTTACGGCGTGGGGGCCGCCGCTACAGCTCCACTATTTTAATTTTATTGTTTTCCTCACAGTTGCGACTGCTTATCTGCCGCTAGGCCTCCGCTAATAGAGACGGTGTTGGGCCGCCGCTAGTATATCGCAGCTATTTCGCTGCATTTTAGTAGTGTACTTATTTTGAATTTGAGGGGCATTGTTGGGAAATCATTTATTCTCTCTACCTTTTTCATTTCCAAGCTGACATTGAAAGGAAATATTTAGTGTGAGATCCACGTATGATGTCTTCCCTCCTCTCCCATCTCATGGTTTTTCCAAACAATGGAAAATGCCCATTTCTTTTCATGTTCTGTCATTGCAAATTCTTTTCCTTGTTTTTCCATAGTTTCAAACGATAGGTAAGAATATGCTCTTTTTGATTTTGCTTTTCCTCTTCCTCAAATCGAATGTCACCACCATCATGAAGCATTGAACACATTTCTTGAACAACTTCTTAGGGACTACTTTCAAGATAGACTTCTTCGAATGAAATTTGCTCTTTTTGCTATTTGTTTTCAACTTTATGCACAAATTCATTGTTGGAAAGATAAAAGCCATTAAGAGCATCCCAAATATCCTTAGAATAAGAACAATTTTTAATTATATCATAAGCATAATCATACAAGCTATTTTTCATGATTTGCATTGCTCTAATATTAAAGCAAAACAATTTTTATCACAAGCACTCAAAAATTGTTTTAGTTTACAAGAAAATCCATAAGTATAATATCCCATAAATCAAGATCAATGGATTGAATATAAAACTTCATTCTAGTTTTCCAATAAACAAAATGTACAGCATCAAAGATTGGTGGTTTATCAATTTCAAAACATTCTATTTTCAAATATATCCCAATGGTTGCTTAAAATAAGAATCTTTCACTCTAAGCAATTAAGCTTCTATCAGAGCACGAAGATCTAATATCACTTGTTAGTCATGGAAACCAAAGGGGGTGAATTGGGTGATTACAACTTTTAACACAACCTTAATAAATTAAACAATTTCATACAATCAAAGATGCTATATGTAGCGGAATGAGTATATAAAGGATTCAATTTGCACAAGCCACTCAAATATAATATGGTTATAAGGAATTAAAGTATGAAGCAAAATGAACAATAAATATATAGAGCAACAAATATGAAAATCAAAAGAGTAGGGAAGAGAGAATCGAATAAAGAGATTTATAATGGTTCAACCACTTAACCACCTTGAGACCTACGTCCATTTCTTCAACACACTCGAAAAGATCTTTATATTAATTCTTCAAATTGTTACAAAGCTAGGAGCACTCCTAACACTCTTGGATGCCTCACCAAAGTATTTGAGCCTTAATTACACTAAGGGATACCTCACTCTTTCACTCACAAGAGCGATGCCTCACCCTCACTCAAATTTCAGTTAAGATTGTGATTGGAAATGAAATCTCTCTACAAAAGTTGAGCAATTTACTAGTTAAAGTACTAGAGCTAATTAAACTCTCACAAGATAGAGCAACTTATTTGAATCGAGCCTTACAAAGAGATAATATGATCATTGTGTGAAACAAGAGAGAAGAAGCAATGCTTGATTGTCTTAGAAGTTCTAAAACACCTATTATTTATAGCCTTTCAACAAATATAGTCGTTTGGGGTGTTTTGTGGTGATAAAACGTAAAAAATAGAGCTGAATTTAATAGCCGTTGTATTTTTACAATTTTCATATTCGAATACGCGGATTGCTTTCAAGAAAGCATATTCAAAAGGTCATAATTTCTCCATTTCTCATCTGTTTAAAGCAAATGACCAGTCATTGGAAAGCCTTTTAAGTCTACTTTCATATGATATAAGTTTAAATAAAAATTAAATTGGTTTATGAGATATGATAAAAAAAGGTTAACAAAGTTCATTTTCTAAACCACACAAACAAAGGCTGACTTCAAATAAACATAAATTATTCATTTCTTATTTGTTTAGAACAAATGACCAATCACTAGAAAGCTATTTGAGTGTATTTTTATATGAAATAAGTTTATGCTCAATACCCAAAGTACATATAAAGTTATGATCAAAATAGTAAATACATATCAACTTCCATATAAGACTATTACTGCAAATATATATATATATATATATATATATATATATGTGTGTGTGTGTGTGTGTGTGTGTGCGTGTGTGTGTGTTTATGCTTATTATCATATTCAAAACAAATATATGAGCACTTTTAAACTTAAACTCACTTTTCATATCCTTATTTAATTGACAAACAATTTTCTAATTGTAAAACACATTGTAACTAATTTCTTTGAAAGACACGTTTTAAAGGCTATGGTTTAAATTGATTGCTATGAATGCAAGGTGAAAGACTAGCTCTATCAAGTGATGGTTTACTAGCTTCACACTTACTTAGCCTATGTCCTTTATCCATAATATGGTGAAGCCTTTGTTCCATGCCTGATTGCCAGATACCGGATGGTGCACCTCAGCCGACGACGCTCCAATATGACGTTGCTCGTTAACAGTAGAGGGGGATACCTGCAAGGACTCCGATGATCAAGTCAGTCCAGGATTAGGGTTTTGTGTGTCTATATGAAAAAAAAGCGTACCTCTGCATGGTAGATCCATTGTATATTTATAACGACCCGTCTAGGGTTTCATGCTCATTATTGGACTGTTTGATGATTAGAAAGTTGGACCTATAACACGGGAATTGGGCATATCATCTTACCCCAGATTGGGGTTGTGTCCCCTATCCCGGTTAGCCTGAGCTTAGGACTAGGATGTCGGTCCACAATAATTTCCCCAAGCCGTCAAATTGTGAAAACAAATTGCCTAGGCTTTGTATCTTGTCTCTTTCCCAAATAAAAGAGATTGTTGACTTGCTTGAATTATGTGGATAAACTGTTTGCCTCCGACTGCTAAACACACATCAGGTTCTCATTGGGAGCCGCCCTTGGTATCCTCAGAGGCAGGATTTAATATGTATAGGCTCTTGTGGACTTTAGCAAGTCCAATCATCTTCTGGTTCACAGTGTTCTGTAAAAAACAAACTTTCTTATTAAAAGTAATATCAAGGTTCAAAGGATCATCTATCTTATGAACATATAAGATGTTGAAATAGAACCCTTCAATATACAGAACATCATATAAACATAAATATATGGACAAGTAGACAGTGCCAAAAACAAAGCAACTGAGGATCCACCATTAAGCAAATTGACCCTAATAGGACTAATGGCAGAGTAAGATGTAAAATAAGCAAGGTTGTTGCTAACATGGTCAGTTGCTCCACTATCAATAATCCAAAAGGAATTAAAGAGAGAATTACCTGTGAAAGAGAGTTGTGTGTGATTTGATTGATATTGTGCTTATGTAATTGGCTTTTAACTTTCTTGATCATATCAAGAAGCATATTGTAATCCTCATTGCTTATAAACATATTAGGTTTAACAGAATTTCCAGAACTACTAGCACCAGAATCATTCACACGCAAAGAATTCATAGCAGAGGTATTTGACTTGTTTTTGAATTTGAAATTAGAAGGAAAATCATTCTTGAAAAAACAAGTATCAACAATATGATTCTCCTTGCAACAGAAACGACAGATCTTGCCAATTTGTGGATTAGGTGGACGGCAAGGATTAGTTTTAGATTTATTTTTGTGAAAACTATTAGTTTTCTAAGTAGCAGCAGAAACATTATGAACAAATTTAGTCTCAATATTATCAGGAACAAATTGAGTTTGTTCTTATTGTTGAACTATTGCAAAAGATTTTGCAACAGGAGGCAAGGGATCCATACACAGTATCTGGCGTCTTACTGTTTCACAGGTCTTGTTGAAACCTTTCAAAAAGCACACAACATATTCATTATCTCTATATTTCCTAAAGCTAGTTGCCATAGGACAAGAACAAGGAGCCGTGCAAACACATGTTATAACAGGATGAAGGAGTTCAAGTTCTTGATAGTAAATCTATAAATAAGTGTAATTGGTAGAGAGATCTCGTTCTCCCTGGCGTATCGAGTGGATCGCCGCAAGTAAATCAGAGAATAAAAAAGAATCACCTTTAGAAAACCGATCTTGGAGATCTTGCCACACATATGGGGCCTTATCGAAAAAAAGTAATACTGTGAGCTATATGAGCACTTACTGATTTGGTAATTCACTAGATTACCATATTATTGCATTTCTGTCATTGATTGTGAAGAGGATCGCCAATCGCAGCTACCGAGACCATCACCTCTCTACAGGCCTATTTATAGAACCACATACTAGGGTTTCCATCGTGTCCACAGCAGGCTATGTCAAGGTTTCCATTCATATGAGGCCCACGTCAATATTAGACAGTAATCTAAACGGATTTTATTCTCGATATCTCTACTGATCATGTTGATCACAATATAATTAATCCAATTAATGTGAATAACAAAATATAATGTTTACAATTAATATTTAGCCCACACAAATTATTATTAGAAATAAAATATTTCTAACATGCTTTTGATTTTATTCATAATTAATTCTGCACATAACCAATTAACAAAATCAATTCTGCTCATAATCAATTTTGATAATTTAATCTAAACATGTACTGAAACATTACTCCAATTAAAAAGTGGTCCACCGGAGAAAAAGAGTTCAATTTTCAGCATAAAATATTAAACTATCGTGGTGTACACCTACACTGGTGTACATCAAAATTTATCTTTATCATATACATAGGTCAATGTGGGGAATAAATCCCCTCACGTTCAAAATCAACGTGATGTATAGTGTTAATATTTTTATGTCTATTTTTCTCTTTATAAGTATTAAATACGCATTAAATATGTGGGTCCATATAAATATTAATGAAGTGAGAAATAAACATAAAAATATCAATATAATATATCATGTTAATTTTAAATATAAAGGAATCTATGACACATGACATTAAAGGTAGAATCGAATATTAACACGAGCCAATTACCGAGGAGATGGATGTGAGGAACATACATAGCAATAGTTAACCTCTCCTTTAATTATGCTTTCACACATATCATTAACTATAAGATATTACTAGATAATCTATATCTGTATATTAAGTAATGATCATAAGAGAATTGTTGCAATCTATTTTTCCTTTAACTGGGGCCCTTAGCTTGTACATGAAGATTCGAATAAGATTGTTTCTCTCTACATCTTAATGAGCAAATGAACATAACCAAAAAGGTTATGTATGCATAATACAAGAAGTTAAAGTTTTAATTATGGTAGCTACTATAGCTAGAGGACGATGAACAATTGAACATACCTCCTCATTAGCAACACAATAATAAAATAAAAAATAATAATAATTAAAGATTAAAAAAATTATTCTTTAAATCCACATGATTATGTGAGTTGTCCCTTCGAAAGATAGAGTGGGTATGCAAATGAAGGAGACAAGAGAATTGAGAACAAAATTATTCAAAGACAATATTATGTGTTTGCCATTGTTGGAAGTGGCTATAAACTGTGGATGTGGAGGATGAATAAAGTATAAGCAACTTGGAGTGGAGTTATGTGGAATTGAGAATTGGATTTTATTTTATACTAAGTTTGCTTCAGTTGGACACTTGGCAGAACACAGAATCTAGTATTTATTTTTCATTCTTTTTTTATTAAGGCCTTTCTAATTTCTGTCTTGCTAACAATTTGTGTCACCTTAAGTAGTATATTCTATATATTATTTGGTTTTTATTTTGAGAATGTGTCTTTTTAGTACTTCATATATTTGGATAAATTATTGGGTTAAAAACAAATAAATAAGGCTCTTAAATTTTAGTGTATATGCACTTAGGTGTAATTACTTTTAATGTTTGTATTTTGATCTCCTTAACTTTTTGAAATGTGCACTGAAATGCAAAAATCGCATTTCAAGACGGTTTTTATTAGAATTAATGACAATTAAAACTATTGTTAAATGTGATTTGTACTTAATAAACACCTTGAAAAGTACTACTCCAGAAATAAACCAAATCTTTATGAGAACGAGTAGAACTTCACTATTTTCATAATTTCTCACACTTTCTCATTATTTCTCTACAACTTCATCTATTTAACCTTATTTCTTAACAACCTAACCAATTTTCATACTCAAATCAACATAATCTATTATTTACAATTTATCATGTTTTCTCTACGACCTAACCAATTTCCATAATAAAGAGGTGTTTTTAAAATTTGAATCGTACACTCATTTCTTATATTATTTGTCTACTCTTACACTAAAACTCATTTTAAGTAGTTGATTTCATCTGGATCCCTGTTTTCAATCTCACATGAGATTTTGCCTGTTTTCAATCTCACATGAGAGTTTTTCTGCATCTCGTACAATTCTGGATAAGGTTATATGGAATGTTTTGAATCACACGTGAGATTTTCATAATAAAGGTGTGTTCTTAAAGTTTGAATCTTACACTCCTTATTTATATTATTTGTCTACTCTTGCACTAAAACTCATTTAAGGAAGATGATTTCATCTGCAATCATCTTTTCAATCTCACGTGAGATTTTTTCTATATCTCGTATAATTCCGGATAAGGTTATGTGGATTATTTTGGATCACACCTTCCTAAAGATTTTGAATTACATTATCCAAAGAATTCTGAAAAATACTTTTCTGAAATTATCTTTAAGAGACAAAAGTATTATAGTAATTTTTCGACAAAAAAGGAAAGGGGTTGTGCCACACCTATTTGGTATGGCGCAAATATCAACGACCGTCACTTTAATAAGAATGCCATTTTTTTGGTAAACCTTTGAAAAACCTTTCTTAAAAAATTATATTTCCCAAAAATATTTGAAAAAAAAAAAAGTGATAGCGTTACTAAATAATGGCGTGGAGTCATTGTTAACTACTGTTTTGATTTGATCCAAAATAACAACGAGGTCCATAAATTTGTTTAGAAAAAAAAAAAAGTATCATCATGTGATAGGAAAAATAGCCCTTGAAACACCTTGCAAATAGCCAATTAGAGTTTGTTTTTCCTTGTTTTTTTCTTTTTGGCTTTTCTTGTGTGAAAGTGACCCTAAACATGATGAAGAGAGCTCTTCTAAAGATTCCGGGAGAATCACTATCAGATCCAACAAATAAAAAAGTTTGTACCACATTGAATTAGATAACTAATTGGGGTAAGAACAGATGTTGTGAATTTTTCTCATCAAAAGAACAAAAGCAATACCTCAGAACATGGATCAATGGGGAAACTCACTGAACTTGCAAGTGAAGACAGAAAGTTTTGTAGGTGCAGAAATTTGCATCACTCCATTTAAAAAAGGCATTATCTATTTCTAGAAAGTAGCGTTTGAAAATATATGTTCAAACGCTGCTGTCCCGAAAATTAAGTTTTGTTTGCTTTCTATTTCTTACTATTTTATCTATTCCGGACGCTATTATCCAAAAAAGATAATGCATTTTCAAGTTGAGTGAAGTGAATCCTAACACCCAAGTTTTGTTGAGGGGTAAAATTACTCCACACATGTTTTGTTCATTTGTCCAGAAACATCACCTGATGTTTCAGTTACCAACTAACCATATGATTGAGAATAGAGCCCTCCATAACCGGATGATACTTAACACCATACCTGCTTATCATCTTTGACAGATCCAAAGAAATATTTTCCAAAAAAAAACATAAGATTAATATTTAAAATAGTCTCCAACTTTGTAATTATTGATCATTATAATGTGTGTATAGATACACAGCTTAATTAAATACTTATACAATAAATTATTTTCAAATTATAGTTTTTTCGTAAAAAAAAATGTAAAACTTCTAAAAACAGAATAAGCTACTTCAAGAAGCTTATGAAAATAAACTGAAAACAACTTATAAGAACCCATAAACTATTTTCATAAGCTGCGCATAAGCCTTTTTAAACAGGGTCATAGTCTTTGACTTTATCGAAGTTAATTTTTAATCCTTAACTTTGTAAAATCGATCATAATAATTCTTGACTTTATAAAAAAATCAGTCACATTAATCATTGACTTTATTATATATAAAAATGGATTACTTTAATCAATGACTAGACTAAATTGTATTATGTTTTACAAATTCAAGTATTAAAAATTAAAAATTAATTTTGATAAAATCAAAAATTAAAATAATTAAAATAACTTATAACTACAAAGTTAGTAACTAATAATTGTTTTTTGGATAACGCAAAGAAACATTATTTAGTACATATTCAAACGAGCTTATTCACTTATTTTCATAAACTAAGTGAGAGCTTTTGAAAAGTAAACCATTATTTCTTCAAAATAATCTTTTTTTAACTAAGTATGTTTGAGAAAGCTATTTCCAGAGAAATAATCGTTTATTTTTTCAAAAGCTCTTTTACAAATATTGTTAAAATAAATGACTAGTTCTTCAAAAGAAACAAATTCAAATACATTTAGCATAGTTCGAAAAGCTAAGCTGCATTAGTTAAATAGTATTTTTTTAAACTAAAGGCCATCTTTATGAAAACACTGGATATATATTTCCCCCACAAAGTATAGCCCGAAAAGCACTAAGCTGCACTGGTTCCCATCTCTGAGTCATAAATAATTCAACTGCAAAAGTACCTAATCCTTGTACAGAGTTTATAGCTTTACAAGCAAACATGATATTGGAATCTATACATAAAATTCAGGATCAGGACACTGTGAATAGCTCTAAGCCTTATAAAGTGTTCCTAACTGAGACACTATAATGGTTGAATGGTACCGTAACTCCGTAAGCAAGTTTGCTGGTGTTCCGCAGAGGCGTAGTTAGCCTTATTTTGTCAATCTCAACGACGCCATCCCAAACCGGCACTGCCAATATTTCCAACTGGTTGAATAGGTTCCACCATGCCCTTTGTGGAACTGCCAAGCCCTTCCCCCTGCACAATGATCAGTAACAGTAATTTTACAATGACAAATTGCCAATAAAAAACCAATGTGCAGAATCCTATCCGTTGGAGAAAGTAATGATAGGAGTAACTTTTAGCATTCATAGCTTAATAAAGTGTATACATGTAGTTTATTGGAGATTTGGATTTTGGAGGATCAAGCCTTTTTATATTTGGCTAGATGCCATTTGAGCTGTAAGAAGCTCGTTGGCAGTGGGATAATTTTCGAATAGGAAAAGCTGAAAATATATTAGAAATACCTAGGAATTTCAAATGATGAAAAAAGAAATGTCATGAAGATTGCGACAAGTAAGGAAATACCTCCTTCCAACCCATCTTTTCTAGAAGTTTCCTGGCATAACTACCCGTTCCAAATGACATTTCCATGGCCTCTAATGTAGCCTCTTGTGGACAATCAGTGACAGGGGAAGATGGCATATCAGAACTGATATCTGCATTCTTCTGTCCTGGACCTACACCAAAGCCACCATGCAAGATTCTTCTTTCGGCAGCCCTATCTCTGTATTGATGCTTTATTTGCTGCATATCAAAACAGTAAATGAGTTGAAGGGAAACAGATTCAATGGGAAACAGACTCAGGAGAAGTCCTTTAATATGGTGAAGTGTCCGATGTAAAGGACTAAAGGGTGGTCATTGGAGAACAGACATAAAAGTTTAGAAACCATTTTTAAACATTTTAGAAGCCTTAGAAGTCAGTTTCTATGGATATTTGATATCCATGTCTTCTACTTCTATCGTTACATGTGCTTTATCTAAGTTGGACATCCATCTATTAACCAAGGAACATGATGCAGACATTAATTGTTAGATTTCTGAATCAGACTACACACCTTAGATGCAGAGAGCTGACTTGGCAACGTAGACAAACCCTTCTCTGTAGGGATTTCATCCACACTCGAAGCAGTGCTTTCAATGGACTTCGAGAGACGAGTACTTTTTCTATTAGATGATAGCTGAGGAAAATCCCAATCTTTTGTTGGATTGGCAGAATCATAAGATGATAATGATGCCAGATATCTTGCGCTAGGATTTCGCAATCTGTACACTTGTCCTGATAAAAGAACATGACAAGCAACAATATTTAGTCCAAGGAGTACTTGTAGTGCTTACCATTTTTCTAAAAATCCCAATACCGCTTCTTTTTAAAACCTGTCACGTGAACTACCTTTCATTATTGCTTGTAAACTATAACTCATCCATTATTTTAAAATGAAGTTTACATGAAAGATTCTAAAGTAAAGATGATATATATATGCATCAAATATTTTCAAACTGCATATGATTGCATCACATATCACTCATGATAGTTACATCTCAGGACATGAAAGATGTATACCAACAAATACAAGGGTAAAATGCAAACCTGTTTTGACTCGTACCAGGTCGAGATGTACTTCACAGATAGGAGCAGATTTTAATTTTCCTCCACGAGAAGGGATGGATGGATGTTGCTTTGCAGATTGTTTCACCAATCTCCCGACCAACCTTGCCACTTCATCTTTTCCATATTTTTTTGATGCTCTAACCATTTCCCAATCCCACAAGTCCACAACTGAAAACTCCGAAACCAGAACTTTATTTCCTGATTCAATAACTTGACCATACTGAGCTTTCCATTTCTCTTCGTCCAACAAGGTGCCTGTATTGATATACATGAAAATGATGCATCAGGCACAAAATTTCAATCATGGTCTGAAAGCTTTATTGTCATATCCATGGAGAGAAAGAAAAACAATTGACAGGGAACTCATAGCAAACTACATTACTGAATTAACACATACAAGAAATAAACCCTTGTTATGTTATTTGGTTTTCCGGTGAAGCAACCAACTTTTGCAGTATACCCAAAATGCACATCGTTGTGATTATTCTGCATATGTACATATTGTTTTAAATGCATGATTATAGATATAGAGTGAAATATCAAATGCTAGTTAGTTACTAGGAACAAGCTATCAGATTAATACAATAAACATTGTTTCATTCAGATGATTATACATATGAAGAAGATAAGCATGCTAATCTGTGGCAATAGTAATACCTTCATTACAAGTTATGCCATTCTCGTCCTCCTTGTCTGGGATCCACTCACCTTCTTCGAGTTCATAAGTGTCATCAACAGCTATATCTTCAACTGCAGTACTTTTATATTCATCAACTGGGTCTGCGAACCTCTCACCTTCCATTTCACAAATACTTTTGTTAGCTATATATTAAGGAAAAAGATTCAATCAGTAGTTGTCTAGTTATTACATTATTTTAATAAACAAACTTATAGAAGTTATGAACAAACCATCAGTTGCTAACTCAGAGTTATATCCATCATCTGTTTCCAATGGCACCGCCACTGTATCATTTGCACCAACATCTATGTTCTTGTAGCCAGATAAGTAAAGATCAATAAGTGTGTCCTCTAACCTGTAATTAGATAAATTACAAGTTGGTGAGAGTTCGAAGGTATAATCGTCAATCGAATAAGGATGCAGAAGGTGGATACCATTCTGACGGTGGTGGAGGGTTTTCACTAGCTGGACTGCTCATCGAATTCATGGCATCTAATACATATACAACCACTTAGATAACTGAAGTTACTCATTAATTACTGCTGCACGTCTGAAACACCTAACTGTTGATGCTCGAAGAGAAGAAGAAAATCAATTGTCTATTGCATGAAAACAAACGAAGTGCAGATGCAGGGGACATGACTAGGTGGCAATTGGCAGTAGCCCCCCATCCCTGGTACCTGTTTCCTACCACCATCATACTGTAATATTGTTGACAAAACTAACTTTGATAGTTTGATCATGGACAATTGATTCAAGTACAAAAATACAGTTGTCAGGTTAAAATTACTTACCATCAGCTATTTCATCAGTCAGGGTTCCTGTCTGTTGGTCACCCTCAAATTTATTATCTTCAAGAAAAGAAGGGCACTCCTCATTGTTGTTACTAGATATTTGTTGGGAAGTTTCCAATGTAGTTTCCTTGCACTGATATGTTTCCCCATAATCATCCTGAGATGTTGTGAAAAACAAACATGATGGAATGATACTTAAGAGTTTGGTTCTGGAAAAACCACAGATGTAGAATAATTGGAAGTCAAAACCTACCTTATTCGAATCTAAAAGTACATAGTTCCCATCCTCAAATTTGTAATAAACACGATCTCTGCTACTATAGTACCAGCCAGCATTAGGGTCATGGTAAAATCCACTACTGCACAAAGTTGAATACATTTTCCCCCAAATAGAAAAAGGGACAAAAGAAAAAAAGACAGAATTAATAACCACAAAATTTTAACAGAAAACCAGAAACTAACATTATATTATGTTTGTAGTATACATGTAACCCACAGACATCTATCACTTTGCTTGCAGGCGAACCAAAGAAAGGGTCTATTTGGTTGGATGATGTAAAAAGGTCAATCTCAGGCTTAATTGGTTTATTGGAAAGGAAAACCACATTCCCAATTCTCATTCAAGCTCATGGAAAAGATCAGAAATTATTTTGCAATATATTTTCATTTGATCAATTCTAACATATCATACATAAACATAACATGGAGGAATTCATAGCAATCAATGATTCATCATATCCATAAAAAAAGAAAAAAGAGAGGAATCAAACTTCCAACTCCTTCCATATAAATTATCACAACCTGAAATAAAGAAACGCTAGTTTCAGAATAAACGCAGGTTAAGGAGCTCAGCAGATAAACAGCAAGACAAAATCGAATTTCATTGTTTCCTAAATTTAAGACAAAACTACAAAATAAATAAACATTAGCTTCAACAAAAGAGCAAACACAATAATCACTATTCATTCATTCATTCGTGACATAGGTTGATTTTTAAAAATTAAATTAAATTAACCTTGCATGGAAGTAAAGCTGTGATTTCTCATCCCATACAAAGACGGAATTGTTCTCTTCCAAAGAGCTAGGGTCAGAATCCATTGGTTCTGCAGTTCAATTGCTGAATTGCCCTCTCTCTCTCTGTCTCTCTCTCTCTCTCGCAGTTGTTATGGAATCCCTTTTTTTTTTCAAGTTTTTTTTTTCTCGATCTATCAGAATCAGTGTCGAAAACTTCTGAAGGCAAGTTCTTCTGCGTAGTGAATAGAATGCAGAAGGAGAAAGGCACGACGACAACCACCACCAACATTCTTCTTGGCCCAGCCCAATATTCTAGCCCATTCCCATATTTAGGATAGCTGCTATTTGCACTATTCTTTTTACCAAACTACTAACTACTACTATTGTTGTTGAGTAAACCCATCAATTTGATCATGCAAAGGTACGTTTGTCACTAATTTAGTTCTTCAAAGATTTTTGTCACCAAATTAGTTCCTAAGAAATTTTTTATGTGTATTTTGAGGGAATAATTTGATGGTTTTAAATATTTTAAGGGACTAATTTGGTAGTGTTTTAAATCTTTGAGGACTAATTTGGTAATATTATAAACCTCTGAGGGACTAATTTGTGAAAAAAATCTTTGAGGAATGAAACTAGTGACAGATGAATTTTTGAAGGACCAAATTGATACTTTACTCTTTGTTGTTTTTGGAAATTAAATTTTGAAAGTATTTTTATAATTTTTTAAAGAGTTTCCGAGAAAAAAAAAGTTTAAATACAATAGGTCGATGACGCATAATAAAGTGTCATCTTGTTAATGAAGAATTAGACATTTTAGTAGGGACCAAATTACAAATATATTAAAGGGTTAAAAACAAATAAGTCTTTTAAATTTTAGTATATGTGCACCTAGGTGCAATTACCTTTAAAATGTGCAAATAAGTATATTAACTTTGTGAAATGTGAATTTAAGTATAAAATTTATATTTGATGACAGTTTTTATCCAAATTAGCATTGGTATTAACCATCACTAAATATGATTTTGTATCTAAGTGCACTCTTCAAAAATTTCAAGGAACTAAAATGCACACTTTAAAAGTTTTGATACTAAACTCCACGTGAAGCAATGTTTAGAAGACTAAAGTTTGTAACCCTATATTAAATTCAATCTTAGAAATTCTAAAACAAAACCTAATTTTATCTTCATCTCTCTAGTACGGTAGCCGCCAACACTTCTCTTTCTCCGTCTTCGTACTCTCTCTCTAATAGCCATCTAGAACAACAAAAGGCGTATACTATACACAACAATTGTTAAGAACCTAACCAGATACAATATTGTTTTGTTTATTAGGTTTTTAGACCTTTCCATGGATCAATCGTATCATCTTTGATGCGTACCTGGATTCAAGATACGAGAACGATGGTCTGGGGATCTGAGGATACTCCGAGGTGCTCTGCCGTGGAGCAGGTGGTACCTGCAAAGACTCCGACGCTCAAGTCAGTGATAGATCTGAGAGTGTAGAGTATTAGGGTTAGATTGTCATACTTAAGTTTGCCGTATTATCTGATATTTATACCTTTCGGGCATGCGTTATTTAGTTGGTGTGGACTGGCGGTGTGGGCCTATTTGGCCATTGAGCCCTCTGGGAGCCTGGGTGTGAGAACCGGGATACAGGTCCACAACAATCTTGTTTGTCATATACTTCAACAAACGTAAAAGTAAGACATTGTTTGGATAACTAATGATGAATGGAGCAGACGGAATATAGTAGAGTGGAATGGAACAGAGTAGAGCAGAATAGGATGAATATTCTATTCCATTGTTTGGAAAGCGAACAGAGTAAAATAAATTATGATATTATTTTATCCTTGTTTTTAATTTTATATTCTCTTTAGTTATGGAGAATGTTAGCTACACTTTTATTTTATTCTCTCATTTTATTTTCTAATCGTTTGCCGAGAAAGACCGAAACCCAATTGTTGCTCTATCCTCTTCACATTTAACCACACTTGAGAAATGTGACTAAGAGCTTGTTTGAAACAGTTTTGATTTTTTTATTTTTAAAAAATTATATTATAAAACAATTTTCAGAAATAATTTTCAAAAAAGTGAGAGGAGTTTTCAATATAAATTTGTGTGTAAATTCAGAAAACTGAAAACTGAAAACCAAAACATGTTTTAGATGTTTTCATATTTTAGTTTTTAAAGACTGAAAAACAAAAATTGTTCCCGAAAATTGTTTTTTAAAACTCAACTATCAAACGGGGGCTGTTTGGTTTACATTTTCATTTTCTATTTTCATTTCCTGTTTTCAGTTTGTTTCCTATTTTATGAAATTTTACAAAGGAAAACCCGAAAATGATGAAAACAGAAAATTTCTGTTTTAAGCATTTTCAGTTTTTCCTTTGTAAAATTTCAAAAAATAAAAACAGAAAATGAAAATGCAAACCAAACAGCCCCTTAGTTTTCTGTTTTGAAAACTATTTTCAAAAAGAGAAATCAAACAAGCCCTAAAACTTTATAGACCCCACAATAAATACACTTCACACAAGATACTTCAAGTACTAACGTAATCATAATACACAAATCTTAATATTGTCATTAACTTGGATATCGGAGTCTTTACAGGTACACCGCCACTATTATTCTGAAACATCATTAAGCTTTCTGAGACACTCAATGGATTGTCATGCACGCTTTTTTCCTAATAACCCTCACTAGGGGTGTTCGAAGTTCGATTTGGATCAGTTTGAGGGGTTAAGTCATCTGATCCGATTAATTTATTTACTTGCGGTTTGGTTTGATTCAGTTTGGTCTACAAAAGAAATCTGAACCAATCTGATCTAATATTTTTCGGTTTAGATTGGATCGATTTTCGATTTTAAGATTGTGTCAATTATAAACTAAATTAAATATAAAATTTGGCATTTGAATAAAAAGTTAAAGACATAATACAAAATATATATTATAAATTTTACCAATATAAAACTAAAAATGTTAAAATTCAATTTTAAAATGATTAAAAAATTAAAAAATTATAAATATAAATATATAATATTAAGATGATGTTACATTATAAAATTATAAAATAGTAAGTTATGGTATTATTTTGATTAAATATTTTGTAGTATGAATATGAATAATGTTTTCCTCAAAAAAATAAAAATGAATATGAATAATGTTATAATTTTGTAAGAAAATTATATATGTATATAAAAGTTCAATTTAGTTTAGATTGGTTTGGTTTGATTAAGAGAATCCGTAATCTAAACCAATCTAATAAAAAATTTTGGCTTTTCCGACTTTCAATTTTTTTGGTTTTCAATTTACTTAGTTTTTAATTTTTTTTAATTTGGTTACGTCGATTTAGTTGGATTTGAAATTTGAATTGATTTTAAACACCCCTAACCTTATCTTTTATGATCGCTCCTATTGAATCACATCACGAGTTAATTAAATCCACAATATGTTTCAAACTAAAATACTTATATATGTTTATTGTATTGGAAATAAAGTGGGTCGTAGATTCTTTTCCTTTCCTGAAAAACTCATATGTTAGTGACATTTTTGTCTAGTGTTTTTTAACTTTTAAAGTCTTCTTCAAAAAACGAGAATTCACTAGAAATTTCTAGTGGAAGAAACAGCAACGGTTTACCCAATAAAATATAGATATAAATGTCAGATTGACAGCTGCAACGACCCACTTTCGTCTTTTAAAGTTAAATTAATCCTAATTTTTTATTTTTGCTTTTGATTAAGCAGATTTCACCCAATCACACTGCTACCTGCTGGGTGGATTTTCGTATGGCCGAAATGTGATCAAGAATCTCCAATAATCCTAAATCATTTGCATTGAGGACCTACACTGCTAATGCATCTCACTCTTCTTATCAATTATTACTAAATTTGAATTTAATAGGTTAATCGGATGGCTGATGAGATCTGCTTTGAACAGCAAGTTCTCGGTTCGAACTCCCGTAAACATACTTTAGTCTATAAAAAAAATTATTAATAAATTTACATTCACCCTTTAACAATGCTAAATCATCCGAAAACACCCTTCTGTGAATTGTTCAGTTCATTTTTATTTAATCAGAGGTTGTGTTGTGGTAGCAGCTTAATTTATCTCTTAACCACTATTACAGCTATTCAATTTTTTGTTGGTGAAAACAAAATTACATTTATAGTCGTTTGATAACTGTATGTGGTCATGTGCAAACTCAAGTTCAAAGAGGTGATTAGTTATTTTTTCTATAATGAATACTCTTTGAGAAGAGAAATATTTTTTTTTTTAAATTAAGTGAATAATTAATATTGATTAGATGAATTTTAGTATTTACTCTTTAAAATAGTTGTGCAATATAATTATCTCTTAAATAATTAAAATTACATATTAAAGTATATTAAATATTCATTTCTTATGATATCAACAAATATATATGTGAAAAAAGTAGCTAGTATATGAAAATAATATGAAAAATGGATTTGGTTTCTTTAAAGTAAGTTCGAAAAATAATTTATCTGAGGCAAGATTAAATGGACATTGGGTAAGAAAATAAATAAAAAAATAAATTTAATTATACTTTTAATTCTCTAATTTTAACATTTACTTGCATTTGAGTCTCTCAAGTTTCAATTGTTCAAATTAAATCCTTCAAATTTTAATTGTTCCAAATGAGTTCCTAACTATTTAAAAAAGTGCAATTGAATCCTCCGTTTGTTTTTTAACGAATTTTACTCACGTGGCTTTTTTAACATTATTATTATTTTTCTTTATTTTAATATTATTTGACGGAGAATCAGCAAATATTTTTAATATATTTTAAAATCTGTTAAAAAATTAACAAACATACAGAAGAACCCAGTTGCACTTCTCAAAATGACTAAATTCAAACAATTGAAATTTAAGAGACTCAAATCAAGCAAATATTATTCTAGTCAAATAGTTTAATAGGTGAATATATAAAAATATATTTTTGTGAATATCTGAATTTAATGATTAATATACTTTTTAATGAAAAAAAAATCAAACAAATATCAAAATTGATAACGTTTACCTACACTAATTCTTACACCAATTAATAATTTTTATCAAATTTTTATAAAATTCACAAGTTAGATTGAAACTAACTACTCCCTCTGTCCCAAAATGTAAGATCCTCTACAGAGATTTTGCTTGTTCCATTTTATAGGACCTTTTTGAGAATTTTTGTGCACATTTAATTTTTTTTACAATTATACTTTTGCTATTCAACTAATTTTGATGAACATTAATTAAGAGAGAGTGAAGTGATAGAAAGAGATTGAAAGGGTAAATTTGAAAATTAATACTTTTTGTTAGACACATTAATGCATTTAATTAAATTAACCATTTTTCTTAATTCCTTCAATATTGGTTTAGGTAGTCTTATATTTTGGGACGGAAGGAGTATCATATAGATCATGATTGCAAAATTTCACATAAATCCGTAATCATTTAATCTTCCGTTAACACACTTATTATTTTTATTATTTTAAAATTATATCTTACATTAATTTTTTAGTACATTAATTGATAAAGTACTAAATAATCTCAAATTTATGTAAAATTTTATAAATATAATATATACAATAAGTAATTTTAATTTAACGGAAGATTTTACTAAAAAATAATTTTGACAAATTATTATTAATTAATGTAAAAATTAATGTAAAATAAATTAGTTTCAAATTCAATGAATCCTATTTCTTAAAATAGAATTAAACCAACCAAATAAATGAAGGTTGAAGCCCGATTTCCCGCCAACAGGACTTCTAGATAACATATAAATATAAAAAATGTTATGTTAAATAGAACCATAAATACACTTGTTTAAGTAGAATAAATATACTTTTTAAAATGATTTGAGTTATTATAAAAAGTTTTTATTAAATAGTTTTTAAATTTTGAAATATTAAATTCTACTATTTTTAATAAGATATTATTATTTTTGTAATCTTAACTAGTACTTTAAGGATGCGTTTGATGCGTGAACATGACAGTACAAGTAGTATAGCACTGTACAAGTTTTATGAGGCACAACACAACTTTTTATGTTGTGTATCGTTTGATACTCAATGCTCATAACAAAAAGCACAACATAAATTTTACAATAATATCCTTCATGTTATATTATTAATTTTTCTTAAATTTTTCTAAGAAAATAATATTTTAATATTTTATAATTATTTTATTATTTATTATAAAATTAAAATTTCATGATTTAATAAATTACTACATAATATATTTTATGTAATATAATAATTATATTATATATAAAAAAAATTATTATTAAAAAAATATTTTTGACTCTTTATTTTTTAATATTTATATTTACCGTTAAAATTTATTTTATTATTAATATGTTATTTTAATTATATATATATAAATGACATAAACATTGATTTAAAAAAAAATACAACATAAAATACCTTGTTATTTCGAGAAAATTGGGAAGATAGTTACAGTACTGAATAGAAATACAAGGTTAATTATGTCTTTGTCCTATACTATATCTTGAAAATTAGCAAATCAAACGGATCCTAAAAGTACCTTAAAGATACTGTTTAGCATTTTTCATATAAAAACAATCTTATTAGCAAAAAAAAAAAAGAATACATAAAAGATAATACAAGCTCAGGAAACATCTAGAAAAGCAACGAGAGTAGTGGGCATAAAAAAAAGAGTTGGTAACGGAATCAACAATAAATGATTTAAATACTCTATAATTTTGGTCGATACCACCAAAATTTTGGTTCATATACGTGTTATATATTTTATTTTTTTGGGTAAATTATATATTTTTAATTTGATTTTTATAAATGATTTTTTTAATTTAATTCTTGTATAAGAAAATATTTTTAAATAAGTTTTTGTCGTCAACTGTCATTATAACACCGTTAATGGAGATACTAAATTTAAAAAAAAAATTTGCGTATAAGGACCAAATTGAAAAAAAAATTAAAAAATCAAATTAAAAAATAATAATAACTAAACGTTAAAACTATATTCTTCTACTCTCATCCACTAAACTTCCAAACAAGAACACAGTAATAAAAATTTAGCTATGAACTTGTAGTACAATTTTAGGTTTATTAGAGAGTTTGTGTATAAATTATAATGCTATGCTACTATTATATAATTTATATGCTAATATGCTTTAGGGAAAAAATTCCACATGCTTGTCCAAACTCTTAATAAATTTATTGTAAATGTTTAGCTTTTACAAAACTGTATTTTTTGGAAATTTATCATAAAATAGAAAAAAAAAAGACTAACAAAAAAAAAGGAACACAAATTCAAATTTTATGGTGCGAAACAGGATGCTAACAAATAAAATAGTGCTGAATTGCTTCACATTGCTCAGTCATAATCAAAATATGCATTTAATTTGGATCAAAAGAATGGTAGATTTGAAGATGTGAAGAATTAATTAACTAGTCATAGTAGGTTTAGGGCTTACATGTTTGTAAAATTAGTGATTACAAAATGCAATTTTGTTTGGTTCCTTCAGCAGAATCTAATGGACTACTCCCTCACAGGATTTAAAACTCCTATATGCAAATACTTCTAGGGCAAGTAAAACATTAATTAGCTACATAATTATAAGTAATTTTTGCGATGAAAACTTTAATCATTCTCTCACATTAACAAAAGCTCATGTGCTCCATGTTGACAACTACTCTAGCTAGTTTCAACGTCTATGGCTAAGCTAATTTCCTCTTACTTCGTTGGAGGTTGGAGGAAAAATGTTTCAGCACTTTCAATGATTGTCACATAATAAGAATTTAAAACACAGGGTCATTGCCACTTTTAATGGCTTTAACATCATCAATGAGTGTGGTTAAGGTTATTTTTTATACAAGATGGAAGAAAACATGTTAGGGTTTGATGTTCAGATTTGGGACTTTAGAGATTGGGGTTTGAAGATAGAATGCCACATTTTTTTTCAATTAGATTCCTACACATTTTTTTTCAATTTGGTCCTCGGACGCAAAACTTTTTTTTTATTTAGTCCCTCTGTTAACAATGTTATAATAGCAGTCGATGACAAGGACCTATTTAAAAATATTTTCTCCTACAGGGACTTAGTTAAAAAGATTTTACATATAGGGACCAACTTGTAAAAACATGACACGTATAGACATCAAAATTATATTTAAACCAAAATAAAATTTACATACTCTTCACGGAATGTAATCAACTTCCCTTAGGAAAAAATACAGTTAAATATTTAACTACATTTTCAATCCTCTAACTTCATTAAGAGAAATGACCCTTCTACTAAATTCTCTTACTAAATTTTCCTACCCACTTAACTTTGACAATTGTTATTTATCATTTTAAAAAGTAAATACTTAGTGGAAGATAGATGAAAATTGTCAAAATTTAGTGGGTAAGAGAATTTGTAAAAGGATTTAGCAGAAAGATTTAGCATTTTTCCTTCATTAAAATTAATATGATAGTTGGTCTTTGAACTTTCAATGTTGTGATTTCGGTTCTTTAACTTTTTTGTGCATGTATGGTAAAACGTTGGTTGTGAAGGAAATTGATTTTGAAGCACCCAACTCGATTTTAGTTGGTTGACTAGTTGTTTGGTTATAAGTTGGGAGAAAGCCCAAAATTGATTTTGGGTTGCTAAAATAGATTTTGGCTAAAGTAAAGTGAGTCAGGCTTTCACGTTGGGTTGAAAAATATACACTATAATTTTACTCAAAACTTATTTTTAAGTAAAATTCTAAACATAAATCATGTTACTTTTAAACATTTTTACACAAAATAAATTTTGTAAATTATAAAATCATGTTCATGCATGTTTGGTAAAATGTTGGTGGGGTGGAGAATTGATTTTGAAACGTCAAAATTGATTTTGGCTAGTTAGTTGTTTGATTATGATTTAGGAGAAAACAAAAATTGATTTCGGGTTGTCAAAATTGATTTTGACAAAAGCAAGGTGAGTCTTGCTTTCACGTTAAATTGAAAATTTCATATTGTATTTTTACTTCAAACTTGTTTATAAGTAAAAATTTCCCAAACATAAAGCACAATACTTTAAAATTAATTTTACACACAATCAATTCTTTAAAATCACGTTGGTCTAAAATCAATTTTACCACCGCTAAACCAAACACACCCGTCATCATCCAAAATCAATTCTACCACCACTAAACTAAATATGCCCTCATTTTTGTCACTTTATTTAGTTCTTCTAATCATCTCACGTTAAGAAATTGACTGTCAATGCAGTCAAACATATATAACTAAATTTGTAAAGAGACAATCGCGCAATTGAAAAAGTTAGGAAACCAAAATCAAACAATTCAAAAAGTTGAGGGACAATAGTCGAAAAATTAAATATTGACTATATGGGTTTTACTATGTTGATTATTAGCTTCTTAATGAGAGATGAATGCAAAAGGACCAAAATCGTTTATTTGAGAAAGTTAGGGGACAAAAATCGTGTTTTTGGATTTTGGAAAAGTTGGGGTTCCAAAATTACACAATTGACAAAGTTGAGAGATCAAAAGTGCAGTTAAACCAAAAATAAATAAAAATGAATTCTCACTTCTCTATCTATTAGGGTTTTTCATTGGCAACAATGTTAGGGTTATCTCATGCAAGTGATCTAGGCTTTTCCCCAATTTTTATGGTGGTGAACACGACAATGAAGCGAGATGAAGAATTGAGAGTTGGTTTACACACACTAGATGTGAGAAAGGGCAAATACACCCTATCATGCAAGTAATGCAGTCAAAATAACTTATGAAAAGCCTAGAGCTTTTGGGTTACTTATGCTTACCTCTTGAACTCTCTAATTTGCTTCAGTTATATTACCAATTAATTATCAATTGTCATCCTAATTCAATTAAAGGTCAATGATCATGCACTACTAATTATCGTTTCCCTAACTCAATTTCCTTGATGGTCAGTAAATAATTAGAATTGAAAAAAATATAAAACACTAAAGGGTTGTTAACTTAATAATTAGTTAGAAGTGAACATCACGAATTGGTCCTTTGTGATCTCTCACATGTTTACTTTGTAACTTTGCTACCTAATTTTGAATCTACAATTAATAACTATGACCACATAAGGTTGACTATTCTCAAGTATGAATTTAACTACTTATAATCGAAGTGAAGGCATAAGAAAAATCCATAAAGAAACCCATAAATACAAAACGAGAAAGCAAAAGAAAAAAATCCTCTTTGCGGAGATGTTGGATCGTGGATTCTAGATCATTGTTGAAAGGTTTTTCTTCGACTTCCTTCAAGAGAGCACCAAAGGATGAGAAAAATGTAGCAGACACTTAAGATAAATAGGACTAAGAAAAAAGGTAAATTTCATTCCCAATGGGACCTTAAATAGGTGCAAAACATGCTCAAAGACATGACAAGGCAGTGCAATGGGACTTCACGGTCATGCCAAAAGCTAAAATTGATAGAAGTAGGCTCAAGCTTCCAATTTCAAAAGTAAGCTAAGTCATATAAATCCTACCTCAGTCTAGCCTATTCCTATCCCTATCCTAGAAAGCAGCAATAGACAATGAATATGTAGCTCTTACGAAGAACTCCACATGGGAACTAGTTCCCTTACCTCCCAACATAAAGGCTGTTGGTGTAAATGGATCCTCGATTTAAAATACAACTTAGTTGGGAGTTTCCGAAAGTACAAAGCTGGACTTGTGGCTAGAGTGATTCAGTCAACAAGAGGTGTTAGATTACTTTGAAACCTTTAGCCCTGTAGTAAAGCCCATTACAATCCACCAAATAGACATTGGCAATGTATTTTTGAACGGAGATCTCAAAGAAGATGTTTACATGTCATAGCCAATAGGATTTCAAGTGCAGAACATCAAGTTTCTTTGTTATCTTAAAAAGGCATTATATCGGCTCAAATAGGCCCCAAGAATTGCACCTACAATTTTCAAACAACCTCAACATCAATGCTTATTGTGACTCAGATTGGGCCTCAAGCCCAACTAATAAGAGATCTACCTCTGGTTACTGTCTATTCATTAGTTCTAACCTTGTTTCATGGCTTGCCAAGAAGCAAAACTCTGAAGTCTTGTGCTCATTGTCATTGAAATTCTTCACATTCGAAATCTGCTAGAAAAGTTTCACACTACACCTAGCATACCCTCTTTAATATGGTGTGACAACTACAATATTGTCAAGTTGTTTGCCAACCATGTCCTCTACTCTAGGACAAAACATTTTGAATTGGATCTCTAGTTTAGCATAGACAAGATTGCTCGAGGTCAAGTTTGTGTCAAACACATTCCAACACTCTTTCAAATCGCAGACCTTCTTACCAAAGCACCATCATCAAGTTTGTTTTTGGATTGTCCTTGGCCCAAGCTCCACTGTATGTGAGGCACACACATTTACTATCTTATAAAATATAGTTTTTATATTCAGAAGTTAGTTAAGTTTGTTACTGTTATGTTTATATGTAACCGCTAGTTTAGTTAGCTCATGTACTCTATAAATAGATATCCTTGTATCATATTACAACACAAACACAATATACAGAATTACTCTCCTTTATTCATCATAATCTGCATTATTATGTTGATTCCTCAGCATACACAAAGAATTATATTGCAAATTAAAAGTGAGCATTTGTCTAGGTTGCATTTTCGTGGTATACAATTCTTAATTTTTTTACTTTACGAATCTGTCTTAAGATATGTAATATTCTCATTTGGATTGTGTCTTGCATGATCTCTTGAGTTTTAGTTTCTTGAACAATCTAGGGAAGCTAAGTAAGGATATTGGATTTGGAAGGTGCCAATGTAGCCAATGTTGTTCTTGTTATTGGAATAATGACTAAGCATTAATTTGAGGAAGGGTGGGGATTGCTTTCCTTGCTCAAAGAGTTTTTCTCAAAGGGAAGAAAAAGAAGAAAATAGGGGACCATTGACGTCATTTTATCATATTTTGTTAACTTTGTTCACAAAGTTAATGGAAAGAACTAAATTGGTCAAAAATAAAATAATACACAAATATAAAACTAGAAAATGCTAATAAGTGTCCTTATGACACTAGTTAAATATATAAAATTAAATTAATATTATTTTATTGAGATTAATGATATTTTTTAATTGCATGTTTGGATGAATGGAAAGAAAGGGTCTTGATTCTCTTCAGCTCTATCTCCCTCAGCCATCATCTAAGAGCACTCGACCATTAATCCATCCTTACATGGTAACTAAGGTAGAAAGAGAGAATGATAGATGCGAAATAAATAACTAAGATTGTGCTGGAGTGAGTTGGAGCTAGAGAAGATCCATTTACGAAAGTAAATGAGAGGAAAGAAAAAAAGTATAAATAATAATATATTTTCTTTTGTTTATTTTAAGAAAATAATGAAAGAAAAAATTGAATTTTAAAAATAAAAAATTCAAAGTTTTCTTTCGTTTTATTTTCCTTCAACTGACATTTATCATTTCATTCATTTTCTTTCTACTTATTTTTTGTTTTTATTCCAAACAATAACTTATTGTTTCGAAAGTTAAAAAATTATTTTTGTATTTTTTCAATAGTAATTCAAAGCATTAAAAATGTATGTTTTTTTGTAATTAAAAAAAAAAGAGTTTGATCTAATAGAAACATGTAAGATTTGCATGATTGAGAATATGTACATAGATATTCTATTTACAAGAAAATCCTTAGATTTCTGCAAGAAACATTTTCTTGAAGAGAAAATTTACTATATCGCTCTAACTTCTAGGACAGTAAAATTCTACCTCCTTAATATAAAAAGGCTAAATGTATCTTATGGTCATGTATTTCTTTTGTGCATTTCATTTCGGTCCTATTTCTTTTTTGGGTTACATTTTGGTCCTGTATCTCTTATAAACGTTCATTTTGGTCCAACTCCGTCACCTCATTACAAGGTAATTTGACTCTATTCTTATTAGGTTCATGTGTATGTTATGATTTTTCTATGTTTTAAGATAAATGGCGTAATTATAAATGGCGTAATTTGACTCTATTCTTATTAGGTCAATTCTGTTAACGGGGGTAATGGGGTTGACAGATTGGACCAAAATAAAACGTTTATAAAAGATACAAGACTAAAATATAACTCAAAAAAGATATAGGACCAAAATGAAATACACATAAGAAATATAGGACCAAAATAAGCATTTGACAATATAAAAATGTCTTTGGCCTATTAGCTTAGTTGAAATACATCCAACAAATTAATCGAATGACTGATGACACGTGCTTTAAGTAATATGTAATACCCCATTCCAAAGGCTAGCTTTCATTAGCGAGGGACCACAGTGGAGCCTACCCCTAAGAAATTTCTTTGATTAGCGGTTGATGCCTTGAAGGTAATAAGTACCCTCGTTCCAGAACCATCGATTCACTCACTAATTTCATTAATTTTATAAGGGTATTTTTAACTTTTGTAACTTGACACACTTTAAAAAATTAAAAATAAAATAATTTTATTGAAAAGAAAATAATTTAAAATAGTATAGTCTCTAAACTCATTAAATATTTATTTTTTCTTATAAAATACTTCTACTTTAAAATTTTCAATCTATACAAAGTTACACATATTAAAAAATTCATTTTATAATTCTTTTGAGTTAACACTTAACGGCAAGGTAGTAAGTATATTGTCACTGCATAGGTGGTGGATCTCAAAGCATTCTACATACCAAAAATTAAGGCAAATTTTATCTGGAATTTTTGGAGTACTTTTTAATAAGTTAAATATAATAAAAAATTATTAAAAAATATTTTTATATTTTTAAAAAATAGAATAATATATATTTATAATTATTTTTTTAATTCTAGTAATTTTAACAAATATATTAAGATATTATACAGCAAGACTATAAAAATTAATTAGCTAATTAAAATGTGATCCAAGTTGATGGGTGGTAAGACCAAAATTCATTTATTTATTAATTATAAAAATTATAAAATAAAAATGAGGTACGCATATTCATAATCTCTATACACTCCAAACGGTGCCTCCACAGCAACAAGCTTATATTTTCTCCCTTGTAAGCAGAACTATCAAGAAAGCAAAATTCTAGTTTAATTCGCATCTGCTTCAACAGAAAAGGTAAAACAAAAAATTAAAGCATGATATGACATCTATGCAAATTAAATTAAATTATAATAATTATATATTCCTATTATTACTTGTTTGGTAATAAAAATACACCAATGAGTAGCAATAATCTAGCAATGGCTTTTCACTAGAATGTCCCACCCAAATCACGAACTAACAGATTTTTCTATATAAACCCATCACACTAGCTAGCTATTTCAAGTATCAACCAAACTTGACTTAACTTTTCTTCATTATTCTTCAATTTCTATAATTTCTGGCCTTAAGCTTCTTATGTTATGGCTCCACCAAGCTTAACAAAAAATGCTGCCTTAGAATTAATGGGGCTAGTGGAAAGTAACCTACCCTCATCCATAACCTTAGAAGGGTCAAATTTTCTCGCTAACGGTCACCCTTTTTTTACGGAAGTCCCTTCCAATGTAACCGCCACGCCGTCGAAACCCACCGACGCTAAGACTATCAGCACGGTGGGTTGTTTTGTTGGGTTCGACAGCGTCGAACCCAATAGCCGCCACGTTGTTCCCGTGGGGAAACTCAAGGGAATCAGGTTCATGAGCATATTCAGGTTCAAGGTATGGTGGACCACTCACTGGGTCGGAAGCAACGGTCACGAGGTGGAGCACGAGACTCAGATGATGATCTTGGACAAAAACGACGACGTATCGCGACCCTACGTTTTGTTACTCCCGATCCTTGAAGGTTCGTTCCGAGCCTCGCTCCAACCTGGGTTGGATGATTACGTGGACATGTGCGTGGAGAGTGGGTCGACACGTGTACGTGGGTCCAGCTTTAGGAGCTGTTTGTTTATGCACGTTGGGGATGACCCGTACCGCTTGGTGAAAGAGGCCGTCAAGGTTATCCGGGTCCACTTGGGGTCCTTCAGGCTTCTCGAAGAGAAAAGTCTGTCGGGTATAGTGGACAAGTTCGGGTGGTGTACGTGGGACGCGTTTTATTTAAACGTGCACCCACAAGGGGTTTGGGAAGGCGTGGAGGGCCTCGTGGAGGGTGGGTGTCCTCCTGGGTTGGTCATTATTGACGACGGATGGCAGTCTATCTGTCACGACGACGACCCGATTACAGATCAAGAAGGCATCAATCGAACTTCTGCAGGAGAGCAAATGCCCTGCAGACTTATAAAATTTGAAGAAAATTATAAATTTAGAGACTACGTGAGTAAAATAGGTCTTCATAAGGGTATGGGTGCCTTTGTTAAGGACTTGAAGGAGAAGTTTAGGAGCGTGGAGCAAGTATATGTTTGGCATGCGTTATGTGGGTATTGGGGTGGAGTTAGGCCCAAAGTGCCGGGCATGCCCGAAGCTAAAGTTATTGCTCCGAAATTGTCGAAAGGGTTGCATATGACAATGGAGGATTTGGCTGTAGATAAGATCGTGAACAACGGCGTAGGGTTGGTGCCGCCGCATCTGGCTCACCAATTGTACGAAGGGCTTCACTCGCATTTGGAATCGGCGGGAATCGACGGCGTCAAGGTTGATGTTATACATGTAAGTTTTCTCAAAAGTTCTTTCTTCTTAGTTTTTCTTACTGTTTTTGGTATCTTACTAAAAAGAATTCAACATTCGGTATTTCGTTAATAATTTTAAAGGAGTAACGTCGCATTACGAGTATAATAATAATAATAATAATAATTTGTATTTTTTCTTTTTTTTAATTATAATAAATTTTTTTAAATATGTCAACTTTAATTTGTGTCAATAGAGAGTAAAAAACAATATACAAGTGGGCCGGTCGGTGCGTCAATTTATGATTTTATATACAACAGTTATATATATTTTTTATTTTAATGAATGCAACTCATTTTATATTATTTAGTTAGTCACTCTTTTGGAATAGTGATTGATATACATTAATAGAGAAGTCTGTAGAAGATTCCAAGAATTAATGTCTAAATTAAAATATAATCAAGTAACCAAAGAAAAAAAAATACAATATAATCATAATGTAGTATTGGGTAGTTTTTGCCTTTTTTATTTTTGGTACAATGGTTTTTGCTTTACAATCTAGTTCTTTCAACTGAAAATCAGAAATATCATTTAAATACTTTTTTTTGTATATACAGACCATTAGTTTATTGTCTTACACGGCTCATACATTTAAGCTTATCGACATTTTTTTTATTTTTTGTTTTTAACTTATTTTGTCTTTTAGCTTTTTTTTTAAAAATCTTTTACGTACTTTTATTTGCCACAAAATTGCACACGGCAAGGCGAATACAAATGCATGCTAGCTAGGACTTGTTAACGGTGATTTACTTCGATTCGGTTGGGTTTTGTGCCCTTCAAATTATCTAAAAAATTTTAAGACACAACCCCTTCTTACGAGTTCAACTTTAAAGATAGTATTAATTACTTCTTTTAGTGATAGATATTTTAATAAAAAAGTCCTAAAAAAATTAGGAAAAATTTTTTGGTGATAATTAAGAAAGTAATATTACGTTACCAAAATCTTGCCATAACCTTTTAGTTTGCACATCAAGTGCATAAAATAAGGATTTTAAAAAAAATTATTCATTATAAGAAAATATAGAAAATACTCAACATTTTATTTTTTAGTATAATGTTATTGTAAAATCTTCCAGACATGATAAATGTAAATGTTAGGAGAAGAAGTTTCATATTGTCTAGGATAAGAGCTATGATACTCTTTATAAGGCCTTAGACAATCCTTCCTTCTTGAGTTAGTTTTGAGGAGAGTTAGGTCTATGTCATTTCTAAGATGGTATCAGAGCCTATAAAAAAAAAGGACAAAATAAAAAAATTCAAGAAAAAAAGGAGCACAAAGTCCAGGAAAAAAAAATCTGAGACAGATGCCCATAACTTGAAAAAAACAAAAAAACCCCATTAAAAAAAAAAGTCACAACTAGACTAAAAAAAAAAGTCAATTGGACTTGATGGGGAGTGTTGAGAGAAGAAGTCCCACATTGCCTAGGATAAAAACTATGATAGTTTTTATAAGGCCTTAAGCAATCCTCCCCTCTTGAACTAGCTTTTAGAAGAGTTAGGCCTATTTCATTTTTAAGAGTAAATAAGAAATATGATAAAAAGACAAAAGACGTTAATTGTGACTTATGAGTGAGATTAGAGCAATTTGTGCAATACTTTATTTATGTGTCAGTATAATTAATAGGACCAAACGTATACATATGCAGCTATGGTTCTTGTAATTGCAGGGTTGAAACTTGAAAGCCAGCTAGAAATATTTGTTCCTAAAAAAGTGTCTCTTTTCCTTGGCACTTATGGCCACATCTGGTGAGTTTTTTTTTTTTTTTTAAAGGTAAAAGTATATTATTTATTAGAACTCAGTAGCACTAGAAGTGCTAACCCAAATACAACCGTCACCTCTAGAATAGTACTTGTTTTAATTTATAATACAAGCCTCAACGATTAAAAAATAATGTTTCAATATTGTAAGCTATTTTGTATAAAACATTAGAGACATTCGTTAGATTACTATCATGTGAAATAGTGACTTTTACAATTCTTTAAAGAAGAGTAATAATTTTTTCAAAAAAGAATTAATACATTATGAATCGAAGAGTGTAGAAGTATTAAAAATCGGGGTGACGCATTTAACAGCGATCGAAAATCAAATTGGGCATATAAATGTTGAGGCCCAAAAGCTCTTTTTGTCCGAATGAAGCCATTAGAAGTATGAAACTGGTTTTCATCAGTACCAGTTGGGTCTCCTTAGAGCCCATGCATCAGGCTTTGTTTTTTTAAACCAAAACAATACACATATTTTGATATTGACAAAAAAAATGTTTTTGATGCTTTTCTAAAAAATGATTGTTTAATTACATGATTTTAACTCTTATTCATATGTTTTCCATTTTGCAGTTGTTGGAGATGCTATCTGAGGAATATGGTGGCCGAATTGAGCTGGCCAAGGCTTATTACAAAGCACTAACTGCTTCGGTGAAGAAGCATTTCAAAGGCAATGGAGTTATTGCTAGCATGGAGCATTGCAATGACTTCTTTCTCCTTGGCACAGAAACCATAGCCCTTGGGCGTGTGGGTAAGCTAAACATTGCAAATTCGATAAATAAAAAGTTTTATGTTTTAGCATAATTCGATACAATTTGAAAAATCATTGAAGGAAGAACAAAATTAGAATGTAAATTGATACTTTGTTCGTGACTAGAGATGAAAATGCCCTAAATAAAAATATGTTTTGTAGGGGATGATTTTTGGTGTAGCGATCCTTCCGGAGATCCAAATGGAACATATTGGCTTCAAGGGTGTCACATGGTCCATTGTGCCTACAACAGCTTGTGGATGGGAAATTTTATACACCCGGATTGGGACATGTTTCAATCCACTCATCCTTGTGCCGAATTCCATGCAGCCTCTAGAGCTATCTCTGGTGGACCTATTTATGTTAGTGATTGCGTAGGAAAGCACAACTTCAAGTTGCTCAAGAGCCTCGCTTTGCCTGATGGGTCAATTTTGCGTTGCCAGCATTATGCGCTTCCCACTCGAGACTGCTTATTCGAAGACCCGTTGCATGACGGGAAAACCATGCTCAAAATATGGAATCTTAACAAAGTGAGTAGCACTTCATTTATTATAGTAAATATTTAAATTCGTCCCAAAAGGATGAGAAGACATATAATTATCTATTAAGTATACAAAATACCCATATAAAAACCAATCATTTTAGAGTCATATAAAAGTATAATTTATATTAAGTTGTTTTACATGGCTTTTAGGTTTAGTTTAACAAGTTTTTCTTTTCTTTCACTTTTTAAAAGTATCTTTGATAGTTTATGAGAAGTTAAGAAAAATAGTGAAACTAACAAGTTCAAGTTTTGAAATTTATGTAATAACTTGTTGAGAAAAGACCACCCAATGGATTAGACATTTTAAAAAATTTACATGTTTCATATTAGACATTTTTATTGTTTCTACATAGTAGTGTATCTTCTCATTTGAAAGATTTTTCTCATGCATATATGGTATCGGTGAAAAAAAAAGCATATCTAACATGTATTTTAGTATTTGATTTTGATATTGGTTTGAATAGTTATTCCATCTTTTGTAAAAATAAAATAAAAAATCAATTAATTAAGCATTCTGGTGCCAATAGAATTAACTCTTGTTGTTTTCTTCAATGCAGTGTACAGGAGTTTTAGGTCTATTTAACTGCCAAGGAGGCGGGTGGTGCCCGGTGAATCGACGAAACAAGAGCGCCTCTGAATTTTCACACGCTGTGACATGCTTAGCAAGTCCTAAAGACATTGAATGGAGCAACGGAAAACGCCCCATATGCAACAAAGGGGTTGACATATTTGTAGTATATTTCTTCAAAGATAAGAAACTCAAACTCTTGAAATCCTCAGACACATTAGAAGTTTCACTAGAACCTTTTAGTTTTGAGCTATTGACAGTATCTCCAGTGAGAGTGTTATCAAAGGGTTTAATTCAGTTTGCTCCAATTGGTTTAGTGAACATGCTTAACTCTGGTGGTGCCATTCAAACTTTGGAATGTGATGAACACAAGAACTTGGTCAAAATTGAGGTGAGAGGTTCTGGCGAAATGAGAGTGTTTGCGTCAGAGAAGCCCAGTAGTTGCAAAGTAGATGGGGATGTTGTGGAATTTGATTATGAGGATAGAATGGTGAAAGTTCAAGTTCCTTGGCCTAGTTCTTCAAATTTGTCAATGGTTGAGTTTTTGTTTTGATCCCTATGAAGGATAGATGGAGATATTATGATGTTTAACAATCTGTCTTAAGTAAATAACAATCATGTTTATTTTACATCTTTATTTTTTATGTTTTTTAACAATTCTTTTTAGCAGTATATGTGAAGATCGCGAGAAGAAGAGCATGTTTAGATTGTGAAGAACGACAAATTTCAATTAACTGGAATATGATGCATGTTAATACCGTATTTTGACTTGTTTTAGGATGTAATAATGGTTCAAATTTAAATAAGGAAAGACAAAGATATTAAGAAACATTGTAATATCGTTATTTAAAGTTAATACTAATGAATCTATAACATAGTATCTCATGGATCACCTATAGATATAGGTCCCCACTATTGGTATAATGACACACAAATAATATCTTATTGGTTAGCTTTATCCAGATAATTTGTTAATAAATTTTTTTAATATTTATTCTATTCTTGAGAGAATAATATCAAGTAAAGTTGCACTTGATTTTGACAAAGTCAATAATGAACCTTTCTTTCTTAACCACTTTCTTTTTCTAAATATTTTGTTGGTGAATTCATGGGCCAAATACACGCACTACAAGAAAATCGCTCATTAGCAGCGGCCAAAAGTCGTTTCTAAGTCAGAAAAAGCCACCGCTAAACCAAGTTAGCGTCGGCTATAGCGTCGGCCACGGGGCCGACGCTAAATTACTCGACATTAACAGTTAGCATCGGCCCTAAGAGACCGCCGCTAATTAGCGATGGCCTGGCCGCCGCTACCCCCACGGAAAAAGGGCTCGACACCCCATCGTGGGGCCGACGCTAACTAGCGTCCGTTGAGGCCGACGCTAAGTAGCGTCGGCTTTAGCCCACGCTAAGTAGTGTCCATTGAAGCCGACGCTAACTAGCGGCGGCATGAGCCCATGCTAATGTATGTGTCCCTTGCAAACTAGCGTCGGCTAAAGCTGACGCTAGTTAGCGGCGGCCAATGGCCGACGCTAAAGCATAACAAGGTAGCGTTGGCCTAGGCCGACGCTAATATTTAATGTAGAGTTTTTTTTTCCTGTATACTATATTGATACTATTAAAATCACCTATAAAATGAAAATGAAAGGTATAACAAACCATAATATATATAAATACCAATAGTAATATAAATAAATGTATACAAAGTAACGATAATGAATAAATAAAAAATCCAAATAGTACATAAAGTCAAAGACATAAAAATAAAAAACTAATCCTAATCGTCGTCGTCCTCCTCATCATAATCCTGATGGACTGGGAGAGAGCTGGATGCAGGAGGTCTCTGAGACTCTATCGCCGAAAGTCGAGCCAACACCAGAGCCATATCCTCTTGATTCTTCCGACTTATCTCCTCAATCTGCTGCTGATGCTGTCTACGCATCTCCTCCAACAATCGTCAAAGTGTTTCCATGCCAAGCCATCGGCTGGATGATGGAGAACACCATCTTCACTCCTTTTCTCCTTATGCCATCTCATGTGCCTTGCTGTTTTAGTGGATGCGTATAACCTCTGCAACCTAGGAATTATTGGAAAATAGAACATTCGGCTCTCAAGAACATCCTTGTATTTCCCTATCCCATCCCTTTTAGGTTTAAATCGCAACATACCATAAAATTTGCATTCTTTCAGCTCGACATCTTCCTTATAGTAAAGCATACACCCCTTCTTACAACAATCAATCATCTAATACTCCAGGCCTAATTTATATGCTAGCCTTGTTGCTTCATAATCTTAGGCAAATTATCCTTAGAGGGGGACAAATCTGCAAATATCTCTGCAAAAAAGTCAACACACCTTTGAGGTATGTGCCAATTAGCTCTCGCTGCCAACATCCTAACTGAAATCGATAGCTTGGATTGAGAACACCCTTCGTAAATTGGTTCATTAGCAGCTTTCAACAAATCAAAAAACCTCTGACAACTTGGGTTAGGAATCTCCTCATCCACATCTTCGGTGTCAGTAATCCTATTTGCAGATGAATTAATGACTGACCTAAAAGCATCTGTCACCATATGGTCCATCATTTGAAAGTCATCCTGAGCCCCCAATCATCTATAACACTATTTGACAGGCCTCTTAATTCTTCCCAATAACCCTCTGGCTCAACTTCCCCGTGTTCTGTCCAAACCCAATAGTCAGGTTTAAAGCCTCTTTTGTACAAGTGCAGTTTCACCTCTAACTCCGTAACCAATTTCATGCACCTACACCTGGTACATGGACATCTAATCCCTCCATCAGAAGCATAGTAAAGAAGTTCCTTAGCTTTCCTCACAAACTCATCAACTCCCTCAATAAACTCACATTTCGACCCTCTCCTATCTGGATTAACCCTATCATACATCCAATTACGATCCTCCATATTCTGCACTAAACGTGTAATAAACTGATTTACAAAAAATTCGGCAGTATAACCCCTACTATACAAGCATTTCCCAAATTTAAAATACCTAAAAAAATTTAAAATCAAACAATATGCAACAACATAAAGTAAACCAGCACCTCGGTATATCCAGTATTTTCATCGGGGTCTCACCTATCCACTAACACACAACAAACACAAGCAACAACATAATAAAGTAAACCAGCACCCCGGTATATCCAATATTTTCATCAGGGTCTCACCTATCCACTAACACACAACAAACACAAGCAACAACATAATAAAGTAAACCAGCACCCTGGTATATCCAATATTTTCATCGGGGTCTCACCTATCCGCTAACACACAACAAACACAAGCAACGACATAATAAAGTAAACCAGCACCCCGGTATATCCAGTATTTTCATCAGGGTCTCACCTATCCACTAACACACAATAAACAATAAAGAAGCCCTAACAACATGTGAACAGTTATATTCTATAGCTAGCATGCAACCCTAAATAATCAAGAACATACCTCTGAATCCAAAATCGTATGCTCCTAGCTCCTGCTATATCTGCGATCCAAAAGCAACAAGTGTAAATTAAATCAAATCACCACAAATGATAAATGATAATGGTCAACCAAATTGATGCATTTGGTAATTTGATGAGACAATGAAAAGATTATTTAAATTTTGAAAAAATGACTTAAAAAGTTCAGATTTGAAACTTGGAATCCACTGTAATCCTAAAAGCTTCACCCCACTAAAATTATCAAGGCTCCCCATTTATTCCAAAATACTGTTTTTTTTTCACTTGCCATTTTCACTAAGTGAAATATATATGACAAAAGATAAGTAAAAGTAAAGCATATATATTACTATATTACTATAAGTAAGTAAAGAATGATAAAAATGTCTTTGTGGAAGTGTTGCCTTATGCATTACCATACGAATTTATTCCATTTGCATTGCCCTACTTCTCATTTCTTACTTACAACAACTCATCATAATAATTTCACTAATTTCACTAAATAGCACACTCCCTTCCAATCTCTCCTCTTACATTTCAACAAATAAATAAAAATAATACAAACTAATTCAACAAAATTAAATAAATACAATAACTTTTTTGAAAATAGAGGGAGAACGAAGAACACCTTATGGAGGTGGAGAAGGTGACGGTGGTGGAGAAAGGGAGGGTTTCGGTTAGGGTTTTAGCTTGGGTGGGTTAAACAAAAAAGTAATCGGACCAAAACGTAGAGGGAAGGGTAAGGAGGACTCGTACGGTGCCAAAAATGATTTGGGTGGTCGGAGAACGGAGGAACGGCGGCGTATGGTGGCTGCGGCGGCAAGGAGAAACAGAGAGGGAGAGGAGAGGGAGAATAGAGAGGGAGACGAAGTGGGGAAGAAGATCCAAACTCTGTCTATTATTTACCGTAGCGTCGGCTTTAGCGTCAGCCAAAGCCGACGCTAATTTGAAATCAGACACGTGGCATTGACTTAGTGTCGGCCTTGGCCGACGCTAATCTTAAGTACGACACGTGCCATTGAACTGATGTACGTTAGCGTCGACCATTGGCCGACGCTACCGTTCCACATTTAATACGCGCCAAAATTTTCTAATTAGCGTCGGCGTGTCCCACGCTAAGATAATTTTCCCGCTAAATTTAGCGGCGGCTTGGGCCGACGCTAACATTAGCGTCGGCTTGACCGACGCTAATTGGTTGTAATTTTTTAAAACTGAGAATGTCAACCATTGCGTGGAAATAGCGTCGGCCTTGCCGACGCTATTAGCGTTGGTGTCGTGGCCGACGCTAAATTTTTGCCGCTAAATTAGCGTATTCTAGTGGTGACGTTAGGTTTCTTTATGTTTAGCACAATTACGTTATATAATATCTGTTGTGAAAACTTTGAGAGAATGGGTCAATACAATATATAATTCACTCTTCTCTCTTCTTTTTCTAACATCTTTTTTGGGCATAGTTTGTGAGACTAATAACTTAGACTCGAGTGGACGAGTGATAAGTCATCGTTGTGTTAACCTTGGGGAGTGATTTCGGACATTAATTATATCGGAGGTCTTTCAAAATTTTCTTTCAGGGTAGTAGTTTCCATACTACAACACAACATATTCATCTCTGAATCTCCAATAATCTGAAAGCAAATCTCTTGATTGTTGGAGTTGAATATGTAAAATACAAGTTATGTTAGTTTTTACGTACTTTCCAATTTAATTTTAATGAGCTCTTTTTCGTCCTATTAGTTTATCTAATTGTTCTAATTGAATTTTGTGTCATTAGATTGTGGTAATCATAGAAGCTAATCTCGTGAGAAACGTATGCTACACAAATAAGGAGAGGAGTATTTTCAAGAAATTGGAGAAGCTTGTGTTAACGTGATCAAAATCCCACTAATGGCGTAGATGGTAAATTGTGATTTATCCTCAAGTTGTGCGTAAGGATTACTTATCACAATTGGTTAATTGAGTCTAATCTTTCAATATTATTATCCTCTCTTTTACTTAATTTGTTTATTTGATTTTTGCATTGATTATATGCAACGTAACTGATTTCATTAATATCCTTGATTACTGATAAAATCAAATTTTATTATGTTTGGATAACACACGAAGTAGTAATTGATTTTATGGAGCCATGCATAGTCATGTTGACAAGGATCGATGTGTATTGAACAAAAGCTTTATTATGGAACCGTAAAACAACTAGATTTTTAATTTGTGATTGACAAAGTTTCACTATCGTGTTTACTATGATGTGAACGTTGAACATTTGCTAACTTTATATTCATTCTTTTCTATGTGTCAATGGATTAATGTAAGATTTTTGTATAAATGCTCCGAATTAATGTTGTACGTATGACGAAAAAAACAAAAAACCTTTTGATTTTTGTACGTGAGATTTGATAAGACACCTTATTATGAAATATGTAAAATGTTTTATCTTAGCCTAAAATTATTTAAAAAATGTGGGGGTATTTGGCTCATGTGGTATGAGATGATCCATGCAGCTATCCTCTTTATGTTCCTTATTGATTTACACTTATGATGATTTTTCAAATGTGTATGTATGAAATTATTTTAAACAACAGTTGAACATGTGTTTGGATTGAAATTATTTTAGATAACAGTTGAACATGTGTCTGAATCTTGATATTATAGAGAATATATAGTTTGGCTATATGATTTGGATGGCTTTTGTCATTCTTAATATACTTGTGAAAGAATAAAATAAAGTGAAAATGGTAGAACTAATATTTTTTTATGGAATATACTAAAATGAGCAGTAGCATTAGTAGACTTAATTTTGCATTTGAGTAATCTTAGTAGTTAGTAGTGAACACTAAAATGCTCAAGATAGTTGTACTTATATATACTTATATTCACGAGTCTAAATGTGCATAAATGATATTATCACGAGCGATAGAGTGTGTTTGCTTTAATTATGATATAATGGAAAATAACTTTGTCATATAATTTGAATTTTCCTAATACAATGTAGGCATGACAAGTAAAACGTTTTATTTTTTATTGATCAATTTTTTGTATACATATATGAGCTGCTACAATTTTTAAAGGTGTTAAAAGATATATAAGTCTTATTTTGTAATTAAATAGTGTAGAAAGTTAAGGCTTTTCTCATATTTTTACGAGATATATGATGTTTGAGTTTCTATCCTTGTTTAGTCACAGGTGACAATAACTTACAGATGAGTTGGGTTGCTTTGCACCGTTCCTTTTCATTGTAGTTTTGGAATAGCTTTTATGAAAATTAGTTTAAAACAAAGGTTTTTTTTCATACCATAGGTATTTCCAAGAGTCAGGGCTGGATATTCAATAAGGCAACTAAGATCATGGCCTAGAGTCCTCAAATTTATAAGGCCTCAATTTTATTTTTTTTAATATCAATATTATTGATATAAATTTTTTTTTTAAATAATAATGTTTGAGATATGACCCAATGTTTTTATAAGGCATATATCTTACAATTTTTATAGTTTTTTTTTCTATTTTTATACTACTTAAAAGTCTATAGCCTATTTTTAAGTTTTTTCAAATGAAAAGTCACTCAACAGTGACTAAGCGAGTTCCCTTGGATTGCTGAGCACATGAATCTATGAACTATTGGCTACTTGTTAGGTTGTTACATTAATACAATTTACTTTTCTTTGACAAAAAATAAACGTCATTTTCTTGAAGAAAATTATTAACCTCACATTTTCCTCGTTGTTCTCTGTCTTTCTCATTCTCTCTAATCTCACTTCAGAACTCTTCTTTATATTATATGCATTTAAGTAATTTACAATTACATACACTACATGTTGTTAGCGTCTCAAATTTTAACAGGTTTGACTATTCATCATTTCATTCATTTGCTTTGCTTTTAAATTTTTAAAACAATCCTTGAATTGAAATTGAATGATCATTTATAAATTATAATTGTTACATCTCATTTTTTTTATTGTTTATCATTGTAGGTGTAAGTAAATGATTATCACTACATTTTGAATTTTGGATCCTCATAGATGTGACCGTGCATAGCCATAGTTTAAAAAATTTTCATTCAAGATATATGGGGAAAATTAATTGAAAAAATATTGTATTAATCTTGAAAAGATTTTGAGTTTTGAGGACAATTCTGATATTGATGGTCTTGATTTGTTTTTAGAACTAAATTATTAAAGAAATTCTAACAAATGAAATTAACACACCATTAAAAATATTGAACTATATAAAAAAAATTAGGTTCTTTTTCAAATACATACATTGCTTATAGCATACTATTAACATTACGGGTAACTGTCGCGACCGCTGAAAGAAGCTTTTCAAAATTAAAATTAATTAAATAATATTTGAGATCAACTATGCTACAAGATAGATCAAATGGATTAGCTATATTATCTACTGAGAGTAAGATGTTAAAATTATTTAATTATAAAACTTTAATAAATAATTTTGCTGCTCAAAAAATCAAAAAAATAACATAAAAATTATTAGTCTATATTAACATAAATCTTTGTTTAAATTTTCGCTTAAAACCCCGAAATTGCTAGATACGGCCCAGCCAAGAGTAATCTAATTCTTGAAAAATATATAGCACTTAATTGCTCATAAAGCTAGATGCAAGCTCAGCTTTTTTGATAATTAAAATTAAAATTATTATAATGTCAAACCACTTTAATAATTATATATTTTACCATTTCAAAAATTACAAAAAAAATTATAAATAAAATAAATATATGGCCACTAAATTCGGAATATGGTATAGTTTTATTATTTTAATGTATTTTTTTTATCGTTATAATACATTTATAAATTTATATTTTTATTATAAGTGCTATTTATTTATTTATAAATTTTAATTTTAATATATAATAGTTTAAGCAGTTCGGTTACCGACTCTAAACTACTGGCCATTGTTTAACACTAGTTTATAGCTTATTTAGGAGTTTATAACTTATAACTTATAGCTTATTGTCAATTGGAGAAATTTGATAACTACAAGCTTATAGCTTGTAACTAGTTTTCAATATTTTCTTCCTATTTTTCTCCTAGGTAATTTACTACATTTTATTTTTTTAAATCATTTATTATACATAATTAATGCATGTCCCTTTTAGTCATTTAAGCTTGTCATAAACTTCTTTAAAAAAAAAAAAGCTTGTCATAAGCTAATTTTACCAAACATCTTTACTTAACCATAAATTATAAGTTATAAGTCATAAGCTATAAGCTATAAGTTAATTTTAGCTAACAGAGCCTTAGTCGGTAAACACATAAAAATGTGAGTATTCGAATTTAATCATTGTTATTGTACTTTCTTATTAAAAAAAAAGAATTTTTCTAACTTGTGTTCATGGGCATAAGATAACAATGATTGACAACCAATAAAATTTTATGTAAGAGAAAGTTATTAAATAGTGAGTGGTGAAAGATTGAGTAATGCTAAATCATCATACTAAATCATCATACAAATCATTTTACCCACTTAATTTTCAAATTTCATTTATCTTCCAAAAAGTAAATGTTTAGTGTAGAGCCAGCAAAATGGGCCGACCCGTTAAGGCATACCCAAATAGACCGACAAAATGAGAGGGTATGGGTATTGAAAATGCAAGCCCGAATAAAGTCGAGTAATTTTAGCCCGGACCACAAAGCCCCATAAAAAACGGACTCGGCTTGAAAAACCCGTTGGGTTTGGGTTACCTGGCCATTTTTTTTAGGATTATATTAGTGCAGGTGTTATACAAAAAAAGACAATAGCTATTCAGCCCAAATTTGATAGCCCACTATCACTATGATGAAAAAAAAAGCTTGAATCATTAAAAAAACAATTAAGCTGTATCAGGAAAAACTTAGACAATGGACAATCTCTCCATGTCTCATTCTCAAAGGTCTATTAAATATCAGTGAATATTGAATATGACATGGAATTGGCGTAAAATGAAGAATTTTTTTTTTATATAACAAAAAAAGAAACAAGACTATATTTTTGTAAGAAATGGTTGATAATTTTTTAATGATAACAAATATTGGCTATCCGAAAAAGCTTGATATCTGCATAGGGTCGAGCCAGACTTTTAAAATGAGAGACCGAATAGAGTTGGACGTTTTAAGCCCGGACTGCAAAAGTCCGCCACCCGAATGGACGGGATCGAATAGGGCCGGGTAACACGTTTTGACAGCTCTAGTTTAGTGGAAGATAAAAGACAATTGTTAAAATTAGGTATGCAAGAGAATTTTTTAAGAAGATTAAGCATTTTTGGTGAAGAATTTAGTGAGTACCCATATGATATATCATAAAAAATTAAATTTAATTATTAAAAAATTTAATCTGATCATGGTTAAGCTGTGTGTTTAAAAAAATCCTTAAAAAACAAAATAAAGATCTAACGACCGAGTAACTCAATATCTCGAGTATCTCAGCCGAGTCAGTGTGAGTTTTATAACATCGTGTAAAATGTATTGGGACTCCGGACGACATTTTTCGCCTTTACCTTGTTTTTCATTTTTAACTTTTCTGTTGGCTGCCGCAGCATCAGTGTAGTGCCTACTCGGACGGGATTTCATGGATCCCGATCAACTCGCACCGGAGGACAGAGGCGTCGGAGGCAAGCTCAGAAAACCGCCACCGAGAAAGCCGGTTGTTACCCCTTACGCCCGTCCGCCGGAGACCGCGCGCCGTCGTTGGATTTCGAAACTCGTCGATCCTGCGTACCACCTCTTCGCCAGTGGAGCTACTCGCATTTTACCCTCTTTCTTCTCCACTCCCGCCTCTGACCCTACTTCTGCCACTGAAGATCAAGGTCGTATTCTTTTTCTTTTTGTCATTCGTCTCTCTATTGCTCTGAATTTCTCTCGTTTAATCTTTTGCTCTATTTTATTTGTTGTGTTTTCTCTCCTTACTTGATTTATTGTTTGTTTGTTTTAAATTCTTGAATAATTTTTACCTGTTATTCATCAGAAGCAAATTCACATATTGGTTTGTGCAAACATGAATAAATGTGCGGTTATATTACAGTTTGTATGAGCATAGCAAACAAACTTTAGCTTATTTCTTTGCTGACGGACACTAACCTCAGTTGATGTTTCTGGATTGCCTGTGGCTATTACAAGTAATGCAATTCTTTTAGTGACAACTTAGACTTATTGATGCAGGGTAGGGGGAAGTTTGGAGGAATTTATGTGAAACTTAAGAAAATTGCTTATACTCTTCTATAAGTTCTTTTTAGTTTATTTTCGTAAGCTTCATTGAGAAGTTTATCGAAATAGACTAAATTTAGGTGTAGTTTTCTAGGAGTCGTTGGTGGTGTTCTTTGATTTGAGTTGGAGTTTCACCTAGGTAATATGTGTGGAAACCTCGATTCCTACGTTAATAAAAATAAGTTTTAGCTCTTAAAGATTGGCACATATTATTGAGTGATATATAATAACGTTTTGAGAACACCAACCTCACCTAGGGAGCTGCATCTAAGTTTTGTCCTATCAGAATAAGCTGTTTTTTAGCTTACTCTAGTAACTAGTAACTTTCATGATCATAACTATAAACAAGTTCTCATTTAATTAGTGTTTCTTTTAAACAAATGATTAATTAAGCTTTATTCAACCGAACACACTCTAGACATAATAATAGCTGCTCAGAGATTAATGTATCACCTTAGGATGCTGTAATATAGGATCTCGTATAGTAGATGATAGGGTTCAAAGACAACAACTCCTATCTGTAGATAGAATAATGGTAGTTCACCCAAACACTCTCTAGATGTAATATAGGATGTCTTAAAATCCTTGATAAATGTCATTTTCGGGATTAAGTATGTTTCTTTTCCCAACAATTTTATTGAGTATCACTAACTATTAGTGATGACTTGTTTAAGCAAATAGTATAATATAAAATTCTAAATACTTATTGAATTTGACTGTTATGAAGGACAAGATTTCATAATTATGGTTGGAAAATTATTTTTCTTTATAATTTGATATTGTAGACAACTGTAAATAAGAAATCAGTAATCAGTAATTAGTCTTAAATAGATTAAAATGGTTACGTGATGCATCCTGATACTGTGTTTATGTGTTGATTGTTTACTGTTTAGTTTATGCTTTGGAGACTTAAGACATTTAGGACTTGATGCTGTGTTTTTTTTTTGTTCTTCCAATTTTTTTGTAAGTTCCTTGATTCTTTTTGACTTGTTATTTATGCCTTGAACTACTGTTTAGTTTATGCTGTTTACGTCTTTTGATTATTATTGAGAGTTTGGACACAGCTCATACCTAGTTCTGATTGAGAGTTTGTGAGATTCATGATATTTTGTCTTTGAAGTTCAGATCTAGGAATGTTTTAATATAATGATATTGTACTTGTGGAGGAGAGAGAAGTTGCATTTAAAGATGAAGATAGAGCCATTCTTTTTATTGGAGCTGAGTCAAAATACGTAGCATTAAATGAGTAGTGTAATTGTTAACCTAGTTTAGGTGCATGCCATGAGCATACACATGTCTTCATACATGATTATGAGAGCTTGTCTGGTGAGAGGGATGGTGTTTAGTCATAGTGAACTAGAATATTTGGGTCGAGTGTCAGGATATATAACTAATACTGGTTTATGGAATGCTTTCAAGACTAGGCACATTTAGTTCAGGTGGTGAAAGAAATACTAAATCCCAGTGAAATAAATATCAATCACTACTTCCCTAAACTTACTATATTTTCAATTTCCCAAGCATAAGATCCTGCATTATGTCTATATTTTTATTCTCCCTTCTTCTATGCAGTCAGTGTAAAACTATCTGGTGCTTGACAAATGTTGAATATGTATTTGGCGCTCCTTGTGCTTTCAGCTTGCAGTGTTAGAGCATTCTGTAGTTTTTTATTCTATCTATTTCCCAGTAAAATATAATTTACTAGCTAATCTGGACTATATTGATTCACTCATCTTTGCAATCTAATTTTTTGTTGGCAATAGGTAAATGGCAGATTGGTGAAGATCATAAAGATGATTTGTGCAGAAGTGATATACATGTAAGGAATGTTTTTGCTTCATATGAAACTAGAAGTAAAACCACTGCTCAATTTTACCTATCCACCTGGAAGAAATAGTTTTTTATGAAGATGAAAATAATTTAATTTAATTTAACCACTTAAAACTGTGTTCTTTACCGGCCTGTATGTTATTACTTCGTGAAATGAATATATATATCATTACCGAATTGCTTTGTGAGAACTTTTCAGACTGATCTATCAAGGAATATCGCATTTTCTGAATGTCAAAATCTTTCATTTGTCTATATTACTTCATCCTGCTATTCATTCTTTATTGGTATTTTGCTAAGCAAATAACTTTATTGGCTTTGTTTGTTCAATTTTCCTGCATTCTAATGCTACTCCTGTTTTAAGATTTTCATCCTCCGAATTTTGAACATCATTTTTTTTCCATTTCTTTGGTATGGCCTTATTCTTATCTTCGACTGATCATGGTTATCCGGTTCTTTACCCTAGATGCTCTTGAATGTGGGTAACCCTTTCAGCTGTGTTTTTTGTTTTCTTCCTCATCTTAAAGCTTATATTTCTTTATGTGAATCTCATTCTGATTAGAATGAATAAACAATGTCTCTAGCTATTTCTGCCCTGTGTGTTTCTGTTAGGGCTGTGCAAAGTAATATCATGAACTGGATTGTATCTGAAAATTAAATGAACTGGACTAGTTTTGAACTGATCCAAAAATTCAAATAATGACCTAGACCCAAATAAATAATACCAGGTCGACCCAGTTTTAAAAATAGTTCGACCTAGATTGATTTTTTTGACCCGCTTCTTCCACACATCATCATAATGTTTTTGTTGTTAAAGAAAATCTGCAATCGCAGATAAATCTATGTCTGTAGGTAAAACTAAAACCTGCCACAACTTATAGCTAAATTTAGCTTCTTTTTTTTTTATACAATTTATAGATAAATTTGATAACATTTTATTATAAAAAAATTGTTAACATTTTTATCTACCTGTTTACTTACTAAGTGTATTTGCTATTAAAATTACAAAAAAATAGTTATATATAAACATTAATTTTTCAATCAATATATAATTGCGATAACAATTTCGATTGTAAATTTATTTTAAAATATTTTATAATTAACAAATACACAGGTACTATTTGTCAAAAAAAAAAAAGAAAAGAAAAAGAAAAATACACATAGTTACTGGACAAATAACTGCAGATATAAAAAAATGTTGAATAGCTTCTAACATACTTCCTCCTGTCCTAAAGTAAATACATGACAAAATTTAAAAGATTAAAATATTTTTAACCTTGAAATACCAATTTAAAACTACTTTTACAATCAAAATTGTATGTAAAACCAGGTTTTTAACAAATAACTGGTTTGAAAACCTGTTCAAAACTAGAATTGGAATAAAAATTAGTTCAAAAAGTTGATTATTGTAGAACTGATTATCAATATAAGAACTGATTTCAAAACTGGTTCTCACTATAAGAACCGGTTAACTGAGCCAAATAAACAAGTTCGGTTCAGTTCTTTGAACTATTTAACCAATTCACAACTAATTTAGTTCAGTTCAAGTGTTGAATTGAACCATGACCACCCTTAGTTTCTGTTCTTGAGGCATATCTTTTTTCTTTTTTTTTGGGTTATAAATCTCAGTCTTGCTGAGTTTATTAGCCTTTGAAGCTAATATCTCTTATTGCTGCCCTTTGCTCTTTGAATTAATTTTCTTTATAACCTCAGCCCCAAAAATATTTTGTTGACGGTAGTTATATTTTTGCAGCTTTTGTCATCTGAATCAACTGAAACAGCAAATACTGGTGACTTGAGAGGTAAAACTATAAGCTGTTCTGACTTTGTTCTGTCCACAAAGGATGAAAAAGGAGAGCCTTCTGAGAAAAATAAGCTTTCTGATATCGAGCAGTTAGTGAAAGGGAAAAAGTTCTCCAGGTAAATTAGTTTTTCCAATAATACAGTAATAATATTCATTTCATAATTGTATCGCAAATGTACATTCCCAATGTTTCTTGTTAGCGCTTGTTATTTTCTGTTGAAGTGACTTTTTAAATTCATTTGTGGATGTGGGAATGGCTTAGAGCATAAAAACGTTTCATAATCATTTTGGCATATTTGCTTGCGTGGATTGTATTATTAGGAAATATGTCTGCAACTTGGTGAAACTTGGTTGAAAATGAGTTGAGCCAACCTTAGCTCAGGTTTAGGTCAATAAAAGAATAAAGCTATTATGAAACTTCTAGTGCCTATGAGTTAGGTTCAATTTGTTACTAAATATATTAATATATTTAGATATTCTTAGTTAAAAATAATATAGTAAGGCAACAAAAATTGCTAATTTCAGACATGTTTAAAACTTTAAAGTACTGAAACCTTAACAAATTTATTGTAAAATGTAAAGCAATTGGATGCAGGATTTACCACCTCACGATGTTCAAAGCTGTTTTGGGTAGGATAGGTTCGATGTGAAGGTGGCATGCCAAACATCTGAAGCTCGTCATCAGTGTTCCAATTATATTCATTCTCAGAGCAAAACCATCTGAATCCTACAAAATTTTTCAACCAAAAAACTTAATTACAGAGTTAAAAAAACAGAGAAAAACATTAATTAATATATTCTAATTATTAAACCCTTGTAAATATAAAAAAATGGTTCAATGGCCGAGAAACAAATTGATCAATAGAAGTTTTTGGTTAAGGGTACATAAAGTCATTCAAGGCTTCAAGCACGATATTCCAAACTTGAAGAGCTACAATATATATATATATATATATATATATATACCCTGACTTAGTAGCTAAGTTACTAGTAAGAACACTCAACCAATCAGTTTCCAAACACTAAACAAGAACATTAGCGCATTACACAATCAATGTAATTAAACTACAAGATGTTAAAAGTTTGATTAAGAAACTTCATTTTCATGCTTTGTAACCATTAATTAACCAATACTAGCATTTTTTACGTAAAATTTGTTGTCTTCTTATTATCTTATCATAATTATTTTTTATTCACTTAAAGTTCTCACATATTTAAATTGTATTGAAAAAAAGGAAAAGTTAAATAAAATAAATTGATTTAGTTCTTTAATGTATATGCATCATGAAGTTTTCTCAGTTGTATAATTCTCTCTCATACTGCATTTCTATGTGTAGTGGTGTAGAGAAGTAACAGGGATATGTGGAGTGCATGATAGACTTAGAACAGAGGAACATTTTCTAAAGGAGCCTTAGCTTTGGGTTTTTACCTAAGTTTTGTTTGTTTGAATTCAATTAAATTCCCCTGTAACTGGTTTTTCTATCATTTAAAGTCACAAGTTATGTCATCTTTACACCGATCTACTTCAACAGGATCAACAAATATGGTGCACTTAATCCTGAAAGATAAAGCTAATAACAAATGAAAAATGGTAATAACTAAAAATCCGTTCAATAGTACATGGACAAGAAGGTAAATTACTAGGTAAGTGATATAAAGTAGAATAACTCAAAGCATTAAGTGTTGGTAGAGTTTCCAAAATGTCTTCCTCATTATCTTCTCCTGCCATATAGAAAAACAAAGCTTATTCCTACCATTCAAGGTCAGTACAAGTAATAGTCATTAAACATTAAATTTGAAATCAACCATTTTTGTCAACAGCTTTATCACTGTCTCTCTGGAAAATTCCATTCCCACAAAGAGATGAATCAGCCTGGCATATATAGCACCGGTGCAAGATGCACTACTCTCCTAAACAGAACACAAAATACTTCACAATGTTACAAAAGGAACGAATTCATGAAATGGTTCACATAAATTTGTACAAAACCAGGTTTAAATAAAGAATTTAGCGAGAGATAAATGCATCTGAGCTTTCAAAATTGGACAGAAGGTTAGTGAGTGAAGTAAGACATGAGGGTGATTAGTAATATGTATTATATATACTAATGTTTAGCTTGCTGACTAGTAAAATAATCAAAGATATGAAAGTTCCTGCTTGGTTCACTTAATAAACAAGCCCAAATTTTCATCTCATTGAGTTGTTGATGAATTGAGCAATGGGCTGCATCAAGATATGACTTGCCTTTTACTTCCATCCTTGGCCGAATTTGTGTGCTCATGCTTTTAGAAAACCTGTATGGATTTCCTCCTTACTTTTGGTGTAGTTTGGATGAAGGGGTAAAGAGCGAGGGGAAGTGGGGTTAGTTATTCTTTATTAACTTGTTTGTGTTATAAATTGTTTTTAAAAGCATTAACAAGGGTCAAGTGAAAGGTTACATGATAATATTTCATTTTAATACATTTCAAATTATTTTCAAGCAAGAGAATATTTACTGAAAATGAAAACTTTACCTTCCCTACCCCCTCCTTCCAAGCATTCACTTAGTGAGAACAACCATTTGTTTTTTCTTATCTACACAAGTACAATTCCTAAATATGTTTGATCCCCTCATGTAGAGATGAATTTGATCATATAGTGGAGGTATTAAATTCGAGGGCAATGGACTTTTCTAATGTTGATCAAGGAATTGAAAATACAAAATTGACTTCTAAGAGAGATGATGAAGGGCTTGCAGTGGCACCTGGACATCCAAAAGTTTCCAATGATCAAAGGCATGAAGGTTTGAATGGAGCTGTTTCGGAAAGCTCAACACCACTTGGTCAGTTGAAAGTGAGTATTGCTGCATGTTTGAAACATTGACACGTCTTGGTAGATTATGATCATGCCTTCCCATACATGTGATTTGTCTTGGAATTTGTGGGAAATCTGGATGATTTGATGGTTATCCTCACTTTATTATGTTTTTGATGTTGGTTGTAGATAGGCTGTAACATAGGAAAATCCCCAAGAATCAAGGGATTACAGATTAGGTTAGGAAGACATTTTGTTTCCTAGGTTAACCTACAAATCTTGTTTATAATTTGTATGATTCCCCAGCTCTATAGCAATATCCACAACCCTCATTTTCCAGATGGTTTCAAAACCCCCGATCCAGTCGTCTTTGCACGTGCATTCATAAAATATTGCCCATAGCCCTTGTGCAGCCTTCAATGTATAGTTTCTACTATAACAGACAACCCTAGGCCTTGAAATTTTCCTATTACAGACTTTACAGGTTCAAGATGAAATTGTTGCTTCTCCAATTGAGATTGCTAGAGCATATATGGTTTCCCGTGCATCAGAAGCAGGCCCCAGTTCTAAGAGAGCAATTCAAACTGTTGAAAGCACACTGTTGCATGGTGATGAAACTTCAAAAAATCCATATGAACCATCGCCATCGAAGAAAACATCAACGTGTTGGCCAGGTGCAGTGGTGCAGAATGCCTATGTAACGCCTCAAAGTCAGAGGAGTAGATATGGACTTCATAACTTCCCCCGGACTCCTTATTCCAGAACACTATTAACAAAGTCTAAGTCCAAGGTATGCTTTGTTTTGGTATATTTTCTTGAACTTGAAGCGTTGTTTTCAAATTAATATTTTTTTCATTTCTTTTCTTTTCTTTCTCACCAGTTGATTCATACGCAAGGGGATAATGGCCCCAATTCATCAACTCCCCTCCATCAATCACAAAATTCCCTGTATCTGCAGGTATCATTTAGTTGTATGATCCCTTAATGATTTTATTTGATTTGTAATATGTTGATTCTTTTAAGAATATGTAAATCACTGAAACTGAAATTTTGAGATGACGCTCTTTTATTGGTGATAAGTTTAGAATATAATTAAGTTGGTTAAAGATTGACACTTTCACCTTTAATATTCCTGTCTGTTTTGCTGACTGCTGTCCTGTGAATTTGCTAGATCCAAACGGGCATATAAATTTATATGATAAATGATTTTAGAAGATTCTTTATTTTGGACTACATGAAATATGAATTGTTGATTATTTTTCTGTACACTGTTGTTTTCAGTATATGGATGTACATACTTAATTGATCTGATCGTCTAAAACAAAATATCCTATCCATAGTAAGTAATCCCTTTTTTTGAACGTATAGTAAGTAATCCTAATAGTTAGGTAATTTTCAAATACAATGATGAGGATTATTACGAAACTTCACCGCAAGCTAGTGAATGGGTGGTTATGCATCATTCCTTGCTTGCTGGTGAATTGCTTACCCCTTTGTTAATATCTCTCTCCATTGATGTATTGAAGGAACAATATGTTATGGTTACCCGATCTCTATCCAGTTTTACTTTGATGGAGTGCCGGTCTACTTCAATTTGTTTTGTCCTGTCATGTTGTATTAGGTTATAGTTATTGACCTTTTGTTTCTAAACTATAAACATAGGATAAATATAAAGTTGGTACATCAGAAGGTGAATATGGATCTGTTGGACCAATTCGACGAATCAGGCATAAGGTTGGCGTACAGTCTTCTCTAGGAAGATCAGCATATTCATCTCTGAGCGGCCCTTCTAAGAAAGGAAGTTTCGGTGTTATTGGAGATTCTACTCCTACTGTTGTGAATACCACTGATACTGATAGGACAAGCTGCACTCGTAAATCACTGGGCTTTGAGGTGGGTGTTCCAACTGTACATATGCATACAAATTTGATGGCTAAGAAGATATTGGAGCATATTGATAGAAACATTCCCACTCCTAGAGACAAATCTGCTGAGCTCAAGCTGGCAACTAAATGGAAGAATCCTGAATCTTCTGCGAATAATTTCAGTAATACCTTGTCAAGTGAAGATAATGGTTTCCTTAAATTCAAAGATATTAATCGTGACATATTTGGTGGCCTTGATGGAGAGAAAAATTCTCTAAGAAATGGAAGTAAAGCGAACTGCAATGTTGATATTCAACCTAGAGAGAGTACTGACAAACCCATCAATGTCAGAAATGAAGGAACTATCGCATCTGACATGAATATTTTCAGCGGCATCCCCAGACCTGGTAACGATGCAAGGACTATGCATAATTTTGGTGGTTCTCAGAACTTTTCAATGAATTCTTCTAATGAGGTATTCTAATTATTTGATAGCTATTAAAGCTTTATGTATTTTTCCTGGTTGGCTTTCTGAATGTGTAATAAGAAATAATCAAAATCCAATTGATATTCTTATGGGGAAAAAGTTGATTGCATAGTGATAGGGTCAGCCCAAGGAGGCATTCGAATTGTTCAATATTTATATAATCTTTTTGCATGTATTGTTGTCTTGTTGGAAAAAAAGTAGATTGCATAGAAATGTTAGGCACAACTAATGTTTGTGAAGAGTTAAAAAGAAAAATGGGTGACAAGGGAATATAGTTGGGTGTCCCAAGTCCTAGGACGGTTGGACCAACTTCTGATGTCCAGTTTTACTTGTTTTTTTTGTTGAAGTAAAAAAGTCAGTTTCGTGGCAGTGTGCTATGTTTGCTAAACTTCAATGCATTTAGGTATAGCATCACTTGCATAATTGCATTTAAGGATCTCTCTTCGGATAAGCATTTTCTTTTGGATAAGACTAAGCGTTTGTCATCCATATGGATATGGTGTATATCATGAGATAACAGGAAAATACGAAAACTAATTCTAAAGTACTCTAGTAGATTATTTTAAAATGCTGTCTAGATATTTTTTGATATTTTTCATATATTTTAATAGTTATCAAGATAAATTTAATTTAGGCATGCTACTTCTAGAACCGAACCATGTTTTTTCTGATGTACTCACAACTCACTGTGCAGGATGCTTTGAAGACTCTCCCAAGTGTAATAAATCAAGAAAAGACAGCTTTCGCCAACTCTGCAACCAGTAAACCAGTTTTACCTCCAATTTCCATCAAGAAGCCAGAATCTAAGTGGAACCTATCATCTGATAGCAATTCGGGATTCACCTTCCCTGTTTCGGCATCCTCTTCTGTATTCTCTGACCTACCAACACCATCCATCATGCCGTTATTTTCTACTGGAGATGATCACCAATCAAAAGAAAGGTATTCTGAACCATCATATAATTTTAATTCGAAAAAATCTGGTCCGGCGCTAGTTTTTTCCTTCCCTTCAACAAGCAATAATTCTATTCAGAATAATGCTGGAGACATAAAATTTAACTTCGGTTCAACTGGGAAGGAAAGGCTGTCGTTTTCGTTTAAAAAAACTGCTGTCAGGTGCTAAATAGAACACCAAATGATGTTCTAAACTTGTCTCTGTTATTCTTTTGTTTTTGCTGATTGTTGTATTTTCACCCTCTAATCCTCTCCGAGCAGATTCTAGTATACATATCCTTTGCTTTTGTTCTATTTGTTAACATGAGTTAAACTAAAGCCGTTTTGAATCAGAAATTGTAGTTTCTGCTGGCTTTATCCTGCCTATAGGCGTGTCGGACTACTGCATTTCTTTTTTCCGTCTCTTGCAATCATCTTTATAATTGTAGAGGCTTATTGTCCGTGGCCGGGAAATGCATCACCCATTTTGGAAAATGGACAACCCCTTTTATTTTTATGGAAAACTAAGTCCGGAAACATTTTTCAAAACTTCTGCACTTGAGTTTTCTAAAAAAAAGGTGTTGCATTTTCCAACCTCCTTATTTTCGTAAGAGATACAAACCTGCGCCAATGCACTTTTACTTGAGGAAGCCGGCTTCCTCGTGTAGAAGGGAAAGCTAATTTATGCCCTCAATCAAATTCCCAAATTTGGGTTAGAGTATGAACAGTTGACTTGGATTTGCACACCTTCAGAAGCGAGTAGGAACAAAGAGATTGAAGTAAAAGTAACTTCCTTTGCTGTAAATGGCTTCATATAGTTGAAGATAAGTTAACCCACCTAAACAAGGGGTGAGTCACTTCTGGTTTAGTAATATAATTAGCAAAGGAATTTGTCACCAGGTATTTTAACCACCTACTTTCGAGCAATGGTGATAAAAATCTTGAATTTGTATCTCCTGCAATCCATTGTAATTTGTAACCTAGATTATCAGTACATAAGTTCAGGCACAAAGGTGGTAAAGGTATGCCTGGACTAATTGTTTATTTTTGCCTTTACTCTTTTGAAATGTTTCTCCCAGCCTCCCAGGCACTTGATCTTGATGGTTATGAGAGATCAAGTGAGACTCACAAAATTGTTGGGTATGCCATCAAGTGGACTTGGAAAATCTTGAACTCATTTTTCTCTGCTACAAATCATTGAGCATCTTTAGTCAACTTATTAAATTCATTCATATAATGGCTTCTAAACTCTTCATAATTCCATTATTTGATCATTTTTAAAATATAGTAAACACAGTCTGTTTTAACTTGTGTGTCTTCCACCCCTCAAAAGAGAGGGCTAGGGATTCGCACTACCCTATTTGGGAATGGCACCACCTTTTTGGATAGTAACATTCAGAATTCATAAAATAGTGAAAATAGAAAGCAAATCACCATTGTTTGTCCGGAAATGAATGATGTATTTCCCAAATGCGGTGGCGCAAATCCTTGTGCCCAAAAGAAATTTTCCATTTATCAACAACCATTATTTTAAAGCCTGTACCTTAAGCCAACTTATTCAAACAAAATGGCTTTGGTTTACCTAAAAAAGAAAAATAAAATGGCGTTGGACTCCAATGTGACATCCCTTTGTTTTTTGGAATACAATGTGACATTCCATGAAGAGCCCAAAGAGACGAGGAACTCCAATTAATCAAACCACTAAACCAAAAAATAGAAATTCAAACCACTCAACTCTAGCAATTCTAAGGTGGTTGTTAAATCCGACCCAGCAATTTGGTTTTTTTCAATTTTTTGTCTTCTTCCAAAGAAATTTACTGTTCTAGAAGCATTACAAAGAAGAGATGATTTGGAAAATCTAGAAAATGTGCTGAGAAAAATCCAGATAAGATTTTCCAAAAAACTGTGGGTGTTTTCGCCATTTTAAAAACCCAAAAATTGAGGGGTAGTGACACATCAATTTGGTCTGGAGCATTTAACAGTTCCCCAATCGAATAATAGACGACCCATTTGTTTTTTTGGATTAAGACCCATCAGTTTTAGCTTAAACCAGGAGAAGAGGGAGATCAAGATACTAATCCACTCCATTAATCTGCAGATCCGAAACACAAACATTATACTGGTTGTTTTTTTTTTTTTTGAAAGATAAAGTAATAAATATGGTATTGAATTTTGAATATTATATAATTTAGGTGACAGAGATTGACATCACTCAACTTTGAAAGTTCCACCATCCCTTTCTATATAAAAATCACAGATCTATATATTAAAAAGGATGGTGCCACCCCTAATAAGGATGATGCTAATCCCTTCCACCTATAATTTATGATAATTTTTTATTGCCTAGTTTAGGCTAATTCGGACATAAACTTAAGTTCACAAAAATAAATTTTTCAGGTGACATTTTGTTTTTCAAAATACATTATTTGGAACATAAAAAAGAAAAAAAGTGACATTATTCAAAGTCTATTTTTTTTTATCAATAGAAGTCAATATTTTATACTACCCACATTAACTGTTTGACGACCTCGGTGGTCTTTCTGCGCAAGTCAGAAACGTTGGCCCATATACAGTTTAGATAAAGAAAAGAGGCCAACTTTTTTTTTTAAGAAAAAAAAGGTGTTGTTTAGTACTGGAAATATTTTTGTATTCTTTGAATACTCATTTAAAATCATAATTTACCTTTTTAAATAATAATAATAATCATAATTTATCTTCAAACAAAAGAAATCATAATTTACCAATGTTTAGTAGGGTTAAAAATAAACAAGTCCTCTAAACTTTAGTGTATGAGCACTTAGGTGTAATTACTTTTGAATTGTGCACTTTACACCTCGGTACTTTTCAAAGTGTGCACTTAAATACAAAGTGCACATTTCGAAAAGTTCAGAAAACCAAAATACACATTTTAAAAGTAATTGCATCGCAGAGCACATACACCAAAATTCAAAAGACTTATTTGTTTTTAACCCTATAATGTATAACCCTAAATAAGTGAATTTTGTGCAAATTTCGAACCTAAGATGGATATCTATTACTCAGAAAACATTTTTCTAAAAAAAGTAACTAAAATTAATTCTTGTATAAATACCCTCTTAGCTTCCATTATGACAGTATTTTTAATCTCAAAATTCAGCCATGGGCTCTTTCATAAAAAAACAAAAAAAAAAAAAGAAATTATGCAATATTGTGAGGTGAGGTCCTAAAGATTCTTAGATGGAATATATTAAGACTGTTGGAAGTTGGAACAACCCAATCAAGCATATCTCACAATTATATTCGTTTCATGATTCTTTCATAATATCTATGCATAAGAAATTGCATGCTCCTTTAAACGGCTTCTATTGAGAGCTTGAAAGGTAGAGAATATGTATACATACATTTGAAAAGGAAAAATCAAGAGAGAAATGAAAAAGCATTTGTATGATTCACTCATTTAGATAAAATTAAATTAAATTAAAGGAAGGAATTAAAATTTGGGCATCTCTTTGACCCATAATCATAGGTTTGTTTAGAACCGAAGTAGTGGCAACCATCATGGCCATCATCATTTGGAAATCTTATAGAGGAACAACTTTTTGCATAAAATATTAATATTAATTCTAGAACTCGTGCATGTGGCATTTAACCCTAATTCTGAATCCTATCAAGTAGCTAGGTGAATGGAATATTATTAATATGAAATGTATGTTATGGATCTTTAATTAATTTCTGCGAAATCTAGAAGAATTATTTTTTATATATTTTATTTGATAATGGTTAATTATATATTAAAAGGAGAAAAAGAAATTGATGAATTGATATGGGTAATGATGATTTCGCGGCGTCAAAATTATTGATTGCTTTGGTGCATATGATTCCTAACTAAACTAATACTTCCTCCCTCCTAAAATATGAGATCCCTTAGATTAATATTATATGAATTAAGAAATTAAAAGTAGTTAATTTAGTTAAATACATTAAATTTGTCTAACAAAAAAGTATTAGTTTTCAAATTTATCCTTTCAATCTTTTTCTATCATCTCACTTTCTCTTAATTAATGTTCATTAAAATTAACTGAGTAGCAAGAGTATAATGGTAAAAAAAAATTAAATATGTACAAAAATTCTCAAATAGTCCTATCAAATGAGACAAACAAAAATTCTCTAGAAAGTCTTACATAACTCTTAATTAATCTCTCATTTATCTCTCATTTTATTTAAGATTCGTTGCACTGATGAATCTGACATACGCATGGTTAGTTGCTTAAGGTATACCGCACTTGTGTATTTTCTTGTCCCACTAATTAAATAAATTAAATTGGAGTGATATGATCAAAAGATTGATTAAACAGTTTCTGACATATAGGTCAGTTAATGAATGTATGAGAATAAATGTGTGATATAGAGTTTGATTTTCAGTTGTACTACTTTTCTGTGAAAAAAAAATTTAATTAAACAATGAATATGCATTAAAAAAAAGGTCAATTAATTAGAACTTCAATTATTAGAGTTTGTTTGCCTTATCTTTCATATGGACACATGACGGTGACAATGATATATATAGATTGTTATTTATTATTTTTTATTAGAAAAAAATTACTAAAGGAGGTCATCTGTTTGCCAAGGAGAATTACAAAACGTTAAAATCCAAAAAATAGGAATGAGGACTCCCAACCTACTCCTCTAGGAACTCAGTTTATGAAACAAGTTAAACTCTTACACATATTATTCGGACAATCGGTCTCCATTGATATAAAATATTACAAGTTATTATTATAACATAATTGATTTTTAATAATATAACATTTGTATAACGTTTGCAAAAAATAAAAATGTTACAAATGAGAGTCTGCCCCACCATACAAGAAAGGATCGACTCCAACAAAGGTGATGTGATATTTTCTCATAATACCAAGATTGAGATACATTTATTTATAGTAATGAAGAAGGCACAAAACAATTGAGGTGTATGTTAATGAAAGGCTAAAAGATGGCAAATTTCGGCACCTTATTGATTCTCCTCAATGGATGAAGGTGGATCATGACTACCTAAATTTGGGCAATAACCGAGTCACTTGCGTTTTGCATTATCTGTTGACAGGATGAACCCACACTATCTCCAAAGTAGTACTCATAGTACATGGCCAATGATTTGTTGATATATAACTTGCCACCATGGCTTTGCATGAAGTGCAAGTATATGATCTTATCAATTTTGATTTCATGGCCTAGGCTATGCTTCTTAGTGAAAAGACTGCAGCCAATCAGGGAACTAAAGTCGATACAACTAGACTTGGACCCGAACAACATAACTAAGATAAGTATTGAACTATATGAGGAACACGAGCATAAACTTATTACTTTCTAGAGATTAAGTGGAGATCTTTTTGCATGGACAGTCTTAGACATGCCTGGCATCAATCCCAACTTCATATGCCACCGCCTTATGATAGATCCCAAGGCCAAACCGATGAGCCAGCATAAAAGGAAGATGGGTGAAGAGAGGCGAGCAACTATAAGAGCCGAGACGAGGTCATTGCTAGAGGCTCATTCATACAAGAAATCCAGTACACAACATGGTTAGCCAATTGTTTATTGGTCAAAACATTGAATGGAAAGTAGAGGCTGCCTATAGATTATGTTGACTTAAACAAGGTATGTCCTAAAGATTAGTATCCACTATCGAATATAAACCGACTCATTAACAATGCAGCAGGGTTTGAATTTCTTTCCTTCATGGATGCGTACTCCAGGTATAAACAAATCTTAATGAACCCGGCAGATGAGGAGAAAACTGAATTCATTGGAGATACTTCAAATTTTTGCTATAAGTTAATGCCCTTTGGATTGAAAACTGTGGAGCCACATATCAATGCCGGATGGATAAGGTGTTCCTTGAATACATAGGAAGGAATATCGAGGTGTACGTAGACGATATGGTGGCTAAAACAAAGTCCAGGAAGGATCATGTTGAAGATCTCAGCCAGATATTTGCCTAGCTTCGTAAGCATAACATGCGTTTAAACCCGTAGAAATGCACTTTCGGAGTGAGGTCTGGAAAGTTTTTGAGATTTATGTTGTCAGAAAGAGGCATAGAAGTGAACCTTGACAAGTGCCGAGCAACCTTAGAAATGCGCAGCCCAATCCCTGTCAAAGAGGTGCAAAAGCTCAGTGGAAGGTTGGCGGCCTTGTCTAGGTTCATGTCCAAAGTGAGAGAGCGAGCATACCATTTCTTTAAAGCATATGTAAGGCTAAGGCTTTCCAATGGACGACCGAATTTGAAGAGGCTTTAGAAAATATCAAGAAGTTCTTGTGGGTACCACCTGTATTGACATAATTGAAGCCGGGGGAGCAGTTGTTTCTATACATATCCACCTTTGGTCTAGTCATAAGTGTTGTTCTAGTATGGGAAGAGGGTGGCGTTGAACAACCAATATATTTTTTCAGCAAGGTGCTTCAAGGAGCTGAAGCCTGCTATTAGCTCATTGAAAGAGTTGTTTTGTCTTTAATCACGACGGCTTGGAAATTGCGTCAATACTTCCAAAGACATACTAATGTTGTACATACTGATGTACCCATATGAGCTATACTGCAAAACTCGGACTTAGCGAGAAGAATGATTAGTTTTTTTGTGGAACTTTCAGAGTTTGATATTAAATTTGAATGTCGCAAAGCCATAAAATCCAGGTGTTGTCCGACTTCTTGCTAGAAATGACTTTGGTGGCTATTATTAAAGAGGCCTCTACTTGGTGTTTGTGGGAAGATGGTGCTAATAATACCAAGGGCGGAGGAGCGGGGGTCATACTAAAAGGCCCATATGGTTTGACTATCGAACAATCAATAAAGTATGAATTCAAAACATCTAACAACCAGGAAGTGTATGAACCGTTAATTGCCAGGTTGCGCCTTGCTTTAGATCTTGGCACCCACAAAGTAATCGCCAAGAGTGACTCATAGATTTTGACAAGCCAACTATCAGGTAAGTATCAAGTTAAAGGTGATCAATTAACCAAATATATGCAAACTGTACATGTTGAATGTTGAACTCCTCATATTTGCCAGGAGTTCAACATTCAACATGACCCTAGGGATCAAAATGAGTAAGTCGATGTACTAGCCAAGCTGGCTAGTACAAAGAAAGCTGCAAACAGTCACAACATCATTGTTGAAGCAATCAAATAGCCCAATACGAAAGGTGTGGGGATTAAGACGATAGTAGAAATGGAAAGAAGTTGGGCCAAGCCAATAATTGAGTACATTTAAGGTCAAATTCCAATAGATAGAAGCGAGAAAAATGGCAAGACAACTAGTCAAGTATATAATCATTGGAGACGATCTGTAGAGGAGGGGATTCTCTCAACTTTTACTTAAATGTATAATAAATTATCGGGCAGAGTTCGTCATGAAAGAAATTCACAATGGAAATTGTGACAGTTAAAAAGGAGGGTGCTCTTTAGCATCCCAAATGCTCACAACAAGATATTATTAGCCTACTTTACGGGATGATTGCATGCACTTTGTGAAACTTTATGAAAAGTGCCACAAATTTGCAATTTTCCACCAAGCACCAACAGAAGCGCTATCTGGGATCACCTCGTCGTGGTCTGTTTACACATGGGAGATTGATATACTAGGGCTTTTCCCACCAACCACAGCTTAGAGAAATCTTTTGTTAATACCAGTGGATTATTTTACAAAGTAGATTGAAGCCATCCCACTTGTGCCTATAATTAGAGAAAACATGGAGAAGTTTCTTTGGAAGGATATAATATGTTAGCATGGGTTACTAACGACAATAGTCGCAAATAGTGGAACTTCTTTTTCTAGTAAAAGGGTCACAATTTTTGTAACGAGTTGGGCATAAAACTAGTATTCGCATTGGTAGAGCATCCTCAAACAAACGACCTAGTTGAAGCTGTGGAAAAAATTATCTTCAATGGGCTGCAGAGGAGGTTGGAGGACACTAAAGGCAAATGGGTTAACAAATTGCCAACTTTTGTGGTCATATCATACCACAGTGCAAATGTCACCTCTTGAAACTCCTTTCATACTAACATATTTTTGTGATGCCATGATTCCAATAGAAGTAGCAGTTCTAAGTGCTCAGATTTAAAGCTTCGACCCGGCAAAAAAATGAATAAGAAATTAGAGCCGAATTGGATATAGTGGACGAGATTAGAAAAGTCCCCAGAATCTGTCAGTCTTCAGCAACAATCAGAGCAGCCCGATGATATAACACTCTACTGGTCCCTCGAACCTTTAGAGTGGGCGATTTGGTATTGTGCAAAGCCGATGGACCCAGAAAGATGATTCAACATGGGAAACTGGCAGCAAAATGGGACGGACCTTTCCGCATATATGATGAAGTCGGGAAAGAAACATACATATTGCAAGAACTAGGCAGAAAGAATATCAAGAATACTTGGGGCTTGTTTGATTCGTTTTTTTAAAAAAATAATTTCCTGTTTTTAAAAATAGAAAATTAAAAAACTTGTTTGGTAGACGAGTTTTCAAAAACAGTTTTCGGGAAGAGTTTTCGTTCTTCAGTATTTAAAAGCTAAAATTTGGAAACATCTGAAACTTGTTTCTCTTTTTAGTTTTTAGTTTTCTGAATTTACATATAAAATTGTATTAAAAACTCTTCTAACATTTTTTGAAAACTGTTTCTGAAAACTGTTTTATAATACAGTTTAATAAAATTAAATACTAAAACTATTTTAAACAAACCATTGGAATGTGTCGCATCTTTGTTTAAATTACTATTAAGTTATAATATTGTACAAGTCGTTCTTGTGTACTCTTTTTCCTACTTTGAGTCTTTTTTCCAAGGGGCACTACAAAAAAATTGTCATTTACTAACGCTTTATTTTAGCTTTCGTTGGATTAGCCACCGTTGGTATAGACTTTGTCTAACGAAATTAATTCGTTAGTATAGGTTAATAATATCTATACTAACAGAAAAATTAATAATTACTAACAAATAAATATGATATTATAAATATTTGGTATACTAACAATATGTAAAGCGATAGTATAGATCAAATTTTTTACTAACATATTTATTTGTTAGTAATTGTTAATTTTTTCGTTAGTATAGATATTATCAACCTATACTAACGGATTAGTTCCGTTAGACAAAGTCTATATAAACGGTGGCTAATGCAACGGAAGCTAAGACAAAGCGTTTGTAAATGACATTTTTTTGTAGTGGGGGTTTTGGCTCAGAGAGATTTTAAAGAGGCACGTGATCACATCAATAATAAGGACATTTTCTTACTCTTTTTTGTTAATTCTAGAATAAAAAGTCTTACTCAGCCTGACTAATTTAATCTCCTGTTGAGACTTAGGTATCTCAAAACAAAAAGTCATACTCAACCCGACTAATATAATTCCCGGTTGAAACTCAAGCATCACAAAACAAAAATTCTTACTGAACCATTCTAATTTAATCCTCCGTTGAGACTTGGGCGTCACAAAACAAAAAGTTCCACTCAACCCGGCTAATTTAATCTTTGGTTGAAACTTAGGCATCAAAAGTCTTACTGAACCAGACTAATTTAGTCCCTGGTTGAGACTTAGTCATCGGGCATAAAAAAAGTCCTACTCAACTCGACTAATTTAATCCCCATTCGAGAGTTAGGCATTGCAAAACAAAAAATCATATTCAACCTGGCTAATTAGATTTCCAATTAAGACTTAGGGTCTGTTTAGTTTATAATGGAGAGGAAAGAAGGAAAAATAAAAATTTTTGTAGTGTATTAATTCAAATTGAAGGGAATAGATGGAAAGTAGTGTTTTTGTGTTTGGTTGAAGGGAAGGGAAGGAATTTTAGGAGAATAATAATAAACTTGAGCCAATGAGATATCCTAACCCATTTTGAGAGTTACCCGCATGCATAGAATAATTCAAAATTTGAGTTAGATTAAACTAATATTAGACCTAAATTTTTATAATGTGGCTTAAATTTGTACTAAAATAAATGATACTAGATAAATATAGATAAATATAGTACATATCAAATTTTTATTTTAATAATATATTTATTTATTAATAATTATATATTTATATTATTTATATAAATATCATATGCATATATTAATGAATTTTTTTTATTAGATAAAACTTACAACAACAAAGTCTAATTTAATGGAAGAAACGCTAATTTAATAAATGATAAATTTATTAATGAACCAAGTGAACATTATCATTAATGTTTGACAAGCTAATGGTTGAAAAATGACGAGAATCTTATTATCAACAAGAGATAAATCAATTAATAAATAAAGGAAAGAGAAAGAAAATGATGAGGTCATAAATTAAACCTAGGGTTGAGGAGTAATTGTCAAAGGCTAGAGATCACATCATGACTTGATTGGCAAAATCTCAACTATAATTATTGGTATATAATTATTAACGTGTATAATTTATTTATAATCTATTTAACATTAATTAAGTCAAATTTTTTATTTTATTTTATTTTTCAATTTTTATATTAAAAAATAATTAAAAACAAAAATAAATAAATTATATGTGAATAATAAATATATACAAAACTTTTTCTAAATTTCAAATACTATTGATTAGAAGTTACATTGGGTGTTTGATTTTCAAAGTTGGAATATTTTTGGTACACTCAATTGAAGTTGACACATCACAGTGCACGTATACTTGTCTCAATGACTGTCTGTAAATACCAATACCATGACAATATATTCCTTTGTCTCTCTTCACTCCACTGTGGAGGGTTTAAATTCTCTTATGTTTATTTAATAATTAAATATGAAAAAATATATATAATGATGATTTTGTAGGTCTTAATTAAGTATTATATATATATATATATATTTTTGTTCAAACACACTCCACATATATTACACTACTTTTAAATCTAATCCCACTACTTGAATTACAACTTCTCGATTATATAAATAAAATATACATACAACTATATTATATTTTATCTCAGATAATTAATTATTTATTTTAATTCATAAAAAAGTAGTATAATTAAGGATCGAATTCCGTACTCACACATATATATTTTCATGTACTCACTAACTACATGAGTGAGACACTTATATTTAATTATTAAGTGACTTTAATTCGTAAAAACGAATGTATGTAGTGTAAAAATGAAAATACACATTGAGTTGGGTTATAAAAAACAAAAGTACATGTTGAATTGGGTCTTTGAGTGAGTGACTTTGCTAACAGTAATTTTTGCCAACATTTGTACCTTGTAGGTACAATTAATTAGAAGCTTAAAATAGTAATAAAATGCTATTATTATTGAGTTTTAAATTTGAATATAAATTTAATATAATTTTAAAAATTAATTCGTAAAAAGAGAATTGTCTAGTTGATGTATGAGACTAATTTAACATCTTAATATACCTTTTTACATTAAGACGAAACATATATATATTGTCGTAGGGACGACCATGGGGCATATGAGGGATGTGTTTCGCCCTCTTGTCCCCATTCCCAGTAAGTTAAAGAAGGTGGAGATAGAAAATTCTAACTCAACTTTATCGTTGTGACGACCTTGTTGAGTTTGGGAAAACTCGCAAGTAATTATATCCGATCGATAATTTTTTTCTAAAATTAATTTGCTAATTTGTACACTAATAATAAAAATTAAGTTCTAATAATATAAGAGGTACTAGTCAAAAATAAACTTAAGACCAAAATATTTTTCTAGTAAAACATGTGATTTTAAGTTATTATTCTATAACCATTAAAACTTACGTTGTCTATTTTTTATAATCTAATAATTCATTAACATCTTTAATATTTAATTTATATAAAAATATTAACATTAACTTAATTTTTTTTATTATCATTATTGTATAAGTATATATGAATGCTTTAGAAATTTTATGTAATTATGATATCTTAATATAAGTAGTTAGATCTCAAACTTTTATATATCTAATGACGTGTTATACATAGGTATTCTGTTAATATCACTCTAAGACTAAAATAACCTTCAGAATAAAAAGTCAAACACTAATACAAACATTATAAATCAAAAACTAAAATATTACATAACTACAAAATTTAAGAATCATTTTAATAAGTTATTTTATTAGCAACCCAAGCCGAGGACGGATATGAATTACATTAATTCACATATACAAGGCAATAGATAAAAGTAGTGGACCCATTTGGTATGGTTGGTGGAGTAGGACATAAATAAAGAATTTTTAAATTAATTAATGTGGGGGCTTAAATAGGAATAATAGTAATAATAATAATATAGGACCCCCACACACACTTACTGCACTGCTGTTCTCTCTCTCATTTAATTTGTCCTTTATAAAATCCTAATAAGCTGTCATTTTTCACCTGCTCTTTGCTTCTTTTCCACGTAAACATTGATAGATAGAGTGTGTGTTTGGATTTGCGTCAAATCACATTAAGATAAATAAATTAATGGTTGAGATAAATTTGGCACATAAGCAAGGCGAATCTAATAAACGCAAAAAAAGTAACGTTGAAGTGAATCCATGTTAACGTGAATTTATTTCTATTGGATTCTCAAAATTATATGTAACTACACTATAGCCACTGATTAGAGGAACACAAAGTCCAGAAAGCCATACTCATCACTTTTCACTTCTGAACATACAGTGACGTATTTAATTTAAGTGTTTATTTTATTTGCAATAATTAATTAATTAATTAATTAATTTGTTTAAAAGGGACTTGACGGAGATAATAAGAAAGAAAGATATTCTGAGGGGAAAGTTGATCACTATCGGGAGCAGGAAATTAGATTTGGTACATAAAAAATTCCAAGAAAGAAAATGTTGAGAATTTTGATGATCTCGAGGATCGCAGGAAACAAATTAAGCAGTATAGTGCTCAGACTCTGTATAAACGTGCATCACTCTCTCTATAACCCTATTTTCTTTGTGGGAGAATTTTAACATACAACACTTCGATCTTAAGTATTATATGATATATCACATAAAAAAATATATATAAAATTCAATCGAAAATATTTAAAATAATAATAAATTATGTATTTTGTATGTATGTATATCTCTTTTATTTATTTATTTTTGGCTATAATTAATTAAATAATATCATGACTTGTGTATGGTACATTTTAAAAGTGATGAAGGTTAAAATCCACCCCAGTTTAAAAGAAAAAATAAAAGAGATATACATACATACAAAATACATAATTTATTATTATTTCAAACGTTTTCGGTTGAATTTTGTATACACCACTTAGGAAGTGGTGTATGTTAAAACTGCCCTTCTTTGTGTCCATCTATTTCACCGGAATTTCACAATATAAGAGTTTAAACTAAAATATACCTAGTATTAAATTTCGGTTAATAGAAAGTAAAAATATTTTTATTGAGAACTAAAAAATTATTTCTTTTATTAAATATTATTGAGATTTATGCTCAAAACAAATTATAATAACTTGACAATCTGTTGGATAGTACCGTCTCACATTGTTTACCTCAGTTTTTAGGATGAATAGATTTTCTCATATTCAAAAACAACATAATATATCATACGGAGTATTAGTTTTTGTGTGTTTATCTCTCTTCATTAATATTTATATGGACTCACAAATTTAATATGTATTTAATGCATATGAGGAGAAAGATAGACAAAAAATAACCAACATGATATATATATCATGTTATTTTTAACATGAGGGAAACATTTTCTATCTCCAGGGTGAGGTTTAATTAAATACTCCTATTGTCAATTGGTTTCGAGATGGATGAAACTTTTAACATGGTATAAGAGTCAAAAAGCCCAATTTCTCCGGTTTAGTCATTGGTCAAAAGATATCTTTTCGTCTAGTCCGGCAAACTCCGTTGAAGGTGGTGTTGGGTAGCAAAGTCTCACATCACGTATTGGGCTATACTTTCTATTGTCAATTGATTTTAGAATAGATGAGACTTTCAACATGACCGTTGATAAATCAGTGAAACGTGAGTCACATTTAGCTTATTGAAAATCAAATGAACACTTAATTAGTTAGGAGAGTAATCTTATGGATTAAAATTTTAGTTTTACTTAATGAAAAGTGGTTAATATTTTTAGGCTTAAATATGTTTTTCATCTCTTGAAAATAGAAAAATAAGGATAAGTCCTTAAAAAATACTTTTTAAGATTTAAGTCCTTAAAAAACTAAAAAATAGGGGATATAAGTCCTTAAAAAATACTGATTTAAGGACTTAAATCACCCATTTAAAGACTTAAATCCTAAAAAGCGTTTTTTAGGAACTTAAATTTTAATTTTTCTATTTTTCAACAATGGAAAACATATTTAAGCCATATTTTTACTCTTTCTTAGAGCATACGTCCACGACGATTTCACTCCATCAACATAGATTTGGCTTTCACCTATCAATAATTTCATCTAAGATTTAATTATATTTTTTGTCTTATATCTTGTTAATTGTACATTTTGATTCTCGTAGGTTTCAATTGATTGATAATTTTGATCCTAAAGAATTTAAAGTGTAAAAATTGTGTCAAAGGTCAAATCCATCAAAAATAAAATGATAAGTTAATGATACTATTAAAAGTTGTGGTAAAAATTATAATCCAATTTTAATTTGTAAGCAATAAAGTCATTAACAGATTATTTAAATTGGACAAGAATTATATTTCATGATGACCCAATTTTTTATATTTTAATTTTAGAAAGAACAAAATTGAGTATGCATAAAAATAATGATAATTGATTTTTTTTTTTTATAAGGCATTACACAATTCCTTTAGTTTCCTTGTTTGCCCTTGACTTTTGTTATTTTTTATTACAACTATATAGCAAGCACATTCTAAAGAATCATAAAATTGATATATCATATTTTTCCTCCGTTTCATATTATAAGGTCCTATTTAGACAATTACGATGGTGGCAGTGAATAGGCGAGGAAGGGAGATAGGGTCAAAGTTTGTTTTATCGGCCAAACAAACAGAAATATATTAAAGTACCAGAGGTGCTGAAAAATACAAAATAGTCTAGCCCTAACAACAGAGTGAAAATGGAAAAACGGGGACAAGATACAACAAAAAGCAGAAGTAGAACAACTCTAAAGCAAAATTCAAACTAACATAGTTCTTAAGTAACATAGCAACTATTAAGATAGGGTCCAAGTTGAAAGGAGACAAAGAAGAAATGGGGTAAAGTGAATCTGATGTGTTTTTTTTATTCTTAAAGAGGAGTTTCTATCGGCCTAGCCCCCACAAAAACATGAAAAATTTTCCTTTGGCCTAGCCGATCCTAATTGTATTTTATTTCAATTTTTGGCACAAAAAACATGGAAAATTTTAATTGGCACTAGCCCACACAAATTTTCCGTTGGCCTGACCAACGCAAACAATATTTTATTTAATTTTTTGGCACAAAAATGTGGAATACATTGTGTGGGCTACGTCCACGCATAATTTGCCTCGGCCAAGTCGACACAAACAATCTTTTATTTGATTTTTTGACACAAAAAGATAGAAAATTTTGCATGGGTTAGGCTCACACAATATTTATGTCGGTCAAACTGACGTAAATTCTCCACTAATTAATAAAATTTATTTTCGTCCGTTTATCGTCGGCTATGCCGACACAAAAAATTCGTAGCAAAATAACCCAATTCTAGTAGTGAACAACCAAACAAAAAGGTTATAGATTTTAGGTTTGAGTCTAATTCACTCTTAAGAGCTAACTCGTCTAAGTTGATGTTACATAATTTATATACTCTATAATAGCTATATACCTAGCCAATGTAAAACTAACTTTTAAACTTCTTCTCAAGTTCAACTGGCATATTCAATTCTTTTTAACAAACACCAGAGCTTTTTATATTATGAAGTTATGAGTCTCTACCTCAGATCATTTGCTCTTTTGCCTAGACTTTTTGTGCTTTTTAATTTTATTTTTTTCTTAACCCTATATTTTAGTTTTACTAAAATAGACTTAATTATCATATCAAATCTTAAATTCGAGTCTAACTTATCTCTAAAAAATAGTTCAAAAGAAAATTATCACATTGCTTATATCCTTATAAGAAAAAGGAGAAGGAGTAAAGTTTATTAATTACTTAGCACTTGGTTTCTCACTTTAGTGGATTTAAAGGAAGCAGTGAAAACCAAGTATAAAAGTGTCCGTGGTGTATGGTGGCAGAGAGAAAAGTGACTGACAAAAAGTTAACGTTGAAACAGATCAAGAAGACGTTGTGACCATTTGGCTCACACACACAAATTAATCAATATTATTATTATTATTATTGCAATGCATCGAAGAAAATAAGGATAATAATTTCATGATCGATTTCATCAAGATCCCATTCTAATTTTCTTCTCTTTTTAAACAAAAAAAAAAAATGCATTTTAAGATTTAACAGATTAACTTGAAGTGACGGCTTGCTTTTCGTCTAAGTTTTCAACTTTCAAGAATTTGTTGTTTCTTTTTTTTTTTTTTCACATATAGTATAATAATATTCATGATTAAAAAAAAAAACAGAGCCCTATGATATGAATGAATTTCTTGGATTTTGAAAGGTTCAATGCTGCGATATTATATTGTCTAGGATTCTGATCTCACCAGGATCAGTTCAGAATTGATATACCTGTCATAATAAACCGATCAAAGATTTATCTACAAATGAACAATTTCATGAAAGAAAGAAATAATAAGAGTAATTTACAGAAACTGTCCTCAACTTTCTAGTAATTAACATGTGGTTTTAGTCCTAATTTTATTTGTATAATGTTTTAATTAGTTTTGATTTTGCACTTATTTTAAAATTATTTTAGTTCTTGACATTAATTGATACTGACAAAGTGTTTATATGACATATTATTTGACTGACAGAGTCTACGTAGCGACCAAATGACGCTATTTTGCTTAATTGCAAAACAAGTCAAGTCATTCAATTTGTCCCTTAAATAACTTACAACACATAATTCAATTTTAGGCCCAAAATGTTACTTAATTAATTTAAGAGATTAAGCAAAATGACGTTGTTTGGTTACTTACGTGGATTACTATGTGTCAAATAATGTGTCACATAAGCATTCTGTCAATGTCACTTATATAATGTTTAATTGGAGGGTTTTGGAGGGGAGTGATTATTAGGAAATTAGTGTGTTTGGTCCAAAAATAATAGAAGTGAAGGATTATTAAGAAGTTAGTGTGTTTGGTTCAAAAATAATAAAAAAGAGAGGAGGGAAGATATTTTAAATAACGCCTTATGACTATAAAATTAGAGATTATTTATTATTTTTCAGATTTTTTATTTTTTTTCCCTTCTCATCTCCTCTATTAAAATCCCTCCCCATCCCCTTTGAATCAAAAACTCCCTTAGCGTCAAGGGCTGAAGTGAAAAGTAAGAAATACATTTTATAAAATCAATGAATAAAACGTCTTTTGACTATAAAATTAGAGATTATTTTTATAAATTACTCAAGGAAAAAGTATGAATTAAAAAACTACCATGTTAAGCAATTCAATTCTGGTTATTTAATCATGTTACATTTAATTTAAACTACCTAATTCATAATAAGCTCCGTTTAAGGTTTTAGCATAAGAATTTTAAAAAAAAAATTGTAGCCTTTATTTTATGAAAATTTTATTGAATTACCTATTAACCTTTGACACTAATGTAATAAATTAGTAGTGAGAGAAGAAATAATGAATATAATTGTTGATACTATAATATTCAAAAAATCTTTAATGATTATTTAAAGATAAAATTAAAAAAAAACATAATTAATATTTCATTAAAATCATAAAACAACAAATATGTATTATGAGAAAAAAAAAATTTTTGCTCCTTTCGTTCTTTTATAAGTGTTGTTTTTTTTTTTATTTTGCACATATATATATTAAAGGGCGATTTAAATTTGTGTCTTTTTTTTTATTTAATTATTATTGGTAATTTTACTATTATAAACCTTTTAGTTAATTTGATATTATTATCCTCTTTGATGAAAAATGTGCCAACAATTAATTATATTTGATGTTAAGTATAAAGATATAAATGACAAAGAAATAACTAATATTATACAAGATAAATAATTTTTTTTATTAAACATGATACTTAAAAAGGAATAGAAAGAGTATAAAAAATACTAACATTTATTATAAATTAGAGGGAGTAATATAAATTAAAATTTGATATTTATTGGTGTGCATGAAAGTTGTTTTCAATATTGTAGTTATAGCTGCAGTTTAAGAGAGAGAGAGAAGAGAGAGAAGTCACTGTTTGACTGCAATTTCTGGGGGTGAGTGTTGGTGGTTGATAGTAACAGTTTCGAAGAAGATCAGAGGAGCTATTTAGCTTAGAGTACTACTCCACTACACTTTGAAGAGAGACAAAAGAAAAAGAAAAAAAGAAAAAAAAAATATTAAAATAAATAAAAGCTGAAACCCTAAGCATGAACTACTACTATTTTTTATTGGATTTTATGAGGACATCAGCAACTGTGCCTCACTATTTCACACCTGTTTAATTTTCTGTTCAATTAAAATAATAATAGAATAGAGACTGTATAGAAAACACTAAGCGTCTGCTTGATTTCTGTTTTTTAAAACAGTTTTTAGAAATTGTTTGGCAGATGAGTTTTTAAAAATAGTTTTAAGGAATTGTTTTTATTTTTCAGTATTTAAAAAATAAAATTTAAAAACATCTAAAACTTGTTTTGGTTGTCAGTTTTCTGATTTTTCACATAAATTTACATTGAAAACTGCTTTAACTTTCTTTTTAAAACTGTTTCTAAAAACTATTTTATAATACATTTTTTAAAAATTAAAATTGTTTCAAATAAGCCCTAAATATTTTTCTATCAACAAACTCAAGTATAATTGATAGAAAGTTGAGTTTCGAATCCTGATGCAAATAATATAAAAAGACTTTTTTGGGACAGATAAAACCTACTTTACTAATTTTTATTTTTTATAAGCTAAAATGCGTCCACACGAGTTCGAACAGAGGACATTAGCCATCCGACTAACCTGTTGGATGCAAAACCTACTCTACTAATGTATACATCTGAAAGAAATTAATCTTCAGTTATCGACCATAATTTTTTTTTTTTTTATGATCACACAGCTTTTACTGGGTACATGATGAAAACTACAATTCAAAGCAAGTAAGGATTATTGCAGAAGCAGAAGAGAAAGTAAGACACAATAATAAGTTCAGAAAAAAAAAACACTGCTCATTTTCCTGTTAGTTGAGTTTCATCAAACACCTTCCCCAATACACACTACTATAGCTATAACAATAACAATGTTGTTTGCATTATGATGAACACAGAGACCTTTTACATGAAAAAAGTTGTTACAACGTAACACAATACTACATGAGATTGAGACTTGTGACTGCTACATATGTATCCTTAACGACTCAAGTGTATTTAATATCACTACTACTATCTTGTTTTTCTGTCTATATATGATTGTGACATTTTTCCATTAATTAATTAATTAATTAATTAATTAATATAATAACTCAACCCTCATATCACAATCACTATCATCATATAAACTACAACTAGCTAGTCAACTACCCCCTTGCCTTATTTTAAGGGAAATTACATAGCTAAATGAAGCAAAATTTACTACACCAACATTTTAATTTAAAATCTTTTATAAATAACTCTGTAGTTTCTCGAGTTCTTTTTCTATAGATTAAAATGTGTCTGTAAAAGTTAGAACTGAAGAATTGCTACTCAAAGTAGCACTTTTCAACCACTCGACTAACCTATATATTGGATGTAACTGCTTGAGTTCAAGTTAATAAGTTTTGTTATATAAAGCTTTATTTCTCTAATCATCATACCAATAAAACCTGATAGATGTACACTAATAATTTATTAACGGATAATAATGACAACAAATTAAAATTCACATCTTTGATCATCATTAGGTTTGAAACAGCCAAACGCAATTCAGATGAAATTTCATTTAAGATAGTTCTATTATCTTATAAGAAACCGATACAAGAATAAATTTATCCTCTAAATTAGGGTTTTTTCTTTGTCTTCATTCTCTCTTCTGATCTAATATATCTCTACTATTAAGTAATTAATGATAATAATTAATTACAAAGAGAAAGTAAAAGCGTGGTCCATGAAGTGGAAATTAAAGGGAGGGGAATAATATATATATAAATATAGGGCAATAGTATAGGACTAATTAAGCGTCTAATCACCCGTAGAGTTAGGCTTTAAATAAAATTACTAATAATCAATAATATACTATTAAGTAACATTTATTTATTTATTCTTAATAATAATAAACAATAATGACAGAGAATGTCAACTCCCGCATGCACACTGCACATGCCTTGAGAGTTTCACTCAATACACATCAACAACAATAATAACAATAAATTAAAATAAAAATAATTAAAATAAAAAGATAGACTTACTACTAGTCTAGTAGCCATACATGCATGCTTGCTCTAGTCTACCCAACTTATTTAATTATTATTATTATTAATTAACACTAAACACTCACTAGCTAATTAATTAAGTTTTTTTTAATTAAACAACACATGATAATTAATTAATTAGTTAACTAATTAAGTTCACCTACCACCATAAATATATAATGGCATGAAACACAAACCCTAAATTCACAAATTACCTCCTCCTCCGTTGATATTCTCATCATTCCAAGGAAGCGAGTAAGGAAAAGCGAACGCCGCAGGAGTAGGTGAGTGCCGATTGTAAAACGACGTCGTCGCACCTTCAAAACCGTTATTGTTGTTATTGTTGTTATTATTATTGTTATTATTTGCGATTCTCGCAACGCCGAAGTGCCGATGTGGCAGTTGATGATGAAACGGTGAAGCGATGACTGCGTTTGAGGGAAGGACGACGTCGTTGCAGGCGTAGCGGAGGAGATCGGCGTTGGCGTTATCGAGTTCCTTCTGGAGGTGCTGGACCTGGCGCTGGAGGAACGAGATGGCGCCAACGCAGCCGTAGACGGGGTCTCTGACGCGAGCCTCGGCCTCGTACGCCAGGGAGTTGACTGCGTCTTCTCTCTGGTGAGGGAGAAGCTCGTTGAGGAGCTTCGTCACATTGCTGGCACCGAAGATCTTGTGGACGTTGGCGAATTTCTGAGGCTCTTCCGGAGGGAAGTAAGGAGCGAAGATGCAACCCGGCATGCATTTTCTCCTCAGGAATTTGCAGGCGGCGCAGGGAGAGTTGTATGAGGAGGATGATGATGATGCCATTTTTCCCTGTAGAATATTCATGGAACTTCATTCATCACATGAAAATCAACTGTGCAAGTCAAACAAACTTTCCTTTCTCCAATATATCACTAATAAGGTATTTTTTTAATAAGCAAAATGCATATTCAATTTTCACGTGTGTGTCCGAACTGAGGAGTTGTTATTTTAAAGTGTGAGTTCGAATTGAAATTAACTAGTTGATTGCTCTAATAAGCAATTTTAATTAATGTTTCTTTTGGTTTTATGTAAAACTAAAATTATTGTCTAATTTTTTTAAGGGAAATATGGAATTATTATCCTTTGAAAAAGGAAAGAGTAATTCTTATATGAATAGAAATCTTTCTACTAAATTTTCCTATAAATCTTTTTATTCATCTAATTTTAACCAGAAAAATGCTAAATGCTTCTATTAGATCCTCCTACTAAATTCTTCTATAAATCTTTTTATCCATTTAATTTTTATTAGCGTCTTCTATCTTCCACTAAATATTTACATTTTGCAAGATAGATAACACTTGTGAAAATTATGTGAGCAAGATGAGGAGGATTTAGCATTATTCGTTTGACAAGTGTCATCAATGTTTCGAAAAGTAAATGCTTAGTAGAAGATAGAAGATACTTAAAAAAAATTAAGTGAGTAAGAAAAATTGTAAGAGGTGAAAGATAAAAAACACTTATCAAAGTTAAATAGTTAAGTAAGTAAAAAAATTGGTAGAAAATTTTAATATTTTTCTATGAATAGAGATGTACTATTTCATTTATAGACCTCTACGGTAAGAAGGTTCATGTAACAATAAAATAATAATAACCAAAGTTTTAAAATATAACTTATTACTATTTTAAGAATGATGCTACTAAGAGGTAATTAGAAAACTTGTTAATGATGCAAAAATAAAATTTATTTTATCTGCACAAAAATAGAATTTTTTTATAGAAAATGAAATGTTTATTAATTTTATTTTGATATAAATTAATATTTTAAATATTTAAATGTAACGAATATTATATATTTATTACACTTTATTTAGTGTTTTTAGACATTCCTTTCCAAAATTCTCATTTTAATACCTTCTTAGTTTTTAACTGCTCGTGCTAGACTTACTTAAAAAAAATACATCCTAAAACGTAATTACTGATGTCATATTATTCTCCGATTAATTTAAAAAATATATTAAAAAAATAAATGCAATATATTTTTTATTACATAAATAAGAGAATGAACCTATTAATTGAAAGAAAATTTGAAGCTGGTTTAGTTTGCGTTTTATTTTTATTTTCATTTTGTTTCCATATTTTTTAAAATTTGTATAGAAAAAACTAGAAAGAAATGAAAACAAGGAAATGATGATTCCATCAATTTCTAGTTTAATTTTTCCATTACAAATTCTAACAAATAAATGAAAACTAGAAATAAATAAAAACGCAAACTCAACTTTGCCCTTGAATTTAATGTTTAAGGTTAGGCAAAAACTGAATATGGTCAGTGCAAAACAGAATGGTCAGAAAAACAGAATTTTTGTGTTCTTTCTTCACTTTACTCCCAAAGTTTGGTTTCCTTCCTGGTTTCTTCGGTCGTGTTCTTTCTTGAATTTGATTATATTTATTAGACATACCTTTCTTGGTCTTTTGGTTAAGAAAAATTATCAACCATAGACACTAAGGTGTGATCTATGTCATTATTGATTACTGATGAAGAATTATTGATATTGAAAAAGAAATTTAAAAGATTTTAATTAGAAACACATCATATTCTAATCGATATCTTGAAATTTCTCAAAATCTCTTTAGTAGACTTTTCCCCCAGCAAACATATGAGGATTAATTATCATTTTCTTAAATTTTATATATAATATAATAATAATATAGATAACTATCTTTATCCCTTTTTTTTCTTGAACAAACTTCTTTATTTCTTTTAAATTAAAAACGTATTTTCTTCTTTCCTCTCACACATTTTTTTTTTGTTTCAATTCATCATATATATAAGAAAAAAGAAAATTCAATGATTATTCTTAATTTTGAACTTGAAACTCCCTTCATAGAGATTTTAGTTAGTTTCTAAATTGTATTCATCATCAGAAACATGCATACACAAGCTTATACACAAGAAAACTTTATATTTATCATTCTCTTCTGCTGGAATAAACTTGCATGATCAAGCTAAGTCAAAAAATTTATAAAATTTTTTTCGCAAAACTAAACCGGTTTAGCGAGGGATCTGGCTTCAGCATAACAATCCTATTATTATATAAAATAAAAAAAAATAAAAAAAAATGAAGAAGCCCTAAACAGTGACTTCTGAAAAGGATCCATTATTTGTCTATGAACCGTTATTACTTTACTAAAAAGAACACAAAACAGAGGAAAAGAACTATTGTAAGCATAAAGAAAAGGAATATTAGGAGAAAAGAAGGGAAGAAGAAGAAGCTATAAAAACATGAAACATATATAGTTTTACCTGTTTGTGATGTATGTATGTAGTTTTCTTTGATCAAAAATATATGAAGGTATATAAAAGGGAAGTACCTTTTTTAATTTTGCACTTGTGAGAGAGAGAGAACCTTTAATTTAGGAGGTACTACACTCACAAGACAAAATAGTAGGTTTAGCCAATGAGTTGCAGGAGGAGAATGAACTAGTCTTAAAGAGGAAACCCTAATTGCAATGAGAGAGAGAGAGAGAGAGAGAATGATATAATTAAGTGGCAGAAGGATATGAGGGAGGGAAGGCAAAGAGCATTGAGTGGATGGAGAAGGGAATGGATGCAAAAGACAAAGGCAATAAATGGAGGTACACTAGAAAAGAATGACTATGACCTTGCATCTAATAATAATATCAAGATGTGGGGATGTCCCCCATTCTCATTCCCTCTCTCTCTCTAACTCTATCTCTATCTCATGCATTCAAATTAAATTTTTGACAAAAATATTAATCTTTTTTTTTTCATCATTAAGTCGACTGCGAAATATTAATCTCTTTGAGTCGAAGATGTTATCAAAGTAGATACAATCTAATTCCGAGAGTTGGCTGAGTGGTGTAAGGTCCGCTAAGTTCATAGGAGAGACGATCCACCACGGAGAACTCGTGTTTGAATCCCATATATGCCGAATTCTTGGGGGCCAGCGCCAACTATGCAGCACGAACGAGATTAATCTCATCTTAAAAGTGAAAAAACTCGTGGTTATAAAAAAAAAACAAATAGATACAATCTTTCCAAGTAAAACATTTTTTGTACACATAAATTAGATTTAGACCCTAATAAAGTGAAACCATCTATTAACTATAGGTTGAACTTTTGTTGGAATCAAACTTGGTATTTAATCACAAATATATAACTCCAATTTTTTTACATGTACGGATTTTTTATCCATTGTTGTTTTGGAAAAAATAAGTGTCACGCATTGTGATGGGTTATATAGGAGGATGAAAGAGTATTATAAGGTATTGTGTGCACAAATTTAATTGCCTTAGGTATTTTAGATAAAGTGAAATACACATTTTGTATCTCAAACATGGTATCCAAGTTGACTTGACTGCTAGATCCAAGCAAAAATAAAACGAAGCTCTAACAACAAAAAAGATTAAAAGAAAATTAGATGATAATAAAAAAAAGATGAAAGTAAAATAGTGAAAAACATAGTGAGCACTTCCTATTGTAATTTTATTGCTTTAATTTGCCTCTATAGTTTCAGTGACGATTTGTTGTGCGCTGACGTACTGCTCTTAGTTGCTTATAAGCACTTCTTGTACTCATTTTTCAATCAATATTATTTCTCTGGATTACCAAAAAAATAGTGAAAACATGAAAAAGAGGTTCATTGAGGAAGACTCAATTAGTCCATAGGAAAGAGCACAAAACTAGGGGAGAAAGAGAGACACGCACATCTTCTATCTCATAACATTTTCCTAACCTAAAGATTTCAACGGAATCCTTTTCATAATTTCTAACGTAACACATATTATTACAACTTTACATGTTAAGAGTTTTAAAATTAGTTAACCCTAATAAGCTATCATATTATTTTTTTATTTTTATAATTGAAAGGGGACGAGGCCCAAGAGGTCATGTTATTTTGATCCTTAGGATTTTTAAAATTTTAAATTAGTCTATAACTTTCATATATAAAACAATGGGCATTTGCAAAGTATGAGATTAATTTGAGATTTCAATTTCTTAGGGACTAAATTAACTAATTTTGGGGATTTACTTGTTTTAAATAAAAAAGTTATTTTAAAAATAAACATTTAATAACTTTAGTGTTTACAATAAAATAAATTTTCTTCTCAATAAGAAAGTCCTAATTTTGGATCTTTAATGTGTATAAAATTAATATATGATAGAACAACACATAAAGATTATTTAAATAATCTTCATCTTATAAATTAAACGAAAAAAATGGCAATTCCCTTTTTAATTAAAAAATTCTAGTCTTCTCAACAGTCGAAATTTTTCCATAATTATACTTGTTATAAGGAATCCAAGGACAAAACTATTTAATAAAAGATAAAAAATTTAATGAATTATTTTAATCTCAAAATAAATCTTTATTTATATATGACAAATGTTAACAAGTATTTTAAGGAAACTTTTTAAAGAGTCAAATGTAATAAATTTTTTTTTGGAAAATATCATTTTTTTTTATATTTTTAAGACACTGAATAATGTACATTTATGATTATTTTTCTAATTCTACTAACCTTAAAGAGTGCTTTAAGGGTATTGTTTAACAAAACCCCTTTATATATTAAGGTGAATAGGAGTGGCGTCGAATGTTAGAGTATTTTTCTTTTTTATTGATATACAAAATGATCCCTGATTTACAACTGATAGGATATTTTAGTCCCCTAAAGTAGGAAACTTAGTCCCTGACTTTATCTTCTATTAGGTATTTTAGTCTCTAACATTCTCAATCAATTAATTAGGATCAATTAATTGATTAAAACTTCTAAATCCACAAGTTTCAGTCCCAAAATAGCAAATTCGATTAATATCATTATGAGAACAACATATACATTATTCGATTAATGTCATTCTGAGATTGAAACTTATGCATCTAAAACCATTAATCGATTAATTGGTTCTAATTAATTTGAGGTCCCACATAACACTTAGGGTCTTTTTGATTTGCTAATTTTGAAGGTACAACACAGAACAAAACTTTTGTTCTGCGCTTGATTCAAAAAGCTGTCAAGAGACAGCATAATATTTGAGTAACTGGACAGCACAAATAGCCACTTTTTTTTACCCCACTAAACCAAGGGACAAGTTTCTTGTTCCATGCAAGTTAGGAAAAGCCAAAACTAACCTTCCATCTTTACTCAGTAGTGTAACTACCTCACCCACTTTCCTCACTTACCTAAGGTAGTTTATGTTGCATTATTTTTTTAAATCAATGTTTACGTTATTTTTTTTCACTTCTGCATATTTACTGATTAATGTGATATATATATATATATAATTAAAATAACGTATTAATAATAAAATAAACTTTAATGATAAATATAAATATTAAAAAATAAAGAGTCAAAAAATATTTTTTAATAATAATTTTTGATTTTTATTTAATATAATTATTATATCACATAAAATATATTATGTAGTAATTTATTAAAATATGAAGTTTTAATTTTATAATAAATAATAAAATATTTCTAAAATATTAAAATATTATTTTCTTAAAAAAATTAAAGTAAAATTAATAATATATAACATGAATAATATTATTGTAAAATTTATGTTGTGCTTTCTGTTATGTGTATTGAGTATCAAATAATACACAACACAAAAGGTTGTGCTGTGACTCATAAAAGTTGTACTGTGCTGTATTACTTGTACTGTCTTGTTCATGCATCAAACGCACTCTTAATGTGTATGTCAAACTGTCAATTTGTAATGATCATATAATATTAGAGATTAGAATGCAAAAATAATTTTTGGCCAACTATTTTTAGCCAACCATTGACCAACCATTGATCAACCAATTAAAATACTAATTTTTTTCTCATTTATCTTTTTTTTTTAATTTAAAAACTCAAAATATTATTATTTTATCCAAACTGGCTAAAAGTTAGCCAATTTGAGTTGTCTGAAAATCACAATCCGAATGCAAAAATACCCTATAGATTACATGTCATGGGCAAAACACGCCAAAAGTTATCTTACTGACTGTACAATTTTTAAGATCTAGATAAAAAATGGCCACAAAATGCTCTTTGTTTTCTGATGACAAAATGTATCACATATTTTATTTTCTCTTACTTAATTCCCTTTTAATTATCTTTTTTTTTCTTTTATACTAAAAAAAAATGTAGGAATATCATCATCACTTACCCATTGTTTGATTTAAAAGAAAATATGAGAAAAATAAAACTAAAAAGCCATGTAATTTTCAAGAGAAAACAAAAAAAAATTAAAAACAAAAAATTTAAAATTTTCTTTTATCTTATTTTTCTTCTGTACACTTTTTCTTTTCTTTCTACTTATTTTCTCCTACTTCATTATTCCAAACAATAGGTAAAGCATCGTGTGTGTCTACTGTCTACGTCATCTTTTTGCATTGAAGGCAGAAACGGTTGAACCTTTTGCATTAATTGATAATCCGTCTTAGACCCAAAACAATGATGATACAGTTCTGTAGGAGATCAGCATGATGCTGGTCATCATTAATTAAGTACTGAATTGTCCCTCAATACTTATATAATTGATTATTCAATATACTATCTGATGATCAAAATTAACATGATCATTAAGATAATATACTTTTTTCGTCTCAAAATATAAAATTTTTTAGAGAGTTTTTGTTTGTTCCATTTTATAGGATTCTTTAAAAAATTTTGTGCACATTTAATTTTTTTAACATTATACCGTCTACTCAACTAATTTTGATGAATCCAAAACATTAATTAAGAGAGAGAGGTGATAGAAAGAAATTGAAAGAGTAAATTTAGAAATTAATACTTTTTGTTAAACAAATTTAATGTATTTAATTAAATTAACCACTTTTCTTAATTCCCGCAATATTGATCTAGGGGTCTTATATTTTAGGACGGAGGGAGTATTATATTATGTTGATATTTTATGTTTTTTATATTATTATGAAATTGTTTAGTACTCTATTAATATACTAAAAAAGTAATATAGAATATAGTTTTAAAATATATGAAAATAATAAATATTTTAATAGAGTACTAAATAATTTTGGAATGATGTGAAATTTTGTAGACTTATCTATACGATAAGCCGTTTTAATCCAATTGTGATCGTGAAAGAAATGTTCGAAAAATAGTTATTAATTGGTGTAAGAGTTGGTGTAAGTTGATCTGATGTTATTTGATCTTTTCTTATATATATGGTAAGAGACACACCTGATAAAAAACCAATTTACTAGCTTTAGACTCAAATATAAGCAAAAAAAATTAAAATTTAATTGTTTCTTGGTCTAAAATATAAGCAAATTTTAACCACTTCTCTCATATTTAATGTTATTATTCCTAATATATCCTTCATTTAATGTTATTATTCCTACCTTGCAATAAATATGATGAGGTCATTCTAGTAATTGAACTTTATCTTTTACATGAAATCAAGAAAATTAAATGCAACTAACTAATTTTCTTAATATGCATAAGTTAGTTAATTTTTGCTTATATATGAGTTTAGAGGTAGTACTATAAATGTTAATTGAGTTTTTTTAACTTGTGCAATATTGTACCGGTTAGAAATCAAAAATAAAAAGTTGTTTGTTGAAAACAAAAATTTAAGGGTTAAATATGTTTTTAGTTCCTAAACTTTTGCAAAGATCTATTTTTAGTGCCCGAACTTTAAAACGTTGGTGTTTAGTCCCTAAACTTTGAAAAAAATTCATTTTAAGTCCTTCTATACATTATTTGGTGACGTGGCAATCTAATCTGCTGACACGTGGATTGATGAAGGGCCCTCAGTTTCTCACGTCACCAAAACTTGTACGGAGGGACTAAAAGTGAACTTTTTAAAAGTTCAGGGACTAAAAATTGATGTTTTAAAGTTCGGGGACTAAAAACGGATTTTCGCTAAAATTCAAAGATCAAAAACATATTTAACCCAAAATTTAAATATGATTGTATTTGACATAAAATTAATGTTGTGTTTTATATCGTTGATTGTTTAGCATTGTACAAGTTAAAAAAAAATTCATTTAACTCTTTCATTTCAAGTATTATATATAGAGTTGAACTTGAGATCACGAATTAAACAAAAATAATTTTGTACCAATTGACTTAAGCACTTGTTTTAATACATCAAACTATAACCTAATTTATTTGTAACCTTTTGATGTATGTTATAGGTTGCAAAAGTGATGCGTATGAGCTCTAAAGCACAATCCACACAATGATCTTCGCTATAGTCTTCAAGCTCCTTCTTACTTCTGGAGTACAAATCCACCTGCAAGGATTCTTACGTTAATGCCAAAGAGAGAGGATTATTGAGGAAGATTGTTAGTTATGAATATGATACCCATTAGTTACAAAACTTGCTTATATATAGCATATTCTTCAAGTGACACTTCAGCGTCCAACAAGATATGAGCTAAGCTCAAATCCCTAAGCGTTTTGTAACTAACTCCCATGGGCCCTTGCATTCGTGTCTATCTTAAACAAGCTATCGTCATTATCTCATGGACTATCCACGGAATCGGTCCGCAATAAATAGATATATATACACAATGAGATAATTACCACTTTAATTTTTAAGATTGTAAGCGTAGTTCACATGTGTCCTTGAGTTGTACGGATGTTCATTCTCTGAATTTGCAAAAGTAGTTCACATGGATCCTTGAGTTACAGTGGTTCATTTAACTCTCCAAGATTGACAAATTTTTGTTGACATAGGTACTTGAAGTTTGACAATTTCAGGGATCCAAGTGAACTACTATTGTAAATTTAGGGACATAAGTGACGAACATTTGATAATCTCATGGATATAAGCAAACTATTGTTGCAAATTCAGAGACCTAAGTGAATCTCCGTCTAACTCAAAGACCTACGTGAGCTACTCTTACAAACTCAAGGACTTATGTGAATTACCCTTGCAAACTCAAGGACGTATGTGGTGATTAGCATTCAATCACCAGTGGATTTATTTTGCAACTTAAAATTAATCATCTATATATATTGATTATTTAATTGCATCTAATTAATTGGTTGATTTAGTGGATGAGGAGTGATACTTTAAGTAACAGCTCTTCTGTTAGAACACCAATAAACGCACTTTCACCTACATAAAAAAAATAATTATTTAATTAATTATTTTATATAAAAAATTCAACCAGCAATGTAAGAGTGATTTTCACTAACACTAGCAATGCAAATTAAACTACTCGAAAAAATTAATCTTTAACTGAGAGATGCCTCTAATAAAAAAAATGTCATTAATATTTTGATGAGGAATTGGAAGGCAATTCTCTTATTATCTGAATACTATTAATTACATACGTGTACATATATAGCTAGTATATGTTTTTTTTTGTTTGGGTGAATAATTATTATAGGTATATATGTGTAGTAAATATGTTACTCATTTATGAAGTTGGTTATGGAGCATAGTTTATGCCGACGGTCGAGACTGAGGAAAACAAGACATACATTCACTCAATTAAGAAACAAACACTCTAGCTTGTCAGTTTGAGGCACTATGATCTCAAGGTACTCTAGTGAAGCCTCTACCAAATCCTATATCCGTAAATCACTTTTATTTATTTATTTTTTTACTTACCTTTGACATTTTTTATTTACCTTATATTCACTGAAATTATTTTTTACATTATTTGGTTTAGCTTTGACCTTTTTTCGTTTACCTTATGTTGTTGCACTGTGCATGGGGATACAAGAACTATGATGAGGGCAGTGGTGTGGTTCTCCTTTGAGCTCACGAGGTATGTTTCGTTTCCAACATTTTGTTGCTAACTATAATCTTGAAGAGAAGCTTGATCGCGGTCTGTGTAATATGGATTGGCGTATTTTGTTTGCAAATGCTACTAGCATTTGCAAACAAAATACGATGCTAGGATCATCCACCTTAGTTTTATGAAGTCAAATCGCTGTCCTTTATGGCTTTGTTTTCAGTCTGATAGAACTGTAAATACTCGGCGGCGGAGACTGTTCAGATTCATTTCTTCTTGGATGTCTCACTCTTCTTTTTCTGATACTTCGGAATAGAAATGGAGGATGGAATGATAATCTGGAGCAGACGAGGAATGGTCTTAAGCATTGGAAGGAGACAATGTTTGGTAATATATTTAATCTCAAGAAGATACTTTTGAGACGTCTTGATGGAATTGTTCATGCTCGTCAATTTACTTCTAATCCTTTCCTTTTGCGTCTCCAAAAGGAGTTGTGGGAGGAGTATTAATGTATAGGTTTTGATGCAGGAAGAGGTTCTCTCGATTCAAAAGTCTCGATGTAATTGGCTACAATTTAGAGACAGAAACACTAGATTCTTTCATGGAACAACAATTATTTGGAGGAGGATAGCTAGGAACCACATTGAAATGCTACAAGATAGCTTAGGGGTTTGGATCATGGAGAAGCCAGATTTAGAAGCACATGACGCTTCCTCTTATGAGGGTGTCTTCACAAGCGGCATTTTGGCAAGGGACTCGGTGTTATGAACTTCATGCAATCTTCTTCTCACGAAGAGACCGAAATCTCACAAGATCGACAGTCGTGACCTTTCCCATATATTCTACAACAAGAAGAAAAGTTAATAAGCGAGAAAGACAAAACAATGGAAGCAAATAATGGGGTGACACCCACCAATATAATTTTTGAGAAACACATGGTCCTTCTCACGTTCAATCAAAATTTTGGAACTAAGATGAAATCGGCCTAGGAACTCGGTTTTGAGTTGCTTGGTGGGGGACAACTATGAGTATCACTTGGGTCCAATAGATCTTGTATAAGCTTTCTAGTACAGAAGGAACTTGGGAACCTATCGGCGATGCACAAGGGTGTGTTGTTGACGGGTTGAGCTCGCCCTAAGATCCGCTCAAATCTATGTTTGAAGTAATCTTTATAGAAATCAACATATATATGCGGATAAAAGTTTGTAGCCTGACCTACCATTGAATTAAATCCACCCAAATCCCCCATTTTAGTTTGTTGAGTTCCTTTTCGAAAGCCTACCTTTAGTTTGGAAAAAGTAGAAAATTTTATCCAAAGTGGCCTGTAACCCTAAAAACTCACATAGAACTTCAAAGGTTCTATTTAAGGCCCATGCGTTAGGATGGAGTTGTGATGGGTCGGCTTGGACATAATGGAGGAGACCTCATTCAAAAGGAGTTAGATGAAGACGAATACCAAGTTTATGGAACATGGTATCAGAGAAGTAGCAAAAGGGGCACGTGTTTGGGGAAGCACGCATGCAGATCCTATCAAAAGGTGCATAGAAGCAAGCGACTAAGGTGTTTATAACCATCTTGGATTGCATAATTACCAGAGTACTTACAAACTCAATAATCTTCTCCTTTTCAACAATAGAAGCAGCATAAATCACGTCAAATTTCACCCAGGGATATTCATATATCTCCAAAACAATAATGATATGTTGTCTTCCCATAAATTCACGAAAACAAAAGAAAACGCCAATGATAACAAGAAACAAAAAGAAAAAAGTATACCTTTTTGGGGACGTTTAAGACAAGATAATGGAAGAAAAACAAAGAGGATATTAAGAATGAAAATGAAGAGGAAGGAAAGAATGCGCAAATGACTAAGTCTTCTCTCTTCAAATAGCAAAAGGCTTGGAACGTCACGCTTTTATGAGGAGTATTGATGGAAGATCAGGCGACATGATGTTAGGAAAAGAAATCGTCACGTCGTTCAAAGTATCAAGTCACAGGTGCCCACGTGAGATGTGAATTCACAACATAACTTGAAAAGCTTGCAAATCAATAAGCGCCATGTGTAAAAAGGGGGGGGGGGGGAATTCACATATATGGAAAGTTTCAATTAGATTCAAACTCGGATCTATTACAAGTTTATACAAGTTAATATCTCAGGCGCCTACATCAATGAAGAAAAATCATACTAAGGTGCAGCTTCAAATGCGTATAGTGCAAGTATTAGCCACTAGGGTACAGTGTCAAATCCTTATAGTGCAAATATTAGCCCCAACATCTAACTCTGAAGCATGCCTCCTCTCTCTGATAATCCAAATTGTCAGGGACACATTTTCATCAAATGATGATGTTATATTGTCATTCAATCCAGAATGGAACGCAGAAGACAAGTTGAAACCAAAGAAATGATTGTGTCAAAGTGCATATTTTTATAAGCACTATGAGAAGGATCTTGAGAAGGCCCCTAGTAGGATCGAGTGTGCGGTGTCAAGATCAACTCTGTCTTATATCAATTTTATAAGTTCATCTTGAGTCTTGTGTAGGAAAGATAGAAAGGAGAGGGCTCAACACCTTCTGCTGTTGCTTAGATCTGATGGCACAGGTCACCACCAGCATCAGAGGCAACTCACTCGTTGCCAATGTCGTAATTTTCATGATAGGAAAAATAGTGCGGCAAAGGTAGCCTATTTCCTATCAGAAAAATGCGAACATGACAAGAGTTAATAGCCACTTAAGCTTCAGTGAAATAGGTAGGATCTTTTTTCTGTTCTTCATTGCCTTTGAATTGCATATATGTAAGGATGTGTGGGAAAAATAGTAAGGATGAGCCCGCTATATATGGAGAAATAATGCATCATAAAGTTCACCTAAAAACGTCAGACAAGGGTATTCAATGGAAGAAAGAAATGGTCGTTCAAAGCAATAAATGTGAAATGAAACCATCGAGCGTCGTTAAAGCAACAAGACTGTCGTCAAGACCAAAGTTAATGAATTTGGACTTTTTCATAGAATTACAAAGCTTCGAGGTCGGTTGAAGGAACTTTCCAATGTTCCTGATTTCAAGCCTCTTCGACCAAGGCCTCGAGACTTGTGGAGCTGGTGTATCGTCCAGTCTCAACCCGAATATCTCCAAGACAGTTTAAGCCTCTTCAATGAAGGTCTCAAGACATGTGGGGCTGGTTTACTGTCTAGTCTCAACCCGGACATCTCCAAGACAGTTCAACTCGGACACGCCAATGGGATCATGATGATAGGCCCATGTCATGGCGACAAATTTGCATTGCCCTATCTTTCAGCATTTAAGTTAGATACTTTGATTTCTTGTTTTAGGATGCACCTATAAATTAGGATTTCTAGAAAACAAACTTATAATATAAACATAGCCCCCATTCTTTAACTTTCCAATGTTCCTGATTTCAAGCCTCTTCGATCAAGGCCTCGAGACTTGTGGAGCTGGTGTACCGTCTAGTCTCAACCCGAACATCTCAAAGACAGTTTAAGCCTCTTCAATGAAGGTCTCAAGACTTGTGGGGCTGGTTTACCGTCTAGTCTCAGCCCGGACATCTCCAAGACAGTTTAACTCGGACACACCGATGGGATCATGATGATAGTCCCATGTCATGGCGACAAATTTGCATCACCCTATCTTTCAGCATTTAAGTTAGATACTTTGATTTCTTGTTTTAGAATGCACCTATAAATTAGAATTTCTAGAAAACAAACTTATAATATAAAAATAGCCCCCATTCTTTAACTTTCCAATGTTCATGATTTCAAGCCTCTTCAACCAAGGCCTCGAGACTTGTGGAGCTGGTGTACCGTCCAGTCTCAACCCGAACATCTCCAAGACAGTTTAAGCCTCTTCAACGAAGGTCTCAAGACTTGTGGGGCTGGTTTACCGTCTAGTCTTAACCCGGACATCTCCAAGACAGCTCAACTCGGACACGCCGATGGGATCATGATGATAGTCCCATGTCATGGCGACAAATTTGCATCGCCCTATCTTTCAGCATTTAAGTTAGATACTTTGATTTCTTGTTTTAGGATGCACCTATAAATTAGGATTTCTAGAAAACAAACTTATAATATAAAAATAGCCCCCATTCTTTAACTTTCCAATGTTCATGATTTCAAGCCTCTTCGACCAAGGCCTCGAGACTTGTGGAGCTGGTGTACCGTCCAGTCTCAACCCGAACATCTCCAAGACAGTTTAAGCCTCTTCAACGAAGGTCTCAAGACTTGTGGGGCTGGTTTACCGTCTAGTCTCAACCCGGACATCTCCAAGACAGTTCAACTCGGACACGCCGATGGGATCATGATGATAGTCCCATGTCATGGCGACAAATTTGCATCGCCCTATCTTTCAGCATTTAAGTTAGATACTTTGATTTCTTGTTTTAGAATGCACCTATAAATTAGGATTTCTAGAAAACAAACTTATAATATAAAAATAGCCCCCATTCTTTAACTTTCCAATGTTCATGATTTCAAGCCTCTTCGACCAAGGCCTCGAGACTTGTGGAGCTGGTGTACCGTCCAGTCTCAACCCGAACATCTCCAAGACAGTTTAAGCCAAGACTTGTGGGGCTGGTTTACCGTCTAGTCTCAACCCGAACATCTCCAAGGCAATTCAACTTGGACACGCCGATGGGATCATGATGATAGTCCCATGTCATGGCGACAAATTTGCATCGCCCTATCTTTCAGCATTTAAGTTAGATACTTTGATTTCTTGTTTTAGAATGCATCTATAAATTAGGGTTTCTAGAAAACAAACTTATAATATAAAAATAGCCCCCATTCCTTAGCTTGTTGAGGTATGCTAACAGTAAACATCAGAGTTCTTATTAGGGTTCAGGCAACAGAACACACCGTAGTTGGGCCTTGGGAGCTTTGAGTGAACAATTAGTTATAAAAATATATTTTAAATTAAAAATTATTTGAAAGGGAGTAACAATAAACAAAAAGAAATGACAATAACTTCACCCTTAGCTTTAACATATACAATGGTGTGTGTTCATGTGGACTAGTCAAAACATGGTTGTTTTGGCAATTTGGAGATAGATTTTTATACAAAAGCTAACTCATTGAATCGGTTGTAAACTCACGATTAAGAGTTTGTTAGAGCCTATTACTCGAGTCTACAAAGAAAAAAGTTCAAGAAAGACTACTCATTTGGCCTACTAAACTCATAAACTGATAAGATTTTATAAGTTAGACTCTAGAATTCAACAACACTTTACCTTAAAAATTATAAAACATAGTTTAATTAAGTAAAGATTTTGTTTTATTAAATAAAACCATACATAGTTTATACAATTATAAATTAAACTCACTTTAATTTACTAATTAGATGATTCACCTAGCACAATCACACTTGAGTCGGAACAAATGTGTGACTAATTAGAGAAGTGGTCCAGTGTTGCAACAGCACTTAGTCCTTATCACTTTCCCAACATTTACTTATTACCATCATTTTCAGTCCCCATTCTTCCCCAACCACAATCTAAATAAGGTCACTCCCATTGTTCGGACCCCATGTGTTGCAGTTGCAGTTGCAGCAGATGAACATACACTATTTTAATTTCTTTTTTTTTCTTTTCTTTTTAAAAAATATATTTATTAATTATTCACACACCATCTGCTGATGATGCAGAGGAACAGAGGTTTGATTTTGACACTTGCCCTGTTACTCAGATTTGTGATGATGTGGTTGTTGCCGTAAACTTGACTTGCATTATTTTCTTTTCCCAAAAGAAACACATAACAATAGACAACAGTAATGTAACGTCGTTCTCTACACATTTTCTTTTCTTTCTATCTCTCTTATCACTGCATATATATAATATCATCATCATCTTCTCACATTTGGGAATGTGCCACATTATGCTACTTACTTTTTTCTATTGTCATCGTCATATATCATATATATAAGATGAACGGATCACCAAATAAATCAAATTAAATAAAGCAGAAAATCACACTGTGCTAAAGAATTACATGAATTTCAAACATTTAAACTACATTAACAGCGATTAAATTCTAATCTAGCTACATATGGATAGGAAAAAAAAAGAGCTTCGTAATAGACGATAAAATTTACTTCTATATACTTTGCATGTTTGAAAAACCGTTAGGTTAGAATAGAATTGATTTTAAAGAGCTAAAATTAATTTTGATTGATAAATTAACTGTTTGTTTTTGCGTTGAGAAGAAGTTAAAATTGATTTTGGGTTGCCAAAATTGACTTTGGCTTAAGCAAGGTTAGACTTGCTTTCATATTGGGTTAAAAAATTTACACTGTATTTTTACTTTGCTTTTAAAAAAAAAAATCTCCAAACATAAATGACGTTACTTTAAAATCAATTTTACACGAAATTAATTCTATAAAATTACATTGATCCAAATATAGTCAAGGTTGGAACATAGCATTAACGAATGAGTACAAGTAATTCCCTTAAATGCTTGTTTAGGAAACAAACTTAAAGTTTTTAACTATTAACTTAGATAAAAATTGTGAGATTATAACGTTGAAATTATAGTTATGTAATTATATTAAAAAGGTAGAGTTCACTATAAGAATGTAGTGAATTAGATACGCAAATTTAGCGGGGACTTCAATACCATCGCAATTTATACTGGCCTAGTTGTCGCTAATGCGGCGCTAAATACACTTTAAGTTAAAATCAAAAAATGCAATCAATTTGTGGTGGTTTAGCCATCGCTAAAGTTTGCGGCAACTATAGCTGTCGCTTAAGTAGACCTTTAAAAATAATTTTTTAAAAAAAATATAAAAAGTAGCATTAGGCCACCTCTGCCGCTACAGTTGACAATCAATTAAAAAAAAATAACCTTTTACGGCGGCTTAGTTGCTGCTACAAGAAATCTAATTTTATAGTAGCTTTAGCCGTTGCTATTCTGACATAACTGCAAAATCACATGATAACTTAATTTGACCGCCAACTTAACGGCGACTATTAGAGAGGGCTTCACCACCACTAATATGTATGTATTAAAGGATAGCCACTCAATTCTAGTGGCGTTTGCTGTGTAGTTAACAAAGGCTTGACCACCACTAATTAGCGAGTTGGGTTACTTAGTCGTTGTTAACTATTAGCAACACGAATTTTAGTGATAGCTAGATGACTGTTGCTTGGCCTTCGCTAAATAAGGTTTAGCGAGGGCTTTTTGCTGGTTAGCAAAGACAAATGACCCCTGCCAAAATCTTTTTTGTTGTAGTGACGGTTTGGAAAAACAAATTTTATAAGTAACTTAAATATATATATATATATATATATATATATATATATATGTATATATAATATTATTAGTAGTGATATGATAATTTGTTATTTTTAAGAATTAATAAGGATAATTTTGAAAATAAATTATTGGTTGTCAACTTTTGAAAGTAAAAAAATTATCTCAAATAGCTTTGCAAAAACCAACATGGTGTTGGTTGCAGTGGCAACGACTTCGGTCCTGGAAGGTAAGAACAAAGGTTCGAACCCTGGAGACACCCATGTTGGAAGGAGTATGCCTAAAAAAGAATGCTCAGCCCCAAAATGGTGGAAAATCCCTTTGAAGCAATCATTTATTTTTAAATAGCTTTGCAAAAGTTAATTACACAAGCCAAAATCTCATCACTTGCAGTTATGAAACAACTCTATAAGCTTTTGATTAAAAGTTATAATCTCTCGAAAAAGCCTTAATCTTCTGTTGTCAAACATACTCTAAGTCATTTAATTTAATGGAATTGGCTAAAACAATTTGTTTTTTTTATATTTTTTGAAAACCCTAATTTTTTCCTTTATCTTTTACAAAATTTGTCCTTTTTTTTAACTTAATGTCTTGATTTAGAGCATTTTTAGGCTTAATTATTCTTTTAATCTCTATAGTTTGTGAATTATACAATTTTTGTCCTCGTAGTTTTAATTGAGAGATTTTGATTATAGAACTTAAAATATGAATATTGGGTCCTCATGTCCGATTGCTCAAATTAAACAATGAATTACTGACGTTTCTAAAAATTATGTTAAGAATTGTAATCAATATCTTATTTGTGATCAATAATGTCACTAATGGACAGTAACAAATCATTTAAATTAGACCAAAATTATAGTTTGAGATCCAGTTTTCATATTTTAAATTTTAAATTTTTATAAGAACTAAAATCGCTCAATTAAAACTGTGGAGGCCAAAATTACAATTAGTAAACTATATAGAAACTAAAAGTACAATCAAGTCTTTTTTTTTTTTTGGTCAATTTGGCTTTGTTTGGCCCTGGCTTTTTTCTAGCTTAAAAACTACTTTTAAGTTAAAGTTGTAAATAAAAACTTTAAATGAAAAACGAAAAAGTTGTTTTTATTATTTTTGAACTATTTTTATCGGCCAAACACACACATCTCTATACTATACTACTCGTAAATCTATCCATTGGGGATCAAACCTCTCTCCTTGAGCTCTAAAGGAGTCTTATTGTGCCACTTGAACTACAGACTCTTCTCAACTATTATTTTTTAACTTATAAACTGCTTCTCTTCACTAAAAAAGTAGAAGCTAAAAATTCTAACTTTGAAGGTAACTTTTGTCCACTTAAAAAAAGTTACTTTTTATTTTAAGAGCTTCTCTAAAAAAATTTTTGGCCTAACTTCTCCTTATAAGGTGCAGTGAAGCTAAAAAAAGCTAGGTCAAACATGCACGTATGTTTAGATTAAATGTGAAAATTAGATTATTTTGAGAATTAAGTCAATAATCGATTATAATTATAATATAATTATTTTTTGTTTGGTATGTTGTTGAAAAATAATTTTAAAGATAATTATTTATGTTTGGATGATACAAAAATTGTTTTTATATAATAGAAATTTGAATTATTGAAAAAAAAACTAGATTAAAGCTAAAAATATTTTTTCAATAAGCTTCAAATTCTTGCTTATTAAAAAACATTGTTTGTAGTTATAAAAAAAATTAATCAATTTTACATAATGTTACCTAGACATCATTTTTTATTTATTAACTATTTTTTTTTATTTAAAATCAACATATGTGGATTTTATTTCCAAACGTGCTTAGTGTCCCTTGGGTCCTTTCCTTGTGTAGGGAATACATTCACTATGTTAATAAACATGTAACTATTTTCTCAATTTTTTTTTTTATAAGAAAGTATAACAACTTGAGTATCCATACACATGTTTTTATATGCTCATGATCATCCACTAAGTTATATGACTGGCTAACTATTTTGTCAATCAATGCAGGGACGAAGCTAGACAAAAACTTTGGGGGACCAAATATAAAAATTAAAATTAAAATACTCCCTCCGTTCCTATTTAACTGTCTGAAAAGAGAAAATCACACATATTAAGAAATGTAATAATTGTTATAGTTTTTCTCAAAATAAATTTTGAACTTTTTATAATACTCTTTATTTGTCATTGTTTGATTGGTTGGATAATGAGGCATTGATTAGCCTCCAATTAAAGATAAGGTTAAAATTGATAAAAGTACAATGAATATTATGAAAATATGAGTGAACAGATAAATAGAAACAAGATTTTTTTTCTCTTCAGACAATTAAATAGGAGCGGAAGAAGTACTATTTTGACCATGGCTATTAGTTAAGTGTGTCTTGCACGATATTGGATATTTTCTTTAAGATTTGTTTGTATTATTTGCTAATAAAAATATTATTTTTGTTTGAAAAAGTTGAGTTTCAGAATATTTTGTAAAATTAAATTCATTAATATAGTTGATTCGTTTTATAAAATTTAGTATTTAATAAAGAAAATGTGAAAAAATTATGTAAGTCAATTAGATCTTTTCTTTTATATAATTTATCAGTTGTTTTTATTATTAATACCTAAAACAAATAATACATATGCAAAATTTATTTTTAAGAAAATTAAAAATAACTTATAATATTATAAAATAAAATCTCTAAAAAAAAGAGTCAACACATATTTTAAAATAAATAAATAATTTGATAATGCATAATTATATAGATAACATCTCTTCAATAATTTTAAAATAATTTATAATTGCAATATATTTATTTAATTCAAGGATGTACTATTACTTAATTTTGAGTGTTCACTTTAATTATTGAAATTTTGTTGCTTATTGTCACATTTTATAGTAAACATGTATTGATACTAACAAAAGAAACTTATGTAAATACTTAAATTCCAAGAAAAATAAATAAATAAAACTTTTATTATTCAAACAAATAAAAATAATTTATTATTATTCACAACAAACAAATTAACACTATTAACACTTTAGCATACATTGACTTTGTCGCTATTAGTAAAGATTTTGACTAATATAGAATTATCGATTAATATAGATATTAAAGGTTTATATTATTAGTTTGATAAGTCAATTGTATATATCAAATTGTTAAAATATAGCATATAAAGTAAATATATTAAAAATATATTATAATTAAAATACTCTTTTAATTTGACCGTGAGCATTAGTTCATTGTGCGGTGTATGATATTGGAAATTTACTTTAAGATGTGCTTGTATTATTTGCTGATAAAAAATATTATTTTTGTTTGGAAAAGTTGAGTTTCAAGATATTTTGTAAAGTTAATCTTATTAATATAGTTTATTCGTTGAACAAAATTTATTATTTGGTAAAGAAAATGTGAAAAAATTATGTAAGTCAATTATTGGATCTTTTCTTTTAAATAATTTATCAACTGTTTTTTTATTTTATTAATACCTAAAACAAATAAGACGTATGCAAAATTTATTTTTAAGAAAATTAAAAAATAATTTATAAAATGATAAAATAAAATATCTACAAAAAAGAGTCAATACATATTTTAAAATAAATAAATAATTTGATAACACCAAAACTATATAAATAATATCTCTTTAATAATTTTTTAAAAAAAATTATGATTGCAATATATTTATCTATTGCAAGGATGTACAAATACTTTATTTTGAGTGTTTACTTTAATTATTGAAATTTTGTTGCTTATAGTCACTTTTTATAGTACACATGTGTTCATACCAACAAAAGAAACTTATGCAAATGCTTAAATTTCAAGAATAAATAAATAAATAAAGCTTATATCATTCAAAAAATAATTTCTTATTATTCATCACAAACAAATTGATTTTATTAATTGTGTGGACCAATACCTCGGTACTAACATAAGCCCACTCACGCTAGGGACAGTTTTATATCGGGATAAACTATTGGACCGGCTCGCTAAAATGGGCCTGGCAGGCTGGCTTTGAGAGAAGCCCACTAGGAGACACGCAACTCTACATGGGATGGTATAAATCCTCTGATAACATGTCAGGCCATGGTAGATATCATTCTTAACTACTTCATTAAAACCTTTGCAGTTACTGATTTGATTATTGGAGTCCTTGCAGATACTCACACCGCTATCGTGGAACACCGAGGAGCATCCTGTCGTTTGTGGTGGTATTGAACTCCTAGAACCCCGATACGCAACAATTAACACTTTAACATTAATTTTATCGCTATTAGTATAGACTTTGACTAATAGAATTATCGTTAATATATTAAAAGTCTATATTATCAGTTTGATAAGTCAATTGTATATATCAAATTGTTATACTAATAAATTAATTTTATTAAACAAAATATACACTACAAGAATTAACTCGACAACAAAAATATTAGTAAATAACAGTCTATTTATAATAATTTTAACCTAAAAATAATTTTAAATAATGGGAGTCATCCTAAAAATAATGAGAGAATCATCATAAATTATATGTACATATTACTTCTTCCGTTCCTTTTTATATGCAGTTAAACAAAAAATTTAGTGTTCCTTTTATAAGAACCTACTATAAAAACGAGAAACATTTATTAAGTTTTTTTAATTTACCCTAAATTAATGAATGTAATTGAATTTAGTTTTAAATGATATAAATAATAGAATTTGACTTATAAAAGAATAATATTATAGAGAAATTATTATTTATTTAGGAACTAATATATTTTATTGATATCAACACTTTTTTTAATATGTGCATTTTTGTTTTAAGTACTTATGAATACGAACGGGAGTAATAATTTTTTTTTTTCAATGCTCCGGCCATGAATGAATGATTGAAGTATTACTATTTGTTCTGTTTTGTTAAGGATCATAGAAAACCCTGTACCAGTATAGCAGTTTATAATTGGAGTTTATTAATTTGTATAATATTGAACAGGTTAAACATTTTAAATGAGAAATTTTATGGAAAAAGACAAAAACTAATTAACTTATGTTTTAACATGTATTTATTACTTACTATTCTTTCCACTCTAAAATTATTATTCTGTACAATATTGCACACGTTAAAAAAATCATTTTAAAATTTGATGTTGAATTTATGTGGCATGACATGACATCTCGTTACTTCACTTTCCTTTCCATATAATATTCCTGGGAATTAAAGATTATGAGTCTAGATGAACATACATTTTCAATGTTGTTCGTTACTGATGATCTTTCATTTCCATATATTCCTGGGAAACATTAATTATGACTCTAGAGAAACAATCTTCTATGCAAACGGAAATAGTGTCTATATATGTTTGGAATAGTTATGATATTCCTCTTTTTTCTTCTCTCCAATACATTATTAGTTAATTACTATACAAACATGTGATAGTGAAACACTATACAACAGATTACAGAGTACAGAAGTAACAGAACCTTGCTACAAATGAATAATGGGTAATTGGCTGTAATGTTTTCAAGGCACAATTTGTCACATTTTCTTTTGGTATACATTCTTTCTTATTCCAAGTCAAATAGTCAGCAACGAGGAAAAAGGTTTTTTTTTTTAAAGGAAAAAGAAAATTTAATTAAACATTGACACAAATTTTTAATTTGATCTACTTTTATTGGTATGTGTAATATAATTAAAAATATTATATAATAAGAAACTGAGAGAGTATTCTTTTTATATCAGCAAGTACTATTACACGTCTCCTAAACTAATTCTCCAATATCCTACATTAAGTTTCTAATGTCAAAGTTCGAACCTTCTCCAATCTCTCAAGCCTTAAAGACCTGATATATAAGCAAGTGAGCTAATAGTATTATTAAACTATCATACTTATATTCTAGTTAAATTATATTATAATAAATATTATATTAATTATGAATTACTGGAAATATTAATAGTTTAATTACATTTTATTTTTAAAATTTTATTATCATATTAAAAATTTAAAAGAACTAACGGAATCTTCTTTGAATTATTTTCTAGATAATATTATTTTTGCTACAAAAAATAATATACAAATCAATATTGGCCACTTAAGTCTCTCAAATTCCAACTATAGTGAAAAGTTGACGCCTGAACCCTAATTAGAACTTGGTGTGTACCGTAAGCATGACTTAAAAAGACGGGAAAAGGGGTATTTATAGCTTCATGTTACTCTAGAGTCAACTATGTCTAGATGCTCAGTGGGAGATGAGAATCCTCATCATCAATGCTCTATTGTGGCCCATTGATGGTAATTAATGCATGGATCCTCCATAAATGTAGAGTTGTAGAATGCCTGAGCCTCTCGGGTCTTGATCATAATTGGGCCAAGGCCGAGGCATAACACTAGTCTCAAAAGCTAGATTGAGTAAGCTTGAATTGTTGAGCTAAGATTTGGGTTGGAGTCGGGACATGATACTAGCCTCATAAGTCTTGGGGCTTTATCTAAAAAGGTTTGAATTGTTGAGCTAGGATCAGGTTAAAGTTGGGACATGACAAATATAATACTAAACTATTTTATCATGTCACAAAAAATATATTTTAATTCTCTCTAAAATCTTGCTTTGTAATTTTTTTCACAAAATATTCTTTTTTGTAATATTCTTTTAAATTTTCTCAATATATTTTTTAATTCATTTTTTCTAATTTATTTTTCTCCCAGCAATTTATCTCTAAATTTTTACTCTCCCTAACCTTTTTCTCTCTATTTTTTGTAAATTTTCTTTATGAATTTATCTTAATTTTTTTTTTTAATTTTCACCCTTTAAAATTTTTTTCATTTTAAAAATTTCTCCGCCTGAAATTCTGAAGACAAAATGTTAGTTGAGAATAAATATCATGAGTCAAACTAAAACAATAAAATAAATTTTTATCCCATCACGTCTTCTCTTATCTTGACTTCTCCATCACGTTAGCAAATTAAACTAAAAAGCAGGATATAATAAGTTGATATAGGATAAACTGACATGATAAACTTATCTTATAATATTACTCATCAAACAATTGATTATAACTTGATTATAATATTGACTAAATGATAAATATGATGTTCTTTATGATTTAGCAGAATCCAAGTTTCATAATGTCTTTGGGAGTGGAATGTGGGTGGGCGGTCGTTAGGTTTGGAACTGGGCATGGTGGAGGGATCTTTTCGCTTGGGAACAAGTTTTGTTTACTAACCTTTTGCAGGATCTTGAGACGGTTTCTTTATAGCAGCATACCGATGACATTTGGAAATGGCGACATTCGGAGTCCGGATCTTATTTTGTCAAATCAGATTGCTTCTCAAGCTTTCAAGGATAAAGTTTTGGTCTCACTATGGCAAGTAAAAGTTCCTTTAAAGGTTTCTACATTCTCTTAGCTTTACCTCAATGATCGGATCCCTTGCAAGGTGAACTTGGCTAGAAGAGGAGTTTCGTTCGATGTCGTGAACTGCAACATATGTAATATCGTGCCTGAGACTTCCTCACATTTATTCCTTGTATGTGATAGAATTGTTAACTTCTGGTATCTGGTTTAAAAGTGGTTTGGTGTCGAATCTGTTTTTCACAATGACTCCAGACGCCAATACTTATAGTTTCAAGGCTTGATCCGCTTATCTAAAAAGAAGTGGCAGCGTTGGCACTCTACATGGTTCTCAGTTATTTGGGTCATTTGGATAGCTAGCAATCATGTTATTTTTAAGGACGAAAATAGGAATTTGCATAGTGTCTTGGAGATGGTAAACATTCACTCTTGGCTTTGGATTAAGGCATCCTCGTTAACCTTTAGGTACTCAATGTCCGATTGGTTTCTAGAACCTTTAGAATGCCTAATGCACTGATCATTCATGTATTGTCATTCTTGAGATAGGAGTTGTTTTGTGATTGTTTGTTTTTGTTGAGCTTTTTTAATGCTTGGCTCTTGTTTTTTTTTTTTCTTGACTTTGATATTAGTCTTGCCTTGTTAACTCTTGGCTAACTTTCATGATTTTTGTATTATACTTATACTCATCGTTAATAGTGTTCTTTAGTTTACCCAAAAAAAAAAAAACTTCTTATATCATATTTAACTTTCTTAACCGAATCCTTCAAGTTTACAAAAAGAAATTCATAACTTTATTCCCGTTATACCCTTATCATCTTCGGTCCCTGATCATTCATGCAATTCTCTTTGGTCCATGAAAGAAAAAACAAAGATTTCTTTAGTGGGAAAGAATTACTATTGCCTTGGCCTTGTGTTCCAAACTCCCAATTCGGATGTTTGGACAAATGAAATACGCAAGTGTGTGATGATAATAAATTAATAATAAGAGAAAAAAAAAGTGTCTCTGTGCCTTTGTGCCTTTATGAATGATTAATTAAAACTGGCCCTAATGATTGGAGGACATATAATTAGACTTGGACTATGCAATCTTGCTTTCGGAAAGATATATAATTCATCAAAATAAGAATAAGCATTCTTGTAAAACAGAAATGATTGGCGTATAACTTTATTTTTTAACAACTTATAATTAGATAAATATAAAGAAATACACGATTAAATTAGTATATATTTTGATTAATTTTAACGTTAATATTATGATAGAGAAAAAAAAATTATGGTTAGAAATTAAAAAATATATGATTAAATTATTATATAATAATTTAACCAAATCTTATAAATGATATAATCATATTTTTTTATGTTTAATCAATTGTACATAATTAAAAGTTATACACAAATAATTTCTCCTTATAAAATACATTTTTTAAATGTACGTGATACATTATATATTAGGTTTTTCTTTTTCTTTTTAGTATCCTTTTCTGTTATTTGTGTGTATAAGTTTTTTAAGGTCTATAATAGAGAAATGAATATAAAAGTTATATAGGATTCATTAGGAAAAATATGAAGATGAGAGGATGATTTATTCTCCTTTTATAGCTAATCAACACTAATTATATATTATTATTATCATTTTGTGTCATATCAGCCTCAGCTTGACATAACTTGGGATCGACCTTGAATGGATTAGAGCTTTATGACAAAGAGAGTGACTTTGGTCGAAGCAGTTCAAGTAGTCCCTAAAATAACAAGTCCTTGAAGGACTACTTGAACTGTTTTGACCCGTAATTATTGTTGGTCATTGAGAGTCAGTTTAGTAATAGACTCCAAGTTACCTCCTTTTACCCCTAAAAGGAAACAAATTTTCAACTTGGCCCATCTTAGAAGGAAAGTTGAATAGTGGATTGACATGGAAGAAACCTTTGCAACTAATAAAGATATCATTATCTCAGTAATCCAACTCGGTAAGGAGCCCAATCCTCAAGGAAAGACCTTAGGTTGACCACCATGACTCCCAAATAGTGGTAAGGAGAATAGGCGTGCCTTGAAGGAGTCAAAATATCAAGACATGCTCACCAATTATACTTTTCTCAACTCGACTCGATAGGATTTTCTGTGAAGTAAATAATACAGGAATCTTGTGATTGCTCTAGCATCCACCTTCGTCCCCAGCTTGGGCTGATAATTCGAGGAGGTGCGAGTACTATCGCACATTTGGACATTCCAAGTACGAATGTCGTCACCTCTTAAGGACCATATTGAACTGCTCATACGGGATAAATATTGAAAGAATATGTTTGATGTCTAGAAAGAGAAGATCAAAGGCATAGATCTTGATCTCCCCTGTTTAGGTTTAGGTTCGGTTCGGGTTCGTAAATCTATTTAGGCCGGTTAAAACCTGTTCAGAGTATGGTGAAGTTGCACTTTTTTATTTTAAGAAAAAAAAGTTTGAATCAATTCGGTTCAAAATGGAACTGGTTTGTAACCTATTTAAAGACCACATAACCGGTTTAGTTTTATAAACTATACCATTTTGTGGTTTAGTGTAGTCTTGTTTTGGTTCTTTGGTGAACCAGAACGATGAATAACCCTATCGAAGGGTGGGACAGCTAGCCTAAGGTTTGAGACTGCTCCATACTCAAGGTGAGAATCGAATTCTTAACACTTGGTTAAGGGAAGATGAGTCTTTTCTGCTCATTCACACCCCCTAATTTCTGGCCAACAATACTAGCCACTCCATTCAATTCAATTTAAAATAAGCGTGAATTGAGTGATAAAATTCTAAAAAGATATAGAAGACCCTAGTCGCAGTGAAATGAACTATAGTCCTTGACAAATTTTTCTCACAAAGTTATATTAGGAGTTTGAATATTGAAGTTGTCATTTTGTTAAGGTATACATGTATGTAGAAATACACATCAATGAAAAAAATAAGAGAAAGAAAGCAAAAGCGGCCCAATGAGATAGTTTTAACGTTTGCACTCTTTGATGAATATATTTGTAAACAATAGGAGTATATTTTTCACAGTCAGATGTAGTTACCGTGGAAACATTTGAATAAATAATTAAACAAAATGTTGCCATTTTAGGGAAGATAATCATGGCATAAAAGAAGGTTTGAGTATCTAAATTCAACCTTGGTCCAAATAGAACCTTCAAATTGTGGGAAGAAAAAGAAGCAAATAGTCAAAAAAAAAAAATTAAAAAAAAGCTTCGTGGGTGAGCGACTGGGCCAAGAAAAAAATGCAATTCCGTGATTTAAAAGGAATAATATGCGAAGATCGCAAACTAACAAAATTACACAAACCAAATTTAAAACCTGATTGTAAACGTTTCTAAATACCGAACTACCACTTAAATTAACAACTAAAATTTTAGTTTGCTATTGATCAGGAAGTGATAAAATGAGCAGTAACACTTCTTCACTTCAACAATCAACAATCACATGACATGATGCGCCAGACTGCATCATAAACGTCTCCCTAGCAACTTTGACTTTGTGTAGGAAACAATAGCATCATTAATATTTTGTTTTAAACTAAAATCACTAAAAGAAATTACTCCCTCCTTTCCCTTTGTGGAATTTCATTTAAGTATTATTATTTTATATTTTCAGGGTTCATTTAATATTTTCTTTTCATCTATATCTAATTAAATAATATAGATTAATTGTGAGAATAGAAATACTAATAAATGATTATTAAAGAAATAAACAAAGATATTTTAGTCAACAATATAAAGAAATAAACATAATAATATTTTTTAATATGTACATAAAAACATTAAACAACAAAATAAAAAGACGCTAATTTATTTGACAATCTAATTGTGGCATTTACATGAGATTCCCATATGGAGAAAAGGGCACGAAAGAAAAGTCTAGAGAACAGAATCCATTCTTTTGTTGCAGAAGAACCACTCAGTGGAGCGCCGTATCTCACAATTTTACTTCTCTTGGCATAGGAAAAAATGCATTTTGGAATCAAACTAACAAAAATAGAAACAGAATGTGCTTATTTGATGAAGTGGGTCGAATCATCTGAATAAAATTTTCATCAAAGGGATTCAAAATAAAAAAATAAAATAAAAAATACCTCAGCATCTGAATTCAGTGGGAGTGAATTGTTTACATTGTTGTGGGTATTCCAATCTTTATCTTTATCTTTATATTTATAAAAACAAAAAAGTAAAGCTTCAATTGAGAGGGAAAAATTTTATAACTGTCATGACCATAAATTTATAATTGTCATGACCTGTTTTTTTTTTTCCCCCCCTTTAATTTTGGTTCTGCATTTTACTGTTTTAACAAGTAAAGCACCAATTTGGGAGAATAAAATTAATAACTGCCATAACCTTTTCTTTTTTTTTTTTTTCCAATTTTGGTCCTGTATTTTTCTGTTTTTCTCCCATGGCCTATAAAACTTTGTTTATCCTTCAAAGTGTATCAATATACTAATATTTTTCTGTGCATTCGCATGAATGTAACTACTAGAAGAGTTTAACTTATCATACTGATATAATACAGGGCCAGATGTCAGGATAATTCCGAAGAATATGTAAGGATTCGGAATGGGTTACCATCAAAATGCTCTGATATAGAACAAGCTATCATTCTTTATATTGAGAAATGGGCTAACCCTGAAATAAAAAAATAAAAAAAAAAAAAGACAAGGAAGAAAGAGTTAGAACGATGTCATTTATAGGAGAAATAATATGCCTCTCACAAGATTCAACCTTAAGTTACTCTAAGAAATTAAGATAGTATTTGGCAGATATAACATAACAGCATGGAACAAGACATTAGGAAGCAAATCTATGTTTGGTATATCTACAGCTAAGCGGAACAAGATATTTGATCGAAATGAATAATGAATAAAACATTTTGTTTTCATAAAAGAAAGGTGAAACCAAACAGAAAAAAACACATCAAATTTATTATTTTCTATTTATTGAATTACCTTTGTCATTATTTTATTTGAAAAAAATATATACATAAATATTTCAAATTATTTTTTATTTGAGCTAAAAAAATATTTTTCACATTAATTTTTTAAACTTTTTTATAATACTAAAACATATTTAACATAAAATTAAGAATTGGACTTATAAAAAATTGTATTGAATAATTTAAAAATATTTTCTTAAAATATTAACATAAAAAATTAGTAAATGCTTTACTTATAGTATAATGATATTCATGATAATTTAAATAAAATTTTTTTTTTCCCTTCGGGATTCTATAAAATGTTTATGTCAAACCAAATATAAAATAAGGAAGTGTTATGTATGTAATTAAGCAGTGTTTTGTTTTTTTAACTGTAACCGAACACAAAACATGATGCATGTTCCTATTTTGTTCTCTAGTTACCAAAGCCAGTACACAATCTAATCTATTCCATCCGATTTCATTAAGTTCATTCTATTCTGTTATGTTCAGCTACCTAACACTAGTTAAAAAAACCTACGCTAGAAAACTATTTTACTAACCAATGAATCACAGCTAAGCTAGTTTCACATCATGTTCATTCTAATTCATAATTCATAATTTATAATTCGATAACATTAGGAGTCATTAGAATTAATGCGGAATGGTATCAGCTGTAGTTTATCGACGCAGCAGATAATTTTAGCTGTGAAAATCACTTCCAGTTTCTGGTAAATGTATATTAAAAAACATCAACTTTGGATTTGTTTCAACAGAATTTTTCTTTAAATTCAGCGTTTTAACTTTGTCAATCATATGCACTAAGCAGTAGTGGAATAAGAAAGGATCAATACGGAAAGAAAAAACAATTCCAGTGTTTGTCTCTATCATTGAATTCGGTTTTCCTTCAATTGATCTGTCGTAATTAGACAGCCTGAAAGACCATTTTTCGTGTTCATGCGTACATGAATGTCTCTATCCTTTCAGACAGAAATTACACGTACAGCATCTTTGGTTCCCTCTTCATCCATATTGAAGAGGAAATTTTCACAAACTGCTACACTTTTTGGTTTGGTCTAGTCAAACAGTTACTCTTTCAACATTTTGTTAAAGCTACGCTCGTTTTCTATATGGTGATTTATTTTTATGTCCAAATATGTACTGTAGAATGAGTACATACATCTCATGCCTCACGCATAATATATCGGTTTTCACCACTACCAGAACAAACTGTTTCCTGTGTGTGTTTTTATAATTTATATGATATGATATATGATATGATTGTGTTGCATTGCAATGAGTCACCTAAAGTTTTGTCTTTAATCTTTATCCATTATCACATACTCTGCTTCAGCCATTTATGTTAACCCCAACAATTAAACATATCAGATATTCAGAACAGAACACAGGTTGGTAGCAGATTAGCATATTATCTACTATTTTTATCGTAGTACTCTTAAACCATACCAAAGCTTAAGTTCTGTTTGGTTTGCATTTCTATTTTCTATTTTCTATTTTCATTCAGTTTCTTATTTTCTAGAATTTATATATGAAAAATACGAAATGACTTGAAACAAGCCTTATTTCTAGTCGTTTCCAGTTTTTCCTATATAAATTCAAAAAAATAGAAAACAAAATGAAAATGAAAAATGAAAATAGGAAATAGAAATGCAAACAAATAAACCTTTAATGTGCCAACCACACAATATCTCAAGAAAACCTACTATGGCTACTCTGACACAAATTTAGACTAGTTAGAATACAACATAAGGACAGTTAGTATCTGCTGAGAAACCCTCATGTCATGAGAGAAACAAATTCCAAACATTATTAATCCCGACTAGGTAATACTACATATAAGTTATAACTGGTGATAAATGTTGAAGTATCAACTCACTTAGCAAAACATTATTTTGAAGAGTAGTATCAAAGTAAAAACTTTGAACTATCTATAGTAGTACAATTTCCAATTTCCAGCCATAACCAAAATCTCAACTCTAAAGTATTCTTAATCAAAATTTACAGTTAAATTAAAGATAGTGTGCTTACAGAAAGGGGAAACTGACGTTGTGAATTGGTTGCACCTGCTAAATAACCTACATGTGAATGCAGCATTTTTCGTTGATTGACATGGTGACAGGAGCCATTTAATGTACAACTATTACTATTAAAAGAAAGCTGCATTAAAAAGGTAAAAAAGTTGAAAACAATATATACAAAAATAAAGATAATCAGAATATTACTCAGTACAGGTAGAGGGATTCTTCGCCGTGACATTGATAAGCTGGATGCTCCAGGTATTGAAGTTTCTAAGAAAATAACGATACATCAGGATACCAAATAACTAAACCACATTATTAATTTACATAATATAGTAGAGGGTACAGAAACAGGTGTGGGAGAGAAAAGGAGGGGAGTAAGTTTGGGAAACTCAACTGTAAGAGTATTTGTTCACATTGGATTGAAGTTCCAAAGATGCTATTCTGTCATTCTTCAATATGAAGTTCAAAATGCTTGGGTCTTGCTTCCCTTGGGTAAATTATATTATTTGTTTTCTTGTTTGGAACCTATCATTATTATACTTGTATCATATTTTTCTTAAACAAACTTTTCTATCTCCACTTTTCAAGAAGCTACTTGAGATAGTTGTTTGGTAAGATATATTCCTATAAGTATTTTTAGAAAAGCTCACTCAAATAGACTTTTTCTGCACAGAATAAATTTTCTGATGTGCATCTACCTACTGCTTGAAAACACCAACGGTCAGCTTAGGTAAAGAATGTGCTTGTGCTTTCTGTTCATAACTGACCAGCAAAAGCATGTCGGTGTGTATCCATTTTGGGGGCTACTTTCTTCTTATTTTTTCCTTGATTGAGTGCACAATGAACTCCCACTATAACGAAGCGATGTATGAACAAAGAGATGGAACCTGATTGACAGACAGTTTGCCACAGAAAAGCAATATTAGATCTTATGAACAATAAATAGAAATGATTTCTGTTAAATCCAGACTTTTTTTTTTCTTTAGTGTTTGTAAATGTGCAGAGTACAGAGTTCATGTGCAGAGGCATGTTAAATCTATTCGTGTGACTTATAGGGAATTACAAATGCTAAGATCCTATGAGAAACAAAGTGAAATCAACAATTAATCATGATTTGACAAATGCAACTCAAGCTAGTGTTTATCCTAGCCCGTATCTACATGGATCTGTTACTTTATATGTATCATTCATCACTGTTATCAACTCCTGTCTAATCAATTCAATCTAATAAACAAAAATGCAAGCTGTTACAATCTGAAAAAGAGTTGAGGTGACATTCTCCCCAATTATGTGATTTTATAGATTAGAGGGTTCATTGCTCTTTGTTACAAGACAATTCTACAGCCAAATTTTGTGCATCACAGAGGTCAAATAACAACCAAGAAGTAAAATTATAAAGAATAGTTTCACATTTTAATACCTTTCCGAGAAGCCTTTCTACATCTGACAGAAATTACAATATACTATTTTGCAGCATCTATCTAACCTTTTAGAATTAGCAATGAGTCCCTTCAATCCGGCTAAGTCCAGGCATTTTTTTCAAACCTGTTATTTTATCCCTCAACTTCTTCACATCATCCCATCTCCCATCACCAGCATATATGTTAGAAAGCATAACCTTGTAAACATTATCGGCAGGATTACTTTCAAAAAGCTGTTGAGCTACAGTTTCTGCCAGCTCAGAATTTCCATAAGAATTACAGCATGATAACAAGGCTCCCAGGATTGCCTTGTCTACTGGTTCTGGTAAGCATTGAATGAGATTGTAAGCCTCTTCTAACTCCCCAGCGCCGCCAAGAAGCTTCACCATGTAAACATAGTGTTCAGGCCTAGCTATGATGTTAAATTCATCCTTCATTCTCCAGAAAATCTCCCGTCCATCTTTGACAAGACCAGCATGACAACAAGTGCAAAGGAGAGCAGAGAATGTTGCTTCATCAGGTACCAGTCCTATCTCCAGAATCCTTTGAAACATCCTGAAAGCCTCGGAAGCACATCCATGCAAGCCAAGACCAGAAATGACTGAATTATAAGAAACTATATTCCGTTCAGGCATTATCCTGAACACACAAATTCCCAAGTGCAAGAAACCACACTTCGAGTACATGTCTATGAGAGCAGAGGAGACCCTGACATCTGATTCCAATCCAAGCCGTAGAATATAACCATGTAACTCACGCCCTGGTCCTACATTCGCTGTCTGAGAAATAGAAGCCAATACACTAGCAATCAAAACAGAATCTGCATTCTTGTTTTCAGCGTTTAATTTCCTAAAAAAGAGAAGAACCTTCTCATGCTCCCCAGACTGAGAATACCCAGATATAAGGGCAGACCAAGTGACCAAATCAGGGTTGAAAATACTGCAAAAGACTCTATATGCTGAAGCCATGCACTTACATCTCGAGTACATAGTTACCAGTAAACTACCTACATGAGAATCAGAACCAAGCCCACTCTTTAGACACAGACCATGTAATCCTTGTCCAATGCTCAGCAAGCTAGAATCTGCAATACCCACAAGCAACCCAGATAGGGTATATCCATCAGGCTTCTTTCCAGCAAGTCGCATTGAGCTAAACATTTGCATCCCTACATCCCAGACACCAGAGCATCCAAAACCGGAGATTAGTGAATTCCATAAAACTAAATCTGGTTCAGTAATCCCATTGAACACTCTACATGCTTCATGAATAAGGCCTAGTTTTGAATAAGCAGTCACAAGTGCACTGCAACAAATAGGGTCAAAACCTAATCCAGCTGCTACAACACCTCCATGAACAAGTCTCAGAATACCAAAATCAAAGTTGTCAGAGCATGCACGTATAACACAAGCATAAGTGTAATTATCAGGACTTATGTCAGCCCCACGCATTGTTCTAAATAGAGATATTGCATTTCCAAATCTTTGGGACTGTGCAAAAGCTCGAATCATGGAATTCCAAAGGTAGACACTTCGAGTGGAAGTTTCGTCGAACACATGGTAGGCAGAATTGATGTCATTGTTAGCTGCATACTGCCTAACAATTTTTGTTGCATAAAAAGGGTCATGTGAAAGATGATTCTTCAAAATAAATGCATGTAACTGCTTCACCCTCAACACAGACTTACAAATGTTGCTTAGTTCAGAATGGAGCCATTGAAACTGAGTCATCCGTCAGTTGTGATACTGGCAACAACTCAAATACAAAAATAATGATTATTACCATCATACATATATACATAGAGTCACACACACAGATATGTATCAATGTTAAGGCTCAATCAATCATTGAACTAGCAAAGGCTGAAAGGCACCGGCTCAAAATTCACTAATTTGATTGTAAACAAACCGATTATAATTAGATACATGTTGAAATATTAAATAATTAAATAATACTCAACGGGAAAAAAAAATTGGGGGAAAAGGGGACAGATTGGACGCCCTCAAAGATGCAAGCATTATACTCCAATCAGACAAATCAAAGCACTGCATAACTCGCACACTCAAGGAAAACTTATGATTCCTTGCTCATACCAATACCTTAATAAGTCAATAAGAAAGTAGCAATATACATGCTAATAGAGTAGGACACATAATATAGACACGTTAAGGAATAAAACGACAACCGAGAAAACTTGATCCAGATCTTGCCCCTATGTCGACAAAAGAAGAACTAATATGTTAACCTCCTTATATAAAATGAGACTGAACTAGTCTTCCCTGTTCTCTACGTGTGAAGTATTTAGGGGAGAGATGCACATCTTAATGTATTTCTAATTAGGCATATCAATATACTAGTAAGAAATGCTTGATAATTGTAAATCTTCTATCACACATGGTTTTGATATTTCTTTTGCACGCAAACTGTTTGTGGAAATGCTTACTTCAGTTTCTTGAGTTCTTATCTTGTCCTCAATCAGGTTAGCAAGCACTATCCCATTTTCCTTTTGCAAGTTTTGTCCTTCAATATAAATCATTACACACGTGAACCATCTTCTGTATTTACAGATTCAAAATTTTGATTGTGAGTCCGAGAACGGTGACGCTTGGTTGAATAACTATGGTTTATTATAATGAGCATCTGTATTTCGAGTGCGTTGGAGAAAGGTCAAACATGAAGTTCACTATACGTGTCTCATAAAAATGGAAGAGAAGTAATCCAAAAAAACACCATAATCAAATAACGTTTCAAATATTTTTACGCAACATTCATACATCAAAGTAAGGCATAAGAATATAGGGAAGCAACAGCGGGGGATTTGGCTTCAAATAACCTTATATTTGAACAAGATTAGCTTGCCTATTGCGGTATCGCCTTGACGGACAACGGTGGTGCCACGCCTCCAGGAGACGGCGGCGGCGGCTCAGGTGTGGCGGAAGGAGTGATACTGTTTCGGTTTTCTCACTTTTCTGGCAAAAGCAGATGGAGATGCCGAGATGGATTAATGGAGACAGCGAGTATTAGAAGCGCGAAATGAGAAGCATTCATCTTCTTCTCACTAGTGACTACAACTCACTCGCGCCATTTAAGCTGCCTGCACCTTTGGATATCAACAAAAAAGAAAGATAGATCAATGGCTGTCATTTGAACATAGCAAAATGTGTGCAGTTTTAACTGTTAAAAACCTGTTTTAACTTTTAAAAACCTCTCTTTACCAATGTAACAAAAAAATTAAGGGCTTAGTATGTAAAAAAAAGTTTTCTGGACTCCCTTAACGAGAGTGTATACTGGGGTTACTTTGTCCACCACACAGCTTTCTGTGTTCACCACACAAAGCTATTTTTTTTTCATTTTTACCCTTCACTCGGGGATTAATCCCCGTTTTTTTGATTTGAAACATAGCCCATACGCACCACCTTAACGTATGGGGATTAATTCCCCTTTTTTTCGCTCGGGGATTAATTTCCGTATTTTAACTTAAAATTTTTTCGCTCGGAGATTAATTCCCGTATTTCAACTTAAATTACGCTCACTCGGGCATTAATCTCCATATTTCAACTTAAATTAAACACTTTATTTTCATACAGTGATTAATATCCGAGCGAATTTCTGAAAATTAGATATTAATATCCGTTTGGGTCGAATGTAAACATTTAAACATAACTTTACCAAATTTTCAATCCCATAAACCAAAATACAAAATTTGCACACACCAAACCCACCCTATCTCACTAAATCTAGCATTTCCATACAACATATTTTGTTTTCTTTCACTTGAGTGGAGTTGAAGTTCTCTATTGTTGGTAAGTTATGTTACTCTTGTTGGGTTTTTTTTTTCATTCTCTCCTTTGCCATTCATGCTGTCTAGAAGTGATGATTTGCAGAAAAATAGATATTAATATCGGTTTCTATACAGAAATTAATATCTATTTCTATATAGACATTAATATCTATTTTCGTACAAGTATTAATTTCTGTTTCCATACAGATATTAGGTTCGGTTTCTTTACAGGTATTAATATCTGTTTTCTAAATGTATCAAACTTTTTAAATTGAATGGTTGACAATGTATGTTATGAGAATGTTATTGTAGGTTGTATTCATGGACATGGATAAAATGATCCCGTCTGATTATTTGGCCGAGCAATTAATGCAAGTAGAAAACGATGATAATGAAATGGCCATTGACGATGATATTTTGATGGATGAGCTACCAATGTCGGACCAAATGGTAGATTGTCGTGAAATTTTTACTACTGAACAGGTAATTGTTATTGAAGATTTTCATATTAAGTATTATAATTTGGTGGTCATGTGTTTGACGTCATGTGTATTATATTTTGTAGATTTTGTTGATTAGAGACGATATGATTGAGTGGGCCAGAAAAATAGGAAAAAATGCTGGATTCGTGGTTGTCATTTATAGGTTAGACATGGGTGCCGCCGGAGCCAACCGAAAGACATTTGTCACATTGGGGTGTGAAAGGAGCGGGACATACAAACCTAACAAAAAAGGGAGGAAAACGGATTGGACCGGAACAAAAAAGTGTGAGTGTCCTTTCAGACATAAAGGAAGACCTATTCCAAATGATGGACGCTGGAGGCTTACTGTTGTCAATGGGTATCACAACCATGGAAGAGCCGAGGTAATGGTTGGACATCCATATCCGGGTCGTCTAAAACCCATCAGAAGTTAGTAGTTGCAGACATGACCAAGAATCAAGTCAAGCCAGGACCTATATTGCTTCTATATTGCTTGCAATAAAGGAGCATGATCCGGAAAATGTGAGTACCATAAAGACAATATACAATGAGCGGTATACGTATAGAAAATCTATAAGGTATTTGCGGACAGAAATGCAACACCTGATGAAGATGAAAGAAGAATGTCCTTTACCATCGACTGCGCTCCAGTGGAACAGATATTGGTGATGGCCGCCACATCATCCAAGGTCACCGTCATCTTGCCAACTGGCAGATGGAAGGTAGAGGTCTCGTAATGCCACCTCTCTATGAAGACAGCTATCAAACCCCTCTCCACCTCCTTGTAGCAACACTGTAGGAGGTTGGCGAAACTAGAGGTCTGCAACACCTGCTGCATGTATGGGGTCACAGTAATAGTGGTGAGGGTCTTCAGTAGCTTCGACCCATGACTCACAATTCTCATGTGATCGACAATCTTCCCCTAAAATACCAAACATTATTACATCAGAACAATTTCACATACAAGTTACACATATTAATATAGTGGTTAATTCCAAAATGTTCACCTATCCATGCCAAACCCAACGGGCCTCATGCTCACAATAGTCTACCGCCTGCAGCACTGTCGTCTCAACAAGGCCACCAGGGAATGGAGCGTACTCATAAGGAATCTCCTCCTGCACGTCATCCTCAACATCCTCCTGATGCTGCTCCTCAACAACAACATCACCCTGATGCTGCTCCTCCTGATGGTGCTCCTCCCGATGCTGCTTGTCCTGAATGGTCTGAGCATGTCCCAGCTCCAAAACAGCCTGAGCATGAGCTGCCTCATCATCATCTACAGGTTCCCGGGTAACCTGTTTGCGCCTACGAGGCTGAGCCACCTACTGCTCCTGACGTGCACGGCGTGCTGATGCATGGGAGGTTGAACCACGATTCATATCTGCACAATACTCAATTATCATTCACAACTCAGACAATTGGTAGCAAACTTAACAAATACACAGGAAAACCAAGTTTTGAGTAAAAAAACGGATATTAATTTTGTAAGGAAACAGAAGTTAACATCTGTTTCTCTTCATACTGACAAATTCCTAGTTAAATGAAAAACGGATAGTAACTTTTGTATGGAAACATAAGTTAATATCCGTTTTACTCCCTCAAGATAAATCTAAGTTAAGTGGAAAAACGGATATTAACTTCTGTATGGAAACAGAAGTTAATATCTGTTTAACTCCCTCGTGATAATTCTAACTTAAGTGAAAAAACGGATATTAACTTTTATATGAAAACAGAAGTTAATATCTGTTTCACACCTGATGCTAATTCCAAGTTAACTTTGAAAACATATATTAACTTCTGTTTGGAAACATAAGTTAATATATGTTTCCCTTCATACTGGAATTTTCAAACAACAACAACATAGGGTTTCATACATCACAAAAAATACACGAAATTATACATAAAATACATGGATGGGTGTGCAATTCAGAGACTAAGACAACTGCAACTGGGATTCTCCTTCTCTGGTGGAATAACGGCCGTGTGCGGTGGTTTTTCGTGGTGGAGAAAGGGAAGAACAAGAAACAAATCATAGAGGAGAGAGAGAAGTGTGTGGTGTGCGTGAAACAAAAGTTAATCTCTGTTTAGAACTGATTTTAAGTTGAAATACGAGGATTAATCCCCGAGCGAGCGTAATTTAAGTTGAAATACGGGGATTAATCCTCAAGCGAAAAAATTTTATGTTGAAATATAGGAATTAATCCTCGAGCGAAAAAAAAAACAGGGATTAATCCCCATACGTTAAGATGGTGCGTATGGGCTATGTTTCAAGTCAAAAAATGGGGATTAATCCCCGAGCGAAGGGTAAAAATGGAAAGAAAAAAAAAGCTTTGTGTGGTGAACACAGAAAGCTGTGTGATGGGCAAAGTAGCCCCCGTGTATGCCTATTATTATTTTATGTAAAAAGTTTTTTTTTGTTACATTTGTAAATATGATAGATTTTCAAATGGGGATTGTCAAATTTTGCCTATAATGAAAAATCCAAAAATTGACCCCACAACTGAATTTTGTGCACCACACGCTTTTTCTAGTACGCCACGCAATATTTTTTTTTCTTGTTTTTAGTTCTCACTCGAAAGTTAACTTCTGAGCTAGGCATTTTTTTTTCACCACACAAGAACATACAAATATTAGCATTCGTAACAAAACGGATACTAATATCCGAGCAATCTTGAGAAAATTCACCCATGCATATGGGTGAAAGTGGGTCAGGTAGCTTGTAGGAGCCCGTGGCCTGACTTGTTTAAGGTCTAGTCTGGCCTGTTTATTTAAAAGGGCAGGGTTGTGCTTTTTTAAAAGTCTTTTTTAAATAGATAGAACAGACCTAAAAGGTCTGTTAGGCTTGACAAGCCGACCTATTTATGCATAATAAATATATAATTAAATAATAATAATAATAATAATAATGATAATAATAATAATAATAATAATAATAATAATTAATTTTCTTACTATCCTTTAAAAAAATTATGTACATAGAATGAAAAATATTAAAATGACATCTTGGAACACTTAACGTAAGACAACACTTAATTTTTGGGAATACTTAACACTGAACGTTGAATCTGCCACGTTAAGTTTTCTTTCATTCTTGGTTAATATGCTTCATTTATTCATTCTATCATTTTCTAACAATCAAATTTAATGGATATGGTGAGTGCAAGGGGAAAAAATCCCATGGCCATGGTGAATTTATAGATCCATGACCAAATCAAGAAGGAGAAGCACCATCAGTATTGATAATGAGGAGGATGAGCGACTAGAAAGTAGGATGATGTTGTTCATGTTGGTGTTTTTACTTGCTCCGGTCGATCAGACAACGATTGTGTGCAGGTGTGGCTTTGGTGCGCGGTTAGTGGGACCATTAAAACAATTATAACAAATATGTTAATAAGTTAATAGGGGAATAAGGATTCCAAATTTAACCACCTACTGTAGGTTTTGTTTTAATTTTTCGGTATCAAAAAACTTTATGTACATAGTGTAAATGCCACCAAGAACATAAGGTCCATTGCCGACTAGACTCGAGACTCAAAGTTGCAAACGTATTTCTTATTGTGAACAATATATTAAATCCGGGAAGTTTTCATTCTTAATAAAAAATAAAAAAATAGAAACAATTAGTTGTGAAAAGTGAATGAATTCAAATTTATAAAGTCTCATGAGAGATGAGGCAAAAGAAGTCTCACATTGAATAAAAAAGGCAAAGTCAAGTCCCATATTGGCTAGAGGAGATTCCTTCCTCCTCTCTTCTCCCATATATAGGGATGAAATTCTCTTATTTCCACACTTGCAAAAAAATTAATTTTGCACAGGTTAAGAAGCTAAAAGTAAAAGTATTTTATAGGGAGAAACAAACACTCAATGAGTTTGGAGCTTGTACTATAATAACTGCTTTGCTTGTCAATGAAATGCTTTCACTTTTAGTTTCTTAACCTATGCATAATTGCGCAGGTTAGAAAAATCCTATATAAAACTTATGTCATTTTAGTAATAATAAATTTTGTTACACATTTGAGAAGACTCAAAGAGAGCGCATGAATAATCACTATTGTGTAGGCTCGAGGGCATGTTGTTTCTTTTATATTATTTTATTTAATTGTTTGTTTTAGATATTTTTATATATTTGTTTGTTTTAATCATAGATTAGCAAATATTATTCTATTCTATGCATATAAATTTATATTGTTATAAATAATAGTAATAATAATAAATCTTTTCTTAAGAAAATCTATTTTTAGAGTGGCAACTACACCGTGGTCAAGAGAGGGTTTCAGAGAGGCAATTTCACCATGATTCTTTTTTAATTAAAATTTACCTTTTTAATAATAAATAACATCTTTTGAGAAAACCTTGATTTTTAGAGTAACAATCTCGCAATGGTCAAGAGAGGGTTACGGAGTGACAATCCCGCCATGGACACTTTCCAAAATTAAAAAAAAATTAATCTTTTTTTTTTCAATTCAACTCTATTTTTAGAGTAACACTGGATTATTGGCTGAACATGCGATGCCATAGGCTTGAGCTAATCATGCCAGAAGGTGCATAAATTGATGATCTAATCGACTTTGATGAGGAAAATTACATGGAAAATAAGGGTGATTATGTGAAGAGTGAAGAACAAATAGAAGATGGAGTAGATGGGGATAACAACTTTGGCAAGTGGACCACGATTCATTAGGAGAATAAATATTTAATTTTGAACATTCAAACTAATGTCCAAAGAGTATTCAGTTAATTGATCTCAACCCTTCATTATAAACTATATTAAATCAATAGTTATTGTTTTGTTGTATATTAGTGCACAATTATGTTTTGTGTATGGTAGGTGGAACTTATGTTCAATGATCCATCCTCATCCAAACAAGCCATGTGCTTCTTTCTTGATCCTGAAACCTCAAAATGTATGGTCTTTGTCGAATTCCCTCAAATGTTTCATAATCTAATGAAGTAGTACATCTATAATAATCAACTTAGGGATCATTTTAAGGTAAATCAACAAGTTATTAATTGTTCCCCACATATTTAATATTCATTGAATATTTATTTAGGGAGTTAAAGACCCACAAAAAAGCAACCTAACCATGTTGTGTTAATTTGGTATATGAGAGAATCCTTTCCCACGACTTTGAATACTCAATTGATCACAAGCTAGATTGTATTTAATTACGCACAAAAGCTTATGGTTCTTCAAATAAAAATTGTATTGCTACACACATATAGGATTTTCACATGCCTTCTTAATAGAGAGTCCTAGCCATTTTCTACACTGCAAAGGATTTCCTTTAAGTAAGGCATAATTCAATTGATTTCCTTTATGTTTGGCATGACATATAATAATTAAGTATCAATAAAGCCTATGATAGTTGATAAATAGTTGAGTCCTTTAAGAATGGTGACATGGGTCTGAATGCTTGTTGCGCATATAGAAAATACTTTGATGATAAGGACAAACCTTCTTTGGCGATCTTCAAGCCTCGAAGGGATTAATCTTCAGGTCAACTAGAGGATATCCTAAGTTTAAGTGATTTGATTAAAAGTGATAAACATAGGGGACGATGGGGAGGTAGGGAGTAAAATTTCTCCTTAACTTGCTATTATTTCTTGATGTTGTAGGTCATAGACCCTTGGTTTGCCATGTTTGTAATACTATTTGTATCCACTTAGATTCAACATTTGATTGAGGTCTTTTCTAGCAATGGCTCTATGGCAATGTGGTGGTATGAACAAAGAATTTGAATTTTAAAGTTGGTTACTAGCATATTTGTGCTTATCAATAGAGCAAAGAGATGGCTAGGGTTCAATAAAGTAAAATTCAACGTGAGAAACAAAGTCATGGACAAAGAGAAGCTTAAGAAAAATGAGCATGGTAGGTTTTATTTCCAAAGTGTAGCTCTATTCATGTCTCCAATAGTGGTATTACTCACAGTGAGCATTGTTTCCTTCTTTGGTGGGTTATGGAGATTATTCAATGTGAAATATTTTTAATATATATTTGGTAAGGTTTTCCTACTCAGCTATGTAATTGCTCTCAATTGTCCCATTATTTATGGGATAATAACTATCAAAAGCAAGAGTGAGTATTTAACTTTGATTTTATTAAGGAGATTATTTTTATATAAGTTAGTTAAATTATAGTTAATTTAATATACTTGATATTTGAATGGTGGTTAGTTAAATTTGGTTAAATATTATACAACTAAACCGTTATAAAAGGATTCTCTTCATCTCTTTTAAATTGATTCAACTCTCATATTCATAACCAATTAATTCGTCATTGATATAGTTTCTACATAGAAACTCCTTGTATACATGGTATCAACAAGCCTTGTGGTGGTTGGCCATGGCTTCCGTTACCTCAAGCTTCAAACGTTTATGAATGCAATTCCCACTAAATTGACATAAGACAATTTCCTCACCGGGATGCAACACAAAAAAAAAAAAACAACAATTAAGGGCTATGAACTCGCAATTTAAGATTCATGTTGTTAGTTGTAAATGGTGCTTTCAAATTTGGGAGATTCTTAAAATCTATTTCGCGTCTCAAACAAAGGCATGAGTGAAACAAATCAAAATCCAACTGAGGAGCATAAAGAATCAAGGATTCATCTCTGTGTATCTTATTTAGATAAAACAACTTGTAGAAACTCTGGCTATGATTAGTTTTGTATGGCGTCAAAAGAGCATATTTATGCAATTTTTTACGAATTTTTCAAAGAGTATTACGCCTTTATCACGTCTTGCCTAACCATAGGTGATTATTTTTCCATTCTAGAAGTTGAAGCCCTCTGATGCATCAGGAGGAGTGTTGGAGAAACACAAGCAGGAAAAAAATAGTTTCTATTCTGAAATGACCTAACAGTATGTGGGTTGGGATATTTCTAGTCGACGGACTCTTGAGTCATTTCAGAACAGTTTCCCGTCAAGCAAACTTGACAACAACTCATCTTTTGGGTAAACAAGGTCAAGGCAACAACAATAGATGAAGAGGTAATGGAAGAAATCAATTGAAAGGCAGGGGTCGTTTTAGGAGACAAAGTTACAACAAAAATAGTGGAAGAAGTTTCAAGATTTAGTGTCATATGTGTGGTAAAAGTGGCCACATGACATTTCATTGTTGGCATGGATTTGATGACCGATTGAATTAACTTTGATCTAAATTCTTCATCCTCAAACAATACCACCACTGATCAAAATCCCCATGCCCTCATTGCAGTATCAAATTCTAATAATGTTATAGATGAAATGTGGTATCCAGATAGTGATGCCATAAATCACTTGACAAACGACCTCAATAATCTCAGCCTTAAGTCTAAGTACATTGGTAATCAACGTGTTCATGTTGGTGATGGTACAAAATTTGATATTAGACACATAGGAAACTCTATATACTTCTATAAATCCTCTTTTTATCCTCTTAATCTGAACAATTTGCTGCATGTCCCAAAAATAATCAAGAACTTGATAAGTATCTCTAAATTTACAAAGGATAATTATGTGTTCTTTGAGTTTCTAATTCTTGTTTTGTAAAACCTCTAAACTCTAAGAGGGTGCTTCTTCAAGGACATCTTAAAGATGGACTATATGTGTTTGATAATTTAAAGTTGCATGACTAATATCTGTCAAATATGCTTTTATTTTGTATAGTTATGTTTCTTCCGATAGCATGCAATTATGGTATTCTAGACAAGGGCATTGCTCGAGTAAGATAGCTACTCATGTAATGAAACAAAATGTAATATACCATATCATCTGAATAATATCAATTCTATTTCTAAATCATGTTGTTCATTCACCTGTTGAACCACTTAACTTTGTGCATGTTCTTGCTATACCGATGTTGCTTAATTCTTCTGCTAATTCAATTGCACATTCTGCTAATACTTAGGGCTTGTTTGAAATAATTTTGTTTTTCGTTTTAAAAAATTGTATTATAAAACAGTTTTCAGAAATAATTTTTAAAAAAAAAGTGAGAGGAGTTTTCAATACAAATTTGCGTGTAAATTTAGAAAACTAAAAGCTAAAAACTGAAAAAAAAAATTTAGAGGTTTCCAAATTTTAGTTTTTAAATCCTAAAAATTAAAAATTGTTCCCATAAACTATTTTTGAAAACTCATTGTTTTTTAGTTTTCTGTTTTCAAAAATATAAAACTGTTTAAAAAATAGAAATCAAACAAGTCTTTATGCTATGCCTAATAGTGTAATATAGAATACTAATTTGCAAGTTGCTCGCACAAGCAGTATAGGTTATGATCCACCCACATCAGCAATTGGCTTTAAATAAGTTTTTAGACTAAACCATAATCCAAAAGCATTTCTAAATACAAAGCAAGACTAGTAGCTCTTAACGTCACTCAACAAGAGGGACTAGACTACCATGAACCTTTAGTCCATTTGTAAAGCTAGTAACTATCAAAATTGTTCTTACCATTGCATTGTCAAGAAGAAATTGGTCATAAGGCAAGTAGATACATTACCTTTCTTAATGGGCCACTAAGTGAAGTGGTGTATATGAAGCAAGCGGAGCTCTTTGAGTCTCACAATCCCTCCTTGGTATTCAAGTTGAGGAAGGTCATCTATGGGTTGACGCAAGCCCCTAGAGCTGGGTTTGCCGAGCTTGCTTCAACCCTTGTATCCTTCGATTTTGTGGCTGCAAAATGTGATAATTTGTACTGTTTATTCATACTACCTCTATAGCTCTATTACTATTACCTAATTTTTTTTGTTTATGTTGATGGTATACTTGTCACTGACAATTCCTATTCCTTAATACAAACCCTTAATATTAGAATTAGAACAATGGTTAGTTAAATTCTGTTAAATCTTTTATAACTAAACCTCTATATAAGGATTCTCTTCTTCTCTTGTAAGCTGATTCAATTCTCATTTTCATAATCAATGAATTCATCACTGATATAGTGCGTAATTAGGCTTATTTGAGTCTAAACTCCATAAATATTTGCATCCTAAGATGAATTTGCTTAACTCCTTCGTGTTTTCTTCTTCAGAATTTAGATTGATCTATGAGTTTCTTTACATATTGCAATCTATCAGTACAAGAATGTCGATGTTTTTCCACGGTCTTTCCCGTGGTAAAATAGCCAAAACCGTGGCAAAATTTAACTTTGCCACGGTCTAGCCACGGATGTCGAGCCGTGGCAAAAACCGGCGTGGCAAAATTTTGCCATGGATAAAGTCGTGGCTAATTAACCAAGGCTATATCCATGACAAACTCCCTATTTTCGTTCGCCACGGAAATGGTTGTGGCAAGCTACCTATTTTGTTATTTTTTTTTGTTTATATTGAAATATAATAATTCAAAATACATAATAAATACTCCAGTCAAAGCATTTCTAAATAAGTACTTATAATAATTAACCATACAATAATAAAACAAGTACATAAAACAACTTAAATAAATATGACTCAAGGTAAAACATAATGTCAATAGTAATACAAATACTACAATAATGTCAATGTTTTAACCTCTATTTCAATCATCTTCTTCAACATAGTCTGGATGAGTACGCTACTGCCTAGATGATTCGATGTTGAGCTGTTGGGAATGACTTGCATGTATCTTTCTAATCATCTCCATCATTGTATCCACTTTGTGCATAACCTCTAAGCAAAGAGTGTACACAATCTGCAACAAACACGGACCCTAATTAATTGAAATCAATTTTGCCATACATTCTAATTCAAAGTATATATCACCTCGAATTGCACTTTCACACACACCAGTGATTTTTCCCATTGCAATTTCAATTTCTAATTAAAAATACTATGCTTTGACAATTTCAATTTCTATACTATTTCACAATCATAATTTCATAATCAGAATTTGACAATAAAAAATTATTTGATCCCTTTCATATTTTGGGTCATGGTTATGATTGCTTGCAAATAAACATTACATATGATTAACAGTTGAGAGGAGAGAAGAACCACAACCAATTGACAAAAACATGTTTCACAATAAAATGTATATTAATCATTAAGGTGTGTGGCATGATGAATTATACCTCCACAAAGTAAACTAGAAAAAAAAATTGCTTCCTTTCATGTTATAATAAGTAAAGGTTGCATATCTTCCATTAATAATAAGAGTTTATTACAGATAGCAAACTCATAGGTTGACCATTTTCAAATAACCACTTGCAACTTTGTTTCCTTTTGGTGTCACTTAACTCACAACTTGTTAAAATGGAGATAAGATTCAGGGATTTTGAGATATAGGATCTAGTTCCCTCCTATGTGATATTATCATAGGTAACAAAATAAGATTATTAAGGTAACTAAACTAAATTAAGTGAAACCAAGATTATTATGCCAAGAAAAAAATTGAAGAACTGCATTTCTAATATACAAGATTTTGGCTAGCTAAATACAGCTCAACCAAGTCAAAATAGAATAACAATTAACTATAGGTCAACTAACTATTAGTAATTACATGCCTAATGTATATATGCCTGCTCTTAATATAGCTACATCAATCATCCTCAATGTATGTAGGGAACTGTATATGGAATACAGAACTATTAGAAAAATAGTCTATAGTATATGCCAGGATCGGCTTAAGGATAAGGCCGGTCAAGCCCTTATTTTAGGCCTCAAAAAATGTATAAAATTATTAATTTATCTCGGCCCCATTTTAATATATTTTTTATTTTTAAAATATTAAATACTTTATATAGTATACAAAGCAATCATTTTTTTTTATAAAATATTTCTTTCTCCTAAATAAAATGCATATGATATTTATCCAATATTGTTAATAATTTCAAAAAATATTTATTATTATTAATTTAGAAAAGACCCATTATGATAATTCTCTTTAGGCCTCAAAATTGGTTGGGCCAACCCTCTGATATGCAAGAGGATCAAGCCCCTTACAATTGAAGATAATGGTTGCTAAGGGACTATACAAAATCCTAACCTCCACTGACCAACCCACTAGTCCTGAGTCCTGACCAATAACCAATTCCTTCCTAATTTCTCTCTGTAGCTTCACTTTATTTGTATAATTTGTATAACAGCATGTAATCAGTTATTCAATTACTCTCATACACATTTGAGAGAGAAAGAGGAAGAACAAGGAACCTGCGGTGCAGATCTCGTGGTGGCGGTGGCGCGACGGAGAGAGCTCGTGGTGGAGAGAGAGAGAGCTAGTCGTGGCTGTGGCACGACAGAGTTCGTGGTACGGTGGAGAGAGAGAGCTCGCGGAGGTGAGGTTTGGAGAGAGAGAACGGTGGTGTTGATGTCGTCGGTGCCGGAGAAGACGAATTTGAAGTGAGAACGACAGTGAGGAGACGTTCTAGGCCGAGAAGAGATGAGGAACAATATGTGAGGGTTTGGACGGCGGTGTATCGTAGTGTTTTTGTTTTGTTCTATACCATGGCAAACTGCAATAATAATTAAGAAAAATAAATTAATTGCTGCTACTCGTTATCCACGATCTAGGCTGTGGCAAAATTAGCCATAGTCCTAGCCGTGGCAAACTTTGTTTCCAATATAAAAAATTATCTTCCCCAGAGATAGCCGCGGTCTAGGCCGTGGCAAATTAGCCACGGTCATAGCCGTGGCAAAGATTTTCTTAAATAAAAAAAATTAAATACAAATTTCATCCCTGCTCAGAAATAGTCACGGTCTAGGCCGTGAAAAATTAGTCACGGTCATGGCCGTGGAAAATTAGCCACGGTCCTAACCGTGACAATGTTTTTCTTAAATAAAAATATGAAATAAAAATTATATTCCCGAAATAGCCATGGTCTAGGTCGTGGCAAATTTGTCACGGTCCTAGCCGTGGCAAATTTGTCACGGTCCTAGCAGTGACAAAGTTTTTTACAATAAAAAATTAAAAAAATAAAATTATTTTCTTCTTATGTTTGCCACTGGCTTAGTTGTGGCTAAGTTTGCCACGGTCTAAGCCATAGCAAATGGGTTGCTTTCCGTTGCCACGGTCTGGGCGGTGACAAATATTTCGTGGCTATTTTGATGCATTATTGTAGTGTCTTCACTTGATTATTTCAGGGAAAAAGAGAATTCAAGCACGCTAGACTCAAGTCATTTACAAATAAGCACCTATAATTATTTTTCTCTTCTAAATTAAACCTTATTAGAATGAAAGTAAAATTTTTTTGATTATAGACACTCTTCATTAAGGAACATCATTGAAAGATGTTTTGGATATTAAGAGCAAGGTTTCCAATATTGAAATTGATGTTAAACTATCCTGTACATAGACAAAGGTTAATTCCTATTGGTTGTTGCACTATTCATAATTTTATTAGAATACAACGTGGTGTAGATACACTTTTTGACCAATATACAATAGAAAGTGTGACTACGAATGAGCAAGGCTTAAAGGAAGACTAACAAGGTGCCAATGTGGATGCTAATCAAGCCTCTGAAATGGCACAAGATCGATAAGCTATAGAAATCAAATGTGAAAACATTATAGTAAATCTTGAGAAGAACTACTATGATATTTCTTTTAGGACAAATGACTATTTTGAATTTTATATTATGTTTAGGTTAATTTTAGACTAATTGTTAATGACATTGTGATTAGGTTATGATATTATTATATTTATGTGTTTTTGTTATTAAATTTCGGGAATCCAAAAGAAAAAATATTTTCGTACTCACATTTTTGTACTCACTAATATTTGATTACACACGTAGAAGTTTTGTTGAATTTTTATTTTTACGTTGTAACCACATATTTCTACACGTGTAACTACCAAATTCGAAAAGACACTGTAACCAAAAAACAACTAATATAACCACTTTTTTCCATGTACGTAAGCCAATGAGTACATTGAGTACACAAAATTTCAAATACAAAAATCAGGACTCTATCCAAAAAGGCTAGCACCTCAAATGTAGAATTCCTCTCAACTCCTGTGTACTTATCTTATAGCTTTTTTTTTTAAAAAAAAATTTGGTTTATTGAAAAATTAATAAAATCTTAATATTATAAAATCAATTTTCCTATTTATATAAAAATATAAAAAAAAAGCTGCAAAACATTTATTTAATATTTTTTTAATTTCAAAATATAATTATAATTGATTCATTAACAACAAATATAAATATAATCTTAATTGAAAATGATAAAACCAAACATATTTTCAGTATTTTCATTTTCTAAGAATGGAAAACAAGTCATTAAAACAAGACTTAAATAAGCTTTTCGTCCCTGCAAAATACTCAGTTTTGGCTTTTCGTCGCTGAAAAAAAAATTGTCATAAAATCCAAACTTTTTTAAATGTTTGTCTTTCAGTCCCTACTGTTAACTTTGACCGTTAACGGCTAACGTGGCTAACGGAAAGCCATGTCAGCCTGCCACGTCAATCTGCGATGTCATTTATGTGGTTTTGCTTTTACTCCCTTCAAAATTCATGTTTTTTGCATCTGGTCCCTGCAAAATTCATGTTTTTATTTTTAGTCCTAAAGTCATTTTTTCTTCTTCTCTTCCACCATCTTCTTCTTCCTCTGCCACCACCACTACCACCACCTTCCACCTCTGCCACTTGTTCCTCTTCCACCACTATCACCACCTTCCACCTCTGCCCCAAGAAGTGGCAATGTATCAGACCAAAAAGAAAGGAGAATCAGTAATCTCACCAAAAAGAAAGAAGGATCAATAATCACACCTAAACAAAAAAGAACCAGCAATCTTACCCTTAGTGACCCTATTAATGAAACTAACAGCAAGGTTATGAAATTCATCATCCTTCTTAACGTAAGGAGGAGTTTTCTCTGTCCAAACAGAGTCATATTCCATTGTTTTTTTGTCGGCTGATATAGATTATGAATCACGGATAGAAGTTTTAGCATGATATCTTAAATGTTAAGTCAAAGAGTGAGACCTCTAGTTCTATGCGCACTTAACCATAAAACAGGTCACCTACATCATTCCTAAGCTTCACTTTATACAGATCCATCAAAGTTTCACTTCCAATTCATAATACATATCCTTCTCTTTTCATTCTCTTCTTCCTTTAATTTCATGGTCCTACGTTCAAATATACCGAGTCCCCCTTGTCACCATTAAACAAAAAAAGAAGCATCAGTGAGTTTCATATCCATTCTATCTATCCAATGAGAAAAAAACACATTAGTGTCTTCTATTTACGTTTCTCTACACATCAGTGTTTAATTTGTAGAGAATGTTAGTATCACTTAAAAATCAAAATAGCAAAGAGGAGGCACAGCCACACTGGAACAACAATGAATTTCTAACTACAATTATATGGCTAAGAATTTTCAGCACTATATTGCTATTACCTCTGCAAGGTAGCATGGTCAATGAGGTCAATAACTTGGTCATGTGAAAGTAAGACTTACCTCATTCAACGATTAATTTCTCATTCTAAATAAATCCACAAATAGAAGCCATATTCAAATATTGTGGATCAAAAAGAAAAATAGAATACACATACGTTCAAATAGCATAAACACATTTCTTTAGAAATATTAATGCATCATCTTATAGAATGATGAATTTTATCAAACACTTCATGTGCAAACTAACAAAAGCATTAAATTTGAGGAAGAAGGTAAAGTGAAGAAGCAAAAAATAGAAAAAATATTAGGGTAAGATGTCTCGCTTACATTAGTTTGAAAAGTTCTAACTTTCTTCAACCCACAACCTTTGTTCTGTTTTGAAAAACTTAAATTAAATAAAGGATGAAAAGGAAGGGGGAAAAGGAGAGAGAAGAGATGAGAACAATGAGGATTGTGAAGAACCGTACAGCACAGAGGAAATGATAGTGGTGAAAGAAGAAGGAGTAACAGAGGTGAAAGGTGGTGGTAGTGGTGGTGGTAGAGGAGAAAGAAGAAGATGGTGGAAGAGAAGAAGAAGAAGAAATGACTTTAGGACCAAAAACAAAAAACATGAATTTTGCCGGGATCAAAAGCAAAAAACATGAATTTTACAGGGAATAAAAGCAAAAACACATAAATGACATGGCTGACTGATGTGGCAGGCTAACGCGGTTCTCCGTTAGCCACGTCAGCAGTTAACAGTAGGGACTAAAAGACAAACGACAAATTTTTTTTTCAAAGACGAAAAGCCAAAACTGAAGATTTTGCAGAGACGAAAAGCTTATTTAAGCCTTAAAACAAACGCATTTTCAAAATCTCTAACTTCTCAAAATAGTTTTAAAGAAGCCGTGGAAGATAGAGAGATTTTTTTTTCCTTAATTGCACTTTTGATCCCCAACTTTTCAATTGGGCAATTTTCGTCCTTCTACTTTTAATTGCGTGATTTTAGTCCCGTAACTTTGTCAATTGTGCAATTTTGGTATCCTAACTTTGAATTGCACAATTTTAGTTCCGAAACTTTTCTAGCATGATTTTGATTCTTTTGATCATCTTTTGTTAATAAGTTAAAGGTTAATGCAGTCAAACCCATATGAGTTTCCCTTTGTGCAATTTTAATTTAATTTTTTTTAATTACACGGTTTTAATACTCTTACACACTTTATTTTATTGATTTGATTGTGTTAATAGTAGCTTGTTAACGAAAGATAAATTAATTGAACAAATCGCACAAGTTGAAAATGTTGAGAGAACCAAAATTGCACTATAGACAAAATTATGGGACTAAAATCACAATTAAAAGTTAGGGGGCCCAGATTGCACAATTGAACAAATTAAAGGATGAAAATCGCCTAATTTGAGCCTAATGTATTTTCATCTTTATCTATAAACAGGTTTCTTCTTCCCTTTCACACATTGTTGGTATAAACGGCAAGTAACTCGAGTTCCCTCAGGTGCCGCAATAGCACCAAATACTATGCTCCCACCCAACAAAACATGCCATTATTTGGCTACACTGTTTCCTACTCTATACAGCAAAAGATTCAAACTTAAACATGTACATTTATCAAAATATTTATCATTTATATATGTAAAATGTAAAACTTGCTAATCTAACACTTGCTCTATGCTATCAGTATTAAGGTGATATATGCCTTCTGCCTTGTCTTCTTCCATCTATTCTGCAACGCACCTACCTGCTGGATAGAACGTGCATTTCTTAGATTCTAACAAATGAAACCAAATAATACCCTGACATTTGCTTGATTTTCTCTTAATCTCAAATGAAGTTAAAATTGAGGAGTTTACTATCATTTTAATCCTAGAGATTGTACGAGTTTATCGGTTTGTCCCTGACTTTTAAGCTTCAATTAAGTTCTTGACTTCCATCTTTTTCATTTAGTTTGGTCCCTAACATCATATCATAGTTAATAAGTTCCATTTTAGTACCCGGCATTTTCAAGAATGATTCAAATATGTTGGAGTTCGTTTAAAGTTTTCAATTTGGTCCTTGAGTTTGGTTTTAAAATCCTCGCCATGGGATTAAATTGATTTTTGTTTAAAAAAAAAAACAGACTTATTTGAATTGTTCTGAAAAATCTCAGAGGCTAAAATGAAACTCTAACGACATAATGATGTCAAAGACCAAACTGAATGAAAAAATGGAAGTCAATGATGTCAAAGACCAAACTGAATGAAAAACTAGAAGTCAGGGACTAAATTGAAGCTCTCTTAAACTCAGGCATGAAACTGAAAAATACATATAATCTCATGGACTAAAATGAAAAAAAAAAAAAACCCTTAAAATGAAGGGTTAAATGCACATAATTTAATAGCTACTTGCACTATCCAAACTGATTGATGCCCCAATTATTTAATAACAATATACATGAATTGTCAACAGTACCTTTCTATCTTCTATTTCTCCCTCTTTGTTACTGCATTATCCTCCTATAGAACTTCCTGCACAATGGAGTGTTTGCTCACAATCTTAACAATAAAACCTAATGAGTTTATTTTAGTTTCCTTCATTTGTCTAAACCACAACTTCTCCAAGATGAATGTTTAAGGGGTATGACAATTATAGATTAGAACAACACTAGTAAAAACAAATTTGTCTAAGATCTCTGTATTGTATGAGATAATCCATGGCGTTGGCTCATATAGGCTTGACAACTAAATTGACCTTCAAGCTGATTGGCCATCTCAACCTCTAGTTAAGTCATGCATTAACACGGACAATTAGTATAAAGAGAAAAAATGCAGTAGAATAGCAGCCTTAACGGTTCAGAAACGACAACTTATTTTTTTAATTAATTTTTAATTATTAATCACTGATTTAAGATTAATGTGAACCAGTGCACCAATTATTCTGTTGTGTGCCTTAAGTTCCACCATGCATTATCCAAACAAAACTTCCTAGTTCCATCAAAATTGAGGCTAGAGTTTCCAGGCTAAAAAGAGCACAAGGTTATATTATAGGGTACAAACCCACAATATATCAACTTTCCTTAATATTGTACTTCTTATATCAATGGTTTGTGCAAATGGTGCACCACAAGTGTCACCCCGTATTACCTAGACAAAACTTCCACTAAAATTGACGCAAAAGTTTCCAGACTTCATCCATGATATACCTACCTACTCATACACTAACACTGTAGTAAGTGACAAACCAAATGCATTAACTATTAAGCATTAAAATAAAATATAAACTTTACAGTCTTACCTCATACTGGAGATGAGTTCCCTGAACTACTAGCCTTCGCATCTTCATCAACATCAGAATCAAAATCACCACCAATCCATAAGCGGGGCTTTGGTCTTTTATCCATGTGTTCTTCTTCCTGAATTCAATTTATTGAATAAATCAAACAAAAGGAAGAAAATGGCAGAGAGAAAATACCTGCCAGTATTTAGGTACAAACCTCTTCTGGAACTTGTATGGTTGACGGTGTTGTCTGAAAAGGAGCACTGGGTGCATGGGGAAGTCTAGAAAGTTGTTCTAGTAATGTATTCCTGGAAAACCAATATAAGTAATCCATTTAAATCAACATCAACATTAGCTTAAAGCACAACAAGGAGGAACTCTCTCGCATGGGTTTCACCTTCAAACAGGGTTTCCCCTTTCACAACACTTGCTCAGTTCTCTCAAAATACAAGTCTCTCAATGATTCCCTTTTCTTACTCCCCCTACTTATTTGTCCAACAAATCCCCACTAACTAACTGACTGAACTACCTCTTATCTTTCCTTTATTTTACCATGCAACTACCCTCCTGTACTAACAGGGGGTGAACAAAACGGTATACCTAACCTGATTTATGCATATATTGTAATCTTAATGTTTGAAAGCTCGATGATACAAACCATTTGGTTAAGCTCTCACCAGCTAAGATAGAAGGTTCAAATAAAAGGCATAAGAGACTGCTAATAGAAGGAAAAATACGTTTTCTTCTTCTTGCCGAGCAATTTCACCACGGAATTGTGGAAAAAAAATATATATGTTTAGCTCATTTGGTTAAGGTGAAATGGCATTCAGATATCGCCATAATCTAAAATAGTAAGCTGTAAAGGCAAAAACTTAGGCACTATGTCTATATGCATGGGAAAATGGAAGCTATAAAGGCCCTTTGGTTTGAGTTTCAATTTTCTGGTTCCATTTCTTGTTTGAATACATAATAATTGTAAAACCACCACCTTGTTTTTGTTATGCGTCCTGTTTTATGAAATTTGAAGAGGAAACATGGGAAACAACTAAAAAGAAGATTGTCATGTTTCTAATGTTTCCTATACAAATTCCAGGAATTAGGAAACAAAATGAAAATAAGATAACGACTAGTAATTATTTATGAAAATGAGAGATGAAAATAGAAAATTGAAACAAAAACCAAATAGACCCATACAAGAACAATACATGTCCTCACAAACAAACAACCCAATCCCAAAAATGAGCAGGGCAGTGTCGTAGGTGTAAACTATAGCTTGCTCATGCATAGTCTATAAGATTCTGAAAAGTCAAAACATCATATATAGGTAGAAAGGATGCAACTTAACAGCAATAAATCCTGCCCATCTGAGTAATTAGATTCACAACTAGTTATGGCCAGTATTATTTTTTTTCTCATACAGGATTTAAAAAATTGAAATCAGAATCTTCAAATGTGATTCAACCAAAAACCAATTAAATAAAATCACCTGATTATTTCCATGTCACTGGGTTTGTTTAGGTTCGCCTTGTCGAGTGGCTCAACATGAAGAGTATAGTGTGGGCCAAAATATTCATAGTACTCATTGAAAGGTAAACTATTTTGAGGCTCCACTCCCACAGCCACCGCTGTCTAAAAGAAAGAAAGAGCAGAACAATAATCAGTAAGTAACATTAGACCATGACCAAGATGCATTATCCACAACCCTGCACGAGTAGATAAAGAAAAGGGACCTCATAACACCAGCAACGAGCAACATTCCGAATCGTATATCCTCCCCCGCCTAAGACCATAAGAGGAACATTGAAAGATCTAAGGAAACGAAGGCAATCTGCATGACCCTTCACAGACAAGTTGAAGCAACCCAACCTATCACCAGACAATGAATCAGCTCCACATTGAAGAACAACAGCATCAGGTTGATAGATGTCCATGACTTTTTGAATAATGGGACGAAACAGACTACGGAAATTGACATCATCCATTCCATCATTCAGTGGGACATTAAGAGCATAATCCTTTCCAGGGCCCAACCCAGTGTCTTTAATATGCCCAGTTCCTGGGAAAAAATCCCCATACTTATGAAAAGACACTGTCATCACTCTATCAGTTGTGTAAAATGCCTCCTCCACGCCATCTCCATGGTGAACATCAATATCAATATACAGCACACGCTGGACAGTACCACACAACACACAATGTATTCAGAAAAGTGCATCAACAAGTGTAAACCTCAGTTATTCACAATTATTCTAATCCCAAGTTCCAACTTTGGAAATTATAATTCATATTAGTATTTTCTTTACTTGCTTTTTACTTTACACAACCTCAATTTCAATCTTCGAATTTACAAAATATCATCCACATGAGTTCCTTTCCATTACCTTTTTCACGTGTATTGAGCACTAAGTTTTGTAAAATTAGGGCATAAAATAAAGGTATCAGAGGAACACAAATCAACACTCCCTCGTAATAAAAAAAATACAAAGCATAGAGAAATTGAAATACCCTGTGAATTTTGAGAAGCTCAAGAATGCCGAGAACGATGTCATTGACGTAGCAAAAGCCAGAGGCTTCAGCCTTCTTGGCGTGGTGCAAGCCGCCGGCCCAATTGATGGCGATATCGGCGTCAGAGCGATTAAGGATGACAGCGGCACCAATTGAGCCGCCGGCGGAGGCCTGACAGAAATCGAAGAGGCCTTCAAAGATAGGGCAGTCTTCGCCGACATTGAAGCGCCTCCGTTGGCGGTAGTGTGAGTGAGAATTCTCGGGGAGGATATTAGGAGAGACGGAGGAGAGGAAATCGATGTACTCGTCGGAGTGGAAGCGGCGGATATCGGCGGCGGTAGCGGGGAATGGACGATTCATCTGCATGTAGCGGTGGAGGCCGTAATGGACGACGAGACTGTGAGCCATACGAATGCGGTGTGGTTTCATCGGGTGTCCTTGGCCGTAGTAGTAATCACCAACGGTTGGTTCGTAGAAATAAGTCACTCTCCGTTTCTTTGCATCTTCACCGACGGAGGGTAGAGAAGAACCGCTACCCTCTGCTCGGTCTTCGCTCATCGAATTCGATATCAGATTCAATCAGCCAAACCCTCCTTCTCCCTCGCTTTCATAAACGTTCTCTCTTCCTCTTCGTACAAAGTCCAGTACGTTATATATCATCAATTTTTCAAATAGCTTAATATATTTTTTGCGAACTTATGGTTTTTTATTTAAAAAAATGCGAATACAAAAATAAAACATGTTCAGTTAAAATGGGGTTAATGGAGTTTTTATCACAATTTTAAAACTAGTTTAAGTCATTTTTCAAAACAAGGAAAAAATATTTTCTATTCAAGGGTTTTGTTTTAAAAACATTAATGTCTCTTGATTACACTCAATCTCCATTATTTATTTATTTATTATATATGTATATATGTAAATAAATATGTAATATGTATTGTATATGTATTACTCCTTCGTTCCTATTTATAAGATGTCTTTCAGAAGATTTTCATGTTTCTTTTTATAAGATATTTTATAGTTTCAATGAAGCATTTATTACTTATTTTCTTATTTACCCTTATTAAATGCATTGACTATTCGTACTCTTTAATTGTGATTGGTTACCATAATATTTAATGAGTGATAAAATTGGTATGTTATATAATTTTTTTTAGAAAACCAATAAAATTAACTAAACTTAACTACTTTAATTAATATGTGTAATATTAGTTAAAAATGTCTTATAATAAAAAACAAATGGAGTACTATTTTGCCATGTGCTATGTCCGAACTAGAGTTTAATTTAAACGCCATTTAATTTAAGGATTTTATTAATCTATGTAATATTATATAACTTAAGAAATCAAAAGTACAATAAAATCTAGTATTAATTATATATCAAACACAATCACATTATTATATTTTATACTTATAAAAGTTGTTTAGTATTCTGTTAACAAAGAAAAAAACTTTTAGTCATTGAGCTAATTAAAAATTGGATATTATTTTAAAAAATTCAAAATCACTTCTCACGACTTAAAATTATCTTAAAAATCATTTTTAACAGCAAATATATCCAAACAAAAATCAATTATGTTTTAGACAATCGATTTTTTTTTCACAAATAATTTTCACAATTAATCACAAGTAATCCAAACACACTCTTAGAATGTTCTACCAAAAAAAAAATAGAATGAGATAAATTTATAATATTTTGATATTATATGTATACTATTAATGAATCCTAATAAATTAGAGGGTAATTTACAAAAACTAACATAAATTATAAATATATTAAATGATCTTAACTAAATTAATCATTTTTATATTACGTTTGAATTAGTTAAAGAGTCCTACAAAAAGGATGAATTAGTTAGAGAGTCCTGTAAAAGAGACTATAAAGCAAGTCACTGAGTGTTTCTTTTGGTAAAATGTAAGCTCCTTTGGTTAAATAATTGGAGTCTGTTTGTTTCAGCTTATTTGATAAAATAAGTACTTATTTTAATAAAAAAAATAATTATAAAAAATTTTAATCTATTTGTTTGTGCTTCTCAAAATAATCAGAATAAAAAATAATCAAATTTTCTGCTTATTTTGAGAGGCAGGTATCAAGTTGCTTCTCAAAATAAGAAAAAAATCTGGTTATTCTTATTGTAGCCAAACATACATAACTTCTGATTTTTATGATAGTCACTTTAAAAATAATCAATTCTTTACTTATAAAAATAATCAATTATTTTTAAGTTTAAACAAATAACCTCTTAATATTATTAATTATATGAAAATTGAATTGATGGTTTAATTGTAAATGATTTGATGGAAGAATATAATAAATTTTTATGACTGCATATATATTAATGAATATGAATAATTATATTTATACATTAATTGAATGATTCAAATTGTAACTTGTAATCAAATAAGAATTTAATTTACGGTTGCAAGTAATTAATTTTTATTTCTGTTACAAAGAATAAATTCCTTTAAACACCATGATAACTATCATTGAAATGAATTTAGTGCATTTTATTTGTTTAATTAATTTTTATTTCAGTAGTTACAATATAATAAATTTCTTTAAACAAATCCATAAGTATTAACGAAATGAATTTATTTCATTTTATTTAAATATTTTTTTTCCGTTTTCGTTACAAACAATAAATTCCTTTAAGCAATCTCATGCCTTAAAAATTATTTAGCAAACAAGTTAGGGCTTGTTGGAAATAATTTTGCTTTTTAGTTTTTAAAAATTGCATTATAAATCGTTTTTAAAAAAAGTAGGACGAGTTTTTATAAATTTGTGTGTAAATTCAGAAAACTTAAAACTTAAAACCAAAACAATTTTTAGATGTTTTCAAATTTTAATTTTTAAATACTAAAACACAAAACCGTTCCCAAAAACTATTTTTGAAAACTCGTCTGCCAAACGAGTTTATTAGTTTTCTATTTTTAAAAATAAAAAATTGTTTCCAAAAACATAAATCAAACAAGCCCTAATCACTTGTTTCTCCCGATAAGTGAATTGTCTCTAACACGATTTATATACTTTTATTTTATCGAAAATCTTTGTTATTGTTTTTTAGTAGCTCCTTCAAGAAATTATTTGCCTAATAATAAAATTTAAAAACTATATGATTTAGAAAATTAAGAGCTTGTTTGAAAATTGTTTTGGTTTTTAGTTTTTAAAAATTGTATTGTAAAGCAGAAATTGTTTTCAAAAACAGTGAGAAGAGTTTTTAATACAAATTTTTGTGTAAATTCAGAAAACTGTTTTTGATTTCTATTTTTGATACAAATTTTTGTGTAAATGTAAAAACTATTTTTGAAAAACAAAATCTGTTCCCGAAAACTGTTTTTGAAAATTCGTCTTTCAAACGAATTTTTTAGTTTTTCATTTTTTAAAAACAGAAAACTGTCTTAAAAAATAAAAATCAAACAAACTCTTAATATACACTTTTTGTTTTCTTTCAAGTTGCAGTGCATTGCTTACTCACTTCATTTCACCTATCACTCTTTCAAGAACATTTTTTATAATTTGGAAAGTTAAAAGGTCTACCTGGTGAAATTGCAATGCATTTGGCAATTGCTTTTCTTGCATTCCGCAAGGGGTTGATTTCAGAACTTGAACCTATGCTTGAGCCACGTGGCAACAAATCCTACTATTGTACTAAGGGTTTCCTTCTTGAGAAAATATTTTATGCTGCTATCTCATCCTGATGCCTAAATTGATATGAACAAAAAATCATTTCCAGCTTTACTTATTTCATACTGAATGCTCTTACATGGCATATCCTTTGGATGATTTAGATATGCATGTAATGTATTGTCCTCAATTCATATATTAACTAAATGACCTTACGTGTGTCCTCATGTCCGTGTAATGTTTAATTGATTAATATTATTTAGTTAGAGTTAAATAATTATAAAGTTTAGAGTTAAATAGTGTTGATAAAATTAAAAAAGTCTTTTAATTTGTTAGTTTAAATATTTAATTCTTTAATCATTTAATTTTCTCTTAAATACAATATATCTTGATCTCATTATTAGAGTGAAATAATAAAAATTCTTCTGTGTCACTTCACCATATATTTTTAACAAATATGTAGGTTGGACAAACTGGAAAGATTGTATCTCCTAAACTCTATATGGCTTTTGGTGTATCTGGAGCCATTCAACACTTGGCATGGATGAAGGACTCTAAGATCATTGTTGCTATGAACAATGATGCTGATGCTCCTTGGAGCCATTCAACACTTGGTAGAGATGAATGACTCCAAGATCGTTGTTGCTGCGAACAATGATGTCGATGCTCCTATTTTTCAGGTAATCTTAATTGATTAAGCTACTCCATGTCAAACAAATTGTCACTTTACAAAGCTTGTTTCTAATTGTTTGTTACTATAGAAAACCAGAGAGGATTTTCTTTTTTAAAAAAGAAAAAGAATACTTTTATCATTATCTTTGTTATATATTTCAATTCAATGCAATGAGAGAATATTAATGAAATGGAAGGGTAATTCAGTCAAATATAGTTGAATATTTCCTGAAATTAAAGTAGTGTTAGGTTAGACATGCTAGAAAGTGATATAATATAATTTGAGTTCTATGTCATGTTTCAACGTTTTAAAATGGAACATAGCATTATATTACATTTGGTTTCACTACAAAGAGTGGAAGCAAGAAGGACGAAGTAGAACCGAACACTCCATTCTGTTTTGTTCACAGCTAATAGAATATTCAGTCTATTTTGTCCCCATGTCAAAGGTTACCTATGAGTATTTATTCTGTTAACTTTCTTAACATTCTTGCAAAATCTTAAATGGCATTTACTTTAAAATGGAGGGAATATTTTAGTTAATGCACCTTCTAATTTATTTGCCACAAGAAGCTAAAAATATCATTTTCCATACTAACTGATACGATAAATTGCAGGTTGCTGATTATGGACTTGTAAAAATATCATTTATTTTACATATTACTCATACACTTTGGGCAACCACTGACTTGAGCATTGGAGTATCAGAAGGTACCCAACCACCGCAAGGTAAGGCTGTCGGATTCCTTGCACCACTGCACCGGAGAATCGGAAAGGCTATAGTCCGCTCATCCTCCGGGAATGACGCATCATTGGCACCATTTGTGGGGAAAATTGTTTCCCCTATTTTTAATCTTTTAACCCTTTCTTTTTTTCTCCGATCGGTTTTGCAGGGAGTATAAGAGGAATTACGATATGCTGCTTTCAATCGATTGAAGATTTGCTAATCTAATCGAGTGAAATTTTGAACTAGACATGGGAACTCTAATCGATTGATCGATTGGAATTAAGATTCTCACCAATCAATTGGTTAGATCCTATTAATCAATGAATTCATGAATTGATTAACCTATTTCTGCTAACTGTTGGAAATTATTAATTATTATGTGTGTTGAATTCGCTTTTGTTTTCACGTTAAAAAGGATAGGACGGTTGATCTATCAATCTTCCTATGCTAAAGAAGCTTTGTAACTTGAATATCTAATTTATGGATTATAGAACTATATAGTTTATTGAACCACTAGTTAATCTTCCAATCAATTGAGGTACAAAGTTTCCTCACTCACGCATAATGCTAACAACCTACTCAGAATTTTTTTGAAAATTTGACAGAATGTCAAACACCATGAGGAAGAACTACATGCCAAATAGAGAGCAGGCCAGTGAATGCGCTAGCCAAGTGGGAGGTATGCAGGGAGAGCAGCCCTCGGCGAACACGCCTTCCCCAATTCCTCCACAAGGAGAAGAGAAAGTTGATCCGACAATCTCTGAGTAGATAATGGTCACTATAGAAGGGGGCATGAATGAGCTGAGGGATATGGTTAAGAGGCAAGCAGAGGAGATTGAAAGAATGCATAAGAAAAAACAAGAATGACAAAGACAGCAGTTGGAGTTCCAGAGGCTGTTGCTCAACCAAGGGCTCGGAAAACACATCTAGAATGCACTAGAACCATAACTACACCCTCACGAATAGTAGCTTCAGAGGCAAGCATCAAGAGTAGGATCGGTCAATCCACCTCTTAATCCCGCGAACATCCCGCCACCTCTTAACGGGATGGATCGCGGGGAGAGGGTGTCAGAGAACGACATTCCCATTGAAGGTTGCAACAATCCGTTTGTGGGATGGATTATGGAATTTGAGATGCCGACCAATTTCAAGTTCGCCATGCCCATCGACCCGTACGATGGGTTCATAGATCCTCAGGACCATGTGGAACTTTTTCAATAAACAATGGCGTTTCATAGAGCCAAGCAACCAGTGATATGTCGAGCTTTCCCCCTAACCCTGAAAGCTACTACAGGACGCTGGTTCTCTTCCTTGCCAGGGGGATAGTCATAGGATGAAAGATTCTGAAAGACAAGTTCATTATGAACTTCACGAGCAACAAATAACAATTCAAGACAAAACACCATTTAGAGCGTGTGAGACAAAAGCTAGATGAGCCCCTACGAGACTACATCACACGGTTTAATACCAAAGCTTTAGAAGTACGTGACGTTGAGCCTAACATGGTTCATTATTTTTTACGATAGGGATTGAAGCAAGGAGGCTTTGCGAAGGATTTAGCATGGGAGAAGCCAAAAAAATGGAAGAATTCAAGCTGCGGGCTGAAAAGTGGATACATATCAAAGAATTGGATGCACAATAACCACATAGAGGCGGCCGTCACCAAGGACGCCCAAGACAAAAAAGACAAAGGCAAAGTCGGGTTCGAGGGAAGCTCCCGGATGACAAGTCGTTTGACAAAGCTGGCAGACCACCATGTGGGAGCTACTCAACCTATATACCGCTTATCATGCTGCCCGCCAAAGTATACAAAGAGATCATGTACTTAGAACTGCGTGAGAGACCCCCTCCTCTAAGAACCCAGTCAAAGAACAAGGACAAATTCTTCATCTACCATAAAGACCATGACCACTATACCAATGAGTGTGTGAACTTGTGTGACGCGATAGAAAAGTTGATTCGCCATAAGAGGTTGACACAATACGTGCAGAAGTCACAGGATGAACCTTCCCGCGTAAGAAGCCCATCCCCTTCGAGAAGACGAAGCAACGATGATTCAGCAAGAGACATGGATTTGGGGCGAAACAGGCAAAGGCGATCTCACTCTAGAAGTCCAAGGCAACATGACCAGGCCCCTATAAAGGGAGTAATCAATGTTATCACCGGTGGCATCGAAGATGACGAACAAACCAGCAGCTCACGAAAGAGATCCCGAGATGAGCGGGACTGTTGTATGATGATAGACGCCATGAGAAAGATGACCTTGACATTTACGGAGGATGACTTGTCCTCAAAAAGTACCAATTCAAATGCCCTATTTATTATCTCTACAGTAATGGCAAGATATGAGGTTAAGCGCCTCTTCGTCGACCAGGGCAGATCTGCGGATATTATGTTCTAGGACTTGTTCAAAAAATTGTTGCAGGATAACATAGACATATTTACGTGGGTAGCAGCAGACATGCCGGGAGTTGATCCGGTATTCTATTGTCACTGGCTTGCGATACGAAAAGGCACTAAACTAGTAGTCCAGAAGAAGCGAAGGACAGGATCCGAACGAGCCATGGCAATAGAAGTGTAGGTCAAAGAACTGTTAGATGCTGGCTTCATTCGAGAGATTCAATATGCAGAGTGGCTATCGAATGTCATGATGGTCAAAAAAGCAAACAGTAAATGGAGAATATGCACGGATTATACTGACTCGAATAAAGCTTGTCCCAAGGATCCCTTCCCCCTCCCCTGCATCGAAAAAGTTGTTGATAACTCTGTAGGTTATAGATATTTGTCGTTCTTAGACGCTTATTTTGGGTATAATTAGATTCCCATGCATCCCAAGGATCAGGATAAAACTACATTTATCACTGACCTTGGCATTTTTTTGCCATAACATTATGTCTTTTGGATTAAAAAACGCAGGTGAAATTTATCATAGGATGATGGATAAAGTTTTCGAGGAAATACGAGGAAAAGAGGTAGAAGTCTTTATAGGTGACATGATCATTAAGACATGATATGGGGACGACCCAATAAAAGATTTGGAGGGAGTCTTCCAACGGCTCCGCCAATACAATTTGAAGTTAAATCCTCTAAAATGTTCTTTTGGAAAGGAAGCAGGAATGTCCCTCGGCTTCATGCTGACGAGCAGAGGAATAAAAGTAAACCCAGACAAGTGTAAGGCCGTTCTGGACATTGCCAGCCCAAAATCTATCAAGGAGCTACAACAACTTACATGAAGAGTGGCCGCCCTATCTCGATTCCTCCTCGCATGGTCCAGGCGTTGCTTACCCATGTTTAAAATCATGAAGGGCCAAAGAACTTTTGCTTGGACCCCTGAGTGTGAGCAGGCCTGCCAGGAGCTGAAGTTGTCACTGTCTTCTCCTCTGGTGTTGTTAAAGGTGGATGGGATTAGCACCATCCATATTGGGAGTGACACCATCCTTTTTAGTATATAAATTTATGATTCTTACATATAAAAATAGAGAAAAATTTTTCACTAATTACACTAATTTTTCATTACTTAACTAGAGGAAATTTTTTAAAGATGTTGTCATTCCTTGCTATTTGGATTTAATTTCAAGGACTTGCAAAAAACACACCCTGTCAAACCAAAACTAATTTGGAGGTGCTATTGATTTTATTAAAATACTTTTGAAGGAAATGGTTACATAGGGGTAAAATTTCTTTTATAATTATTTAAATTGCTTATTTTTAATATTAAAAATATATAATTATATATAAAAATTTAGAGCTTGTTTGATTTCTATTTTTTAAAACAGTTTTCTGTTTTTAAAAAATGGAAAACTAAAAATCCCGTTTGACAGACGAATTTTCAAAAACAGTTTTCGGGAACAGATTTTGTTTTTCAAAAATAGTTTTACATTTACACAAAAATTTGTATCAAAAATAGAAATCAAAAACAGTTTTCTGAATTTACACAAAAATTTGTATTAAAAACTCCTCGTTTTTGAAAACTATTTCTGAAAACTGTTTTACAATTCAATTTTTAAAAACTAAAAACCAAAACTATTTTCAAACAAGCTCTAAGCTTTTAATGTATTTAGCATTAAAGTTGGCTAGCAGTAGCACAAATCCATGACAGTTTCAATAGTAGATAACATCATCGAATTGAACCTAGCTGCTGCTCCCTCATACGGCTTCTTTCTCAGATTAACCGATGATGGTTTTATCGAATCCATTAACCCAGAGGCTTTCCCTTATGATTCTTCTTCTCTAGTGCGCCTCCGCCTTCCTCCTTTCCCGGTTGATATTATCAATTCTAGCAGTCGTCATCGTAATCATCCTAATCGTCCTCAAGTGTGTTGATCTTTCCGAGGGTTTGTACTCTTACATCAGTATGTGTTGCCTCACACTCCCATTCTCATGCCGCTTGGCATTCATTTCGTTGTTTGGAATCCATTAACCAGTCTCCACAATTCTATTCCACCTGACTCCCAGGTTAATGGACTATGTAATTTTCTCTACGATTTTTGTTACGATGCATCCAATGACGACTACATTGTAACTTTTATCAAATTTATTAGCAAGTACATACATGCCCATCGTCAGTATTCCCTGCATGTTCATTTTAATTTCAGTGCCAGGTTGTTCTTCAACGGGGCTCTTCATTGGTTGGTTTTATCTTACAATCAAAAGGATATGGTAATCATTGCCTTTGATTTCGTCAAAAGGAGTTTATCAGAGATTCCTACTCCGCCCCTTTTAAAAAATAATACTAGCTATTGTTAGTATGGTCTGATGGTAATTCGAGGATGTCTCGGTATGTGGGTGATCCATACAGAAAATACTAATGGCAGAGGTGAAATGTGGACAATGAAAGAATATAAAGTGTTGTCCTGATGGACAAGATCCATTGTCTTTTCAGTTGGTAATCGTTTGTTTTCCCCTATATATTTTACCAAAGACAATACACTTTTTGGATCAGATCTCTCCAATCCAAGATTACATAAATTTTGTGGCAACATGAACATGGTTGACAGAGTCTTTCTCTTATGGTAAAGGTCGAGATTACCACTATTGCAACTATTGCAATCTCCCATATGCTCTATATAGACAGAGTCTACTATCCCTGCCCAATGACTCAATAGAAACAACCCAAGCTAATTAATAATTTAGGGTTTTCAAGTTCAAGCCATTTACTTTTATTGTGTTTTATGTGTTCTTTTATGTTGATACTGAATTTGGTCGCTATGCTTGACACTCTTTTTAGTTTTTGGTCTCTATATGAAAAAAATAAATATATAAATAAATAAACCCCACATTTCGGTTCCCACACGTAAAATCTTTCATGGAAAATTTAGTTATTTGGTCTCTTGGTGTATGTTGATGATATTTTGTTAGTTGGCACCTGTACTTCTGATCTGTGCTCCATCAAGGCTGATATGCATTCCTCCTTTGGAATTAAGGATATTGGTATTCTTAGATATTTCCTTGGCCTTGAAATTACTCATATTGCTGCTGGAATTTCAATTTCTCAAAGGAAGTATTGTGTTGACTTGCTACAAGATGCCTCTCTTGCAAATTGTAAACCTTCTTTAACTCCACTTGATCCTGCTGTAAAGCTTTTTCAGGATAATGCAGAACCGTTCTCTAATACATCATCCTACAGGCGCCTTGTTGGACGGTTGTTGTATCTTAATTTCACTAGACCTGACATTACCTTTGCTACCCAGCAAGTAAGTCAGTTTATGGCATCACCTACTGTCACACACTACCCAGTGGTCTCTAAGCCAAGGCTTATTCGTTCCCAAGAAGTCTTATAATCAGTTGGTTGGTTATTCTGATGTAGATTGGGGTCGATGTCCTAATACAAGACGCTCCGTTAGTGGTTACTGTTTCTTCCTTGGTGCTTCTTTGATCAGTTGGCAAGCCAAGAAACAAACCACGGTGGCCAGATCCTCCACAGAAGCTTAATATCGTGCGCTTGGTTCTGCTGTTTGTGAGCTTCAATGGCTCCATTTTCTGATCAAGGACTTGCAGATTTCTTATCTGAAGCCTCCGGTGTTGTTCTGTGATAACCATAGTGTTATCCATATTGCACATAATCCTGTATTTCATGAGCGTACTAAACATCTTGAGATTGAATGTCACCTTGTTCGTGAGAAGCTTCTTACTAGTTTGTTTAACCTGTTACCTTTTTCCACTCATGATCAGCTTGCTGATTTTTTTACTAAGGGGCTGCTCTCTGCTCTCTGCTACTTTTCACTCTTTCTTGTCCAAGCTTGGCGTGCTTGATCTTTTTGCACCCTCTAGCTTGCGGAGAGCTAATACATCATCCCCATCTTCACATCATAGCCCTTCATCTGAAGTCCCACTTGCTCCATCCAACGGTTCCTCACAGTCTTCATTATAGGAGCGTAACACTGTATTTTTCCTTTTTTCTGTTTTGTTATTGTGTAACTACCTTTCCCGCATTTCTTGGGGTTTGTTTTGCTTTATATAAACCATGCGCATTGTATTGAGAATGTGAACAATATTCAATGAATAATATCATTTGATTCTTGCATTAGAGATAAATTCTCCAATTTCTAAATGCCTCTTAGTTAGTGATAAGATTATTCAGTTAAAGATAGAATCAATTGTTATAGTTTATAATAGAATCGTTAGAAATAATATTTAATTGGTTAGTGATAAGATTATTTAGTCAAACATAAAATCAATTGTTAGAGTTTATATTAGAACTATTAGAAATAATATTTAATTGGATAGTGATAAAATTATTTAATTAGAGATAAAATCAATTGTTATTTAATAATAAATAAAAATATTTAAATGGTATACCTGATTATAAATTTTCAGGATCAATCTATTCTACGCAGTTGAATTGTATACTTGATTAAAAATTTCCATTCTAGTATATATATATATATATATATATATATATATATATATATATATATATATATATATATATATATATAACTATTAAATAGATTACGAGATGAATTGTAAAAATCTTTTTATTTATTTTTAGGATTTGAAAAGATTTGTTATTTATTTTTATTTAACTTATTAAAAAGATAATTATAAAAATTTAAATTTTTGTAAATAAAGATAGATAGATGGATTGACATAAAAAAGTGGTTGTTATATTATCTCTTTCGGAGATCAAATCATAAAAATAAAATCTTGTTGATTATTTATAGAATTTAAGAAGATTTGTTCTTTTCTTAAACACAAAAACTGAAAACGGATGGATACGATCAAATTTCCATTCCAGTCCAATCCAAACAAGGTTATAAATAGAATAGATGATGAGATACAATAACTTGTTTTCGAATTAGGAGAATGAAGAAACAGAGTGTTTGTTCCGGATGAGTTGATTCTCGAAATTCTGTTGAGATTGCCAACGCAATCTGTTGTTCGTTTCAAATGCTTGTGTAAGTCATGGCGGTCCCTGATTTCCACTCCGGAATTTGCCCGATTGCATTTTGACCTAGCTGCTGTTCCCTTATATGGCTGCGTTCTCAGATTAACCGGTGATGGTTTTATCGAATCCATTGATCCAGAGGCTTCCCCTTATGATTCTTCGGCTCCAGTGCGCCTCCGCCTTCCTCCTCTCCCGGTTGATATTATCAATTCTAGCGATCGTCATCGTAATCATCCTAATTGTCCTCAAGTGTGTGGATCTTGCCGAGGGTTTGTACTCTTACATGAGTCTGTGTGGCATCACACTTCCACTCTCATGCTGCTTGGCAATCATTTCGTTGTTTGGAATCCATTAACCGGTCTCCACAAACCTATTCCACCTGACTCCCAGGTTAATGGACTATGTGATTTTCTCTACGGTTTCTGTTATGATGCATCCAATGATGACTACATTGTAATTTTTATCAAATTTATTAGGAAATTTTTGAGATTTCATGCAATGACCAAGTTATTCTCTCTCAAATCCAATTCATGGGACTACAAGTACATACCGGCTCATCAGTATTCCCTGCATATTCATTTTAATTTCAGTGCTGGGATGTACTTCAACGGGGCTCTTCATTGGTTGGTCTTATCTTACAATCAGAAGGATATGGTAATCATTGCCTTTGATTTCGTCAAAAGGAGTTTATCAGAGATTCCTACTCCGCCCCTTTTGAAAAATAATACTAGCTATTGTCAGTATGGTCTGATGGTAATTCGAGGATGTCTCGGTATGTGGGTGATCCACACAGAAAATAATAATGGCAGAGGTGAAATGTGGACGATGAAAGAATATGAAGTGTTGTCCTCATGGACAAGGTCCATTGTCTTTCCTGTTGGTAATCGTTTGTTTTCCCTTATATATTTTACCAAAGACAATACACTTTTTGGATCAAATCTCTCCTATCCAAGATTACATAAAATTTGTGGCGACATTAACAGGGGGCTGACAGAGTCTTTCTCTTATGGTAAAGGTCGAGATTACCACAATTGCAACTATTGCAATCACCCGTATGCTCTATATAGACAGAGTCTACTATCCTTACCCAATGACTCAACAGAAACAACCAAAGCTGATCAATAATTTAGGGCCATGAAGTATGCCGGATATACATTCTCATGTCATTGATAGTGTCTACTTCATTGGCCTTTCGCAACTTAGTACGCGTAAGTTTGCATCTTTATTAGTGTTTAGGGTTTTCAAGTTTAAGCCATTTATTTTAGTGTATTTTATGTTGATACTGAATTTGGTCGCTATGCTTGACACTCTTTTTCGTTCGGTTCCCACACGTAATGTCTTTCATGGCTTAATCCTTGCTGTTATGATGGCATTAGATGTTGCTAAGGTTTCCACCGTTTTTACTAAGATGACATGACGTAGGATATGTTAGTTAACTCAGCAAAATTTAACACCGGTATAATGGCAAGGACCACTTGTATAGTGTAGAGTTTTCATATAAATTCAGCAATAGCTACCTAAACATGATTATATGTTTGTGGTTGGAAAATTCATGCGTACATAAACATTTCTAAGTAACTTTCAACTTATGCAGTTGCGCATTCACAAAATTATTGTAGGCTTGAATTTTCAGTAGTGAAAATGTGTTACTCATGAATGTGACAAACACTTTAGGTACTCTGATGGATATTGTCGCTAGAAATTTTAGTTAAAGAAGTTGCTTTCATCCTTACTAAATATCCTTGCAAGTTCTTCTTAGTAAAAATATGTAGAGCTCAATAACTGGATTATAATTGGGAAGAATGATGGATATTGTAGGGGACATGAGATGAATTACTTCTTCCCTGTTGATTTTGCTTTTTTATTAGAAGCATATGCATGCTACAACCTTTATTGTTGCCCAGAAAATTGCTAGAAGTGGTCTGCATACCCTACTTGGAGATGTTTTTGGCTTTGTGCATTAGCAGCGATGATTTTCTTTCAGTTTCACTTCGTAGGTACTTCGTGTACCTTCCTTTTGGTCTCTGTGGTTGTATTTTGTTGATTCAGATTCTGTTATTCTGTGGCTGGAATAGAACTTCAGTATCCTCTTGAGAATAATAAAAACAATTGAATATAAAAGAAGATCCTGACTGTATGTGTTGGTTTAATCTCAATCATGCAGCATGGGACTTTGAATAACTGAATGAATTATTTTAAAATTATTGTGGTAGGAGCTATGCAAAAGATGCAGAAAATGTTTGATCTTATTGGAACATGCATAAAAATAACTGCAAATTTTATTTATTTCAATCCTGGTACCAATCAAAATCTAAGTGATGTTTTTGTATACCATGGGTTATTGCAGTTTGTGCTTTACCAGAATCAAGTGTGGATTTGATTTCTGGTTTCTTGTCTTTGGAATATTGTATGCGTTTTTTTTGGTATATTCTCATACGACTAATGAGTTTTTTTGGTATATTCTCATATTTGTTCATTGTAAATAATAAGGTTAGAATAGTAGACAGGAGTTTTGAGAAAATTTAATATGAGATTGCAAAAAACAAGATTGAATCTTATATATAAAGTTTGATGTTCCTTTCTTAACCTTTGAGCAAATGAAGCGGATTTTTAAATGTAGAGATTTTTTTTTTGTTGCATACGATCCAAGGAAGGTGTAGTTACCATCATTTTGACTTTTTTATTTTCTTCAGTTTTGTTTGTTTAATTTCTGTTTGATTGACTAGAATTCTATTATTATTTGATTCATTTCTAATGAATTTGTTTTTTCTTTTAGCTGATGCCTGAATTTCCGTCTTTCTTTGCTGCTCCATTTTGGACAGAGATTCCTAATATAATTGTATGTGTTGATCCTTAGGAGATTTCATTTGTGATCAACGTCAAAAATCCTGGAAACAGAAAATTGTTTACTCTGGACTGTGAGAAAAATGGTAAAGTTCTCAAAATTTTTGTGGTGTATATATTATGGAGTTTGTTCATTTTTATGCTTGCAACTATAAGACATCCAGTTTCACACCGTCCCTATGATATCTAGCAAATGGGTGGTCATCTCTTGCATATCTTCCTTCAATATCTAAGGCACACTTCTAGTCCTTCTTGACAAACCCAAACGAGATCCCAAGGCTTCCTTCAAGGTCAAAACTTTTCTTTTGGATGTTGATGCTTAGCAAGAGTTATACAAAGTATTGGAGAATGAGAAATAATTTTGTTTTTTGTTTTTTTTTGACCTACGAGTCCTTTTTTGGTTAAATGGGCCTTTCTTTCTTTTTGGGTTTGGGCGCTCTTTTTTTGGGCAAACCCACTAGGGTTTTGCTTTGTTTTTCTTCCTATATAATGCTCTCTCTTCATAGAAGCAAGTATCCAATTAATTCATTTTCTTCTTTTCCAATACGCGTTTCTTTTTCCTTTATGGTATCATGCGCCATCTAGGGTTTCTCATGCTATGCAAGGGTTTCGTTTGGCATTCCTCCTTCCTTTTCTCCCCACGCCGCCATGGGCGACGTTGATCCGAATACTGTCGTACCACAAAATGATCCTCAAAACCCCTTGAGCCCCTATTATCTTCACCTCGGTGACAACCCTAACAGTGTTGTCGCAACTCCGATCATAGAAGGAACCAAGAACTACGCTCTCTGGCTCAGCAACATGTCCAACACCCTTGCTTGTAAGGACAAGCTTGGCTTCGTCAACGGCAACATTCCTGAATCTGCGCAAGACTATCCGCTCCGATCTGCTGTAACAACACCTTGCTGTATTGATGTATCTCAATCTTAACCTTTTCTTTTTTTACTTTGAGGAAAAAATAATAAAATAAAAAGTATGTTGTTACAATTGTTAGAAGCATGCTGCTGTTACAGCAGCAAATCCAGATTCATGGTTAACAAGGTCTGTATCCTCTCAAATCGCTCATAGCATTACTTTCTTTAATATTGCTACCAAAATCTGAAAAGATCTTCGCATTCGTTTTTTGATGGAGATTATTTTCGATTATATGATCTTTTGGAGGAGATCCACTCCACAAGGCAAGGACACAACGATCTTGCCACTTATTTCACCAATCTGAAAATATTGTGGCAAGAACTTGATGCTCTATGCCCTGTCTTTGTTTGCTTATGCACTGCCAAATGTTCTTGTACTCTCCTTCCTAATATCAAGAAAGATCATGAATAAGAATACATATGTTGTTTTTTTGAAAGGATTGAATGATTCATACAATGCTGTTTGACGTCATATTTTGTGTATGGAAACCCTTGCCTTTTATTGCTAAGGCTTTTGATATTGTTCAACAACAAGAGCGAAATTTAAACCCTAATGGTAAGATCCTCTCTTCTGTTACGCAACCTCTAGTTGCTGCTACTTCTTGGAAACCAGGAAGCACAAATTCAGGTAAAGAGGGGTAAACCACCAAATAATCGTGGTTCCTCTTCTGCTGGTAAGATATGTAGCTTTTGTGGCCGTGTTAATCACACCGTTGATACTTGCTACTTTAAACACAGTTTTCCATCTAATTTTAAATTCAAACTGAGGTCCAATACTGCTTCTGTTGATACTACAAACACCAGTAACCACACACAACCACCTATGAATCTTAGCGCTGATAGTATGAAAATGTTTATGGACATGCTTGATAAGGCTAAGAACCAGAACACTACACACACCATTAATCAGTTCACGCATAACATCAATTCTGCTGAAAACACTCAAGGTTCTTCTCTTGTCAAAAGTCTGTAGATTGTAGATAGTGGTGCAACTGATCATGTTTGTAACAATATCAATGCTTTCATTTCTCATCATATGATCACTCCTATATCTGTTAGACTTCCTAATGGTGCTTTATCGGTTGCTAAATATCAAGGCAATATCCAATTCTTGAATAGATTTTTCTTAAATGATGTGTTGTATATTCTTGATTTTGAATTCAACATTATTTCTGTTCATAGAATTGTTTTTGTCCTAGATCTAGTCATTAGTTTTGACAAATCTTCTTGTTATTTGCAGGATACGACATTGAGGAAGACGATTGGACTAGCTAGAGTCTACAATTGTCTATACATATATGGGAAAGATTCTCATCCCACTATTGACAATATTGTTTTTACTTCCATTTCTAATAATTCCACGGATTCTTGTTTTGATCTGTGGAACTTTCGTCTGGGACATGCCTCTCTTTGATTCTGTCATTGTTCACACTCATTTTCCTTATGTTCGTTTTAACGAACGTATTGCTTTTGATCACTGCCATTCTGCTAAGCAAACCAAACTTTCCTTTCCTAATTTCAATCAGCGCACAGACTCTTTTTTTCATTAATTCATGTTGACATTTGGGGTCCCTTAAGGGCTGACTGCATTCATGGACATCGATATTTTTTTTTACCATTTTAGAAGATCATTCTCTTTCACATGAGGGTTTTTTTTTTTTTTTATGAAATCTAAACCTAAGACCAGTGCTTAAGAACTTTGTAACGTTTGTTCACAATCAATTTAACTGTTCTGTTAAATGCATCAGAAGTGACAATGGTCTTAAGTTTTCCATGCATGATTTTTACAATGAAAATGGCATCATTCATCAAACATCATGTGTAGAGACTCTTGAATAAAATTCTGTGGTAGAACGTAAGCATAGGCACATATTGAATGTTACAAGGAGTTTATTATTTCACTTTGCTTTGCCTCGTTCTTATTTGTGCTTTGCAGTTGATCATGCTATTAACATTATAAACAGCTTACCAAGCATAATTCTTCAACATGATTCTCCCTCAAAGGAATTGTATGGTGAGCCTCTTATCCTTCTCAACTTCAAAGTTTTTGGGTGCTTGTGCTATGCCACCACAATCACCCAAAATAGATCAAAACTTGATCCAAGAGTCAAAAAGTCTGTTTTTCCTTGGTTTTCAAAAAGGTACTAAAGGATATATTGTTTTAGATTTTCAAACTAAAGTCATAACTGTTTCACGAAATGTTGTTTTCTATGAAAACCTTTTTCCTTTTCGATCAGCCCAACCAAGTTATGTTGGTTCTGATTTGCCTCTTGAATCCAACCATGATTTTTTGAAAAAAATTTCTTATGAACCCTTACCCTTGGAGCCCGTGGCTCCTATATTGACTCAGCCTGTTCAGGCAGTTCCTGAAGCATCTACTCTTCCCATTCCCCCTACCCCTCATAATAATGCTGACACTGTTGTTGTTCATGGTACAAGTTTTGTTCCCCGGAGATCCTCCAGAAACAAAACTTCTACTGCAGATACTTACTTAAAAGATTTCCACTGTTATCATATTCAGGGTGTTTCTCCTCCTTCTGATTCCAAAGTGTGGTACCCCCTTTCTGATCATACTGGTTATGATAAACTGTCCAGTTCTTTTGCTAGCTACGTGTTTAATATTAGTGTTATTTCCGAACCTAAGACTTATGCTTCTGTTGTTAAACATCCCGAATGGATTAAAGCTATGAATCTAGAATTAGATGTATTAGCTAGTACTAATACTTGGACTCTTATACCTTTGCTCAAAAATAAAAAGCCTATAGGATCTAAATGGGTTTACAAAATCAAATATAAGTCTGATGGATCCACATAATGCTATAAAGCTCCTTTAGTGGCTAAGGGTTATACTCAAGTAGAAGGTGTTGATTACTTTGATACTTTTATGCCTATTGCGAAATTAACCATGGTTTGCTTATTGCTTGCTATTGCTTCTATTAAACAATGGCATTTACACCAATTAGACATTTACAATGCCTTCTTACATGGTGATTTAAATGAATAGGTTTATATGGTTCCTCCTAAAGGGCTTCAAATTTCTGATTCCAATATTGTTTGCAAATTAAACAAAAGCTTATATAGTCTAAAACAGGCTAGCAGAATGTGGTTTGAAAAATTGTCCACTTTTTTAAAATATGTTGGCTTTATTCAATTGGGTAATGATCATTCTCTGTTTGTTAGGAATATTAAAACTTCCTATATATGATGCATAACAAATTTCACATTAAATACCTTGGTGAATTAAAGTATTTTTTGGGTTTGGAAATTGCCAGATCCAAACTTGGTATTTCCATTTCCCAGCATAAATACACTCTTGATTTACTAGAAATTGTTGGTTTATTGGCAGGAAAGCCCGTGAAAACTCCAATGATCAAAGGTGCCATGAAAGTTTCCAAATCTTCTATATTACTTTATCTTAATACGACTAGGTCGGATATAACTTTCGCGGAACAACAACATAGTCAATTTATGGTCACTCCTAAAACGCATCATTATATTGCTGCCATACGTGTTTTACGTTACCTCAAATCAAATTCGAGACAAGGTGTTTTCTTTCCTGCCAATAATTCGTTGCAACTCAAGGGGTTTAGTGATTCGAATCGGGGTACATGCCCATAAACTAGGAAATCTGTTACCCGTTATTGTATTTTTGTGGGGAATTCCCATATATCTTGGAAAGCTAAAAAGCAAAGCACTGTATTCATATCCTCCTCTAAATCTGAATACAGGGCCCTTGCTAGTACCACCTACAAGATTCAATGGCTTGATTACCTTTTGCGTGATTTAAAACTTGATTATATTAGTCCTGCCTTGTTGTTTTGTGACAATAATTCTACGAGACGTATAGCCCACAATGCTGTTTCCCACTAATGGACGAAATACATTGAAATAGACTGTCACGTCGTTCGTGAAAAATTACACAACGGCTTTTTCAAACTTTTACCCATTGAGAGTTCTCACCAACTCCTGATATTTTCACAAAACCACTTGAGCCTGCGCCATTTGAATCTATGCTATCCTAGCTGGGAATCCTCAATATCTATTCTCCAGCTTATTAGAGAATAACAAAAAAATTGCTTTTAGTTTTTTTGACCTGCAAACCCTTTTTTTTTTTGGTTAAATGGATCTTTCTTTCTTTTTGGGCCTGCGTGCTCTTTTTTTGAGTAAACCCACTAGGGTTTTGCTTTGTTTTTCTTCCTATATAATGCTCTCTCTTCAGAGAAGCAAGTATTCAATTAATTCATTTTCTTCTTTTCCAATAGCCGTTTCTTTTTCCTTTACAAAGTTTACTGTTTCTGGTATCTCAATTTTGCTGCTTTGTCCTTTAAATCTGCCTGAATGACAATTGTATAACTTTTTACTATTATTAAAATTCTTTCTTTATTTCATATGGTGATAACCACGTAAATTTGGAACGTGAGCGTCAATAAAGGTTATTATTTTTTTATGCCAATCCGTAACAACTTTTAGAAGGATCCATGACTATATTTAAATAAATAAATAAATAAAAAGGACAATTTTGAATCCAGTTTTAAATTTGATTTAGATATATAATGTTAGCATTTCTAAATATTTTATATTTGTTAAATCAGATTCTTATCTTTGATTCATAAAATAAATCATGTAAAAATCAGTTGTACTTGCAAGCCTTTTCATAATTATATATACACTAACTATACTCGCTCATATATGACGATTGATTGTGATAGGGTGTTATTTCAGTTTTGATAAGAGTAAATAAATCAACTGTGATTTAATTTTCTTTTAAGAAAAAAAAATACTTATTTGATTGTTATAGATAAACTAAATTGATTTGTGTAATGTTAATCAATCATTTAAAATTGATTGTTTGGATAAGATTTGTTTTGATCGGATATTCGATTTAATTTTGATTTGATCAAGAGAATTTGAAATTATTTGCAAGTAGAATCATGTGAATCGAATTAAATTATGTTCTGAAATGACCTAAGGACCCTACGAGAGGGGATTGCCTGTTCTCTAGAGTACCCTGGCCAAGTACAAATTAGAGCATAAGGAATACATCAGGGTGTAAGCGGGTATATATATACTATAAAGAGTCAAATGTCCAGGTTCGTGATAGCTTTATTCTGGGGATCTTGTCTGGAGTTGTTATGCTATGATTGCGGGTATTAAAAGGTTGTTAAGGGTCATTATGAGTCGTTACGCTATGATCGTGGTTATTGATGATGTGATGTTAGTTTCAGATATGGAGGTGACTTGGTGGCCAAGATGAGTCTGCGAACCCCGAGGTGCCTGGGTGTCGAGATGGACTTAGGTTTCGTACACTAGCCTCGAAAGTCGTGAAGCTTCATGCAGAAATGACTTGACAAGACCGTTAGTCGTAATGAGTTGCTGAGGTGCCCAAGTGTCGAGATGGACCCTGGGCACCGTACACCAGCGTTGGCTTTAAGGCTAGTTGTAGTTACAAGGATGGTTATTTAATGTGTGTTAACCATGAAGTTTGCAGTTTACCTTTGCTTCGTCTCTATAAATTGGCCCTTGTTGCTTGTTTTCTTCAACTATCCTCCTCTAGCATCCCATTAGCGAGATTTCACCCTTATACTCCAGACGACGTACATACCACACTAGAGCATCTTCCTTCCGTATCATCCCGCATCAAGGGGAGCATCCCGCGACTCCTCAATTTCCAGCTAGTCAGCTGGTCAGACAAACACTACATAGGGGGAACGCACGTCTGACATGCCTGTCTTCCCTTTTTCTCTCAGGCCGTACAAATGTCATTTTCTAGAGATTTGGGCAGCTTGGGTCCAAATTAACATGCCAGCCCCCAAAATCCTAACTACCTAGTACTATTATAAAAGGCCACGAAGGAGCCTATGCAAGGTAAGCACGTAATTCATCCTCTCGGTCTCCCTCTTCCACCGAACTAACTTTGGCATCAGAGTGGTTTTGCAGGTACCCCTCCCCTCACCCGGTGGTCGCCGGACTTTGGAGTTAGGAAGCCTTCATCTTGGAGACGAGAGCAAGTACCAAACTACCCCTACCTTGAGGTAGGTTTGCATCACATTTTATCAATCTCACAAAGACAATAGATTTGCAATTGACCTAGCTAGCTTGATACACTAAGACGCGATAGAGAAAATTCAAAGATTGATCTTGATGGAGTTGAGGAAATAGTAGCAATACTGTTGGGGAACAACGAAATGAGCCGTACAGAATATATCAACTTATTGACTCATTGTAGAACAAGAACACATTTTTTAAACGCACCTCCAACAACTACTTCACTACACACTTTTTAAATAATTTATATGCTTTAAAGAGATTATTCTTTCGCACCGGAATGAAGAATACCAAAATGTTAGAAAAAAAAATTGATACCAAACAGCATTGATGATTGATCAAATTAATACAGTAAAACTAGAAGTACTCAATTGGATGTATTCTCACTCATATGGTACACGTTTGTATAGAGCTGTTATACATTAAATTTCTTTTTTTTTTTCTTCTAATTTCTCTAAAATTAGGGTTGGATATCTTAAAAATGAATCCATTCCAATGCAAAAGCTAGCAGCACCGGATTTGCGTAAATCCCACTTGATTGCTTCACCTTCCTCATGCTTCTCTCTCTCTCTGTTTCATAACTTTAATCCTAAGTATGATTTTAAACCCTGTTCTCTTTAAACCAAAAAAATTAACTAGTTCTTGAATTTTAATTACCCTCTCCAATCAACAACTCACACACACATATATATATATTTACACAACGGGTATAATATTTCTTTATATACACCCAAGTGAAACAAACCCCTTCATAAAAGTTCAGAAGAGCCTTTGTTTTTTTGTGTCATTTATTTTATTTTATTTTTCATACTTTTCTGGCACATAACATGGGTCGCCATTCCTGTTGTTTAAAGCAAAAACTAAGGAAAGGTTTATGGTCCCCTGAAGAAGATGAGAAGCTCTTCAATTACATTACCAGATTTGGTGTTGGCTGTTGGAGCTCTGTTCCCAAACAAGCTGGTAAGTAACATTTAAATATATAAATAAATGAAAAATCATTAACATAAAGCAATTTCCTCATTTTCTTTTTTCTCCTCCTTGCAATTGAAATTATTGAAAGAAAAAAAAAATTGTCTCTTTGTGAATTGCAGGATTGCAAAGGTGTGGTAAGAGTTGCAGATTGAGATGGATAAATTATTTGAGACCTGATTTGAAAAGAGGGATGTTCTCACAAGAGGAAGAGGATCTTATAATCAGTCTTCACGAAGTTCTCGGAAATCGGTAAGTTACACTGAAACATGGTTTCGTAAATTGCAGTTGCGGTCTTAACCACTTTGTATTAGGTTTAAATGCGGTTACTGTTAACCACAATCACCATCAATTTTAACGTTAGTGTCATCTAAAACCATTGCAACATTAAGAAAAACAGAATTTTGTGTTTTTTGGTATGCAAGCTTATAAATGTACACTTCTAAATGCTTTCTTGACTTTGATTTTAAAACAAAATTATTTTTCAATGTCAGGTGGGCTCAAATCGCGGCACAATTGCCGGGAAGAACAGATAACGAGATAAAGAACTTCTGGAATTCATGTTTAAAGAAAAAGCTAATGAAGCAAGGGATTGACCCTGTTACACATAAGCCTCTCCTTAATAACCCTAAAGATCAAATAAAAGAAGAGAGAGAAAATGCAGAGACACCACAAACTATGCTAATGCCAGATTCTCAAGGGATTTTAGATTCAAATTTTTGTGTAACAGAAATCTTCATGAACAAAGCAGAATTAGACCCTTTCTTTGAATTCCAAAATATGGGAATTTCTCATGACAATTCTGGAATCTCTTCAAGTGTGAATCACTATCAGCAAAGAAAACAGAACATGGTTGGATTTGATTCGAGTTACTGCGGATTATTCTCCACAATGCCGTGTCTAACCAGTTCCGATCACGCGTCGGCGGCGACAGAGTTTTCGGGTAACAATTCAAGTTCCAAGATTGGTTCTCTGATCATGAATGATCAAGTGATGGAAAATGCAGGGGTTTCATGGGAGCAAGAGAACAAATTTGATCCTTTTTTGGAGTTTCAAGTGAAATCTGAAGAATTCAAGACATGTTCATGGCAAGAAGAAAGGAATCTAAATCTAATGAATCACAGTTCAATAGATTTCAGTACCTATCCATTGATGTCACTGTCAGAGGATCTAACAGGAGCAAATAATTTTGATGTATTCCAGCATACATGATCTCTAATTATATATTTTTTCCCCTTTTAATTATTTTTTTTATGGAATAGTAAGAAACCACCTTTGTTTTTAAGAATGCTGAAATTGACACCATCTAAATTAAAAATGAAATCATCATATTTCAAACATTAACATTCGACGTGGTATTTTCAAGACACATCAATTAAAAACATTGATGTCTAAAAAAAATTGGTTTTGTTTATAAAAAGATGGTATTAATCTCAGCGTCGTCTAATTTAGAGAACATAGGAAGATGTTGATAGAACAGGAAATTTTCTAGCAAAAGATTTGATAATTGATATGATCCTTTTTCCATTTCCGCATGTATTTTTCCTATTGATGTATCTGTTTTCATAAAAAAAAAAAAGTTTGAATGATGAGTGAAGCTAATTTTTTTTTGTGGTCCAAATCAAACTTTCCATATGTTCAGCTACTTAATTATTACGTGTAGTTATAGTGTCTTGTATGTAATATTTTATAATTTTCCTTTCTAATCTAAATGACCATATAGTTCTTGATATTATGTGATTATTCAATAATTATTTTGTGTAAATTTAATTTTGAAGAAAAGATTAATTATTTTTTCTGACGGTGAATACCATTAAAAAAGAAAAAAAAAGTTATGATCGTTGTGGGGATTAATTTTGCTGTCTTCTAGAGAAAAATGGTCAAATTCATAAATAATAAATAATGAAATAAAATAATGAAATATGAGAAAGTGGTGTGCTTGTCATATTGTTATTAGTTGCAATGCAGGCATTCAAAACTCATTGGAAGTACTATAGATGTAGACAGTGATATGATGTCACTTGAGCGGATTTAATTTAATGTGGAAAAGAATTTTATAATCTTAAAAAAATGATGCAAAAAAGAAAAAAGAAAAGGGGATATGCCCCTATATTTTTTAATAATATATATAATAATGATTAATATACAATTATTAGTATATATAATTTATTTATAATTTATTTAATATTAATCAAATTAAGTTTGAATATATAATAAAAAAATTTCATAATATATATCCTTAGCTTCTGTTACTATCCTATGCTCCCCTGCAATTCTGAATTGATAGATGCAATTTGTACATGATGAGGTGGTTCCTACTCCTTCACTATTTTATTTAACCAACCAAAATAATTATTTTTCCCAAGGAAAAAGGTTTTCTTTAAGAAAAATGTTAAATTTTCATCTACTGTACATTTACCACACAAGGAAAATGTAAAAAATATAGATAAATTAAATAAGAAATATAGATATAAGTTTAACATTATTCTTTAAGAATAATTATACCAATCTCTCCTGAGATTTGCACTTATTACACTTAATTATTCATCTGATTTTTAAATTATATCAATCTCCTAAGGTTGGAAGTCTATTAAACTTACTTCCCTACGTAGGAAGTAAGTAATTTTAAAAACTAAGAAATAGTAAGTGTAATAAATGTAAACTTCGTAGGAGGAGGTTGATGTAATTATTTTTATTTTTTTTAAAAAAATAAAAAATATATACATAAATTAAATAAGAAATATAAATTATATAAGTTTAACATTATTTTTAGGATAATTATTCCAATCTCTCTTGAGGTTAGCACTTACTACACTTAATTCCTCCTAGTTTTTAAAATTACACAAATTCCCTAAGATTTGAAATTCCGTTACACTTACCCATCGGGAGATTATACTTAGCTTCCTAAAGTTTTAAATTCATTACACTTACTCCCCTCTGTAAGGTAAGTGTAATTTTAAAAACTAAAAAGGAGTAAGTGTAATAAACGCAAACCTCATGGGACATTAGTGTAATTATCTTTATTCTTTATTGAAAAAGCACTACAAAAAAAATTATCATTTACTGTCATTTTGTTTTAGCTTCCGTTGGATTAGCAACTGTTAGTACAGACTTTGTCTAACAAAACTAATTCGTTAATATACATTGATAATATCTATACTAACAGATAAATTCATAATTACTAACAAATAAATATATTAATAAAAAATTTGATATATATTATCACTTTACATAATATATCAAATATTTATAGTATATGATATAATGATACAGTTGTGGGCTCCAGCAGGAACCACATGCATTTTTGTGAATCTCTCAAATCCAAAAGCTTAAAATTGGCTACCCCAAAGATTTATATGCATGCATTATTGGAGAGAGAGATCATATAAGATACTATAGCTAATTAAGGGCTATGATAAGGGTAGGGTCTTCTCTGTTCTCTCCCACCTATATATATAGAATGTATCGTGAAAATTTTTATGTATTGTGAAAAATGAGAATATTAAGTATGACCATTAAATCTTGTTTAAATGATTTAAATATATATATGTATATATAATATGAAAAGATTGATTTATTAGTTGAATTAATAAGATTATTGGTCATTAAAAGTCATTTTGTTAATTATTTTGATCACTCACTTGCTTAGTAATTAAAAATACAAGTTTAACGACTATATTTGTTGATTGTTGAACAGATTTATTTTAGTGTGTGTATATATATAGGATTTTGTTAACCATTACTCTAGGGTAATAGATAAACAACTCATAATATAAATTGGTTATTAAAAAGTGTAGCATTTAATTAATGCTACAAACACATTTTCATTAATTATGATTTTCATTATCAATTATTATTAATAGTTTAATTATCAATTACCTTAAAAGCAATGGCTAGCAAATATATATATATATATATATATATATATATATATATATATATAAAGTTTATATAATGTAGATTAACTATGCAAAAATTCATACAATTTGAACATTATTTGATACGTTATCGGAATGTTTTGCTTGAACATCTAATACATTATTTAAAATCGAAGTAAATTTCATTTGTTAGATTACATACCTACAAATTTTCAAATGGTGTGAATTTTTACATAGTTGATCTACGTCATACAAATTTTCAATTGATTAGTTAGATTGACGAAATTCGTTTTTTATAAAAAATTATGCGCGGTGTCATTTAAGAACTTTGACACCTTGGTATATATATATACACACACACTAAAAACAGATCATGTCCAAAACTTGCGCCTCTTTGAAGAACTAAACTACCTCCATTGTTAATTATAAACTTCTAAAAATATCGCACAAAAGTGTTGACATTCATAAATTTATTAGTATTCAAAAAGTTATCATAAATATTTAATTTTAACCATATTTAAAATTCACTTTCATTTTAAAATCAACTTTCTTTGTCTTCATTAATTAAGGACAAAAATAAAAAAATCATAATAAATACTCTAATTTTTTATGTTAGGAACTTATAAAAAATTACACTAACTTATATATTTTAAAAAGTTTATATTTAAAAATGTAGATAGTATTTATTTATCACACCCTGCATGCATGGAAAACAGTATTAATGACGGTAAGAACCAACAGTCCAACATGACTAACAATTTAAATGTATATATGAAAAAAAGGTTAAACACAACTTCAACCAATTTTAACCCAACGGATCATTTAGTGTGTATTTGGTTTAATTTTGTATTGATAGAATTGATTTTGTATGACGTGATTTTATATAATTAATTTTGTGTAAAATTAATTTTGATGTCATTTGAAAAATTTTTCTTAAAAAAACAATTTAAAAGATAATGTAAATTTTTTAACCCTATTTTAACACCCTAACGTGATTCTAAATGCTGCAAACATAGCCCAAACACACACATATACGTATTAGTGCTGAGAGCTTATAGCTTAAATGACATAAAATTAAGGAGGAGTTCTGAGAGCTCAAGGAGTGGAGTTCAATCTCCGGTAAAATAGATTTAAAAGTAGTATAATATGAAAGTGTGTATTTAACTTATAAAAATACATATATACCTACTAGTTAAACTTCTACTTTTTGTGCATTGGAAAGCCACAAGCTAACTTTTTTGTGACTCCCAAAAGTTACCCAAGCTTATTGATAAGTTCGAGGACTTTGAGCATGTTTGAATATGATTATTTTTAAATATATATTATATAATTATATTTTATACTTAGTATTCATGTAAGATATTCACGGTTAGGTTGCGATTACAATCGAGTTAAGTTAAATGCGATTAAACACAGTCAAATGTAATTTCTTAAATAATCTCCAAAACATTTACATTTTAGTGTAATGTCGAGTTTTGGAGCTAAATTTAAAATCATGATTTACATATATATATTGTTAAAACGTTAAGTTAAATTTAACGTTGATTAGAATTATTAACTATAATAGAGTTTATAAATACTAACTAATCCTTCAAAATTTAACATGGAGAGTGTACATTTTATTGCAGATTAATTTTCTCTCTCTATATATATTCACTTTTCTGCCCACCTCCCCTGTTTTCAGTTTTACAGATGAACATAAATGATTTTAAGGAAAAATGAGAGAAGAGAATCTAAAGAATAATGACAGCATATCTGCGTCTCTACCAGAGCTGTATAGTATTATAAAAATTGTAATGAATCAAACAGTATTAGTATTGCTATGTTACTACATGCATAAGTCAGAGGAAACAATCATATATCAAACAGTATTACTATTTGGTAGAAAAATTCTTTGTATCCCATTTTTTTTTATGAATTTAAAAAAGATCAGTCGATGACCTTCTTTTGTATAAGTTTGGAGTCTCTCCGGTAACTGAATCCAGTTGCTGGACCCTCTCCAAATTCCTTTTGTATATGCATAAAAATTAAAATAAGAGACAATTTCTTTTTAATCATCTGTCTTCATAAACACACAAATTAAAGTGCTTGACTTCTTGAGAGATCAATTTGATTTTGCAGTACCAAATATGATATTTTTTTAGATGAAAAAGAAAAGGTTAAATTTAAGTAAAATTATACTTAACACTCATACTCACAATACCTTGTTATTAGGTCATCTTTCATAAAATAGAATATTACAACTAATGATAGTTCTGTGATAGCTACCCCAATCCTTGAAGGTCGTAACACTACTAAAAATACTGGCGATTTAGCGACGGCTTATAATAATAATTAAAAAATGTAACTAGCGGCGAATTAGCGACAGCCAAGCCGCCACTAATCGTAGCGGCGGCCTTGCAAATTTTGATGGGAAACACAAATTAGCGGCAGCCTAGCCGCTGTTATACATGCATCTATGAGGCGCAGTTAATGCGCTCAACGGCACGGCCCACGTGAGCTAAATAGCAACAGTTGTAGCCGCCGCTAGTATTTCGCAACGATACGTTGTTTATAGATAGATCTGAGAAACCCTTCTTCTCCCTCACTTTCCCTTTCTCCTTTCTCTTCTCTACATTGCCTCTGTCTCCCACCATCTCTGCCACCCTTGCTACATTTTCCGGCCATGAAACCTAAAACCCCATCATATGTTTATTCTCATGCCTCCCTTCTTTGTTTTGAACCATTTATTTTCTTATTTCACCCACTAAATCCCTCAAGTGCAACTACTCCACCAATCCTCTGCCGCTAATCCGCGAACGACACCACTCTCGTTGGCCAACATTCACCCTCCCTTAATTTTAGGTTAGTATTTTACTTAATTGTAGCATTTGTAATTTCTGAAACAGTTATGATTTTTGGTTATTTGTAATTTCAGGAACATTTGCAATTTCTGGTTATTTGTAATTTTTGGTTAGTTTGAAAATTAATTAGTATGAGAGAACAATTGTAATTTCTGGTTTATAGCTTGATTAGTATGAGAACAATTGTAATTTTTAGTTAGTGTGAAAATTAGCCTTGATGAACTGTGATGTTGTTAAGAATTTGAGTAATTGAGGATAAAATTTGAAGAATCAGCTTTAATTTAGTTTCTCTTGTTGCTTGTAAATTTAGGATAAATTTTGAGGATATTAAGGAAATTGGGATGCTCTTAATGGTTAGTATGAGAATATTAGGGCTGAGTAAAATTAGGCTTCTTTAGGCTAAGGTATAAAAACTTATTTAAAAAATTAACCGCTAAGATTTAAGGTATTTGAACGAACGAGATTTGATTAAGTTAGGTCATTTTTGTTAATGACTAAGTTAGTGTTTATTAACTGTTTTTTTTTATATATTGCACTATTTACTACTTGGATCTTGGAGTTAGTAGGAGCTAGGAGCATACGGTTTTTGGAGTTAGAGGTAAACTTAGTGTAGGTTTTATGTAGGACATAGCTAATATATAAATGTTCACATGCATGCTATAGGAGTTGCTTGTTGGTTGTTAGTGGATAGGGAAGATCCTCATAAAACTTTTGGATACCAGAGTGCTGGTTTGCATGTTTATTTAATGCTTGAATTGGGCATGTGATTGCTATTTGTTAGTCGATAGGTAAGAACCTGACGAAAATTCTGGATACCAGGGTGCTAGTTTACATGTTTATTTAATGCTTGTGCATGTGATTTCTGTTTGATTTTATTTCTAGTTAATTATGACTTAGTAGGAGTTTAAATTGTTTTTATTTTTCTGTCATTTTGAAATTGGGAAATGCTTGTATTATAGGGGTTATGCTGCCAAAATTTTTCTAAATTAGTTTTATACATGTTGAGTGCAAAAATATAGAGGATCGTAGTTGGATGTATGATAGGGTTTGTCCAAATGGGGGGTTGAGACATGAGTTTGTAAGGGGTGTGAATGAGTTTGTTAAGAAGGCGAAGCAACTTCCTTACTATGCTTTTGAGGGAGGAATTAGATGTCATTATGTGAGGTGTAGGTCCATAAAATTGTTGATGGAGTCGAAGCTTAAAGTTCATTTGTACAAAAAAGGGTTTAAGCCAAGGGTTTGGACCGAACACGGTGAAGTTCGACCGAAGGGTTACGACGTAGGAGGACAATCAAGTAGTTTAGATGTCTCTGTTCAGAAAGTTGATCATGTTGATCGCCATAATGTTAGTCTAAGTGGGGATGATTATAATCATTTGATGGACATGTTGCAACATATGACACCTAGCACATCTTCCACAATTAATCAAATCATTCACTCTACACCTTCCTCTTCACATTACTCACACTATGCTAATTCTGCGGGTACTATTTTGAATAAACATGTTTGGTTAATTGATTTTGGAGCTATAGACCATGATTGCTATTCTCTGAAATGTTTTACATCTTATAAATATATAAATCCTATCTGTGTTGGTTTACCAAATGGTGCACATTCTATTGCCAAGATTTCGGGTTGTGTAAATTTTTTTGAAAATCTATTTTCGGATGATGTCCTTTATATACCTAAATTCAATTTTAATAGTCTTGTCGTACAACATGTTGCTGCTTGTCTTAATCTTCTTTTCACAATTGACAAAGGCATGTGCATGATACAGAAGAAGAACAATAGAAGGACGATTCAGCTTGCTAAACCCTTCAATCGCCTATACATATTGGAGCAGCTTCCTGAGACTACTCATTTTCATCTTCATAAGCCTTTAGTTTCTATTAATAAAACTGATTTTGTTTTTTATGTTTGGCACCATTGCTTAGGACATCCTTCCACTAATATTATGCGTATGATTGCATGAAGTTTTCCTTATGTGCAACATGTTGAGCATGAAGTTTGTGATTCTTGTTATCTAGGCAAACAGACTAAACTCCCTTTCCCCCATGATAATAATAGGAATTGTTAATGTTTTTGAACTATTGCATATGAAAATATGGGATCCTTTAAATATTGGTTGCATTCATAAACCATAAATATTTCCTTACCATTATAGATAATCAATCTAGGCATACTTGAATTCATTTAATGTCTTCTAAATCTGCTACTTGTCAATTAGTTCAAGATTTTATAGCATATGCCCAGTTTAATACAATTGTAAAAGCTATAAAATCAGTCGACCTCCTCTTGATTTATAGCCATCTTGGTCTATGTAGATGACTTAATTCTAGGGGGGATGACATGGAAGAAATGAGGATGGTCAAGCGAGGATTTGGACAACAAATTTAAGATTAAGGATCTCAGAAAATTAATGTTTTTTCTAGGTATGAAAGTGGCAAGAACAAGGAAGGGCATATGTCTCTATCCAAGAGAGTATGCTATACAATTGTTAAGTGATGTTGATGTTTTGGTTGTCAAACCATATAAAGTCCCTATGGACTATTCTTAGAAGCTTCACAAGAATTTTGCCACTCCAATTCATGTGTACAAAAGGTTAATGGGCAAACTTTTGTTCTTAACCAACACTAGAACTAACTTAGCTTTTGTAGTTTGGAGCTTTGAGTGAGTTTATAGATCATCCTACAACTATGCACTTTCAAGAAATAATGAGAGTCCTTAAATATATTTAGCAAGCTCTTGCTCTAGGACTATTTTTCCCTTCAGAATATGACCTGAAGTTAGTAGGCTACTCTGATATCAACTAGGTGCATGCAAAGACTCTAGAAGATCGACAAGAGGTTTCTGCTTCTTCCTTGGAACTTCTCTAATTTCATGGAAAAGTAGAAAGCAATTGGTTGTGGCAAGATCATTAGCTAAAGAAGAGTATAGGACTCTTGCATCAACCTCATGTGAAGCACACTGGCTTCAATTCCTCTATAGTTACCAGTTCAAGTTTTTTGCGACAATACCTCTGCCATTCAGTTAACTTACAACCTAGTCTTCTATGAGAAAATTGAACATGTTGAGATGGGCATACATTTTATAAGGGAAAAATTTTCTATCAGGATTTCTCCAAGTCACTGTTTTATCCCACAGAAAAGAGTCGATATGTTTACAAAACCCTTAACTCCTGGACCTTTTCAGAACTTCATGAGAAAACTTGGAATGTTAAACTTTCACACTTCATGTTTGATGGGTATTAACGGCTAGTTACTGTCCTATTGTAGATTCTATTAGTCTTCATTATCTTCATATACTCTTCTCTTTTCCCTCCCCTTCTTCCACTATTGGATGGCAGTAGTGAGTGGCAATGGTGAGAAATAGCCAAAAGTTGAAAATAAGAGAAGCTAAGGGCCTATTTACTTTGTTTTGAGTTTTGTGTTTTCATTTTTTATTTTTATGAGTAATTGTAAAGCAAAACTATCACCTTGGTCTCCTTTTATTTTCTGTTTTTAAAATTTCTATATAAAAAGTTTTAAAAACAACCAAAACCACTATAATTCGTTTTCAATGTTTTGTAAAGTTTCTCCACCCCCTTACAAATAAACAAAAATATACTACTTTTTTATTCTTTCCCCCTTACTCTTTGAACTAAACACATAAAAAATAAAAACACAAAAATAAAAACAAAGTAAACAGATCCAAAAACTCTTATTTGTGGCTTTTTCAAAAGTTCTTTTCCAAAATATAAATAAAAAAAGAAGCTCAAAACAAGTCACATCAAATTCTACGTTAATTTGAAAATTTCATTATGTATCAATTACTCAGGTTAACTAAATTTATGAGGTTATGAAGTTACTTGTGCATGTTCCTTCTCTAACTCACTCTTTATCTATGATTATGCATTTTGTTTGATGCTTGATGCTAAAGATTTCTCTTAACAGTGCAAATATTAAGTATTTTTCATAAGTAAAATTATGAAATTTGTCGAGTATCGATCAAAGCAAAATTAGTCGGCCAAAAATAGATCTAAAGCTTGAAATTATGCTAAATATCATAAACTCAAAAAGAGAAGAATTTATTAAAGAATTTTCATAAGGCGGCACAGCTAAAACGTTTTCACACTTCACACTATATAGTATATAGTATATAGGATCAATAAATCTTTTTAAAGAAGGTATTATATTTAAGATCGATAGTATTATCCTCCTTCCATTCCTATTTATAAGATATTTTTTAAAATATTTTGATATTTTCTTTTATAAGACATTTTATAGTTTTTTTGAAACATTTATTACTTGTTTTCTTATTTGTCCATGTTAAATGCATTGACTATTTGTACTTTTTAATTGTAGTATTTGGTTAGCACAATATTTATTGAAAGATAAAATTAGTATGTTATATAATTTTTTAAAAAATTAATAAAACTAACTAAATTTAACTACTTTCATTAGTATGTGTAATATAGTTAAAACGTCTTATAATAAGGAATCAACGGAGCTAATATAGAGTAAAGATTATATACCCTCTTATATATTTTTCTATTATTATAGTATAAAGTAAAGACTAAATAGAAAATTAAATATATTCTATACAAGCTCAACTTTGAAAATAAAATTAATGACTAGCTTAATTGGTAATGGTTCTTAAGAATTTATGACTATATTTCTTTGATCATGGATTCGAATTATGAAAAGTCCCCAAATCTTAAAATAAATGTAGATTTATTTGCAGGGAATAACTCACTTAAGGAAGTGAATGAAACTCTTAAAATACTGTCAAAGATGAGAAATTTGTGATAATATCCTATCCAATAAGATATTACAAACCAAAAAAATATAGATAAATTCTAAGAATCACCGTCAATTGAGCTCGAGAGTGAATATCTCATGCGAGAAAAATAAAATTACTAAAGGTTCTGCCGCCAAAGCATGACAAGTAAATCTAGCAAATGAGGTTCTGATTGAGGGGGCAGCTAGCTAGTCTTTATGGTCAAAATCATTAATCAAAGTTTTAAGCATAATTAAAGACAGTAAAAGTAGGTTCAAGATAGATCATGATTAAACCTTAATTATAGAGTGTGTGGAAAATTAATATCTTTCTTTTTGTAAAAATCAAAAACATTTCTGTACACAAGACAAAAATAGTCCATTACAGTAATAAGTATATTTATACATGCCGACGCAGCTGCCAGCTAGCTACAGTTCTGGTGTTTTTTTTTATTAAAAAAAATTTAGTTAAGAAGCAGGTCTACCCCATCTAAACACCAATCCAACTAGATGAGACTTGAACCCATGACCTTAAAACCATGGGTCTAAGCATATACCATATGGGCCAACCCCCATTAGCATATATAATTTAGATTAGAATATTAGTGAGAGTTAATTTAGAATGAGTGTATGTTTAGGGTTAAGGATAAATGTGTGTATTTGACAAAAAAAAATTATAAAAAATAGTCATGAAACAATAATAATAGTAAATGTTTGAAAAATCTCGTAAAGAATCTTATACTACCATAGGATCCTCTAATCAATTCGCACGGATTAAGAAAACCACTAACAACCTTATTTAATGTCTTATTTTTTAAAAATAATACAATATTCTAAGTTTACCCTTATTTAAAGTCAAAATATTTAACAAATATATTAATTGTACTTACTATTCTTTCATTTATTACAATGATAGACACAAAAAATACTAATAATCACCTCCTGAATTTTGTAAAAAGTTTTATATACAGGACCAAAAAAATTTCTCCAAAAAGTCCTATAAAAAGGACTAAAGGTAATATATATTATGATTGATTTTATTAACCATTACTCTAAAAATATATAATAGATATAATATACAATCCATGAATATAAATTTATCATTAAAATATGTAATATTTATTATTACAAATATTTTTTTTTCGTGATTATTTTCAATATATAAGAAATTTCTATTTATCTTTAGGTTGCTTATATATATTGTCTTATGTTTCAGTCATGTAGTTCAATTGGTGAACACATGAGGATATGTATGTGTAGGTATGAAGTTTGATTTCTGATCGTACTATTTTTCTATGAAAAAAAATATTATCGTCTGATGATGGTTAACAAGACATTAATAAAATTAACACCTTTCCAAAAATAATTTTATAATATAAAATAAATAGAGTACTCTTTATTTTATTCTCAATCCTCAATGATCCAGTTAGTATAACAATAGAGCATTTATTATTATTTGAAAGGTAGAACTGAAGAAGAAATAATTACTGCTTCAAAATTATAAGTGAATATATCATTAGGGAAAAAGAAAAAAAAATCCTTTTTTACATATAAATAAAAACGAATTGAGATAATAGAAAACATTGTTGGTCAACTAAAGGTGCGGCCGACAAGAGAAATTGGAATACTTTTGGTGAATGCCTTTAAACACAAATTCAAACTATATGATAATAAAAGGGACATCAAAGGATACTGTCTCATACTTGAAAGGAAATCAATGAATTAAGAAATATGCATGTTTTTCTTGTCAAGCCCCTTTTCCCAAGTCTTGCTTTTGAATTAGTTGTAATTAATTATGAAAATAAGTTGTGAAAAAAATTTGTTTTTGACATAATCGATTTTTGTTTGGATATATTTGTAATCAGAAGCGCTTTTTGTGATAATGTTAAGTTGTGAGAAGAGATTTTAAAGCTTTTTGAAATAATGTCTAAGGCACCGTTTTGCCCGACTTATTTTGATTTTATCTTCTACATATAAGTAAAAGTTTGGCTAAACAGAAATATTAATAAGCTCTTAAAATTTTAAGTGAGTGTTTTTTTAATAAAGAAAAGAGAAAAAAAGAACTTTGAAATAAGCCACAAATAGGAGTTTTTGCTTATTTTTCAACCTCTTATATTAAAAATCCATCCACCACCATAACTAAGGTCAGACCGCCACCCACCACCGCCCACGGCCATTCTCTACCACCCTCCATTGCCCGTCGCTGCTGGACCGCCACCGTCGATCAAAGTTTTTTTTTAAATGACATTGCCAAATAGCTTATGACTTTTTTCATAAAGTTAGCGGCTTTTAAGAGGAAAAAAAGTTGGGCCAAACGGTACCAAATTTTTAGCCGAAAGACAAAAACGTAATTTTTTCTTTATTAAAAGAATAATAAAAAAATTTTATAAGTACAAAATACAATTATCTAACTTACGTTACAACAAAATCTAATACAAACATTACTTAACTCTTTTTTTTAGAGTAAAAAGTAATTCTTTTGAATTGTACCTTTAAACTCAAAGTTGAAATTTGTCACTGCCCACGGAAAGGGAAGAGTGGTTTGGAATGCTCAACATGTTTACTAGGAAAGATGGAAGTTTGTTAGAGCCGGAGGGAGTTATGGCACTCTTAAAAATATTCACTCACTTACTTTTATATATATATAAAAAAAAAATTAATAATACCTCCTAAAAATTATGATGGCCAAAAAGATTTGCTAAAATCTGATATTATTTAGCGAATAATATAGTATTATTCTCCTTTATTTCAAGTAAAAGATAATTTGTCTTTGAGCTAATGTGTCCACACCTTTTTATAAATACTAGTAATATTACTTGCTTATATTTATATATATGTTACTACTTAAAACTTTGATAAAATTATATATGTTTATTTTAAATTTTTATTAAGTTATTTTAACTAATATTTTGCGGCTCCCATCTAAAACTTTTGTCAAGTTCCACCACTTGTTACTACACCTAGACATTGAAGAACTTACACTAACTATATCACAATTTAAAAAAAAAAAATAGAAAAAAGTAAATTTTTATCTACACTACATGTGATATCTAATTTTTTACATTTGACATTCATAAGTTGAATCAATATATATTTATCCCTGATTGATAAAAGAGTGTGAGAGGAAAATTGATGAAATTCAATCCCAAACCTCTTTACACTATTTTAAATCTTAATTGATAAAAGAGTGAGAGAGGAAAATTGATGAAGTTCAATCCCAAACCTCTCAAAACTATTTTAAATCCTCTTACTTGTTCGCTTTATATTGATTGTTTCCAATTTTACTGATTAACAATCAAAATCCTTTTAGAAACTCAACCGAGTGATTAATTACAAAAAAAAACCTAAAAAAACATGTTACTCTATGTAGATCGATAATCCTAATCTCTATATTAAAACGAATTGACTTTAGTTTATGCTAATACATCAACACAATCTATTAGTCCTGCCAAAGTCAAATTTGTGACCCATTTCAATGGCTGAAACAAAAAAGTTCACAAACCATCCATCCAGCATTGGATGTACCTTTAAATCAAAAAATATTCTTCCACCGAAGAGAGCTCTCAGGGCTTCCAACTTTATTAAGATCACACGCATTAATAGTGCCACCCTCAATTTCTTTAATAGCTTTATCCCATAGCGATTTTCCTTCATTTACAAATCTCCACTACCATTTTGAGAGAAGTGCAATATTGAACCATCCTAAATTTTTGACTCAGCCCTCCATCGTTTTGACTCAGCCCTCCATCGTTTTGACTCCTACAAACCACTTCCCATTGCACCTATGGAATTTTCAACCGATCTTCACAACATCCCCACAAAAAATTTCTTTGAATATTTCTTACTTCTTTAATCACCCCTTTTGGAATTTTATAAAAAGAAATACAATATACAGATAAAAAAGTTAAGATAAAGTTGATTAATGTCACGCTTCCAACAATAGGTACGTCTCTCTCCATCACCATGGCCAGCTTGAGTGCTTGCTCCAAATTAAAATTAAAATCCAATTCTTCTACTATCCTTAATTGAGAAACTTCCCCATTAATATGAACTCTAGAGATCTTATTAATCACACAAGTGAAGATGTTTTAATGAGAACTCATTCCTGCTTCTTTAACAAGGTTTTCCACTGCATTAGGATCTTCTCCCTCAAGAACCATCATGTCTAACCCAAATAGCTAAGCTAATACTGAGAAAATCCAAAACAAGTGCAATTTTTGTTGCATTTCAAAAACCTCCTTTGGATAGCTAGCGTTTCCAATAATAGCTCACCTAAGAAACTACTCGGAATCTGATTTGGTATGATAATCTAGATTGTACCAAGGATCATGTTGAGCTTTATGTTTGTCACCACCCTCATCTTTAGCAACCAATTAGTATCACCCACAACAGAAACATTGTTAGCCACCTTTTGAGTGTAAGAAGATTTTTTAACCTCCTTTTTAACTGCACCTACATCACAGTTCTGATTTTTAAGAGTTAACCGTACCCTGTCCAAGGTATTAAAGGTCTAAAGGCCTGTACACTCATAAACTTCTTCACTTAATTATCCCTTTTTGGTGTTCAAAATTTTAATGATTAACTGTCATCTTCATATTACTGATGTGAATAAATATATTTTGAACACCTTCAAACCTAACGAAAACCAAAACGAAGTTTGTTGCGATCCCTTTTAGCCAGAATAAAGACGTCTACAACCTTACCATAGTGTTGAAAATATTTCCTTGGGCCCTTTGCTCGGTGTTTTTCAAGAAAATGGGTAAAACAAAATGAAACCAAACTATTAAATACCTTCCTTAGATATCCCGAGAATCCCTTACAGGAGTGGTCCTTCTACCGGAAATCAAGATGACCATCGTCCCTCACTAAACCACTTCCCGATACCTACTAGGTTGAATTTCTTCTACCACATATCTCCTCCCTACTTCACACGCCACTCCCCCTTTTTTCTCTCTCTAAGTTCTCTCTCATGTTGTCTTTTAGCATTTGCAACATTTTTTGCAAATGTTTTATTTGACGATGTTGTTAAAAGTCAATTTTGTTGTAGTGAAAATTCTAGATAGTAGGTTCAAGTCATTCCTCTGCTTCCACCGCTTAAGCCTTGGATCTGAGGCTTAAGCATTGCTCCTCTACTGCTCCTATGCGGTTTTTTTATTGTCCAAGCTATTCAAATATCCTGTTTTAGGGAATTAGAAATGTAACAGTTCAATTAAATTACCTAAAATTACTTAAGAATTAATAAAATACAAGTTAAGGGAAGATTTTTCACAAAAAAAATCATGATTTTAAGCATGATATGCGTGAAACATATAAGAAAAACACATAGCACAACACGCTTATCAGTCTTGCAGCCTCCAAACCATTTCCCCTACCAGTTGATCCAAATATTAAACTCAACACAACAAATGGAACCCTCTTATCTAATCCATCAAAGTATAGATGCTTAATTTGTTGCCTCATGTATCTCCAAGTCTCCCAGCTTGATATATGTTTTATAGTAAATAAACTCAGCTAGCTAATTCATGGCTACTCCAAGATCATCAAACTTGGATGCAGTTCACACATTGTTGAGGTATTTGAAACAAAGCCTAGGTCAAGGTATCTTTCTTCTTGCATCTTCCTCTCTCATACTCTTGGCATATTTCGCTAAAAGTTCAGGAAATTGCTTGTCCGCCCTCAACTAGTAAGTATGCAATATTCCTTGGAGAGTCATTAATATGCAGGAAATATAAGTTATAAAATATTTTATCTCGGTCCTCTACAGAGGACGATACAACAATTGCAAGTACTGCATCAAAATTGCTGCTCTTATCTGATAATCAGCCTGCCATTTATCTTGCTTCGAACCCAATGCATCATGAGAAGTCCAAGCACATAGATATCAACGTACATTTCTGCCAATAACATGTTAAGCGAAGTTTTCTTAAGCTCACACATGTTCATGGAGAACACTTGCAGATATCTTAACGAAAGCTTTGCCTCATCCTCGGTTCAAAACCTTGTTGTCCAAGTTGGGAGTCTCTTATATTTTTCTCCCAACTTGAGAGGGCGTAATAGAGTTAACTACCTTATTAACCTGATGCATCAATTTTTTTTCAATAATTCTTATTGTATATACATTCAGAACATTCATTCAGTTTTATGCAATGAGGTCGGCGATAAATTAAACAAAGAGTGTTGTTATATCTTTCTATTTATCTGTTTGATTATTTTCCTATTATTTTATTAAGTAAATATTGAATTGAAAAATTAATAAATTTTATATCTTGAAACAATACAAATTATTAAATACATTCTTCACATGTGTGAGAAATATGTATAATCTTGATTTACACATCTTCTGGACATGGTTTTAAAGTTCATTGTGGAAATGATAACAAGCTTGATTTCTTTTGCAATTGGTACCAAATCGAAGAATTCGAGGAATTGAAAGAAAATGAAGTTAGGTAGACACAAATGATGTTTGATGATTGGCTTGAATAGAATGCTAAATTGATGGGAATATATGGACCCTATTCTTGAGGGGATGATGGGAATAATGAAAGCAATGTCAAAGCTAAGAGAGATTCTCACTGTCATTGGAAATGATGGGAGCATTAGGCCAAAGACCTAAAGAATATTTATAATTGCAAGCACAAGTAAGAAGGAATCGAAAAAACATTAAGTGTATGGTTGGAAAAATATTGAGTTTTATGAAAATTAATTTTAAAGAGTTAAAATTGATTTTTGTTGATAAATTGGTTGTTTGGTTATGTGTTAAGAAAAAAGTTAAAATTAATTTTGAGTTATTAAAATGGAAGTAATGTGAGATTTGTTTTCACGTTGAGTTAAAAAATTTACACCATCACTATAAGAAATATAAGAAAAATCATGATTAGCTACAAAATTTAGCTAGTAAATATTTTAGGTAAATGATATTTAGTGTCTTAAGGACACTATTTAAGAACTCAAATGTAGTAAAAAGATATTGAAATGTGTAGTTTTTTGTATTCTCGAGAGACGGAACAATGTGCTCTTGTAATTATTACTACAAGTACCAAAATGTAGTAACGTGAGACTTGTTTTCAGATAGAGTTAAAAAATTTACACTATCACTATAAGAAAAATCATGATTAGCTACAAATTTAGCTAGTAAATATTTTAGGTAAATGATATTTAGTGCCCTAAGGCACTATTTAAGAACCAAAATGTAGTAAAAAGATATTGGAATGTATAGTTTTTTTATTCCCGAGAGACGGAACAATGTGCTCTTGTGATTATTTTTCTACTTCTAATAACCTTAACTAGTGCTCTCAGGGCACTATGTATCAAGACTCAATATTTTAAGAAGCTAATTCATAGTTAAACTGCTACTGCTTAGCTACTGAATAAATTTTTTTAGCTAATTTAATAGCCACAAATTCGCTACTGAATTAGCTATCAATTGGCTACAAAATATCGCTACAAACTATAATTTCGTAGCTAATTTTAATAGTTACTTATTAGCTATTAAATTAGCTATTAATTAGCTATGAGTGTAGCTACAAAATATTTTCAGAGCTAATTTGTATCTAAATAGCTAGTGATTAACTATAGAATGTAGTTACAAAATGTTCCTAACTAATTTGTATCAAAATACTACTAATTAGCTATCGAATAAAAGTTTATAACTAAAATTTTTAGTTATTGTTTAGCTTACTAATTAGCTATGAAATGCTGCTACAAAATAAAATTTTCTAATTTAATTTATTAAAGTCTTGAAAGTATTTTTATTAGATTATATATATTTTCAAAATATTTTTGTCTAAATAATATATAACAATAAATATATAATTATTGAAGTTTTATTATTAATAAGGGTCATGTTAGTAAGTATCTTAAATGTATTACATCTCATTTAATGTTTTAAATCATAGAGTATTTTAAAAAATATGCATTGAATCTGTTTTTAATTTTTAAAAAATATTCATATAAAATATTTCTAACGTTATAACCATAGTTATTAAACTTGGCTTAGTCATTGACTCAACCAATCACTAGTCCTTTCGGTTTATCGAAAGAGGAAATCAAAACTAAATTTTAAAATTTTTAAATGAGTTTTTCTAACTTTTATCTATAACGCACAAGTTAACAATAATTAGCAACGAAATTAAAAAATCCAATCATTATTAGTAGGTGCACAAGGGTATAGTTAAAAGAATCAAATTCAACTATTAAAAAATTCAATCCAATCATTGTTAACTTGTGCCCATAGGCACTAGTTAGAAAAACTCTTTATAAATAAACAATAAAAAATAATAATAATATTATAAAATAATCTTAATTGCTAAACTAAATATGAAATTTTAAAAATGAAACTAAATTAAAATATATGTTTATTTTAAAATTATATTTTATACAATATATATTATATGTGACACATGTAAACTAAAAGTGTTGTTGTGGTTTATAGTGGTTGTGAGGTTAGTTAGGAGCTATAGGGTCTAGGTTTCAAGGCATGGTAAATATTCATTTATTCTAAGAGTAAGTCTCACACTCTTATTAAATTTAATACATCATTATGGACATTAAATTTCAACAATTTAACCACTGAATCATGAATAATTATCAAGATGGACATATAAACTAAATTTTAAAAAAATTAAACATCTCGTACGTCATTTTATAGACAACATTTACTCACGTATTAAAAAGTATATTATTGGATAAATTAGAATAGATTGATGAAGTAAGAACTTATTTCTAAATCATTTGAAATTTTATATATTTAACCTATATACAGAGAGCTTTTATTCAACAATTAAATTAAATTGACAAAATTCGATATATTTATATATTTATATATAATAAAAAAATTTAATAACTATACATTTATCTATTAATATTATAAGTATATTATATGTTTATATTAATAGAGTAATTTCTTTAACCAAAACTCATATCAACGTGGGTTAACTCGATAATAAAAATATTAGTAAATGATACCATCATAGATAACACATGTCTTCCTCTCCATTATTTAACACTTGTATTTTTAAGACACAAATTCAGATCGATCACTACTAGTTGAGATATATAGAACAATATCGTGTCAATTTATCTATACATTATTAAATATTTCAAGTAAACCCTAGTTGTATTTTTTTATTTTAGAAAAAAAAAAAACATATTTGCAATGCAAGCATCATTGCAAGATATCTTTATAACGATTGTGTTTGACAATTAGGGACTCTTTAGCCTGGAAAAAATTGTGAATGAAAACGGCTTTTTGGCTTAAAATTGATTATGACCTTAAACACCACAATGGAAACATGCCATTTTTTTCTACTTTTTTTAAGATGAAATTATTGTCATTCTATTTTATCTCATAGTATTTTTTCTTAATTATTTTTTAATTATTTTAATAATATTTATATATTTAAACTTTAATTTTATTATTTGAAAATTATATTTTAAATTAAAAATATTTTTAAAAATGAGCGATAATAGACAAATTAAAATAGCAATAGCCACTCTCTCTTTCTTTTATTGTTATTATTATTATTATTACAAGGGGCTAAAACGATAAGGGGAACAAACTTGAAAGTACATAAAGCATTCCTTAATTTGAACGTCTTAATTATAGCTTCTCATCAAAGATAAGATACTTGTTGACATCTCTCAAAATGTGTGTGTGTGTGATTTTTTTTTTTTTTTTTTTTTTTGATATTCCTGAAAATGTGTTCTTCACTGATTGCGCTTTTTTCATTTAAATCACGAAACTTGTGATAACGTATTCAACGAGTTGATGAATAAAATGAGAGAATTGGGTTTACACTTCCTTTAACAAAGTCAAGGTAAAGTTGAATTTTAGTAAGTAGTGATATAGCAATTCCATGTAGTTTACTTGTGTTTTAATTCCTGACATTTTATAAATGTTTTATTAATTCTTGACTCAGTCTTTTTGTAAGTTATTTTGGTTTTTAATGTTATTTTATAATAAAAAAAAATCATAATTAGGATTTCTTTATCTTTCTTTTCCCAGTTCCATTGCGAACAAGCCGTGAGCGAACGAAATCCCTGTCTGTATCCATTCAATTGAGAGTTCTTTTTTCTAAGTTGCTAATTTGACTTACTGTCTTGTTGGTAGGATTATGGTTCCTGTCCATTCTTTCCCCTGGGATAAGAATATAAGTATGCCCGGGCTCAGTTTCTTTATCTTAAACGGGCATTGATGATATGGACCCTTTAAAAAATTATCTCTTTGAAGCTTTCCAAAGAAGAGAAGTCGCCCTTTACTTTAGCAATAGCAAGAAAAAAGCTTTCGAAGTCTTTAGGGCGGATGCCCGTCCCTTTAGTTTAGATGCTTTAACATGACCCTAAAAAAGGATTGATTTCCAATATGTCTTTCTGCTTTAGATGGACAAAGCTATTAAAGGGAATATGGTTAAGGTGCCTACACCTACCCTGCAGTCGAAAGGTTTAATCCGAGTAGTGCCCCACAGTGACGGAACAACAAGACCAAAGGGATTGACCTTGATTGAATCAGCAAGGAAGGAGAAAAAGATTCCACTTAGTACTGTACTTAGTTAGGACTTTCCTTTTTTATTTTACTTCTTTGAGCTCTTCGAATCATCTTCATACTCAAATTTTCAGCTAATTCCTGAACTTCAGGATGAGTTTAGCCATCAATGCCTTAGGGGATTAGGGCCAGAAGGATTGTCCGAATAAAGCTTTGAGCTATTTCTACTTTCCAGCAAGCAATCAAATAGGTTCAAGCACCTCTACTTTCAGGTTCAGGCAGTTCCTTAATTGAAGTTTTTCGGGTAGAGGAGCATGGATTGAATCTTCTTATTAGCCCCGGATCCCATCCTTTCTTCTCTTAAGATCTTTCTTGTTAAAAAGTCCTTCTTCTTTAATCGCTCGCACCAACTTCCGCTTTGGGATGGGAACTAGGTTGGAATTCAAAGAAAAGACATGCGAAAGGCGGCGTGATGACAGTTGATCTTTGGCTTACTTACTCATTTTTGGCACGAAACGGAAATAGAGAAGTTAAGCAAATAACTAAAGGGAGTGGGGGAGGAAAATCCTCTTTTGCACATCCTTTAGTTGGGCTAAAAACTTCTCCGCTGGGTCGGAAGCCTTTGAGTGTACAAGGGGTACAGAAAAACCTTCTTCGAAAAAGAAAATCTTTACCCGGGCTGGGAATGGGAACAAGAAGAATCGCTAACAACCAGAAAGAGGTCCTTTTTTTTTGCTTTTTTCTCTAAGTAGCTTTGGTAAGCTATTGCCTTACCAACTAACTAATAAAAGGAGTAGTAGTCGCAGTCGCCCCTCAAACAAAGGGCGGATTCCCCTTTTTACTTACTCCTAAAACGAAGGATCGAAAGAAATATGTCGTACTTTATATCTTAGGCACTCAAAAGGCGAGCTTTCCTGGTATATCAGATGCCATTTCACCAGCTTCATTATCTGACTTCTCACCTGGGCTAAGCCCCGAACTTGGGACTACATATACCAAAAAAATCCAATCCCTTCCCATTAGCAGAGTACGAGTCGGGAACATCGAGAAAAACCTAAGCTTTCATCGCGGGTTCTTCAGAGGGACTATGCTTCTAGAACACCTGTATAAAGAATCTCCCATGCATGCTTATAGGTGTCATCAATAGGCATGGTTGCATTCAATATGGATAGAAATTGATTTTGAATAAGCGGATGCTACGAATCGTTTGTTTGAAAGGGGGTGAAAGCGGCCGGGAATCGTCGGCAGTGCCAAGCTAGTAGCGTTCCAGGGCAATAAGGATGATAAAATCGTTTGCTGTCTCTTTCTTAGGTTGAAGAGTTGGGATACCCTATGCTATGGGTAGATAAAGTTCTTTCACTAAGAAGTTATCTTTTATCAACATCCTTTTCTAACTTCTAACTAAGAACGCAGCAAATCCTTTACAGCTCGCTCTGTTAGTCCACAAGGAATCTTGCTAGCGTAAAAGTCTGATTCTACTCGCTTTCTCTTTTTCTACCGGAATTGTTGCTTGAAAGAATTACCCAATTTAGGCATATGAATATGTCGAAGAGGCCAGGAAAAACCTGTGATGTGAAACAAAGGCCTAAACGAATGAACAAAAATTATGCTGATCTTGTATGTTGTATGTAAAGAAGGGGAAAAGGAGATTCAACGAATACTTGACGCCGGTATCTATCTATCATCTTAAGAGTTAGCACGAGCTATTTTTATCCCCACCCCTTTTCATCACAGACTAGGGGATGAATCTCTAGACCTAAAAGCAGTTATGTTATATAAAGCACTGCTGCCATTTCCTTTGCTACCGGCTTATTTCAGTCCTAAAGTCAATCAAGAGGCTAAACTCGATCTATCTTTCCGGCTTAGCCGAACTTCTCTCACCTGGAGTCACTTAAGGATATTATGATTCAAGCTCTGAACCAAAGCTAATTCTTTTCTCTACGGTTGACCTTGATAAGGGAATGCGTCCTTGGTCCTCCTTTCCATTCGCGCCACTCTATCAAAGAGTTTGACGAACGTAGTAGGATTGCCATAAGCCACTGAAAACTAATCGTCATACTGGTTGGCCCCGAACGGAAAGGTAGAGGCTTTTCTCTTTCTAAAGGATTTCGTAACAAAGGGCTTGTTCTCTTTTCGACGGTAACTAACAATTTCATAAGAGAAGAAAGTTGTTAACGTAGGTCAGATCAACGCGTAGATAAATGCTATCCGACTGGAATGATAGAATCGATTCACTTTTGACTTTTTCGAGATTAGGTTAGTCTTCAGTGTACCCATAGAACGGTAAAAGATCGAAAAGAATGATTGCATTTCAAGTGAGATGTCCAAGAGAAAAGGAACGAGGTGAAGAAGCGACGAGAACATAAAATCGTGAATGAAAGAGCGTGAAAAACTGGTATATCTCAATTCGAGATGTTAGAAGGTGCAAAATCAATAGGTGCCAGAGCTGCTACAATTGCTTCAGCGGGAGCTGCTGTAGGTATTGGAAACGTATTCAGTTCATTAATTCATTCCGTGGCAAGAAATCCATCATTGGCAAAACAGTTATTCGGATATGCAATCCTGGGCTTTGCTTTAACCGAAGCTATTGCCTTGTTCGCATTAATGATGGCCTTTTTGATTCTATTTGTTTTCTAACTTTCTCCTTTTGAAAGTAGTGGCAAAATTTCTCACCGAAAGGTGGGAAGATCCCAGGATCTCGGTACTAGACTACTTCTGTGCTTGAGTGAAGAAGCCACTTCAGTACAGGCAGGGGCTGTAAGGAACTCAGCACTGAGAGGAACTAGTTAAAAAAATGGGCCGAGAACTACATAAGGTTTGAGACTCACTTCCTTGAAAAGAGGGAGACGAGTTATGTAGGCTGTGGCCGTTCAAGAAATGTAGCGGTTGCCCAACCAAAGCCGGTCAAAGAATTCTATGCCTGGCCAGAAAGAAGACCGATGAGACTTACCAGACCAGAAGTGAAGCCGCGTACCATAACCTTAGTTAGAACAGTCTATGAGGATTTACAAGTGGTAAAGCAAATGAAGACTTTCGCTATCGAACGAATAGTGGCTTATCACCCATGGAAATCAAAAGGAATACCTTGCGGGGGAATTGAAGGAAAAAGACGGACTCCTCTCCTGGATTGGATCAGTTGCCAACTTTGCTATAAGAGACCCATCCAAACTAAGCAACTCTTCTTGTACGGTCCCACCAATACACAAATCTTCTCTTTCACTTTCTTTCCAAGGCAATTAGGATTTGCCAGTTCCGGACAGACTTACTTCACTGGCGCACATGATCACTTCGACCTATGGCTTTTCGATGATTTCGATCAGACAGAAGCTGAGAGTGGTGCTCTAGCTCCCACTGAGCTCTCCTCATCGGCTAAAAGTCTACTAAAAATCCGTTCTGGAAAAGAGTGTAGACTTTTCTCGAAGGCTGCTAGGATCTTCCACAAAAAAAGGAACGTACCTGTCGTACTCATCGCCAACCAACTACCACTACCACGCTCAATCAATATACCGGAAAGATTTATTCTAATGCATTTTCAACAACACATTCACGAACTCAAAGAGAGCAGGGTGATAGCAACGTTGTGGGCTTGCATCAACAAGAGACTCAAACAACACTTAGATTCTATATTACCCCGGGATACTATACATAACCTAGATCTCTACTAAAAGAAATTCCTCATTCAACCCAGAATCGACAGAAGCATAAACGTACTATACTAACAGAAGAAGGACCCCTAGCATTTATTTGTAGTCAAAAACGCTTTCACCGACGAGAATGCCAGAGACTTCGAGATGAGGAGGGAATCGACTAAGACAAAAGGGAGGGGCAAAGAGTAGCTGGGAAAGCGAGAGGATAGTTTTGGCTCGACCAAGCAGTCGTTTCACTCAACTAAACCAGTCTTAGTAGTAGCCTAATCTTGAGATTTCCCTTCCCATGGGCTGTAGGAGAGGTTTATAGCTTTACTTCGACATAAAGGGGAGAGATCGAAAGAATTGAACTAGACCAGATCGACTTCAAAAGGAGGCTGCTCCTGATTCTTTTGCAGCTGCAGGAATATAGGTTACTGCAGAAAAGCAATCAATCCGGTAATGCAAGAAAGGCAAGAAAAGCAGTCCCGGAGTAGAACTGTGAAAGAAAATATCTATCATCAACATCATCACCGGTAGGGAAAGGAGTCATTCAAATAAAGAAGTCACAAAAATAATAAGGATCCGGATAAAGAGAAGAATCGGGGTTAGCGGTAATGGCATAAGCCAAAGCTAGATCACCGGAGTTTAGGCAAATGGGTACGAGATAAAAAGGTTTTGAAATGCATATTCCGAGCAAAAAGGAGATGGCTCTAGTTTCATACTAATCTTCGATTTTCGAGATTCCCTAAGGTAAGGAATCCCAAGGAGCGAAGCGGCTCAAAGGATTGGCAATGAAGCTCAGTCTGAGGAGATGGGCTAGGCTACTCGCCCCATACATAGGAAGAGGGGGAAGTCAAGTACCTAGATTCAAGATCACGATATCCGGTTTGGTGGTAATATCTCGAGGAAGGGCATAAAAGAAAGCACCAAAGCAAACAAAGTAGATTCTTTGTTGAGTCAACTGGCAACTGGGATTGCAGCGAATCTAGTGGTTCTCCTATTCTATGGTCTTGCTGCTGAGAGAGAGTAAGAATAGAAAGCAGAAGCTCGCCCGGGAGAAAGACAAAGGATGATTCTTATAAGATACGAACTTGCGGAAGGAATGAAAAGGTATTCGACTAAGACGGGGACGGCCCGAATATGCTTGACCTAAGAGATAGAGACGAGAACGAGACTAAGAAAATAAGATATTGGAGTGGAAAGCGCAGATGGCTTAGACCAGCTTAAAAGATGGATATTAGGAAGAGAATAGAAGACTGGCTGGACTGAGCCGGAACGTAGGAAGAATCTCCCTATTAGATAGGTGAATGAGCAAACGATAACGCAGCGCACCAATAAGGAAGTCAACAGCCTAGCCCTAACAAGCCAACTCCATTCCTAGGTCTAGGTACGTAGTACCTAGTTTCGCTTCCCTGCTTTAGCCTCCCCCTATAACGAGCAAGTAAGTAAACTAGCTGAGCTAGCCGCATTCCTCTCGTTCTGTTCAAGAAAGGCAGTAGTCCGTTAGCAGTCAAAGGAGCGATCGATTTCCTAAAGGTCATTTGCCTTTCCCCATCTCGCTAGCCCGATTTGGCTACCTTCTTCTATGATCGTAGTTCCGCCTTCGCCCATTCCATCATCCACTACTAAGGCTTCATCTGACTCGGCAGCAGGTCAAGGTTGGGGTCCAAGTGGCCAAGAAAAAGCTCTAGCTAAGACAGAGACTGTCACCGATTCCGGTTGGATGTCTCCTAGGTGGGTTGCCTGCTTCGAAAGAGAAGAAGAGGAAAGGAAGGCTCAACCGACGATTCATTCGATGGGTAACGACGAAGAACCGGCCTTTGCCTTTGGGGCTCACGAAGAGAGGGCATCATCCTGTGCCACCAGTCCTACTCCGAGCACTGAGATCGAACAAAGTAGGCATTCTGACTCAACTGCCTTAGGGAAAGCTCCAGTCACTGATGGGTGGTCGGCTGATGGTTATTTGTTTGCGGATCGAGCAAAAGAGCAAGCGACAGCTGCATCACGCAATGATGCCACCGATCAAGCCACTCTGAACGAAACCGATAGGCTAACTCAAGAGACCGAATCCCTACCCGCTCGGACAGATGCGCCGACTAGCGCAGAAGAGGAAGAAAGGATGAGCTAACCCGGCTAGCAGTTGACGAAGCGGGAAAGCCGGAGAGATTAAAGAAAAAGCATCCACAAAGGATCTCGATGGATGATCTCATCCCACGCCATATTCAGCTCAAAGGAAGTCGGACTACGTTCCATCATCGAAATCAAAGAAGTAGTTAGCAAAAGAATTCCTTAGGCTTTCCAAGATCCGCCAATCTGTAACATCAATCGATCCAATCGGTCTGCTATCGCTGCTGAGAAGCATGGCATGATAGGCCTTCGCGTTAGGGCGCCCGATCGAGGGCTATCACTCGGTAGACTACGCAAAGAAGGATCGGCTCAGACACCAGGAAAGGGTTCATCGACTTTACTGACTATGGAACACAAGACTGCGAGCTAAAGCTAAACGAAGACTAAGCGAACTCATGTCGAACTCCATACAATACCGGGAACATTCTTTTTCATCAAAGAAAATCTTTTCTAGCTTCGGACGAGCCTTTGCCGATTGGTTGTCATGATGTCACTCATTTATCTTTCCATTTCAGAATTAAGAATAACTATGGTGTGAATTCAGTATCATCAGGCTTTGGCTTCGACTGCCCGATCTTCGTTAGCCTGGGCAGGGCTATTAAAAGGCATCCGACTCGGACGACATGGAAGTGGTACCGGCTTTGCCTTCCCTTTTGGTGGGGTTGGAATTCTCATTCCCGCGTAATTGCATAACAGAAATAGAAGAAAGAACAGCCATACAAGCGAGGTTACCCGTTCGCATTGAAAAAGAGTCCGCTTCTTGCTTCTCTGACAGGTCCTTGGGAACGAGCCCATCGGTGACTGTTGATTGAAGTAGAGCTGCCCTCCGATGGATTCTGCCATTCCAGTCTTTTCCGATCTAGTGGAGCTCATACCATTCCTGTGAAAAGCCAGTCTGACTTATTGAACTCACCCAAGGGAGTTAGCTCCTTCTTCATCAACTGCCAGCTAGCGAAGAGAAGAGAGCGAACGAAGAGAGTAGCCGCCTAGATCGGACGAGAAAAGGAATGGAAGAAGCTGACATGGAGTAGTGGTAGGATTGAGACTGGGGTCAAGTCTTGTCTGTTCGGATCTCTAATACCGCTACTAGAGTGCCCGAACTGATTGAGTTATGGCTCATTGTGAAGCTCGGAACTCATCTATGGCAAAAAGTCTGTGCCATACCCGGGAACCGTTGCTAGGTGGACAAGCCTTGGCTTTCATGGTTTCAGTCCTTGTTGAAGACTTTGTTTGTTGTCAGTTTCCGTAGCGCTTAGCTCACTTGAGGGGTTTGGATTCATTCTTGGCTCACCTGGAAAGACGAGCGAAGCTGGTAATGGAGATGTCCGAAGCAAGATTGGCCTTGACAAGGAGTTGTTTGTTGACTGGTTGAGCGGGAATGAATAGAGCGGACAAAGGGTGCCCGGTCCAAGCCCTATTCTTACATTGATCGAGAAAGAGGACCCAACGGGCTAGATCCAGAGGAAGTAGCTGAAATCTTTTCATGCACAAGATGATTTGAAAAATCCTTTCTTCTGAGAATTCCGATGTCCGATGGTGGATTCAGAGTGAGTGAAGAGTTGGATCTCGCTCCTGTCTCTACCAGAATGAGAAAGAGAGGACTTGGCTTCAGAAAGGCATTTCGCATTGATAAGAGTTAGCTCCGGTGACCTGCCCTATTCTGAGTGAGGGGTATCAATCCAGTGAGCATACGTTTCTGACTTTAAAAAAAAAAGAAGAAACCCTCTTCATTTACTGGAAAGCAGTGAACGGCAAAGCAAGGTTAGCCCAAAGCTCCGGTTTATCCCTAGAATGGAAGTGCCAGCCACAGATCATATCCTCTTTTTTTTAGGACTCCTTCTTCTGCTGCCATTCATTCATCGAAGAAAGATTCATCTTAATGCTTCCTCTATAAGGGTGCTCTCAACGGGTATGCCAATCCCCATCGAAAACCTCCTCCTTCCGGCCACGCCAGGGCCTCCGCCTTCCTTTTGAATGAGCCTTGATATGATATGCCAAATGAAATGAAGCAACAACTTATAAGAAGGCTTCCCCTATAATAGAATAGTAATATAATAGAATCAAGTCTTGCTTAGTTTGGTCAGTCCTACGAATTCTATAGAAATAGAATAAGGAGAGAAACCATTGATTGTTGATTAAAGAGAAAGATTTTATCCTGATTATGAAAGGATTGATTCATAGTCATTTCCTCTTTTTAAGCATAACAACTTTTTTTCTATTAGAGAAGATAGAAATCAATTACGAGGCATCTCGGGGATGCAGACTAAGTCCTTGAGACACTTATGATTGATGAGCTATTGGGAATCGAGGAGAATCAGAAGAATACCACATTGTTATTTACAAGCTAACCGCAGGGAATAAAGTGAGATCCGATGTGTCGATACCGGATCCGGACACGCTAACTAAACTGCAACCTTTTGCAAGGCAATCAACGGAAACTTCTAGCGCGCACCTACGCTAAAGAAGCATCAAGTAGGACAGCTGGTTAAGTGAAGTTGCAAATGGAAAGAAAAAGAAGAGAGAAAGACTAGGACTTTCTTTGCGACAACATGAACCCTGGTTCCCCTCTGTCACATGTCAGATCAATGACGTAGAACAAAATGCATAGTTTTATGATAGATCCCCGGATCTCGCCCTCACCTCTGCAAGCAAGAAAGAATCAATGGGCAAGCGGAGGACTTGACCCATGCTACTTCCTTCGTAGAGTGTCCATACGGCCCCTCCCCCGCTCCTATGTTCGATAGGCCTAAAGGCCCCTATACCGGTACAGTGGCTTGAGCTAATTCTTCCATTGACGTTAAGCTACGTCACCTATGAATAAAGAATAAAAAGGCGGGAATAGTGTAAATTTCATACAAGACTCTAGCAACCTTCCTCTCCCTCCTTTCTATGGTCTGCTCTCCGACTAGCCGGCCTATTAACCTTTCTTAATCTTATTAATTAAGGCGGGATGGAAGGAGTAGGCTTAGAACCTGCTCTAGCAAGAGAGCAAAGGCAGGAAGGCTATTCACCTCTCTTATTCAAAGATTATGAACAGAGTGGGATGAAAGAGGAATTAGCTAGGTCCAAGTCCGCACCTTTGTAGGTTAGTTACTTCGTACCTCTTCCCTGTCTTCAAGAGAAGTGAAGTGACAAAAGAAGCAAGGTTACCTCGACCTATTGGTTAACTCCGTACCTCTCCCAGGAAAGGGCTTCTCCGCTCTGGTTCACCACCCCTAAGCTCCTGTAAGAGTTCCGGTTTTCGGGCAATCTTACTAGAGGTCGTCTCCTTTAGGGTCATTTCTCTAGTGCCAGTACCCTTTCCATTAGAGTTAGGCCTAGGCCAGATTCTTTACCTTCGAGCCCTCCCTTTCGTCCTTACTCTGCCCAGCCAGTACCAGTCAAAAATGCCAAGTAGAAGAAAAAAGCCCAGCCTATAAAATTGGAGTCCTTCTGGCTTCCCTGCCAGCTCTTGGGAGTCCTTTACAGCCAATATAGATTGACTTCTTTCCGCAAGATCTACTATAAGAATTATCCTCCAAAGAGGAAGCACTCGAAAGAGAACTTGCTGCTAAGCCCCATTGATAGGGTTCAGATCCCAAGGGTCTGTAGGCCTTTTTACGTTACGACCTTAACCATATAGAAAGATAGGGCCTGGGGGTAATGAAACTACAGGTACGAATACTGGTACAAGGGAGAAGAACGAAGTAGCTCGATTTAATAGTGGAGGAACTAGATGGTTGGGCACTCTCCAATCCCCTAATGCCTATCCCTATCTCGCCGCTCTTTACCCTGATGGAATGTAAAAGCTTGAAAACGAGTTGGCTTGAGGAGATGGTGAAACTTCCCTTTCCTCTTAAGACGAATGTGAGAGGTACGTAGTAACTAGACTGTAAAGGAGAGGAAGGAAGATCTAGTTCTTCCGATTAGAAAAGCTAGAACCAGAACTTGGATAAATAGGTTCTAGGGGACCTATTTCCCGCCCCTTAGTGGCCGATGGTGAAGCGCCTTACAGGAAGAGGTAAGGTAGCGCTCAAGAATTTCATACAAAGAAGAAAAATCCTTTCAACATAGTCCATGTGGTCGGTCGGTCAAATGCATTTCACCAAGTGGATAAGTGCCATCTACTACAGTATGACCACATCTATTTCCTGCTTGCTTGTAGCGCTTACCTGCTTTCACCAATTGGATTACTTGCTTTTACCTGGGACATGCCCCTGAACTGGTATCTCTTTTCTTGGTTATTTAAATATGCGAATCCAAGCCCTTTATTTGTTTTCATAGGTTCGGTCATATTAATAGGTTCTCGATTTATGGTCTAGTAGCAGGATTTGACCTTATTCTCGCTTTCTTAGTAAGAGAAGATTTTATGTCTAAAAAGAATAGTCCACTTTATATTTTTAAAGGGAATGCAACCGCTTTGAAACCTGTCCAATCCCATGTCTTAAGCTAAGCGATTCACCTTTATAAAGTGCTACGAATCGATTCACTCGTCTATTAGTAAGACATCCAATTCGAACAGAAATACCCCTACCGGACCGGAGGTTGCCCGGGCGGATGAGAAGATCTGATGTCAAAGACGGGTTTTGATTAGAATTCCCACTCTGAACGAAGGACCAAGTATGATTTTGCATAAGACCATTGTACTCCTCGGTCATGGCTTGAGGCCTGTGAGGGGACTTGGCAGCCTCAGTATAGCTGGTTGGTTCAGAGGGAGAAGCAGAGGTAGGAAGTGAAATATAACGCGGTTCATAGCTTTAGTAGCTGTAGTGAGAGTAGTCGATCTTGGAGGAGGAGTAGGTCTTGGCCTTGGCAAGCTGCCCTTCCTTCTTGCGGTAAGTCAAGAATGAATGCCGTCCCTCTGCTTTCTTAGTATATCTGTCGCTCACTTAAGATCAGAAAATCTCTCTCGCCCTCTTGTCGCTATGTCTTTCTCTCGTGCTCTCGCTCTGTTTTCAGTCTTTATGTCCATCCTTTTTGCCTGAGGAATGAAGTAACTCAAACCAGATAATACAGAGAGAGGCTTACCCTACCTGTCGTCTTTCTTGGAGAGGGCGGTAGGGAAGTCACTCGAGAGCAGAGGCTTTGTTGAGAGAATGGGGGCGATAGCGGTAAGAACTGGTTCAGAAAGTGGGCAGGACTTTTCCCTATTGATATAAAAAAGGGATGGATGAATTAAGATAGTGATGATGGTAGAGTTGGAACTTTTCCCAACTAATGCGAGTAATTGCATCAATCCCATCCATGGAATTTCCTGAAGAGTCACTCGCCAGAGTAGAGGAAGGGAATTCGGAACTCAATCACCAAGTTAACCTTCCCATTGTCTATGCCAGCAACAAAGGAAGAGGTGAGCTACCAACTCGTCACCTCCCCTCTCGTTCCACTTCTGTCTGTTCTTTCATTGCTATTCTTTCATTGTCAAGTGTCGGACTCTGGTCTTTTTGGAACAAGAAAGTGTTCCGTGAGTGAGATTTCCCCTCTCTTCTTTAATCTTTTCTTCCCAAAGCTCACTAATTTAGTGATAGAGGCTCTAATACTGCTAGCGACGGGTAGCTACTAGGAAGAGTTGACGGTATGAAATTGCTCGACCTATAGCGAATAAATCATAAGAGAAGAAAGATCCTAGCATGGATTCCAGCTGTCCCTGTTGAATGATCGACTAGCTTCGACTTCACCTTTTATCGAAATTGTCTTCGTCTTCAGTCTATCGTAGTTCAAGATCGATAAGAATGCTTTTCATTCTTTCTCCCATGCTTTTTTTTTCTGTTGGTCAACAACCAACAAAAACTCACTAGAACTCATTCTGAACTACTCCTACAGGAAAGACTCTCTTTCTGTCTTTATGGAGGTAATTTTTTTCTCTCAATCAATCACTATGTTTCCACTCAATTTTCATTACGAAGATGTATCACGTCAGGATCCGTTGCTCAAACTGAATCACGCCAACGTTATGGAAGTTCCTGGATCGTGTGAAATAAGAGTAGTACCAAAGGAACCCTATGATTTCATAATCCAAAATGGAAAATTGGCTATGGAGATTCCGCGCGGTCAGAAATTCATACAGACACAAAGGGGTTCGACAGGAAAGTCGTTTCGATCCAATCCATTCTTGGGGTCAAATAAAGACAAAGGATATGTCAGTGACCTAGCACGACAAAGCACTCTCCGAGGGCATGGAATGTCTAATTTTTCGGGCAGAATCTCGACAGTAATGTCTCTGTTAGATTATTCTCCGGTCGAAATACGGGAAAACTCCATTCAATTCTCGATGGAAACGGAGTTTTGCGAATTCTCCCCTGAACTGGAAGATCATTTCGAGATCTTCGAACATATTCGAGGATTCAATGTGACTATTGTCACTTCGGCCAAGACACAAGATGAGACTTTACCAACGTGGAGCGGCTTTTTGCAAAAAGATGAGGGAGAAACTCAGTAAGAGATATGTCGGAGAAGCGAAATATACGAGATCACAAACGCAGATTGCTCGCGGCTAAATATGAATTGAGACGAAAGCTTTATAAAGCCTTTTGTAAAGATTCCGATCTTCCTAGTGATATGCGGGACAAACTTCGTTATAAGTTGTCCAAGTTGCCAAGAAACAGTTCCTTTGCACGAGTAAGAAACCGATGTATTTCCACGGGTCGCCCTCGTTCCGTATATGAGTTCTTTCGAATTTCTCGTATCGTTTTTCGTGGATTAGCATCTCGAGGTCCTTTGATGGGCATAAAGAAATCGTCTTGGTAACAACCGCCAAACCAATAGAACAAGGGTTAGCTCTGCAGCTGGTCCACAAACAAGGTAAGTAGGTCCATTACCGGCCGGCTCCGGACCGAAAAGACCTAACGGAGTAATCCCTTATCTCGGATCGGAGATGCTAACGGGGCTGGAATCGAAGTGGGGGACCTATCTACTGCCTGTGTCTATCTCCTGTCAAGTATGCTACCCAGACATAGACTACGTACAGGGTAGTACTCTTGGATATAATATCACCGCGTGAACGTGAACATAACATTAAGTTACGAATGTAACTCCCGAGGGATCGACCACTATTCTAAATAAAGTCAGGCGGAGAACTGTTGTTCATTGAAGTCAGAGTGTGGGACTGAGCCTTCCGAATGATAAAGAAAAAAAAGTGCTTAGTTTCGTTGGAAAAACCAACGCAAATATCATATTGACTTTATCTCGCCCAACTTCTAAGGATAGATAGAAAAGGTTGGAGAGAGTGACTTTCTGAAATTCTCTCCTTTCTAAAGCTGCGCAAGGCGGCCCCACCCCTCTTTTCCCCCCTGAAAGACCCTCGCCCGCCCCGCTTCCTATTCATTTTTTGGTCGGGACCCGAGGGCCTTTTTTTTTTCTCAAGAGGTGATTTCGAGAATCAACCAACCGACAAATCCGTAGCCCAGGTGACTCACAGCCAGCCTCCCTTTCGCCCAAATTAAATGGGATGAATTATAAAAAAAAAATAAGCTTTTTGATTGATTCAGGGCGCAGCGAAACCAAATTCTTTCAAGGCAAAAGGGGGGCTTACTTACTTGACTTTTCCTGACGCTGAGTCATCCTATTAAAATTTAGCTATGTTAATCGAACAGGAAAAGTTTTCAGATGATATGGACCCCAAAGAGATGGACGAGAACCTCCAATTGCTTAGGGGTCGCACTCTGTCCCGCTTGGTGGACAGAGACCTAAATTTCCATTAGATTCATTCCTAAGCTTGCTTTGTTGCAGTAAGATGATCAGTCCGAGAGTGCTGGAGAGAAGAAAAAGCGGTAAAAACCCCGGTCACCGAGCAGTCGGACGACTCTTCAGTAACCCAGGATGACCCCTTCGACGCTCGCTTCTTTCGCTGTATGCCCCCTCCATCCTTCGGAGGTGGAAGAAAGAAAAGGTACTATAAATAATGGATTCTTTATATATTTTTTTTAAGTAGGGCCCCAGAACGAAAAATAGGTGGGGGAACCAGAGTTGTCACGATAGGAAAGAGGAAAAAAATGACTATAAGGAACCAACGATTCTCTCTTCTTAAACAACCTATATCCTCCACACTTAATCAACATTTGATAGATTATCCAACCCCGAGCAATCTTAGTTATTGGTGGGGCTTCGGTTCGTTAGTTGGTATTTGTTTAGTCATTCAGATAGTGACTGGCGTTTTTTTAGCTATGCATTACACACCTCATGTGGATCTAGCTTTCAACAGCGTAGAACACGTTATGAGAGATGTTGAAGGGGGCTGGTTGCTCCGTTATATGCATGCTAATGGGGCAAGTATGTTTCTCATTGTGGTTCACCTTCATATTTTTCGTGGTCTATATCATGCGAGTTATAGCAGTCCTAGGGAATTTGTTCGGTGTCTCGGAGTTGTAATCTTCCTATTAATGATTGTGACAGCTTTTACAGGATACGTACCACCTTGGGGTCAGATGAGCTTTTGGGGAGCTACAGTAATTACAAGCTTAGCTAGCGCCATACCTGTAGTAGGGGATACCATAGTCACTTGGCTTTGGGGTGGTTTCTCCGTGGACAATGCCACCTTAAATCGTTTTTTTAGTCTTCATCATTTACTCCCCTTTATTTTAGTAGGCGCCAGTCTTCTTCATCTGGCCGCATTGCATCAATATGGATCAAATAATCCATTGGGTGTACATTCAGAGATGGATCAAATTTCTTTTTACCCTTATTTTCATGTAAAGGATCTAGTAGGTTGGGTAGCTTTTGCTATCTTTTTTTCCATTTGGATTTTTTATGCTCCTAATGTTTTGGGGCATCCCGACAATTATATACCTGCTAATCCAATGCCCACCCCGCCTCATATTGTGCCGGAATGGTATTTCCTACCGATCCATGCCATTCTTCGTAGTATACCTGACAAATCGGGAGGTGTAGCCGCAATAGCACCAGTTTTTATATGTCTGTTGGCTTTACCTTTTTTTAAAAGTATGTACGTGCGTAGTTCAAGTTTTCGCCCTATTCACCAAGGAATATTTTGGTTGCTTTTGGCGGATCGCTTACTACTAGGTTGGATCGGCTGTCAACCTGTGGAGGCACCATTTGTTACTATTGGACAAATTCCTCCTTTTGTTTTCTTCTTGTTCTTTGCCATAACGCCCATTCCGGGACGAGTTGGAAGAGGAATTCCGAATTCTTACACGGATGAGACTAATCAGTGAAAAATTCTGACACCAATCATTTATGTATTACACCAAGAATTAATTGACAAGCGCATTTTATAGTTGGCTATGTTGATATAGCTTAGATAGGGAAAAGAGACTCCTTTTTGCACGCTCGGCAGGTAAGTTGAGTACTATCGCATCAGAAAGATAGGCCAGGATGCTACGGTAGGACGCAAGGGGTTTTGCATAGATTCTCTGTGGATTTTACAAATGTTGCAGCCTTTAACATAGTCCATATAATTCTGGACCATTATAGGCCACCAGTAGTACCCTATCTGTTTGAGCTTAACTCGCATCTTTGGCCCAGACCGGTGGAGCGGCTACTCACTTGGCGAATGCGTCTGCTTTGTCGTTCTTTTTCTTTTGTACGTCTTTTTCGGATCCCTTCCCATCGTTCAGGATTCGAGTAGCTCGAACTCTTTCATGAGCTCCATAGCCATGGCGTGGTAGGGCATTAATTCTGGTTTGCATACTTCTTTTGTACCCTAGAGTTGGCGAATGATTAACTGCGAATTCCCCTGGAATCATGAGGACCTCCTTTATACCCGTTTATAAGACTACAAGGAGGCCGGCAATGAGCGCTTCGTACTCAGCTTCATTCTTTGAACAGCCTTTCAGTAAGGCAAAGGAGAAATATATAAGGCCTTTCTGTGGTGTGACGAATACAACTCCTGCGCCTGAACGGGTCTTTGGAGTTTGATCTTAAATTTGTTCTGTTTTGGGTGTGCCGCCAAAGTCAATTTCGCACTTTTTCAATCCTTCCTCTCTTATTCCTCTCTTATGGATAAATAAATAGGTCGAGCATCTTCCTCGACCGTAAAGACTTATTCATCAGCGCAGGGGAAGGAAGATTCTTGGAAAACAATCGAATCGAGGGTTCAGGGGAGAATCGCCTGGAACTGGATGCGCTGCCAGGAAGCATTACTCCTCTTTTCATTCCAAATTCAAGAAGGGCTTGTCCTTGGATCGCTTTTTGTGGGGCATATTGGATATAAAGCTCCATTAGTAAGACTGCCTATTTGTTTGGCTAAATTCCCCGATAGTGCTGATCTTGTCATGACGTATTTAATGAGGTCCACCTTGGATATGAGCAAGGTTTGATGTGCCAAGAGAGAATGCCTTAGCTTTTTGACGGAGAATATATAAGTCCGAGATCTTCTCGATAGGCGAGTCTTTGTTCTCTGCATCCACCATCATGCGGCTTAAATAATATAAGGCTATTCATCATTCTTTTTTTCTATTGCATAACCTAAGGAATTGTCCATAACTGCTATGTATAAGATCAAGGGCCTTCCTTTCTCTGGAGCTGCCGGGACTTTAGGATTTTATAGATATTCCTTCAGGCGCGTGTTGGCATTTTTTGTCCCATTCAAATGGTACTCCTTTCTTCATTAACCTGGAGAAGGGTTGGCATCTTGAAAAATTGGAAATGAACCATCGTATATATTCAAAAAATTCCTTCCTTGGAGATATTTTAGCTCTTTCAGCTTTCTGGGTGGGGTAATTTCTTGGGGGGCCCTTACTTTTTTAGGGTCAACCTCTTTACCTCTTTGACTGACGAGAAACCCTTAAATAAAGTTTTCCTGATGTGAGACCAAAGGCGTATTTTGGGGGATTAAGCCTCAACTGGTACTGACGTATTCTCTAAAGAATCTCCTTAATACCGCAGAGTGTTCATCTCTGCCCCTAGACTTCACTATCATGTTATCAACATATACTTTGACTTTCTTATGCATCATGTCATGCAAGAAGATTGTAGCTGCCCTTTTATATGTTGCCTCGTCTTCTTGAAGTTTCTTTTTTAAGTTGAAAGGCATGAGACAGTAGAAAAATCTTCCCCACTAGGGAATAAATAGGGTTTCTGCCTATCTTCTGGCGCCATCGTTATTTGATTGTACCCTGAAAATTCCCAGAAGAAGTTTACGTTTTTGGTCACCCTTTTTTCTCTCTGGGTAATTTGGCTATTAAGCCTTCGTTGGTTCTGGGTTCTATTCTATCAATAAGGAGATTCCCTTTTCTCTAAGACTAGTAGCTTTTCTGCCAACAACTTCGTCTTCTTAATCGAAAATTGATACATCAACTCAAAAAGAGCATTTACCTTTTCGCTGGGTCTTTCTCACCTTTCGCTACCTATTGTATTGAGATTGACTCTCTTCGGTCACTGAACTGAGTTACTTCACTCCTTCACAATCCGACGGCACACATGCTCGGAATCCCATTTTAGAAAGTCAGTCTCATATACGATGGTGGATTAGCGAACAGAGGTCCTACGAAGCCGCTTCTGTTATGATGAAGATCTCTTTTGATTGGATACAGATCGCAATAAGGTAGGTTAAGGATTGACTCAATTAAATGTCTTTAAGGGCTCCGATAGCTGAAAGGCTTTTCATCTCTAACTCGAATGTTCGAGCTAATGTAAGGGCTGTTTTCGGTAATTGGACTTGAAGAAAGTTCAGAAGGTTTGAAAGAATGGCTGGCTATTCTCTTGCTCGTGTCTTGGCCACAGCTACTGCTACTGCTCATAGTCTCGGACTTGCTCGCCCGAATCTCCTATCTCTCTTTCCTTTTGGGTATCCAGCCTAGGTCATCCTTTCCCTATTTGGTTTCCTTGCTTATCTCTTCCTTGCGGCTTTAGATCCAGTTGGATTCCTAAGGGCATCTAGTTTCCTTCTGCCTATTGGCATTATAGGAGTCTTTCAAATGGCAGGAAGTCAAATGGGTAGGTCTTGAGATTGAAAGCTAGCAAGCGAGAGAGCTTAGGCTAGTCGCAATCCCAGTCCCGGGGTAAGATCAGTCCCCAGTTAAGAGGGATTGTAGTCATCTCCCTTCCTTGATCTTCAAAGGGGAAGGGGGTGAAAGCGGATAATCTCTTTCTTTCCGGCCAAAAAAAAGAGATAGATGTCTTTATCTTAGGTCTAAAAAGAAGAGACCTTGGGAGGACGAGCTAGTACAGCTAGATAAGAGGATAGCATTTGACTTCTCCTCCTTTCATTTCGGTAGTAGGCTATGTGATTTCCATTGTATAACCTTTTCTTTCTCTTTCCCTTATAGTGGAAGATGGAATACTATTCGGATGATTAAGGCATTTAAGCAAACCTTAGATGTCGTTGGAAGTTGGAGTGCCATTTTCTAGGGAAGACGATCCAGCCGAAGGCTATTTTAGTCTAATAAGCCCCTTTCGAATCCGTAAATCTGAAGAGCATGGCGCAAGCAAACTTAATCTATTTCCATTTAGTATTACTTATTATGTATAAAGAATCGCTTCGTACCGGTAGAGACTAAGGTGGAGTGGAGGAACTAGTCATAAAAAGTAAGTCAAGCACTCTTCGAATCCTAATCAAAGAAGGGGCGTACTCCTTCTTTTCTCTTAACCATATAATATACTACGATCCGTAAAAGAAAAAGTCAGTCTTTGAAGACGTGCTCCGAGGTTCCTTCCCTCAAAAGGTTTATCAGAAATCCTACCTACATGCCCGGGAAAGGGCTGAAAACCAGTTCTCAATAATAAGAAGAAGGTGGTGAGATGCCTAAGAAATATAGAAAGTTCCTTTCTTCTGAGCCTTATTTATTTACGCGTGAAGCCTTTCTATACTTACTTTGCTACATGGCTTCGCCCACCTCCCTTTCTTCCTTAAAGAATTTGGAGGTACTTAGCGACTAGAAAAGACTTATTCTTTTTTATTATCGTATTGATGAGAACCCTGCAGCCGCGGCTGTCACCGTCATCACGAGAATTATCATAGCTATATAGAAAGCAGCACTTTTTGGTGAATCATCATCGGGAAAGCCATCTAAGGTCAAGCGCAAGCGTGAAGTACTTTCTCTTGGTAGCTTTTCTATGATGAGTTGATCACTCATTCCCAACCTAAACTCCTTACTACCAGTAGCAAGGTTCAGAGATTCTCTCAACGCATTTATATTGAGATCATAGGGCTGCCTTACCGGTTCACAAATCAGTCTCGGAGGAATCTATCAATATCCATCCGGGGATAAAGAAAGAATCAATGCGGCGAGCAGTCCACTGATTATTATAGTATCGGGACTGCCTTCCCTAATCGAATTGAGGCCTAGGGATCCCTACAGCTAGTAGTCAAAGTCTCCCCTGCTATGTCTGTAGCAAAGTCCAGCGCTTTCCTTGCTATTTCCCTGTTTTATCTAATCTACGGGGATCGCTCTAAATAGCTTTTGTAAAGTATAGTTCCATCCACCCCCGATGCTTCCTCTTCTCGAATGAAAGCTTTTTCACCTCTGCTCTGAAACTAGGGCATTCCTCCGTAGGGCAATCGTGCCCTTAGCTTCTGTGCTTGCAGTCTGCCATAGAGGTGGGAGGGGAAGGAGGTTCAAACTAATCACCATGAAAGTAGTACCCGTAGTGCCCGTTGCTGACTTGGAGGAGTATGAAAAAGCCCCTATTCCCGATTCGATCAGTGATCGTATGGAATAGATTGGACTGCTTCCTCGTTTGAGGCTGCCCGCTCCGTAGCCTATTGTCTTGGGAAAGTGGCCTGAGAGTGCTGGGACAAAGACAGATCTGCTAGAACGAGTGCGGTCATACAGTCTTTCTTGCCCCCCAAGCAAGGGCAGAAGGGGGGCAATTCCAGTCGATTTCTCCTCTATCGCAGCATCCTTCCTCGGAAATGAGGCCGAACATAAAATAAAGATTTCCTTTCGTGCTTTGCTCGAAGCTCAGCTGTGACAGATTTCTCTCCACAGTTCCCAAAATTACACCAGTTGGGTAAGGCTGTAACCCACAAGGTCTCGCTCGGATGACTAATCTCATGGTTAGTCAGAAGCGGGGGGCTAAAAAGGTTCATCTAGTGAGGTGGTCTGAGGGACATGGCTCTCCTATCGGCACATTCATCCATCGTATAGAAAAGGCGACCTGCTTGCGAAGAAAAGACCTCTTTCTTTATCCTATGTCGCGTATTAAACAACCAGCCTAGCCGCCGGCTGAACGACAAAGAGAATCTCGTTCCCCTTAGGTTAGATGCAGAAGACTGCCAGCCCTTATTCCGACAACAGCTTCTCAAGCAGGGGATTCCATCAAGAAGAGTGGATTCTGGGTATCTGGGCTACGCTAAACCTTTTCCTTTTCTTTTGCGGACCTCTGAGGAGGAAGGATTTGATGTTAAGACTAGATAAACATCTAAGAGCTTCTTCTGTGCATTTGCTTTGGCATTTGTCCCCTGCGCATTCCATTCCGAAAGTTAGTGCCACAGTCTGCATATTCTCTTCCTTGCGTGGTATATCTTTACTAGGGTAATCAAGGCAAAAAAAAAAAGGCTTTCTTTACGGCATCATAAAAGCTTTTCAAAAGACTTTAGCCCGAAGAGCCAAGCAAGGGCTGTTGGTCGGTCAAGACCAGTTGGGGACTTTCCAAAATCGACCTCCGCTACGCAACAAAGAAGGGGAGGAGGAATAAAGTAAAGGGATTCATTCACAGATGAGCCCTTGCCTATACCAGAGAGATTTGTGAGATCGATAGAGACAACGAGGCCAAGGGAAAAGAGCCATTCTTTCTAAGAGAACGGGAATACGGAATGGACCGACAGATAGAGACAAAAGAGCAACTACAGTAGCGACAGATTCCTCCTCTACCCTCTTCTGCTCCTTCGATGAACTCGGCTATTGCTGAAAGTTCACTTCAATAAATAAGACTGTGAAAGACTTCTCGATTCACTAGCACAGCGCTTCTTCCGCTTACAAGTTAGATTGACTATTACGACTTCGCCTTTGGTTTGGATTGAATCGAGGACTACCAGTTAAATTAAAAGGCGTCAATTCCATACTTTAACAAGTTGACTTGCCCCTCATTCCCCTGAACCTAAGTTGAGATGAGCTAATTCACTTCTGAACAATCTGCTTTCCTGAAGCAAGGAACAAAAAGCAGGGGAAGCTACTGACCTCAAAGAATGACTTTTAGAGACCTACTCAACGGGGATAACCTCCCGGGTAGAGATAAAGGTAAACGGGAAAATGGTAAACTATACTTATGTCATTCCTGAGTGAATATTCTTTTTATAATATAAAAGGTCACCCATAAGAAGTGTTCTCGTCGGACCGTAGTCCTCATCAATCAAAGTCTCCGTTGGCCTATTCCAATCCTTTCTCCCATCTCCCTTGAGAAAAGAAAAACTATTCCCTACTTTCGCTTACGTTTGGCCTACGAGTAGTTCTTCTCAGCCTCCTTACGCGTTGGTTTGTTAGTTCATCGTTTGCTTATGCCGTAGATCAAGTTCTTCTTACTGAGAAACCAACGTTTAACGAAGAATATGGAAGATTCTCCACATGATGTCCAGAAAACGCAAAGCTCTATAGAGCCCAACAGAACGAAGTAAGACATTCTCGGGTAGTACCCAGTTGCAAGTAATACGGATAAGACCTCTTTCCACCCGATAAGACCCTTCCCCACCTTAGTCTGAGTACCTTTCTCCGATTCTCACATTCCTTTCCCCGAGTAGAAAACAAAAGAAAAAGGATTACTTGCTTAGGGAAAGCAGTTAAAAAGCATCAACTAAAAAGCAGTCCCTCTTTCATGATCGAGTAGCTTCGACTCCACCTTTCACAGCTGTGATAAGGAAATGACCAAGAGATGAAGAGTAACCAACCCCAACGGAACCGAAAGAGGAAACGAGTGAAACCGCTTTCCCGAGGGGGCAAGAGAACATCGTCTGAGCGGCTTATACCTTAGATATGTTATTTGACGATAGAGATTTGGAACGAACCGCTGTTAAGCAAACCAAGCAACCAACAACCCCAGGAATGTATGTAGAAAAGAGGGCTTAGGAAGAATAGGAGCTTTCTGATACTCCTCACATAAAGCAAACCAACTCCAGGGATTAGTTAAATGAAAGCGCCAGCTCATGGATGAGCGATCAGAGTGACTAATCGGCACGGAGCGAAATCCCACTCAATTGAAAAGCATAGTAGCTCAACCACCCATCGGGGGAGAATATGAGATTGGGGCAAACAGTCCCGCCGACTATGGCTGACTGACAAGGAGCCTAGCCCCTAACCTATTAAGTAAGAAAAGAACAGATGCGCGAGCCGCTCGATTATATACGATCTTGGAATAAAGGGATTGAGAACAACTGCTTTGGCGAAGATTGGCTGTTTTCCAGCTCACTCTGTCTTGAAACCTAACCTTACCACAGCGACTTAACACGGTATTATCAGCCCATTTCGAAGTAACGCGCTGGCTGCACTCCTTAAAGTAAAAAGTTTTCCAGTAAGGACAGCCTATAAAGAAAGAAAAGAAAGTTTTTTTTTAGCTCTTCCTTTTCCCGATTGGTTCTGTGTCAGGCAGAGCTTTGCCAAGGCGCATTTTCCTACGTGTGATCGGGCCGAAGTGAAACAAGGGACCCGCGACGACTGCCGAAAGGTTGGGTTACAGAATGAATTCAGACAATAAGAGGATTCACTTCTTATCTTATATGATATGATATATATAAAATACAAGTCAAGAAATAAAAATGGCTCCTTGCTCGAATTTCTTTTCTAGTCGGGGTCTTTGTTCGGCCTGCCCGCCCACGTTAAACAAAGAGCATGAAAGTTCCTCAATTGTTTGGTCAAGAGGGTCCTTAACCAAAAAGGCCCTTCTCTCAGGACTGGATGGGACTGATCTAGGAGTCATTTTGTCATCTTTGTACCGACTTCTACATCACGATTACTTTATAAAGCTTATAAAAAAAGAATAGAAGGAAGGGTATGCCCTTGCTAAGAGCAAAGAAGACACTGAAGCTAGACAGATTGGAAAAGCCCCGGACCTATGTAGAAGCTCATTCCAGACAAAGGATATCTTTGACACAGATTTAGGCTTCTCCGATTGAGGAAACTCCGACAATGACCTTTTTAGTAGCTGCGATCAGGCACAATTCTTACTTCTTCTCAATCAAGGCCAAGACTGTCTTATCTACTTGGAAATCCCTCTCAAAGACTTCTTTCCTAAGAAAAGCATAGCGTCTTATCGTTCATGCCTCATAGCCAATGGCTAACTCAAGTTTAAGCAAGTCCTGTCTACCTCAATTTTGCTCTCAAAGAATCAATAGCTATTGTGAGCTCGCTCTTGATTATGATTATTCAATCTTACGCTTAGGCACAAAAGAGAAAAGGTTGTCACTCCAAGCAAGTTGCCCTGAGGGAACAGCAGTTCCTAGCCTGGGCATCATATCATCACTTTTACGCTATTTATTAATTAGTCATAACACCACAATCCAACAGACCTTCCCCACTAGACTGGAGTAGCGAGAAGAGAAGCCTACCTAGGACAGAAAAAGCAAAGTCAAAGACAGAAGAAAGGGGCCGAGGAAGAACCTGAGATCATGGAGTAGGAATAACATTATCATTCATCAAGAACTTTTCTTTGTCCTATGGGAAAGAAAGACTGTAGGACTGTAGCCATCTTCGGGTCGGGAGCCACAGAAAGAAAGCAAAGGATTCGAGGAGTCATCCCATGATCTAACCGGGATAAAAAGAAAAATAAACGGAAAAAGGAGATAAATAGAGGTAAAATAGGTCCCACTTACTATTCATGGCCAGTTGTTCCTAATCTTCCCTTCCTGTGTTGGCCGGTTGAAAAGGACAGTCAGAAGAGGAGCGTAAAGCCAACGCCACTCTCACATAGGATCGGGGGAAGAAGGTCTGAGGCAAGGAGTGATTTATCGTTGATCAAAGCAAAGTAAGTAGCCAACTTCTCCCTGTTGATAGCACAGGAAAAAGACAAGGGCGGATTCACTACTATTGCTTGCTACTACTCCTAGCGTGGAAATTTGCCCTATACAGGCCGACAAATGGGATAACTTGACATTTTAAGAAAATATGTGCGAACATTCCTTGGATTCTTCAACAGATTTATTTCCCAAGGTTTTCTCCCTAAATGCCCGCACTAGTTTCAGGGACATGCCCATTGAAGCGTGCCACTCCATTCAGACAGGGAAAGACATTTCGTTAAGGGTGCTTTCACTTCTTTTTCCGTTGGGCGGAGTCAAGTGACCTCTTCACTCTACTCATGTTGATGTATCTGCTTTCTATCCCTTGAGATAGTGCCTACATGGCTACATGGTATAATTTTTCCTAAGAAGCCGAGCAAACGTAGCTCCTATTTCGGTTAACGAGTTGGTACTGCATAAAAGAGTATGGATTTTTTAATATAAGGTTGTATAGTTTCTAACTAATTAGCTCTCGACGAACCGCCTTATCCCTTTAAGGTAGGTGCTGAGTCCCACTTAGTTAACGTAGTTAGGAAAGAGAGTTTATGGAATTTCATATCCCATAGTAAGGAGTTATTCTATTGAATGAGGTCTTTATCGTTTGAGCTCATGAACGGTCACTGGCTTAATAATATAAACCCCAGCTAGCTTCTTTGCCAATTAGCTACCTTCCCTTACCCCTTACATATAGGCTGGTTACGAAATTTCTTTGTCCTTCTGACAATGCGTCTAGTCCTGTGCCTTCAACCTGCGTGGTTCCGGTCAAGCAAGAATTCTGGGAAATGTTGCTGGTATGAATGGTGAGAAAGTAGACCATTAGGAGAGAAAAAAACAAGGCCTGCTCCCGCGCCACCTTGCGTACTGGAGCCATCGAAATAAATTTTCCATGGAGTTGTGGTCAGACGCATAACCTCTCCATCATCCTGATCGGGCAACTGCTTGCCTAAGTCCAACGGATGATTTATCAAAAATTCGTTGCTCAATGAGCACCTTTGACCAGTAAATAATTGAATGAAAACTTTTACAAGACTACGGTCGAAGTTGGGGGAGGCTGGATGGCTTTGGGGTTGAAATAGGTGTACTAGAGAGATCATTGAAGCTAAGTGCCAGCCTATCATCAGAGGAAGCTGAACAATACGTCCAGCTCCTTAAGGAAGACTTTTGCATATTTGCCTGGAATTAGGCTGAGATGCCTAGGCTAGACCCGTCCACATTCTTAGTCTCCTCTAGACTAAGATTTCCCCTGGGCTAAGAGAAAAGGCTTAGAAAGCTATAGAAAAGCCTATCAATCCCTTTTCTTAGATAAAGGATAAAGAGAAGACGAAGAAGTCATAGTCGGCTCTAAGAGTAGAGTACAACTACTCTTCTTATTCTCTTAAATGAAAGGGGATTTACAGTATTGAAAAGCAGAGAAAGAGGCGCCTTGTGGTGATTTAGTTCTTCTAGAACAATCGAATGCTTATCCTAGATATAGAGCCCAATGAGACGAAATTCACTTTTTTAAGTAAAGTAATTTCTCCTGTGGTAAGAAAGAATTGGCTTAAATTCACATAGAACCGATGTGGACAAGTCCAATTGTAGATCATGCTTTGACTTCAACCCGATTCCTCCACTCCTAGAAAGTGTGCTTTCGGGCGAAGCAATAAAACGGATGTGCGTACTAACGCACAACGGCTTTCGCGCTAGCTCAATCCGTTGCTTGTTTCTACTGGTCTGTTAGGATGCCTCAGCTGCATACATCACTGCACTTCCACTTGACACCTATCGTAATGATAAACGGCTCGTCTCGCCGTGACTTTCTCTTGAATTCTAAAAACTTCTGTCGCTCGATCCCCGCAGGGACAGAGAACCCCTTGCTCGCTCTGTTCAAGGATATCAAAGCTGCAGTTTTAAAGATTCAAGCCTACAAGGCTCCTTAACCATCAGGTCTTAAAACCATATTATATCAGACCTATTGGGACATCATTAGTAAATCTTTTTGTGACCAAATAAGAATAGCTTTGCTAGCACCTTCTGTGCACCACATATGAACCAAACCTTCATCACTCCGATCCCTAAAGTGGACCATCCTGAACTGACCAATCAGTTTAGATCGTGTAAGCCTTTGCAATACCACGTATAAGATTTTTACAACAATTATTGTATCGAGACTCATACCTTACCTGGGCAGCCTCATTAGTACTAACCAAAGCAGCTTCATCCATGGGAGAAAGAGAAAGACGTCTTCCAATATTCTCATCATTCACTCCCGTGCATAAGTAAGACACCCTCTCAGATAGATAAAATTGACTGCTTTAAAAAAGATGTGAGATCAGGAAGCAATAGTCTAAATTATTTCAATAAGGCATCCTCAATCTCAAAAAACCGAAATGACGCCCTACGAGCCGAGCGAGATTGGAGAATTTGTCCATGCATGAGCAAAGAAATTTATCTTCTTTAGCTAGAGTGACAGATTAAGAAGAAAGAGAAGCCGTTGCGGTTCGCATTGGAGCTGTTGTCACTGTCCAAGTACTTCCTCTCCTTTATCAGTCGAGTTACTTTTCGTACCTCTAAGTCGAGCGACTTCTAGAGCAACTAGTGTTCATCCCCTTTAAAGGAGTGGTGCTTTTGGGATGGAATTCCCCCAAGACCGGTACTTGCCTGCTTTGCAGGCTAGCTTTCAGACATCTTAAACTAGTTCCTATTAGGTGAGCTACTTCTTTCATATCTCTATATTAATGAATCTAAGGCTTGCTTTATTCCCCGTGACTGGTTGGCTAAGAAGCTTACTTTCGGGAGCTAGTGTACTGGAGGTTAACCTATTCATATCTCCTTAATCGTTATTGGCCAAGACCTTTATTAAGGATTGACTGGCTGGCATGCTTTGAAGCAGGTTAGGGTTGGCGCATATCGGTTGTGGATCTAATCAGCTCCATCAGACCGCCCGCCTTTTGTCGTTCGGATCCCCCTCCTCCGCCGACTCAGGAGCAGGCAAATTGAGATCCAAACGCGGTCGATTCGAAGAGCTAGCACCCTCGCGGCACACTTTCTATATATATGTCTCCATCCAATCAAATAAGTCCATACCATAGAGAATCCGGCTCGACATAAACGGACCATGAACTTCTTACATTATTTTTTTTTTATAGAGAATGCTCCCCGCTTTATAGTCGCATCCCGGGGGGCAAGCGGTCGAATCGACTTTCTATACGAAAATTTTCGACCTTTTTTCGGAAGACTAAAGACCAATATCGATGAAAAGAGAGGATTCGGGTTGATACGAGACCTTCGCCCTCTTCAAGTCTTCTTTTTTGGGGATTAGGTTAAGATGGGGGTACGGAAAGAGAAGGATTCGAACCCTCGGTAAACAAAAGCCTACATAGCAGTTCCAATGCTACGCCTTGAACCACTCGGCCATCTCTCCTATATAATCTTATGATTATGACCCAAAAATCGCAAGTGAATAGCAAGTCATTCATATTCTTGCAGTAAAGGTATGCCCGCCCAATCCATTAGAAATATAAAACTTTTCGTCAAAGAAAGATCTTCCTTCAAGGCTCGAGGAAAAAAAACAATTCTTCTTGTTACCCATTAAAAACAAAAGAACTCTTTCTATTCATGTTTGTCAAGATGGCGATCCCGTCATATATATATATATTATGATATTTATACCGGATTGAAACCAATGAATTGGAACGAATCAACTACTCCCTTCATGGTCACATAGTCATTACAGAATGATTTTTCAGGTATATATTTATGAATATAGGTAGTACCCATTTTTCTATATATATTATTGGTGCTTTCTACCGCACCCCTTACAGACTCTTTCCAAACCTAAATACCAATCTTCCACTTCTCCTCCCTTTGAGAAAGAGGCTGGGCGAAAAAGTCAATTCGTGGTAACCCGCTAAGGTGGTTGTTCATTTGCGGGTTTCAATTGGATAGCATATTGACCCCTATCTTATACCTCTAGGCTGGGTGCGTGGAACTATTCCTTCCAATGAAAACTCCACGGAGAATATCGGTGACCTCTAGCTTGCGCTTTTGCCGCCTTCTCAAGCATTGGATTCCTTTCCCCCGTCCAGGCACCCCATCAAGCACCTATATGTCATGAGTGACCCCAATTATCGCACCTCTTCTTTGATCGGAACCCATCCCCAACCTCTTCCAAACTATACTAAGAGTCATATTCAAAGGTATCCCAACACCGGTAATGCCCCATCTCTTAGTAAATCCGCTACGCACCTTAAGCGCTAGAAGGAATCCTAAACAGATGTAAGAACTAGACTAGATGCGTCAACCAACTAAGACAGATTGAAGTCAGTTACAGGTTGGAAGTGGGACATCCTTTACGCTCAAGAAAAGGAGAACGATCCTTTGTTCCAGCCCAGCCAAAAGATGAGGAAGATGAAGAGGAAGCCGGCTCATCTTTGATTCTAATGTGCCAATTCCTCTCTTCAATGAAAGATTGATCCGTCACATCCCGAAGAAAAGGACTCCTAGAGTGTGAACCCAGGATCCGAGATGTGGAAGTTGAAATTGGAATTGCTTTCGATGTGGTCAAGCCAGTTCCCTCATAATCCATACAGTTAGATGTCCCTTCCAGGCGAGTTTCACCTGTGTAAAAGTTTCTATTCATTACAGAGAGTGAAGGTAAGTCCTGTCTTTGAGTCCGATAAGTAACTTCGTCCTCCATACTAAGTCTCCTTCTTCGAACTTCGTCGGCTTCACCTTCTTGTTGTAGGTCTTCATTACTTGCATTTTGTGTAGCCGAATATGTTCAAGTGCCGTTAGCCGATCTTCATCAGCCGAGTCCAGCTCCATGCACATGGCTTGGGTATATTCGTCTGCCGTCAGGTTGTTCTGCTGAGCTACCCTCCATGATTGCACTGTTACTTCTAAGGGGACTTGAAAGAGACCAGGTTTTGTACCGCACGGGTATGTGAACTACAGAAGGGCGGGACTAAAGGGTTGATTTGCCTATTTTCTCTGATCCTGCCTGACGACTCTATTGGCTCACGAAAGCCCATTCCTATTTAAATCGAGAGAGGGAAGTAAGCATCAGAGCTATTCTCTCAAGCAACAACTGTCGTATCGCCCCCCAAAAGCAAAAGAATGAAGAAGAATAGAGCAGCAGCTGCCATTGCTGGATCAAATGGTTTAACGTCGCACGAGCAGGTTGAGCTAACCTCGTGTTTTCACATTCTGGAGAGCGGCTGGCTTCCTTCTTTCATAGCTCCGAGGGACCAGACCTGTAGTTATCCGGACAGCCTTCTAAATGAATTTCATCAGCAATAATAAGATTTTACCAATCCTATGGAATTTCATCCAAGCCAGCACATTTGATGAGAACTCACCACAATAGTTGTTTTTCTAACGCCAGCAGCCCGGATCATTCCCTTCTATCTTTGCTAAGGGCTACTTCATAAACGATTTACAGATCATGAAAGGTTTGCCCGTCGGCTAAAGCGACTTGATCCACTACTTCCGATCACGACTTGGAGAAGAAATAGGTATCGTCCTCGTCTGCCGTCTCGGTGTAACTGTGACTTTCTTTTATTCTTTATTGTTGTGTTGATGAAAACCCGGATGATCGCGCTAGAAAACTGCCTTCTAGTTATAGTAGGCTAGAAAGTAGCGACGGAACTTACGCATTAACAGAATTAGGAGTGAAAGAAAGAGCTCGAACACCTTATTTATTGCACCAAGAGCGGGGGCCTAGCTTATCCTAGCTAGATATACCAGCAGGCATGAAAACTGCTCTAGCTGCTATAGTCTCCTCTCTTTAAGTCTTTCTTAGGACCCTGTACTGTAATGTAAGATGAATAGCTTTTTCTAGATGATATGGTGGGAGGAAAATCCACTATGATAGTCTCAATTCCAGCTCTCCCCCCAGGTCTTTCTGGTATGAAGACCAGAGAATACCAGGAAGTAGTAAACTAGCTAATGGTATACTTCTTTATAGGTTGGTTACCGGAGAGGAGACTCATTCACAGCGGAATCCTAACTAATAGGCCTTTGGCCACTTCACTACCGTCTACGCAAAAGTAATTAAATAATTTAGTTTCCTTGCTCAATTGGATTGCTGCTTAAAGAGAGGACTACAGGAAAGAGAAAAGAGAGCACCGGAAAAGATCAATCTAAACCCACAATGGTAACTATCACAGAAAAAGACAGCATAGCATCGGTTCACCCGAAGTGAACCCAAGGTTATAGATATCCTGCACTTCTTCTAAAACTCTTAACGACAGAGTACTTAACAATAGGCTACGACAGACAGAGACACCAAAAAGGCAACAATACAAGAGCAAGCATCTGATCGAAGGGCCCAAGTCACTCAAAGGAAATAAAGTAAGGGGAAAGAAACCTCTTCTACTTTTTATATACACCAACCCAATCTCAATACAACTTATGGAGAGGCAAAAATGGAAGCCCACGGAGCCGTAACTAGGTCCAGTCTAACAGCGCCCATTCATGCGGATACCTTAATAAGGATGATCGATAAGAAAGGTCAACCGAAGCACGGATTCCCACTACTAATCCATTCTTAAACGTGAGTGGCCCTAGCTCCAGCTACAGGCGCTATAAAGCCCGGAGAAAGCCGCGAGCTGAGCAAGGATATTCTATTTAATTAAGATGGACTTAGCCCAGAGGCATATCGTTACCCGGATCACTCACTACAACAAAGAGTGCTAAATCACCCTCTTCTTCGGCAAGCCGTGGTTCGAGTCAATCAAGAGTTTTCGATCTAGTAGCTGTTGCTAGTCCGTGTCTTAGAGCTAGTTGCTTCTTTACAAAACCTCGATCTGTCATTACATATGATATATCGAGAGAAAAAGACGTAATTCTGATGAGAAAGTAGATCTGGTTCCGAGATCTAGAAAGTGGTGAATACAGTTAGTGAAGCTAGACCGGAAAATGGGGTCTCTCTAGAAAAGAGGTCAGCCTTAATTAAGTTCTAGCTTAGACTGAAGAGTTGTAGCTTTGCTTTCTTAATCTCTGTGATACTAAGAAATGCCAAAACCCCGCAAGCGGAAGGAGCAAAGAATGCGAATGGGTGATGTACTTGGTTTGCCTTCGCTGTACAATCGAATCTGTCAGTCTGCATAATAAGAGCAAGAATGAGACTGAATTGACACTCGCGTACACCTCTTAAAGTAAGCGACTTCTGTCGAAGTTCCAATAGGGTAGTAGTAAATCCGATGTAGCTAATCCGACCGGCATTAGTAGACGAATACAAATGAATAGATTAGCCCTATAAGCTGAAAGATAGTACCCGTAAACCCCTTAGTTCCTCTTCTTTACCTAGGGGGCGGCTTTGAAAGAAACAAAAAGGCTACTTACTAGCTTTGCGATAGGAGCTTGCGCATGGGCCCAAGCTCTAT